>CM041791.1:9460052-10892552 GCA_023375725.1 Nephotettix cincticeps | reverse complement strand
AATTCTACAAATGCAAATGACAAATTGTTTTGCCATTTTATTGGAGATATTGAATCACGTTGTATAGCTTGTTTAGTAACGTTTCACGTATACAACCAATTTGAAAAACTTCGAAGGTATCTGTTAAGGATATCACTATTGTGTTTGTGAACTCGTTGTACTCCAAAACACCACTGTTGATTATGAAATATATCCTTCCATTATATACCTGAAGGCTCCGTATATACTACCAGGTACACCATAAAGTGTGTTAGCCACCTCACCCAAAAATCTAGCTGAATAATGACACTCATCCAGCTCGTACAAATAATAATCGTATACAAGCATATAAGTTTTACCTTGGTTAGTTTGAAAAACAGAGTTGATTTTTGTATAATTTTTCTACCTATTATGCTTAAAACTCTATACTTTGTAGTCAACAATAAAGATGGATATGTAAACATATACACATCATCTGTGTTAGTAAACAAAGCAATCTGACCGTTTGGTCTTTGATAAATCCCGGATATATGAGAAAAATCTGTCGGTAGGAATCTTAACCAATCTGTTAGTTTCTTTGGTTTTTATAGTCATTTATTTTTCTATCAGATGGATTTAAGCTCAGAATCCAAACATTGTCGAAAAAAAAAGCAAAAATTTTTTTATTAACAATTACAAAAGTATCAATCTGGCTCTTCAACTCGCATGTGTCTTTGTGTTCAAAATGTTCTGAAGTAATCTGAGGAGAGTTTGGAGTAGTTGTAGAGGTTGTTGTAGTGGTCGACGCAGTTGTGGATATCGTGGTAGGAGATTTGGTGTCAGGTATACCATATAGAAACTGAATAGCATATTTATCATCTTTACTTAAATCGTACTCGTTAAAGCTTGTAATTCCAATTGGATCTCTGTGAAATGGAAACATTACAGACTGATTGTCCCCCTGAATGATCCAAACCCAGAGCATGACCAATCTCATGGACAAATACGTGAAAAAATGATACATTGCTACGTGTTAGGTTCATAGAAAAGTCCCAATTCTCATCAGGGCCCATGTGAATATCAGTGGTATTGTAATATGAAACTGGAAGGTAAGCATGACCAAGAACCCCTCCTTGTCCGTCAAAGTCATAAGGGCATGTGTTACGTCTAGAGTGCATTATATGTTGTCTCTGCGGTGCAATAGATACATATATTATTGGATTAGTGTTCCTTTTAAATGTTAAATTTGCATGTTTCTCCGAAACTTTAAAAGCTTTCTCAACTAAGTTAATGTGTTGTGATGGACCGTAAAAATACCAAGTAATAACAGAGGTATTCCATTTTCTAGCAGGAACCACTGCAAATGGTAATATTCTATCTTTCATCCCACATCGGGGTGTAGCTATAAGCTAAAGAGTCTCTTCATCTAATAACCCTGTTGGTTCAATATGAAATTTTTCTTGGAATAGTTTTACTGCAATAGTGATATCTTGTGTCAGGGCATGATCATCAATATAACCATAATATTTTAAAAACTCTATAGACTTGTTTCCAATGTCGCACGAAGCAAAAGGTAGCAATGCTACCAGCAGTAACAACATCTTGGATCAACTGATTAAATATCGCATACGCAATCAATATTTATAATGTAGGTCGTACGAATAAACCATCACTAGGTTGTACTGAAACATCAATCTCCTCATCCTCACTATCCACTTCCGCATTTCTACGAGTTGTGGGTAACTTAAACAACTCTTCCCAATTTAAATAATCGTCGGGACTGGCTGTAGGTAATGTAGCGGATCTACCAGTCTGTTTTTTATTAATATAATTGAACACATATGTTCCGAATTTTCTCAATTGCTTTTCAAAGTAAATCTTATTAGTTTCAATCCTTCCTTCGCTTCTTGCAATTCTATTTTTTACATCAGTAATATCTAATGTATGATTAGCCAAGTTAGTTGAGAGAGGGGCTAGTTTATTTTTTAACGTGTTTTCCACATATGCTTTGGTAGCTGCGTCGTTGGGCTGTAATGGAGCTTTCAAATTGTTAATATGTTTGTTTTTTGCGTCATAATCATCATTAATTAATGTCAAGCATATTCTTTTTGATGTACGCAAATTCATCGCGTCGGTAAGATCCGTAGCATCTGCTGTTTGCCATAATCGTTTATTTTGCATATCATAGTTTCCATCGTCCGTTAGATTAAATCCATCACCTTTTAAACCCTTAACATCCTTGTTCTTTGATTTTAGGCTACGTCCAAATTTATCGATAGTCATTGTAACAATGCTTTAAATCTACTGTTTCCTGCTCCTTTAATATAACCTGCTTCCCTCAGCTCCTCTATGATACTGAGTATTTCGTTGTTGTGTACTTTATTAGGTACCAGTCTCAGCTAGAAACTGTAAACAATTTCTCGTTCTCCATGTTTAATTTTAAAATTTCAAACAGCGATCTTAACAGTACGGCTGCCGCACTGTGTGGGTTGCGGCATTATCACATAGCGAAAAGCCATCGGTGATTGGTGGGATTTGAGCCCTGGACCTTGGACACCAAAGCCCGTGCTCTACCCCTACACCAGACGCCCCCCGCCGAAATATTTTAATTGTTCCTGTTCCATGGATATGAATGATAGTGATGATACCGAAAATAATAATGTTATTGACAAAATATCTCAAATAAAAAAATTATTTGTCACAATACGAATATGTATCACCCAAAGAGAAAAGAGGAAGTTATACACCAATTAAAAGTGCAGAAAGTCTTGAAAATAATGTAAGAAACTTCAACAATTCAGAGGATAAAAAAACAGAAGCAGGTAAGGTACTAAACATGTCATTGAGTCCTAATAAAGTCACAGGAGGTTGTCGAGAGTTGAAAGAAAACACTTCATCTGAAACATCCCATATAAAATAATAATGGAAAGAAAAGAAATGAAACTAATGGTGATGATGATGGATCAAAATTACTTGGTAACCATTTAGCTGAAGCTGTCCCTCTTGCGTTCCCGTGTCGGGTGGATCTCTTCGTCGGAGGATGTTAGGCCTTCTTGAAGTTCTCGAAGCTCCTGCACTGTAGGGATGTTCTCGTCCTGCTCGGAGGTCAGCCACATCCGCAGCTTGTTCTGGGAGCTGGAGCTGTCCCTCCTGCGTTTCCATACCGGCTGGATCTCTTCGTCGGAGGACGTTAGGCCTTCTTGAACTTCTTGAAGCTCCTGCACTGTAGGGATGTTCTCGTCCCGCTCGGAGGTTAAAAGCTCCACGTAAGATGAAGGTTGCGTGTTCAAATCCTGTCAGGGACATTACTTTTTGTTCAGTGCTATATTAATTATGGTGTAAAGTTTTAAACGAGAGGCATACTTAAGAATATCGAAATTCATTAGTAAAAGGTTTAATGTATCTACACTAATTTAGATAAGAGATTAGCTCGAGACAGAAACTATCGCTGATATTACATTCGCTATTAAACAACATAAATGTTTTCATTGAGTAATAAATGTGTTTTAATTTTTTATAATACATGTCTTATTCTAAACGAGCAAAGCCATTTTAGCGAATGCACTCTGTAGAAAAAATATGAAGAAATCGAGAAGACATATAAGCGCCGGTACTGCATAGTGCGCATGCTTGTAGAATGGTAAATTGAAAGATATATTTAAGAATGTGAATATAAGAGGTAATGTTTATGTAAAAGGGACTTGGAAGTCCAAAATATATGACATCTAATAGTTCTCCTTTTGAAGCCACATCCAGGTGACATTTGAATTTTGACAGGACTATGTTCCATTTTTCAATTGAGCATAGTCCTAGCAGAACCAAGTTTTCAAAAATTTGAATTATAGTAAACATACTCACACTAGCATGATCATGGATCGACTTTTCTTCACCGCTTCCGATCTCCTCAAGCCTTTGTTGCTCTTCCATGTCTACAAATAAAAAAATAAATACATAAATTATTTAACTAGCACAATTATACTAAGAAAAAGTTTAAATGTATATATAAAAATCGAATTCCGGTGGAACCGAATCCTCCACAGCCTCTCTCGGTAGAAGGAATCTCCTCTATTTCATACATTTCTGGATATTTAATTTTTTCACAAATTAGTTGTGCTACCTTCTGTCCACGCTTGATTATGTAGATATTATTTGAGTGGTTAAATAAAATAATTCCCACGTTGCCTGTATATAATCCCTATCAATCACACCACCAGCCTACGGTGATGTGATTTCTTAGCGCCAAGCTAGATCTTGGTGCTATACGACCGTAACAGCCTTCTGGCAGAACAAAAGCTAAGTCTGTATTCACTAGCACATTTCCTCTCTTGGGCACAACAACATCATAAGGAGTTTTCAGATCAAACCCCGCCGCTTGAAGAGACTCTTTCACAGGAGGGAAGGCGGCTGGTGACAATTTTTTATAGCCCAGTTTACATTCCATTTTAACTGTAAAAATAAATAATGAATAATATTTAATTCTTTTATTTTATCATAAAAATTATATATATATATATATATATATATATATATATATATATATATATATACTAACCTCGATACATATTAATTGGGATGGATTTCTTTTTACAGTATCTAAATTGGCTTAAAAACTTTTTCAGTTCTGTTGCCATTTTATTTATTTCCTGCAAATAGTTAAAAAAAAAAGCTATTGATTTTAATTTATATGTCTTAAGTAATACACACACACACACAAGTACACAGAAGTACAATTTAAATTTAAAGTGAAAATATAAGAGAATTGTTTAATTAAAAAAACTATTACTGGCTAAATTATTTGAGTTTTAACAAATACTTGAGTTTTAAAGAAAATAAACTCTGAATGTATTACAAAGGTGTTTATAATAATCAATGAACTGTTATATCAAATAAATATTTTCAAGTCTTTATTTTGAAATATTTTCTATGAGGACAAAAAATTATAATATTACGAGCTTAATAATTATTTACTAGACTATTAAATTAAGTCTGAATAAAATCTAAGTCATTAAAAGGTAACTGTATATTTAAAGAAATAATTCAACGTCTTAATTTTTATAACAATTATATGGCGTATTGAAAAAATAAATCATTTAAAATGAAATTTCCATAATAAGGGTTTAGGAATTTCTTTTAAAAACTAGCATGAGATTAAATATTCTAAATGTACTAACCTCGAAACAGATCATCAATTTTTAAAGTTTTGTATTTTTTCAGATTCGTTTTGGTGTATCTAAATTTACGCAAGAAGGTTTTGTAATAATCTGACAATTTGGTTTGTTTTAGGCGAGTTTTACTATTAGAATTCATATCTTTTATAATTCCTGAAAAAAATTTGTTAACTTTTAAGTTTTTTAAGTATTACTCAAGAGAAACTAGTAGTTAAAGCTTAACATGTGTAAATAACTCATAAAAATGGGCTGTATAAAATATTTTCAACTCCCAATTTTGAATTATTTTCAATCAGTCCAAAAATAATAATATAACGAGTTAAATAGTTCACTTCTAATTTCTTCAAAGTGTTTCTATGTACTGTAAATAAATAAAACTAATAAATAAAGTATTATGCACTTAGCAATTTGAAGTAATATTTTGCTAACTATTTCTTTTAATGAAAATTTTTAAATCTATTTTTCTAAGAGAAGTATTAAAATTCTAAGTTATAAGGTTTTGAAGAGAGTTGTAAGCATAAGGAATTTAAAACTGGGAGAAAATATTAATGTATTACTAGCTTACTTAAACATTTTCAATCTCGTTTTGCCAAAATTTTCTAAGTCTTATATTCTAAAAGAGACTACATTTTCTAAGTCTATTATTCTAAAAGAGGCTAAATATTCTAAGTCTTTTATTCTAAGAGAGACCTTCGTTGGCACCGTAAGGTATCCAGCCTCTCATCCTAGTCTAGAGGTTCACTCACCTAGAGGTATTGTGGAAGTGTTGAGGCACAACTTGGTCGAACTGAAAATCTGACCAGTATATATACTCAGAAAATCACGTTGCCGATTGACGCAAATGAATGATAATCTTGTTATTGCAGTACACGGAACATGTGATGGTCATAGTACAGGTCAGCCAAAGTGGCTGATGAAATTTTTCCATCGCTACAGCTAAAATTTTAACTCCTGAGTATTAGCAGAGCATAAAACTGTAGAAGTCGAAAATGAAATAATTTTAATTATTTAAAAATAAATACACACACGTATTCACTCAATTGAGTAGAGAATGTAAAATACCAGAGGAGCATAATTTAAAAGGAGAAAAACTGTAACGCTTAGAATATGAAAAATAAATAAAATAAATAACTTAATTTGGTTACCACACATTTATAGGACAAAAATTCATTTTAATAATAGGAAAGCATAAATGAGAAGAAGACTTTGAATATTACTTAATGTACAACGACTTAAACTGAAGTTTAATTTTCAATAATTTCAGAGAAAATAAAAACAAAGTATCAGGAGAGTGGAGATCGATAGAAGACATTGTGCGGCTAAACCGGTTGAAGAGAGCGTCGAGATAAATAAAATAGATTTAAAACAGAGAAAATTCCGAAAAAATATTTTCAAAATACTAGGAGAGTAAAGATCGATAGAAGCCGTCGACCGGCTGAAGCTAGACAGTGTTGTTTATTATAGAGCCATGAGAAAAATAAAATTAATTTAAAATCTGAGAAATATTGTAAAAGTATCAGGAAGGCGGAGATTACTAGAAGACGTCTCGCGGCAAAAACATGAGAGTGTTGTTAAAATAAATAACTGCAAATAAAGTTAAAGGGTGCGCGAAAACAAATTGGCAAGTATCAAGAGAGCAGAGATAAATAGGATTCATAAAACAAGTTAATGAGCAGCACATGTCGACAATCAGTGTAAACAAAGATGGCGGAAAGAGCGCTATCGCTTATCTAATTGCTTTTTAATTAGAGGTCAATTGGAGGTCAATTGCTGACCTAGGTCAAAGAGATAAGCGATAAGAAATGTAAACACGGAAGTAGCGCTATCGCTTATCTAATTAGAGGTCAATTCATGACCTAGGGCAAAGAGATAAGCGATAAGGAATGTAAACACGGAAATAGCGCTATCGGTGACCTCGAGGTCGGGAAACCCCCGATAAAAGAGATATCGTGACCCCGGGGTCGGGGAAGCCCTGATATCTCTTATCTAATTGCTTTTTAATTAGAGGTCAATTGGGGTCAATTGGTGACCTCGAGGTCAAGAATGCGGGCACGCGACTGCTACGTCATTTTGACGTCACGGGGATTTCTCGCCAAACATATAATCATACACTACTTGCATGCATATTGTATTATATTTTAAAATGAATTTAGTTACAATAATTGAGTGGAATGACAAATGACAAAAAAAAGCTACTTGGCTAGTCTATATTCTCGACCAAAAAAATCTCTGCTGTCTTTTTTCATTCAATGCATAAGGTTTGAAACTATAATAGTTTGTTGGGATGGACTAGAGGCAATGAAGTTTAAAAAAATATTCTACAAAGTCCAAGATGGAAGAGAGATCCAACAAGATCACTGATCAGCCAAAATTCAAAATAACCACACACAATTTGAAATTTATTTATTTTTTTCAGATTCAAATTTCTTTATTTTGACAGTTTTGACAAGAACTGCATAATAGTGTCAATAAATTACTGAGTAGTCATAATAACTATGTATAATAATGAACTAAGAAAATAACTAGGATTCGTCTTTATAAACAATAAAGTCCTTAACATTATAAAAACATTTTTCAATTAAAAATTTCTTAACCATATTTTCAAAAATTTTGGGGCAGCTTGCCTTTGCCTTTATGGAGTTTGGAAGAGCATTAAAAAGTGAAACTCCATTGTAAGAAAAATGATTTTGAAAAAAACTGGTTTTATGTTTAGGTACTCTTGCATTAAAAGTTTTTCTTAAATTATAATTTGAAGCTAATTGTGAAGAAAATTTGTAATGTTTGGTAAGAAAAAGGGTTATTGTATTTAATATATAAATTGAAGGAAAAGTTAAAATTTTATTGGTTTTGAAAAGTGACTTGCAAGAGTACCTGCGTGGTTTTCTGAAAATTACTCGGATGGCTTTTTTTGCAATTTAAAGACAAATTTTGTTCTTTGAGACTCATGCCCCCAAACAGCAACGGCATAGTTTAAGAAAGGATAAATAATGCCATAATATGTTGTGAGCAACACATGTGTGTCTGAAAATTTAGAAAGTGTTTTTAAAACGAAAATTCCGGAAGAGAGCTTTTTACAGACAAAATCAATATGAGCATGAAATTTTAGACTACTGTCAATTTGAACGCCCAAGAACTTAACGACTGAGGTTGGCTCAATGTATTCTTCACCAATTAAGTAATCAATGCGTTCAGAAGCTCCTGCTTGGCTTATTTTGAATTCCACAATTTTCGTTTTACTTTGATTTAAAACTAATTTGTTTTGATTTGCCCATTGAACCACAGCGTTACTCTCAATGAAACTCTTGATTTCTAGGCTAGAATTGTTATTAGCATCTACAACAAGTGTGGTATCATCGGCAAATAAGCTGATTTTCGAATTAGAAATACAGCCAGGTAGATCATTTATGAAGAGTATAAATAGAATAGGGCTAAGGGCGGAACCTTGAGGAACACCCATACTTATAGTTTTTGAGGAAGACTGCACTCTTCGCAAAAACCTACGGGAATCAACATAGGAAATCTGGACAACCTGACTTCTGCCCGTTAAATAGCAGTCAATCCAAGAGTTACTATTGGAAATAACTTTTTTTAAGTAACCGTCTAGGAGTAGTATAGTTGTCTTTAATAAACAGTGTCAGTGGACTGACAAATACTTTGTAACTTAAATAAATTTAAATACCCCCGTCGCAGCATACCTGCGTACTCAGCGAATTTCCAAATCAATAATATAATAATAATAATATACAACAAGTCAAGTGGTCAAAATCTGTCGATGAACATGAGAATTATTTACCTATTCTCCATAAGATTAACATATGAAAGAGTGTGCAGGTTTGCTGCTGTGAGGAACACTGAGAGTGGGCATTTATACCTTCAAAAACATTTATTTTTAACATTTATACCAACTTTGATCAACATTTGTCCATAAATAAAGGAGTTTGCCTATTCTCCATATGATTAACATTGGAAAAGAGTATGCAGGTTTGCTGCCATGATAAACACATAAACTATGATTTTTAAGCATAAATGGATGAACCTCAACCACATAAAGCTAAATATAAATTTTTATCCAAAAATATTGGTTAATAAGTGAAATATTAATTTTTCCTTATCCTCCATAAGATTAACATTGGAGCCTCAAAATACAACGTACTGTGTTTAGATTTTTTTTATCTCGGTAACCGTTGGAGATAGAAAAAAACTTTAAGAAACTAAATTGTGTAGTTTTTTAAGCTGATTTTAGTGGTGAAAGATTAAATCTAAAAAATTTTTAAATTACATATGAAAAACGCAAAAAACCCCATTTTGGGGTACAAAACCCCCCCAAAATACCCGTTTCCATTGAACGATATGTCTGGTTTACGAACTCGTCCAAGCATTTGTAGGAATACACGTCTCTACCAAATTTGGTCTCGATCGGACCATTTCTACGAGAGTTATTGTGTTCACAGACACACACATATATATATAAAAATTTTAACGACTATTGTTTTTGGTCTCTAGGCACCTAAAGAAGAAAAAATAACATGGTCCCGGGCTTAAGTCTTACCATGAGACCTACCGTAATAGCTTCTTCCCTATGGGAAATTCGCTAAAACGACAATCTGTAATAAAAACTATCATATTATATAAAGTTTATCTAAATATAAGTTAATAATTTATTGTTTCAACAATAATTATCCTAATATATTATATTAAAAAAAAATAATAAGAGAAACAAAGTTCAATCAATTGTTTGAATTTTATGATGAAAATCCTCTCCTTCCCAGTAGTACCAAGATTTTTTGAGTGGGTTTGTTGTATGATGTGACCTTACGCTGCATACTAAGTTTCATGGAAAACGCTTGGGAAATAAGGGAGAATTTTTTCTCCATAAGAATAACATTGGGCGCTCTCAGACAACATACTGCGTTTACCATGTACAGTAAATTTGATTTTTCTCTGGAACTGTTAGTCGTAGACAAATAAATCAAAATACTAATTTGTTTAATTTTTTAAGCTACCTTAAAAGGCGGTAGTCAAATAATACATTACCTTTCCAAAATTCAAAATGACCACACACAATGTGAAATTTATTCATTTTGTAAATAACTTTTCATAAGTATGTACTTTTTGTATGAGTAGGTATGTAAGTACTTTTCAACTGTGGTCTAGGAGTATAGTGGTTTTCAAATTGAGTAAAATCTCAATGAAACAATTACTTATGTGATGATTTAATACTGGGCCCATTTGCCTTTGCTGATTGGACTATAATGATCCAGCTGGCTAAATCAGCTGTATGAAATATACATGTATAAATATATGTGTGAAATGCACACCCATTTACATAATGTACTCACCACTTCACTTAGATTCACCTTTAAAATTAAAATAATGACCAGAGTGGGTCAGTGTCTCATAAGAATGTTCTCAACAACGAATGAAGTACATTTGTAAGTCATATTTGTGTAAAAGTGGTATTGAGAGTGAATGACGTACTGTCTAAAATTGTGAACAGAAAAAGACATAAAGTAAGCAAGATATGGTCCTAATGCAGAGCCCTGAGATACGCCCTGTGCCATACATTTCAACCCAAAACATTCCACAAATAAAAAAACATATACCATAGAATTTGTTTTAAAATTGTTTCTATTATTACATTTTTTATTTATTTTAAGTGCAAAAATTCCATGAAATGTTTTAATGGCATCTCTTGATGGTAGGTTGAGATGGAACCCTATAGTTTCGATAGTTAATTTTCTCATATAAGGTATTATACTAAATGGGATATACATTAAAAATTTTTGAGTTATCCTAAAACTACCTATTTTGGTGGTAGGTGCTAAACATTGATACACCCAAAAAGTTTCAATGCTTTGCTGGTATATATGTTCGTCTACCTCATTAAAGCAATTCAACAGTTATGAAGGGTCTAAAATTTTAATTTCCCCTGTATATTTCAGTAAAAGTTCAACATGGAGCGATGGTTCAATTTTATTTAAAAATGTATTGTAATTTAGTTAAAAATTTACAAAATTTCAAATGTGTCTGATTATTTTTCCAACGACAATCACTGAACTAAACCCTCATTATGACTATATTTTTATTAACTTAATGTTATTAGGTATAAAGTATCATTTTAAAAAAGGTTGGTTTATCTGGCCAAATCGTTAACCAGCCAAGGGCTTGGTCCCAAGATAGCCAGATATGAGGGGTCCTACTGTATAGAAAATTTCTTCACCAGGCAAAGATCGGGCCATTTTCACCATGAGGATGATAGAAATAACTCAATTTCCTATAGGACATTTGCTAGTACATTTTACTATTGAATTTTATAAATTAATATAAATTAGTATACATTTACAGACTACATTCTCTTTCAAGTTCACTATTCTGTACAGAGTACCCTAGTCATTAAAATGTCAGCATTGATTGTACTACATATTCTGAAAAAAGAACTCAATCCAATGCCATGTTAGTATTTGGAACTATTTCCAAGGATTAAAAATGTCACTTAACTACAATGCGGTGTATAGTAGAGATTAGTAAACTTGTAATAAAGTACATTGGGATGAAAAAAAGAGCCAATATTGATAAAAAGTACTGTCATTACATTTTATTGTCAGCAAAATTCTATAATTAATACAGCAAATCACAAATTATAATTAAAGTAAGAATAAATTTTTAAGGAAAAAATAATAAATTACATACAAGATTTATGAAAATTATGTTTAAAAATAAATGCTATTTATAATATATAAATTATTGCAGTTATTTTATATATTTACGTTAAAAATATTAAGGGGCAGTTTTCTTTGGAAGAAAATAGGTTTATTGCACATTTCATAACCTACTTGCTAAATGTACAGGCTAACTGAAACTTAGCCAAAGACTAGATAAAGTCAAAGAATAATTTTTCGAAGTTGGGATGAAACAAATCTAATTCCAAACCATAATTATTGGTTTCGATTAAATTCACCTTGATGATTTTAAAATACAACACACTTGACCTACATTCAATTTGATTTCTATTACTTGCTATTGCTTCAACCGGAACCTTCTTAAAGGCCCTTATTGAAATATACTTCTTCTGGTAACTTGTCTTTACTTCCAACTTTTTTAAGCATATCGTTGAATTTTTCTGTTTCAAATCTCTCCACAACCCAGGTTCCCAGGGAACTGGAAAATAATAAAAATATAATCAAGCTAGAATGTAAATTAAAGCAGTATTTCACAAGATCTTTAAACCTTGTATAGTTAACTAAAATATACGTATATAGGCTAACTGTTGTCAATCAATCCCTGAATATGTCTTTACGGAATACTATAGTTTCGGGGCCATAGCCCCATTTAAAAATCCTTTTTGTCAAACAAGAATTTTTGTTCTTTTTCTATCGTTGCAAGGTTAAGAATTTTCAATGTGAATCACATACGGTACTTAAACAACCTATTATTTTATAAATCTTGTTAAAGTGTTAAAACAAATGCTTAACCCATTGGCTACCATAGATGGGCACTGCCCGTCATGGGATCGGCAGCATGGGATAGCAGAGCTATATTTTGACCTTCGATTGTTTTTATATCGTTTTTCTTACTGATTTTACAGTTTGTTTACATCGCTGTGCAGTCTGCTGTTTGACAATAACGATGTCGTCTCGCGGCAATGCATTCCTTGTTTCTGAGGATTATTCTGATTTTGTCAGACAGATTTTAGATGAAAATGGAACCGAAAGTAGTGGTGGTGATTTATAAAGTGATAATAGTGATAAGTCAAGTGTTTCCAGCAAGAAATGCCTAATTCCATTGCATATGGAGAGTTGTTTTGATGTTTATCATACTCGAATCAATTACTAAAGTTATAAAAGACAAAAAAAGTCTTTTATATAGTGCAAATAAAACCATTTAAATATGTGTAGTGCCTCATCAGACAAATTTCAGCCACTAATATGGTGAAGAAAAAATATAAATTTTCTGTTTTTATTGAATATAAAGTTAAAACCCAAAAGAAGGCTAAAATAATTCAGTGATCTTTTAAGGTTAAATCTCCTAATCTTAAGGTAAGGACGTCTTTTACATTATACAGTCTGAATTGACAGGGAATGTTTCTTTAGAAAACTACAGGGTGATGAAAATTCTGCAACTCTTTACTGATTAACTAATTATTAGTAAGAGTTGCAGATATCAATTATTTAAATTCACATTAACAATTCATAGAAATGACCTGACTTTTTTTGACACTCAATGCAACGCATTAGATTTTTTATCCCTATCATAAAGTTATACAGATATCTGATGAATAAAAACTTAAAAACTAAACATTTTGGATCTTTAATATAAAAGACATTTTAACACGTTCGCTGCGTAAGGGGCTGTGATGTGAAGTCAATAGGACGCTTAATAATGCTTACTTAATAATAATGTCTCAAAAATTGTATTTTTTTTAAACGTTTATGATGAAATTATTCAAACATACCCTCCATGCAACAGTCAACTTATACCCTCGTACAACACTGGTCGAGAGATAAGGACTTTTGAATATTTTGGGATTTCACCGATCGGTGACAGTCACACCCAAACAGTGCTCAGCCCTTTACCGAACGATGCCAGCTACAGTGAACGTGTTAAACTGTTTTAAACCACTATTATGAGTCACTGACTCATCTACTAATTACTAAAATTGATTATTAAGACTCGTTCTGAGCGGCACTTATAATCTTCTGGCTTTCCTCAGTTCCTTAAAGTCCAAGAAATTTATTTCCATTACACGGGTTTTTAAAAAGTAACTTCAAAATAGGTGCATCGTCACCATTTTTGTGCAACAAAGAAAAGCTAATAATAACTATAAATTTTACAATAACGCAAGTTTTAAAACACCTATTATAGACGCGAAGGAAATCTACTTTAGGTGAATCGATTACACGTAGCTTTTTAGAGATATTGAAGAGAATAATCCCCGGTTTATTCTAATATTCAGCAAATAAAACTCAAAGATTTAGTAGATTCAACAACAAAGAAAACAATTAAACAAGAATAGCTTACCACTTTTGAGGCCATATTGAGCAGGCAAACGGAACCATGAATAGTAAGCTGTAAAAATACATAATTTTCAATTCATTGATGACAGAATTTGATTGAAATATTTTAAATGTGTTGATGGACAATAATATCCAACTTTATAATATTTTCACACAGGCTATGTAAAATATATTTAAGAACATCCCTTAATACAGTATGTAAGGTCTACAGGTAATTATTCTGATTTTATTTTAAATATAACACACAATTGAACAATATTTCAAAAATTTGAATTTGAAAGGAATAAATTTATTTGAGACAAAAAATGTAACTTTGGGCACCAACATTAACCGGGCAGTCAATATAAATTTATTTAATAGATACAATTTATTTAATAGATGTATACTTGTTGTACATTGTATTGGCAAAAATATTGTCATTAACTGGAAGAAGGCTTTCAAAAGTTAATACAGTGGAACTTGGTTATAACGTCATTGAAGGGACCACACAATTAATGACGCTAAATCAGAGTGACGCTATAAAAGAGGTTACATAATTTAAATTTAAACCCGAGGAAAAATAGGGAAACACATTTTTTACTTGAAATTAAGACATTTAATGAAGGTAATTTGAAATACACCGTAAGTTTATGTTTATGACTGACTAAACTACTCTACTATATAAAAAATCAAATTTGAAAATATTGAAATGAAGTTCGGCTTGGTGAATTCAACTGGTTCGATTTTAAAAAACAAGCCCGAACACACGTCTACTATCTTACGTCCCTCCTCACACGCTCTTATAACTCACACCTTTTCTTCGGCAAAACCTTTCTCTTTTACCATTATTTTGCAATACTGTATTCGTAATTTAAAATAAGAAAAACAAACTGTAAAAGACGTACACTGAACTAACGATAGCTGCACGAACTGTAGGTACGTACGAACGGCATCACAGTGCTTTGATGCGACGTGAGTCACTGACACTGACCTTGATGACCGGCGACGGCAGATATAGGGTAGGGGTAGCGGTTGGGGTGGTTAGCGGTAAGACAGCAATAAAATGCCGTTTCTAAAAATAGAATGTAGCTAAACAATAGCCGCAGCCCTCACGTTGCACCACCGACCGAACTTTCTCTATTTAGCTATATGTTGCCTTCATCTCGGCCCGATTTTCTTGACGTTATATACGAGGTTTGAGAATTTACTGACGATATATCCGAGGTTTTTTCCTATGTAAATACATATAGTTACGTGGGACCTAAAAATAAATGACGTTATATCCGAGTTGACGTTATGGCCGAGGCCGCAATAACCGAGTTGCACTGTACAGCAATATTAACTTGCAGCAGACCTGTGTACTCAGCAAATTTCCAAATCAATAATATATGACGAATTTGTAGCAATATCTGTCGATAAACCAGAAAATTAGTTGCCCATTCTCGATAAGATTAACATGGGAAAGAGTATGCAGGCTTTCTGCTGTGAGGAACACTGAAAGTAGACATTTCTAACATAAGCAATTTTTATTTTGACCACTTATACCAAATTTCATCAACTCAAAAACATAAATAAAGGAGTCTATTCTCTATATGATTAACATGGGAAAAGAGTATGCAGGTTGACAATATTAATTGTTCCTTATCCTCCATAAGATTAACATTAAAGCCCCAAAATACAATGTACTGTATTTAGATTTTTTAATGTCTCGGTAACCATTAGAGATAGAGAAAAACTTAAAAGAATTAAATTGTGTAGTTTTTTTATGTGATACTAATAGCAAAAGATAATCGACTCTCTACTGTACTAAAAGATTATCGAGCTTCATCAGCTGGAGTCATCAGCTGTCCAATAATGAAGAATACTCACAATCCTCCAACCATCATCGTCTGGAAAGGAGCGTGAAACCAGGTTGTGCATCTGAATTTGTCATTTTGTTCCAATTTTTTCATTATGATGGGCAAAATATCTGAAACAACAAATACAGCCTTAGATGCATGATTCAAAAAGATGGATAGTGTATTTTAAAATGAAGTACTACAGCAGAGTCTCTCTTAACCGAGGTACTGGGTTAACCGAGGCTATCCTAGGACGAGTTTTATAAATTTTAAAGAAAAGGCAACACACACAAACTACCAAGCGATTGTGTTTGTACCTTTAATATACAGTCAAACCTTGATATAACGTACCTTGATATAACGAATTCCTTGATATAACGAATTTTTTTAAATCCCCTACAACTTCCCATAAGACTCAATGCTAATTTCACCTCTATATAACGATTGAACCGTATTGTAAACCTCGATTTAACGAATTTTTGAAGATGCCAGAAAAAATAAATCAACCTCTATATAACGAATTTTTCTTAATAAAAACCTCTATATAGCGAATTTTACCTCTATATAACAAATGATCTCTATCCTCCCTTGATATAACGAACGGAAACAAACTTACAATCGTGTCTAAACATGAACGCCCGACCACGGATGTGTCCCACGGTCTTGACTGTCATGAATTTCATTCAGTTCATTGCGTCTGTCTGTGGTGTGTAGTCTGTGCAGTGCAGTGCAATAAACATGGACGAAAAAACCAAAAGAAGCGTAGCTCGTTAACCGTTGATACCAAACGCAAAATTATTAAGTTTGTTGAAGAGAATCCAACAAGAAAAAAAATTGAAATCGCAAAAGAATTTGGTGTACCGCCCAGTACTTTAGCGACGATTTTAAAACAGAAAGACAAATTCGAAGAAGGAAGTGTTTTATGTACGGATGTAAAAAAGTTGAAGTCATGTGAGCTGAAGGATGTTGAAGAATGTGTTCTGAAATGGTTTAAACAGTGTAGAGATTATTTTGTATCAAGTAGAATGAGACTATTTATTTTATTCTCCATTTACTTAACAACAGAGTATCCAAGCAATTACAGAGCGTTTTAATGAGGTTAAGCATTGCTAGATGTTGGCCTGCATTACGATGTCGGTGAACCTCGATATAGCGAAATTCCATCAAACCTAACCTCAATATAACGAAACTCGATGTAACGAAAACCTTGATATAACGAATATTCAGTCCGGTCCCTTGAGATTCGTTATATCAAGGTTTGACTGTATGCCCTTAACTGCTTTGAGTTATAAAACTACTGTGAATGTAGGCAATGTAGTAGTTTTTCTTTGGCAAAAAAGTTTTATATTTCTTTAGTAAAATAAGCATAATTTACCGTTTTCAGTTTTTTTAATAAATAAGTTTTATATTAAAAACAATGTGTTGTGTTACGTTTTGCCCTCTTGTTTAAATTGCACGTTGGGTTTAATTGAAAAGTAAGTAATAATTTTTGTATTAGGTCTACCCACAAAAGCTACTGTGATACTGTTGTGAAATCATGTTTTAGGATTAGTATGGTATATATTACAACGTGTATTGTACTAATAACTGAAACAAAAGGTCTAGTAATAGCTTTAATTTATGCGTTTAGAATATCTTGAGCTATTTATAACACCATTGGCGATTTTTAGGTTATGTACCGTACTATCTGAGTTCTACCGTATCCGAGGTAATCTCGGTCCAAATTACCTTGATTAACTGAGAATCTACTGTAATAAAAAGTTGTGTGATTGATGAAGAAGACGAAGGCCACACTGTTGGCTAGTAATATATTAATACTCCGTATTTAATTAGAATAAGTGAACCTATTCAAAAGTCATCTCAAAAATAAATTTTCTGACTAGATATGAAAAAATTATTTCACAAATATAAATACTGAAAAAATTGGTCTTTCAAGTTACCATCTTTGTACATTCGTAGGCCTACATAGTTCACTGTTAAAATCACATAAGTCTAATCTATCTAAGTGGCAGAATGAAAAAAACTCTGATGTAATCACTTAACAAAATAGAACTTGGATTATGAAGCTCTAAAATAAAATTTCAATAATTCATCAACCTTTTTAAATCTTCGAGGTCAAATGGCGAGTTTAGATCGCCATGATGTATAACCATCCGTGTAAAACACACTCAAAGTAAACGTAACACAAATATTTTATGTTTGTTTGCTTGTTATACATACATTACTAAATAAAACAAAATGAATGAAAAAAAACCCTCCGGGGGTGGAGCTTTTGAAACTAATTTGTATTTTGTATCTTTTCCCTTTGACTTGACTTCATTCTTTGAATTTGACTTCAAAACTACTAAGTTATAAAAAATCACAAAACAAACCATAAAAGCAAAACAGGTGTCCATTGCAATCTCAATTAAGCCTACAAATGCCGTCAACATCCACCCAAGCCATTCACAGTTTATTTAAGGTGGGCCTCCCACTCCACTATACCACACATTTGCAAGCCAGAGATTGCTCATGGTAAAGATTCAAATGCTCGTCCCTCCGAGTGACTTTGACCGTTGTACTCGTCAGCACAACGGTCTCACCAATACACGAGTAAGAACCACTGTCTGAGAAAGCGCTTATTTGGCTATGAAAGCATACTCTAGCAGGACGACAATGAACTAACTCAACGGTTACTCGATAGTTCATGCAATAGCTCGCAGATGGCAGGACTGTGACGGTATTCACGATAAATAGACACTGCAGCGTCTTTACCACTCCGAGGGTTAAATGAAAGAATTAAATTTATATTTCCTTTTTGTTTTTTTACTCTTGAGTGTTTATTTTAGTCCTTATAATAGGAGTAGTTATTGTTGCTGTAGTAAAAGTTAGTTTTACACAATGTATACTTGTATCCGTGTTTCCACTGTTATTTAAATGCCGAATAAAGTTGCAAATGAAGAAATAGCTGAATTATTATTGAATGATAATTATGATAGTGATGTTAGGGGAGTAAGTGTCGGCAATGTTATATTAGTAATATTAGTTTTCTCTTCAATCTTTTTCTTATATTTTACAAGAGTAATTTAAAGACAAACACCATCATGAATCATTTTGGGCACTTATACATAAGAATGTTACAATCCATGCAATCTGACCTGAGGTAAACTTGTCATTAAATTTATTGAGGTCATCAAAGGGTCCAAATTTGTCTAGATAGCCTACAAGCACACAACACAGCAAGGTAGTCTAAACCATTGGTCTAATAATTTTCAGTTTGAGTGGCTAAATAGGGAATATAAGTACTCACTCATTCCAGGGGCGCACATAATAATTCGACAAAGCACAACTTGGCTGATTCCTTTCACAGCTGCCAACTGTAACAATTATAATAAATTTTATTGTGAAAAATTAATTGAACAGTGAAATTTATTTCTAAATTTTATTTTTGAAGTGGTATGGTCAAAGACCACTATAGGCTTTTTTCACAATGGCCAAAAGGCAAACATACTAAACACACTCATGTTAAAATACTTAATATTGTAGCTATCACATCAAAGTTTTAGGAAGTATTGAAAAACATTAACCCTAAGCAGGTAAGCGTCTCGATCACGATCCATTTACCCTCAAACAGCAACAAGTCACACCTGATTTATCGTGTTCTTATAGGAATATAAAATCAGAAGTTGATTTATATATTTTAAACATTTTTGCCTTCAGGATTGAGTATTGACTAAATTATAAGGTTACTACAATACCTGCCATCTTCAATCCAATAGTCTTTAGAATGTGACTATTCTCAGGAACAAAATGTCCCATTACCAAGTGTACGTTAGTCCTTAGGTCACCTCAGAACTTGTCTTCTTGTAAATAAAACATTTTCAAAATAAAAACTTAACAGATGAATTTAAAATTTTTGTCTGTCGCCAGACAATTATTTTAAATTTTAAATTCATCTATCAAGTGTTTATTTTGAAAATGTTTTATTTATTTACACAAGAAGCCATGTTCTGAAGTGAACAAGGACTAATGTACGCTTGATAATGAGAACATTTTGTTCCCGAAACTAGTCACGTTCAAAAGACTATTGGATTGAAGGCAGCAGGTATTGTAACCTTATAATTTAAATTTATATAAGTAAGTTTGTAATTACTACACGTATTTATAATAATATTATTTTTTTACTGTAAAGATTTATGTTGACAGCACCGAAAAAATCAATATTTTTGTTGGCACAATGTAGCAGAGATATTATAATTTTGTATTCCAAACCTAGATAAAATTTGAATTACTATGAGTGTTTTGGAATTCAACTTGTGTTCAAGGACAAAAATATATACTAGTGAATGAAAGAGAGTTTAATAAATATGATTTTAATTATTGCCTGAAGAATTTACTTGTAAATTTTGGTAAGCTTAATTTTTACATTTAATTATTTCTTGTAAATAACAGTCAAAGATAATTATGCAGCACAAAGTATACTGATATTAAAATGTATTTTTTTGCATTTAAAAAAAATCTTTGTAAATCTACCTATTTGGACTCGCCATTCCAGATAAAAATGACCACTGAATAAAAATGAACTGAAGGAGGCAGGTTCAAAAGAGATTTGTTCACATTTTTAATCGAACACCCCATTTACTCCTTCGATGAATACTACCAGGTCGTTAAAAAGTTTAATTGTTGATGTTTTTTTTCTTTGTTTAATACATTTATATTTCAAATATTTGAATGTTTATGTTTTACTTGTAAATAATTTGTACTATAAATATTTTAATGTTGATGTTTTAAAACTATTTTATATTTTAAATATTTTAATTAGTTTTAGTCTTTTTCATAGATGTATTGTGACGCCATTCATATATATTGTATTTTGTGTATGATGAATAAAGATATCTGAATATGAATATGAATGAATACCACCAGTTGCAGGGTTAAGCTATTTATTATTTCACATTTTCTCTGTTAAAGGCAAAGAGTATGAAAATAAAAACCGTAATGTGATAAAGTAAAATACATAGAGAATAAGGCAAAGAGTATGAAAATAAAAACGTAATGTGATAAAGTAAAATATATAGAGAATAATAATGAATACAACAACTTTTCTTCAGTTGTATTCCAACAATCTACACCACTGTTGATACTTTTCAAATATTTACAGGAATGCAAGTGTCTAATGAGTAAGAGAGAGAGAGAATGTTGGCACTCCCAGGCCTGGCCCTGTGTCAACAACCTAACACCTGGTTGGCAGACTGGTGAGATTTCAGCCAGTGACCTCTTGTCTTGCTACAGACAGGTCAAAATGATTACATGTGACGAGATTTCGAATGTCACTAATTTTATTGCTGTTGAATATTTTATCATGGTGTGAACCAAAATCCAAATTCAAAATTCCCAGACTTTTCCAAATTCTCAACACAAAGCCGAACACCGGTTCTCATGAATTTTTAAAATTCCCTGATGGCACTGATAAGTAAGGTTTTGCTAAACATTAAAATATAACACAAATAGAAAATAAACTAAGTGTTTTGATGAAAAAAAGCAAAATACACGATCAGTATTTAATACAAAAAGTTTTCATGTATTTATTATTTTTTGCGATCCCACCGACGCCCAAACATTTTTAAATTTAAATACAAAAAAATTACATGAAGTATTTAAAAAAATACAAGAAATATTAAGTATATTAAATCTTTTCTACTTGTAAAACATTTTTTAAGTAAACATAATTCATGAATAAATCATGAAAAAAATTAAATTTTTACAAAAATCTAATTGGTGTCTCTGAAAGTCAAGTATAAAATAGTTAATAGTAAATAGTTACCTATTAAAAAATGTTGTTTTATTTTTTCAATATTACTTTATTTAAAAACGTAAGATTAAAAACGATTTAACAAAAGAATACAGAATTTTATTGAATCTTTTGAATTTTTCTAACTTTTACAAAATTCCCTGACCTTTTCAGGTTGGGTAAAAAAACCAGTATGTAAAAACAAACATTATATGTATTTGATCCAAAAATAAAAATAACTCTTTCTTTACAAACAAAGATTTTAAAAATATACTCACAAACAAAACTAGGAGTATATACTAAATACTAAAGTATTCAAGTAATGAAATGGACAGGCACAGAAGAAACACATTTTTAAAGTCTACAACAGTGTCGTTAGACCGGTCTGTAATAAATGATTAAGTAGGGTTGCTGCCATGAAAAAATTTAAACCATTATTTTTTGACATATACAGTATTAGTAACCCTTGACTAAATGAAAGTGTATGCCAAATTATTCTTATAGTATTTTAAAAGATGATCAAATGTGAAAGATTGATCAATTTGCTTATTCTCAATGATAACAACATAGGGAATGAGTAAGTAGGTTTGCACGAGGAATAAAAACAATTAGATTTTTCAGCGCAAATTAATAGATTTTAACTAGGCCATGTGGAGCTGTATACAAAGTTTATCACAGTATTACAAATAGTAGTAAAAATAATCACTTTTATCCTTTTCCCTGTAAAACTAATATTGGAGCTCCATTAGACAACATACTGTGTTTACCATAGAGCTAAGACTCAAATTCTGAAAGTTTTTGAGTTTATTCCAGTTTAGGAAATACAAATTTAATTTTTTAATCAATTATATATAAAAACCCCCTGAAACCAAAATTTGGATCGTGAAATCCCCGCCTAAGCCTACCTTAGGATAGATAGTTTTGCCAGCATTTTGAACCCATCTATGTTAAGGAGCGTACATTTCAAATTTCATATCGATTCAAACCGAAATTTAACTTTGTTCATACATAAATTATTGTTAGAGTTTTTTACAAAAATATTCTTAACATGCTTTAATAAAAAGAGAAACTGATAAAACATAACAAACGATCAAGAATATAAGCATCGTCTTACCCTAGATTCTCCGATGATGTTGCCGTTCTCATCCGAGACATCAATACCTTTCAGCAACTCGTTCTGTCGCATGAGCGGGATATTTACACAGTTTGCCGCCGCCACAGCCGCAAAAGGCACATATCTCTGTGGGAATCAGAAGAGAATAACTTATTTATCTGTTTAAAAAACTACGTTCTAATGAATCAATATTTGTTAAAACAAAGTAAAATAGTACGGTAAGTAAGTTTTATGTAACCTTCTGGCCAAGATCTAGTGTTAGAGTTTTCAAGTTGCACTAGTGCCTCTAACGTAACCTAACGACTTAACAACAGTTTAACATTTTGAGGTCAAATGTCGAGTACAGGTCCCCAGATGTTATTTTCGACGACCTATACACACCGCAATGTATAACCATTTAAAAAAAATCAAAGTAAACGTAAAACAAAAATTTTATGTTTATTTGCTTCGTATACATGAATTGCTAAATTAAACATTTATTTTTCTTACTCTGTGTGTTTATTTTTGTCCTAATACTATTTATTTTCCCTGTGTCTTTTTCTATGCTGAAGGTTGTGTTTTTCATCTGCTTGCAGTAATTATTGTTGCGGTAGTAAAGGTTGGTTTTATGACGTTTCTACTGTTACAAGCAATTTTGCAACCAAACCCCAAATGCCTTAGTAACTGCACCCAAAAATTTAATCTCTATCACAAATTAACTTTTAACATATACTCTATTTCTGGATTTTTCAAATAACTCTAAAGGTGGTGTTTTCCTGCAGTATTTTGAGCCGTATGCCTCATGATTCGGCTAAATGCATCCCCGCAACAATGACCTCCGTGATAGTATTCCACACATATAGTTTAAACTCTGTGCTGTGAGGTGTAGGTAAGCCTATATCTCACATGTCATAAAGTAGTCGCAATATATATTTACAATCAGTATTATAACATTTTTGCTATATTAATTTTATAATTTAGGTGGAACCTGTGTTTTAGAATAAATAAACACTGGTAGTGATAGAGGGGCGGTCTAGCCAGTTATTCCTGTGGCACGGTCCGCAGTGGTTCCATTCACGGAGTGCAAAGTATGCAGCACATTTAGCAGCTAGTCGCGCACTAGTATCGCGGAGGTAGGACTCATTTGATCTCAATGCAACAAGTAGAATCCATAATTGTGAAGCACAGAGCATGTGGCGAAGTTAGGTTAATCATAGAAGTACGAAAACGCCCCTTAACCCTTTAAGTGCTGGACGATTTTTGATATTATTTTCAAAAAGTGCTGGCAATTATTTCATGACATATACATAAAGTGGTGGGTGAAAATGGTGATTTTGTAGAGTTTTATAAAAACGGTCATAACTGGCTTAAATTAAAAGCTATTAGCTGGAAATTTGTTTTGTTTAGTAGCTAATGAAATTCCTCAAATAAAAATGCATTTATATGCATTAAAAATGTTTACAAATATATATGTACGTATATATATAAACATAAATTTTTGACATTCAAATAAATAAACAATGTTAAAAATCAAAACTATGGATACAGAATACAGTATCTTTTGAAAGTACATATTATTTTACGTAAATACTGAAAATTTAAAGCTAATTGCTTTACAAATAAAAAGTTTTGTTAATAAATACAAAATGTACCAAGGTAAAAATCACAGATTTGTGGAGCCCAAGTACACTATCTAACCAAAGTCTATAAGTCTTTGTAATAAGTCATATGAAATGCATATCTTGTTACTCATGGTCTATATTTAATATTTACACTATTTACAGATATTTTTTTATATATTATATTTTATTATATTACTTTATATAAAGCTACTTATATTAAATCGTCACTACGTCCAAAATCAATGTTGAGTCCAGACTCTCTCACTCACCGGCGATTTACAGCGGTGTTTGTCACCCATACTTACTTAAAATTAAGTAAATACACACAAAATAGTCACAAACAATAATAACCTCAACTTTAACAACAAATACAAAGATTTGAACGCCACCTGTAGCAGCTGTAACGTCGTTGTTCACTACTGCGCAGTAAGCAGCAGATGCCACCGCCATATAAATTCCCGTCGTCATTCCGGCGCGTATACTACATGAAATATTAAAGTAAATATTATGTTCCAATAGATAATTTATTCCTCTTTATTTTGATATTTTTGTCATCGGTATACTCCAATAAATAACGAGGATATGACGAAAATGGTAAAATCCGATATATCGGCACTTAGCGTTTTTCGGCAAAAATCGGCGGTCCGATATATCGGATCTTAGCATTTTTCGGGAATATGCCGAGATCCGATATATCGGATCTTAGCAATTAAAGGGTTAATAGGACAGAATCCATATACGAACAACCTCATTTGATAATTACACACATCAGTCTACACCACAGTAATTTAGTGTCTATCTACTTTAGACAGCTGTTTGGAAACACTTAGTACCGTACGTCACCTGCATCATCGGACCTGCCCTCTTGGCTAAGAAGGACTTGAGCCCCATCGCAGTAAAGCAGGCGGCTGCGGACGCCGATACGTACGCAACTCCCATCTGCGTCTCCGTCAGTGGTGATTTTGCATTTCGGTTCGTATAGTTGACAAGAGCGTTGAACGACTGGTTCACCCATTGCCAAAACACAACTTGTGTAGTAGTCCTGAACAAATTTGGAACTGTAGTCATACATTTTCCAATATTTAATCAAAGTAAAGACTGCTACGACACCCGACATCTGTAGTTAACTTTAACAGGGATTAAACTATTTACACCACAGATCATTTACTGTTGGGTAATTTAAGGCTTTGAGTGCCACGACTATTTCCATGATTCTCGTGCATAAAGTGCTGCGGAATTTTTTATGAATATTTCATGTTTGGCAAGAAATGTCATATAAATTTAATTTGAGAGATATTAATGTATTTTTATGTATATTGTAGACAATTAAATTCTAATTTTAAAGGTACTATATTTTAATATAAAAAATTCTCTACCTAAAATACAGGTTTAAATATATAGTTTAACACTATAAAACTAAGAGTACAAAAACTCTAAAAACAGACGGAAGGCAAAATAAAAATTATAAATAGATTGTCAATGGTTTTTAGAACCAAACTTTATAAAATGTAAGCCCTTACATAAAATAATAATCAATAATCTGAGTTATAATCAAATTATAGAGAGTTGCTGAGTGATGCCAGCACATTATGCATAGGCACTAGAGTCGCTTTGAGCAATGCTGCGGCACTCAAAGGCTTTAAAAAGGGTCAAAGAGCTCTGAGGAAAAGGATTTTCAGATCTGAAGACAAATTTATTTATTATAAATGTCACAAAACTGGCTTCCGCCCAATTACATTGATGCATTACATTAATTAATCATTATTTGGAAGTAAACTGAATATTTGGAAAATGTTTTTGTCATTATATCTGTGTGGCTCAGTTAGATCTTTTCTCACAAGAGACATAAAATTAATTTGACTGAATAGATTAAATAATAACAATCATTAACTTACTTGTAAAAAGTGAGCATGGCTCCCGTTATGAGCATACCGCCAGGAACTTGGAAGGACATCCGACCAAACACATTCATCTTTTCTCCAGAGTCAGGATGGAATGCACTTTCATATATCTGTTTTGCTCTCATGATTTCCTTCTCCGATATCCCAGACGGTTCTTTGCCTGCCCTGAAAGTTTGAAAGGTAACAGTTGATAGTAGTTGACCAAATTACGATACAAACTTTTCTTAAGTTGCAAAATACTTGATTTTTATGAACTATTAACTTCTTGACTTGAACTCTAAATTCACCCCTCACAAATATCCTCAACTAGTATAAACAGTGAACTAGTATAAAAGTTCCCTATTGCATCGTACATTAAGGTAAAGTAGGCCACTGTCATTTAGTTGTTTTCATGTTCTTCATGTTGATAAACAATTACTAAACACAAAACAGACATTAAAAGATTTTAAAGATGATTCCCCGCCTTAACCATAACCAAAGCGTAAAAAAAAATGCAAAACAGGTGACCACTGTAATCCCAATCAAGCCTACAAATGCCGTTAACTTCAACTTAAGTCTGTTTATTTTAGGTGGGCCCTCCCACCAATGTACCACACATGTTCTATCCAAATTTGGATTGCTCACAGTCTGGATTCAAACCTGAGTTCTTTCGAATGTTTCAAAGTTTCATTCGTCAGCGAATTCCAAAACCACCTCACAGTTCACTGTTAGACAAAGTACTTTATTTGTGTTTATGTTTCTCTAGTAGCAAAACAGCTAACTCCATGAGATAGTTCCAGTATCAGCTTACAATTGGCAGCTCGGCAGACGACAACTAACAGTTTCACTTAATTGTCGATGGATGCCACTATTTGCCACTTGACTTTTGGGGATGGAAACTAACAATGAAATATCAGCCCATAATACAAAAAAGGGTTAACGATCAAATATTTCTTTGCAAAATAAGAGTTTATAAAATCCTATTAAATATTATTTGGAACTTAAGTCAACTAAATTTAATTAAATTAATGGGACTTTTAAGTCAACTAAATTTACGTACAGGCATAGATCTCGTATTTTCTTGGCCTCGTTGAGCTGAGAGTCGCTGCATAGAGCCAGTCTCGGATCGGTTACCCATGCGTAGTATTTGAGACGTCCGATGAAAGTGTTTTGGTCCCATGGCGGAGCATCAAAGTCTGTTTTTCCCATTATTGTTTCTGAAAGATAAACATCAAAAATGTTAGCTGAAAATTGTTTTTTCACTAAATTTATTCAGTCAGAAATAACTTGATTATAATTTTTATATTTCATGAAAGGCATTTAAGCTATGGTGATGTAGTGGTATATGCCAAAATTAAATTTTTGAAGTTTTTCAGAGATAATTGTGTTTCCTTATGTTTTACTGCAAATACTATAAATTACATCACACTGGTTCTTTAAAGTTATATAGTTTTTCTTGTCATTAATAACCAAAACAAATTGTAAGCACTACTTCTGTAATACTTTTTCGAAAGATGATACACTGTATTATTGAAGAATAGTAAATTATTTAAACTATTAATAGTTACTAATTTGTTAGTTTTGCCCAATAGAGGAACAATAAATTATGTATTCTATTTTTCAAATAAATTACTACTTTTTATGCAGTTAAAAGCTATGTATCCCAAGTTATTTGTACTCTTTAAGTACAAATAATAACTGTGATTAGTGTAATTGTGTTGCCAAGAGTTATTAGTTATTAATAGTCTTGTTCGCGGGTTTGTTATATACACTTGTTTGTTTGTGTGATTGTTTGTCATTATCATATACACTCCACTTTCTCTAGAGTGTGGCTCTCTTGAACCCAGGCAAGCTACACCACCTCGTCTATTGTGTTTTTCAAAAGACTGCCACAGATTTGTTAAAGAGCTGGAAGCTTGAGGAGAGTTTTGGCAAATTACATTTGAGGCAAAGCCTATTACACCGCCCAAAAGTATCTGGATAATGACTCTGCTTATCTGTGGCTAGCCAGAAGTGGGTAATTTAAGTGTTTAAATTCATGTTTTTTTGTGTGTCTGTGTTGATGCCATCGATCCCACTACGTGGGCATCAGATGAACATATAGGTATTAGGTACTTTGAATAATGCTCTTAATTGTTTAAGTGGCTAGCTAATGACTGCATAAGAAAATGAAGAGGTTACCTTATTTCTATAACAATAACTTACTAACAGCTGACTTCCTTAAAAAAACACATTATGAAACACTGACATAAGCTAAAAAAGCTTGGATAAAGAATATACTGGGTGCCAATGTGTAGTCCCTCCCATTTAAATTATTTAGTAAAGAAAATTTTCAAAAACTTAATATTGAATAAATTTACCTTCAGACATTACCTAACCTACTTTATGGAGTAGTACAATAATACTCACCTGTAATTGCAATCACCGAAAGTAATTCGGTCAAGAAGCTGCTTAAAAAAAACAGCAACCCTTATTTAGGGGTGAAGGGTGAGTGTTATGTTACTGTACAACGATACTCTAATGTATTTTGGGTAATACCTGAGACATGTGCTTGAGATTATTTTAAATTTCCATCAATAAACAAAATTAAGAGGGTGGGATCATCCCATTATAATGAAATATATGACAGGTTGAGAAGAATATTATAATAAAAGGTTGTATTTTTTAATAATAAAATGAACCCCATTTTATAATTATAGCCACTAGCTCATTAGCAAATTTCCCATAGGGAAGAGAAGCTATTAGGGCTACTGTAGGTCTCATTGCAAGACTTATGACTGGGACCATGTTACTTTTTGGTTTTGAGGTGCCTAGAGACCAAAGGTTGGTAGAGATGTGTATTCTTACATTTACTCGGAAGAGTTTGTAATTTAGACCTATCGGTTGATCGAAAGGGGTATGTTGGGGGTAGGGGTTTGTACCCCAAAAATGGGTTTTTTACATTTTTCACATATCATTTATAAAATGTTCTAATTCTATCTTTTACTATTAGAATCAGCTCAAAAAACTACACAATTTAATTTCTTAAAGTTTTTCTCTATCTTCAATGGTTACTGAGATATTAAAAATCTAAATACAGTACATTGTATTTTGTGGCTCAAATGTTAATCAAATGGAGGATAAGAAAAAATTGATACTATTTCACTTAAATCAACATTTTTGGATGAAACTTGGTAATTAGCTTCATGTCATTGGGATCCTTACATTTACGCTAAAAATCATAGTTTATGTGTTTATCATGGCAGCTAACCTGCATACTCTTTAGCCATTTTAGGGGTCGGCCTACCACAGCCGAGCCAGTGGAAACCTGGTTTTGAAGATTCTTGTTTTAGAATCAGAACACATTAATTGTGTCATATGTTCAAATAATCAGCTGATTATTATTGTTATTTATATATTATTGTTTACATTTTTCTTAGTAGTTAGTTTTGTTTTGGGAATAAAGAATTATCAATTAGTTTATGTGTAATATATATTTATAAAGATATATCAAAATGGCGACGAGTGATAAAAGTGAATACTATTGTCAAATGTTAAAACAACAAAGAGCGGTCACAAAATCACAAGAACATTACACAATACTGAAACAACTAAGAAAGGTGTGTCTTACTTAGCTGTTTCAGTATTGTTCGGCTACAGGACAATCTCCATACTTGCTTATGTTTGGGAGAAACATAAGAACCGAAATAGATTTGATGGTTGAGATGACACTCACCCCTCATAACAAACATCAAGTGATTACTAAACAAAGTTTTTCAAGAGGGCAAAGTGTATTGATGAGGAATTACTCAAACACCTCAGAAGAAAAGTGGTCAGTAGGGACAATCGAAAGACCGCTTGGAAACGTGATGTACCTTATTAAGTCAGAAGATGGACGGTTATTTAAGAGGCATTGCGACCAACTAAGAGCAGCTCAATAGGGGGGAGGATTGTCATATGTTCAAATAATCAGCTGATTATTATTGTTATTTATATATTATTTTTTACATTTTTCTTAGTAGTTAGTTTTGTTTTGGGAATAAAGAATTAACTTATCAATTAGTTTATGAGTATTATATATTTATAATGATATGTCAAATTGTTTTATCAATGCTCAATAAACAGAATTTAATAGATGGTAGAAAATTTTGTTTTTGGTTCTTGGTAGATGTTATACCTAGAGGTGTCTGTAAATTAATCCCGACTTCTTAACCGGTTAAACTGATTGATTAGAATGATAAAAATACCTCCATTCTACCTTAAAATTAGGTTAATTCATTCATAGTTAACTGTAGACACACAACTCATAATTTCACAATAGACGGTTTAAGGGGCCAGTGGTCATAATAAACAATTCCTGGTGATTCCTAGGCATTGTATGAATAGATGAAAACTGTTTGCCGCTAGCCAGTTTACCTACATAAATCTTACTATAAGTTCAACTCAAAAACTGAGGAATGGGTAGTTCTGCATCCTAAAATTCAGACTTATCTCAAGCCTTTATTAAAGCCTTAGAACCAAGTTAGAACAAAAAAATCTTAAATTTTAACATAATCATGGAATAACAATAGAACTAAAATAACATATTGATTAACGGTTAGATTCTAATAAAAATAAAATATAATATTTGAAAATACTTACGAATAAGTTTGAAAGATTGAAGTGATATTAACGTTTAAAATCAGGAACTAAGCACACATACTTCCTTGAAATTATAGATCAAATGTCATAGTACATCAGTCGTGATATCTTTATGCGGTTATAGGTCAGTGTTTTTAAAAATAAATGACTACGACAAGTAGTTTAAAATATTAAGAACTAGAACTAATGGAAATGAAATTTAGATTTCGAAATATATCTTTTATCTTTAACAGTACACTACTACACCAAGAATACTTGATGGCTCGATATGTACTTTTGTTGAAGTTTAGCAGACGAACTCTATTTTCGTTCTCATCTGGGGCCAGGCTTAAAACAAAATATACGCTATTAAAATAAGTTACGTCTCTTTATTAATTTATTTACCTCACTATCTTTTCTTATATAAGTGATTAAACACTCAAAGCTACACCATGATTTATAGAAGTATAAATGTGTAAATTTTTTGTTTTCACTTGGACATTTATTATAATTTCACCCTAGTAATCACCGTGAAAAAGTAAAAGCTGTTCTTAGATTATTTACTTTATGTTAACAAACTTTATAGGTCTGTACAGCGTTATTTTATAGTATTACCAGAGAGGAACGGATTACCATTGTTTATATATAGTTCTTATGTCATCTATGGTATTACCATAGATGAACGGATAGTAAGGATTTTCTATTCATTCATCTCTGCTTCAAGTTGATTAAAATTACAGCATGTTTGTTAATATTGAATTTTCATTTTATGTTTTATATTATTATCTTTTGTTACCTTTTAAAATTCTTGTTCACTTAATATTCGTGATACATTTGTAGTTGTTAAATATTAATAAAAATATTGTTATTTATTATGAAGTTATTATCAGAGAGGAACGGATTATAAGAATCCGTTACTATCCGTTCATCTATGTTATTATTATGAAATTTTTAAAGATTCGTGTTTTTGCCTGTCGCCTCATTCCTAGAAAAACTATTTGTACAAAAAAAATGCCATATGACAGATAGATCAGACCAGACAAATCTTCTAGTTAAAAAAATCAGCGGTACGGCAGAAAAAATGTTAGAAAAGATAACAAGATAACCTCAATATAATAATTATATGCTTTGTGTGGGAAAGCTTCTGATTAGATTCTTTTGTTTGATGCAGATCAATTAATTATAAAAGTATTTAACATGGTATGTGAAGCTCTGCCTTTTTATGCCAGAGGATGCATAATCAAAGGTTTTGGGAGGGGTTCCAAGGAACTGGGAATACCAACAGGTTTGAGTTTTGTTTAACTTTACAAGGTTTAAAATAAATGCACACAACAAATAATTTTGGCCTATATGTGTTCTTAAAAACAAAAATCGGATTACCTGCCTTATTGTCATAATTATTAAACTTAGTTTTAAACTTATATGTATCACTTCCTTTAACACCTAACTTCTATTCAATATTTTTTAATGGACTTAACCAATGCTTGTGTTTGGAACCACACAACATTTCTGGAGGTACAGAAACTCCGCCAGTTTTCATGTGATTACCTAATAATTTAAATTAAAAATTTATGTTACAGACACAAGGTAGGCCGTTGCATGATGCGCTCGCAACGAGAGTTGTAGTACTACTGCTCCAAAAATTATTAAGTACCTAATCACTTGAAAACAGGAGGAGTTTCTCCACCTCCAGAAACATTGCGTGGTTAAAAACATAGATGCTAAGTCCAATAGAAGATATTGAATAGTTCATTTCTTTTGATATGTGCTTCGAAAACCATGTTAGCTGCATGAACTAGGTTAGTGTTGCAAGGTGCCTGATTTTAGATTAGTTTTGATTATTGAAATAGCGACCGTACAAGGTAGGTATTTTAAACCAAGGATGAATAAGAAATGAGTGTAGGATGATTGTGGCACGATCTTGTAGTCCTGTTACTGACTAAGGCTGACATGTTCCTTAACTGTTACTAAATAGCCCAACAGCCAATGGCAACTAAGGGACCTACAGTGTAGTGTGGAATCCGAACCACTGCCTCCGAATAACGAACTGGTCTAATTATGAGGATGGTCTTTGCAGATTAACGTAGTATTCAATTGTGCAGACATATTGTCTTCTGTATTAAAACTAGACATACCTAGCTTTTTATTTTATTATAAATTATATTAAATCATGTGATTTTTTGTTTATATCAGCAATAAAACATTTATGCATAAAATATTTGTCTCCATCACTTATCTTATTTCAAAATTAATTGGTTTTGAGCTTTGCTTGTTTTTGGTCGGCCTAGCTTGAATTTCCTTATTTATGTATATATCAAATAAATTTTAGTAGGCTTAATATTTTGACTATAGGCTACCTTTATTTTATATTGTCTTAACATAAATTTTCGATTTTAATGACATTGCCTTGGTTAAATAAATAGAAATAAACAAATAAGTATTATTTAACACGATCGCTACAGGATATGAGTAATAAGCCTATCTGAAACACTAATAATTAATTTTTATAGCATAAATACACTCATTTATGTGTCAGAATGCATGTAGATTGGGTTTTATTTGTTTAATGTAAAGTTTTATGTCTGCTGCTATCTTGATGGTTGAGCGCCGTCCACACCTGTCGCCCTCCTCCGTCCAGCCGATACTTCAAAGACTGTCTAGTATTTCATATTTTTATAGTCACACATGTTACATGGTAATTGTAGTCTAACAAAACTAACACTAGTTGCAACAATTCTCAATTTTACTCAAAGACAAAAAAAACCTCATCAATTTACAATAAATCTCTCACATGTCACACTTGAGCCATTCAAAAGTTCTTCTTTTCACGTTCACAAAAAATAAAAAAGTAATAGAGGCTAAATAAACAAAATATAATTACAAATATTTACAAAAAATTGTTTATCAGCATTTATTTTAGTTCTGACGGCGGTGAAATGCCTCGAAACAAGCAATAGGCTACCCATGCATTTTGTTCAGCAGTAGGCATACTTTAACATGGAAATGCATTTAGGAACTCTCCCTTTTCAAATTCTATTTGTTTTAAATCTCCACTATAAATAGACGAAACAGAAAGGTTGACGTCCAACGTTAATTTGATCATCAGATTCCGTTAAAAAAGTTTGTCATCAATATTTCCAGTTTCATCCAATCTTTGGAGGAAAACTTCAGTCTGTATTATCACTGTCATGCTTGGGCTGGTGACGCCCACTTGCTGTAAGAGCTATTTTATTGAGAAAAATCGGTTTTACAACATTATATTTAACACAATAGCGAAAATAAAATACAAGCTCACAAACCACTATGTATCTCGAAAACAAATAAATATTCTAAAACTGATTGCACAGTTAGACAGCCAACACTAAAGTTTAAACACAACACTGGCACTAGCAACTAAGCCCTCAGTGAAGCGTTAGCGCACGAATATTCCACCGCTGAAAGGCTCCACCAAGCGCCATATGGCACGATCTGGGCTCGGCGTGGTTCAATAGAGATACATACAAAGTTTTACGCAGCGAATGTGTTAAGAAAATTTCTATCATACGTTAACTAATGTAATACCTCTAACTCGACAAACATTTTAATAGGCCTTTCCAGAGACCTCTCTGACCAGGACAATGTCATTTGTCTTGTGATGTTTATATAACAATTAATTTTAATATTTCAAATTTAAATGTGTTATATAGAAATAACATAAAACATATAAATTTAATGATAAAGATTGAAAGGTAATGAAAATATACAGAATAATAATCACTTGGAATCTTCAGTTTTGGGGCAAATATTTATTTATTTTATCAAGATAACAGTTTTTCTTGTAATATTTTCTTGTGTTTTTAAAGATGATACAAAGCTCGACTTTATTTTTTTGTCATTTAACTTAATAACAGAAGAGTTCATCAATTCTTTCATAGGAATATTCTTTATTAAAATCTTAAGATGTACCATTTCTTGTTATAAAAAGCTGAATGAAATACAAAATGTGAATGCAATTATAAAAATTAAAGAATTTTAGTAATGGTAGTTACATGATATAGGTTGTTGTATGAAATAAATAATGATTTAAATTGTTTACAATTATATTTTATCCTACATTTTAAACCCATAATTGTTATATAAATATACTCACCACTAGCCCTTTTTAAATTTGAACAAAACACTATTCATTTCCAATACTAAAAACTAAAAATTAAAAAATATTTAATTTGCATTAGAGAACATTACAAAGACAAACAACGTCCACCTTATCAGATTAGTAGTGTAATTGCATGTCTTCTGGCCAGTTTTGACATGGATATTGGATATGTCTTAGCTCTGGGAGGGTTTATTGTGAGTTTTAAGATGGAAAATATGTAACAGGTTTCCATAGAAACTACCAGAGCTATTGTATTGAATTGTAAAGAACAGCTGTTTAGATGAACGGAAAACATTTCCTTTAGACATATCCATGATCTAACCTATTTCCCACAGTGAAGTTGATACAAAAATTATTTTGTCTAGCAAACTACTCAGAAGAAGTTGTAAATTCTCTGCCCGAATCAGTCAACACAGGAGTTTACTACGGATGGGCTCAAGTGGATAAAAGTCCTGTTTATAAAATGGTTATGAGTGTTGGATGGAATCCTTTCTACAATAACACAAAAAAATCAATGGTAAGTCAGCCAAGTAAGTAGAATTTTGAAAATTTTAATAAATTTTAGGGCCTTCCCTTAACCCTTTAACCACCTCGCAAGTTGGCGAGCTGCAGTTCAGTGGCACGGGGTTTAGTTGCGCTTACCAATGGCCCACTTCAGGGTTTTTCGCAACCTTTTTAACATTGGGAGAAAACTTAGTTTAAATCGCATGTTATTTGTTTCTATATTATATGAACCTAAAATGTATAAGGGATTAGGCATTACCAAGGCATCATGGGAAGCATATCAGCACATAAATATAAGTTTGGTTTGAAAAAAATATGATCCATATTTTTCACTATACAGAGATTTGAAATGAAAATAAATGATTAGTAGAATCGATTATACTATCAAGAGGAACCTAACAGAATAAAAAATTTATGAAAATTGCAAGTGGAGAGGCATCAAGGGAGAACCAGTGTAGGGAAACCGGACCTTCATTGAAACACGCAATCCGGAAAAAAAAGAATTGGCATAATTAAGAACGCTGCTGTTTCGTAAATTGCATAGCTGCAGTTGATAACCGTTTTAAGTCATAAAATTTTTTGATAGAAATATAGAATTATTTTTGAAACAGCAAAAAGTGTTATGAAAAATAATTTATATAAATAAAAAACAATATATATAATACTTTGTATTTTACTTAGATATGTTCACATGGATGTTTTGAAGAAGTAATATAAAATAATATTTTCTTTTATTTTCTTTCAGATTTTCGTATTTTCTTAAAAATTCTGAATGCAGCACCAATGAAATATGTTATGTATAAACTAACGTTTTCATTCATGAAAAATGAAAGACACAACTTGTGTGTCGCAGTTGCCGTATTATGGCCATTGCATGAGATATGTTGTGCGTAGCGGTTGTCCCAAATAGGGCATTGCACGATATATGTCATGCGTCGAGGTTAAAGGGTTAAATGGTTGTCTCATTAATCTTGTTTGTTTTAAGATTGATATGTTTGCTGTGTAACCATATCAAGTGTTTGGTGGCAAGATTTACTTTAGGATGAAAAAATATTGCATCAACGGGCTTTAGACAAGTTGGTAGGCCTACATAGTTAATTTACAATGGAAACATGTGGTACTGTACCAATCTTTGGTCAATACTGATGTGACATTTACCAGTGGAAGCAAGCAACTATTCTCATTTTTTTTTATTTTGTGGGCTGAAAACCACCAAGAAACCTCCTTTATTCTACAGCAATTATAACTATTTTCATAAGAAAAAGTGACTGTTCTGCCCAAGATGTAATGTCAAGCTGAATATTTCATTAATTTTTTTCAGGAAACACATATAATGCATAAATTTGATTGCGATCTCTACGATCGAACCTTGAAGACTGTAATGGTGGGATACATAAGACCTGAGCGAAGCTTCAATTCTCTTGGTAAGATGAGAAATTTAGATATTTTTTATATCATACAGATTTTCTGTTTTTTTTTTGTAATATCGTAAATTGACAACAGTTTCACAATAAATAATTCAATCATTTGATTTGATTTTAGATGAATTAGTGACTGAAATAAAAAATGACATCGTTACGGCTGAGAAAAAGTTAGATGAACCTGAAATGTTGAAGTACAAAAGTGATGTTTTCTTCGAGAAAGAAACAAGATAATGAAATCCTTTACTGAAGAGTATTGTTTCTCTCGCAGTAATGCTAGACAAAAGAAGTCACACTGAATACCATTGTGTTAACCTAACTAAAATGGTAGATAGTTAGCGATAAAAATAAAATTTAAATTGCTAGAGATAATAATAATACAGTGAAACTTGGATGGTCCCAAGTCTACTCCAATTTGAACGTCCATTTAATCCGTAGAATTTTATAAACAACCAATGTTAAAGACTTGTGGTCAATTGTAACAACATTTAGGTTACTTCAAACCTCTAGTTGAAAGTGTTGGTCAAAAATCAAATTTTTGAGCCCCAAAATGACGTATTATTGGCAATACAGGCAAAATCTATTGTCCAGGTCTATCTATCTAACCAGGTACATCCTGGTTTCAAGTTTTAGCTTCAAGATCACAGTGCTTACCTCTTCCCAGCTATCATACTCAATTGTTAGGTTTACTTCCTATTGATTGGTTCTTTTTATTTTTGGTTTTCTTATTTTGGTACGCTCCTTTTGGAAGTTATGATATTCGACCAATGCTTTGCAAACAGTTCATCAACTTCTGTCGTTATAAAGATTACTTCAATGATAAGTGTTTTACACTATAACTTTTACTATATTATAGCTTTGACTATACATTATTAATAGACGTGTCATTCATGGTTAAAAGTTGTCGCCAACAAAATTTCGGAAGGCCCGACAGTGTAGTGCCGCTTCCTATTGGCGAAGGGTGTAAGCTCACTTGGCCCGGCCCTGAGGAGTGCACGCGCACTTGTAGTAACTTTGGGGATGAATGAGTTGACGTGGCGACGCGCACAACGCACATCCCTTTCTCGCCCTTATGAATGGTTGGTGGTTGGCCGAAGGGGGGTAACCGACGACAGCGCTTCTGTACGGGGAACCACGCACTAACTCCCCACGCCGATTCGGGAACCACTCAAGCCACTACAGCTTGCGCATAAGAATGGCATGTCTATTAATAATGTATAGTCAAAGATTATAGTATTTTACCTCGGAGATGAAATAACCATTGGTTGCTTTCTTATGGCAATGACTTGCACTTAAAATATTCAAAACATAATTTGAACTGTAGAAAATATTATATTCTAACTATATATTTTTGTTACTGAAGTAAGTTCCACTGTATATCAATAGACCTCGGAGGTTCATTAGTGTCTTTGACTCCTATTACCGGTTTTACAATTTGTGATCAAATGAAACTTAGAATAATAATACATCACGGGTTAAAAACTCACCCTAGTGTAAAATTCTCAATATTATACAGAACAGAGTGAAACAATGTATGTAAAAAAATATTTTCATTGAAAACGTTGGAAAATTTAACTAGTTGGTAACTTCTTGTCTGAACTCAAATTTTGATTTATGTATTAAAGGTAAATGTTAGCTATTGCTTTATTTTTCATTTAAAATAACTTATATTATCCTACAAAAATGCAATTATATTTTTGTATTTGGTCAGTATTTGTATATTTCTTGCCACCAAAACCAGAAATCTTCATGGTTGATTTTAAATATGTAGAAATACTTTTAACTTTCTGCATGGAAAGTGTTTTATGTGTCCCTGACATTTTTTATAATCTTTTACTATTGCCACGTGGAAAAACGCTACCTCTCCTCCTAACATGCATACAGATAGCTGGAATACAGAATACAGAATACAGATCTGGAATACAGCATACAGGGTGGACTGTGACAGGAATTTTAGAGCTAGACAAGAGCTGTTTCAATTGAATTTAAGCTGAGTAGATATTGTGTCATTAATTAATTGTATTGTTTTACAATTGTTATTTCCTATGAATATTACCAATTATGTTGTCAAAGTATATTCTACTGTTATGATTAGTTTTATATAAATATATATGGTTAGTAATAATACTGAGTTTTATTTTAGGCCCTGTATTCTGACATCCAGCGCTCTGCATAGTTAGGTTAGGTTGTTAATTGGTATTGCTATACAATGAATTTATGTATCAATGACTAGCCTAACTTAACTCTACAGAGCGCTGGATGCCAAAATATACAATGCAATGTTTGGTTGTTTTCATTATAATATGGAAGTGTCCTTTTTGATTGCAATAGGACATCACCACATAACAACATTTTATGGAAGTGTTATTGATTTGACAATTAATTGTTAAAAATATAAATATATTAATCCTTTAAAGCCTCCATTTTCTATTTTTTAACCCAAAACATTAATAACACATACTTCACTTTAAAATAATTAGAAATATAGTTAGTATACAAGATAAAATTGTATGGATAAGTATAAATATTGATACGTAAATAAAAATCCAGCATTATAACCATTCCTATTACAAAAGTAAAAATTCCACAGGCTTTAAAAATATTAAAAATTAATCAAATAAATAAACAACAACGTAACAACGATGTAACATCAATGACCAACTTCATAACAGTTTACAAAAACTATATGTCAGTCAATCAAGCATCTTTATTTGTCCTAGTGTATAAAATACAATAAAATATGATAAATAGTGTGTAGTTATAAATTTATGAGAAAATCAAAAATAATTTACTACTTCAAAATATTTAACTATACAGTATATAGTTCTTGTCATTTTCATGTTGTCATATCCTTATTTTGTTGACAAAGTTTAAAATATAAATAAGACCTTTATAATAATATAATTTATGGAATAACTATATTTTGGTCAAGACATTTCCTTTAGGTTTCCATTTTTATTATATTAAATATTTAATATGTATTTAATTTTCTTTATTTTATACCAAGATAATTTTGAATGGGTTTTATCTGATTGTTTAATACAATGCACTCCTAGTTGGCTGCAACTCAGTGTCGTTTCCCATTGTTATGTCTGTGACGTAAAAATTTCAGTCACAGTCGTTGATAAATTGAAGATCACAATAAAACAATCAAGTGCTAAAGACATAAGTTTTTTAATAAATAACAGAAAAAAATTATTCCCAGAAAATTTAGTAGTTAAGTTAAACTTACCATTTCTGTAGGTAATCGGACTGGACTGAGATTCCACTATGACAAATAATAATAAAAACACATGTTGTAATCGAAGCATGGTGGACTTTGTTGTGGATGACACTCTCGGTTGGCAGTTTAAAAATAGAGTGTGAGTTTTAATAATAGCAGCCGGCAGAGGAATCAAATTTTACTATTTGTTAATCGATCTTTCAGATTAAATTAACTTTATGAAATATTATTACTTTAATAAAATAAACTTAAAAGTTATTATTGGCAGTAAAACAATCAGCAATCATCCTCGAAAATCATTTTATATAATTAATTAAGAAAAAAATACATTTGTAAAAGTATTCTTTGTTTTAAAACAACCTACATTGGTTGGGAGAAGTAAATAAATTAATAAATTCACATATCAACATACATAGGTAGATAAAAATTAATTCTTGGCCTAAAAACTCTTAGCCTTTTTACTACTTCCGCAACATCACTATTACTAGGATCACTGCTAGTTGTACTAATCACTTGAATTCATCTTAAACCTCTAAAAAACAAGAATTATGCTTAAGTGGAAAAGAAAACAATTTTTAAAATGAAGTAGACTGTTGATGTTATGAATTTTATAAAATAGCTCGACATAGGTTACAATAAACCTTCTGTCAACTTTTTTATGACAACTCTTCAAACATGTTGGATTAATAAATGTTGGTAAATAACAATTCAATAGTGTTTCATAAATATTTATGTCAAGATTTTCACTGACAATTTGTCAAAAATCACCTGTCGCACTAAGACTTTTATGAAACACATATCTGACCATTTTTAAGCCAAGTCGACATATTTTTAAGAAACATTATGACACTTAATAATCACTTTTGAAAATGTATGAAACGCAAAATTGACAATTTTAAATCTGTCGAGTGTCACTGTCATCTGTCAGACCTGTCACCTTTTATCAAACAGGCCCCAGTACAAGCACAATTACAATTTGAGAGTTAAAAAAATGTATAACTATATTTATGTTGATGCAAAGCTGATGTTATGTTTTTAATTGTCACACATTAGTAACAACTATTTTGGTAATAAAACTTGTTTTTATCTGGCTTAAAAATGTAAACAAATATCATTGTCCTCTGCAATCAGACAGTTTACTGTAACATGTTTAGTGTAAAAATTTATGAATAAAATTGTGTTATTTTATCTACAAATACTCTGAAAAAGAATGGAGTTTATCGATGGGTTTATAATGGCACATTTGACCCTCAATATGTCATTGAGGTACATCCACTTTAATCGACTTATGGAAAGTATAAAAAAGACCAGTATGATCTAACTTATGAGATTTTAACGACAATAGATGATTTCTAAATCTAATTCTGGTAATGGATCTGTGTGTTGCATTGAGCTTTTCATGACAGTTGATTGGGAATCGGGCTTCAGTCGCAGTTACAAATTTTCTATATTTATAATGTTTTCCTTTATTATTGTTTTTGCAATTTCATATTGTTCATTTGTTTCGAGTACTGAATTCTATGAATCTATAAATCGTCATAAAGTTTCTTTTACTGAAGATCATATCCAGCATTATATTCACAAATTTATATCAAGACAAAAAGTTAAAAATATAAACATTTTGAATGCTCAAAGTGAATACCTTTCTTATGAAATTTTGATACAAAAAGTTCTTGAAGAACTGGAAATACCTGCATTGATTGATAGTGAATATCAGTTTGCAAGTGATGGGAATTTGTTCCTTATATTTGAAAAGTGCCCAGATATTTTGAAACCTTTACCATTACCAGTTAAACTGCAAGATATGAATAGTTTTACTAAATTTTTGTTTATTTGGAAATGTCACGACCCTGCTTATGAAGCCTCTGCAGCAAAATCAATTTTTAAATTGTTCTGGAAATATAACTTCACATCTGTTGAAATTCTCACCCAAGTACCTGGGCATAGTGTGAAGGTTTTAAAATTTACAGCATTTTCCACGAATTATTGTGGCCAAGTTGGAAAAGTAGAAGAAAATGAAATATGGAGTTTAAAAAATAGAAATAGGACAATGCAAGAAGGATTGGATTCGTGGAGATCAACAGCAGTTGGCAACATGCATGGATGTGAACTATGCATAAGTGTGAGGAACCTACCTCCAGACGTTGCCATCTCAGAACGAGGTAATGGTTATAATTTCGAAGGCAGTGGAGGTGAATTATTAAAAATTGCAATGGAAAAATTAAATTTTACAGTAAAAATAACATTTATTAATCAACACTCTTCAAATTCGGACCAAAAAGATACGTCCAAACTAGTTATCATGGATAATAAAGGATTATGTTGCAATCAATTGTTGAACCGTTCAAGTGACATTATAGTGGGAACATTTCCTCATTTCTTGCTTGGGAAAAATGTTGAACTGTCATATCCAATATATGAAGAATGCTTTGTATTCTATGTACCATGTGACCTCAATAGTAATAGACCTTTGATCAAGTTGCTAGCTGCGTTTTCTCCCATAACATGGATATTTTTTATTTTATTTACATTGTTTACATTACTCGTTATGTACATCATCAGTGAAGTTCTCTCTTATGAAAACAGATTGTACATCTCTATATCGCATAACTTAATGTACCTTTATGGAGCTTTTTTAAATATTAGTATGGACGTACGGCCCAAGTCAAGCTCCTTGAGAATTTTAATAATCCACACATTTTTTGCCTATCTCATTGTAAGTGTTGCGTTTGAGGCGAATTTGAAAAGTTACAAATCCACATTTAATTACGAAGGCACTAGTATAAAGTCAATAAGTGATTTGGACGCATCAAATTTAACAGTTTCTGGTACACCCCAAGGATTTTTAATTTTGAACAACACTTCGAAAAATAGCAAAGTCGTGTCAAATTTACTCAGAAAATTTAAAACTGTCAGGAAAGGTGCTGTTGAAAGCCTGATTGATAAAATGATTGAAGAAAAATTTTCTATATTAGGGCCAAAAAGATTATTTTTGTACTTTCTGGTGAAGAACAGAAAAATTAGTAATGTCTGTAGCATAGACTCTTGCTTGGTGAAAGTTTTCACTTCTCCGTTTATTTTTAGAAAGGGATCATCATTGATCAAGCCGTTCAATGACATAAACAGACGTTTGTACGAAAGCGGTATTGTGCAGAAATTGTGTAGCATGAGAGATCCAGTATTGAGGAGGGAGTTCAAAGCTATAAAAATTACACTGGGGGATGTATCTGTTGGTTTCTATGTCTTGTTCTATGGGTTAATGTTCTCCATTTTAATATTTTTTTTTGAGTTTTTGATTTCCAAGTGGTATAAAAAATAGGTTACTCATAATATTGAGAACAGTTGCAAAACAGAACAGCATCTTCTATAGAGTGTTTCCTATCATAAATTTATAATTAAGAGTTTGATGTTGAACGTGTTTCTATGCTTACTGTTAAAGAGTTTAATATTACGAAGATTTTTTTTGTATTATAAAGAATAGTTTTGTGGAACTCGGGTCTTACCTAAAATAATTTATTAAATTTATTAGTTAATTATTGGTTAATTTTTAGTTAATTATTAATTCAGCTCAAAAATCTATACAATTTAGTGCTTCATAGTATTTCTCTATCTCCAACGGTTACCGAGATATTAGAAAAACTAAACGTAGTACATTGTACTTTGGGGCTTCAATGTTAATCTTATGGAGGATAAGATAAAGATAATATTTCGCTTATTAACCTATATTTTTGGATGAATCTTGGTATTTAGCTTCATGTGATTGGGATATATACATTTATGCTAAAAAAATTAGTTAATGTGTTCCTCACAGCAGGAAATCTGCATACTCTTTTCCATGTTAACCTTATGGAGAATATTGGCAAATTCCTTTATTAATGGACAGATTTTGATAAATCTTGGTATATGGACAAAATTAAAATAGTTTATGGTAAAAATTGCTACTTTCAGTGTTCCACACTGCAGCAAACCTATATACTCTTCCCCATGTTAATTTTATAGAGAATAGACAAACTCTCTTATTTATTATAGGTATTGAGAAAACCTGTTATATTTTATTATTGTTTTGGAAATTCGCTGAGCACACAGGTCTGCTGTGACGGGGTATTAATATTACAGTGTTGTTTAGATGATTAAAATATTGTCAATTTAATGTAATTTTTTAGGAGAATAAACACAAAATATTTTATGTTTTGGAAAATATTTTATTTCTTGACTTGTTGTACCAGTACAGTCTTATTTTATACATTTTTTTTATCGTATATTTCAGTCAACTGTGGTATTCTTTCTTGTGATTCAGTCCCATTTCTGAAGTTTGACTCCAATTCATCAGCCCATCGATTTATTATCGCCAACATTGAATGGGACAAAACGAGCTCTCTTTTTTCTAATTCTTTCATTATATTTTCTCGCTTCTTCATTTCCAAAGTGGCTACTTCTAACATCATAGCCCTTTCTTCATCTATGCTGGATTCTTCACCATATTGTAATAAGTTGTTTTGTAGTTTTTTTGTATGACAATGTAGCTCATCCCGGGTATTCTTTACTGAACTGATTTGGTCTAGGACCGTTCCCAAATTTCTATTCAATCTATTCAATTCAGCCTCTAACTCTTTCATTTTTTTTGTTGGAACATGAAGTAGAGAGATTCGGGCTGTATCTTCTTCTTTGTAACTCTTTGACGGGTAAGTTTGTGGTCCATTATTCGATTTTGAACTCATTTTTTATTCAGGATATAAGACCATAGTTCATATGGGTTTTCATTAAAAATTATACATTGTTTGATCAATAAAACTTTCTCTTTTAAGTCTGAAATAAAGTAAAAATACTTTAGTTCGGTAATATTTTTTGTTTTGTATTTTTGTGATAAATATTATGAATATTTAGAAAGCAAATATTATTACAAATACACCGGCTGTTAAATAACTAAATGATAAACGAGACTAATTAATCTAATGCAAACTTATGTTTTGACATGGATATATCTTATTTCTGAGGGGAGGGGGGATTGGAAATTTTTCAGACCAAAATTTGAAACAGTGACGTAATTAATTTGATTAGTGACATCATAGTTTTGTTATAAGAACAGCTGTTTAGATAAACTGAAAACATTCACTTTAGACATTCATGATCTAACCTACTTCCCATAGGGAAGTAAAATGTTTTTCATTTCATATCCTGCAAAATTTTAGTGGTTAAGTTAATTTAATATATACACACATTTAATACAGTAATAAATTTTTAAAATACAAAAATAAATCATTAAGATAAAATGTTGCTAAACCAAAGTTTTAAAGTTTAGTTTTTATGTTTGTAGCACTTAGTTTATAACATACTTGTCTGTTCATTTCAAAATAATACTGTCCAACCTTTTTACCTATGTAAACAAAGATGTTTTGTAAGGTTAAAAACTGACCATAGTATCACTATAGGTCACGTTGATTCTGATTCTGATATTTACTATATTTATTTCATATTTACTATATTTATATTTCCTTATTTACTTTATTTATATTTTAAATGACAATAAGTCATATCTATTACTTCCTGTTTTTTTAGGAAATGCAATAATCTGTGGTACAAAAACTGTAACACTCCTTAGAAATAGAATTGTAAAAGTTAATTACTGATTAATTTTATTCACAAGGTTATATAGTAAAATACATTTATTTGCGATTTTAGCTTATTTTTTTATTGAACTATTTTATTGGATATTTTGAAAGCTACAAACCTTTTTGAATTGGTAATTTACTATTAATACAAATTTATTTAATTTTCCAGTGTAGGTGTTCAAATGTTCTGTAATAGATCTATTTTATTGTTTCCAAGCAACATTTTATATTCCTTTAATTTAAAAAGTTTAATTAAAAATATATTGTTATATATATTTTTCATTAAATATGAAAGGAATCCAAAGAAGAATTAATTAATTCTATGTACTATAAATTGCATTGCATAACATACTGTACACCAGACATTTAGTTTAAGATAAAGTATAGTTTTTAATTTTTTACAGTATATTAGTAGTCCATAGTTTATTTGCCTGCCTTAAAAACCTTAAGGTAAATGCAACATTTTTACTTAATTGTGAAAAATCAAATTATTTTATGAGTCTTACTTATTTTATACTTTTAACTGAAATGGCGACCTACCCAGGTAAGTATTTTAAGCCAAGTATGAATGAGAAATGATTGTAGGATGATTGTGGCGCGATCTTGTAGTCTTGTTACTGACTAAGGCTGACATGTTCCTTAGCCAGGACTCTTACAACATCAGTTACCATGTTTAGTTAGTCAGTTACCAGTTAGTTGCCATCGGCCGTTACCAACAGCCGGACCTACAGTTTAACGTGGAATCCAAACCACGGCCTCTGAATTACGAGTTGATCTAATTATGAGGATGGTCTTTGTGGATTAACGTAGTATTCAATAGTGCGGACGTTAATCCACACAAGAGAACACTACATCTACAGACCATCTCTCACAACTATCCACAATTCGTGACCTCCAAGTAGCTGGATTATAGGACGTCGCCACCGTCCCAGTCATTTTTACTATCAACAGTAAAAAATAGTATCAAATGTCATTAAAGTTATTATTTCATTTTTTTGTGTTTTTTACAGTTTTTTAAATTATATAATTAAATATGGACATTTTGAGATATTTCAATGTCTTGTTGACTAGCTCATTACAATTTATGCAGATGATTTGTTCAACTTTCTCCATGTGGATATAAATATTTTACATTCTGTCTTTAATTTCTAACCTTTATTGAAAACACCAAGGAGTTTCTAAAATCTTAAACATTTTGAACATGTAAACACACAAAATTCTCAAGTGATACCAATTATATACTCCGAATTTCAGTAAATTATACAAGGTAAAGGCAAAGGTAAGTTTCAATTTTAATCTTTCATGAATTTTTAATTAAAATATGTGTTACTTGAGAAACTGAGTTATTTTTAATCTGACCCTGCTTGGCTAAGCCTATATTGCTATGGAAAGTATATAATTATTTCAAGAGCAAAAATAAAGTAACTTAAATTTTTATTACAGTAATTGGGCAATAAAAGTCATAAAATTTAATCCTTTTACTTTCAATACTATTTTATTTCTGAAATTACACATTTTAAAACCATAAGAAATTAAATATGAGATTTTAGAAATTACTAATATTGGAACAAAAACTTAATGGAGTGATCCTTTTATCATGCATTACCATTGAAATGAAAATATGTATATTTCAATAAAAATTTACGTTACATTGTTACATAACTTATGAAAATAGTGTGAAACGACCCCTTGGTTCGGATTCCACGTTAAACTGTAGGTCCCTTAGTTGCCATTGGCTGTTGGGCTATTAATTAACAGTCCTGTCTAAGGAACATGTCAGCCTTAGTCAGTAACAAGACTACAAGATCGCGCCACAATCATCCTACATTAATTTCTCATTCATACTTGGCTTAAAATACCTACTTGGGTAGGTCGCCATTTCAGTTAAAAGTAAAGTAAAGTACATGGGCTAAAGCTTGTGGGTAGGGGACCAGCTCTACAGTTCGAAGATTATAAAAATTGATAGTAATTAACTAAAATCATATTACAAACTAACAAAGGAAAAAAATAAACAAGAGTCTCATTGCATCTACGAGTAACACTAATACTTAATAAATGATAACAATAAATTTAATACATGTAATGCATGCAGTGGTAAGAGGGAAGTTATATTTAACGTGCGCACACAACACCACACACACACGTACGTGCACACACACACAACACAACACAATCACACAATTATATTTACTTTCAATACACAGGTGCAATACACAGGACTGGGATGGTGGCTTCATCCTGTAATCCAGCTACTTGGAGGTCACGAATTGTGGATAGTTATGAGCGATGGTGGATGGGTGTAGTGTTCTCTTGTGTGGATTCAATACTACGTTTATCCGCAAAGACCATCTTCACGATTAGACCAATTCGTAATTCAGAGGCTGTGGTTCAGATTCCACGTTAAACTGTTGGTCCATTAATTGCCATCGGCTGTTGGGCTATTAATTAACAGTCCTGTCTAAGGAACATGTTAGCCTTAGTCAGTAACAAGACTACAAGATCGCGCCACAATCATCTTACACTCAATCCTCGTATATACTTGGCTTAAAATACCTACCTTGTAGTATGGTGCTATTTCAAATGATCTACTCTAATCTTATCTTAACAGATTAGATTAGTTGAAATGGCGACCATACCACAAGGTAGGTATTTTAAGCCAAGTATGAATGAGGATTGAATGTAAGATGGTTGTGGCGCGATCTTGTAGTCTTGTTACTGACTAAGGCTGACATGTTCCGTAGTCAGGACTGTTAATTAATAGCCCAACAGATCTCTCAGACATGCCACATGCACCTGGAAATGTGTGGAAATTTGAAACTTAAAATTTCTCCTAGTACATTCACATATACCTGTTAACGCTTTTCTCCTTATTCTGCGACTATTTTTATATACTTCATCATTGAGCAAAGTATTACATTACTATCATTCATTTTGTGGTTAATAGCAATTTGTGTATTAGAAGATTACTGTGAAAACATTTCAGAATTTTTTTATTTGTTCATTAATGTAAAACTGTGTTTTTTAAGAGCAGCTATAGCTTTTCATTTTTAATCTGATGGTTAGAAATTTTCAGAGGTCAAGTAGAGTTAGCAAACAGCAGAGGATTGGTAAACGATATGAGTTGCTGCAACTATAGATCACGTGGATCTACGGGTATATGTGAATCAATCTCGACACTACTATGGCCACTGCTGCCTGAGCCTCCACACGATTCTGTCGCCTTGGTCAGGTCAAGGAAAGAAGAGGAGTGTGACGTCTGTGGAGGCCCCACAACACCAAACCGAACACATGACCAAAGTGGTCCGAATAAGACATCCACTCGGGACGGAACATCATCTAGCCCCAGTCTTGGGTCTCCTTTAGCTAAAATGATGGCAGATATAGAAAAAAAAATGGACGAAACACTCAGCAGTATAGAAAAAACTACACAAGAAACTGACAAACTTAAAGTAGAAGGAGAAGTATATGAAATGCAGTTAGGCAGTCAGGGTGAGACAACGGATGCTGAACTTATGGATACACTAATGAAACTCATGAGAGAGAAGTCAAAGCGGGAAGAAAGGGTTAAAACTCTTGAACTTAAAGAACAGCAACTGAAAGATTCTTTAAAAACTGCCATTGACTGGGCTAAAAAGGTTAATTGATGAAGAAAGTGATTAATGAAAAACAGTTAGTTTTTACATGCTAATAAGATTTGTGTAAGTTTATTTCTGTACAATAAAACAATGTTTTAGTTACCGGTATTGCAATACTTTTTCTAAACATGAGAGTGAAACAAAAGATAAACAAAAATTAAATTGATACATTTCTGATCAATTGATGATGAAATATATATTTGTTGTAATAAGCAATTCACAGTGATAAAAATACAAGAAAAATTTGTTTATAAAAATCAAGATTGAAATAAAGAACCTTTCTTTGAATTATAAATTTAAAGGATATTTGAAATTCATAAGGCAAACTATCAATCAGTATAAACTAGATGGATGGAAATTTGATTCCTAATAATTTCTTTATATGTTCATTAAAGTCTGACACATTTACATAAGTGTAGCTTCAATTTTAGCGAATTTCCCATAGGGAAGAAGCTATTACCGTAGGTCTCATGGTAAGACTTAAGCCCGAGACCATGTTATTTTTTCGTCTTTAGGTGCCCAGAGTCCAAAAACAATAGTCGTTAAAATTTATATATATATATATATATATGTATGTGTCTGTTAGCACGATAACTCTCGTAAAAATGGTCCGATCGAGACCAAATTTGGTAGAGATGTGTATTCCTACAAATGCTCGGACGAGTTCGTAAACCAGACATATCGGTCAATGGGAACGGGTAGTTTAGGGGGGTTTTGTACCCCAAAATGGGGTTTTTTGCGTTTTTCACATGTAATTTTTAAACATTTCTAATTTTATATTTCACCATTAGAATCAGCTTAAAAAACTACACAATTAAGCTCCTCAAAGTTTTTCTCTATCTCCAACGGTTACCGAGATATTAAAAAATCTAAACACAGTATGTTGTATTGTGGGCCTCCAATGTTAATCTTATGGAGGATAGGGAAAAATTAATATTTCTCATATTAACCAATATTTTTGGATAAAACTTGATATTTAGCTTCATGTGGTTGAGATCTATCCATTTATGCTTAAAAATCATAGTTTATGTGTTTATCATGACAGCAAACCTGCATACTCTTTTCCCATAATAATCATATAGGGAATAGGCAAACTCCTTTATTTATGGACAGATGTTGATGAACGTTGGTATAAATGTTAAGATAAAAATTATTCATGGTAGAAATGACTTATTTTAGTGTTCCTCATAGCAGCTAACCTGCACACTCTTTCCTATGTTAATCTTATGGAGAATAGGCAAATAATTCTCATGTTTATGGACATATTTTTATAAAACTTGTCTTGTATTAAATTATTGATTTGGAAATTCGCTGAGTACGCAGGTCTGCTGCGACGGGGGTATTTCATTTAATAAGATAATACACAATTATTATAACCAAGTACCGTACCTATAACCAGTTTTAACCAAGTGGATTTTCATTTCTTCAATAATTATTTATAGTCCTACACATTTGCTTCACAAATTTTTGTCAAGGAATATATTGCGAAGTCTTTTCGGTTTTTATTAGCTCCAGTTTCACCTATATAATAATAAATTATTAATATTATAAGGTCTTACTGATAAGGTTGAATAAATTATGTATATGCAAAAACATACCCAAATAATCTATAACACTGTAATTATGATCAATTTTAATATATTAATTAATTCAATTTTAAATTAATTAATGAAACAATAAAAAATAATATTAAAGTCAAATTTAGTGAGCCATCAAATATCGATCATAAAGAAATCCAAAATGTTCATACATGAAATTTGAGGCCTAATTAATTGGCTTTGATTGTTTACTGGCCTTGAATTAATATTTTAGCTATACCTGCCACATTCAAAAATTTGTTGATTAACAATCCAAATATAAATTTCTTCAAAATATGAGGAACCAAAGATCTGAAGTACACTTTAACGAGTATTGTGGTTGGTTTGTTACATGGGCGGATCCAGCCAGTTGAAAAGGGGGGGTGTCTTCGGGCGGTCTGGTTGAATACTCTCAGTTGAGAGGGGAGCCCTACTCGGGATTAGGCAAAAGGGGGGCTGCAGTCCCCACAGCCCCTCTCCTGGATTCACTAATGATCTGTTACAATCATCTGTTAATGTCTATAAGTGGGAATCTAAAGTGGGCTTTGTCATTCTAGATACAAAATAAACATTATATAATGAATACTGTCACAATCAGAGATAGTTAAATTATATATAGCTGCGCTGCTAGTGAACATGATTTTTTTCTCACTGAAGGAGAAAATAATGCACGAATCCCAAGTTCAAGTGATTACTGCTTACTCGGGCCTTTTTGTAGAGAACCGAAACTGCGTAGAAGCATAGATAAACGGTTCCATTCCTCTCTGCTAGAAGTCAAGGGTCTGGAAGGGGAGCGTGTGGTCTCTCAACTTGGCATGGTACTGGAGACATGGTAATAATAGGTGTGCTAACATTCCTTCCAGTCGTCACTAACTCTTGGTTGACCTGCAGGACATTTCGACATGGATATATCTCCAGCTCTGGGAGGGAGGGAAGGAAGTCTGTCAGACCAAAATTTGAAACGGAAGTGGTGACGGCATATATGGTTATAAGGACAGCTGTTTAGAGGAACTGGACAAAATACATTTAGACATATCCATGATCTAAGCTATTTCCTAAACGGAAGAAAATACATTTACTTTCTATGAGTTTTCATAAGATATCAGACTCTAAATCTTCCTAATCAACAACAAAAATACTGTATCACTAGTCATAATTGTGTTTTTTTAACAATTACCTTTTCACTTGAAATAAATTTAAAAAAAAATGGAAGGGCCTGTGTGATTTCAAAATTCCTACATTTCTTCGTCAGTGCTACCATCAACTTATTTTTATACAGTTTAATTAAGTCACCACAGAAATGGGCATTTATTAGGGATTTGTACCCGAATGAAACAGGTACAAATAAAGACAGTAAACTGTTATTGGAGTATGATATAATGGCCTTGTAAATTGTAAAAAGTGTTTATGTTGTTTTGAATGATTGTCAAAATTCGTGAAATATGTATGGCAGCAAAGTTCCAAGTTGTATATTATTGTTTTTGTAAATTTCTTCATTTTGTATTAATAATATTATTATAATTGTCTTAATTTTCTAACAAATGTATACAATCTAACAGATGCATACAGATGTATGCATCTGTAAATCTTGTTTTAAAAACTTGAACTATAATATTTACTTTAAAATTAGTTAAACACCGTAAATATAAAATCATAGAATTTAAATAGTAGAGAAACAGAAATCAAAATCAAATTATTCAAAATATGTTCTTAACATTTATGGATTTCCAAAGTCAAATTGCTTATATTTCAAGAATATTATGAGTTTTTGATCATAGTAATAAAATCAAAATTAATATTCTTTTAAAGAACTTGAAAAACATTTTGCTTACAGAATGCCCCTAGATTTTAGATTTTGTTTTGACGAAAAAAGTCTTTAAACCGAACGGTTAGCGTCTTGGATTTCGGTGCAAGAGGTGACGGGTTCGATCCCCGGGATGGCCACAAAATTTAGATGGGAAAATCCATAAAACCAGTGTACTTCGAAGTCACATAGCTGAAGCTGAGTCTGCCAGTGGCAAAACAGAATAAAAAAAAACAAAAACCGGGCTAACCTCAAATTGATCAAGTCGATGTTTTGTTGTCTGTAGCATGAAGTTTCAATACATTTAGAGTAAGTTTTGAACATTTTCCTTCACAGTATTAAATAATTATTCTACTTTAATATGAAACGGGAAGAGTATTTTTTCTATTACTATGATCAGCTTTGAAGTGTATATTTAAATGTATTTAATGAGAGCACTGTTTTCTTTAAATGTAAACAATAAGGCAATTGTAAATATGTTTCTGTTTTAAATATTACAAAAAATATTTAATTACCTATTAATTATTACTTTTAATTTTTTATATAAGCTAAGAAAATTACCATTAACTTCTGCTGTAACATGATCTGTTATATTATTTTAGTTTTAGTATCTATGGTAATTTAAAAACTAGGCCTCCCAATCATTGAATTGAATATAAATATTTTTATGTTTGTTGTTTTGAGTTTTCCTATACCTCTGTTATTTTTGAACGTTTTGATGGGGACCAGTCCAAATTCAATTATTGATGGAAATGAGTATTATGCTTAATCACACTCTCCCATACTTCTTACAACTAACCTAAGATATGCCCCTTTTACCTAGTGATACAATGCCTTTGTATCTGGATTTTTGTTCTGTTTAGTATAGTTCTTAACCTGTTGAGGAGTAATGACAAATGAGCCCATTTGAGTATGCTCGTCACATGTTGTTTGTTCCTCCTTGAGAATCCACGTCATATGATAGGATGTTTACCAAATATTTCTTAAATATTTAAAAACAACTAATTTAGAACTGATGCACAATTTACTAGGCACGGTAAATTATTTTTATTAGAATTAGAATGGTGCAACGAGATAGACGACAAAAGTGTCAACGACTCTCGCCAATTCCCTTGGTGCCAATGTGATGTTACGTGTGCTACTTAGTGTCCAACTGATCTTCTATCTTTTTGAGTAACCTAGTGATTTTTGTTGTCATTTAGTTATTGACTCCTTTGTAATGACCAATAATAGGTGATTTCCTCTAATTCTGCATCACCATTTTGAAATATATCACACGGTCCAAAACATGTTGTAAGAGATATAAATAGTATGAAAGATATATGTAAGTGTGTAAGGATGTAAAGATGTACGATGTACACCTACTGCTATTGCTTAGTTGGCATTCAAAATCAGTTTTGTGAGGATCCTACATGTAAAAAAATTTTTTTTATAAATTAAGATATTTTACATTAAGGCAAAACATACCTTACACACTTATTTAATTTCCTTAAAATGAATTATTTTTAACTATGTCACTTAGAATATATCGTGCAATATTGTTTTAGATAGTCCTACTATGAGTCAACATCTAGAATGGTTTCTCCAGAGTTTAATTATCCTACAGTGATATTCCTTCTATAATGGCCAATGAAGGTAAGCTATTTCCTTTCTTTTCATAATTTCATGAAGTACTTTGATATTGTTCAGAACATACGTAGGCTAACTATGTACACCCAGGCCAAATAGGTCAGCCTTCGAATTACATTGTGGTGGCAAAAGTTAGCGATTGGTGTCACAATTGGGAGTTTTTTCTGCTTGGACATAGCTAAACATATTCTGCATCCTTTTTGCATGAATATGCCAATTTTACCAACAAATATTGGTTTAAATTAAAAGTAAATGATCTAATTAATTACACTTCTCAATCTCATTTCAAACCTAACACAATTCAATAAGGGATAGGCTACAGATTAATAATCATTCAATTAAGTTTGAAAAATAATTTAAAAGCAATCAGCCCAAAGAAGTTAGTTAAGATAATGCAAACGAGACCAATCAGAACAGATTCCTTCGCTCATTGGTAGTGTGGAGTTTTACCAACTGAAAAGCCTGGGTTAGATTGCAGAATTATGTTAACTTTTTAGTATACTTCATTCTTTTTAGCGAATTTCCCATAGGGAAGAAGCTATTACCGTAGGACTCATGGCAAGACTTGACCAAGCCTGAGACCATGTTATTTTTTCGTGTTTAGGTGCACAGAGGCCAAAAACAATAGTCGTTATAATTTAATTTATATATATATATGTGTGTGTGTGTACTAAATGCCTACTCTCAGTGTTCCTCACAGCAGCAAACCTGCACACTCTTTCCCATGTTAATCTTATGGAGAATAGGCAAATAATTCTCATGTTTATCGACAGATTTTGTCTAAACTTGTCATATATTATTATATTATTGATTTGGAAATTCGCTGAGTACGCAGGTCCGCTGCAACGGGGTATTAATTCTTAATTTAACCAAATAAAGTTATTAAATATTCGGAATCTGTCAAACCTTTGAGTTCATTTATTTTCTTGTTCATGGAAGTGCATTGCTTGTATAGAATGGTTCCTCTTTCCTTTTGTTTTAAGGAACACCATTTATCAAACTCTAAATTTTTAAGATACTGCTGAGTGTGTTTTGATGAATGTAAAGTTTTCCATTAATAGTATTAATACTATTAATATAGTAATACATATATATTTTATATATACTAATGGTATACTATTAATATAATATAAATTTGAATGGTAAAAAATGCTAATAGTAATAATAAAAATATAAATAATAATAATATAGCCTATTACTATTTTTTTATAATATTAATACTAAAATGTTAAAGTAACAATTTTATAGGCTAATAAATTGCTGTGATTGGTCGGTTGATTGGTTAACAATTAATTTTTACATTTTGCAATATAAAATAAACAAAACTATTCGCCTGACGACAGCAGTGTTCTCAAATTTTTACATCAAAGTTTTACAGCCATTTTCTCATTGGAGAGAGTAATCCAGTGTTTATATAGTTCAATAGCCAAATGTTTTGTTGGTCTATTCATGTACAGACTAAAAAGTCAATTAGGTTTTTTTATAATAAAAAGATATATAATTTTCATAAGAATAAATTTGTTCCATAGTGTAATTTTATAGTTAGGGAAGTTATTACTCCTTTAGTTTTTTTGTCTCAGCTAACTTTTCTGTGAAATCAATTTACATTTGAAAAATAATGAGTAATTATTATAGTTTTTATTTACAGGACTGGCCCAGAGAACAGACGTGGAAGGCGAAGCGATAACTGCGGAAAAGGTTTTGGACAGCCGGATATACAATGGGACCAGAGAGTACTTAATCAAATGGAAGGGTTACACGGAGTAAGTGATCGATCTTTTTTTTACCTGGATATTTTTATCAAACTATTTAATATATCCTCCCATTGTTCTACAATTGATAAAAGTTTTCCTACCGAAGTACAGTAGAGACCCGTTTAACCGAGGTTCGGTGTTAACTGAGTCTACCCAGGGATGCATAAAACATTGAGTATTCGCCACAAAATAGGAAGTCGCATCGCAATTGAAGTTCTTCACTTTAGACGTTTCCTGACTGTACAAGAGGCTGAACCAGGGTATCCAGATATGTACAGAGAGGCATGAGTCACGAGCAAACTTTTTATCGAATATATGGTAATTTCAGACCATTGACATAATTGTCTATTTACATAAATAACTGAAGAATTTTTATTTTAAAATTTGGTTAACTTCTAACATATGGTTAACCCTCGAAAGGTTTACCGTCGATTAATCGACGTCACCGCCCGGTTGTCGAAGGTTTACTGTCAATCAATCAAAGGTAGGTAAGCTTTTACAAAAAGCAATGGTGTGAATAAATTTTTGGTTAAAACTACATTGAATACAGTATCGTTGTTTTCTACGGATCATACGCTTTCCGCCGAAGTATGTGTCGTGTTGCTTACTCTATGCGTCAGAGTTCTGCATTAATTTAAAGGATCGGTCTTCAGTTGCGCGTTTATGTCGCTTAGTTTACAATGGTTGCGTTACACGTTCTCGTCGCGTTTGTATGGTGTTCTGATTTCACAATTTCACAATTTTAAAATGGATAGCAGTGACTTAAGTGTGTAAAACTATATATTTTTATTTTCCTTATTAAATTTTGAAAAACTTGGCTATCTTCAATTTTTGACTGGTATTTATTTGCTGTGTTTTGTGGGGAGCAAACTTTGAGAAATCTTTTGAAAAAATTCTTTTATCAATTTCAATTGGATACACCCATCAAAACCAAGGTAAAAATAAAACATATTACCATTATCTTATAGATAATTTAATGTAGATTAAAATGGTGTATAATATGTCATAGTTACTATTATGTTAGTATTTTATGTGAATTTTTTAGCAAAAGCCTGCAAAAGTGCCAAAAAAGGGGTGAACCTCAAGGGGTCAAATAGTGAACTGTTGGAGGGTTAAATTACATTTTTCTATAATTAACGAGTTTACAGCCAAGCGGTTTTAAAATACCTAGTTGTTGTGTATAAGGCTGTCAAATAAAATAAAAGGGTTCATGTCGTTGTTTCGTTCAAAACTATAACTAATTGTAAAATATGTTTACCAATTAGGTTAGGATCAATCATGATGTTTGAAAGATTTTAACATTTTTGGCAGCTGGAGTGTATACATAAACATTTCTGTACCACTTACGTCACCGGTTTTTTTTACATGACCCTTCCTCTCTGTATATATCTGGTTACCTTGATTAACTACTGTCCTTTGAATTCAATAAATCACAGGCCAATGGTAAAACTTATTAGCTGAAAATACCTTAATCTTATGTTTTGTAGGGCAGCAAATTCAAATATGACGCTTGAAAAACTTAATCACCCACCATTTTTTCACTTTCAAGACTTAAACTTGTTAAATTAGTTGATATTTTAAGAATTTAACAACTTTTAAATTAATTTGAATAATTTAAAAAGGTGTAATGAATGTCGACGTTGGTAACACTGTTGAAAAACATTTTCTTGCAATGAAGGTCGAACTTGTGTTAACAGATGGTATTTAGCTTACTTTTATTCCTTTACATATGCTTCAGTACAATGTCTAATTGTAGTTATAAAAACTCTGCTGACAGTCTTTGCTATAATTGTGTTGAATTTGTGATTATAAAGTACCAAAGGAATATTGCAGACTTTATGTGAAAAGGTTTATCCATCATTATCTCTGTCTAAACTGGGTGGTCAGGATAAATCTTGTGTGTCGCATAAGGTGTGTTATGGGTATGAGGAAGATATGAGAAAATGGTCCAAAATGGAGAAAAAAGACTTAAGATTTGCTGTTGTAGAAGCCTTTAGAAAGTGATAGAAAATCGCTACCGAGGACACTGGGTCATGAATTGTTGGTCACTTCACCGAGAAGGTCAGGAAGCGACTCATCCTAGGAAATGCTTCACAAGAAGCTTTAACCTGTTGAGGAGTAACGACAATGAGCCCATTTGAGTAAGCGCGTTATGTGACGTTTGTTCCTCCCTGAGGATCCACGTCATATGACGGGATGACGGATATTTGATATTTCTTAAAAGATTACTAATGAATTAAAAATGTATGATAGTTTATTACACCTGAAAACATTTAAGTAAAATAATAGTATATAAAAACAAATAATTTAGAACTGATGCGTAATTTACTAGGCACGGTAAATTATGTTTATCAGGTTGGTAGCATCAATATTTCTCAAGAATTGGCTTAGCAACAATGTGATGGTGTGTGCGCTACTTAGTGTTCAACTAATCTTCTATCTGTTAGGTTATCCTAGTGATTTTTGTTGCCGTTTAGTTATTGACGACCTTTGTAATGGCCAATTGGGTGATTACCGCTATACCGCATCATTGTTTTGAAATATATCACACCCAAAACACGTTCTAAGAGATGTAACTAGAATGAAGGTGGCCAAATAGGTTTAAAATATGCTTTTTATCCTTTTATCGTAGTAATAATATAAATTTATCCAAAGAAATCCATCATTTTTTTTCTTACTCCCAGGAGTACTTTTTATGGCAATACACACACTCTACGTAGCTCTAATATTAATCATGTTACATGACGGGCGTACTCATCACAACAGGTTAAAGAAAATACAAATAAATTCCAACTGACAAATTCTACTAACAAAAGCCCTATCAATGTTTTAAGTAGCTTACTATAACTAAAAACCATGGTTATTTTGTAACACTATGTTTTATTAATTTCCCCAAACCATAAAGCATAATATTCATAACCCATACGATAAAAATCATAAATGCGCAAAAACTAAGGGTGATAAAAAAACTAAGGCTAGATTTGAATTCAGCTAATTAAAATCTATAAAGATCAGCTGTCAAAGTAAAAATATTTTTTCAAAAATCATTTTATTTCGCTTAATGCAATTGTATTCACCAGCCGTAACCATATTTGCTTTAAACAACAAATTTGCTTGTACAGTGTTGTTATTTAATTACTTTTATTCTTATTGTAGTTCTTGTTAATCGATTTTTTGGGTAACCGAGGTTGCTACGGTCCACATTAACACGGTTAACCGGACTACTGTACCTACTTCTCTTGACCGAAATACATTAAAAAGCAGCGGGATTGATTGGGCCAATTAAAAAAAATGTTCCGATTGGTTAATGCTGTTGATCAGTAGGCTTGGTTTGTCTTTTGATTTAAGCTTTTTATCCATTGATTTCGTATCAAAGATTTGTTATGTTTGTGATAAATCAGTTCATAATTATTCTTTATATAAAGTTAAATTAACTCTGTTTGAACATATTTAATTTTTATATTTTTTTGTTATTGGTTCAGAATACTATAATGATTCCATCATAAATCGAGTGACGGAGTTTTTATTTCATATGCTATACATGATTTCAATCTTGTTCTTTTACAGTGCTTCTAACACTTGGGTTTCTGAAGAAAATCTGGACTGTCCAGAGCTGATAAGGGAGTTTTTAAATAGAAAGATTTGCCAAGAATTGACATTGATTAAAAGCAATCCTTCAGTTTCAAAACCAATCAACAAGAAGTCTACTTGTAGTATTAAAGACAAAGATAGCAAACTTCAAGTGCCACTGAAAAATAAAATTGTAGAGGTGAGAAACTTATTTGGTTAAAAATACGATTTACAACTCATCCAACACTATGATACGAGCAAGATTGGTATATATTTGCAGAAGGATCGTGATAACGGCTCTAACGAATTTCTTAAATTTTCAAAATAACTAATTTCCGATCAGAAAAAAGTTCTAGATAGGTCCTGGGTTTCTTGTAATATTTAGTTTAAAATCTAAAAAATTAACATTAAGCTTATGAAGAATCTAATGTAAACCATACAAATCTAAACATCCGTTTATTACCGTTTGACAGTTGTTGAATAAAGATGGTGATGAACAATATGTTGTTCATTGTAAGATGTGAATGGAGGTTTTGCATAGATATTTATTTTTTGTATTTATTAAAAAAAATTTATCAAAATAATAAATAATTTGCAAAAGCAAAAGGGTTTAATAACTGTGTAAAATAAAAGCAGGGAATTTTTTTTAATCTTTCACATTTTGATAAGAAACTTATTCATTGTATTGCAAGAATAAGCTAATTTGTGTAAATTAAATTCCCATTTTGCTTTTTAATCCTCAATCCATATCTAACACAATCAGTTGACCACAAGCTTGTAATAATGGTATGGTATGGATGGTATGGATATGATCAGCTCCAATAATTGGGGTTGGCTAAAATACCCTAAACGACTTCAATGCATTCATCGCACGACATGGCTCAGTGCTAGCTCAGAGGATTCACATGTGGAAGGTAATAAGATCGATCCCCAACCGGGGAAGCTACATTTTTGTTCAAAGTTTATAAAAGCTAGTAAATCAAATGCTCCTCAAATTCTATCATACAACAGCCCAATTGACATGGAATTTGAAATTTAAAACGTTTATTTATTAACTAAGGTGTATTAAATATGTTTTATTTAAATCCTATAAACTGTGAGTACATAATTAATAGATAATAATTTTTCCAATTTAAAGGCAGAGTAAAGAGTCATCATTTTTAATAAAATCATGGCTTGGCAATGATCTTTATAATGGATTCCTCCAATAATTCGTACAGTATGTGTTTACAAGATAAAACATCTTTTGATGTAGAGGTACTGCCCCAAAATAATCAAACCATATGCGATTTTTGCATTGAATAGTCCAAATATACCAATCTAACACTTTGCGAGACGCCACAGAGTCTTCTTAGAGAAAAAACATCACAAGCCAATTTCTTGCATAATTTATTTAAAAAAATATATCTTGAGTACCAGATTAGTCCCACTTAGAGTTAAAAAAAGTATGCTAAAATTTCTTCTAGATTTGTGAGTGTTATCTTTAAAATTTATTTTTAAAAGTTGGAATATTTCAGGATTCCGGATTTGATCCAGGAGGACTTGAGCAAAATGAAGACTATGATTCAATCAGGGCTCATATCCTTGCCTTATCAGAAGCTGTTTCTTCTCCGCCCCGCAGTAGAGAGACACTAGAGAAAACCAACGCAAAGGATGTAGACTATATCAATTTAATAAAGTCTGTTGAGGAAGATATACCAGTTATCGACCTACACGAATCAGATGTTGAAATTGAGGTGTTGTCTCCAAACCAAACTTCTGTGAACGATGTTATGGAAGTGACAAGCTCCAGTTCCGTCTCACCCACCAAGTCTACAGCGAGAAAAAGCACCGGCAAACCACCTCGCAACACTGTGCATTCCACCACCGAGGCGAATGAAATCCTCACAATCGAGAAATCTTTAATAGAGGTCGCATCTCAGTTAGAGAAAAGTGATAATGTGTCAAAAACTACTCCAGACCCGTACAACTTTGATGAGAACGAAAGAGCCAATTTAACCTCAACTGATATTGCCATAGAACATCCGTACTGCAGTAAAGAAAAAAGAGATAAACCAGTGTCGAGCTCCGATGACCCAGCGAGTATGCCAGATTCCACTTCCATCTGTAAAATAGTTTCAGTCACCTCTGTAGGAGTGGCGAACAGTGATGTACAAAACACACAACAGGCCAAGCAAACAAAAAAACAAACACCTACTAAAAAACAGACTACTAATGACAAGCCTAAGAAACCTAGAAGAAAGTATCGATACGTTCGATATGAAGTACAGTCGATGCCTTTCAGGGAGAATTTGTATTCATCCAAGCCTGACCTTCCCCCTCTACCTTTGGAAGAAGGTGAAGCGGTCATATTTGAAGATTTAGGAATTAAAGTTGAAAATGTAAAAAGCACTTCAAATTCAAAGTCTGGACATAATAAGCCTTGTCCTATTTCAAGTGGAAATACATCTAGTTCTATACCTAATGTTTCTATACCTAAGCCTGTTGAAAACTCACGAGTCAATGATGAAAATGATGACATAGTTAGTTTAGTAGACATAGATGAACTTTTGCTCGGAAGAGATTCCGTTGAAGACAATTGTGATGAGAATATTGATGTGGAAGATGTTTCCGATGAAAGAGTCGATGATAGCTTTAGCCAAAGTTGTATTCCAAGTTCGAACAATATGGACTATAATGCAGGTGCTTCCGGAAGTAAAGTTAGCCTTATAAAAAACAATTTAAATTCATCGTGTTCAGTTAACTCAGTCATTCTTAAACGACATGCGGGTGGAGGTATAACATGTGAAAGTTCTCCTAAAAAGATAAAAATGGCTTTTAAAAAAAATGATAAAGGCATAATGGGAGTGCAAACTGTTTCAGATAGTAGTTTAATTTCACACAATTCAACTTGTGTAGCAAAACCTAATGACCAATCACAGAAGACAAACGCTTCTTTCGATAATTTTTTAAAACCTGCGCCTCCTGGTAGAAGTTTGCTGAGGCCATCATTGTTAAAAACATCGAATACATCGTCTCTATTGAAAACTTTTCAACCCTCTTCTAGCAAAGATTTGAGTAGAGATGAAAGAGATAGAGTAACGAAGAAAAAAAGAGAAAATATTTTAAGGAGATTGTCAAGAAGTAAGAATATTAATATTTTTAACCTGTTGAACTACATAAGTGAAGAAGAAGTAAAAATTTTAGGTGGTACAATTTCTGAGGTAATGTAGCCTGAATGGCATAATTTTGTTTTAACCCATTGGCTACTGAATAAATTTAAACTTTTGAAGCATGCCGGTACTGAATTATTTTAGCCTTTTTCTGGGTTTTAGCTTTATATTCAATAAAAACATAGAAAAATAATATTTACTCACCATATTTGTGGCTGAAATTTATTAGTTAGTTGTCGGTTTATTACAGGATTTATTCCAAGAATATATGTAAAGTTGTTTTGTCTTACTGTGTTTTCATTCGATGTTCAGTTCCACTGTTGAAGTTTAGGCCTACTTTCAGGTTGTTTTACATCACTTTCACTGCTGGAAACACTTGACTTATCATTATGATCACTTTCCAAATCACTACCACTACTTTCGGTTCCACTTTCATCTAAAATCTGTCTGACAAAATCAGAATAATCCTCAGAAACCAGGAATGTATTGCCGCAAGACGACATTGTTATTGTCAAACAGTAGACACAGCGATGTAAACAAACCGTAAAATCAGTAAAAAAATCTATATAAAACAATCGAGAGTCAAAATGTAACTGCTGCATTTCGAATAAAACAATCAAGAGTCAAATACCGTAATACATCAATCAAAGACCTAATACAATAGTAAACTAACAGTTACGTCGATGATGGAAACTGCCCATCATATGGTAGCCAATGGGTTGAAAGTAGTACCTGTAAATTCTAGATTTCAAAAATTTTGTTTAATAATTGATTTGAATATAAATTTTAGGTTATTTTTTGTTTTATTATTTTGTTATTTAATGCATGTGTTCGTGTTAAATGTTTGTTACAACACTAAGACATTCAAGAGTCCAATAGTTTATAAAATTTTGAAACTAATATTCTTGACTATGGCTTTCTACTTAATTATGATGCATTGAAACCCAGGTTGTAGTTAAGAACTAGTTTTGAACTGAAACTTACAGGTAAAAACAAGATCTCAGGGAGACGCTGGCGTGAGTAGAGCGAATTTCATAGAACTTCCTATAATTCCCATCATAATAATAACATAATAGTACTGAGTGTGCAGGTTTTTACAATGAGGATTTTAACAAGCCTTATGTTAAGGCTGTTCACTAAGTAAAAATACATACATGTTTTATAAAATAAAAACAATAACTATTGAATTATACCAATTTATGTATTCTCCGTAAGAATTAAAATGAATACGTAAATAATGTAGGTTTTCTTACGGAAGAAACATTAAATTGGGGTTTTTTATAGATGTATTGATAAAACTTAACTAGATTGACTTGTATAGATTTTGTAAGAATATTTAAGTAAATAAGTGAGTTATTGATTTTTAGCTACCTCTATAAGGTTAGCATAACACTATGTACCGTTTTACCATTTTGAATATCTCAGTAACCAATTGACTTAGAGTCATGATTTAATATACCAAATGTTGTGGTTTTTTAGCTGAATCCAACAGTGAAAAGGAAAATTAGATTTTTTTCAAAAATTATACATAAATTAATTGAAAAACTCATTTTTGTGGTACAAAACCTCCATAAAAGGGATGTTAATGTAGTCCAATTATGTTGCCCAACGAACTCGTCCAAGCTTTTACAGAAAGCAACAACTTCACCGAATTTTATAATAATCAGACAATAATTGCGACCGTTATTGCATGTAATATTTATATAATTTTTATAAGTTCAATGACCCCCCCAAAACGTGTTCTGTGTGTTAAGTTATGAACTATCATGATTTCGGGCTTAACTATCACCATGCAGGTTATGTGAATAGCAAACTTTTCCATAGGAAATTTTTTTTGTAGATAACAAAGATGTTATCATTATATTATAGATAACAAAGATTTGTAGATAACATCTTTACAGATAATTTCTATTTTATACAATCAAATTAACCCTAATGTTTTAGTACAATGTGTGGGATGGTGGCAACATCCTGTAATCCAGCTACTTGGAGGTCACAAATTGTGGATAGTTGTGAGAGATGGCGGTGGTTGTGGTGTTCTCTTGTGTGGATTAACGTCCGCACTATTGAATACTACGTTAATCCACAAAGACCATCCTCATAACTAGACCAATTCGTTATTCAGAGGGTGTGGTTCAGATTCCACGTTAAACAGTAGGTCCCTTATTTGCCATCGGCTGTTGGGCTATTAATTAACAGTCCTGTCTAAGGAATATGTCGGCCTTAGTCAGTAACAAGACTACAAGATCGCGCCACAATCATCCTACATTCATTCCTCATTCATACTTGGCTTAAAATACCTACCTGGGTAGGTTGCCATTTCAGTTAAAAAGTATAAAAAAAAGTATAAAAGTATAATTTTCAATTTTCTTAAAAATTGTCTTGTACCTTTTTTTAATTAGAGCTATTTTTTAGGCAAGCACTAAACTTCAAGGCTTTGAAAGGAATTTGGAACCGGAAAGAGTCTTGGGGGCGATCAAATCCACCGGGGAACTAATGTTGCTAATTAAATGGTATGTATTAATTTTTAGGTGTTTTTCAATGGTAAATGAAAACTAGTACAGAAATCCTCCTCTTTTCCTTAGTTTAGTTCCTTAACCACTCCTGTAATCCTGTCATGGAACCTCACCATACATATCTGTGTCTGTATTTAGAGGTTGGGTCCCTTGATGGTGGATGGTTGGATATTTCTGTATGTTAGCATTCTAGTCACGCTAACATAGCCGTAAAGTTCTAAAACAAGTAAAATAGTTAGTCTATAGCAATAATTCAAGTTTTTAATTTTTTCTTATTTTAGGCCTACATTTTTTCAGACCTTGATGTAATTAAACTCAGTGTAACCAATTCCGTAGTTTAACAAATATGTAAATCCCCTTAAACTGTACATAACATACAATGTATACTTTATCTCTGTATTACTAATAAACTATGTTCAAAACTTTGATATTATGAATTTTTAATAGCACAGGCAAACAATCCAGCTAATCTGTAATCCAGCTACTTGGAGGTCACAATTTGTGGATAGTTGTGAGCGATGGTCGGTGGATCTAGTGTTCTCTTGTGTGGATTAACGTCCGCAGTATTGAATACTACGTACTAATTATACTATCCTCATAATTAGACCAGTTCGTAATTCTGGGGCAGTGGTTCTGACTACATGTTATACTGTAGGTCCCTTAGAAAGTCTGATATCGGAAGGGGCAAACAAAACACATTTCATAGGTATAAAAATAGCTGTATAGTATTGTAATGTAACTCTATAACACATTATTTGTAACATCAAAATGTGTATAATAACAATATGTGTCTAGTTGTTCGTACCATGATGGTAGGGTAGGAATTACAGATAAACGATAATGGGAGGTCAGTTAAGGGGGTACTGTATTCTTTATAATAAGCAAATAAGCACTTTCTCAGACAGTGTTTCTTTGGTGTAGTGGACTAAACTGTTGTATTGACGAGTGCAACGTTTGAAGCCAATCAGATGTACGTGGGCTTAAATCCCGACTATGAGCAATCCAAGTTTAGCTTGCAAATGTGTGGTACAGTGGAGGGAGGGAGGGCCCATCTTAAATAAAAGGTGACCCGCTTGGGTGGAAGTTTACTGCATTTATAGGCTTAATTGGGATTGTAGTGGACACCTATTTTGCTTATTTTACAACTGTATGGTTGAGAGGGGTTGGCAAGCTTTGTGCTTTTTGTCTATGCTTAGTATTTTAATAAGAGTTTCATGATTCAAAGTAAAAAATAAAAAAATTCAAGGTAAGATCAAAAGCTTCACCACTTAGAGGGTTAACTCACTGATGTGTTGCAGGAAAAACAGTGACGAAGCAGACTTTGTACCTGCAAGCCAAGCCAACCTGCGATGTCCTCAACTGGTGATACAGTATTATGAAGACAACCTCACTATACCTTCTTCTTCTCATTCAAATGTTACACTCAACAACGACTCATGATAGTGACTGAATCGCAGAACACAAGAACGCTGACTTGTGTCTGCTTGAGTTTTGCTTCGTTTCTGTGTGACAAGATAGTGATCCTGGTTACTGGACAGTCACAGTGACCAACAAATGGTAGACATTTTTCAAGCTTTAGAGGTTATGTTATTCTGTATATTGTGTCTGTACCATCAAACGCAGTTTTTATAATTTTTAAGAGGTGTGGTCGAAAATCTATAATATTTGGCAATTTAAAAATTGACTTGACGAAACAAAATTTTGTAAACAATTTTTATTATTTTTACCAAAGGTTTAAGGAATTATAGCAAATGATTGCTATGCAACATTTTAAGTATATTCGAGATCAGAAAACATGACCTCATTTGTACATTTATACTGTATTAATTATGTATATAGTTAAGGACCAAGTGTTCTTGTCAAGTGTTGTTAAGATCTCTTTTCTAGATTTAATGTTTCATTTTAACCCTAACCGAGTGGCAGCCACTAACCGCGGCATCACTACATTAATGTTTTGATTGGGGTCAAAAAATAGATTTTGTAATTTTGATGGTTTTCCACTTTTACCTGATGGTTGAATTCGACTATACTAACTTTTTTCATAAAAATCAATTAGGCCTACATACATATTTTATGACCATATTTTTTAGGCGTTTTATATAGCAGTTCTATTATGTCTTCTTCAAAATTCAAATCATTCAACCTAAAGGTCATTTTCACTAAACATCACATCACAATCTAATCCACTGAATATATTTCACTAATCTTTATCTCACTAGACATAAACAAATACTATCTGAGTGCATGAAAAAATAACATGAGATGACTTGGTGGGCCAGATGTAATAATGATGTAGAACAGATGTTTCAAAATCAGTGATGCCAACCCACCAAACAGAAATTTACCAAAAAATAAATAAAAAATAATTATAGGTAACAACAATTTATTTACAGCTTAAGTTAACTATAGACAGCCAAGAAACAATTTTAAAATACCTAAATGACGTTTTAACTTGTTGACGTTTATGTATGTCACATGCTTGTGAACTCCAGATTGAGTTGCATATACAGTATACGGTGAACGCTCCCAAGTGGTTAGCATCATTGACGTATGTATATGTCAAACGCTCGGAAAGGGTTAAGTATGTTCTCTGTGATTTTATTCAGTGATAAGACAGAAAGTCCGCAAACAAGTTTATTTAACTGAAACAAATTGTCGAAACAATACTTATATGTTAGGGTTTATTCCTCGATCTTAGAATCTGTGTAGTTGATTGAATTTAAAAATTCCTTTTAACATGAATCTCCCCTGATTAATTTTTCTCTTTGATTTGTTTTTCATTTACCTTCTCCATCCATAGAAATCTGGTTAGCTACATTTGCTTCTTTGATGTTTTAACTTTATTTAATTATGAGCCTACGTCATCGAAACTCACAAAGTGTTAGGAGAGACTCTTATTTTGAGGAATGCGTTTCATCTTATTTGATCAATATTCAAAGGTTGATTCCATTTTTAACATTTTTTGGAGTCAGTATACCTTAGTGACATTATGAGATATACTTAAAAATATATTTAACTTTTTTGGTTAAGAACATGTTTATTACAGTGCATCCAGTGAGAATCTGTTACGAAATGTTCTAAGTGGCTCTATTACTTATTTCAGCTTTTTTATAAAACTTCAATCTCAGGGTTTTTATTGTAGTCACTCCTTAATCCGGCACATCCAGGATCATAGCATTTCCAGGTTAATGAGTGCTGTAATAATAATGGTGTTTGTTTTGTGAATTATCAAGGTCAGTGGCATTTTTAAAGGGAGTTGTGTTTTAATGTCCATACCCAAGTCTTGTTATTAACAAACAATTGTTGTTTCATTTACGATCAGGTAACAATTGATAATAAAGTGGTTTAGCTGTTAGGAAATAAAATAAATAGCCTAAATACAAATGGGGACCCATATTTTGAGTTGTGCACATCATATCTTAAGATTCTTTATATCTTGACAGGACAATAAATAGAAAAAAATTTTTGAAATCGTCGGCCATTAACTCACATGTTTTCCTTCTTTTTTTGCTGTGTAAACGCTCCCGAGCTCTGTTGGTCTTTAGAGGACATTGCTGAAAACGTCCTAATTGTATTATATGTAAGTGTTTTATCCTTAGCCCAAAGCCAGGAGGTAATGGAAAATTCTAAAGTTATACTTCATTCATGGACTTTTGGGTAAAACAATTTATGTTCAGCGATAAGAGTAAGTTTAATTTAAATCGAAATATGGACTAACCAAATGATTAATTTATTTTTAGCTTAAGTAAGGAATAAAAGTGATGTTTATAGATATGTTTGACAATATAAATGTTCCATGGTTTCTTGGCTTGGTTTAACAGCCGGTGGATCTTCTTTCTTTATGTTTTCATATTGTAATTTACATACCCAATTATATTGGTCAATATGGATTGCTTTATTTCTTCAGTATTTGAGTAAATGAATTTACAGAATAACTATTTAACTGGTATAGTCAGAGCAGTATCATGATGTTTTTAAACAAAATATGCTCAGTCTAATCTGTCTAAAAAGATGTATCTGAACAAATTTATTAAAAACATATATACATTGTCAATTATTCAAGGAATATTATGTTTTTTAGTGAGTACCTGACCACTTTTTTGTATTTGTATATTTTGTTAAAATTTTAGCTGTTTAATTAAGCGATTAGTGGATTTATAGGAGCTAACCATTGCTTTATTATTTATTTTATTGTTATTTTTTATATTATACTTGTGAATATGTACATATATTTGTACGTAATAAATGTTTGTATAAATGATGATGTAAAAGTAACACATAAACTTTATGTAATAAATCAAAATGTAATTCAATATTTTGTCCTGAAGTCATAATCTCTTGTGTTTATACTGTAATACTTAGTTACTTGTATCGTGCTTGTACCCTTTACTAATATTGGAGCCTTATTATCATATTTTGATATAATATTGATTAGATAGGAAGTGGGTGAAATTAATGGGTGAGATATAATAAACAAAACCTTATGAAAAAACCATTTTGATTATGAGTAATCAATAATTCAAACTTTCCATACAATATGTAGGCCTATTTTTTACTTTCTCCCCTTATACGTAAAAAATAATACCTAATACGTAGAGAAAGTATTGTTTTTGTCAAAATTTTTTAATTTGAGTTGAGCGTGGGTATATATATCGTTTTGCAGTTCCCCTGAATCCAAAAAAGTGGGTTTCGACGTGATGTGTGTGTGTGTACAGAGCCATAGCCAACCCTGTTGGTCTAGGTATAATTTGACTACCGCCATCAAAACCAGCTTAAAAATCTATACGAGTTATTATTTTGAATTATTTGCCTACGATTAAAGGTTCCAGAGAAAAGTTAAATTTACTGTCCATGATAAAAGCTGTAGCTCAGAGCACCCGATGTTATTATCAAGGAGAATATTAAAAATAAATTTCTTCCTTATTTCCCAACTGTTTCCACGAAACTTGGTATGTAGCCTAAAGTCACATCACCCAACAAAACCCACTCAAAAAAACTTGTACCGAGGGGAGGGGTTTCCTCCCCCCCAATAAAATTCTAACAATTAATTTAATGTTGTTTCTCTTGTTATTTTGATAAATTTGATGATTATTTTTGAAACAATAAATTATTAAATGATATTTAGATAAACTTAATAATATGATAATTTTTATCACACATTGTTGTTTTTAAATTTACTTAAGAGAGAAAGTATGTGTCAGTCCACTGATACCGTATATATAAATCTGTACAATTAACGTGTGAAGGCTATCTCTGTAAACTAAACGTTCCAGTTATTGCTGGGCAGATTTTAATTATTGAGGTGCTTAAAGAAGATTCATTATGTATGATTTTGCATAACAGGTTTGTCTAATACATTTCTATATTGAAATTATTTCTTACTTCTGAATTATCTTGTTTCTTTACTAATCAAATATCCCCGTCGCAGCAGACCTGTGTACACAGAAAATTTCCAAATCAATAACAACATATAACAGGTTTGATCAACATCCCTAAAAAATAGGAGAGCTTGCCTATTCTCTATAAGTTTAACATAGAAAAAAGTGTACAGATTAACTGCTGTGAGGATGCTGAAAGTATGGATTTTTAGAATAAAATATCTTTAATTTGACCATATACAGTAAACCCTCTCATATCCCGACTAATGTGGCGACGGCCGATCCGGATAGCAAAAAATCCGGATATGAGAGGGGAATAAAGCATCCGGATATTAAATTTAAAATAACACTTTAATAATATCAAAACTCAAAAAATCACGTAATACAGTACAAAGTGGTACAGTACTAGAGTAATAAAATTTTTCCTCCATAGTAATGACAACCCTTTCTCTTTTTCCGGACATAATAACTTATTCCTACCCGAAACTAAAACGAACCGTTACAAGAAAGACAAGGTCACTGAAGCAAAACAAAGGCGACACTGACCACGGAGGCAGATGTTGTCACTACAGTACACGTGATGCGTTGGCTTGGCTATTGGGGTGGGTACAGACAGGTGGGGTGGGGAGGTTTATTGTTTCGTAAGCCAGTGACCTTGCACCAGATAGCACAGAATACAGACAGTAGCGCTAGAGACTCAGGCACTCGGGACTAGGGTGACTCATTGTTTCCCCATTTCGCTTTTGAACATTACCGCTGTCCACATAACTTCAACCCCGCGTTCGGCGATCGGCGCACTACTAAACGGCCTACAAACATCGTTCACGACTACTAACTGGCTTAAAAAACATTGACCTCCTAGAGTAATTTTAAATTTTTGCATTCTTTCAAAATCACGTCCGGATATCGGAGGGTCCGGATATGAGAGGGTTTACTGTACCAAGTTTTACAAATATCTGTCCATAAATAAATGAGTTCACCTACTCTCCATAAGCATGGGTAAAGAGTATGTAGGTTAGCTGCCATGATAAACATATAAACTATGATTTTTAAGCATAAATGTATGGGTCTCAACCACATGAAGCTAACCATCAAGCTTCGTCCAAACGTATAGATTGATAAGTGAAATATTAATTTTTCCTTATCCTACATAAATTAACATTGGAGCCCCAAAATATGTCTTACTGTGTTTAGACTTTTTAATATCTCAATAACCATTGGAGATAGAACTGAATTTTGTAGTTTTTGAAGCTGAAACTAATGGTAAAAGATAAAATTTAAATATTTTAGCAAAAGTCCTACAGGGAAGAAGCTATTACTGTAAATCTAATGGCAAGACTTAAGCCCGGGATCATGTTTATTTTTTAGTATTTAGGTGCCTAGAAGCCAAAAATATTAGTCATTAAAATTTATGTATATATACATAATTTTATATATGTCTATAAACACGATAACTGTCGTAAAAATGGTCCGATCGAGACCACATTTGGTAGAAACGTGTGTTCCTACATTAACTCAGGCGAGTTCGTAATCCAGACATATCGGTCAATCGGATCGGGTACTTTGGGGGATATTGTACCCCAAAAATGTTATGTCTTCCCCATGTAATTTTTAAAAATTTCAAATTTTATCTTTCACCATTTAAATTGGCTTAAAAACTACACAAAATCTTACCACAGTAAATTGTATTTAGGGGCTCCAATGCAAATCTTATGGAGGATAAGATAAAATTAATATTTCCCTTATAACCAATAGTTTTACATGAAACTTTTTATTTAGCTTCATCTTGTTGGGATCCAAATGTTTATGTAAAAAAATCATAGTTTATGTGTTCCTCACAACAGCAAACATGCATACTCTTTCACATGGTAATGTTATGGAGAGTAGGAAAATCATAGTTTGTGTTCATTGGCAACAGCAAACCTGCATACTCTTTCCCATGTTAATCTTATGGAGAATAAGCAAACTCATTTGTGTCCAGATAATGATACAACTTGGTATATGGTCAAAATAAAAATAGTTTATGGTAAAAATTCCTACGTTCAGTGTTCCTCAAAACAGCAAACCCTGCATACTTTTTCCCATCGGACCATTTTTACGAGAGTTCACTATTCTATTGGAGCTCAGCCTATAGTCTATAAGATCAACATGAGAAAAGCAGAGCATGCAGGTTAGCTGCATTGATAAACTTTAATTTTTAAGCATAAATGTATGGATCTCAACCTGATGAAGCTAAATATCAAGTTTCATCCAATACTTGACACAATGGGTCTTCCAAGGGAAGGTCTTGAAGGTTTAATCATTTTTTGGGTGAGTAAAATTCTGGCGCTGTTGGTGTTCTATGACTTAGACGGTCAATGGATTTTACAGATAAATCTTCTGCTGGATCTCGTTTATCAAAAAATCTTTTATTTCTTCTTTGAAATGGATACTAGGGTCCTCTTAAAGTTCTTTATAGGTGGAGTTATCGTTTCACTGTCGTTCACACTCAGCTCTCAGCTATATAGTCTGTTCCGTTAAGAAAGACGATACTGTTCCCTTTGTCGGCCGGGAGAATTACAATACTTACATTGTTCTGCAATGATCTAATAATGGCTTTGTATTCAAAATTCGTGAGATTTTTGGATTTAGGTGAACTTTCCGGGAATGAGGGATCCATTAGATTTGTTATGATTATATTTACAAATTGTGTAATTGTTACAGGTTCACAAATATTTTCTTTAAAATTAACTAAAGTTTAAGTATAGACTACTATGATGGGAATAATGTAAGTTCTGGGAAATTCGTTATACTCACGTCAGCGTGCTGCGTGCGATCTCGTTTAGTAGTTGAAAACTATTGATTTCTTGTTACCTACGTCCATATTTATTACATCGCTAGGCAAGGCATAAATTGATGTATTATTTTATAACATTTCTTATTGGCCAGCCTTCTAATTGTAGGAGAGATAGCTTTTGGCGCTCTTATGCGATTAAAGGTTCTTGTTCTTTTCTTTATCTGTGGTCTTTGGTGTTTGGTTTTGTTTGATTCTCTCTCTTCTCTCATCAGTCTCATCTTCACCTCCTTTAACCTGTCCCACATTGTTTGTTGGTCTTTAAACAGGTAATTATCTTATATTAAAATATGTGATTGAGATCATGTCGCTTTACTTTGTAATATTTAATAATTAGTAGAAACAGGTTTAGAAGCTATAGGATTAGTCACGTTAAGGGAACCTTGTGTAGATGTTTGGAAGAGAAAATACAACAGTTGTTATGATATGGTTATACTAGTTTTATCTATTTGTAAAGAAGAATACTTTGAGATAATGTCGCCAGGTCACAGTGGTAGGTTAAATCATTTTTGATTTGCTGTATTAAACCCTAGATCTCACTAATCAGTCCTCACACTCTAACCCTAAAGTAGTTTGGTAATTGGAGTGCGTAGGCTTATTGGTAAATTTCATTAATAGCCTAGGGGCCTACTTTAACCGTTATGAAAGAAACAGGGTTGGTAGGGATGTTCCGATATTGTGCAGCTTCCAATATTCAATATCAATAATGGTACTTACCATCAATATCAATACAGCGATAATTCTCGCTTTAAAATATCGATATCGGAAATATTTAATGATATATTGAGCAATTTTTATAATTACTCACATTTTATGACTAAGCACTTTTTAATGACGTTAAGTTTAATTTATTCTCATGATGATACAATCTACAAATGCACAAAAAACTACAATCAAAAACGGAATTTATGCATAAGTCTTATACACATTTTTTAATATTAATTTTTCTATGGTAATTTCTGACCAGTGACGTAATTGTTTATTTTCATAAATAATTGAAGAATGTTTATTTTCAAATTTGGTTAGCTTCTACGATATGGTTAAATTTATATTTTTACCAAAATATAATAAAAATAACATGTTTAGCTTTTGTTAAATACCTAGTTGTTAGGTGTTACGCTGTAAAATAAATGAAAAGGGTTCCTGTCGTTTCATTGAAAAATATAGCTAATTGTAAAAAGTATTTAACATTAGGATCAATCATCATGTCGTGTGAATGATTTTGACATTTCTGGCAGCTGGAGAGTAGGCTAAATCTAAACATTTCCATACCAGGTGCGTCAACGGGTATGTTTAAAGGGACTTGAACAAATAAGGCCATATGTAAATTATAAAAAAACTTATTTAAAAATAATACAAACTTTATGCCCCATTTTTTTAGAAGTTACAAAAGATACTTAGTTAAATTTGTATCACTTAGCTGTATTTTATAGAGCTGCTGATCTACTTCTCCCTTCATCACAAATATTAAAAATGATATTATTCTTTTTACTGAACCCTTGTTAAAAATAACAATTATTTTATTTATTGTTATACAGTTAAATTTCAACAAAAAAGCCTTAATTGTAGATCAGTGGCATCTATTATGTTTACTTAATACACATTAAAAGTTTCAGCTTCATATCTTGAATCTTACTTGCTCTTAACCTACTTTTTACTTTCTTGAATAATGTGATGCGGGTGAAAATAGTGGGGGTTTACCACATCGATTGAATGGCACATTTCCATGTGACCTAGAACTTGGTATTCATGGATAAAATATGTGTAGAGGTCTAACAATTTAAAAAATAACATCTATAATATAGTGAGCTCAGTAGAATAATACGAAAGTACCACACCATTATCTTCATTTTATTGCAATGTAAGATAAATTTTGTGTTGACCCACTCAACTTTTGATATTCAACATCCTGCAGACTTGGGTCGGATAATGATAGTGTTAAAAGATTCATATACATACCATTAATAACCTAATTTTACTCCGCCAGAATTTTTAGTATGCTGGAATGTTCATCGTCAATATACCGATAACAGTAGGCCTAGATAAATCAAAGCAGACTGTAACAACCTGAATCATCTTAGTAGGGATGTTAGGTTTTAGCTACTGGAGGATTAGGAGACCCCTGCAAAGTTGTGTGGCCACGAGAAAGAAGGGATCCATAAGAGCGGGAAAGATAGGATACAGACCTTATTTTTAGAGAAGTCAAAAGAAACTTCAAACCAATCCAGATCCAGGCTCTGGCTGAATAACACCCTAATTCATACTTGAACTCAATAACTCCCCCTGTCTACTAATCAAGGAAATGGTAGACTCTCAATTTCTGGGTCCTCAATTTTCTTTTTGGGGTAAACTCCAAGCAAGCATACCCTTCTTCCAGGGAGACCAATTCCAGTTAGATAGTAAGTAGACGTACCCCTCCAAAAGGTTCCGCTGGGAGTCAAGGCCCTAGAAAAGGAAGAAGGAACCAATGATAAGTCAGCCTGACACTTTAGGGCTTACTAGTAATGTGGAGGCTTTTTTTAGTGTACGGAGTTGCGATCTTTGAACTTTCACAAGCCATTCTGAGAGTTGACTCATCCCTGTAACTGCTATTGATTTGGGTTTGATTCCTTTTACTATTGACCAAGATAACTAATTATGAGAAAACTCAGTGCATACTTAAACAGAATAAACCAGGGTTTTCTAAAATTTAATAAAATACCTATTAGTTTATATAAAATATATGTGTCAAAATTTTTTACACATCTTATTTTATTGAGCGATGCTACAGACAATTTGTGTTGAATAAAAATATAGTGCATAAAAAATACAGTGATAAATAAGCTTAATTGAATTGACCTAAATATGACGATAACTTGTCAACATCTCTAGTTTTAATTCTTGTAAGTGGTGCTATGATCAATAATGTGTGTAAATAGATTAGCTAATATAAAGTTATAGCAATAACGAGGTTCTTGTGTTGCAGGTTTTTGCTCATTTGGCTCAACAATGTCGGTCAAAGGTAAATATTTAACATTCTCAATTATAATCTAAAAAAATACTGAAGGTTAAGGCAATGTACCTATTTATTGTTTATTTTTATTTTTTCAGCTGATATAGGCCAAACAATTAAATTTATATTCATATGACTGATTCTAACTTAATAAATAAATACGTTGAAGTCGTAGACCAAATAATATATATGCCATATCAGTAATATTATTTATATCATTAATTTTTCCGTCTGATAATTGGCTCCAGCTGTGTTGGAGCCCTACATTACTACATTAAGCCCTGGCAATTATATTGAAAATAGCTCTCGTAATGTGTCTATTAAACTACCTAGGTAATTGGATCAGTGAAATTTTTTGTAATGATTGATGATTCGTTATTTCATAATAACTCCAATTTGATAAGTTTGTTTTTTTATTTTGTCAAATTTGGTGTGGGAGATCTTTTGATGCAATTCAAACTATGATCAAGTCATGTGTTTTAGGTATGAAAAAAGGAGAACCAGAGCCGCCAGTAGAGGAGGAGTTCTCGGTGGAGAAGGTTTTGGATGTCAGGATCAGGAATGGCAAAACCGAGTATTTCCTCAAGTGGAAGGGATATTCAGAGTAAGTTGGTCTTCCGATTGATGGCACCATTTGCTTCGAGTTTGAGCATTTGACTCGTTTTTGAGCACTTTATAGTAGATCTCTAATTTATCTGAATTAATTGGGCCTGATGTCGATTTGGGTGTTTGAAAATTCGGATAATTTGGGTGATCATTAGTTAAAAACAAAAAATGTTAATATTTTGCCTGATCCACATTTATTATAATAATAGCAAAAACACTGTTTGCGTGTCCTTGTGTTGCTTCCCATGCATCCTTTAATTTTTCCTGTTTGTACTCCCACATAATGAGACTCACGTAATAGACTATTTTTGGGGGGGAAAAGGCTATTAAAATACACACTAAAAAATAGTTCTGACGTACAAAAATGTAGCTAGTTAAAAAATTTGCAATTTTTGTCAATTTCATTTTAATAATTTTTTAAATGATCATTTTCTTAATCATTTAAAAATTTAACTTAAGTTGACTGCCATAGTTATCATTTTATGCAAATCATCATTAAAAATGTCTGGCTCCTAACCTTTTTCTCTAAGCTAGCAGATCCCATGTTATAACACTTGTCATCTGTCATCTAATAACCAGCTGATTCAGTACACTAAAAATAATTGGAAATGGGCTAAAAATAAAACCTAAATTTTATTTTTAAATGTTAATGCAATGAAAAAGCTATTTTTTACTCTCTAAAATGGATTATTTTAAGTTAGGTGTGAAAATATAAAAACGTTTACTTTGTTGCCTATTAAAAACAAGCATCGTGCAAAACTGTTCAGCGTAAGTCAAAATCCCAAAATCACATTTTTGAGCAATTACCATATAATAATAATAAAATTACTTTAATATAATGGCGACCTAATACAGGTATTTTAAGACAAGTTATGAATGAGAAATGAGTGTAAGATGACTAGCACGATCTTGAAGCCTTATTACTGACTAAGGCTGACATGTTCCTTAGATAAGACTGTTAATGAACAGCCAATGGAATCTAAGAGACCTACAGTTTAACGTGAATGAAATAGATTGCAGGAATGAAACACTATGTGTAACGTGTTGTTCTCTTGTTTCCATTTACCCCATATTAGTGACTGTAAGGAAATTTCAGATAGTGAACGTAAATTTATAGATAAACAGCAGGCTAGCTAGCCAGTAAATTTCCTTCAAAAATGCCACAGGATTATTTTTGTTTATTATTATAATTATTTATGTTGATGTTAATGTTCTGTATTTACAATATTCACAAGTGTAAGAGAATGCCATGTCATTTGCAAATAAACTATGTCTTTGTCTATCATTTTATATTTACTAAATCCACAACATTTCTTTGATAAACTTACTATCATAGAATATTAATAAATCTGAGTAGTTTTTACACAGTTAAAAGATTAACTTATGTTTTAGTGATGATAATACCTGGGAACCTGAAGAAAACTTGGACTGCCCTGAGTTGATTCAAGAATTCCTTGATTCAAGGAAAAAAAAAGAACTGGTTGTTAGAAAAGAAGAAACTGCCAGTCCAAAGACAGTGAAGAAGAGAAAAAGCGAGAATGTGAAAGAAAAGGAAAACAAACCTCAGCTTCAACAGAAGAAGAAAATTATCCAGGTAATATAGCTTTGCCTTGGATTTTGAACAATTATTTTTAAGCCTTTATTGATTAAAATTTAAAAAAATATGTTTTGTGTTCTAACCATTATTTGTTTTTAGCGAATTTCCCATGGGGAAGAAGCTATTACTGTACGTCTCATGGCAATACTTAAGCCCGAGACCATGTTATTTTTTTGTCTTTAGATGCCCAGAGACCAAAAACAATAGTTGTTAAAATTTATATATATATATAACTACTTTAAAAATTGTATAGTTGTGTACTGAATGAATGAGTGTTGGTTTTGCAAATTTTCGTTTTAATTATAAAAAACGTTTTCAAGCAAATAGAAATAGTGACTGTGTATAACATGAAAACACAGTCACTACAGTAAAACCTCGTTAATCCGGACCCCATTAATACGGACTTCGCTTAATCCGGACAGCCATTGGATCGCAGTTTTAATGCACAGAATGCTGATTAGTAGCATGCAATCTTCACTGTTCGACTGCGCACGGCGATGTGAGTGAGCGTGTGCCGAGTGCGGGCGCTCACAGCGCAAGGTGTACGTGCCGTTACCATGGTTACTGTCAGCCAATAGTAGCTCAGTCACACGTTTGTGTTTCTCCTGCTCGTGTCAGGCCGTCAGTTGCTCCACAGAGGTCATTTGAACTATACGTTTTAGTTGCGTTGTTTATTGTGAAATTAACACAAAAGAAAGGCAAATGATATTCAATTCCTTCTTCAAACCAGTTCAGTCATCTCTGGTTTGATTTGATTTGAGGACGAACCTCAACCCTCATGTTCAAAGTAATTTTGTCTTTTTTCGTTGTCTCATTTTTTGTATTGACATAAATACCAAGTGTATATTTTTGTTCAAATGTAACTACTGTATGTACTGTTTGTACAATATGTATTTTTATATTCAGAATATACATACTATTTAAGTTTATCTGCAAAAGGTGTTTCATTATATACAAGGGGTACCCAAAAATCACTGTCTTTCTTCGTTTAGGATTATTTATTTTAATCCGGACTTTCGGTAATCCGGACGACTTGGAGCCCCAATTAGTCCGGATTAACGAGGTTTTACTGTATTTCTATTTGCTTGAAAACGTTTTTTATAATTAAAACGAAAATTTGCAAAACCAACACTTATTCATTCAGTACACAACTATACAATTTTTAAAGTAGTTATAAAAGTCATTTGGCACTTATGAAGAATATATATATATATATATGAGTGTGTGTCTGTGAACACGATAACTCGTAAAAATGGTCTGATCGAGACCAAGTTTGGTAGAGACGTGTATTTTTACATTCTTACATTTGCTCGGACGAACCAGACATATCGGTCAATGGGAACGGGAATTTTGGGGAGGTTTTGTACTCAAAAATTGGGTTTTTTGCGTTTTTCATATGTAATTTTAAAAAGTTTTAAATTTTATATTTCACCATTAGAATCAGCAAAAAAAACTACACAATTTAGTTACTTAAAGTTTTTCTTTATCTCCAACGGTTACTGAGATATTAAAAAATCTAAACACAGTACGTTGTATTTTGGGGCTCCAATGTTAATTTTATGGAGGATAAGGAAAAATTAATATTTCCCATGTTGATCAATATTTTTGAATTAAACTTGATATTTACCTTCATGGGGTTGAGATCTATCCATTTATGCTTAGAAATCATAGTTTATGTGTTTATCATGGCAGCAAACCTGCATACTCGTTTCCCATATTACATAGGTAATAGGCAAAATCCTTTATTTATTGACAGATGTTGATGAAAGTTGGTATAAATGTTAAAAATAAAAATTTTGTATGGTATAAATGCCTATTTTGAGTGTTCCTCACAGCAGCAAACCTGCACACTTTCCCATGTTAATCTTATGGAGAATAGGCAAATAATTCTCATATTTATGGACAGATTTTAATAAAACTTGTTATATATTATTATTATTACATTATTGATTTGAAAATTTGCTGAGTGCGCAGGTCTGCTGTGACGGGGGTATTAATGAGAAATAAAATAATTTTTAGGAAGATGACAAACCTCGAGGATTTGAGAGAGGGCTTGAACCTGACAAGATAATCGGAGCAACGGACTCTAGCGGCGAACTCATGTTCCTCATGAGGTGGTCAGTATCTACTCATAAAACAAACAGTAGGCCTACGTAGATAAGTTTATGTTTGGGAAAAAGTTCCACTACAGGACACAGTTTGTATAAAAAAACTCTGGGCTTAAAGAACAAAGCAATATTCTTATACACATTAACCCTCTAAAGGTTCACACTATTTGACCCCTTGAGGTTCACCCCTTTTTGGCACTTTTGCAGGCTTTTACTAAAAAATTCAAATAAAATAGTAACAATATAGTAACTATGACATATTATAGGCCTACACTATTTTAATCTACATTAAATTATCTATAAGATAATAGTAATATGTTTTATTTTTACCTGGGTTTTGATGGGTGTATCCAATTGAAATTGATAAAAAAAATTTCAAAAGATTTCTTAAAGTTTGCTCCCCCACAAAACACAGCAAATAAATACCAGTCAAAAATTGAATATAGCCAAGTTTTTAAAGTTTAATAAGGAAAATAAAAATATATAGTTTTACACACTTAAGTCACTGCTATTCATTTTAAAATTGTGAAATTAACATCAGAACTCCATACAAACGCGACAAGAACGTTTAACGCAACCATTGTAAACAAAGCGACATAACCGCGCAACTGAAGACCGATGTTTTAACTAACACAGAACTCTGTCGCATAGAGTAGGCAACACGAAACATAGCTAAGCGGAAAGCGTATGATCTGTAGAAAACAACTAATATTCAATGTAGTTTTAACCGAAAATGTATTCACACTATTGCTTTTTGTAAAAGCTTACCTGCCGTCGATCAATCGACGGTAAACCTTCGACGACCGGGCGGTGGCTTCGATTAATCAATGGTAAATCTTTTGAGGGTTAAAGGAAAAAATAAAAGCTAAATATGTTATTATCTAAATAGCATTCATAGATGTTGTCAGTATTTTTCTTAGAATTTATTGAATATACTGAAGACCCTTGATTATCCAGAATTAGATTAATGGGAATCTGGCGCTCCATAAGGCCCCATGTTTCATCGTCATATTTTACGTACATAATATTTTCTAGACTACTGTTCACAGACAGGCAGCACAAATTTTGCGCAGTTGTTATTAATTAGTTAATTAGTTTAGATCAGCAAATATGGATGATTAATATGAGTATTTAAATTCGTTACACGTCAAAATAACATTTGATTTTTTAATATAGTATGATTTCTATGTAAACAAATTAATAAGTATTTTAATTTGACAGCTGTTTGTTTTTATTTCTTTTAAATCCCTTATACATCACATATTCTTAAAATAAATGGGCAATGCTTAAAAAGTTTAGTGTTAAAAACTACTAAGACAGCTCATTATTACCAGTTGGTGATACATTGAAAACTGAAAGCAAAATATCATGTAAAAATTGGGTTTTTAAATGCTCGTTATTTTTTTTTCAAGGGGTGGTGGAAAATTCAGGCATTGGAAAACCTTCTCTGAAGTGTAAAGAATGCATGAAATAAGTTTCATTGTTATCAGTTTTCCTTTTTTTCGGAGAATACTGCCTCCTGGAGCACCACAGACAAATTGAGATAAGACTTGTTTCGGCTTCTCGAACGTATGACACGTAAAATTAACTAAAAAATTAATAACTGAACAATGTAAAATGGTGGACAGAACTCTAATGTTATTTATATTAAATGTTAAAAGTCACGCAAATATCATCAGTGAACATGAATTTTCTTTCTGTTTTATTTAATTTGTACAATTTTGTCTGACGTCACAGGAAGGGTACGGAGGAAGCTGACCTTGTGCCTGCCAGACAGGCCAATGTTCGATGTCCACAGATTGTCATTTTGTTCTACGAAGAGAGACTGACTTGGCACACATCATCCACGGATGAAACAGGCTAGATTCTCGTTTTTGCCATTTTGAACTATTTTCGTTGGAGATTGTAAATTTATATTTAGGGATTTAACATCTATTACCATTATATATAAGATTTACCATAAACATAAGAGTTTGGACTAACCAATGCTCTCTAGTTTCTTAGTTTTTCTGTTGACTTAATTAATGGTCGTCAGTTTGTGACTTTTATTTTTTTCATAATTAATCCCTTTAACTACTATCATTTTAGTTTAATTAATCGACTGAAAATGTGTATTGTGATCTCACAAATTAGTTTTATCTTGGAACTAATTTATAGAAAAATTCTTTACTTTGAACATTTTGAAAATATTTCTCGTACTCCTCTACTTTTTTGTGTTGTTCTTCAGAAAATTGAATTTTTAGTTATTATTCAATGCTTTGATGATTTTTTTTGTTTGGTCCATGTTGATATTTAACTGGTAAAAAATACTTTACAGTCACAGATATTCCCAATTGTATGGAAAATTTAAATATTTAAAAATACAGTTTCGTCAAAAATAATGAAAGCTGGTCCTTTAAGATTATAAAACAAGATAATTTTTTTTCATTTCAATACTGTATAAGACTAGGGATTAATATGCCATCATTAAAAAAAAAGGTATGTTTGACCTGTAATCATTTCCACTTATCCAATCAGTCCGAATTGTAACACTTCTGTTACTAAATCTGAAATTTTCTCTCAGTCTGTTAGGTTAGACAAACCATCAATGCTAGTGGGTGGATTCTGAAAAGAGATCATGACTTGTAGATTCTTGTCTGTTTATTCAATAATGGGGTGTATTTGGCAAAGCGATCAATATCATGGGGTAAGAACAACCGGTAGATTGGGGGGGGGGGTTATTACCCTGAGGCTAAGGTAAAGGTGTAGTATTATAGCAGCCATTTTTATCATGAACATTTTCCATCACAATTTTAAGTAAAACAAAGTTTAACTTTGTTTCACTTAAAATCATGATGGAAAATGTGTTGCTCGGAAGAGATTGTGTCGGTATGGAAGAGTTGCTCGTTTGATGTGCATTTTTCCTGTCTTAAAGGAAACAATTTTTTAATGACGCAGTATTACTATTTAATTTAGATCTAAACGCATCCTTTGTGTTTGGTCTAATGTATATTTTTAGGCACAAGGTGTATACCATGCAGGTCCAGTTAAGTTCCTATTTTTATTCCTTCCGTCAAGTTTTTCTCAAAAAAGGTGGACACAATACTGTTTTCAATAGAGTATTATGTTTTATAACAAAAAATGTAAGAATAAAAATGGAACAATGAAATTGAACTGGATTGGCTAAGTGTTTTGTCATCAGTTCACTGTGTAATGTGAATAGGCTATTAAAAAGCTCAATCAATAATCCTTGAAAAGAACAAATGTTCACAAACTAACAAATTGTCATTGAATTGTATCAAGGAAAATAATTTTGAGGAAAAATTAAGTGTTTTGTTTGTCAATGCTCTTCTGATGCATTAGTTCATGTTTCATTAAGTTTAATATTGTTAGTAAATATGAAACTCAATGCAGGAAATAAATTAATTGCAGGTAAGAGTTTATGATATTTTGTCAGGTAGCAGAAGGATTTTCAGTTATCTTCCTATAAATTTAAGGTATTTAAAGGGATTTCTTCATCCACTTGTTACTGTATATTTAAATAAAAAAATAACTAAACAAGTTAAACCTTTCAGATTGGTCTCATATTATTGTGATTAACTGCTGCCTTGCATTTAACTTCTTTCCTGCTCTTTGATTTTGTTCTCTTGTTTATCTAGGGTTTAGTTTTTAAGATACGTTTTTTTCATGTTTATTCACATGTATTTTTTAAAATAAATTGTTGATTAATTATATAGTTAATTGTAGTTTTATTTTCATAATTCATTTTTTTAAGAAATATGTTTTAAACCTTTACTGTGTAATAGAATTTTTGAAGATTTCTATAGATTGGTTTCTGAATGGTCATTAACACATTCGCTGTGGCACCTGAAACCCCTGTTCCTCGCACGGAGTGGCCAGTGTAGTTTAAAATCAACCAATAGGAAAATTCCAAGTGACCCAGACAGAAATAGATACTGCGTTATAACAAAGCTGGTCCTAGTTCTCTCAGATCCCAACAGGTGGCAGCCAAATTTACATTGCCGGATCCACCATCTTGATTTTAACTTGAATGTCACCACTTGGATCCGAGTGGTCCGCAGCGAACATGTTAAGGAATATTTTTTATATAAGTAGGCCTATATTGAGGAGTTTCACCATAGGCTTACTCAAACATTCATATTTCAATCTTTTTTGAGCAAAACAGAATTAAAACACATTCGTTGCTATAGGACTTGTAGATCACGACACTGAAAAATAGTTTCACATCTGATTTAATACTTAATGTGTTAATAAATTTATTGTTTTCAAATACCCTCCACGCGGCAACAGCCAACTGGTTCCCTCGTTCAACACTGGTGTAGAGACAAGGACTTCTGAGTAGTATTGTAGCTGCAGTGAATGTGTTGTGTGAATTTAAGCCAGTTTAACAAAACTGCCACATACTATAAACAGCAATTTTTTGAGTCTCGGAGCGAGACGCCGGCATGGCCGTCTCAGATCGAGATGCTCAGCACTTGAAGGGTTAAAATCAAGATGTGAAACTGGCGATGTAGATTGTGCTGCCTCCTGTTGTGATCTTAGAAAACTACGGTCAGCTATGTTATAACCTATTATCTATTTCTGTCTGGGTGACCTGGTATTTCCAATTTATTAATTTGAAGCTGCACCAGCTGACTCATTGTCAGCACCAGCAATGCAGGTTGCACTAAAGTCTAATACATTCTTACTTAAGTGTTTTAATAGCAGTTTGCTTTTAAATAACTTAATTAGTTCCCAGTACGATCTTTCTGCTGTTGTTATTCTGCTCTGAATTTCTATTGCTTCTCTATTATTCTTCATGATCGTTACTCCTAGATATTTAAAAATAGTAGTTTTTTTAATACCCAATAAATTACTTACTAAAAATCAACATTACTAAAATATTATTGACATTCCAAAAAGGTATCGGAATATGTTTTTGGGGCTTTGAAATATCATTAAGGTAATAAGTGTGGCACAGAGATTTAGAGTGTTGTTTTGGAACAGAATTATTATATCACTATGTGCATTAACAAGAATTTCCTGTTTCAATAAAAAAAGTTGATAAATAAGTTTTTTTGTAAGTAAGTTATCTTTGGCCTATACAATAAGAATTTCTAATACAAGTAATGTGTTATATAGTGAAACCCCTCAAATCCGAAAGTCGCGCTGAAGCCTGTTTGGATTTCCTGGGAAATAATATTACACACTTATTTCGTCACTGTATTCGCGGTAAGCTAGAGAGACATAGCGATTTGGGTTATACAGGCTGGGTGAATGTGTTCAAAAGGGCAGTGATCTTGGCAGGTGGATTAAGTCCTGTGACGTTGTTGTCCATTGTTGCTGGGCGAGTGTGTGCTAAAAATAAATCATCTCCCCTTAACCCTACTGGGATACGTATCATGCCTGTCTACTGTCTGTTTACCTGCTGATTAGTGTGTATTGCTAACAGCTGAACGCGATGTTCATGCGATGCTGGCTTGGAATTGCATGGGCCTGAAGATTTTCTTCAGGTCTACAGTTAAAGATAACACACTTCAAGAGAAACTAATTTTAAATCTTGTATTATTGTGTGTTAACCCTTGAAATATAGATTTGTGTGATTAAATCAATTTATTTAAAATTTTCAGCTATTTAATTTTGTTTTTCCTGAGAACGTGTTTGGATTTGCCGGGATTTCGGATTAACTTCAAAACCTTGTTTTACACTAGTACAGCTGGAGTAAACCTCAAACTCCTTAGATGTTGAATTGATGCCATCAAATATGAAAGTTTGACCTAGATTTGATCCTTTCTGTCAAGACAAAAATAAAAAAAAGCTCATTGTTGAGACTAATAAATTCCTTTTGCCGGATATTATTTTATTTTCATTTAGGTTATAAAATATGCAACAATAAATGCCTTCAATTTTTATTATCAAAATATTCATTCAACAAAAAGGATACTAAAAATATAAACATTTTTGATTAATGTACAATTTATGTATAAACTGGGACAAACCACAAGCTGAACAAGAAGAAATACACTGCAAAACTAGATCTCTCATCTTTAATTATTGATGAAAAGTGTATTATTGGTAATAAACAGTCTTAATGAGTAAACAACTACCGGTATGAGTAATAATAAGAGGCTATTCTTTACTATAATTTACAGTTCACTTACTATAGTTCATTATTATCCATGTATTGTTGGCAGGCACACATGTTAGCCATATTACAGATTTGTGCTTTCAAAATTTTCTTTTCCTTTCACATAACAATCATACAACAAGTGTTAGACCATTATATTTCCACTTTACTCAGTTAATATTAATATTTAAAATTACTTATGTTTGTCAATATAAAACGGAAATACATAATTTGCAATGCTAATATTATATTTAGTATCTTTATTCAACATAAAATGACCTTTTATTCAACATTTCAGAAATCATTTCAAGAGGTAACATATGCTTGTAACCAAAAAGAAAAATATATATTTTGATTAATCAAAGAATAGCCTTTACTCATATAGATGACAGATCTGCACTGGTACATCCATGGTATAATTTAAAGATAAATTTTGACTGATATAATAAAACTATCCTAGTTTTTACTATGAATTTTGAATTAGCTGTAATTAAAGGCCAAAACATTACACAAAAAAATTCCATTGACATAAAAGACAAAAATGTAAAAACTTTAATTCAATTAAGTAAACTAAAAATTGCTAGGTAAATAACGTACATTATTTCAGTTTTGTAAAATATAAAATTACTTCAAGTTATGTATGGAGTAAAAAATATGCAATTATTTTGTAATTTTTCTATGCCATGGATAAACCTGTACAAATCTTGCACACCACAACAAATCAACCTACTACAACAACCAAACAACTGACAAAGCTAAAATGGTTTACACAATTTCAAACAAATTGCTTTCGAATCCTACCTTTCGAACAATCTAAAGCTAAAAAAAATTAATTTAACAATTTTCAGTGATGCACTTAATCCAAGAACTGCTACATGAAATATTTAAAAAGCTTTAAAATACAATTCAATATTTACTGATTAAATATTTGTTAACACTTTACTTTATATTCTGGTTCTTTCTAACGATGACCATTAATTGTCGGATAATTTTACATTTTGATGTTCACTTATTTTATAATCATGTTAATCTCACAATATTCTTTACAATGGTGAAAATTGCTTGGAACAAAATAATAAACAGTTCTTGAATTAAAGTAGGAAATAATATTTAACCCTTTGAGCTCGAATGACGAGTACAGTTTTCGAGACACCATTTTCAAGAAAGCTTGAATGGCAACCTATACCCGCCACGATGTACAACCATGTAAAACCAACTCAAAGTAAACGTCAGACAAGAATTTTATGTTTATTTGCTTTTTATACATACATTACTAAATTAAATGTTTATTTTTCGTACTCTATGTGTGTTTTTTATCCTCACAATATTTATTTTCTCTATGTATTTCTCCAAGCTGAAGGTTGCATTTGTCATCTGCTTGTAGTGATAATTGTTGTTGTAGGAAAGGTTAGTTTTACACAATGTTTACATCTATCAGGGCTCTACGGTTGTTTCAATGTCGTAATAAAGTTACAGACGAAGTGAATGATGATTATTATAGTGATGTTAGTGGAGTAAGTGTCAGCAATTATATTAGTTTAGTATTATTTTATTTATCTTTTATATTTTATAACAAAGGGTAACTTAAAGATAAAGCATCATGAATGCATTTATGAATCAGATTGGACACTTGTACATAAGAATGTTACAATTCTTAACATAATTTTAAAATATGTTAAGAATTGTTAAAATATTTATTATAGATGTATAATTGTTAAAATATGTTAATAAAATAAATAGCTTAAATTAATTACGTCCTGGGGTGTACTTTACATTAAATTTATTCGACCTCAAAGGGTTAAAATAAGTTTTACATAAACAAGTAAACTTTAATAAGTTAAAAATAACCGATCTCATAACAGTCTCAACAAGTAACCTAGTCACTGGGTGTGGTAACGAAAACTTACAGGCTGTAAAGGAAACAAAACAATCACACTCACACATGGAAATTAAACTTAAAAAATAATTATATTCAGATTATGGGAATAACTGTAAATAAGACATAACTGAGAACTTGTGGGAAATAAAACAGAGTTTGGCATCATTACGGCTTTAGCAAGTAATCTTGAAATGGAGGTGAAGAATAATTGTCCCATTTCACCCCATCTATTATTAATCAAAATTTAACCCATTTTTTGATTGATTGAAACTGATGAGTATAGTTTTCAACGTTTCTTTAATTTTACATATTGAAAGGCGTGTCAGAAAATGGTTGATTAGAGATGATTTCAGAACCAAGACAATAAACTTCAACCAAAGATAAATGTCAGAGGGATATTCTACAATAATGGTAGAATACGAAATGACTATTCAATGCTGATTGAATGTTTAGTTAACAAACTGTTTATAAATTAAAATTTCCACACTGATTGAGGACATAAATAAGTTACTCAGGAAAAATTCAACTAAGAATTACTTTCAATTGTAAGAATTTTACAAGAAATTTAATAATATTGAATTTTATTACCTTGAAAATTTTTTTTGTTAACATACCTGCATAACGATGTACTCGCCGCAATAATTTTCAACCCTACATGATAAATAATACAACTTACAGCATTATTTTTTTTTAAATAGATTGACATTTAAAATGATGTTTTATTTATCCCTACTATAATATAAAATGAAAAAATAAATACAAAGTATACTATGAAAACATTTTCACAAATTTAAACTTTGGAATTAATGATATAAAAATTGAGTAAAAATGGTATAATTTAACTGTCAGGCATAAAAATATTTAAATTATTAAAATAATTTATTATCCAACTAACCCTTTGCGCTTGGATCTAGTATTTATAACTTGTCCTGAGCACTCAGATGTCCAGCTGTACTGGCCGTTACCATTTTCTCGCCGAAGTTGAATTAATTTTTATATGAATTTCTTTTTTAATGTCCTTACAAACATTGTTGTAAACAAACCAAGATTGACACAAAAATAATTCCGAACTGGTGAGAAAGGTTGTCAATCATGGCTGCCGAGCTGATAAAGGAATGTAGCGCGGCCAGTACTGCTGGCTGACCGAGCGTCAAGGACAACATTACAGGAATTCTGAACTGTCGGCAGAATTAGCACGGCCAGTGCTACTGGTCAACCGAGAGCAAAGGGTTAAATAAAATTACCGACACTGAGTAAGGAAATATTGTTGACATTTTAAATAGAGTGATGATAGTGCATATTTATTATATTAAAAATTAACACTTTTCAATTGTCTGATTACATCATATCTAATTCCAGTAACTTAATAGTATTTATTAGAGTAAAACATGCGTAACAATACATAATACTTGGTACAGTGTATAAATAAATATGATATAGAACAACATCTAAAACATGTGTTTACAGTGGTATAAACGTGGGTGTTAGCAAAGTGAACGAATACAGCAACGTTTTTCATGGAATAAATTAGAAATACTGTGAGTGTAAAGATCCGAGTGAATATTATGACTTAATTGATAGTTACATTTAAGATTCTACAGTTGACCTTCAAAGGAACATGATAAGGGTTCAAATTAATATCAAAATCCTTTATTAAGACAGTACTTGGTACAACTTTCATTCTTTTTAACCGACAGACTGTAAATCTTGGTTGTGTGGAACAAATGAAAGACTACCTCCTGCTTCAGACTATGATTCCTTCAGAATATCGGACAAAATTCAAAATACTACGATCCGACATGTCATTAACGCTTTAGCAATGGCTAGAAGCACTAAACTTAATTACTTTCGGTAAAGCTCAAAGACCTCTAAGTCAAAAGAAAATCAAGCCTCGATGAATTAGAACCTATATAAAGATTCAGACTAGTTTTCTGTTTAAGTACAAGGTGGTTTTTTGTCATTGTTATTGTGATTGTTCGTTGTAAACAGTCTTAGATCATCCAGCACAATTCCTTTATAGGTTACACTTGCAATAACTTATGACAACTTAAATATGTATTACTACGATCAATTTGTGCAAACTTAACAGTGGTATTTTACATATAAATTATATACATTACTTAAAGACTGGATTATACAACATTTAGGCACATGTCACGACAGCACAATGTTACAGCCTACTCTACTTTTAACCTTTTGCTGAATTCCTCTTGCTGCTTCTCTTTCCACTCTTTCTTTGGCTTCATGCGTTTTAACTGACCGTCCCTAACAAAGACAAAAACAACAATTTAAAGAGACATTTTTATAATTATCGACTATAACTAAAAACTTGAACATGTGTTGTTCAAAGTGTGGTAGGCGAGTTCAATTTGAGCTCACTGAAATTCAAAAGACCACCGGCTTATCATTTTGAAGATGGTACTTCGCTACACAATGCTTCCGCACCTGATGCTGAACTACATTAAGGTAAACCAACGGTTCTATCCTGACATATTGGGTCAATGTATTACTCTGAACTACAACATTCCCCTACTACTCTTATCTATAACTTTAACTTTTACTTCTGTTTCAGAGGTTGTGTATGGTCAGATTAAGAAATAAAATAAAAACTGATAACTTTTTAAAGTCCTCAATTGATACAAGTGATACAAAATTTCTATAGTCGTGTTCTGAATTCAATAAGAAATTCACTTCTGGTTTGTTTACTTTAAAATAAATGTTTTGATATTACTCAATCAATTTTGAAACATTAAAATCAATTTATTTTATCCATATTCACCCTCATACATATTTTAACATAACAATCAATGGGCCAACCAGTAGTTTCAACCTAAGTAGAAAATCAACTATCGGCCACAGTAGAATCAACTACCAGTAGCAGGGCCTATCAGATGTTGAGTTTGTATTCAACAAAAAAATACCCCCGTCGCAGCAGACCTGCGTACTCAGCGAATTTCCAAATCAATAATATAATAATAATATATGACAAGTTTGGTAAAAATCTGTCGATAAACATGAGAATTATTTGCCTATTCTCCATAAGATTAAAATGGGAAAGAGTGAGTAGGTTTGCTGCATCGAGGAACACTGAAAGTAGCCATTTATACCATCAAAATTTTATTTTAACATTTATACCAACTTTCATCAACATCTGTCCATAAATAAAGGAGTTTGCCTAATCTCCATATGATTAACATGGGAAAAGAGTATGCAGGTTTGCTGCCATGATAAACACATAAACTATGATTTTTTAGCACAAATGTATGGATCTCAACCACATGAAGCTAAATATCAAGTTTCATCCAAAAATATTAGGTAATAAGTGAACAATTAATTTTTCCTAATCCTCCATAAGATTAACATTGGAGCCTCAAAATACAACGTACTGTGTTTAGATTTTTTTATATCTCGGTAACCGTTTAAGATAGAGAAAAACTTTAAGGAATTGTGTAGTTTTTTAAGCTGATTCCAATGGTGAAATATAAAATTAGAAATTTTTAAAAATTACATGTGAAAAACGCAAAAACCCCCATTTTGGGGTACAAAACCCCCCCAAACTACCCGTTCCCATTGACCGATATGTCTGGTTTACGAACTCGTCCGAGCATGTGTAGAAATACACGTCTCTACCAAATTTGGTCTTGATCGGACCATTTTTACGAGAGTTATCGTGTTCACAGACACACATATATATATATATATATATATATATATACATATATATATATATAAAAATTTTAACGACTATTGTTTTTGGTCTCTGGGCACCTAAAGAAGACAAAATAACATGGTCTCGGGCTTAACTCTTGCCATGAGACCTACGGTAATAGCTTCTTCCCTATGGGAAATTCGCTAAAAACTATCAGGACAATAATAATTCTTGATAGTGAACAGTCAAGAAAAAACCATTTATTTCAAAACTTAGTATTTTAATACTTATTTTGGCTAGGCAGAATGGCAGGAGATTATGAATAATTTGTTTTTACCACAGCTACAATACACAAAATAATTTTTAATTGGCAATACAAAATCATTCACTGGAATTCTACAAAAACATTTTACAGCAGGTGTAAAGTTTATTTATAAAATTCCAATAAACATCATAAAAACAACCAATGCCAATGACATCTATTTGAAAGAAATTAAGATTTACTTTCAAAGAAAACTTGTGAAAGAAGGTTTGAGGAACTTTATAAAATTAGTATAAAAAGATTTTGATAACATTCCTCATTTGTAATACTAAATTAATATTATAACTGTATAAATTAACATGTATATAAAGATTTTTATTTGATTTTCTTAGTCTCATCCTAAGGTGTTTCTTGACTTCCAATTGACTAATTATAATTTCCACTCTGTGCCATTATCAAGCCATTATCTCCATTTCTTTCCACAAAAATTGATAAGCAATTTCTGTTTTTTTTTCACAAAAACAAATATCCTCTTGAAGTTTCTAGAGGGCAAGGCTACACTATATGTGAAATATTAAAAATACTGACCACATGAGATCGACCAGGCCGCCCTGCTTCGAGATAACTCTTTTCACTCTGTTGGCGAAGTCGATCGCCGATTCACCCTCCATCTGGTGCATGGGCGGGAGGTACCAGACGTCGCAGACGATGGCCCATGATGACATCATCATGTACAGGTACTGCATCATGGAGAAGCGAGAGCTGTTCCAGAACGCGTCACCGAACCGGGGGTCATACTGCAGGACAGAAAACCAGACTGGTGATAGAATAATACCGGTAAAAGTTGTGCAGAAAGATATGTCAGATGGGAGAGTGTAATTTTAGACATTTTATGAGGAACCGGAATAGCATTGTCGTGAGTAGCATTTTTGTAGCAAGGTTTTCAGCCCCTAGTGCAACTCTTTACCTTTTTATTGCCACACCGGTTGTTGATCTGGCACTTTCTGTTCGTTTGTTTTGCTAATGCTGTTTGACTGATGCTTCGTTTTTTTATGGTGGCAAGTTTCAGCAAACAACAAGTGTCACTTTGAAATTATGTTTTCTACTCAGTAAAAACTCTGCTGAAACTTTTTTAATGTTTAAAACTGCTTACAAATATGAAGCTCTGGGTAAAACTCAAGTGTATCAGTGTTTTTCTTGATTTGAAAATGGTGGCATGCTGAACGATGACAAATCTCGTTCTGGACGTCAATGATCTACCCGAATCAATGTAACTGTTGAAAGTAATCGATTTTTTATTGTTGTTTCGTCTCTGAGTTCAATAGCACCATTATTCATCACCAGTTATTAATTACCTTTGAAAGAAATAAGGTTCAGTTCACAGTTGTTCTTTCAGTTTTGACTCTACCTGCTTTTTGATTGTCGGTCAGATCTTGAGCAACAAATTTGGCAGCAACGTGTTTCATTCCCAATCTTCAGTTTAAATTCACTAAAGCAAGCTCTAAGATATTCCACTGACAGTTGCACGTTTTACGCTTAAACTTGCTATCATAAAAAACAAAGCAGTGATGAAACAGCAAAGACTACCAAAAACAGTCACTACAGACGAACAGAACATGCCAGGACAACAGCCCGTGTAGCACTAAACTGGCAAAGAGTTGTACTAGCAGCCAAAACCCATACTACAAAAGCTCTGCCCATTGCTGCATTGGCATTGCTACTCCGGTGTATATTGGGCCAATTCTTGATATGCTGTTTCCTTGAAAAATCAACTATGTTGGCCTTGGATGATTTAGAATTAAGAGTTATATGTCAGGGAGAGCGGAAAATGTTTTCAAGTGGTTAGACCAAACCAAGAGTAAAATGTTTTTCTTCAGTAAGTATAATTAATCACAATTTAATCCATAAAACTGACTTCATTGTCCATAACTGCACCGTAGTTGTGTTATCCAGAATTACTATTACAGTTTATTACCTTTTGAAATGGTAAATGGTATGTATTTTAAACCAAGTATGAATGAGAAATGAGTTTAAGATGATTGTGGCGCGATCTTATAGCTTTGTTACTGACTAAGGCTGATATGTTCCTTAGACAGGACTGTTAATTGATAACCGAAAAGCTGATGGCATCGGAGGGACCTACAGTTTATATGGATCTAAACCATTTTAGCCTCTGAATCAAAAACTAGTCTAATTATGAGGATTGTCTTTAGGGATAATCATAGTATTCAATAGGGCAAATGTTAATCCACACCAGGGAATATCCCACCACCGCTGTTAACTATCCACAATCCGTGACCTCCAAGTGTTTCATACTCCACGTTAAACTGTAGTTCTCTTATATATGCCATTGACTTATGGGGTATTAACTAACAGTCCTGTCTAAGGAACATATCAGCCTTAGTCAGTAAGAAGACTACAAGATCACGCCACAATCATCTTACACTCATTTCTCATTCATACTTGGCTTAAAATGCCTTTTAGTTTGTTTCCATTTCAGTAACTAACTTAAATAATGACAATGTTTACGTCTCAAATACGAATTGTGAATACCTTGATAGCCACCGGGTATATAATACTGCCGACCTCGAAGCTGCCCTTCTTGAACTGCATCACGGACGTGTTGTTGATGCATGTTCCCTCAGGGAAGATGAGGATAGGAGGGTTGTTAGGATCGGACACGTGGTGCCGTAACCTACGGTGCAAGCAAATATGTAAATATTTACAAATTCATGATAGATATGGTCAATTCAAACAATTAAATGGATTGGAGGTCCGTTCAGTAAGTATCAGGACTGCTTTACTATAGCCTCAACATAGATAACATGATAGAGGCGCCCCCAATTATTCAGGAACACTTTCGTTCAGTCACCTGTGAGCATTTATTGATTCAGGAGGTCAATTTTTGTGCAAAATATGTTTTCATTGTGCTGTCGCCAAATGAAGGGGACCGTTGAACAACACTACACTGTGAAGTTTTGCTTTTAACTCAGAAAATCCACATCGGGAACCCTTGCCCTCATTCAACAGGCTTATGGGAATGATGCCTTAAACCAAACAAGAGTTTTGGAGTTGCACAAAATATTTTGAGGAAGGCCGGGAACTAGTTGAAGATGAGCATCGCGTCAGACACCCAATGACAGCTGAAACTGAGACACATGTGGCCAAAGGAAGCTAGTGCCTTCACCACGACAATGCCATATGCCACAACACGATCGTCCTGCGACAGCTACTGGCATAATTCGGCGTTGTCACATTACCTCACCCTCACTACAGCCCAGATCTGACTCCTCCTGACTTTTGCTTATTTCCCCAAGTAAAAAGGTTTGCACAAAAGGTGCAAAAGGTTTTGTAAAAAAGCAGCGGTTTGACTCCATTGAGGCAATTCAAGTGGCGACGTAAGGGGCTCGCAAAAGTATTTCGGAAACTGACTTCCAACGGGCTTTTGATGAGTGGCAGACATGCCGAACCAGCCAAGCAGAAGGGATGTATTTTAAAGAGTATTAAGTATTTGCAATAATACCTACAGTAAATTTTCATTTCTTGAACCACTTCTGATACTTATTAAACGGACCCTATAGATCTCTTTTAGGATCTTTTCTGTTATACGCATCCACTGTTTAGTTAGCTTTTTACAGAAATCTAATGGTTTATTGGTTTTCTGATGATTATTGGTAGCATAAAAATACATATCAATATCGATAACCAACCTAACATAACCCCACAGAACTGTATGAGCGTTAGTGCGTATGTCGGCGACCAATACACGTTGCGTAACATCGTAATACATGCGATACTGCCGATATACAGCGCTCTGCTGAGTTAAGTTAGGATGGTTATTGATGTTTTATATCGTTAATGATATATTAATACTGTAGATAACTAAAAGAAAACCACTAAACCACTAGATTTCTGTTACACCTGTATCTTTGATTTATAAATCGACACTAAAACTATTTTTTTTAAAGTTATATAAATTTAAATGGTTCAGCTATTTTGGATATTTATGCGTGATTTCAATATAAACTAAAACACATAACCTCTCTTATTATTATATTCGTTTACATCAGGAAACCATGGAACAGTTATTTAAACGCTGGTACACTTATAATAGAAAAGATCCCTCTTCTGAGTTTCTAGATTGGGCACAAGTAGAGCCTGTGTTTCTGATTCTATCGCTGTACAACTTACCTGCGAGTGACCGCCTCCCTGTCCTTAACTTCTCCTCGCTCAAACCATATATGAGGCGAGGCCCTCGCTAACGCCCTCTGCAATATTCCCAGGAACCCTCCGTGTCTTTGACCAATCTGCAAAAAGTGTAGTAAAATTAGGAAGTATTACACGGTTGTAAAAAAAGATTATTTAAATCCACAGTACTGGTATTTTACCAAAAAATATGCAAAGTTAAAAAAATATTTTCTATCCTTCAGTCTGAGCGTATTTGGAAGGTTTCTTCCAATTTAGAGAAAATAGAAACATGGCACTTTGGTACCTAACTGAATAGTGAACAGCCTGAAAATTAAATTTAAAACAATACAATACGATAATTTTGTCACAGATCTTTTATTAACTACTCTTAAGTCTTACATTTCAGCTACACTCTTTGCAAACCAAAAAATGTAATATTTGTCAGGGAAGAACAAAAAATAAAAATTATAAGTACTTATGTCTTAGTCATAGTTAATGTAATACAAAAATTACTGGACAGGCGATCAGGTTAACGTAAGACTACAGAAAAAACTGTTTTTATCATCTTCGATTTTTGTGTGTAAGTGTATGTCTAATTTATGTTTCAAACTATCACAAGTCCATAACAGATTGACTGTCCCTGAATCAACACTTAAGAATGCCGTTCAAGCAAAACATAGTGAACAAAACGTTTCTGTGAATTGTAAATAAGAAATAAGCAATTACAGTAGAACTTGGATAATTCGAACCTCATGGGACCAGAAAAAAATTCGAATTATCCAAAAATTCAAATTAGAAAAGTTTATGCAAGTGGTTGAAATAAACCTAACTTTTTTAATAAAAAAGTTAGGTTAATGAAGATATTATTGATTAAAAATCCTAATTTTTGTTAAATGTCAATAATGTGTTTGGAGGGATCCCGAAACTAGCTATTACAAACTTTTTCAAATCCCTTCTCTACCTCCTTGATCGCCGCTACGTGCAACGTCAGAGATTGTAGGTTCGCTTTGACGAAGCCATCATACACGACGTGGTAACATGAAAGCAGACGACGAATATCGGAACAAACCACACACAGATGTCAATGTTGTGATATGAGCAGTAATACTAATGTCCGTTGATCTAGCTAAAAATAGTCTGAGGACAGAAGGAACGTCGTTTCCTGGAAAATCGCATACAATGACTTTCTTATACACACCTATAGATTTCCGCTGTAAAAACTTCGAATTATCCAAAATATTATTCGAATTAACCAAGATACTTTAACATTGTTTTTATATAAAATTCTAGGGACCAAGACAAAACTTCGAAATAAAGAAGTTTTCGAATTACAGAAGTTCGAATTATCCAAGTTCCACTGTATTGAACTCCACAATAAAAAAACCTTTAGTTACAATTAATATATCTCACCAGAGAGTAACAGTTGTCGCACATGAGAACGAGGACGTCGATGGGAGACGTGTGATTGGCAACGCATATCCCTCGTTGAGGCCTGTTCTCCGTGTTGTGATACGTGATGACTGAGGAGATGGCCGAGGACAAGACTTCGAAACACAAGATGGACACGTGATAGTTGAGCCATCGCTTGAACCTTCCCTCTGGTACGTAGCCGACGACTGCCGTACAGAACGTCAGCCACAGCACCTGCAACACATGTTAAGACTGACCTAACCTCACCATGTGTGACATGTTTAGACTATAAGGTACGTCGTCTTCCTGATCTTTAAAATTCATAATGGCGTTGGTTATTAATCATTCAATATTTTTTATTCCAACTGGTCTGTGTTTTTTTAACTACACAATGCTTCTGGAGGCCGAGAAACTCCTCCCGTTTTCAAGTGAATACGTAATAATTTACATTAAAAATCAAAAGTTTATGTGACATATATTATATATAAATCTATACCATGTTGTCAATAAAACTATACTAATCTATCATGCACAGTACAAAAACTATATTGAAAACGCAACAAATGGCCACAACACTCTGCCTCCGAGCTAGTGGGGCATCACAAGATAGTGTGCGCTCCTAATATGTACAAAGTGGCAGTACGTTTTTTAGTGGTGGGATGCATTAATTAGTCATTATTTATTGTTTTGCCATCAAAATAAGGGATTCTTTTCGACCCAGTGATGGAATTGCTCAAGGACTCAAATATATAAATAAGTTTTTCATATTTATTTTTGTTGCCTATATTTTGGTTTGTATTGTTTCAGTTAATTAAAAAAAATTATACAAAAGTATGTACGAGGGATTTTTTTCAAGTTTCAATAGGCCGTAAATGAAAGAAAAATCCACCGAAAATGATAATTCTATTACCAAAAGTAGAGTAAAGTCTAAGCTTTTTTTCTACATAATCGTCAAAACGATTGAGACACTTGTCATACCGTGACTCAAGCTTTTTGATGCCTTCCTCAAACACTGTTACCACTAGTGAGGACAGGTAAGTCTTGACGGCGTCCTGAAGTTCTTCATTAGTAGCGAAGTGCTGCTCCCCTAACCATGACTCCAGTTCTCAAAAGTTCAGTCTGTACAATGGATGTTCAAAAACTTCCCATTTAAAAGTTTTGAGGTCTTTTGTCATGTTGGCTCTGTGTGGTCGAGCGTTGTCATGGATCAAAACAACGCTAGACGAAAGCATTCTTTTGTGTTCATCTTGTATGTTAGCCTAGATCTAGGTTTTGATAATTGTGTACAAAGCAGACCTTGAATGTCTAGAAATTCAGCAGACAGGTCGCTAATTGTAAACCTTCGTTTGCAATTAACCACCTGATCAATATACTCAACGAGGCCTATAGAGGCGACAGACTTGCAATCTTGTCTACCTTCATCATGGACGTCTGTTCGCCCTTCTTTAAATTTTTTTCATCATTTTTGAACACTTCCCCCACTTAAAATGTGCTACCATACATTTTGCTCATTCTGAGATGGATTTCCGCAGCACTGCATCTTTCGGCTTGCAGAAAACAGATAACACTTTGTAACTGACATTTGGCGGGAGCATCGAGCGTCACGGACATAGCTCGGCTATGACTGACTCACTGGAGCTAAAGCTGGCAGAGGTTGTGGTGAGGGATAATCTGGGTGTCAATCGCATGACGCCCAGATTCTGCCTCTCCCTATCTGTAACTTGCTTAGATAGACGATCAGAGCTTGAAAAAAAATAGCCCTCGTATTTTTGGTTTCAGCATTAAATTATGAACAAATTGGCTATTTTGATTTTTCCTAATTATTCATGTACTTGTATAATATAGGACCCTTAACATAAAAAACAACAAAAAATTATATATATATTCATTCATTTAAATCTTCATAAAAAAAACTGAACATATACATGTTATATATAACCTTATTTATTTTATTCTGTGTCTCATACTGAACAAAATGGTATAAAATACTTTAAGTTTTAAGTATTTCTAAAATTAATAATGATTTTTTTTCCAAAAACAACACAAACACCAAAAATCATGGTGACGTTGAAGAAAATATGGACACTTCTAGGGTTAAAAAGCAATAAAATATTATAAAGATTTTTTGTGGAACTCAAACAAGCTTTTTCTTGCAAATTACACATAATGAATGAACATCAAAGCGAATTACCTACCCCAAAGAAGCAAATGCAGATCCTTGTAGGAAGTAAGAAGCCATATCTGACTATAAATCCAATGAACCAGATAAACGTCAATCTCCAACTAATGAATTCGTAACTTCGATTCGTTCTTGTGAGTAGGTTCCAACTCTAAAACATTAAATGTCTAATTTTACAAAATAATATATTTCACCATGAATTGATTCAATTTTAAAAAATGTTGAAAAAGAATAAGAACAGAATAATATTAAAATAAGTGATAAGTAAATGAATAAAATAAATCAGAGTGTAATACAGTAGTGTGAATGATACCTAGACAGATTTTTTGTCGAGAAAATAAGACTATAAGTAATTCTAATCCATCGCCATTGTCTCAATCTATTTGATCAATTAAGCCTCATGACTATTACAAGTCTATATTCTTACGACAACTTCAAAATAAAATATAAATAAAAAAGAAATAAACTTGTTTTAAATGAACCCCTCCACATGTGTGCAGTATTTTATCTGTTGATCCCAGATTTTGTAACTAAAATACCAATTAATTCATAATTTAAAAATGCTCTCAACCCTGCAAATGGCAAGTTTTCCCTTTAACAGTAACATCAAATTAATTATGTGTCTCATCTTAAAATATTGAGTATAAACAAAAAAAAAACATGAAATATGCCCCACTCTTATAACCACTAACCACAAAAGCAAAACAAGCGCAAGCATGCCACCGTTTATTTACGCCCCTTTCCACTATACAATAAATTTGCAAGCCAAATTGGGATTGCTCATTGGGATTCGAACCCTAGCACTTCCGAATGGCTAGAACTTTACACTCGTCAGTGTAGCCACCGTGCCTAGTCGTAGAAAGCGAATACTTAGCTATAAGACATACTCTAGTGACAGTTTAGTGAACTGCATGAGCAGGTTCATGTATCAGCTCCCAGAGGGCAACACGGTCACAACGGAGGGGGTGTCTAAAAAGTTCACTTAACACTTATACCGAAACCCCCGTTTTCACAGGCCCCATAGGATTTTTGTTTTTTCTATTGGAAAAACTGTTTCAGCGTGCCTTCCATCATGCTAATACCTTAAGTAATTTATATGAATGAGTCGGTCTTTCAAGCCGAAGGTTTGGTACATAAAAGTAAGTGCACACAAATTTTATGTGTTGTTTTCCTAATTTATATTATGATAATTACTATTTTACATGGTTTTTGGTATTTGAAAAGAGATCTTTGCTTCATATGAATGTTTTAGAAATAAAAATTCGGCCCACCAGTTAAATGATTGTATTATTTTATATTACTACTAGCAGTAAGCCTGTCCTTGGTACGGGTTGTAGGATTCAGTTTGAGGAAAGAAAGATCATCATACCAAAATGAAAACCTGAAATGCTAAACAAATCAATACAAATAAAATAAATCAATACCCAGTTTTATTTAGCATTACTTTACAATTAAATAGATTAGAACATTTATACCATTAATATTGTTAGTTATACGTTAAAATAACTTTTTACTATTGTACTATGATTTCGAAATGGTTTTAAATCACTACCAACCTTATCTTACTCCTTCATCCATACTATCACAGAGGACACATATTTCCTCTATGATATTACGCAAAACAAATAATCAAAGCTAACTCAAACACATTTTTGTGACCTGCCTAAGGCTCAAGACTGTAAATTTAAATGTCCCCAGTTACTAGGCTAGGATCGTGAATGCCACTTTATACACAATAATTAATCTATTAAAAAAAATATTTTAGCCTAGAGTAAGATGACAGTCCAGATTAATTAACTCATACTAGTGTATCAATAAAAAATATATATGCGAAGATAATTAGACGACTAAAGGCGCAATCACACAAAGAAACCGATTTTATTTGAAATTTTTATTCTATTTCAGGAAAAATAAAATTTGTTTGAAAATACAAAAAAATTTAAACTATAAAGTGAAACACATGCATCATAAATAAGCTACTATCATGAGTCACTCTATACATATTCATGTAAGTAATAGAATAGAGTATTAATGGAGTGAGCAGAAGGGACCAATCAGGCAACATCCTGTCACCTGATTCTCTCTTATTAAAACTATGAGCTTCCTATTTCCTGTGGACCCTATTAAAGTATTCAGCCAACAATACTTTGATGATAGAAAATATTTTTTACTCTTTTATGGTATATCTTTTATTTATTCACAATAATTTTGTGCCAAAGAATATACTTCAATAATTCTACGGCTTTAAACAGAGCATATCGGTAGTAATTTGAAATTATGTTCGCACTTATTTTATCTAAAATCTACAGTATAATTTAAAAACGCCTTATCTGAAAGGAATTTGTGATAAGAGTACAAAAGATTTGCACTAAATTTTAATCAATATTCATACTCGTAATGTACGGTATATATTTATAGAGACACCAAACTTACTTATATTCAAGGCTTAATGTCATAGTTTTATTTTTTACTAGCTGACCCGTCAAACTTCATAATGCCTAACAGTAAAAACATGTTAACTTTAAGATTGACCATGTTCTGAGATTTAATAGTATTACGGTTTGTGTGGATGACTGAAACGAAAAGACATATTAATAACATTCCAGCAAAACAAATAAATCTGAGTGGATTGATTCACAATTTTCTAATCCAACCTAAACCAAAACCAAATCTGTAATACGGCTTTTATAGGAAAGATATACAACAGCTGATTATAATAATAAACATAATATGTATAAACACTGTAATTATTTTTTATTTGACTAACATATAAACACGTGACTTTAAGTGAAAACTCCTCTTCAGACAGAAATCAAATTTCATATCAATATCACTTAAAATAAAAAATATAAATACAAAATCCCAAAAAACGGCAAACTTGTTCTTTCAATGAAAAAGAAGGGTCCCACACCTAAGGAATATGTCGGCCTTAGTCAGTAACAAGACTACAAGATCGCGCTACAATCATCCTACATTCATTCCTCATTCATACTTGGCTTAAAATACCTACCTGGGTAGGTCGCCATTTCAGTTAAAAAGTATAAAGTATTACTCGGTCAGGAAGTAAACCACACCACACATTCAATTTTGGTGAGTCTCAAAGATGTTCATGAATCCTGTTAGAGGATGTCGTGATCCCCAAATTCAACATTTATGTGAAATGTTGCTTCATCCGTAAACAACACTCGTTTAAAAAAAAAAATCAGGTTCATCATCGATTTGCTCAAGCATAAAACCAGCAAATTCTTTTTGCTTAGGCCTGTCTTTCATTTTTATCTGTTGTCTGAGCTGAATTTTGAATGCATGTTTTGGGTATTTGGAGTTCAAGGCTTCTTCAAGCTATTGATTTTTTTGGACTCAGAACACAGGACTGGCGGATGCATTCGACATTTTCTTCAGAGGTTCTCGGCCATTCTGTTGTGTCTTTTTTCTTGACGTTTCCAATTTCTCGAAACTGGTTGAACATGTCACTTATCGGTGACAGCCGCACCCAAACAGCACTAGGCCCGTCACAGATGGGCATCCTCAGCAGTAGACTAATATTACTTAAGAAGTGCCTTGAGGTGTAAAACATCTAATAATGGGTTAACACTTAAAACGAAACATCGGTCAAATTGACCAATCGGTAATTTTACTACGTAATAGTGGCTAAACTGCTTCACCTTGACGGCTGTCACCCCCAGTACCTTCCCCCCAAACCCCTCTCCGTAATATTTGGTCATTTCCAACTAGTTGGCGCGACATTGTCGTACGTATTACACGAATTGTGTGAATACGGTCAGTCAGATTTACCACGTGTTTCGCTTACAGGCTGGCAATCGTCGGTCAAATATACCTCGTATTATACCTGTACATATACCTTGTATAATCGGTACATGGCTGTGGTAAAACGCAACAAACAAAAGAACACCAGCTAGAAATAAAATAACAGCTATATTACCCGCTATAAGACCACCAGCTCTGGCCTTGGGCAACAATCCTATACGGATTTTTTCGCGAGGCCAGAGCTGGTCTTCTTGAAGCGTGGAGTTTGGAGTTTCATTTTTTCTGTCACATGATCTTTGTGTAATAAATATGATTTGTCATAAAATGTTGTAAAACATCATTCTTTACTCATGTGATTGCCAAGTGATACATAAAAACAATAATAAACACCAATAAAACAGTGACAGTCGAATTGACCTTATGTTTCTCTTAGCGTTTTAAAAATTATGTTTCGTTATAAGTATTAATGGAGAATATAATTGGTTACAAAATTAATTATATTGCTACAAACAAAATGCATTATTTTATGTGTTTAAAATGTTACGTTTTTCATCTGAAACAATATTGTTTTGTTCATTGAAACTCATGTTTTGTTTACTGAAAGTAAAAAAGAAATTCATATACAGCACATAAAGGTTGCTGACCCTGTAAAATTCAGAAAAACCCACTAAGAACTACTAAACTACGCATACCTGGTGCACATACTCTTTACTACAGAGTGATAGACTTAATCTCTATAGCCCAATCAGATACATACCCCACTACTTTAGCAAATCAGCTGTGATGGCGTTTTAACCAATCGCACACGCCGCTACCTCCCCCACAGACCAAAGACCACTAACTATCCATTAGATACTCCTTGCCATCGTTCAGAAAGGAAAAAAACAATAGGTGACAAATGTCATGAAACAAAACATACCAAAACTTACTCCTTTGAACTATGATACGAAATGATGTACCAGTACCGTATATCATTACTCCTCAATTGAGTAATAGCTTGTACTCCTCAAAGAGGTTAATATTGAAGAAAGGACTATATTATTTATTTATTCTGTTAAATTTGTGTTATACCTTCAATTCCTCGGCTTCGAACCTGGACGTAACCTGGTCCTCTATAATGGCCTCCACTCCAGCCTTGATGTAGTCTAAGCAATCTGACAGTTGGTATTCTCGTCTCAGCGTCTCGTAAGACCGACTACGAGGTATTGAAGTTTTCTGAAAATACACAAACACATCAATAGAAGGCAATATTAATAATAATAATCCTGTAGAATTTAAATTCCTTTAGCTTGTTACGAGTGGGAAATGGTTAACATTGCATATCTAAATTGGGACATCGAGCACAAAGTGTAACACTAAAGCATCATCGCAGCACGGAAACGAAGTGCACCAAAAGTATGAGGCTTAGCTCACACTGAAGCCGGGTGGAAATTCCCTCAATTCTCGCTCAATTTTAAGTTCCACTCAGGAATACAATTTCAGATTTGTTCAATACAGTACTGCTGCCATTTTTCAAAATGGTGGCTAACATAAAAATATCTTATGGAACACTCTGTATGTTATTTTGTTTTTGGATTCTACTTTCTAAAATAAATCTTTTTTGGTATTGCTAGTTTTTCAATGTCCCTAATGGTTTAGAAGCTACAAGGTCTTGAAGTTTTGATTTCTTTGATATGAGGTTTTTAGTAGCAAACATTTTAAGTTGGCAGCCATATTGGAAAATGCCGGCCATCTTCAAAAAATTTTAAAGAGTATTTCTGAGTGAAACTTAAAATTGAGCAAGTTCCAAATTTTAAGTGTGCTGCTAAGTCATTTAATTAAAAAAGTTAGCTACTGTATCACTTTAAAACTCACCCTGTATATACATATGATTTCTAACAGAATATATAATACGTGAAGTTTTTTTTCAAACACAATTCCTTCATATCTTAACCAACTTTACCATTTGAGTCATTAAAATCATTACGATTTTCCAATGAGGCTTACAAACCATTTTTCACTTTTATTAAAGAGATTATTTTATTTTACTTACGTTTCCAAATAAAACGAGTCAAACATTTCCTCCAAGGACAAAACATTAATGAATTATTTACCGGTACTAATGCTTCTTATTCAACATCTTTTACTGGACTTTTCCAACAAAAAAAGTTATAAATAGCGAATCACTTACTCAAAAAAGAAAATTTGTAGAAGCAGCTTTCATAATAGTTAACAAAGGCCCAATCAGTCAAAGCAGAATTGATTTTTTTTCATTAAAAAGTCAGGCCTCGTTGATTCCCTTTTTTTAAATAAATACTCTTTTTAACTAAAATTCCACTCAAAACACACACATTTTCAGACAAACCCGCAAGCTCACAAAAGATGACGCTACGCTGCAGGCGCCCGTAGGTTTTACGCGTTGTAAATGTCCAATAAAAGATATCGAATAATTAATAACCAACGCCATTATGAATTTCAACGATCCTGTTGGTACTAATTTGTTTTAACTTGTAAAAAATTGTGTCTGACCATGGATCGATTCCAAGATTCTAATTTGAAACTGTGTCGTGCTACCAATAAGGAAATTCTCCATTGTAACAGAATTTGGATAGTTTGACTCTTATCCGTAGACTATATTTTTTTGTAATTTTAGTATTTAATCCTTACGTGTTTGTGCTTATTAGTTTTGGAAAATGGAGTACAGAAATAAAATTTGACACCGATTATTTTTGTTACACTATCATATTCATGCTAAACGACCTTGGTGTGCCATAAAAAACAAAACTTATTAAAGCTAAGAAAAGTTATTTATTTGGTTCTATTTTACACACCCGCAACTTGTTTCATCCTCTTTTTAGCAAATTTCCCATAGGGAAGAAGCTATTACCGTAGGTCTCATGGTAAGACTTAAGCCCGAGACCATGTTATTTTTTCTTCTTTGGGTGCCCAGAGTCCAAAAACAATAGTCGTTAAAATTTATATATATGTATATATATATATATATATATGTGTGTCTGTGAACACGATAACTCTCGTAAAAATGGTCCGATCGACACCAAATTTGGTAGAGACATGTATTCCTACGAATGCTCGGACGAGTTTGTAAACCAGACATATCGGTCAATGGGAACGGATAGTTTGGGGGGGTTTTGTACCCCAAAATCAGGTTTTTTGCGCTTTTCACATGTAATTTTTAAAAAATTTTATATTTCATCATTGGAATCAGCTTAAAAAACTACACAATTAAGTTCCTTAAAGTTTTTCTCTACCTCCAACGGTTACCGAGATATTATAAAATCTGAACACAGTACGTTGTATTGTGGGGCTCCAATGTTAATCTTATGGAGGATAGGGAAAAATTAATATTTCCCATATTAATCAATATTTTTGGATAAAACTTGATATTTAGCTTCGTGTGGTTGAGATCTATTCATTTATGCTTAAAAATCATAGTTTATTGTTTATCATGGCAGCAAACCTGCATACTCTTTTCCCATGTCAATCATATAGGGAATAGGCAAAGTCCTTTATTTATGGACAGATGATGAAAGTATAAATATTAAGATAAAAATTATTCATGGTAGAAATGACTTCTTTCAGTGTTCCTCACAGCAGCTAACCTGCACACTCTTTCCTATGTTAATCTTATGGAGAATAGGCAAATAATTCTCATGTTTATGGACATATTTTTATAAAACGTCATATATTAAATTATTGATTTGGAAATTCGCTGAGTACGCACGTCTGCTGCGACGGGGGTATTTTAAATTTATTACATACATAAATCTAAATTCTTCATTAATATCTTCCAGAATTGTGTGCCATCCTCAATTATACCTGTTACCAAGGATCTTTATTATTAACAGCGGTTTGGATCTGTTTAATTACATTTCAATCATCAAAAATGTTAAATTTTTAACTTAATTTTACACAAAAAACTAAGTTTTCCTGGACATGGAACCTATCTAAAACCTACTTTTTACTAAGAAATTAGTAATTTGGAAAAATTTAAGAAATTCTGTAGAGCGGTATTTGAGATCATAAATGGATACCATACACTATACCAACATTGCTCATTTTATAGTAATTTATAGGATTAATTTATTATTTACAGTTCATAACTGAATAAATGACTCATTAACAAACAAAGCCAATGCCACACTTGAAAACTGCTGTTAAACAATGCACAATCTATTTTATTTGGTTTGGTTATCAGTGATATCTCTTTTTATTGGTTATTTACAATAAAGTTCCCGACTTACTTCCCGTTTTAATAGAAACGTTTATTGAACTTACACATTAATAATACAGTATAAATAATTCAGTAGTACAATGGTTCATAACCCCAATTTGTGTGTCTATTAGCATCATAAATCTTTTTTAAGCGATAAATTTATTTACAACTAGCAGTAAACACGTCCTTTGTACGGCTTGTAGGAATCAGTTTAAAGAAGGAAGATCATCATACCAAAATGTAAACCTGAATCTTAAACCAATCAATACAAAGAAATAAATCAATAGCCAGCTTTATTATTATTAGTTATACGTTAAAATAACTTTTAAATATATGTAGTATGATTTCGAAATGGGTTTAAATCAAAGACCAATATAAAAACTAATATTGATTCAACAGCTGTTTGTTTTTTAGCGAATTCCCCATAGGGAAGAAGCTATTACCGTAGGTCTCATGGCAAGAGTTAAGTCCGAGACCATGTTATTTTTTCTTCTTTAGGTGCCCAGAGACCAAAAAGAATAGTCGTTAAAATTTATATATATATATATATATATGCGTGTCTGTGAACACGATAACTCTCGTAAAAATGGTCCGATTGAGACCAAATTTGGTAGAGACGTGTATTCCTACAAATGCTCGAACGAGTTCGTAAACCAGACATATCGGTCAATGGAAACGGGTAGTTTTTGGGGGGGTTTTGTACCCCAAAATGAAATTTTTTTAAATATTTCTAATTTTATTCTTCACCATTAGAATCAGCTTAAAAAACTACACAATTAAGTTCTTTAAAGTTTTTCTCTATCTTCAACGGTTACCGAGATATAAAAAAATCTAAACACAGTACGTTGTATGTTGAGGCTCCAATGTTAATCTTATGGAGGATTAGGAAAAATTAAATTTTCACTTATTATCTAATATTTTTGGATGAAACTTGATATTTAGCTTCATGTGATTGAGATCCATACATTTGTGCTAAAAAATCATAGTTTATGTATTTATCATAGCAGCAAACCTGCATACTCTTTTCCGATGTTACTCATATGGAGATTAGGCAAACTTTTTTTATGGACAGATGTTAATGAAAGTTGGTATAAATGTTAAAAATAAAATTTTTGATGGTATAAATGGCTACTTTCAGTGTTCCTCACAGCAGCAAACCTACTCACTCTTCCCCATGTTAATCTTATGGAGAATAGGCAAAATGATTCTCATCTTTATCGACAGACTTTGACCAAACTTATCATATACATATTATTATTATTATATTATTGACTTGGAAATTTGCTGAGTACGCAGGTCTGCTGCGACGGGGGTGTCTTTTTATTAAATCTTTAAACTACAAAGACAGCTGATTATTACCAGTAGGTTATTTATTTAAAACTGAAGCAAAATGTGACAAATATCGCGTAAAAATTGGGTTTTTAAATGCTCGTTATTTACTTTTCAAGGGTCGGCGGACAATTTTAAGCCTTTAAAGACCTTCTCTGGAATTTAGAGAATGTATGAAATAAGTTTCATTATTATCAGTTCTCCCGTTTTTTCGAAAAAGACGGCGTAAAATGCCTCCTGGAGCGTCACAGACAAACAGACAAAAATTGAAATAAGACTGGTTTCGGCTTCTCTAACGCACAAAAAGTAAAAATAACTAAAAAATTAATAATTCTGAGCAGTGTACAGACAAAACTTTAATTTTATTTATATAGATTAGTTTTCTATAAATTTAAAACAATAACTAAAAAAAGTAACAAAAAGCTGAATTTTCTAGCACCTGCCTCTGAGGGCAGTAAAAAACATTATTTGTTGCAGAGCAATTTGAAATGGAAAAAACATAATATAAGAAATCCAAGCGGTAAATCTAAATTGCAACGTATTTTCTAACGATACGAGGGTATCATTGTCTAGCAGGTTGACAGCAATGTAATTTGGATGATTTCCAAGTTTCAGAATATAGGTTTTTCTAATTTTGGCTATCTCTTTTTCTAAATAGCTATCTCAGTCCAAATATGTTTAAAAATAGATCTATATACTGATAATAATTCATTGTTCATAGGAAGTTGATTTACATCCAAGAATCCAATTCAGTTTTATTGTTTTTGGGGATTTTGTATCCCAAATTGGTTTTTTAGGTTTTTAACACATAATTTACTAGAAAATTAAATTTTGACTACACCATTGAAATCAGCTGAAAAACAAACAGTTTAGTTATTTCAATATTTGCTCAATATGGAGAAATTTTTTATTCATATTATAGAGAAAGTAAAAATTTACATCTCGTTTATTATTAAAAACCGTATGATAAAAGCTTCGTACAGTTAAGTTTTAATAATGTATACAGAAAACCCTAAATTATTTAGTTCCTCAAGGCAGCTAACTTTCTTAAATTGTTATAACTTTCTTAGATTAACCTATGACTATGTATAAATAGTTTTTGTCATGACGAGCGATTTCCATTGAATTATATTATGGCATAATCAGGGCTTTTAACAGATTTTTATAAAAATAACCAAAATGATGACAAAAATAACTAAGAAAAAACAAAACTTGCAAAAAATTCTGAATAATGTTGTTTTATTATAAAATTAACACAGATAATGAGAGAAAATGTAATGTTATTATAATGATTTTAAACCATTGTTGATGTTGTGGGGTTGTCATATGATTGTTTCGTTGTTACAATGATTTAATGGTTTTTTGACCAACCGGCCAGAAAAGCTACTAAATTAATTCATTAATGGTTTAAACTGGACCTGTAATGAACAGAATACGGATATCTTACCACTCTACATTGAGGGAATTTTATAAAAGTTTTATGAGTTTCACCATAATCGGTCAATAAAAAACTAATCCCTCTAAAAAATTTAAAAAATAACTCGAGTTCCCTAAAATAACAAAGTGTAAAAAATAACCTGTTACAAGCACTGCACAAAGTAACTTCCGATTTGTATACAACAATTAAAAGCAATCCAATCAAAATCTGTACTTCTCTGGTTTTGGTTCAGATAAGTTTACATAGCACCTCAAACGAGCGGAACAAGCTGAGTGGGTTATTAGTGTCAGGGATGCCTGAGGGGCAAGGCCTTTGACTCATCTGAGGTCGGCAACTGTTTGACCTTGGACATCCAGGGGCAACATTGGACTGAGATCACCACAAATATACCTTCAATATTCAAACTTGGTGTTGGGCTGACACAAAAACCAACCATGAATATTGTACTATGATTACAAAATCACAGTGAGAAGGAAAGCAATACTTTAAAGTTCAAAAGTACTTTGTGTTATTAAAAAAAAATTAAATAACACAGAGCCTAGAGAATTTAGGTTTCCTCAACATAACATAACATAACATTTTAGTTAGGGTAAATATGTTTATCTAATTAAGTTAATGATAGTTTAGTGAATTTTCTGTTGTGCATAATTATAATACAAGATATTGTAGCAATGTAACACTGCCTCAGTGAAGACCTCAGCTAAATCTGGATAAAGCCCTGAAATAATTTCAAGCAAGTTTTATAATAGGTTAGTTACCATTAGATATAAGAAATATTAGTAAGGTTAGGGACTTTAGGAATAAGATTGACAATTTTGCATGTAAAAAATCTTTTTATTCAGTAGAAGAATATTTTGTGGCATAAAACCAAGTTCAAATTATTTGTACTTCGTCAGAAAATTTATTATTTTATTTATTTTTTTTATTATTTTATTATTTATTAATTTACTTATTTATATGTATGTATAGAGATAGTTTGACGAGCCAATGTGTAAAAAGACTGATTATAATGTATTTTTATTATTTATTTATTATAGGTTTGTAGAGATAGTTTGACAGGTCAATGTGAAGATTAAACAAAATCTTTGATGGCTAGATGAAATTCTTATTCTTAATTTTAGTTCAACGGCTTTTTAAAAATGTTTTTAATATATTTTGGAATTTACTAGATAATAGAGTTCTCTCAAAAATCTTTATTTTACAATAAAGTACAGGCCAACATGTAAAATTTCATCATTTAGAGAAAAAAGCTAAAACCTTTTCTCAAATGGAAAAAATGTTGAGACCTTCATCGGATTATTAAATTACTGAACAGAATGATTAAACTTATAATTATGCTTATTGTACATTATTGAGATAAAATTTCTAATAAAGATGCTGAAATTCAGTACTGAGTGATAAAATTTAATCATTTTTAATAGGTTTAGTGAAAATATTTCAATTTTTTGAGCGAGAGCTCAGAACAAGAGTTGGAACACTACTATAATGGTAGTACTGCAGTAGTGGTTGTTCTGAGTGCTCGCTATCTTGTGTCACCCCGCTAGCTCAGAGGCAGAGTGTCTTGGTTATTTGTTACGTTATCAATATAGATTTTGTATTCTATATGATAGATAAGTATAGTATTATTGGCAACATAATATAATCAATATCTGTAACTTAAATTTTCAATTTTAATGTAAATTATTAGTTATCATTTAAAAACGGTAGTTTTTCCACCTCCAGAAATGTTGTGTAGTGAAAAACACAGACGTGTTGGAAACATCCAATAAAGGATATTGAATGATTAATAACAAACGCTATTATGAATTTAAAGTTAAATTTATATTAGTTAGAATTAAGAAGGGACTTCATTCATGAGCCTATTATGAAAATGAACATGTGAATGAACGTAAAATGAGTCATTAAAAATTTGTATATAATGTAAGCAATCGTAAACAAACGGTCGAGAAAGCAAACATTTGACCGTAAACCTACACTGGTGTGCATCTCCTTTCCGTGTTTTCCACTATAATTTATTATTTTTTTAAGGTGTTGGCGGTTACCAGGAGTGTGGGACCCATTAAAAACTCCCCTCATCTCCTAGGGACCAACCAGAAACTGTTCATCACATTATCAAGGCTAACTCTGTAATAACGGACCCATTAGAGTCCACTACTTCTATACCTAAACTTCAATAAAGCTGGTCCAAAGGGTCATCTTGGTCTTCAAAGTACAGGGTGTTTCAAAATGAATAGTGGGGTTTTAACATGTTATAATATTTATTACATCAAACTTACAGCTACAAGTGATATATTAAATGAAAGAGAAACTCTAACAGTTTTACATTGCCTACAAGTGTTCAATGTGAGCACTAAGACGGTATGCGAGTTCTTCCCAAACTTTGACGAGTGTCTCATTAGTAATTGCTGCAACGGCTGTTTCAATCCTGTTCCTTAATTCGGGAAGGTTGGCTGGTAGTGGAGGCACATAGACAAGATCCTTAATAAGCCCCCAAAGATAGAAATCACACGGAGTTGCTAATTCACGACTAGCCTTCCGAACAGATTTCATAAGGCTCCGTGTGAACGACTCACGCACTTGCTTCACGCTCTCTTCGCTAGTTCTTGGTCGTCCCGTACTCTTGCCTTTACAAAGGCCAGTGTCTTCAAACTGATAATACCATCTACGAATGTTGTTATCAGCTGGAGAATCACAACCGAACTTAATCCAGAACGCACATTGCACAGTAACTACAGATTCCGTCTTTGCAAACTGTAAAACACAAAACGCTTTCTGTTCTTTAGTCGCCATGTTTGCTATTAGCGCTTTCCAGCGGATTGCGCTGGAAACATTCCGCGCACATGCGCACTGATGCCAACAAACAAAACTGTTTGAGTTTCTCTTTCATTTCATATATCACTTGTAGCTGTAAGTTGGATGAAATAAATATTATAAAATGTTAAAAAACCCCGCTATTCATTTTGAAACGCCATGTATACTCATCTAAGTTGGTGATTCGGATTGGAACTTGAGCATTGACGGACTCAATGTTCGGAGGCCCAACATCGGTCACTGTAATACACTATAAAAACTTTTTGAAAATCAAAACTCACCCCTATCTCCAGATTGTTGTTGCCGACGTAGTTCAGCTCTGGGTCAGGGGCCAAGATAAGATCCTCCCGAGAGATCAACATCGCCTGACCGTTCTCCAACTTGTTGTTCTCCTCCAAGTGGTTGTCTCGGACCTTAATGTCTCCGTTTTGCTGCCCCTCCACATCCCCAACTGTGATAACCACTTTCGGTTTTTCTTCCTCTTTCTCCTCTTCGCATTCCATGGAATTCTCCCTCGTCTTGTATTTCCTCTCGATGGTATTCCTGCCATACTGAAAATAGCATTGATGAATTAATGAACTGATTTAGTCCAGAGAGAAAAAATTATCTTTTAAAATATCAAATTATAAACTTAAAACCTGTATTATAATACTGTAAGTACTGCAGTTAGTTGTATTACGAGTTTGAGCAAAAAACAACAATCAGAAATTTCACTGCCAAAAATATCACAAAAAGGAAGATTTCATCATAAACATGTTTTTTAAAGACATAATTTTACTACTGCATATAATTGTATGCTATTTAACACAATTTAAAATAAACGGTTTCATTGGCCTGACACATAAGTACTCGTACAAGTAAATTGAAAAACAACAATATGTAATACAACTATCATGTTCTTTAAAGTTAATCTAAATATCATTTGATAATTTATTTTTTTAAATATAATAATCAAATTACTGAAAATAACAAGAGAAACAAAGTTAAAATTAATTGTTAGGATTTTAAGGGGGGAAACCAAGTTTCGTTGAAAACAGCTGGAAAAAAACTCTGCACGCTCTCAGACAATGTACTGAGTTTATCATAGATATTAAATTTAACTTTTATCTGGAACCGTTACTCACACTCATACACACACACACACACACACACACACACACACACACACACACACACACACATAGACATACATCACGTCGAAAACCACTTTTAGGGAATTTCCCATAGGGAATAAACTATTACCGTAGGTCTCATGGCAGGACTTAAGCCCGGGACCATGTTATTTTTTAGTTTTTAGATGCCAAAACAATAGTAGTTAAAAAGTTTATATATATATGTGTGTGTGTGTGTGTGTGTGTGTGTGTGTGTGTGTGTGTCTGTGAACACGATAACTCTCGTAAAAATGCCGATTAAGACCAAATTTGGTAGATACGTGTATTCTTACATCTGCTTAGACGAGTTTGTAATCCAGTCGTCGAGCAACCGGAATAGGTACTTTAGTGGGTTTTATTCTCAAAAATAGGGGTTTTTGTTTCATGTGTAATTTAAGTTTTTAAAATTTTATCTCTCACCATTAGAATCAGCTTCAAAAGATACACAATTTAGTTCCTTAAAGTTTTGTTCTTTCCCTAACGGTTACCGAGATATTAAAAAATCTGAACACAGTAGCCTACATTGTATTTTGGGGCTCAAATGTTAAATCTTATGGAGGGTAAGGAAAAATTATTATTTCACTTATCTATCTATATTTTGACATTGATATATTTCAGGGGGGGGTGTTGGCGATTTGTACGATGAAAAATATGTAACAGGTTTCCATAGAAACCGCCAGAGCTATGTACAGTCAGTGTCATTAATCTGTGCTATGACGCTATTAGCTATACTATAAAGGTTGGGCTTGCTCACTCCATTTTACTCGTCTATATGACTTTCAGCTGAAATAAACAAATTAAGTTACCTGACTGAAAAAGTAAATATTTATATTCCTTTTAAGTTATCAAGCTAAAAGCTATAAAATCCACGAGCACAGACTAATAATAAATATTGTATTACATTTTTAATATAAAAGAATAAGAACAGCTGTGTGTAACGAACAGATGAAGTGAAAACATTACCTTTAGACATATCCATGATCCAACCTATTCCCCATAGGGAAGTAACAACACTGAGACTCCATTGTTTTTTTATTTCCAAAATTGAAAATTTTTAGAGAAAACGTATTTTGTTAATAGAAATAAAGTTATTATTGTTACAGTATGATGACAAAGTCTATATATGTAATTTGATTTTAAATTACTTCTCAGATAAGGATTTTCCTCTTGTAATCCCTTGACTAACTGTTATTGATTGTTTTTACAAAACATATACTACAACCCGTGCCTAATTCTATATTCAATTACTGAATGGTAATATACAGTAGTTTTAACAGTGGTTTTGTAAATATGAATTATTGAAATAAATAGGTTAATAAGCAAAACATATTGGATGTCACGCTATTGTTTGGTAGTTAATGTGTGATTTCCATGTTAGATTTTGGTCTATCACATTGTTTGCGAATTTCCAATAGTGAAGAAGATTATTACTGTAGGTCTCATGGCAAAACTTAAGCCTACGACCATGTTATTTTTTCGTCTTGAGGTGCCCAGAGACCAAAAACATTAGTCGTTAAAATTTTTAAATAGAGAGTGTTTCAGATTTTCCTACCAATACTCTAGGGTATTGTTCCTGGGTAAGAAACATATCTAAACATCATATTTAAATTGTCCGGAAGTCCATAGTTACTTACACAGCCTCCATTTTGTTTTTTTTTCACTTATAATTTTTTTTTTATTAATGGTTAAACGTACGGAATTGAAACTTTGCACAAACATTCATGACAACTAGACAAACCTTAAAAAAAATCATGACAGTTTCTCAATTTCATAATACAAAATGGCGGCCATTTAAAATTTTGTTTCTCAAATAATTTGTGAACCGTTGATTTAACAGAAAATTTACAGGAATAACTTTTTTTTAATGTAATTACAAATCGATTGACACCAAATTGTTTCAAATTAGACAAATATTAACTGAGATATGACAACTTTAGTGATAGGTGACCACTTAGTTGCAGTACATGTCAAGGCATGCAACGAAAGTCTGCCATAACAATGCAACAGTCTCCGCCTGCTTACTGTCATTAAAATTCACACAAAACTCCTAAACTTGTTATATCAGTTGTGGTTTATATCATAAGTTTTTCTTATGTAATTTAACATTTTTTTATATTTTATCTTTCACCATAAGAATCAGCTTAAAAAACTACACAATTTAATTCCTTAGTTTTTCTTTACCTCCAACGGTTACAGAGATATTAAAAAATCTAAACACAGTACATTGTATTTTGGGGCTGCAATGTTTATCTTATGGAGGATAAAGAAAAATTAATAGCTCACTTATAAATCAACATTTTTGGATTAAACTTGGTACCTTCATGTGGTTGAGATCTTATGCTTCAAATGCTTAAAAATCATAGTTTATGTGTTTATCATGGCAGCTAACCTGCATACTCTTTTCCCATGTAATCATATGGATGTCCTTTGTGATGTGGACAGATGTTTATGAAACTTAATGTATAAATGTATAAAATGTATAAATGGTCAAAGTAAAAATATTTTATGCTAAAAATGCCTACTTTAAATGTTCCACACAGCAGCAAACCTGCATAATCTTTCCTATGTTAATCTTATGGAGTAGGCAAATAACTCTCATATTTATCAACAGATATTGATAATACAGTACTTGTAATATATATTATTGCTTTCGAAATTCGCTGAGTAATCAGGACTGCTGCGACGGGGGTATTTTTACTTAAAATTGTAATACTAAAATTAACCATTACTATTATTATTATTATTATAAACATTAAGTTTTCATGTTTATTTCCTTATAAGTTTAAGTTTACAAAATTAGTTTTTTTACAGATGACAAATAAACCAATATTTCATAAACATCCTAAGTATATTTAGGTGACCAGGTACTTATCAATTTTGTGAATTGTATCTTGATTGTTATTACAATATTATTTGTATAACAAGGTTATAGTATCATGTTAAATTTTTAGTCTTTAAGTAATTAATCATAAACTTTAATAATTATTTTAAATTAGTTAAATACGTTAAAGAATTTAACTTGGGATGGAATCTTGGGTACTTAAGAAATAACCTCCTTACTTTTTACTACATCTATTTATGGAAATTTTTTATTTTCCTTTTGTGGCATCGCACTGATTTTATGATAATAAGTTGTTAACTTTAAGATTTAAAACCTCTGACATAATCTATTTAAAAATGTTACTGAATAGATAAATCATTGTTTCAGTTATTAATGTGAGTTTTATTTCACTTTTGAATACTGGCAAAACCCTGTTTAGCTAAAGTTGAACTAACAAAAGTGGTATTGTCAACAAACATAATTGAGTCAGACCACAGACTTTCCGGCCTGTTATGATTGGAATAGAAGATTGTTTCAATGTAGTGGATTTCATTATTATGTTCATTTCTGCTCGTAAAACTTAAAACATGAATATTGAAAATAATATATACAGTATTTTAAACATAAATAACATAAGCATAAATATTGACCATTGAAATAAATCTACAATCATCACTAATCATCAAAACAAATTGTAATTTTTTCATTTATTATTTTTATACAGACCCAAAAATTGGAAATTAGTATATTTCTTTTGGGGGAGCAAGATTGTCTTTGAATTTCAATAATTATAAACAAAGTATATATCGATAATATTAAAGATTAAACATATAAAATGTATACAGATAAATATCTGTTAATTACTTTAAAGCTATAATATAAAACGAGCAATTTAATATATTTGATAGTTATATAAAAATAACTATATTATATATATATATTATTTATATAATAAAATGTAAACATACAATATATAATACGATATATATATATATTTATATATATATATATATATAGCACACGGATCTCGAAAACGGCACCGAGGAATTTCTTTATTTTTTGGAAATAACTAATTTCCGAGTAGAAAATAAGTTCTAGATAGGTCTAATGTCCAGGAAAATTCGTGTTTTACTGTAATATTAAGTTTAAAATCTAAAAATTTAACATTACGCTTATGGAGAATAAAATGTAAACAATACAAACCAAAACAGCTGTTTATAACCGTTTGTCAGTTCTTGATTGAAGACTGCGGGGAACAATATAGAGGTTATGCATTAATATTTATTTTATGAATTAAATAAATGCAAACTTATCAGGTTACTAAACAATTTGTAAAAACTTAAGGATAACATAGCTGTGCGAAATAAAAGCAAAGTGATATTTAATCACTTTGTATAAAAATGTTTCTAAGTTTTTATAAATCATTGATAGATAATCATATTTATAGATAAGACACCAACCCACATTGGTAGAGTTATCTTTAGGTGTATACAGAGTGAAAAGCAAGAATGTGTTGGGTGCAATGGATTTGATGACATTATGTAGATTTGTTACAGACAAAGACCAATTAATCATTAATGAACAAAGACAACTGGGTCCTTTATCAAACAATCATAAAATTGTTTCAAGGTTAGCTCATGATTAAATGAGAATAATGTTATCATAAATTTGAGGGGTACAGCTCGCAGAGTGAATAATCATATAATTAGTCATACTCTGATAGCTGGAACAATCAACTCTCACGTTGAAACTGGTTTAATTCCAGCTCTAGATAAAACGGCCAGGGAATACTTCCTGAGAGAAATCTTGTTTAGGTAGCCTTTGGTTGGATTCATAGGTAAATGACATGAAAACACATAAAATACATTCTCCAGTAGGCTTAACGACTTTATATCATTTTTGCTTACATCATTCGGCGTCTAATGTTGTTTCAGTTCAATGGGAGCTTATAAGCTCCAGTTAAGATATAAATTATACTCGGATCAGGATAGCATAACAAAAATATCGCATGTACCACAATATTTGATCAGAAATAAATTTCTTATGGATATTGATATTATAAAAGTTAATATAAATTTATTAGGCCCAAAGGACAAAATCATCTTCACTAGTTTGAAACAAACTATGAACCATTTCAAATGTTCAATAATTCTTTACAAATTGTTCACAAAATAATTATATAATAATAATATTAATTAATGTTTATGTTCAAAATAATAAAAAAATATATAATATGATTATTGTGACAAAGATTTTTCCAAGCAAAATTTATTTTCTCAAAATAGTGGGTAAAAATGTTTCAAAATTTATTTTGAAGGACTTTATGGTTAAGGGTTTTAAATCAACTAATGCAATAAGTTCATGCACAATTGATTATGAATTTTTTAGACAGTTCGGTATATATTGATGGGAGAAATTATATTCAAAGATTAACAAACACATTAATATAACCGTTCCAGAAATATTTTCTGATTAATTCATCAGAAAATACATATTTCTAGAACTGTAGTCAGAATTAATGGATTCTCAAACAGTTTTAAAAAAAAGATAACTCAATATTAAGTTAATATATTCTTACTGATATGAATCCAAATATGCAGATTGTGAGTACTCGATGAATATACATTTACTTAAATCTAGATAAGATTTCAATAGCAATATTTAATGTATGCTATTTGAATTAACGTTTGGTGTAGAAATAAATTATCTGGTTAATAAGTATTTAAGAAACCTGAAAGCAATTACTTCTGATATATTCATCACATTAAAAATTACTTACAGATTATTTTTGAAAACATAAGTTAAGGAAATAAAATAAAAACTTGCATGAATGACTTGCATCAAAATAAAACTTGCATTTTCTACTTGCTTGTAAAGAGTAAAGCATAAAACAGGAATTTAATTTACATAATATTATTGAGTCACCTGGAACCTGGTTATATATTAATCCCACTATTTTTAATTATTACCATTGAGTCCTATTAAAAATGCATTTGTCGAAAGAAAATAAACATAGAGTAAACATTGCTTATTGGAATTCACCCAATGCCATGAGGTCAAGACTGTAAAACGAAATTTGAAATGTAGCTAACAGCAGTAACTAAGAAAAAAAAGGAGAATGCACATAAAACAAATGATGACAAGATTTCATAAATCAACAATAATGCTGCATGAATTAGCGTGCCACCGTTTGACCTCATGATATGGCAAGCTGCGATGATCTTAACCTTTTGTTGCAAGTGGGCTTGCGATCAATAATGATAAAGGGCTGTAGTGACCTTTGAATAAATTGACATAGGCCACTAACCTACTAATCCAAAGTAAATAATTTAGTAACCATTATTTTTTCACATTAAGCTATCACATGTGTTTATGAATAGGCTTCAACTGCACTATCAGTACCATCAGAAAATTTAGCCTAATATTTATTTATTTTGATAATTTAGTTATTTATCTTGCAGAGTAAACAACTACTTTGTCCAATTAATGATAGGCCTTGTAGACTATACCTACAGTTTCAAAGTGTGTATAAAATGGGTATTTTCTAGCACAGAGGTTAGTTAGTACCGTCAAATTTAGTTTGAGGGGTAAGGCCTACTGGTTCTAATCCAAGACTATGCTACACATCTGGATTTTTTCTTAGAAAGTAACAAACTAGAAAGTAGAAAACTTTGTAAAATACCTCTGACACATATTTAATCTTAACACCCACCCTTAACAGAGCAATAACTCCATATATCCAACATAAATAACATTTTTTAATAAATTTCAAGTCCCGCACCTGATTCCACTTGAACTGCATTTAGAATGTGGAAAAAATGAAATCACAAACATTGACTGATCTCATGCCATCACTAAGCTTATGGTCTTCAGGATAAAATAAGAAATAAAAGTGCACCTGTAAGTACAATAAGTGCTGGACAAATGACAATTTTATGCAGCTTTGCTGTTTGTTGAGAATCTGCCGGATGAGGTCTATTGTAATGTTTCACAACTTAATGACCAATCAAACACATCATTTATTTTCTTGAAAGGAAGCCTACTGCTGATAAAGAGGGGTGTGCCATTAGGTTCATTTGCACAGCAATCCTTGGCCTTGGCTACCCTGACTGACAGTTTGCTAAGATGACACAGCACTTCACGGGAAATCACACAACTACAGATTGAATACAGGTGACCATATCTTAAACTTATAAAATGACTTTAAAAACTAAAAATTTAGAAAGTGATCTTCAAATTTTACACCGGCGTTAAGTTAAATATTTTTAACTCATACTACAGTATATAAGGCATAGTGGCCTTCCATGTGACTTAACCAAACTGCAATGAATGATTTTCTGCATGCAACAGAAATAATTAACCATCTGTAATAATTCAAACAAATACTTAATCATCACGACTATTTCTTAATAGTTTACTTTGTTTAGTTTGCAGTAGTGTCATTTGTGTGGCAACTGGCCACATCACCTGGTTTTGGACCAATTCTGTGTTTCCTCATCATTCTACTCCCCTCTCACCAATTTGGGTCGGCGTTTTCAACCAGTAGCCTGTGATAAGTAATTTAGACAGTTTTTGAAACATCTGAAAACTACACAACGCTTTCAATGAGGCATGGAATTCACTTTGTCGATTTAGTTCATCACAATGCTGTTAGGAGTCCCGTTAGGGGTTGGCACATCAATCTAGCCGACCTACCTATGCCAACCCAAATGGACCGGTGTGGTAGATAATGTATTAATCGTATGAACAAGCACTATATGGAATCAAATTCCAGCCGAATTTCATCTCTTTGGACATACAACATTGTGATGTATAGGCTATTAAAATCCAAACCTTGTAAAAAAACAAGGGGTCAAATAAAAAAAATTCACCCAATAGTTAAATGAGTGATGTGATAATAAGGATGACCACTGATAAATCACAACCAAAGCAAATATATAATATTTACATTGATTTACAGAATCAGTCAGTAAAGTAGCCAATTAATAAATGCAGCAAGATCTATGCTTGCTATTTCTACTTTCACACTGGTGCTGGTGCATGTAGTGACTGAGACTTGCTGATATGAATTGTCCATTCTGATTTCAAACTTCCATCATCTCAGAGTTTGATATATGGATATATGAACACTTGTTCATTACCAATGATTATTGGGTTAATTGCATCAATTTTTTTAAACTAACAAAAACTATTTTTTTTCAATGGCGGCAGGACTTAATCAAAGAGTGGCCCTTCGGTGAGCTCAGTGAATGAGTACAGCAGCTTACTCAGCAGGTACCGTTTCAGTGCTGCTCTGAATTTACTAGGATTAAGATCACACACTCCTGCAGGCAAAGTGTTAAACATTCTGATGGCCGAGACTGGACATCTATTTTGGGTACTAGCCAGTCAGCAACAAGGCACATCCACATCTTGCGTACGATGGGTGTCGTAATTGTGTGACATTTTTTCTCTCCGACTATAATTATTATTTATGTGACATTTTTTCTCTCCGACTATAATTATTATTTATGTTTTCCGTAAGTAGTGCAAGGGTATTTAAAACATATTGCCCATATACTGTCAGGATACCAAGCTCCACAAAAATAGACCTACAGTGGTCACGGTACTCAGAACTTGTGATAATCCTCAAAGCTTTTTTGGAGGAGGAGGACATCATATAACGCAGAGGAATGTCACCAGAGGATGAGGCTGTAGATGATGTGGATGAGGATGTGACTATAGAGATGTGCAAAGTAGATATTGATGAGGTAAGACCTAGAAATGACAGACACAAGTCTTCGCAGAAGGTAGAGTACGGAGTTTGGTAGGCTAATACGTCTACAGCCTCAGTTTTAATAAGTGTTTACCTGGTAAAGCATAACTGAATCCTCAATTAAAAGACCATCACATTGAAATGTAATAAATAACATCTGGCTGGAATCATTCTGAGCTAATATCCCACTAAAAAAGTATGAATTTATAAACATTTTTCGTGGAAAACATTATTCTTGAATTAAAATTCCCTCTACCTATTACAAAAAATGTACCTCTTTCAAATTAAATAGTTTTGCCCCTCTTTCATAAAATTATCATAAAGCACCAATACTGCTGGGGGTTTTAACCCTCAATCGGGGTTAAATATCTTAGGTCAAAGGTCCAAAAATGGACCACTATTTTTCAACTGTTAACTGGCAGGATCCATGAATGGACCACTATGACATGTTGCGTATTATCAACAAATTAAAGCCTAAGAAGTGTTTTAAGGCGCGATGATACTTACACCATTAGAAAGAAGAGATTTTGGGGATTCATTAGTCGGGAAACTTTATCAAACGACTATTATTTTGTCACTAACATTATAATAAAAACACTTAATTTGAACTTAAGTTCTGGTGGGAGACAAAACTCATGAGTTGGTTACAGAAATAGTTATTTTTGTCAACCAATAAAAAATTACTTCAAATCACACAGAATCGCCATTTTTGCCATAGCAACCATAATTTCGTGAACTAAATGTCATCTGTTGATGGTTTTTTAAAACAACTTATAGTTTAGGCGGAAATTCATTTCAAGTAATTGTATGTTGATTTGATTGCATATTTGAATGTTGACGTTGATAAATCATTAATTTTATACACTATAAAGTGATTAGTACAGTACTTTTTATTTTCTGATAGGCCCTAGACAATTTGATTTTCTCTCAGAAAGTATCATACACCAGAATCCCGGTAATCCAAACTAATTGGGACCGAACCCTGTTCAGACTATCTGGAGGCGCAGTGTAAAGTTTATTGACAATAATGAAAATACTAATAAAGTCCATCATTTTAGACCCGAACGGTGTATTTAGAGCAATTAACTTACGTCTTATCACAGTTCACATAGGTTTGTCCACTATACGTTTTGCCTGGACGGCATCAACTAAGTTAAGTGTTCCTGCTGAGACGTTCTATCCGTTATGTACTCGTCATTATAAATATAAAACACGAAACACACATTGACACATAAAAACGAACAATGATAAAACAGTGCCGTCTGTAGGTCTACTTGTTACGAAATCATGCTCATTGCTGGAGATGAACTTGAATGTTCCAAAAGTAGCTTGCCGTAATGCAATTATGAAGAGTCGGACCTTGAAAATCGAATCTATGTGATACACTGTGAGTGTAGCAAGATACCACACTACGTTATCTCAAGCAACAACAGTGTAGGCCTAACTGCTACATCCGAATGCTAGATGTTTATTTTATGAAACGATGGCGCACCTTGGGTAACAGGATATTTTTGTTAGGCCTACATCAAAAGACGATAATTGTGAAAGTGAGCTGTTGTGTATTATTAACATTGTGTACGAAGTAAATGGTTTTGTAGAATTAGTGTAACCGTGCTGAAGATCCTACAATTCAAATTTCATTTCTTCATTTTTATTTTCCCACAAGCTGACCCGGCAAACTTCGTAACGCCTGACAGTAAATACATGTTAACTTTAAGTTTGGCCATGTTCTGAAGTCGAATAGCAATACGGTTTCATTGTGAAAGGTTATATATCCTGGGTCGCGGCATAGAGAATAACAATATTGAAACGATAAGACATATTAATAACATTCCTATAAAACAAATAAATCTGAGTGGATTAATTCACAATTTTGAAATCGAATCCAAACCCAAACCAAACCTAACTGTAATACGGCTTTTATAGGAAAGATATACAACAGCTGATTATTATAATATACGTAATAATATAAACATTTTAATTATCATATAAACACGTGATTTTAATCAGACAGAAAATGAAAATATAAATGCATAATCCCCCAAAACCGTAAACTATATTAACTATATTAAAGTTTTTTATTTTTTACAGTACACATTTACTTCATAGTTTTACATTAATGAATGATTCAGATGGCATTGGATAGTAAAGAATATTGCTAATGGAAAGTAAACCGATCAGCTGTTGCTAAGAAATCAAATGTTTTCATTGTATACAATTTGTAAACAAACTTACTCTCCATAAGGTTAACATTAGAAATTTAAAACGGCATAAAACGGAAACTTATGGAGTTTTCGAAAATATTTTTCACTAAAACCTTCCCGGACACATGTAGAGCAACTTCCTAAAATTTCATGGCGATCGGATGAGTAGTTTGGCAACGCATAAAGGACATATATAAATACATACATTCAATTTTATATGTAGAGATTATAAGGTTAATCAGATTATTCGGACGTTCGGATTACCAAGACTCAGGTGTATTTATTTTCCTCTAATGTATTTCATATTTTCTGTAAGACCGAATAAAAAAAAAATAAAAAAAAATAAAAAGTTGCAATTATCAGAATAAATTATGGCTTCAAAAAAATTCATATCTTTTAATTTTTTGGACCATTTCAAATATGTTGATATTTCCACAAATGGAATTTAATATACCACAACTTTTACGTTAGAATAAAATATGTAGAATTTGGTTTTGTTTGCTAATTGAGGATTTCTTTCAAAATTTGTGCTTTGCGTACACCTAAGATTCACAAACTTTTTAATACATAGCTCAAATGCTTTTCTGAAAAAGAAAAGTAGTACATCACGATGTGATACTATGTTTATGATAGTAACAAGACTACATAATCGCGTAGTACAACATTAGACCAATTCGTAATTCAGAGGCCGTGGTTCAGTTTTCACGTTAAACTGTAGGTCCCTTGGTTGCCATCGGCTGTTGGGCTATTAAATTAACAGTTCTGTCTAAGGAACATGTCGGCCTTAGTCAGTAACAAGACAACAAGATCGCGCCACAATCATCTTACACTCAATCCTCATTCATACTTGGCTCAAAACTGTACCTACATTGTAGAATGGTTGCCATTCCAATGATATAATTTAATCTGACTAAGTAACTTTCCGATTTGATAATTCTGAATACAGTACCTTAATACAGTACTTCCACGGAAATAGAGCTACATTAAGATTTCAACATAATATGATGTAATTCTCTTTAGCACAGTATACACTCTATGTATAGGTACCGTATGTAAATATAATACTAACCTCAAAAATTTTGACTAGGACATCCACATACGCTTTTCTGATACCAAATGACTTTGTAACTGATGCACAGACAAGGATAGCAAAAAGAAATGCAAATAAAGGGGTTAAAAACACAGATAGAAACACAGCACTAAGAGTCCCTAAAGACGCCATAATGTAAGGGGTTTTCACCCCCAAATGTAATTTGACAGTGCGAATAAAGATAGACCGGATTAATGGACTACAGAGGAAATTATCAAACAAACAGCACAATTCAAGTCAAAAACTCTAGCCTCGATGAACACTGAGACCCTACCACAAGTACACAAGACATTAACAAGTCTCTTGATAATGACTGACGACACAAGCACAAGCCACAACTCAACGCTCAACTGACATTACAGTTTTACAAACATTAAGATGTGACATCCAATGTGAGCACTGCGAACCAATCGCCAAGCACATTGAAACATTCTGTCTACAGGATAACCACCACAACTATATTAAAATCAAGACAATTTAGTATGTATAGGATTGTCTATTGTCTATTATGTAAGTTATACCAGAGATGAACGGATTATCCGTTCATCTATGACATGAGCTATACATTGAGTCATTTAGTATTGTTAAAAATCATAAACATAATAAATTTTGTGTTTCATTTATTGACCTATTTGATTTCTGTTTGTATCGAGAAAGAACAATTGTGTCGATTGAATCCCGTAACTAGATTAGATTAGATTATTAAAATGGTGACTATACTACAAGGTAGGTATTTTAAGCCAAGTATGAATGAGATTTGAGTGTAAGATGATTGTGGCGCGATCTTGTTGTCTTGTTACTGACTAAGGCCGACATGTTCCTTAGACAGAACTGTTAATTTAATAGCCCAACAGCCGATGGCAACCAAGGGACCTACAGTTTAACGTGGAAACTGAACCACGGCCTCTGAATTACGAATTGGTCTAATGTTGTAGATGGCCTTTGCGGATTAACGTAGTATTCAATAGTGCTGACATTAATCCACACAAGAGAACACTACACCCACCGACCATCGCTCACAACTATCCACAATTCGTGACCTCCAAGTAGTTGGATTACAGGATGTTGCCACCATCCCAGTCATTTTCATTAATGCACCATAAACAGAGATGAATTATAAAATTTCATATTTGCATGAAATTACTTCAATACTCCAAATAATAATTTAAAAGTGTCAAATATATACTAAAACGCATTGTATCTTAAGCTTGATCGACCTTTACTCTTTGCATTTAAAACAATTTTAACCGTTTTCAGTTTACAGATGTGTTGCAGCTGATCCTTAACTTTTTCTTCCTGATTTCAGCTCACTCTGTCCGCTGTCGTCCTCTGTCTGCTTGGTCTGCCCTTCAAAGAAATTTTTAATATATAAACTAACTAATCATGCCCACCGTATTTAAACCTGCAGTTGATGTATCTCCGCTCATTAGAGTGAGTATTATAATTCATAATTAAATTGATCGTTCAAAAATTACTATTAGTTCTTATTCTATTAGGCCTATATAAAATCGTTTTTATCCAGACCTGTCCAATTAAATACTGAAGGTTTGAAATCCACACCGTCTTAGCTTGAATAGTGTAATTGTATTCATTAATCGTATAATAATGGTATTTTCTTTGTGAAACAGTCAGTAGAATTTTAGTTCTTCACAATAATTTCATTAGTTCTTCATTTAATGGGGATCAAATATTTATTAAAAAAAATTTATCAACTTGAATGCACTAATTAAATTAAACTATTTTTTATATTTTTATGAGGGATTGTCTCAACCCTGGTCTTTACTACTTAACATTGACTTTCTGTTTGATAGAAAATTAATTAATAGCCCCATTATGAATGGTGACTGGGTACAGAATTGAACCGGGGACTTCGCAACCAATCAGGTTATATCCCACCTTTACATGATACCAATTCATCAGATAGCTATCAGAGGATAGCAAGCATTTAGAATTTATTGGCTTTATGTGAGCTTTGACAACTGAGCCAATATAAGTTGTCTCCAAAAATAGTTACGGTAGTTATGTTTGGTAGTTAAGTTAGTAGTTAAATGAGCTGATCCCCGATATAAACTCTAGAACCCTATTCCCTCAAGATAATGCATTGTGTTAAGAATAAAGGGCATTAGTTGAAGAAGTATTTCGTCTATAACTGAGTAATTGAAATTTAAAAAGTTAATTGCAGATTTGAGACATCTGAATTTGGCACAGATTTTGGTACAGACTAATGTCTGTACTAAAATTTTCTTCAAAGTTTTTTTGCTAAGAATTATATGTCTTTTTTTAACAAGATGTATTTTTAGAATACTGTGTTTATCTCCATAATTTTACAATATAATAATCATAATAGTTTCTAAAAACAATGACAAACCCTACAATAGACAGTGATGAGGACACCGTGTTAGCTTGCTCATCAACTGTAAATTAAATGACTAGTACTCTAGTAGTCCATTTTTTCATCCGCTCATTCTTATCTATATAACATTTTCCAAAAATTCAGTAATTAGCTCTTTGCAAAGTTGTATCAGAAAAGCAAAATCCAAGGATCAAATGTTGTTTATTTTTTATCTTCATTGTTTTAACATTAATTTGTCCATTTTAATCCTAATGTATCATTTCAGGACTGAGCATTCATTTATTATGTTATTTCGATTCTCCACTGTCAATAACTTGTAGCGTTTAGGTATTTAGTTTTTGGTAAACGGGCTGGATTTTGTGTGATTGGTAAGCCTATATACTTTAGGGCATTAGAAAGGAATGTTCCCTACTGTAGGCCTACTTTGTGAATAGCCATTGTATATGACATGTTTTACGTAACACATTAGAAAATGCCAGTAGTATCAGAAATACATGTTACAGATATAAGAAGATAAAATATAGTTCAGTTGGTTTTGTAACAAGGATTTAAATAAGCTGATTCTTTTTTTAGTTTGGGCGATGGAGTTTCCTGCTCGCTGGCATTGCCTATGGAGCTTTTTGGCAGAGCAGATACGAAAAATATGAAACAAGTGTCAAACCCCTCAAACTGAAAGAGAAAGCTGAAAGGGATGAAAGAATCGCCAACGAAAAGAAAATTGCTGCAGCAAGTGAGTACCGTATTAGGATATTTATTTAGTAAATAAGCTGTTGAATCTCATGGCTGAACATGTATTGCACCTTTTGTTATAGTTTAATTTAGACATTTTTATGTTGCTATAGACTAACCCTTCAACGCATTACTTTTTAGGTTGTCCACCGCACCAGGTGGACAACCTCTAACTGCGACTCGTAGGGCATAGGCTAACACTAAAAATTCATGAAACAAAAAAATAAACAAGTTTTAACACACAATTTGTTATAGAACACAACTTTTCCTAACCTAATTTAGGCTAACAGTAAAAACTCAGCATAAAGTAAACGATTAGTTGGACAAAAATTATTAAGAATTTAAATTATTATGAAACACGACTCAAGAAAGAAAGAAACTGCCAGAAATAACTATTACAAAAACTAGGAAACAATTCAGAATATTCGTAAAAACTGTTCTTACCCTAAACCAACATGCCATAGTAAACATACCTATGAAGTAAATTGTTATAAAACACGACTAGAAAGAGAGAAATTCAAAGAAATAATAATTAAAAAACAGCGAAATGAATCTGAATAGTCGTGAAAAATGTCTTAAGGTAAACGTAACACTACACGTAGTAAACAAACAGTATTACACAAATTATTATAACGACAATGAAAACCTCAGAGCTGATACTTTAGAAAAAAAGAAAAATTAATATATTTTCTAATCATATTTACTTATATTTACAAACTAACCTACAATAGGTCTACACTACCGGTGCTTAACTGTTTGTAAACAAAGAATCTGGGTGGATGTTGAATAGCTGATTACAAAATAGACTTCAGCATTGACATTTTTTGCCTGAATAACGCATAAAAATCGCAAATAACTGAATTAGATTCATATTTCTTTAACACACTCTATAATATAATTTTGACAGTATCGAACTGCAAATAGCCGGCGAATTACTAATATTCGATTGCAAGTCACAGAACGTACAGCCTACATCGCAATCCATTCTCAGTTTGGTAATGCCCGACGTATATCGTACGTCGGTCGTAGGACCGTTGAAGGGTTAACTCAATATAAAACTCAAATAAAGTAGGCCTACAGGAAGTATTGATTTATGTATACACTGTGTTAAAACCCTTTTCTAGCAGTCTTTTTCTCCAATGTGAACAAGACATCATACTAAGCTAAAGAAGTTAAAAAATTATAAATTATACTAAGCTAGAAATTATACTATGGCTTCAAAGAAACCAATCAAACTCTCTGCTCCTGCACTAACCTTCACTGGTGGAGAGCAAATGGTTTTGACATGGAATAAAGCTGCCTTAACCCTTTTACTGCGATGCACGAGATATCTCGTGCAATGTCCTTGTTACGGCAACCGCACGAGTTGCGAGAAGTCGAATTCGACGTTCTTAGTTGATTCTCTCATGAATACAAGTCATCTGCTAGTTTTTTCTCAAGCTATGATTGTTACATGGACTGTGAGAAATGACAGACAATTTGGTGCTGCATTATAGTGAAATTTTTATAGAACTACGTCCACACCACTTACTCTGTACTATCAGATCCCCCTTGGTTAGTTTGTTTGGTCACGTTGTGATGATGATTTGTGTTCGGTTTGAGAAAAGAGTTGCTTGCACTGAACTATTTTCGTCGGTTTTAGTTTTATACACAATATTGATTATTTTTGTTGGTCATGATAAGTGATTGAAATGGCGGATTACGAACTATCAGTGATCCTGGAAATGCCCAGTTCGGAGTTAGTTTTAATTGTTTATCTATAAAATATAAGCATTGAATAATCATTTATGTTCAGATGAATACTATTACAATGTTTAACACTACATTTATTATGATTACTTGCTTTAAAATGCCTTTTAAACTAGGTTTTTCCCGAATGTTATAAAATAATAAGTTATAATATGCCGTTGGCAAACACCGCACCACTAAACTGCGGGGCACCAACTTATGCCGCGGTTAAAGGGTTGAGTGGCAATGGTAGTGACAACATTCCTCCTAACTCTAGTCTTGTACCTATTATCTTGACTGACAAAGGCCAGTCTCTGGAATCCAACTGGGGTACCTGATAATATTAACCCTTTGAGGAATACAGACTATTACCCACGTTATACTATTACAATTAGAAACGTTTTAAGGCATCTATTTCGAAAAAATTCCTGTGTGATACCGAACCCCTTTTTTAATGGGGGATATTCCATACCAGCGGAATTGTACCCCCCACAGCGATCACGGGCCACTACATATGGCCCTAGGGAAAATTTGGCCTAAACCGATTGGCTCTTTAAGTAATCCTAGTGAGGAACCTTGCCTTACAGGGTTAACCCATTCCTCTCTAAGGACGCACATTGCATGTCCGCGTATTTCACTAGACAGATGACTACTGACTAGCACTGTGCGTCCGGAGTGGTTATAAGCAATGTGTGTTGCCTGCTTATATTTTAACGTAGTTCTTTTTTCCGCTGTTGGGTGTGCTAGTTCATTTCTCATCCGATAGATACTGTTTAGTGTCCGATGGTCCGTGTTGTCAGTAAATTATTGTCCCGTTCGCACAATTCGTTTAGTTTAATGAACAAGGCTCGATTTTAGTTCATACTGTAGGGCCTCAGGCGTCGCACGATTTTTCACACAGGAATGGGTAAACATGTTAAGCTGTAGTAGCTGAAAATGCAATCTTGTCAGAAATTAACCATTTCATAAAGCGATAGGATGTTACTTACTTACTTGATAGTTTTGTTCCCTAGTTCTTTGAACAGCTTTGCTGAATAGAACGTGTCATATTTATTTTTAATACATAAAGATCACATACTACACAATATTTGGAATATAATTTGATTCAAAATATATGGACGTGACATAAATTGTGCGCGGAAACATCAGCTGTTTCAGCTCCTTAAGCCCATAGAGAGGACTTTTTACCGATCACACATCAACAACCCGAACTCCTGCAGGTTCATCCTTTGCACACTCTTGAGGTAATGAGTTACAGACACTTATTGTGCACTGCGGTAATAGCTCAGAGTTTGGCTTCTGAGCAAGGAGTCTCAAGATCATGCGCTCTACGTATGTAATAGGCTGGTCCCCTAACAGATTGAAAAGGTGTAGATTACCAGAATATTGAGGACAATATATGGCAGTATATTGAAATAACCTTTAGCTCCTTAAAAGAGAGCTTTAGCACCTGCAGTGGTCATTTGCCCCAGAAGTTTTTATGATCCTCATCAGCCTTTTCTTATGATACCCAATGGCTAGAGTTAAGCACTGAAATACTTTAACAGAGATAAAAGATTTTAGTTGGGAAAGCCCCAACTAAAATGACTCGTTAAGGTTTCACGATAGCCAGTGCATAGATCAAGCCACACCCACAAAATCATGAACTTCCCTGTAGACCAGTCCTAGAGTTGACCTATGCCACAGACCACGAATGGTGGAACCTGTTAATACTTGTGTTGCCAACAGCACAGTGACATCAGTGATCGTCCTAGCCACAGACTAAACACCGCACACAAGCGGCTGATAATCCTGTAGACCTTGCCTAAGCAGTGTAACCTTTAAAATTAAAATACCCTTAATAATACTGAAAGTTACTTACTCTACTTTATCCCAGGATCCATTTATGGTCAGTAACATTTTGGACAAGAGATTTTATATAGATAAAACTACAATTATTTTAGGGGAAAATATGAGGAATTTTATGGTTAAGTAATTAGAAGGATGTCAATTGTATATCAGGGCTCATAAAAAAGACAAATATTTATAATAACTTAATTTATTTATCAGAAAGCAAGAGCAAAAGATTTTTTTAAATCAAAATTATTAAATCTCAAAAATTACAACAATTGAATATAAACATTTATATTCATGTGACGGATCAAATTAAGTTTCTAATCCATTTCAAACATTTTCAATTTGTCTAGCATTTACGACAGTGCTCATCAGTATGTTGATACAAATGTGCTTTCCGTATAAAACATTTTCCACATCTAAGACATTTGTAAGGGCGTTCACCAGTGTGTAAATACAAATGTACCCTCAGATCACATTATTTATAAAAAAATATTGTTGACATGCAGGACATTGATGAGGTTTGCTGGTATGTAATATAATATGGTCTCTTAAACTCATGGCATCTTTAAAACACTATACATGTAGGAAATTTATAAAGAGGAGTATTCATATGTTTTCTCAGAGCACTAGCCAAAGTAAAATATTTTACACACATCAGACATTAATGAGGGGTTTCACTAGTATGTGAACACGTATGAGTTTTAATGTTTTCTTTTCTTACAAAACATTTTCCACAAGTAAGACATTTGTAAGGGCGTTCACCAGTATGAAAATACAAATGTACCCTTAAGTCTCGTTTATAACAAAAAAATTGATAACATGATGGACATTTGTAAGGTTCCATACCACTATGTAAAAGGATATGTTTTTTCAGAGTACTTGACTGAGAAAAACCTTTTTGACATGTCGTACATTTATAAGGACACTCACCAGTATGTACGAGCACATGTCTTTTCAGACTACTTGACCGTGAAAAACATTTTTTACATGTAGAACATTTATGAGGACGATCACCAGTATGTACGAGCATATGTGTTTTTAGATTACTTGACTGTACAAAACATTTTTGACATGTCTTACATTTATAAGGACAATCACCAGTATGTACGAGAATATGTGTCTTCAGATCACTTGACTGAAAAAAACCTTTTTGACATGTCATACATTTATAAGGACGCTCACCAGTATGTAGAAGCATATGTTTTTTCAATGTACTTGACTGTGAAAAACCTTTTTGACACATCAGACATGTATAAGGGCGGTCACCAGTATGTACGAGCATATGTCTTTTTAGACTACTTGACCGTGAAAAACATTTTTTACATGTCGAACATTTATGAGGACGATCACCAGTATGTACGACCATATGTCTTTTCAGGTGACCAACCTGTGCAAAACATTTTCTACATGTCAAACATTTATGAGGACGATCACCAGTATGTACGACCATATGTCTTTTCAGGTGACCAACCTGTGCAAAACATTTTTTACATGTCTGACATATATTAGGACGCTCACCAGTATGTAGAAGCATATGTTTTTTCAATGTACTTGACTGTGAAAAACCTTTTTGACATATCAGACATGTATAAGGGCGGTCACCAGTATGTACGAGCATATGTCTTTTTAGACTACTTGACCGTGAAAAACATTTTTTACATGTCGAACATTTATGAGGACGATCACCAGTATGTACGAGCATATGTTTTTTCAGATCACCTGACCGTACAAAACATATTTGACAAGTCAGACATTTATGAGGGCGCTCACCAGTATGTACAAACATATTATGTTCTTTCAGAGTACTAGAACGTGCAAAACATTTTTGACATGTCGGACATTTATAAGGACTATCACTAGTATGTACAAGCAAATGTTCTTCCAGATTACTTGACTGTGAAAAATATTTTTCACATGTAGAACGATAAGAAACTACTGGACCAGATTTTTTTTTTCCTTTAGTAAGCTCACAGTAAATTTTTTCTTATTGAACTTATATAAATTTACATATTTCAGATTGATTAATCTGATTAATAGCCAAAGTAAATACCATCTTATTTTTAAATAAATAAGGGTTTGTTGTTTATCATTTTTCACAAAATCTTTGAACCGAAAACAAACTTCTGTTGTTTCTTTAAAATACCATAATCACATAATGCAATTTTACAAATGATTAACACTATTCTTTGTTTTCATTCAAAACTGATTTCGTTTTCCTCTTACTTCTGATAGGCCTAATTATTTTGGCTGTGCAACTATACCCTGAAACAAGAAATCATTTTAGAATTCTAATATATTCATATATAAAGCAAAACTCTCATTCAAACTGATTTACTCATTAACACACCATGAAGGTGTATTCAGAAATTAATGAGAATGTTTAAATATTGTGGACTTGGAGAGTCTGATTGTCAAACATTTTATTATTATCTTGGTAATATTTTCCCAAATAGCATGCGTTACACTCAGGAGATCACATAATCATCGTGCGGGCAAACCCACATACCCCCTCGTTTCAAAAGCATTAATTTAAGAAAATTTCATGGTTTTCAAGTTTCATGGAAAACAGTTGGGAAATAAGGAAGAAATTGATTTTTTAATATTCTCCATAAGAATAACATTGGGCGCTTTCAGACAACGTACTGTGTTTACCATGGACATTAAAATTAACTTTTCTCTGGAACTGTTAGCCGTAGACAAATAATTCAAAATACTAAATTGTTTTTTTAAAGCTGGTTTCAATGGTGGCAGTTAAGTTATACTTTACTTTTAATTGTTTTCGCTAAAAATTTGATTTTTTGACATTTAAAAGCCCAGTACCTGGTGACCAAGCTTTGCTCGTATAGAATAATGTATTATAAAACTAATTAGAGAAATTAAAACACATTATTACTCAATGAAAACATTTATGTGGTTTAAATAAAACCGATTTAATACACCATAATTAATATAGCACTGAACAAAAATTATTGCCCCTGATGGGGATGGAACACGCGACCTCCGGTTTGCGAGGCCAGCGTGCAACCGCTCGGCTACGGCGTCTGCCAAATGAGCGACGTCGTTTAAGGTATTTAAGCCAATCTCAATTGTTTTAGCCGATCATTCACTGTTTAATTATCCATACAGTTATTATTAGCCTGTGATCAACTGATTTTGTTAGAAACGAAATGATGATTGAAAAGCAAAAGAGAAATTAAATTTACACCAGTTAATTGGTTTGTTGCAGTGACTTCAAGCAATAGAATGAATACGTTTTCTTTCAAAACACGAAAGATTTTGGAAAAGCTTTTCTCTGCTTTTATTTTGCACAGTTATTTTATCCTTTATGATTTACAGATTATTTTGTAACCTGATAATTTTGCATTTATTACATACATAAAATAAATATTAATGCAAAACCTCTATTCACATATTGTTCCTCACCATCTCCAAACAACAACTGTCAAACGGTTACAAACAGATGAAAACCAGAATTTTCCTGGACATTAGACCTATCTAGAACTTATTTTCTACTCAGAAATTAGTTATTTCCAAAATTTAAAGAAAATCCTTAGTGCCGTTTTCGAGATCCGTGTGCAAATATATATATATATATATATATATATATATATATATATATATATATACATACAGGGTGTTTCAGAATTCCCTACCAATACTCTAGGATATTGTTACTGGGTAAGAAACATATCTAAATATCATATTTAAAAATGTCTGGAAGTCCTTAGTTACTCACACAGCCTCCATTATGTTTTTTTTCACTTATAATATTTTTTCTGAATAATGGTTAAACGTACAGAATTGAAACTTTGCACGAACATTTATGGCAAATAGACAAAGCTACAAAATAATTATGACAATTTCTCAAATTCCTAAATAAAATGGCGGCCATTACAAATTTGTTTCTCAAATAACTCGTGAACCGTTGATTTAAAAGAAAATTTACAAGAATAACCTTTTTTTAGGTAATGTAATTACAAAACGATTGACACCATTTTTTTTAAATTAGACAAATATTGACTGAGATATGGTAGTTTTAGTGATAGGTGACCGCTAGAATTTTAATGACAGCAAGCAGGCGAAGACAGTTGCATTGTTGTGGCAGACTCAAGTCGCATGCCATTACATGCACTGCAACTAAGCTCTAGCGGTATTGGATAACTTTTGAACCGTCATTTTTACATACATTCAGGTGGTGTAATATTATTTAGTACTGTGTGCACTATAAACTATTAAATTTAATCAAAATTGTTAGGGATGTTTTTGAGATATTTGCATTTTTCAGGTTTTTAAGGGTTTTAGGGGTGAGAACTACCCTTAAAAATAAAAAATTAAAAAAAAACGCCTGGAGATACAGTGAATATACACATACATGCCAAATTTCATTCAAATCGGACCAACGGGGTAGGATGTGGGTCTGTACAATTCCAGACACATGGACGGACAGACATCACGTCGAAACCCACTTTTTTGGATTCAGGGGACCCCAAAATGGATAGAGTAGATTAGATTATTGAAATGGTGACCATCGTTAAAGCCATTTTTTAGAAATTTTGATAATCCTGTAGACCATGCCTAAGAAATGTAACATTTAAAATTAAAATACCCTTAATAATACTGAAAGTTACTTACTCTACTTTATCCTTAGCATCCATTTATGGTCAGTAACATTTTGGACAAAAGATTTTATATAGATAAACTACAATTATTTTAGGGGAAAATATGAGGAATTTTATGATTAAGTAATTAGAAGGATGTCAATTGTATATCAGGGCTCATAAAAAAAGACAAATATTCATAATAATTTAATTTATTTAACAGAAAGCTAGAGCAAAAGATTTTTTTTAAATCAAAATTATTAAATCTCAAAAATTACAACAATTGAATATAAACATTTATATTGATGTGACGGATCAAATTAAGTTTCTAATGCATTTCAAACATTTTCAATTTCTCTAGCATTTACGACAGTGCTCATCAGTATGTTGATACAAATGTGCTTTCCGTATAAAACATTTTCCACATCTAAGACATTTGTAAGGGCGCTCACCAGTGTGTAAATACAAATGTACCCTCAGATCACGTTTATAAAAAAAACATTGTTCACAAGCAGGACATTGATGAGACTTCCTGGTATGTAATATAATATGGTCTCTTAAACTCTTGGCATCTTTAAAAGACTCTTTACATGTAGGACATTTATAAAGGTGAGTATTCATATGTTTTCTCAGAGCACTAGCCAATGTAAAATATTTTACACACGTCAGACATTTATGAGGGTTTATACTAGTATGTGAATACATAATATGTGTTTTAATGTTTTCTTGTCTTACAAAACATTTTCCACAAGTAAGACATTTGTAAGGGCGCTCACCAGTATGAAAATACAAATGTACCCTTAAGTCTCGTTTATAACAAAAAAATTTATAACATGATGGACATTTGTAAGGTTCCTTACCAGCATGTATAATTATATGTCTTTTCAGAGCAATAGAATTTGCAAAATGTTTTTTACAAAAAATACAATTATAAGGGCGCTCACCAATATGTAAAACCATATGTTTTTTCAGAGTACTTGACTGTGAAAAACCTTTTTGACATTTTGTACATTTATAAGGACGCTCACCCGTATGTACGAGCATATGTGATTTCAGAGCTCCTGACCGTGAAAAACTTTTTTGACATGTCAGACATGTATAAGGGCGCTCACCAGTATGTACGAGCATATGTCTTTTCATACTACTTGACAGTGAAAAACATTTTTCACATGTCGGACATTTATGAGGACGCTCACCAGTATGTACGAGCATATGTGTTTTCAGATTACCTGACTCTACAAAACATTTCTTACATATCGGACATTTATGAGGACGCTCACCAGTATGTACAAGCATATGTTTTTTCAGATTACTTGACTGTATAAAACATTTTTGACAAGTCGAACATTTATATGGGCGCACACCAGTATGTACAAGCATATGTGTTTTCAGGTTACCAGCGTGTGAAAAACATTTTTTACATGTCTGACATATATAAGGGCGCTCGCCAGTATGTATGATCATATGTCTTTTCAGGTGACCAGCCTGTGCAAAACATTTTTTACATGTCTGACATATATTAGGACGCTCACCAGTATGTAGAAGCATATGTTTTTTCAATGTACTTGACTGTGAAAAACCTTTTTGACATATCAGACATGTATAAGGGCGCTCACCAGTATGTACGAGCATATGTCTTTTCATACTACTTGACAGTGAAAAACATTTTTCACATGTCGGACATTTATGAGGACGCTCACCAGTATGTACGAGCATATGTGTTTTCAGATTACCTGACTCTACAAAACATTTCTTACATATCGGACATTTATGAGGACGCTCACCAGTATGTACAAGCATATGTTTTTTCAGATTACTTGACTGTATAAAACATTTTTGACAAGTCGAACATTTATATGGGCGCACACCAGTATGTACAAGCATATGTGTTTTCAGGCTACCAGCGTGTGAAAAACATTTTTTACATGTCTGACATATATAAGGGCGCTCGCCAGTATGTATGATCATATGGCTTTTCAGGTGACCAGCCTGTGCAAAACATTTTTTACATGTCTGACATATATAAGGGCGCTCACCAGTATGTACGAGCATATGTGTTTTCAGGTTACCAGCGTGTGAAAAACATTTTTTACATGTCAGACATTTATGAGGGCGCTCACCAGTATGTACAAACATATGTTCTTTCAGATTACTAGAACGTGCAAAACATTTTTGACATGTCGGACATTTATAAGGACTATCACTAGTATGTACAAGCAAATGTTCTTCCAGATTACTTGACTGTGAAAAATATTTTTCACATGTAGAACGATAAGAAACTACTGGACCAGATTCTTTTTTTTCCTTTAGTAAGGTCATAGTAAATTTTTTCTTATTGAACTTATATAAACTTACATATTTCAGCTTGATTAATCTGATTAATAGCCAAAGTAAATACCATCTTATTTTTAAATAAATAAGGGTTTGTTGTTTATCATTTTTCACAAAATCTTTTAACTGAAAACAAACTTCTGTTGTTTCTTAAAAATACCATAATCACATAATGCAATCTTACAAATGATCAACACTATTCTTTGTTTTCATTCAAAGCTGATTTCGTTCAGGTTTTCCTCTTACTTCTGATAGGCCTATATTTTGGTTGCGCAACTATACCCTGAAACAAGAAATCATTTTAGAATTCTAATATATTCATATATAAAGCAAAACTCTCATTAAAACTGATTTATTCAATAACACATCATGAAGGTGTATTCAGTAATTAATGAGAATGTTTAAATATTGTGGACTTGGAGAGTCTGATTGTCAAACATTTTATTATTATCTTGGTAATAATTTCCCAAATAGCATGCGTTACACTCAGGAGATCACATAATCATCATGCGGGCAAACCCACATACCCCCTCGTTTCAAAAGCATTAATTTAAGAAAATAGATTTATATTATATACACATGCATAAGAGGATAATATATTCAACAATATAAATTTAAAATAAACGGTATCAGTGGATTGACACATACTCGCTCCCTTAGGTACATTTAAAAGCCAATTCGCCAATGTATAGTCCACATATCACGTATCGTCTATCGCCACACATATCGCCACAAATTGCCAATTTGTAATAAAACTATCATGATCTTCAAAGTTTATCTAAATATCTTTAAATAAGTTTGTTTCATAATTAATCATCCTATTTATGAAAATAAAAACAGGAGAGACTAAGTTTAAATAAATAGTTCAAATTTTATTTATTTTATTTATTAATTGATTTTTTGACATTTAAAAGCCCAGTACCTGGTGATCAAACTTTGCTCGTATAGAATAATGTATTATGAAATTAATTAGAGAAATTAAAACAAATTATTACTCAATGAAAATACTTATGTGGTTTAAATAAAACCAATTTAATACACCATAATTAATATAGCACTGAACAAAAAATTATTGCCCCTGATGGGGATGGAACACGCGACCTCCGGTTTGCGAGGCCAGCGTGCTACCACTCGATACGGCGTCTGCCAAATGAGAGACGCCGTTTAAGGTATTTAAGCCAATCTCAATTGTTTTTAGCCGATCATTCACTGTTTAATTATCCATACAGTTATTATTATCCTGTGATCAACTGATTTTGTTAGAAACGAAATGAGGATTGAAAAGCAAAAGAGAAATTTAATTTACACCTGTTAATTGGTTTGTTGCAGTGACTTCAAGCAATAGAATGAATATGTTTTCTTTCAAAACACGTAAGATTTTGGAAAAGCTTTTCTCTGCTTTTATTTTGCACAGTTATTTTATCCTTTATCTTTTACAGATTATTTTGTAACCTGATAATTTTGCATTTATTACATACATAAAATAAATATTAATGCAAAACCTCTATTCACATATTGTTCCTCACCATCTCCAATCAACAACTATCAAACGGTTACAAACAGATGAAAACCAGAATTTTCCTGGGAATTAAGACCTATCTAGAACTTATTTTCTACTCAGAAATTAGTTATTTCCAAAATTTAAAGAAAATCCTTAGTGGCGTTTTCGAGATCCGTGTGCAAATATATATATATATACAGGGGCTACCTTGAACAACATAACTTAATAGCAAAAAATCAGCATGGCTTCCTTAAAGGGAGATCCACCACAACAGCCTTAACAAACCTCATAGAACAAATAATAGATCGTTTAGAGGAACACAAACATGTCTCAGCTGTCTTATTAGATTAAAGCAAAGCTTTCAACTGCTTAGGCCATGATCTCATCATGACTAACCTGTCATCACTAGGAATAGAAGGCTTGGCAAAAGACTGGGTGGCCATCTACTTGAAAGAACGGAGTCAAATTGTTGAAATTCAACAAAATGATAATGGGAGGAAATATGTATATAGATCAAAGCAATCTACAGTAAGCAGAGGTGTACCACAAGGATCAGTCTGGGTCCCTTTTTATTCATCCTCTTCACAAATGATATCCCCAGTGTCATCAATGACAGCCATGTCCAAACCATAATGTATGCAGATGATACAACCCTTCTTTTTGCAGACAAGACCGCTCAACAATTATACTCAGACATCCTAACATCAATAAATAAAGCTCTTCAATACTCCCTGCAAAATGACCTGGCTATAAATCCATCCAAAACCACACAGATAAATTTTAGCAGATGACACGAACAAATTCAAGAAATACCCGATATTTTGACTGAGAGAAAATCAAAACTAGTGGGATTAACAATTGATACCGAAATCTCCTGGACAGATCATATACATAATCTGGCTAAGAAAATTTCATCTGGAATATATGCAGTGAAAAGAATAAAATGGTTAGGAGGTGTTAAAATAGCTAAAACAGTGTACTATGCACTAGTACAGTCACAAATCAGATAAGGATTAATTGTTTGGGGGGAACATCTGAGTACAACCTTGGTAAAATTCTTGTGCTCCAGAAAAAAGCTGTTAGGGCACTCTCTGGCCTTGGTCCTAGAGATAGCTGCAGAGGCTTTTAAAAATCTCTAGAGCTACTAACAGTCACAGGTCACGGGGCTTTTCATCCATGCAGTTGTCATATACACCAAACAGTTGGACCTACCTAGAAATGGGAATTTTCATTCATACAACACCAGAAGGGAGCAGACTTCAACCTTCCCATTCACCATACAACACAGTACAGCAGGAAACCCTCTTACATTGGTCGAAAAATCATCAACTCACTCCCACAAGACTTAAAGAACATTAGATTAGATCATTGAAATGGCAACCATACTACTACAATGTAGGTATTTTAAGCCAAGTATGAATGAGGATTGAATGTAAGATGCGGACATTAATCCACACAAGAGAACACCACATCCACCTACCATCTCTCACAACTATCCACAATTCGTGTCACCATGTAGCTGGATTACAGGACGTCACCACCGTCCCAGTCAATTGTATAACATAATTGTATAACATGACACACAGTTTGAAGAAACACCTCACAGACTGGCTAGTTGAATGACCAGTTTACTCTATCAAGGAATTTTTTGAAATATGTTGAAAAATGTAAAGCAAGATTAATTAATTAATTTATTTATAATGAGGCCATTGTATTTCTTAATGAAAGTGCAAATAAAGAGTATTGTCTATTGCCCTAAGATCAAAACAATTGATTTCTTATATCTTCCAGCTGTTGGTTTAACAATATGCTTTACTATCCAATGCCAACTCAATCAATTATTAATGTAAAACTATGAAGTAAATATGTGATGTACAAAATAAACTGTCTTAGGCCTATTCACCATGTTACGGGTTTTGAGGATTATGTATTTAATTTTTTTATTTTCTGTCTGATTAAAAGTAACGTTATTATATGTTGGCCAAATAAAAAATAATTACTACGTTCATACATACATTACGTTTATCATAATAATCAGCTGTTGTATATCTTTCCTGTAAAAGCCGTATTACAGGTAGGTTTTGTTGGGGTTTAGGTTGGATTATAAGATTGTGAATGAATCCAATCAGATTTATTTGTTTTGTGGAATGTTATTAATATGTTAAGACATATTAATATATCTTATTTATAAATAAATCTATAAATAAATGTATCTTATTTGAAATGATAAGTCATTTCAGTCAGTGGCGGCTCGTGAGTGAAATGTTAGGGGGGGCGCAAACCGGGGGTCTTGGGGTTATGCATTATCCCCCAGGAGAGGGGGGATCCAGGTGTTCTCTCTGCGGCAAATTTTTGAAAATATGGTGTGTTTTAGTTACTTTTTAAAGCAATCTAGGTATTGAATTTGTGATGCATGTGTTTCGTTTTTAACTAAAATATCTAGTTTTCCTCATAAACCTTGAATAATAAATACTATACTCTTGGTGTTATGGATCGACTTAATTTGGACTCTCAATTGTATGGGTAAATTATATTGAAAAAAGCTTTATTTGTTTCGATATTTAAATAAAGACGTAAATATCTAACTTAACATTTTAGCGCCTTCATTTTTCACGCGGATGTACCTGCAATACACTAATGTTGTTCGTTTTGCAAACATAAGATGTTCTTAACAAAAAATATATTCGCAATGATTAGCTCCTCTAGATAACAAACACTTCTAGAATTCGTGAACTTTGTTAATGTAAAAAGCATTGTTTTCTGGTACACAGTTAACTTACTAATTGTGTACCAAAACTACACTACTTAGTTATATCAACACAAACATAACCTCTGTTACGCACAAAAACAAACAGACAACCGGCGCGTAGGGACGTTGCGATACTATCGATACCAGTAGGTATCGATACTTGTGGTATCGGTATTGGTATCGAATGAAGCGATACTTTATCGGTATCGGAAGAAAATAAGCAGTATCGGTATCGAAAAAGTAGTTATAATTTATAATGTATAAATATATATGTTTTATTCAATTTAAAGGTTGCTTTATTTCAGAAGCTCATATCAATTTTGATAAAATAGGGCTGTTGAATATAAACGTATTTCAATTTACCATTTAAAGTGGAGTTTACTTATAAAGCAGTGACCATCATCTCTAACATGTCATTCTGCCTTCGCTTAGTCGATTCGTCATATTATTTATCTCCTACCATTTACCAATTCGAATCGCTGTGCAATAAGAGGTGCAGTTTTCTGTTGTTTGTTAATTGTTAGTTTTGATGTAATTCTCAGTTTACTGTTCTATGAGGTTATCAGTTTCAATGTGTTTTAGTTTTACAGTGTAGGTATATATTTTTATAGATAATATTAATTAATATAGTTATAGTTTATTGTAATTATATATTTATAATAATAGATAAATTATTTAGATTTAAATGGAAAATTTGCTTAAAACTCATTATAAATGCATACATTTTCATTCGATACCGTAATCATTCAATACTTACGGTATCGATACCAAGTATCGGAAGACTTTGAAACACTCCCAAGATCAGAAGAGCCAACCACGAATACTTGGAGAGGTTCAAACAGACTTTTGATGAGAGACACATGATGTACGGCCAGCCGGAGCCATCGCGCAGCCGACTCAAATCCAGGCGAAGTTTTATGAGGTTCACACAGCCAGAACCTCCAGACTGGTACCCACTCCGGGAACCTGAGACCACTGGAACCAGTCTGCCATGGAGATCCTGGAGGGCGCTGAATAGGATACGAACTGGAGTGGCCCCTGTAAAGACCAACCTAGCGAGGTGGGGCTACATAGCAGAGGATGACATCTATTGCGACTGTGGAGAGGCACAGGACATCGAACACCTCACACAGTGCCCACTGTGCCCTGTTCACTGCACAGCTGACGACCTCTGGAGGGGGAATATACCTGCAAAAGACCTAGCCCACTTCTGGGCTGAAAAACTTTGAGAATGTCCGGACACGAAAAAGTAAAAGTAAGTATCGGAAGACTGATGGTATCGCAACGTCCCTACCGGCGCGCGGCAATCAACTGTCAACTCGCCACAAATGTTACTCTGCGCATGCGCGGACGACGTCCCAAGACTTCCATAAGAGATAGGCTTAGACGCGTCATAGCACCAGCCACCCGCACCACTACCTCTCTTCATATAAATGCATTGTAATGGATTGGGACGTTCTGGCGAGCGCCCCACGGCTACAAATACGAACTTTTCCCACTATTTTTGTATGTTTTCCCGCTATAATTTCGTTGTATACGGCTGTTAAAACATTTTTGTTAGTTGGATCTATAGTTATAATTAAATAAGTATTTAATTATTTTTTCCTTTTTCAAATATTTGGGGGGGGGCGGCGTCCGAGAGTCCTTATAGGCGAGCCGCCACTGTGCATAGGTCAAGCCACAACCACAAAATCATGAACTTCCCTGTAGACCAGTCCTAGAGGTGACCTATGCCACAGACCACGAATGGTGGAACCTGTTAATACTTGTGTTGCCAACAGTACAGTGACATCAGTGATCGTCCTAGCCACAGACTAAACGCCGCACACAAGCGGCTGATAATCCTGTAGACCATGCCTAAGCAGTGTAACCTTTAAAATTAAAATACCCTTAATAATACTGAAAGTTACTTACTCTACTTTATCCTTAGCATCCATTTATGGTCAGTAACATTTTGGACAAAAGATTTTATATAGATAAACTACAATTATTTTAGGGGAAAATATGAGGAATTTTATGGTTAAGTAATTAGAAGGATGTCAATTGTATATCAGGGCTCATAAAAAAAGACAAATATTTATAATAATTTAATTTATTTAACAGAAAGCTAGAGCAAAAGATTTTTTAAAAATCAAAATTATTAAATCTCAAAAATTACAACAATTGAATATAAACATTTATAGGCTATTGAAGTGACGGATCAAATTAAGTTTCTAATTCATTTCAAACATTTTCAATTTGTCTAGCATTTACGAGAGTGGTCATCAGTATGTGAATACAAATGTGCTTTCCGTATAAAACATTTTCCACATCTAAGACATTTGTAAGGGCGCTCACCAGTGTGTAAATACAAATGTACCCTCAGATCACGTTTATAAAAAAAACATTGTTCACAAGCAGGACATTTATGAGACTTGAAGGTATGTGATAAAATATGGTCTTTTAATCTCTTGGCATCTTTAAAAGACTCTTTACATGTAGGACATTTATAAAGGTGAGTATTCATATGTTTTCTCAGAGCACTAGCCAATGTAAAATATTTTACACACGTCAGACATTTATGAGGGTTTATACTAGTATGTGAATACATAATATGTGTTTTAATGTTTTCTTGTCTTACAAAACATTTTCCACAAGTAAGACATTTGTAAGGGCGCTCACCAGTGTGAAAATACAAATGTACCCTTAGGTCTCGTTTATGACAAAAAATTTGATAACATAATGGACATTTGTAAGGTTCCTTACCAGCATGTATAATTATATGTCTTTTCAGAGCAATAGAATTTGCAAAATGTTTTTTACAAAAAATACAATTATAAGGGCGCTCACCAATATGTAAAACCATATGTTTTTTCAGAGTACTTGACTGTGAAAAACCTTTTTGACATTTTGTACATTTATAAGGACGCTCACCCGTATGTACGAGCATATGTGATTTCAGAGTTCCTGACCGTGAAAAACCTTTTTGACATGTCGGACATTTATGAGGACGCTCACCAGTATGTAGAAGCATATGTTGTTTCAGATTAAATGACTGTGAAAAACATTTTTTACATGTCTGACATTTATGAGGGCGCTCACCAGTATGTACAAACATATGTTCTTTCAGATTACTAGAACGTGCAAAACATTTTTGACATGTCGGACATTTATAAGGACTATCACTAGTATGTACAAGCAAATGTTCTTCCAGATTACTTGACTGTGAAAAATATTTTTCACTTGTAGAACGATAAGAAACTACTGGATCAGATTCTTTTTTTTCCTTTAGTAAGCTCATAGTAAATTTTTTCTTATTGAACTTATATAAATTTACATATTTCAGCTTGATTAATCTGATTAATAGCCAAAGTAAATACCATCTTATTTTTAAATAAACAAGGGTTTGTTGTTTATCATTTTTCACAAAATCTTTTAACCGAAAACAAACTTCTGTTGTTTCTTAAAAATACCATAATCACATAATGCAATTTTACAAATGATCAACACTATTCTTTGTTTTCATTCAAAACTGATTTCGTTCAGGTTTTCCTCTTACTTCTGATAGGCCTATATTTTGGTTGCGCAACTATACCCTGAAACAAGAAATCATTTTAGAATTCTAATATATTCATAAATAAAGCAAAACTCTCATTCAAACTGATTTATTCAATAACACATCATGAAGGTGTATTCAGTAATTAATGAGAATGTTTAAATATTGTGGACTTGGAGAGTCTGATTGTCAAACATTTTATTATTATCTTGGTAATAATTTCCCAAATAGCATGCGTTACACTCAGGAGATCACATAATCATCATGCGGGCAAACCCACATACCCCCTCGTTTCAAAAGCATTAATTTAAGAAAATAGATTTATATTATATACACATGCATAAGAAGAAAATATATTCAACAATATAAATTTAAAATAAACGGTATCAGTGGATTGACACATACTCGCTCCCTTAGGTACATTTAAAAGCCAATTCGCCAATGTATAGTCCACATATCACGTATCGTCTATCGCCACACATATCGCCACAAATTGCCAATTTGTAATAAAACTATCATGATCTTCAAAGTTTATCTAAATATCTTTAAATAAGTTTGTTTCATAATTAATCATCCTATTTATGAAAATAAAAACAGGAGAGACTAAGTTAAATAAATAGTTCAAATTTTATTTATTTTATTTATTAATTGATTTTTTGACATTTAAAAGCCCAGTACCTGGTGATCAAACTTTGCTCGTATAGAATAATGTATTATGAAATTAATTAGAGAAATTAAAACAAATTATTACTCAATGAAAATACTTATGTGGTTTAAATAAAACCAATTTAATACACCATAATTAATATAGCACTGAACAAAAATTATTGCCCCTGATGGGGATGGAACACGCGACCTCCGGTTTGCGAGGCCAGCGTGCTACCACTCGGATACGGCGTCTGCCAAATGAGAGACGCCGTTTAAGGTATTTAAGCCAATCTCAATTGTTTTAGCCGATCATTCACTGTTTAATTATCCATACAGTTATTATTATCCTGTGATCAACTGATTTTGTTAGAAACGAAATGAGGATTGAAAAGCAAAAGAGAAATTTAATTTACACCTGTTAATTGGTTTGTTGCAGTGACTTCAAGCAATAGAATGAATATGTTTTCTTTCAAAACACGTAAGATTTTGGAAAAGCTTTTCTCTGCTTTTATTTTGCACAGTTATTTTATCCTTTATCTTTTACAGATTATTTTGTAACCTGATAATTTTGCATTTATTACATACATAAAATAAATATTAATGCAAAACCTCTATTCACATATTGTTCCTCACCATCTCCAATCAACAACTGTCAAACGGTTACAAACAGATGAAAACCAGAATTTTCCTGGACATTAGACCTATCTAGAACTTATTTTCTACTCAGAAATTAGTTATTTCCAAAATTTAAAGAAAATCCTTAGTGCCGTTTTCGAGATCCGTGTGCAAATATATATATATATACAGGGTGATTCACGAGGATATGCGGTAACTTTGAGAGCTCATTCTATATGTAAAAATAATGAAAAAAACTTATATAAACATAGGTCCGGAAATGTTTCGTTAGCGAGTTATACAGGGTTAAAGATTTCGCCTGGATTTCAGTTCCGCTGAGTAAATGAAGACTCTCTGAAATTCTGGGAAGTTAAATTTAGGGGCAAATGCCATTGTTTCTTATGGTTTTTTACCTGAAAAATTGATTAGAACAGGTCCCAGAACTGTAAGATGAGTAGTTTTTGAGTAATCCAGTGTAAAATGCAAAAACATTGAGTAAAAAAACACAATTTTTACATTTGGCCAGCAATCGCTTTGTTATTTTACCAATAAACTGATCAAATTTCAGAACAAAACTTGTAGAAAATTTAATTCTAAACAAAACGGTATGATTAAAGTATACAGAAAGTGAACAGATAATCGATTAAAGGAAGTTTTATTGAAAACTGTAATGTAAAGTTATGCAATAAAATTACAGTAAATGCTCAAAAATGTTGCCATTAACTTCAATGCATCTTTCTGCTCGTTTAAGAATTGCTCTTGTTGCTTTTCGTAGTTCTACGGGGCTCTCCTTTAACTGCACAAAGGCTTCATTAATTCGATCAAGTAACGCCTCACGGGAATTTACTTTGACCTCGTAAACATGATCTTTCATCCATCCCCATATGCAGAAGTCCAATGGCGTATGATCTGGTGACCTTGGTGGCCAGTGTATAGGACCACCACGACCGATCCATTTATTTGGGAACTGATGATTTAGATAGGTGGAAACATCATTTGAAAAATGTGGCGGTGCGCCATCATGCTGGAAGTACATCTTGCGTCGCGTTGCAAGAGGAACATCTTCCAGCAATGTCGGTAATTCTTCTTGAAGAAACTGTAAGTACGCCTGACCTGTTAAGCGCTCTTGAAAAATAAACGGTCCAATTAGCTTATCATCAATAACACCACACCATACATTAATGTTAAAACGGTATTGAAAGTTACGTTCAATTGTTGCATGAGGGTTCTCTTCTGCCCATGAATGTTGGTTTCGTAAATTGTTGATACCATCACGAGTGAACTGTGACTCATCGGTAAATAAAATGTACTTGAAGAGTTGACGATGATTGACTAACCAATTGCAGTACTCCAAGCGATGTTCATTGTCTCCTGGTTGTAAATGCTGTACTTTTTGTTTATGGTAGGGATAAAGGTTGTTCTTATTAAGTGTTCTCCAAACTTTACTTTGCGAAACCCTAAACCGCTTTGAAATACGTCTTGTACTAATACCTGGACTACGTTCAACAGCAGCAATAATGTTTTCTTCTACATTAACATCATGTTGGCGAGGGCGGTCAGACTGGATCTTTACGCTTGGAAGTGATCCTGTTTCCCGTAACGTACGAAATGTAGAAATAATGGTTCTAGCATTTGGAATTCTACGATAAGGGTAACGTTGTCTGTATTCTTCCACAGCGATTGTAGCATTGCCTTCACATACACCGTAAATAAACACCATATCGGCGTATTCTTCAGTTGAAAATAAGTATGGCATTACTACTCCAACAATTTAATAATTACTATGGACAAAACAATGCTAACACGGACTAAAATTCAATACGACGAACAGAACAATACACACGTGGACTAAAACTCAGTTGTTACCTCTCAAGGAATTAAAATTCTACAATTCAAATCACATCATTGTTGATCAGCTGTTATTGTAGTGCCAACTTATGAAAAACAAATTATCCGCTCAACATGTGTATTTTTTTTTATTATTTATGTTTGTTGTTTATGTTTATTTCTTTATTTTAAAACTGTGTTTTAATATTATTTTATTTTGAAATTTTAGTAAAAAAATTAAGGTGTTAAATTTAAGTAAAAATCATTAACTTTTTACAGATCTTTAATAAGAAATCAACAGAGTTATTGTCGGCCAAATGAAAAACGTGTGTTGTTCTGTTTTCAATAAAACTTCCTTTAATCGATTATCTGTTCACTTTCTGTATACTTTAATCATACCGTTTTGTTTAGAATTAAATTTTCTACAAGTTTTGTTCTGAAATTTGATCAGTTTATTGGTAAAATAACAAAGCGATTGCTGGCCAAATGTAAAAATTGTGTTTTTTTACTCAATGTTTTTGCATTTTACACTGGATTACTCAAAAACTACTCATCTTACAGTTCTGGGACCTGTTCTAATCAATTTTTCAGGTAAAAAACCATAAGAAACAATGGCATTTGCCCCTAAATTTAACTTCCCAGAATTTCAGAGAGTCTTCATTTACTCAGCGGAACTGAAATCCAGGCGAAATCTTTAACCCTGTATAACTCGCTAACGAAACATTTCCGGACCTATGTTTATATAAGTTTTTTTCATTATTTTTACATATAGAATGAGCTCTCAAAGTTACCGCATATCCTCGTGAATCACCCTGTATATATATATATATATATATATATATATATATATATATATATATATATATATATATATATATATACAGGGTGTTTCAGAATTCCCTACCAATACTCTAGGATATTGTTACTGGGTAAGAAACATATCTAAATATCATATTTAAAAATGTCTGGAAGTCCTTAGTTACTCACACAGCCTCCATTATGTATTTTTTCACTTATAATATTTTTTCTGAATAATGGTTAAACGTACAGAATTGAAACTTTGCACAAACATTTATGGCAAATAGACAAAGCTACAAAAAAATTATGACAATTTCTCAAATTCCTAAACAAAATGGCGGCCATTAAAAATTTTGTTTCTCAAATAACTCGTGAACCGTTGATTTAAAAGAAAATTTACAAGAATAACCTTTTTTAGGTAATGTAATTACAAATCGATTGACACCAAATTGTTTTAAATTAGACAAATATTGACTGAGATATGGTAGTTTTAGTGATAGGTGACCGCTAGAATTTTAATGACAGCAAGCAGGCGAAGACAGTTGCATTGTTGTGGCAGACTCAAGTCGCATGCCATTACATGCACTGCAACTAAGCTCTAGCGGTATTGGATAACTTTTGAACCGTCATTTTTACATACATTCAGGTGGTGTAATATTATTTAGTACTGTGTGCACTATAAACTATTAAATTTTAATCAAAATTGTTAGGGATGTTTTTGAGAAATTTGCATTTTTCACGTTTTTAAGGGTTTTAGGGGTGAGAACTACCCTTAAAAATAAAAAATTAAAAAAAAACGCCTGGAGATACAGTGAATATACACATACATGCCAAATTTCATCTAAATCGGACCAATGGGGTAGGTTGTGGCTCTCTCTGTACACATCCAGATACACATACACACACACAAAATCAATTAACAGGGGTGGACGAACAGGTTTGTAACATGAACAAGCAGATGTTGTGTCGTGTGAAAACATGATGTAGAGATGATTCAATTGAAGAGAGTAAAGGGTACAGTACTTATTTAATTAGTTAACATACTAGGAAAATTTGACTCATCTTTTACCGAGTTATATAATAATTGAATATTTTCTCATTTTAAAATAATTTAACGTATTTTATTCAATTTTAGCGAATTTCCCACTATTACTGTAGGTCTCATGGCAAGACTTAAGCCCGGAACCATGTATTTTTTCCATTTTAAGGTGCCCAGCAGCCAAAAACAATAGTTGTTAAAGATGTTATATGTATATAAATAAAATTTGTTTTGTCTGTACATTGCTCAGAGTTATTAATTTTTTAGTTATTTTCATGTTTGTGCGTTAAAGAAGCCCAAACAAGTCTTATCTCAATTTGTGTCAGTCTGTCTGCTTGTGTGTGACGCTCCAGGAGGCATTTTACGCCGTCTTCTCCGAAAAAGAACTGCAGAACTCAATTTTGGTATGTGACACTCGAGGAGGCATAATTTAAGAAAATATTTATATTATATACACATGCATAAGAGGATTGGGATTGAACAAGAGGATTCAATAACAATGAACTTTGTGATTGAATTGCAATAAGGATAAAAGGTGACGGATATTATCTACATACACTAACTGTATTACTTTAAATAATCAATTATCATCAATTATTAATTTATCATTAGTTAATTGAGTATTTTAGTTGCAGTGAATTATTTTTAAATTTGTTAACTAATTGAATTATCATCAATGTAGATCAATATTTTGTAATCAGAGATACTATTTTCTGGTCAGTCTATTTATACAGAAATCTAGTCATAATAAAACCAGAATTTAGTTTTAAAAATCTAAGCATTTTTAAACACACTTCCCCAAACAATAAACATTGTGTTTTATAAATGAAAGAAGTTTGTATTGTAATTTTTATTCTCTCTTGCTCTTAATGACGTACATGATAAAAAATTACAAAATGTTTTTGTTGACTCTACTACTGTTCTTAATGAATATGTAAATAAAGAATATTGTCTATTGTCTATTGTCACAATATAGAATAGAACATATGGTATTAACAACTAGTATTCTTTTGGTTTTGTGAACAGTTTTTAGTTTTATACATTGCATAAATAAACTAGCTATTAGTCCTCGTCCTTCATACGGCTATGCTTATAAATAAAAAGTTGTTTACATGATAATAATGGACTATTTATTAAAATCATATATTGATTATTTAAACAAATAATACTCAAATACTACTTTTAGACACCGATATTATCAAAAATTGGTTGTAGCACAACGTAATATTTAGCATCAATAAATGGCACGTTCATTAAGAGAAAGGTTTAATATTATAAGAGTTTTTAAATAAATGAAAACATCTAATAATGGACTATTTATTAAAATCATATATTGATTATTTAAACAAATAATACTCAAATACTACTTTTAGACACCGATATTATCAAAAATTGGTTGTAGCACAACGTAATATTTAGCATCAATAAATGGCACGTTCATTAAGAGAAAGGTTTAATATTATAAGAGTTTTTAAATAAATGAAAACATCTGAAGAAAAATAAAAGGCCACAATTGAAATTATAATGATTCAAAATGGATACAAGTTAAAATGGTTCTGGATGAAATATTATTTAAAAAATGCATATTGAATACATACTTCTATTAGTAGGTAACAAGTAATAAAAAACAAAAAATTAAAAAAAGTTACTTAAAATGTTAAAGGGTAAATATTATAGATGACAGATACTTTTATTGTAAAAATTACATAGTTAAAGATACATGTAAAAAACACAAGGAAGATTGGCATTCAAAGTGTTATTTCACTTGCTCCGGCCCTGTTCTGATTTGATTGTTCTGGCCACTCCAAGAGGTAATCCAGCAGCTACAGCTGAAAAGCTACTGCTGTGATTCGCCCAAATGAAGTCCATTTGTCCTTATGTAAGTTGCTCATAAACGTCCAGACGGATGGGGGGAAGGTGGGTTTAGTTAGGGTAAACACCGCTTAACATGTCCACCTGGGGCATGTATGTAAAGATGTGCTAAAGATCTCACTCGCGAAGATTCCACCACGTACAAATGTCCGTTAGAAAAACAATGTACCTCGCTTAGCTCAATTCCAGCAGTAGATAGAGTTTGGCCTTGCGATTTATTTATCGTCATGACAACCCGTAAGAAGGTCTGCCCAGATGACATTTCGCTGAAGACTCCGAACTGGAAGCTGAGTTCCATTGATCAATTTTGGAGGGTGCAAGTTTCTAAGGAGCATTATTGGAACAACAATTTTAAGCTTGAGCTCATGGGCAGGTAGTCATGGCAATGTAACCGAGTCAAGAAACTCTATTGGATAGTTCACTGCTTCTTCCTGCCTAAGCACCATGTTTACAGACAAGCAAGTATGTTCCTCACTGTGGAATAAAGACATAACTTTATTATTAATGTCTTGTACAGTTTCATTTGTTGGTGTCATAATCGTCCTGTCACACAGCCAGCCACTGTTCTTATTTAAAATATCCCAAACTCCGGGATAAACTTTGTCTGAATTCTTCTTTCGTTTGAACCATGACACCAAGAGACAGGTATCTCGATTTTCCCATTGTCGTTATTTATTGTTCCTTCTACTAGCTTCAACAGAACTTTGGCAAACTCCTCGACCTCATGTTCATCTCCACAATTTGCACTCATGTTCCTTGTTAAAGACAGTTACTCTATTGTTGCCCACAATGTAGATCTTTTTATACAGACGAGCATTTAAAAACCAGAATTTAATCTGGTTAATTCTGTTAATCTCGTCTACCCTTATTTCTCTTACTACACTACCGGCAGTCTGTCTGAAATCTCCGGAAAAAAGCACCATTACTCCCCCAAAGTAAATCTGCAGGTAAGACAGAGGTTGGCCGTGGGGGGGAAAGGGAACCAATCAGGTGATATACTTGGCCTTGAACTTTGAAAGTATGCATGTATGCTCTTTCGCAGTAAAAAAAATTTAAATTGAGTTCGGTGTTAGAAACAGAATGATCAGAAAAGCTATATTGCTGGTTAAGGAAAAGGGAATAATGTCATGTCCAGATCAAAAGCCAGGAAAAACTTAAGACTAGATCGTTGCGGATAAAGTAAACAGTTTTATAATTCAGATTATCTAAGTAGGATAAAGCCAGGGAAGAAAGATTTTGTAGCGATGAAAGTAAATGGAAAGAAAGAACATGTGCAAAAGAGACTGGTTTTGTTAAATTTAAAATAGTTTAAAACTGTTTTAAACAACTGAATCAGCTGTGAAAATAGGTTTCTCAAAGTTCGCTGAATTAAGACCAAAGAATTGTATTTTGGATGGAGGAAATGGAACTCACTCTGTTTGCTTATGTCCGAACTGCAACAAGCGCTCCAATTGGCTAAGGCTGAATAATAAGCAGGGCACACAGGAATGTACTGCAAGGAACGTACCGTGCGGGAAATTTAAAACATGAAATCCTCGTAGGCTACATGTTTTTCAATATTATTATTTCACCCACCAGATGTCCGGATAGTCAGTCATCCAGATAACCAATGCCCGGATAATCGATACTCTACTGAACTGGGTAAATTCTATTCTTTTACCGAATTATATTATAATCGAATATACCATTCTCATTTTAAAATTTTTAGATAATTTCCCAATTCCTATAGGAAAGAAGCTATTACTGTAGGTTTCATGGCAAGATTTAAGCCCGTGACCATATTATTTTTCTGTTCATAGATGCCCAGAGGCCAAAAACCTCAATTGGAAAATTTTATATGTATGTATATTTATATATTGGTTAAATAAAGTAACTGATAACTGTATACTATCTTAAATTGTAACACAATAGAAACAACATTGTGTGCAATAGTTTATTCCTTTATTTTTATAAATACCCGGGTATTTACACATTTTTGCGAATCTTCCATAAGGGAAAGCTATTACCGTAGGTCTCATATAGCAAGACTTAAGCCTGGGAGCATGTTTTTTTTCATTTTTAAGTGAAAACAACAGTCCTAAAAAACAAGACAAAAAACAACAGTCGTTAAAAATGTTATATCCATATAAATAAAATTAGAGTTTTGTCTGTACATTACTCAGATTTATTCATTTATTAGTTATTTTCACGTTTCGTGCATTAGAGAAACCAAAACAGGTCTTATCTCAATTTTGATCTGTTTGTCTATGACACTCCAGGAGGCATTTTACACCATATTCTTCAAAAATATGGGAGAACTGATAACAAAGAAACTTCTCTGTTCATGCAGTCTCTACATTACAAGGTTTTTCAATGCTTGAAATTGTCCGCAGCCCCATGTAAAGTAATAGCGAGCATTTAAAATCCCACTGTTTACACGATATTAGTCACATTTTGCTTTCAGTTTTCAATGAATCACCTACTAGTAATGATCCAGTTTTTGTAGACCTAATGACATATCATGTGATACGGCCTAATTTCCATTCATGATAAATTGACCCAATTAGATGGATACTTCAAGGTGAATGAACAAAGGGAGAATGTGATTAACATACTGTAATTGATTACTGATGTAACTTAATTCCTGACAAAAATCAGACAATCATTTCCCAGATTCCTTAGGATTGCAACCTAATAAACAAAGGTGACTCTTTTTTATTTAATTTTATAAAAAATGTTGCAACTAACGACAGCGTAAGCTAAACAAAATTAAAATAAACTTACCTGAGAATGTTAAGTTTCATGTATATATAATCTAGGTTAGGAACCAAACTTCAAATAATCTTATTAAAAGAAAAATATTTAAAATAAATAAATGTACAAGGTACTAGAACTTTTTGGTATTGACGATTTTCTTCAATTTAAAACTCAACGATATTTACATAAATACATATTAATTTTCAAATGAGAATAAAGTTTCAGAACGAACACATACACCAAATTCACTAGTCAGTCACCGTTAATGATTGCATTGGCGTCGTCAACTTAAAACTGACATTTTGTTAAAAAAAATAATAATAAATAAATGAATTTATATATATATATATAAATATATATATATATATATATATATATATATACTATTATTATATATATATATATACATACAAGACAAGTACATTAACATTAAATTATGATAAAATCCTACTATTACACTCTACCATAATAAATTAACAATTTTAAAAATAACACAATCTTCTAAATAGCCCAATGAGTTTAACCATAGATGAACGGATACTAATACAATACTTAACTTACTTACTTGTAAAAATTACATAGTTAAAGATACATGTAAAAAACACAAGGAAGATTGGCATTCAAAGTGTTATTTCACTTGCTCCGGCCCTGTTCTGATTTGATTGTTCTGGCCACTCCAAGAGGTAATCCAGCAGCTACAGCTGAAAAGCTACTGCTGTGATTCGCCCAAATGAAGTCCATTTGTCCTTTTGTAAGTTGCTCATAAACGTCCAGACGGATGGGGGGAAGGTGGTGGAATACTTAATATTTATTACTTAATATATACTTATAATCCGTTCCTCTCTGGTTTTATGTACAACTAGCTGACCCGGCGAACTTCGTAACGCCTGACAGTGAATACATGTTAACTTTAAGATTGGCCATGTTTGAAGTCGAATAGCAATACGGCTTCATTGTCAAAAGGTTATTTATTCTGGGTCGCGGCATAGTGAATAACAATACTGAAACGATAAAACATATTAATAACATCCCCATAAAACAAAAAATAAATCTGAGTGGATTAATTCACAATTTTCGAATCCAATCCAAACCCAAACGAAACCTAACTGTAATACGGCTTTTATAGGAAATATATACAACAGCTGATTATTATAATAAACGTATAATAATATAAACATTGTAATTATTATATAAACACGTGACTTTAATCAGACGAAAAATAAAAATATAAATACATAATCCCCCAAAACCGAAACTATTAACGTGGTGAATAAAGCTGTTCATTTTTTACAGTACACATTTACTTCATAGTTTAACATTAATTAATGATTCAGATGGCATTGGATTGTAAATCATAGGGTATTGCCATTGATGATCAATGGTATTGCTAATGGAAAGTAAACCAATCAGCTGTAGCTAAGAAATCAAATGTTTTCATTGTAGACAATTTGTAAACAAACTTACTCTCCATAAGGTTAACATTAGAAATTTAAAATGCCATAAAATGGAAACTTATGGGGTTTTCGAAAATATGTTTTCACTAAAACCTTCCCGGACACATATAGAGCAACTTCCTAAAATTTCATGGCGATCGGATGAGTAGTTTGGCAACGCATAAAGGACATACATACATACATACATACAGACAGACATACATTCAATTTTATATATAGAGACTCGCTTCGCTCGCTGGGGGCTCCGCCCCCAGGCCCCCTTATAGGTGTCGGCAGAATCGACAATTGTCGTAATAGTGATTATGTATAAAGTATTTGTGTATGACGAATTATTACACAATAGTTGTGTTATTTTATTGTTAAAGTAATGTGAGAATAATCAAAGGCATTTGTCTTAATCACTATCACCTACCACAATGGAAACTCAAACACATATACGCCTCCGTTACAAACAATTACCACATTTTATGTTTTCCAGGCCCCCTTTTAGGTGTCGGCAGAATCGCTTAGTTTTTAGAATGATTTTCATTGTTAATTATAAATTTTAATTATTAATTTAATTATCACACCATCGTATAAATTTAATGTAAAAACTACATCGTTACTGCAACCGAGTAAGAGTGCATATCTATAATAATTAAAAACCATAATCCAAGGCACAATGACGTGTTATTCAAACGTAATAGGTGATAATGGGGAAGGATGAAATTGAAGAAACGTGTGAAGAACTATTATTTATACTATGTATTGAAAGTTAAGTTTTAAATTTTAGTTAAATAAAGTTCAAAGGTCTGGATTTTAATTAGGATATCAGTTGTTGGAAAGTAACGTGGACGTGATAAAAGAGAAGTCTAACATAGATGAACTATGGGTAAAAGCAGCTCGATAAGAACAGTTTTTTGTATAAATTTTAAAATATATATTCCTGTTGTTAGTGTCGTAGAGATCATTATGTTATAAAATTGTTTGGCGGTGAGTAATAAATATATTTTCAAATTCTGAAGAGTAATAATATGGAGTAAGTATGTATATTGGCAATGTATATATATGACAATACCCTTGTAGGTGTCAGCAGAATAGCTTGTCCTAAAATCAATTAAGTGTGGGAAAAACAACCACGTACAAGCCTCAGCTACCACCTATTCCTACACTTAACGCCGTAGTATTTATTAAAAATTTCGCTTACAACATATTTTAAGCCTCAGTTACAAACAAGCAATAGCCTATATGTGATTTAATTTTTAAAGTATCCAACACATCGCTACTATAACCGAGTTGGAGTTCAGTCATTTTACTTATAGTTGTTGGCAAAATCTTATTTAAAAACTTAGTTAAATAACATAAGAAGGTTGTAGCATTTGATATGCTAGAAGGGGGTTAGAAGTAGCATCCCTAGTCAGTTGCACAAGGCATTTAAAGAGCCACCAGAACTTAAGGAAAAAAAACTAAATTTCCCGTATTCAATAGGTTTTCATTTCTTCATTAAAATTCTTGTAAAGTTATTAAATTTTACTTTTAAGACTGATTAGAGTGAAGTTTTTACAAAATATTAGTACTCTATGTACTATAATAACGTAATATTGTAGGGATTAAAAAAACTTTTTTTGGAATAAGGGGATTAATTACGATGAATAGTCATATTGACAAAGATACAGATCTTAAAAGATCCGTGTAGTGAGGTACTCTGAGTTTTTGAGGACATCTCGTTCAAGAGATATATCAAAGAACTAAAAATATTTTATATTTTTTGTCATAAAAAGTTATAAACTAAGATATCTATATAAGGTCCTTTTTAAGGTAGTAAAATTTTAAATTAGAAAATCTGATGATTCAATTACTTATTTTGTAGAAATTTTAAAATATATTACTGTTGTTAGTGTCGTAAAGATCAGTTATGTTATAAAATTGGTGGACGTTGAGTACGAACGCTACAAAAATGCCTGCTCCGACCAGGTGAGGTTGGTACCAATAAATGAATGGAGATATTGTTGACAACCAAATCAAATACACGACAAAATATAAATTTAGTTTTTGAACAATTATTTCATGATATGAGTACTGTATTGTCGTCTTTGTTGTTAAAGCAATGCCGAGATTGATTAAAGATTTTTATCTGGGTTGTCGTAATAAGATTGTAATACAAGTGATTGTTGTAGGGAGGTATCAATTTGTAGATTTGCTGGTTGTAGATATTATATCTAATTCCATGTATTTAAAACCATCCAGAGCTTAAGGAAAATCAATTAAATTTCCCAAATTTGATAAGTTTTCATTTCTTCATTAAAATTGTTGTAGAATTGTTACGTTTTCTTCTTAAGTGTGATTAACGTGAGGTTTTACGAAATTTTAGCGCTAGTTGGTGGACGTTGAGTTATAGATATATTTTCACATTCTGAAGAGTAATAATAATCAGATTTATGATCAAAAAGTGAAACCCTGCATTTCACGAAATAAACCCAATGGATTTGATATGGGAAAATTTTAACATTTTTCCCGTATTGTAATGTGAAATTGTTATTTTTGGCGGTTTCCCTGCCGGTTGTGAATCTGAAGGAAGGTGCGTGCCAAATTTCAAGTTTCTAGCACTGCTAGAAGTGGGTTAGAAGTAGCATCCCTAGTAAGTTGCACAAGGCATACAAAGAGCCATCCAGAACTTAAGGGAAAACAACGAAATTTCCCATATTTAATAAGTTTTCATTTATTCATTAAAGATCTTGTAAAGTTATTACGTTTTCCTTTTAGGAGTGATTAAAGTGAGGTTTTTACAAATATTAGTACTCTACGTACTATAATAACTTAATATGGTAGGGATAAAAAAAAATTATAAAAAATGTTTTTTTGAATGAAGGAAATAAGTTACGATAAAAAGTCATTTTAACAAAGATAGATCTTCAATAATCCGTATGGTACGGTACTCTCAGTCTTTCAGAACATGTCGTTCAAGAAATATATATATTATTAAAATATTTATTAAATTATTTTTTAAGTCATAAAAAGATAAAAACTAAGTTATCTGCACTGTATTCTGCATTAGCAGATCGTATGAAAGTCACATACGAAAACCTTGGTTATAACTTGACCAGAATAGGATTTTTCTTGCTGCTTACGGAAAATAACTAACACATTTTCAAAATGATATATAAGTTGCAACATTATTACGTATTCTCAGTTATAGTTATAAGAAGAAGGTGCATGTAAAATATTAGCCCTCTATTAAATATAATAACGCAACAAGAAATAAAAATTTGCATAAAAAGGAATTTTCATAAAATGTAACGATATTTAGGGGTGAAAGAGTCAAAATACGAGAAAAAGTCATATTTAACTCAGAGAAACTAATTGACACACACATAAAGAGATTAAAATCAACAGGTCGTCTGAAAGTCACATACAAAAACCCTGACTATAAATTAGATCCAGAACCTGCGTGAAAATACATTAATCTAATGTGTAGTCAGAGTTAACATTGTTGCCGACACTAGTAGTGTATAAAACAACAACTATATTTACTACCGAGAACCTTTTTTTCAAAGCCCAATCTGCGTTGCCGACATGTAGTTTTTTCATAACGTATGTATAAAATTGGATTTGGATCTATGTTGCCGACACTGAACTCTATAAAACAGCGACTATATTTACTACCGAGAACCTTTTTCGTGGAGCACAGGAAATGTTAATTTGATTTTCAAAAAATCTAACGCTATCTAAGGGTGAAGGAGACGAGATACGAGAAAAAGTCAAGAGACCAAAGTTGTAGATCTTGCAAAATCCGTGGCACAAGACACCCTCCGTTTTTCGATAGGACCTTTCGTTAAAAAGATATAGCCGAAAAACGAAGAATTTTTTGAAAAATTTTAAGATTTTTTTTAGGGTAGTAAAAATTAAAAATTTGGAATTCCGTCGATTCGTTTACTTATAGTAACCTCTTAGGAACGTCCATAAAAAATTTCAAGTCTCTAGCTCATCGGAAAGTCGTATTTTAGAACGAAATAGTGTAACGTTGTATTTCACGAAATCGACCCAATGCATTTTATATGGGAAAACGTTAACATTTTTTTCTCGGTTCGTAATGAAAAATTGTAAGATTTGGCAATTTTCCTGTCGGTTGTGGACCTAAAGGAAGGTCCGTGCCAAATTTCAAGTCTCCAGCACTTCTAGAAGTGGGTTAGAATTTGTATCACCAGTGAGTCAGTGAGTTACACATGGCATCGTATATATATTAGATGGCATCGTATATATATTAGATAAGCATTGATAAATATAAATACAAGGAGGTGGCATTATCTTGAGTTTTTTGAAGAGTTCCCTACATGAATGTCTAAAAAATACATTACATATTTGCCTAATTGCTTTCTTTTGGACTGAGAAAACACAATCTACATATGAAGTATTTGCCCATATGACTGTTCCATAGCTTAAATGAGAATGAATATACTGTAACTATAATATACAGAAAGTAGAGTTTCATTATTTACAATGGAAAATAGTTTTCTAATCATGAAAACACCTCGGTTTATTTTAGGTAAAATAAATTTGATATGTGACAGCCAGCCAAGGTCATTTTGTAAAACAATTCCTAAAAATGTTACTGGTTCAAGGCTATGAGTTTTGTTTATATTCAATGATAAACTATTTGAGCTGCACCAATCAGACAGTAACTCAGATTTGTACAAGGAATCAATATCTATGTTCTTATTATTGGCAGCTACAGTCAAGCAAACATCATCGGCATATAAAATACAGTTTAAAGTGGTACAATTCATATTACTAGGAAAATCATTAATATATAAAATAAATAGTAAGGGGCCTAATATGGAGCCTTGGGGAAAACCATTAAGAACAGATTTAAATTCAGAAAAACAATTATTATAATAAACACACTGTACTCTATTTTCTAAGTAGGATTTGATCAGTGATACAGCTAATGGGGAAAACCCAATAGTTTGGAGTTTTAATATAAGAGTATTGTGGTTTACTGTGTCAAAGGCCTTAGATAGGTCATAAAATTTGGCACCCACAAATGCTCTCTCTTCTTTATCAGCCAAGTAATTTTGAAAAAAACTTATGACTGCATCAATCGTTGAACGATTCTTCCTAAAGCCAAATTGGTTTTCAGACAGTATCTGAAATCGCCATTACCCTTCAATTGCCCTGTCCTTTCAAAATACCCTAAAAAGGGTAACTTGTCCTAAAAGTGGAGAAATTGCCAGTAACTTGAATGGAAGTTTTGTTCGTTTTTTATCTTTTTGCCTTTGGTGAGCTCAGATTTTAGCTATGTAGTTTTGTATTACACTGTTTATGATCGATTTTTCTCATTTAAATTTTGTGGTCATCCCGGATATCGAACCCACTACCACTTGCACCGAAGTACAAGTCTCTAACCTTTAGGCTAGTAGATAACATCGTTAATTTTTTAGATCACCTTATTCGTTTTTACTTTGTTGGAACGAGTAACCACTCTTAGAGCCAACTAGGGCTTTGGAAAAATAAGACTATATACGAAATAAAGATTCTTATTGGTCTTGGTCTATTCTATTGGTCTTATGTCCTGAGAGCTAACCATCGCCTTGGTGGCAACCCGATGATCTATATTACTAACAAATGGTGACTAGGGGACAGTGTTGACGTCCTGTAATCCGGCTTCCTGGAGGTCACGAATTGTGGATAGTTTATTGTGAACGTGGTTGGTGGATGTGATATTCTCTCATTCGTAACGCAAAGGATTTAACGGATTCCACGTAACTATAGGTCCCTTAGTTGCCATTGGCTGTTGGGCTATTAATTAACAGTCCTTTCAAAGGATGTCAGCCTTTGTCAGTAACAAGACTACAAGATCGCACCACTATCATCTTATACTCAACCCTCATTCTGGCAAAATACATACCTTGTAGTATGGTCGCCATTTCAATAATTTTTTATGTAGTTAACACTCTTCATAATATAAAGGGTAGCATATACCATGTAAAACAACCCTTATTGCAGCAAACCTGCATACTCAGTTCTATTCGATTACTATGATGGGAATAATATGTTCTATGGAATTCGCTTTTCTCACGCTACCAGTGTGCTGTGTGTGATATCGTTTGAAATTAACACCTAAAATAGAAAAAACATTTGGCCGAAATTATCTCTGAAACTCGAAAAAAATATTTTTAATTAATTTAAATTTTATCCATTTTAGAGAGTATTAGATCTTGGAGAACTGGTGTGTGTAGATCTATGATTAGGTCTACTGCGTGCTACATTTGGTCCTGGCAATTCTACAGTTGGGCTAATTCAGTAAGTATGTAGGATGAATGAAATACCCCCGTCGCAGCAGACCTGCGTACTCAGCGAATTTCCAAATCAATAATATAATAATAATATATGGCAACTTTTATAAAAATCTGTCCATAAACATGGGAATTATTTGCTTATTCTCCATAAGATTAACATGGCAAAGAGTGTGCAGGTTTGCTGATGTGAGGAACACTGAAATTAGGCATTTCTACCATAAATAATTTTTATCTTAACATTTATACAAACTTTCATCAACATCTGTCCATAAATAAAGGAGTTTGCCTATTCCCTATATGATTATTATGGGAAAAGAGTATGCAGGTTTGCTGCCATGATAAACACATAAACTATGACTTTTGAGCATAAATGGATAGACCTCAACCACATGAAGCTAAATATCAAGTTTTATCCAAAAATATTGACTAATATGGGAAATATTAATTTTTCCCTATCCTCCGTAAGATTAACATTGGAGCCCCACAATACAACCATACAACGTACTGTGTTTAGATTTTTTAATATCTCAGTAACGGTTGGAGATAGAGAAAACTTTAAGGAACTTAATTGTGTAGTTTTTTAAGCTGATTCTAATGGTGAGATATAAATTTAGAAGTTTTTAAAAACTACATGTGAAAAACGCAAAAAACCTCATTTTGGGGTACATAACCCCCCCAAACTACCCGTTCCCATTGACCGATATGTCTGATTAACGAACTCGTCCGAGCATTTGTAGGAATACACGTCTCTACCAAATTTGTCTCGATCGGACCATTTTTACGAGAGTTATCGTGCTAACAGACACACACACACACATATATATGTATATATATATATATATATATATATATATATATATATATATATAAATTTTAACGACTATTGTTTTTGGACTCAGGGCACCTAAAGAAGAAAAAATAACATGGTCCCGGGCTTAAGTCTCACCATGAGACCTACGGTAATAGCTTCTTCCCTATGGGAAATTCGCTAAAAGGGTTGAGTCAGCTTATTAGGTACTGTTGTACTGGGCATAATAAACATTTTTGGAATTTATTAATTTCAAGAGCTTGAATAATTCAATAAGCCAAATTTGTTCACACATTCTGTAATCCATTTCTATATTATTTATTTGAGTAATAGTTATAACAAAAACATTTTCCAGGAGTCGGAAACTCTGAGCCGAAGTCAGTTGGAAACCCTGTTGGCGCTGAAGAGAATGAGCTAGCCTGTATTGTCTGTGAGGTGCACAAGAGAGTATGCATGTGTGACCCATGCAAACATTTTTGTTTGTGTGGGACTTGTGCAAGTATTCATAGAAGCAATGTGCGGTGTGACCATGCAGATTTGCCGCTGCCGATAAGGTGCCCTGTTTGTAGGGGCATCCTAAATGGTTGCCAGCAAATTTTTCATTGAGAAAATAAAAAAGTAGGTTTTTAATCTGTTGCAATTTTACACATTATTAACCCTAGAAGTGGCAAGCTTTTTACTCTTAACTGTAACATAAAAATAATTATATAATTATATTGCTAGTTCTAGGATTAACATTACTTGTGAAAAGGAAGTTAACCATTCAGACAATAACGAATTTACAGTATTTTATTTCACCATAACATGTAACTAATTCTATAATTATATAATACATTCATGAGACATAGCATCTATAACTGAACAATGACATCTTGTAACATTAATAAATTATATTAATGTATTCACCCTGCCATTTACACCATGTTATTAGTTATATTTTATTTTCATTTTTCCAAATTCAGGGTTTATTGACAATGTTTTTTTTATCTGGAGTAAGTTGTTATTGGAACAATTTTTTATCCAGCACAAAAGAGCAATTAGGTCATATTGCTGAAAATTGTCCTGAATTTGGGATCTACCTATTTATTGGTGAAATTAGTACATTTAGAACAGTACTGTTCTTCTAAATGTACTAATTTGTCAACATCGGACAATAACCAATGTGTCAAATTTGGTCGCCACTACTTTAGGAACCAATCTAGTTAAAGAGTTCAACACTAAGTACTTCACAGATAAAATTGATATACTGCAAGCTTCATAATTCATTGCCAACAAGAGTAACATTATTGTCTCTCACATAGTTTTAAAATGTACTTATTTATGGATGTCTTTTACATCTCAAAATTGGTCTAGGTACATGCTTTCATCACCTTTCTTCAGTCTAGAATTGCTTTAGACTTTCCTAAATCGCCACAATAGGATTTTCATTATGTGACCATTTTTAGCTCTCATTTGTACAACACCTATAAAGTAATACCCAACTAGCAATGACTAGCAGACGTCTATGGCACTACGACTTCTACAACTCGAGCACTTCTACGACACAAAAAATGGATCTAGGGTTCGTAATCGAACAAGTAAACTTGTGTAAGAGACAATAAAGATTCTTGACTATTGAAAACCATAATATAAATTAAATATAAATCTCAAACATCTTAAATCTTTTATTAAAAACTATTAATAAAACAGACCCTTATTGTGCGCTGAGGGTTATAGTTCAGAGTGTGGCTTAGGCGGCAGCAAGGAGTCTCAAGATCACGCTCTACGTGTGTAATAGGTGTGCTGGTCCCCTCACAGGTTGAAAAGGTTTAGATTACCAGACTATTGAGGACAGTATGGCAGCATATTGGCATAACCTTTAGCTCCTTAAAAGAGGGCCTGCAATGGTCATGTGACCCAGAAGTTTTTATGATCCTCATCGGCCTTTTCTTATGATACCTAATGGCTAGAGTTAAGCACTGAAATACTTTAACAGTGATAAAAGATTTTAGTTGGTAAAGCCCCAACTAAAATGACTCGTTACGGTTTCACGATAGCCAGTGCATAGATCAAGCCACACCCACAAAATCATGAACTTCCCTGTAGACCAGTCCTAAAGGTTATGACTTATGCCACAGACCACGAATGGTGGAACCTGTTAATACTTGTGTTGCCAACAGTACATTGACATCAGTGATCGTCTTAGCCACAGACTAAACGCCGCACACAAGCGGCTGATAATCCTGTAGACCATGCCTAAGCAGTGTAACCTTTAAAATTAAAATATCCTTAATAATACTGAAAGTTACTTACTCTACTTTATCCTAGGATCCATTTATGGTCAGTAACATTTTGGACAAGAGATTTTATATAGATAAACTACAATTATTTTAGGGGAAAATATGAGGAATTTTATGGTTAAGTAATTAGAAGGATGTCAATTGTATATCAGGGCTCATAAAAAAGACAAATATTTATAATAATTTAATTTATTTATCAGAAAGCAAGAGCAAAAGATTTTTTTAAATCAAAATTATTAAATCTCAAAAATTACAACAATTGAATATAAACATTTATATTCATGTGACAGATCAAATTAAGTTTCTAATCCATTTCAAACATTTTTAATTTGTCTAGCATTTACGAGAGTGCTAATCAGTATGTTGATACAAATGTGCTTCCCGTATAAAACATTTTCCACATCTAAGACATTTGTAAGGGCGTTCACCAGTGTGTAAATACAAATGTACCCTCAGATCACGTTTATAAAAAAAACATTGTTCACAAGCAGGACATTGATGAGACTTCCTGGTATGTAATATAATATGGTCTCTTAAACTCTTGGCATCTTTAAAACACTCTTTACATTTAGGACATTTATAAAGGTGAGTATTCATATGTTTTCTCAGAGCACTAGCCAATGTAAAATATTTTACACACATCAGACATTTATGAGGGTTTATACTAGTATGTGAATACATAATATGTGTTTTAATGTTTTCTTGTCTTACAAAACATTTTCCACAAGTAAGACATTTGTAAGGGCGCTCACCAGTATGAAAATACAAATGTACCCTTAAATCTCGTTTATAACAAAAAAATTGATAACAAGATGGACATTTGTAAGGTTCCATACCACTATGTAAAAGGATATGTTTTTTCAGAGTACTTGACTGAGAAAAACCTTTTTGACATGTCGTACATTTATAAGGACACTCACCAGTATGTACGAGCACATGTCTTTTCAGACTACTTGACCGTGAAAAACATTTTTTACATGTAGAACATTTATGAGGACGATCACCAGTATGTACGAGCATATGTGTTTTTAGATTACTTGACTGTACAAAACATTTTTGACATGTCTTACATTTATAAGGACGATCACCAGTATGTACGAGAATATGTGTCTTCAGATCACTTGACTGAAAAAAACCTTTTTGACATGTCATACATTTATAAGGACGCTCACCAGTATGTATGAGCATATGCGTTTTCAGGTGACCAACCTGTGTAAAACATTTTTTACATGTCAAACATTTATGAGGACGATCACCAGTATGTACGACCATATGTCTTTTTAGACTACTTGACCGTGAAAAACATTTTTTACATGTCGAACATTTATGAGGACGATCACCAGTATGTACGACCATATGTCTTTTCAGGTGACCAACCTGTGTAAAACATTTTTTACATGTCAAACATTTATGAGGACGATCACCAGTATGTACGACCATATGTCTTTTCAGTTGACCAACCTGTGCAAAACATTTTTTACATGTCTGACATATATTAGGGCGCTCACCAGTATGTATGAGCATATGCGTTTTCAGGTTACCAGCCTGTGAAAAACATTTTTTACATGTCGGACATGTATAAGGGCACTCACCAGTATGTACGAGCATATGTGATTTCAGAGTTCCTGGCCGTGAAAAACCTTTTTGACATGTGGTACATTTATAAGGACACTCACCAGTATGTACGAGCATATGTAATTTCAGAGTTCCTGACCGTGAAAAACCTTTTTGACATATCAGACATGTATAAGGGCGGTCACCAGTATGTACGAGCATATGTCTTTTTAGACTACTTGACTGTGAAAAACATTTTTTACATGTCAAACATTTATGAGTACGATTACCAGTATGTACGACCATATGTCTTTTCAGGTGACCAACCTGTGCAAAACATTTTTTACACGTCGAACATTTATGAGGACGATCACCAGTATGTACGAGCATATGTTTTTTCAGATTACCTGACCGTACAAAATATTTTTGACAAGTCAGACATTTATGAGGGCGCTCACCAGTATGTACAAACATATTATGTTCTTTCAGATTACTAGAATGTGCAAAACATTTTTGACATGTCGGACATTTATAAGGACTATCACTAGTATGTACAAGCAAATGTTCTTCCAGATTACATGACTGTGAAAAATATTTTTCAGATGTAGAACGATAAGAAACTACTGGACCAGATTCTTTTTTTTCCTTTAGTAAGCTCATAGTAAATTTTTTCTTATTGAACTTATATAAATTTACATATTTCAGCTTGATTAATCTGATTAATAGCCAAAGTAAATACTATCATATTTTTAAATAAATAAGGGTTTGTTGTTTATAATTTTTCACAAAATCTTTTAACTGAAAACAAACTTCTATTGATATCCTACACGTTGATCCTTTAAAATACCATAATCACATAATGCAATTTTACAAATGATCAACACTATTCTTTGTTTTCATTCAAAACTGATTTCGTTTTCCTCTTACTTCTGATAGGCCTAATTATTTTGGCTGCGCAACTATACCCTGAAACAAGAAATCATTTTAGAATTCTAATATATTCATATATAAAGCAAAACTCTCATTCAAACTGATTTACTCATTAACACACCATGCAAGTTGTATTCAGTAATTAATGAGAATGTTTAAATATTGTGGAATATTGTTGGAGAGTCTGATTGTCAAACATTTTATTATTATCTTGGTAATATTTTCCCAAATAGCATGCGTTACACTCAGGAGATCACATAATCATCGTGCGGGCAAACCCACATACCCCCTCGTTTCAAAAGCATTAATTTAAGAAAATAGATTTATATTATATACACATGCATAAGAGGATAATATATTCAACAATATAAATTTAAAATAAACGGTATCAGTGGATTAACACATACTCGCTCCCTTAGGTACATTTAAAAGCCGATTCGCCAATGTATAGTCCACATATCACGTATCGTCTATCGCCACACATATCGCCACAAATCGCCAATTTGTAATAAAACTATCATGATCTTCAGAGTTTATCTAAATATCATTAAATAAGTTTGTTTCATAATTAATCATCCTATTTATGAAAATAAAAACAAGAGAGACAAAGTTAAATTAACTGTTCAAATTTTATGGGGGGGAAAACCCCCCTCTGGTAATCCCAAGCTTTTTGAGTTGGTTTTTTTGGGTGATTTGACCTTACGCTTCATACCAAGTTTCATGGAAAACGGTTGGGAAATAAGGAAGAAATTGATTTTTTAATATTCTCCATAAGAATAACATTGGGCGCTTTCAGACAACGTACTGTGTTTACCATGGACATTAAACCTAACTTTTCTCTGGAACTGTTAGTCATAGACAAATAATTCAAAATATTAATTTGTTTTTTTTTAAGTTGGTTTCAATGGTGGCAGTCAAGTTATACTTTACTTTTAATTGTTTTCGCTAAAAATTTGATTTTTTGACATTTAAAAGCCCAGTACCTGGTGATCAAACTTTCCTCGTATAGAATAATGTATTATAAAATTAATTAGAGAAATTAAAACAAATTATTACTCAATGAAAACATTTATGTGGTTTAAATAAAACCGATTTAATACACCATAATTAATATAGCACTGAACAAAAATTATTGCCCCTGATGGGGATGGAACACGCGACCTCCGGTTTCCAAGGCCAGCGTGCTACCACTCGGATACGGCGTCTGCCAAATGAGAGACGCCGTTTAAGGTATTTAAGCCAATCTCAATTGTTTTAGCCGATCATTCACTGTTTAATTATCCATACAGTTATTATTAGCCTTTGATCAACTGATTTTGTTAGAAACAAAATGAGGATTGAAAAGCAAAAGAGAAATTTAATTTACACCTGTTAATTGGTTTGTTGCAGTGACTTCAAGCAATAGAATGAATACGTTTTCTTTCAAAACACGTAAGATTTTGGAAAAGCTTTTCTCTGCTTTTATTTTGCACAGTTATTTTATCCTTTATCTTTTACAGATTATTTTGTAACCTGATAATTTTGCATTTTTTGGACCTTGCTCAGTCCCGGCTCATGCGCGGAAGGAGGGTTCGAACGTAGTGGTTGCAGACAGGCAGTCTGAATGAGTATTGGGTTGGGTTGAATGCTAAACTAAAGCTATGAGGTTTTAATTTTTAAGAATGATATTTAAAAGTTAATGGCTAAACTACAGCTATGAGGTTTTAATTTTTAAGAATGATATTTAAAAGTTAACGGCTAAACTACAGCTATGAGGTTTTAATTTTTAAGAATGATATTTAAAAGTTAACGGCTAAACTACAGCTATGAGGTTTTAATTTTTAAGAATGATATTTAAAAGTTAACGGCTAAACTACAGCTATGAGGTTTTAATTTTTAAGAATGATATTTAAAAGTTAACGGCTAAACTACAGCTATGAGGTTTTAATTTTTAAGAATGATATTTAAAAGTTAACGGCTAAACTACAGCTATGAGGTTTTAATTTTTAAGAATGATATTTAAAAGTTAACGGCTAAACTACAGCTATGAGGTTTTAATTTTTAAGAATGATATTTAAAAGTTAAAGGCTAAACTACAGCTATGAGGTTTTAATTTTTAAGAATGATATTTAAAAGTTAAAGCTAAACTACAGCTACGAGGTTTTAATTTTTAAGAATGATATTTAAAAGTTAACAGCTAAACTACAGCTACGAGGTTTTAATTTTTAAGAATGATATTTAAACCGTAACTTAAATCATCAATTAAAAAGGGCAGACGAACAGGTTTGTAACACGAACGAGCAGATGTATTGTCGTGTGAAAACATGATGTAGAGATGATTCAATAGAAAAGAGTAACGGGTACAGTGAGTAGTTCATTAATTAACATATAGTAGAGCATCGATTGTCCGGACTAATTAATTGATGCATGAAGGTGTCCGGATAACTGATAATACGGATAACTGATTTAAACTTATTTTTACCTAGCTCAAAAGTGGAGACGTAATTAAAACTTTGAATTTAGGCCTACAGAGTTCATTAGTTTGTTTTGTATATAACATGATTTGTATACACGTATCTTTCATTCACATTCTAGTTCAAATACACACTTTGTTGTGTAATTCAATATGTACAGTAACTCAAATCCTTTATTCATTAAAATATCGTACTGTGGGTCATTTCAATGTCAAGTGATCAAATGCAATTTACCTCACCATTTTTTACAGAATGTATATTTTTACATTCGATGCATCTATGCTAAAAAAACTTAAATAAGGAAAAAATTTATCCCTTTTACTTTTAAATTTACGTTTTATTAATTGTCTCAAGCTGGAATTAAGATAGAAAGTTTAAATTAAAACCATTCTTTTCATAGTTAAATTGTCTTTAATTTGATATACAACATGACGGTATTTTGAGTACTTAAAATTTTAAACCCCCAAACTCAAAATTTTAAAAATCGATTCCAAAAACGCATATGATTGAAAATTTTCCAAAAAAATACCACGAATTTTTGATGTCATAACTAAGTTTTGTATAAAAATTCAAATTGGGATCTTAATGGGATCATATTCAAATAAATTATTATAAATAAGCTTACAATGTAAATAGACAACTCATCCGGCTATAAGGCAGACAGTTCATTTGTTCAAAAATATAAAAGTAATAAAAAAATCAATGTAAAGCTATCAATAAAAAATCCTGGTTTTTTTATTCAAATTAAATGTAAAAGTTTGACCTATGAAAAATAAACGGTACCAGTGGACTGACACATACTTTCTCCTTTAAGTAAATTTAAATAGGACAATCTGTAATAAAACTATCATGTTCTACAAAGTTAATCCAAATATGATTTAATAATTTATTGTTTCAAAAATAATCATCCAATATCTAAAAATAAAAACAAGAGAGACAACGTTAAATTAATTGTTCAAATCGTATGGGGAGGAACCCCCCCCCACAGTAATACCAAGCTTTTTTGAGCTGGTTTTGTTCGGTGATTTGACCTTACGCTTCATACCAAGTTTCATGGAAAACTGTTGGAAAATAAGGAAGAAATTGATTTTTTAATATTCTCCATAAGAATAACATTGGGCGCTTTCAGACAACGTACTGCGTTTATCGTAGACAGTAAATTTAATTTTTCTCTGGAACCGTTAGTCGTAGACAAATAATTCAAATACTAATTTGTTTAGTTTTATAGGCTGGTTTCAATGGTACCAGTCAAATTATACTTTACTTTTATTCTTTTCGCTCTTTTCGCAAATTTAAAAATTTGATTTTTTTGACATTTAAAAGCCCATAACTTTTGAACCGTCATTTTTACAGACATGCGGGTGGTGTCAAATTATTTAGTACTATGTGCACTATAAACTATCAAATTTTAATCAAAATCGTTAGAGCCGTTTTTGAGAAATTTGGATTTTTCACATTTTTAAGGGTTTTTAGGGGTGAACTACCCTTAAAAATCAAAAATTCAAAAAAATGAAAAAATGCCTGGAGATACGGTGACTATATATATATAAATGCCAAATTTCATCTAAATCGGACCAACGGGGTAGGCTGTGGCACTGTACACATCCAGACACAAACACACACACACACACACACACACACACACACACACACACACACACACACACACACACATACACACACATACTTTACAAAACACAAAACAATACTTTCTCCATATACTATGTATGTATAAGGGGACAAAATAAAAAAACCCTTTTTTTTTGATTAAAATTTGTCTAAAAGTTAATTGCTAGAATAATCTCTATATATAAAATTGAATGTATGTCTGTATGTCTGTCTGTCTGTCTGTCTGTCTGTCCGTCTGTCCTTTATGCGTTGCTAAACTACTCATCCGATCGCCATGAAATTTTAGGAAGTTGCTCTATATGTGTCCGGGAAGGTTTTAGTGAAAAAATATTTTCGAAACCCCCATAAGTTTCCATTTTATGGCGTTTTAAATTTCTAATGTTAACCTTATGGAGAGTAAGTTTGTTTACAAATTGTCTACAATGAAAACATTTGATTTCTTAGCTACAGCTGATTGGTTTACTTTCCATTAGCTTTTCTATCCAATGCCATCTGAATCATTCATTAATGTTAAACTATGAAGTAAATGTATACTGTAAAAAATGAACAGCTTTATTCACCACGTTAATAGTTTACGGTTTTGAGGGATTATGTATTTATATTTTCTGTCTGATTAAAGTCACGTGTTTATATGATAATTACAATGTTTAGGCTATATTATTACGTTTATTATAATAATCAGCTGTTGTATATCTTTCCTATAAAAGCCGTATTACAGTTAGGTTTCGTTTGGGTTTGGATTGGATTTGAAAATTGTGAATTAATCCACTCAGATTTATTGCGTATTGCTATTCGACTTCAGAACATGGCCAATCTTAAAGTTAACATGTGTTTACTGTGAGGCGTTACGAAGTTCGCCGGGTCAGCTAGTCATTAATAAAATTAATACATATCGAATACCAGTCTTTAAAAATATTTGTAGAGCAATTGTGTGTGTGTGTGTGAATGTTTGTAGGCTATATGTAGGATGAGTCAGAAGGGATATGAGGGGGAGGAGTTGTGAGACACTGCTCTTTTCATGTCTTCACATGAACATGACATGTAGAGACTTGTGCATTGCAAATCAGTGATCTCTGCCTATTTTTATTTCAGTAAGAGCTGAGCATTCAGTGAGCTATCATCTTCTGTACTAAAGAAAAGAAAGAAAAAGAAAAACTGTGCTTTAATAAATGAAAAATAATATTTGTTGACACTTTTTTATCACTAATTATTTAACTAAAAAGTCATAGTAACTATAGACAATATCTTTCTACAGCACTTTGTAACACTGGTCACTAAGACTGTCTTCTGTACTAATATGTTGTGATTTTGAAAGTAAAGTGTACGTTTTGCAGTTTTTTTAAATAATTGGTTTAATGTAGTGTAGTGTAGTGAATAGTTTTAGTGTGTAGAGTGTAGTGGAAAACAAGCATAAAAATTATGATACCGGATTTACCACAATTTATTGTTGTAATCCTTTTGGAAGAAGTAATAACAAAGTTATAAAAAGTCTAAGACTAGTTCAAGGATGGATGTTTGAAATAAATAGTGAAGTAAGGCCTGGGATGAAAATTTGTGACAGCTGTCGAAAACAACTATTAAAAGAAAAGAATACTTTAGATTCCGTTGAGTTGGATAAACCATCATCTTCACAAATGGACACTAACTTTATTGACCATGATTTATCATTGGAGTATTTAAACAAATCGCTTTCAAATATTGAATAATCACCTATTATCAAGAAAAGGTTGCTATCAACTAGTTACTGTAAAAAGTTGGAAAAAGTCACTAAAAAGCTTACTAATGAGTTGGTCGGTGATGTAAGCTTCAGTGAGAATGAAGAGCAAGTTGACACAGATTCAGAAATGATTGTACAAATGAATGAAAAATTCCAGAACACTACAAAAAAAGTGAAAAGTTCTTGATCCTTACTACATTACCTAAAAGTTAGACGGTAAAAAAAATTTAAATTGAGTTCGGTATTAGAAACAGAATGATCAGAAAAGCTATATTGCTGGTTAAGGAAAAGGTAATTATGTCATGACCAGATCAAAAGCCAGGAAAAACTTTAGACCAGGTCATTGCAGATAAAGTAAACAGTTTTATAACTCAGATTATGTAAGAAGGATAATGCCAGGGAAGAAAGATTTTGTAGCGATGAAAGTAAATGGAAAGAAAAAACATGTGAAAAAGAGACTGGTTTTGTTAAATTTAAAATAGTTTAACACTGTTTAAAAAAATTGAATCAGCTGTGAAAATAGGTTTCTCAAAGTTCGCTGAATTAAGACCTAAGAATTGTATTTTGGATGGAGGAAATGGAACCCACTCTGTTTGCTTATGTACAACTCACAAGAATGTAAAATTAATGATTGTTGGCGGAAAACTGAAAGAAGTGAAGATGAGGCTACTGATATTGGTGATTACAAACAATGTCTGTCACAGATAATGTACCAAGAAAGAAGCTGTTACCGTAGGTTTCATGGCAAGATTTAAGCCCATGACCATATTATTTTTCTGTTCATAGGTGCCCAGAGGCCAAAAACCTCAATTGTAAAATTTTATATGTAGGAATATATATATTTTATATGTATTTTATATATTGGTTAAATAAAGTAACATATTACTGTATACTATCTTAAATTGTTACACAATATAAACAACATTGTCTGCAATAATTTATTCCTATATTTTTATAAATACCCGGGTATTTACACATTTTTGTGAATTTTCCATCTAGGGGGAAGCTATTACCGTAGGTCTCATAGAAAGACTTAAGCCTGGGACCATGTTATTTTTTTCATTTTGAGGTGAAAACAACAGTCATAAAAAACAACAGTCGTTAAAAATGTTATATCCATATAAATAAAATTAGAGTTTTCTCCGTACATTACTCAGATTTATTCATTTATTAGTTATTTTAACGTTTCGTGCGTCAGAGTAACCGAAACAGGTCTTATCTCAATTTTTACTTTTTACACTTTCTAATAACCTTTTAACAATGTTTCTGTCCACGGAAGAACCCAATTTCGACGTTTCGTACGATTTTAGGCTGTATTATGACCCTCTCAAACCATACCGTCTAGCTAGGGGATCGGGGTTCTGGGCGGGAAAACAAATCACTCAAATACACTTATTTCACTCTCTAATAACATAATTAACAATAAAAACACCAAGAAACACAGTTTCCTGACGTTTTCTAACGTTTTCTGGCCAAAATAAGGCACCCTTGAAACACCAGTCAACCTCGTTGCCTACAACAATTAACGTTCTGAGCTGGGAGAAACGAGAAATATTTGGGAGTCAGGGATATTTTAGGGAATTTGGGATAATTTTAGGGTAAACGGGAGATTCTCTTGATTCACAATTTTGAACTGGAAAAGCTTGTTTGTAGATTTAAGGCGTAAGGTTAAGTTTATGTTAAAGATTTGTTATTTTTACTTTAAATTAATTTAACTTAATTTCATCAACTGAATTAAAAATTAATTAGTTGGGAATGTACTCAAACAAATAAAATGGCGCAACAAATCATTAACTGAGCTCAACCATATTTAGTATTAGTTCATTTCATTGTCAATCAGCTGGACAAATCCATTATTCCTTCAGCACAATGTAATTGAAATATATAAAGAGGGACGGCAAGTACAGAAACTACTTCTAACCAATGACATATTTGTTTATTTACACAAATAATTGAAGGATGTTTATTTTATAATTGGTTTGATTTATAAAATATAACAATTCTTCTTTCTTGTACTTAACATGTTTAAATGTCGGAAAATCACTAGTTGTTATGTTTTAGACTGTCAATTAAAATACATTGGGTTTCTGTCGTATCGTTGAAAAATATAACTAATTGTGAAAGTAGTATAAAGGCTATCGTAAAATCCGAGATATTGCCAACGTACAGCGCTCTGCGGAGTTAAGTTAGGTTTTTTATTGATATTTTCATGTCGTTAAATATATTTTATACTAGGCCTATCAAGAAAAAACCTAACTTAACTCCGCTGTATGTCGGCAATATCTCGGATATTACGACAAAACGCTACGTGTGTTAGTCGACGACATACATCGCTCTGCGGAGTTAAGTTAGGTTTTTTTATTGATAGTATAAAATATATTTATCGACATGAAAATATCAATAAAAAACCTAACTTAATTCCGCAGAGCGCTGTATGTTGGCAATATCTTCTCGGATATTACCATAAAACGCTACGTGTATTAGTCGCCGACATACTCTGTTGGAAAAAAGTAGCCCTCATTTACCAACTCAAATTTATATATATATATAATGTATTAATATATAATATAATATATATATAATATATATATATTATATTATATATTATGTGTATATATATATATACACATAATATAATAATATGAATCCCATAATTGCATCGGCATAGTGAAGTGACATTATGAGGATTGGTGCTCTGTGGATTAATATTTCATTATTACTCCTCAGTCCTCACCTAATCAGCTGTTACCAACGTTGTTAAAACCTCTGCTAAAATAAGCCTATTAAAACCCGGATTCTATTAAATATCCCGTTTCTCTCTACCTAAAACTCTTAATCGTTTACAAAAAAATCCCTGATTCTTCAATATTTCCCATTTCCCCGGCCCAGTAGCCAGGTGTCTGCCGAACTCACTGTTGACTGGACGTTATGGAGTGTCGTATTTCGGTCAAAAAAACGTTGGGAAAACTGTGTTTTTTGGTGTTTCTATTGTTAATTATGTTATTAGAGAGTGAAATAAGTGTATTTGAGTGATTTGTTTTCCCGCCCAGAACCCCGATCCCCTAGCTAGACGGTATGGTTTGAGAGGGTCATAATACAGCCTAAAATCGTACGAAACGTCGAAATTGGGTTCTTCCGCGGACAGAAACATTGTTAAAAGGTTATTAGAAAGTGTAAAAAGTAAGTCTAAGGTCGATTTTATATAGATTGGTAGGATACTGTAGTCGGAATATTTACCGCGAGCATTTAAAATCCCACTGTTTACACGATATTAGTCATATTTTGCTTTCAGTTTTCAATGAATCACCTACTAGTAATGATCCACAGTCTTTGTAGACCTAATAACATATCATGTGATAGGGCCTAAACATTTATTTCCATTCATGAGAAATTGACCCAATTAGATGGATACTTCAAGGTGAATGAACAAAGGGAGAATGTGATTAACATACTCGTATTAATTACTTAATATGTAACTTAATTCCTGACAAAAATTAGTTAATCATTTCCCAGGTTCCTTAGGATTGCAACCTAATAAACAAAGGTGACTCTTTTTTATTTAATTTTATAAAAAATGCTGCAGTTAACGACAGCATAAGCTTAACAAAATTAAAATAAACTTACCTGAGAATGTTAAGTTTCATATATGTATATAATCTAGGTTAGGAATCTAACTTTAAATAATCGTATTAAAAGAAAAATATTTAAAATTAATAAATATACAAGGTACTAGAACTTTTTGGTATTGACGATTTTCTTAAATTTAAAACTCAACGATATTTACATAAATAAGTTACATATTTTTTCCAATGAGAATAAATTTTCAAAACGAACACGAACACCAAATTCACCTGTCACCGATTCATCACATCAATCATCAAGGCACTCCCCAGGTCAACGGTTCCCATCTTGTAGAATCCTATTTTGTAGAAAAAGTAGATATCCCATCCTGTAGAAAATTAAGGTTTCCAATCGTGGAGAATTATATAGCTGTTCTTGTTTTTTATATTAAAAATTCAATGCAATAGCTCTGGTGGTTTCTATGGGAACCTGTTACATATTTTCCATCTTACAAATCACCAACACCCCCCTCTTTACACAGAAACAAATATGAAATGCTCGTTCATGTGTTCTTCTATAATTTAAGTAACTTATTGGGTAATCTTTTGTGGGTTAGTGTTTAAGTTATTCATTTACTACTGTTAATATTATTAGTTTATTTTATTATTATTAATAGATTAGGTGAATAATTCTGTCTTAGTAATTTTAGTCCACGTTTTTTAAGAATGTGTAGAACAGGTTGTAAGACTAAAAGTAAGTTTTTAATAGAAATCTTGGAACTTTTATTTTACACTAAAAATTACCCTGAAATCGCCATTACCCTTCAATTGCCCTGTCCTTTCAAAATACCCTAAAAAGGGTAACTTGTCCTAAAAGTGGAGAAATTGCCAGTAACTTGGATGGAAGTTTAGTTTGTTTTTATCTTTTTGCCATTGGCGAACTCAGATTTTAGCTATGTAGTTTCGTATTACACTGTTTATGATCGATTTTTCTCATCTAAATTTTGTGGTCATCCCGGATATCGAACCCACCACCTCTTGCACCGAAGTACAAGTCGCTAACCTTTAGGCTAGTAGATAACATCGTTAATTTTTTAGATCACCTTATTCGTTTTTACTTTGTTGGAACGAGTAACCACTCTTAGGCCTGTTTCACATATACCCGGCTGTCGTGTGTCGGGTGTCGTTTAACCGGCTGTTGGGTGAAGAAGCATTTGGAGCCGTTCATATATGCACGACTTGTGTCGTTGTCCGTTAATGATTAACCCGGCTGCCGTGGACTGGTCGAGGGATGCCGGGCGCCCCCTTCAGCAAGGCCGGCTGCCGGTGTCGGGTAAACGAGCCGGCTGAAGTAGTGGGGGTAGCGGCCCAATATGACTGTTCACATACAACCGGCACTTGCCGCCTGTCGTCCGCCTACACCACGTGTTTTTTGCTTATGGTAATTTTGTACAGTCGTAGTGCGCAAAGTTTTGATTATGTCGGAAGTAGATCTTGAAATACTTATTAGTTAGGTACATGAACAACCAGTCTTATGGGACAAAACTTTAGAAGACTATAAAGATAGAATCAAAACGAAAAATGCCTGGATTGAGGTTTTTAAACAGTTAAATGAAGGATTCTAATCTTCTATATAACAGTAACATTGCAATTGCTTTAGTGCGATCCATTTGTCCCTCACAAGCACAATCTGAAGTACAAATGCTGGATTGCCGGTGTCGGCGTAATGTGAACAGTGCACTCGTGCAGGTGCTGGGTAGAAATCGGGTTAACGGCATGCCGGGTAAATGTGAAACGAGCCTTAGAGCCAACTAGGGCTTTGGAAAAACAAGACTATATACGAAATAAAGATTCTTATTGGTCTTGGTCTATTCTATTGGTCTTATGTCCTGAGAGCTAACCATCGCCTTGGTGGCAACCCGATGATCTATATTACTAACAAATGGTGACTAGGGGACAGTGTTGACCTCCTGTAATCCGGCTTCCTGGGGGTCACGAATTGTGGTTAGTTTGTGAACGTTGTTGGTGGATGTGATATTCTCTCATTCGTAACGCAAAGGATTTAACGGATTCCACGTAACTATAGGTCCCTTATTTGCCATTGGCTTTTGGGCTATTAATTAACAGTCCTTTCAAAGGATGTCAGCCTTTGTCAGTAACAAGACTACAAGATCGCACCATATCATCTGATACTCAACCCTCATTCTGGCTTAAAATACATACCTTGTAGTATGGTCGCCATTTCAATAATTTTTTATGTAGTTAACACTCTTCATAATATAAAGGGTAGCATATACCATGTAAAACAACCCTTATTGCAGCAAACCTGCATACTCAGTTCTATTCGATTACTATGATGGGAATAATATGTTCTATGGAATTCGCTTTTCTCACGCCACCAGTGTGCTGCGTGTGATATCGTTTGAAATTAACACTGAAAATAGAAAAAAACATTTGGCCGAAATTATCTCTGAAACTCGAAAAAAATATTTTTAATTAATTTAAATTTTATCCATTTTAGAGAGTATTAGATCTTGGAGAACTGGTGTGTGTAGATCTATAATTTGGTCTACTGCGTGCTACATTTGGTCCTGGCAATTCTACAGTTGGGCTAATTCAGTAAGTATGTAGGATGAGTGAAAAAGGGTTGAATCAGCTTATTACTGTTGTACTGGGCACAATAAACAATTTGGAATTTATTAATTTCAAGAGCTTGAATAATTCAATAAGCCTAATTTGTTCACACATTCTGTAATCCATTTCCATATTATTTATTTGAGTAATAGTTATAACAAAAACATTTTCCAGGAGTCAGAAACTCTGAGCCGAAGTCAGCTGGAAACCCTGCTGGCGCTGAAGAGAATGAGCTAGCCTGTGTTGTCTGTGAGGTGCACAAGAGAGTATGCATGTGTGACCCATGCAAACATTTTTGTTTGTGTGGGACTTATGCAAGTATTCATAGAAGCAATGTTCGGTGTGACCATGCAGATTTGCCGCTGCGATAAGGTGCCCTGTGTGTAGGGGCATCCTAAATGGTTACCAGCAAATTTTTCATTGAGAAAATAAAAAAGTAGTTTTTAAATCTGTTGCAGTGACCATTTTATTTTTAATGTTACTATTTGTTGACCTAACTGATTTCTTAGGCCTAAACTTAATATTTTATACATTATTAACCCTAGAAGTGGCAAGCTTTTTACTCTTAACTGTAACATAAAAATAATTATATAATACATTCATGAGACATAGCATCTATAACTGAACAATGACATCTTGTAACATTAATAAATTATATTTATTTATTCACTCTGCCATTTACACCATGTTATTAGTTATGTTTTATTTTATTTTCATTTTTCCAAATTCAAGGTATATTGACAATGTTTTGTTTTATCTGGAGTAAGTTGTTATTGGAACAATTTTTTATCCAGCACAAAAGAGCAATTATAGGTCATATTAATGGGTTGCCTTTATTTGTCCAACCTAATGTTATAACTCTGGTATCCTACCTATTTATGTATTCCATTCACTTTGCTATGCATCAAAGTACACATATATTTGTGTAGTATTAATGTTGTGTTAATTTGTATACAACAATACCATGAAAATACTAATGTAGCAGCCACTGAACTAGGTTGCTGAACAAGCTCTATTAGGATTATGATGGACAACTATTTTTATAGGTACCATACATAATTTGACCTAATAGTGTTTTTCATGTAACAACTTCAAAAGGATAAAGTAGGTCCAGAGTTTGGTCATTACCTTAGTACAGTACATTCTCTTCCTTAACGAAAATAAAGTCACAGAACAACATGAATAAGCTATTTTACTTCAACCATCATGGCAATAATATATAGAGTATGATTGCTCATACTATAAAGGGCAAAAATGTTAGGTGATAATAGGCTACAAATTATATTAAGTCATAAATATATATATTTATAGATTCAAAAATAATAAACTTAAGCCTCCATAAGAATGTAAAGGGTGATAAGTAACAGCAACCATAAACCATAAATAGCAGCAGACCTGCGTACTCAGCGAATTTCCAAATCAATTATAAATAATAATAATATACATGACAAGTTTTATAAAAATCTGTCCATTAACATGAGAATTATTTACCTATTCTCCATAAGATTAACATGGGAAAGAGTGTGCAGGTTTGCTGCCGTGAGGAACACTGAAATTAGGCATTTCTACCATAAATAATTTTTATCTTAACATTTATACCAACTTTCATCAACATCTGTCCATAAATAAAGGAGTTTTCCTATTCCCTATATGATTAATATGGGAAAAGAGTATGCAGGTTTGTTGCCATGATAAACACATAAACTATGATTTTTAAGCATAAATGGATAGATCTCAACCAGATGAAGCTAAATATCAAGTTTTATCCAAAAATATTGATTAAAATGGGAAATATTAATTATTCCCTATGTTTAGATTTTTTAATATCTCGGTAACCGTTGGAGATAGAGAAAAACTTTAAGGAACTTAATAGTGTAGGTTTTTAAGCTGATTCTAATGGTGAAATATAAAATTAGAAATTTTTAAAAATTAAACGTGAAAAACGCAAAAAACCCCATTTTGGGGTACAAAACCCCCCCAAACTACACGTTCCCATTGACCAATATGTCTGGTTTACGAACTCGTCCGAGCATTTGTAGGAATACACGTCTCTACCGAATTTGGTCTCGTTCGGACCATTTTTACGAGAGTTATCGTGTTCACAGACACATATATTTATATATATATATATATAAATTTTAACGACTAATGTTTTTGGACTCTGGGCACCTAAAGAAGAAAAAATAACATGGTCCCGGGCTTAAGTCTCACCATGAGACCTACGGTAATAGCTTCTTCCCTATGGGAAATTCACTAAAATTCAATCCTGAAGCTCAAACTACCTACAGTCTCACTTTTGTAATATCTTTGTGATGAATAAATAAGACAATTTTCTCTACTCCATGAGAGTAAAAGGAGGTAAGGAAAATACCTCTGTACTTTTATTAAATATATACTCTTTCCTGCCAAATATAGGTTGGCAAGGAAACATTTACCACGGTAAAAATTCATCTAATTATCTGTGTCGAATAAAAAACTATAGGAACTGTTAAGATTGTTAATGAAGATTAAAAAACCTAGGAGGTATGGGGGGCATTGCCCTCCCTTAATGCAGAAAAGGTTTGTAAAACAATGTTACAGTATTTAAATAACAATTTATTCTGAATCTAAACAATGTACTTGGAGCTGACAGTCTGTTGTCAATGTCATTTTTCATAGGATATTGCATATGCACCAGCACATGATCATATAACTACCGATCTAAAAAGAGTATCAAATCGACATGGCTAATAGTAGCTAAACCATTTGAATTTTCTTTCATAAAAAATGACTAAACTGTTATTCTGAAAATACTTTTATTATAAAAAGATAAAACATTTATTAACATACCTACATAAAGCGATAGGATGTTACTTACTTACTTGATAGTTTTGTTCCCTAGTTCTTTGAACAGCTTTGCTGAATAGAACGTGTCATATTTATTTTTAATACATAAAGATCACATACTACACAATATTTGGAATATAATTTGATTCAAAATACACGGACGTGACATAAATTGTGCGCGGAAACATCAGCTGTTTCAGCTCCTCAAGCCCATAGAGAGGACTTTTTACCGATCACACATCAACACCCCGAACTCCTGCAGGTTCATCGTTCGCACACTCTTGAGGTAATGAGTTACAGACACTTATTGTGCACTGAGGTAATAGCTCAGAGTGTGGCTTCTGAGCAAAGAGTCTCAAGATCATGCGCTCTACGTGTGTAATAGGTGTGCTGGTCCCCTCACAGGTTGAAAAGGTGTAGATTACCAGAATATTGAGGACAATATGGCAGTATATTGACATAACCTTTAGCTCCTTAAAAGAGAGCTTTAGTTCCTGTCGTGGTTATTTGCCCCAGAAGTTTTTATGATCATCATGGGCCTTTTCTTATGATACCTAGAGTTAAGCACTGAAATACTTTAACAGTGATAAAAGATTTTAGTTGGGAAAGCCCCCATGACTCGTTAAGGTTTCACGATAGCCAGTGCATAGGCTAACCTATGCACTGGTTTCTAATATATGCAGAGGTCAAGCCACACCCACAAAATCATGAACTTCCCTGTAGACCAGTCCTAAAGGTTATGACTTATGCCACAGACCACGAATGGTGGAACCTGTTAATACTTGTGTTGCCAACAGTACAGTGACATCAGTGATCGTCCTAGCCACAGACTAAACGCCGCACACAAGCGACTGATAATCCTGTAGACCATGCCTAAGCAGTGTAACCTTTAAAATTAAAATACCCTTAATAATACTGAAAGTTACTTACTCTACTTTATCCTTAGGATCCATTTATGGTCAGTAACATTTTGGACAAAAGATTTTATATAGATAAACTACAATTTTTTAGGGGAAAATATGAGGAATTTTATGGTTAAGTAATTAGAAGGATGTCAATTGTATATCAGGGCTCATAAAAAAAGACAAATATTTATAATAATTTAATTTATTTAACAGAAATCAAGCGCAAAAGATTTTTTTAAATCAAAATTATTAAATCTCAAAAATTACAACAATTGAATATAAACATTTATAGGCTATTGAAGTGACGGATCAAATTAAGTTTCTAATCCATTTCAAACATTTTCAATTTGTCTAGCATTTACGACAGTGCTCATCAGTATGTTGATACAAATGTGCTTTCCGTATAAAACATTTTCCACATCTAAGACATTTGTAAGGGCGCTCACCAGTGTGTAAATACAAATGTACCCTCAGATCACGTTTATAAAAAAAACATTGTTCACAAGCAGGACATTTATGAGACTTGAAGGTATGTGATAAAATATGGTCTTTTAATCTCTTGGCATTTTTAAAAGACTCTTTACATGTAGGACATTTATAACGGTGAGTATTCATATGTTTTCTCAGAGCACTAGCCAATGTAAAATATTTTACACACGTCAGACATTTATGAGGGTTTATACTAGTATGTGAATACATAATATGAGTTTTAATGTTTTCTTGTCTTACAAAACATTTTCCACAAGTAAGACATTTGTAAGGGCGTTCACCAGTATGAAAATACAAATGTACCCTTAAGTCTCGTTTATAACAAAAAAATTGATAACATGATGGACATTTGTAAGGTTCCTTACCAGTATGTAAAAGGATATGTTTTTTCAGAGTAATTGACTGAGAAAAACCTTTTTGACATGTCGTACATTTATAAGGACGCTCACCAGTATGTACGAGCATATGTCTTTTCAGATAAATTGACAGTGAAAAACATTTTTTACATGTCGGACATTTATGAGGACGCTCACCAGTATGTAGAAGCATATGTGTTTTCAGAATACTTGAACGTGAAAAACATTCTTTACATGTAGAACATTTATGAGGACGATCACCAGTATGTACGAGCATATGTGTTTTCAGATTACTTGACTGTGCAAAACATTTTTGACATGTCGTACATTTATGAGGACGATCACCAGTATGTACGAGCATATGTGTTTTCAGATTACTTGACTGCACAAAACCTTTTTGACATGTCGGACATTTATAAGGACGCTCACCAGTATGTACGAGCATATGTCTTTTCAGATTAATTGACAGTGAATAACATTTTTTACATGTCGGACATTTATGAGGACGCTCACCAGTATGTAGAAGCACAATATGTCTTTTCAGACTACTTGACCGTGAAAAACATTTTTTACATGTCGAACATTTATGAGGACGCTCACCAGTATGTACGAGCATATGTGATTTCAGACTTCCTGACCGTGAAAAACCTTTTTGACATGTCAGACATGTACAAGGGCGCTCACCAGTATGTACGAGCATATGTCTTTTCAGATTAATTGACTGCACAAAACCTTTTTGACATGTCAGACATTTATAAGAACGCTCACCAGTATGTACGAGCATATGTCTTTTCAGATTAATTGACTGCACAAAACCTTTTTGACATGTCGGACATTTATAAGGACGATCACCAGTATGTACGAGCATATGTCTTTTCAGATTAATTGACTGCACAAAACCTTTTTGACATGTCGGACATTTATAAGGACGCTCACCAGTATGTACGAGCATATGTCTTTTCAGATTAATTGACTGTGAAAAACATTTTTTACATGTCGGACATTTATGAGGACTCTCAACAGTATGTAGAAGCATAATATGTCTTTTCAGACTGCTTGACCGTGAAAAACATTTTTTACATGTCGAACATTTATGAGGACGATCACCAGTATGTACGAGCATATGTGTTTTCAGATCACCTGACCGTACAAAACATTTTTTACATGTCTGACATACATAAGGGCGCTCCCTGGTATGTAGAAGCATATGACTTTCCAGACTGCTTGACAGTGAAAAACATTTTTTACGTGTCGGACATGTATAAGGGCGCTCACCAGTATGTACGAGCATATGTTTTTTCAGATCCCCTGACCGTACAAAACATTTTTTACATGTCTGACATATATAAGGACGCTCACCAGTATGTACGAGCATATGTTTTTTCAGATCACCTGACCGTACAAAACATTTTTGACATGTCAGACATTTATGAGGGCGCTCAACAGTATGTACAAACATATGTTCTTTCAGATTACTAGAACGTGCAAAACATTTTTGACATGTCGAACATTTATGAGGACGATCACCAGTATGTACGAGCATATGTGTTTTCAGATCACCTGACCGTACAAAACATTTTTTACATGTCTGACATACATAAGGGCGCTCCCTGGTATGTAGAAGCATATGACTTTTCAGACTGCTTGACAGTGAAAAACATTTTTTACATGTCGGACATGTATAAGGGCGCTCACCAGTATGTACGAGCATATGTTTTTTCAGATCCCCTGACCGTACAAAACATTTTTTACATGTCTGACATATATAAGGACGCTCACCAGTATGTACGAGCATATGTTTTTTCAGATCACCTGACCGTACAAAACATTTTTGACATGTCAGACATTTATGAGGGCGCTCACCAGTATGTACAAACATATGTTCTTTCAGATTACTAGAACGTGCAAAACATTTTTGACATGTCGGACATTTATAAGGACTATCACTAGTATGTACAAGCAAATGTTCTTCCAGATTACTTGACTGTGAAAAATATTTTTCACTTCTAGAACGATAAGAAACTACTGGATCAGATTCTTTTTTTTCCTTCAGTAAGCTCATAGTAATTTTTTTCTTATTGAACTTATATAAATTTACATATTTCAGCTTGATTAATCTGATTAATAGCCAAAGTAAATACCATCTTATTTTTAAATAAATAAGGGTTTGTTGTTTATCATTTTTCACAAAATCTTTTAACCGAAAACAAACTTCTGTTGTTTCTTAAAAATACCATAATCAAATAATGCAATTTTACAAATGATCAACACTATTCTTTGTTTTCATTCAAAACTGATTTCGTTCAGGTTTTCCTCTTACTTCTGATAGGCCCATATTTTGGTTGCGCAACTATACCCTGAAACAAGAAATCATTTTAGAATTCTAATATATTCATATATAAAGCAAAACTCTCATTCAAACCGATTTTCTCATTAACATACCATGCAAGTTGTATTCAGTAATTAATGAGAATATTTAAATATTGTGGACTTGGAGAGTCCGATTGTCAAATATTTTATTATTATCTTGGTAATATTATCCCAAATAGCATGCGTTACACTCAGGAGATCACATAATCATCATGCGGGCGAACCCACATACCTCCTCGTTTCAAAAGCATTAATTTAAGAAAATAGATTTATATTATATACACATACATAAGAGGATAATATATTCAACCATATAAATTAAAAAAAAAAAAACGGTATCAGTGGATTGACACATACTCACTCCCTTAGTACATTTAAAAGCCAATTCGTAATAAAACTATCATGATCTTCAAAGTTTATCTAAATATCATTAAATAATTTATTGTTTCATAATTAATCATCCTATTTATTAAAATAAAAACTGTTGGTTTTTTGGGTGATTTGACCTAACGCTTCATACCAAGTTTCATGGAAAACGGTTGGGAAATAAGGAATAAATTGATTTTTTAATATTCTCCATAAGAATAGACAATAGACAATAGACAAAATTCTTTATTTACATAACAATTGAGAAATGTAATGGCGTCAAGATTTGTACATAGATTTTTTTTTCAGTAATTCTTCCTCCAGTCCAGGAACTCATTAATGGAGTAGAATGGCCGGTTAATAAGCCAGTTGTTCAGAGAAGTCTTCAGTTTCTTCCCGTTCAGTGCTTTTAGATATTCTGGTAGTAGGTTGTAGAGTTTCATCCCCATGTATGACGGTTTCTTTTCATATGACGCAGAGTGGTGTAGTGGAAGGTGAAAATTTGATGCATGGCGGGTGTTATATGTGTGTATGTCATGGCCTCGTTGCCTCGTTTCATTGCGTTGTGGTGACGGTTAACACATTTATAAGGGTAAAGGCATTTCTGCAGCTGTCTCTTGGGCCAAGACCGGTTATAATCCTCACTGCTCTTTTCTGCAGGAGAAGGATTCTGTTGAGGTTTCCCGCTGTTGTGCCTCCCCAGGCGACAAGACCGTACCTTAAGTGGGACTCAAACAGTGCATGGTAGGCGATTTTGGTTGTAGTATCATCACTGATATGCTTTATTCTTTTCAGAACGTACAAGCATGAACTTAGCTTTTTGGAGAGTGTGTCAACATGATTGTTCCAGGATAGGGTGTTATCGATAATCATTCCCAGAAATTTGGTGTGGCTTTCCATTGTCACATCTGGTAGCTCTGGGACTTCATCCTGTCTTCTTCCAAAAGCTAGTTGTTTAGTTTTTTCAGTGTTTACTACTAGGTCATTTTCATGGCAATATTGATACGCCTTATTTAATGCAATGTAAGAGTTAATGGCCAAGTTATTTGGTGATGACTCAGAGACGAGAAGTGTCGTGTCATCAGCATACATCAGGGGTGTGCAGTGCATCCCTAGATATTGTGGCATGTCATTCGTCAGGAGAATGAAGAGGACTGGTCCTAGCACTGACCCCTGAGGCACGCCCCTTTTTACGGGTAGAGGGGTAGATCTTATTTCTTGGCATATGTTTTGATGTGTGTCTGTAATCTCAACAATCTGGCTTCTCTCTTCTAAATAGCTCTTGAGCCATGCAAGGGCTTTTCCTTTCACACCTAGTTGTTCGAGTTTGTTGAGGATTAGTTCATGTCCCAAGCAATCGAAAGCCTTGCTAAAGTCCAGCATAATTTCAGTAACCAGGTTTTTATTTTCCAAGCTACTGATGATGAATTCGGAAAGTTTGATTATTGCAGATGTTGTTGATCTTCCTTTAGTGAAGCCATGTTGGCTTGTTGTTAACAGGTTGTTCAGTTCGCAATGGTCCATTAATCTTTTTAAAACTACTTTCTCAATTTCTTTGGAGAAGGTTGATATTAGCGATATTGGCCTGTAGTTTTTGGTTTCAGTCTGATTTCCACTTTTAAACTTAGGGTATACTTTACTTTGTTTCAGTTTAGTTGGGAAGTGCCCCTGCGCAAGGGACAGGTTTGTTATTTTTACTAGAGGCGGAATTAAGGATTTTTTACAGTGTTTTACTACCTTTGCTGATATTTCGTCTACTCCTGCGGAGTTTTTATGTTTGAAATTGTCAATGATATCTTCAATTTCCATTTCATTAGTGTAAGGAAACTGAGATAACTCATTACCATTAGTGTTTTGAGATGTGTGTTGATTTGGAACTTTAGGCTGATTTTTAAGGGTAAGTTCAGCAATGTTAGTAAAAAAGTGGTTGAAGTGATCAGCAATTGCATGGGGGTCTGTGAGAATTTCATTTCCTATAGCAATTTGCGGTAGCCTTGATTTTGGTTGTTCGTTCTTTCTTTCACTGTTTATGACTTGCCACAATGCCTTTGATTTATTTTCAGCATTTGCTACATGGTGTGCAGACGCTTGGCGTTTGATTGATTTTAGCCTAACGTCATATTCTTTCTTCGTCTTGCTCATTTCATTTTTGTCCATTAGCAATCCAGTGATTTCATATTTCCGAAGTTGTTCCAAATAAACATTTTTCAGGCGATTTGTTTCGTCGTCGTTTTAGAGCTTCACTTTCTTTTTTCTGGAACGGACATTTTTCCTGGGACAGGTTGAGTTCATATTTAAAACAACTGTTGACAGAAGATTATTGTAGGCTGTTTCTGCTGAGTCTGTGTTGTGTACATTTTACCAATCTTCATTTTCCAGTTGTGCCTTCAACAGATTTAGATTTCTTTGGTTTAATATCCTTCGCAGTGTATTTTGTTGTTTAGGTGGAGTTGCCATGTTTTTTATTTCACAGACTTGAGCTGTGTGGTCGGAAATTCCAGCAGGGATAACATTAGTGGTTATTTCCTTCATGTCTAGGTTTGTGCAGATAAAATCTATCGATGATGCGGATGTTGGCGTGACTCTGGTTGGAGGGAGAGGGATTCTAACGATGTTGTGGCTACTCAAGGTGTCATTTAGCATTTGATTTTCCCTTTGCTGTGTCGTCTCTGTTTTAAGACTATCGACATTTATATCTCCCATAACCAGAATTGGGTGATTTTCAGCCTTAGTTTCTTCTATAGTCGCTGAGAGTAGGGTCAATGCTTCTTCTAGTCGCCCTGATGGAGATTTGTAGACACCTAGAATGTACAGCTTCTTTTTGCCTAAAGACATTTTAATCATGCTCATCTCACATGTTAGTTCTTTGTTGTAGTCTATGCTTATGGAGTGTGCAGCTGTTGCTAATTCATCTTTGACAAAGATAGCAACACCTCCTTTTTTATGGTCTACACGGCTGAAGTTTGTTTTTAAGCAGTAATTAGGCAGTCTGGTGTTTTCCATTTGATCTTTTTTAAAACCATGCTCGCTAAGGATGATAACGTCTGGGTTGGTGTCTTCTATTAGATGATTTAGCTGGTTGATTTTGTTGCCTATTACCTGTACATTTTGATGGATGAGGGAGAGTTTATTTGCAGTCTTATTTACTTTTCCTTTGTTGTTTTTAGATTTGAGTTTAGGTAGATTTTTGTTTTGTAGGACTGTGGTTGTTTGAATTTTCCTTTTTTCTTTTTGGTTTGTCCTAAAAAATGAGAAGGACTGTGAATCTCTTTTGAATATTTTTCTTTTTTATGTGAATCTGATTTAGTGTCTTCAGAGGAATCTGAATAGTGCGGGGTTATTGTGGTGTCGCTGAACTTTTCCAGATCTTGTTGGGACAGTGAGTTTGCTTGCTTAATCCATTTACATAGCAGGTCCTCACTGTTCCTTGAGTAGTATGCCAGAGATTGTGTATGCCTAGATATGGCAACAAGACAGTGCGAAGGGGAATTGTATATTTCATCTTTTGTGTTTGATAAGCATACTACAGCAATGTGTTTTGCCTGCCTCCCTTGATATTCGTGGATTGTGAAAGCATTATAGCCCAATGGTAAAAGTTGACTTTTTTTGATTGTTTAAAGGTGAGTACTGTAGTTTCTTTATTGAGTGTGAGATCTTCGTGTTTTTGTAATGAGTGGTAACTCATCTCGCCATGTACTGGATTGTTTGTCTTCATACCCTTGTCATAAAACTTTGACAAGATGGCTGCTGTACTTCTGGTGCACCGATAAGTGGGATCTGGTAATCGGGAAGTGGGAGAATTAGTGATGCGTGAGTGAGTGAGGGCTTTGAATTTTATATATACAGATATATATATATATATATAACATAACATAAACTAAGATTTTTTTGCATAAACTAAATACCAAGTTTCATCCATAAATTTGGCTTAGAGTATGAAATATTAGTTTTTTTTCCTCCATAAGATTAACATAGGATCCCCAAAATATAATGTACTGTTTGGATTTTTTGTATATCAGTAACCGTTGGAGATAAAATCAAACTTTAAAGTACTAAATTGTGTAGTTTTTAAACTGATTCTAATTATAAAATTAAACTTTTTTTTATTACATATGGAAATACCCCCGTCGCAGCAGACCTGCGTCCTCAGCAAATTTCCAAATCAATAATATAATAATATATGGCAAGTTTTATAAAAATCTGTCCATAAACATGGGAATTATTTGCTTATTCTCCATAAGATTAACATGGCAAAGAGTGTGCAGGTTTGCTGATGTGAGGAACACTGAAATTAGGCATTTCTACCATAATAAAATTTTTATCTTAACATTTATACCAACTTTCATCAACATCTGTCCATAAATAAAGGAGTTTGCCTATTCCCTATATGATTATTATGGGAAAAGAGTATGCAGGTTTGCTGCCATGATAAACACATAAACTATGATTTTTGAGCATAAATGGATAGATCTCAACCACATGAAGCTAAATATCAAGTTTTATCCAAAAATATTCATTAATATGGGAAATATTAATTTTTCCCTATCCTCCTTAAGATTAACATTGGAGCCCCACAATACAACGTACTGTGTTTAGATTTTTTTATATCTCTTTAACCATTGGAGATAGAGAAAAACTTTAAGGAACTTAATTGTGTAGTTTTTTAAGCTGATTCTATAGGCGAAATATAAATTTAGAAATTTTTAAAAACTACATGTGAAAAACGCAAAAAGCCCCATTTTGGGGTACAAAACCCCCCCAAACTACCCGTTCCCATTGACCGATATGTCTGGTTAACGAACTCGTCCGAGCATTTGTAGGAATACACGTCTCTACCATTTGGTCTCGAATGGACTATTTTTACGAGAGTTATCGTGCTAACAGACACATATATATATACATATATATATATATATATATATATATATATATATATATATATATATATATAAATTTTAACGACTATTGTTTTTGGACTCTGGGCACCTAAAGAAGAAAAAATAACATGGTCCCGGGCTTAAGTCTCACCATTAGACCTACGGTAATAGCTTCTTCCCTATGGGAAATTCGCTAAAAGCGAAAAAACAGTTTTGGCTTACAAACACCCCCCCAAACTATCCGTTCCGATCGACCGATATGTCTGGATTACGTACTCGTACGAGTAAATTTAGGAATACACGTCTCTACCAAGTCTGTCTCTAGTCATTTCAAAAAGAAAATGTTACATCACTCCGACGAATAGTAACATACATTAGTACCCTAAGAAAAATTCTCTAATCAAATGGAACTCATCAACATTTGAACTATTGGAAGAGACTGGGACGGTGGCGACGTCTTGTAATCCAGCTACCTGGAGGTCACGAATTGTGGATAGTTGCGAGCGATGGTCGGTGGGTGTGGGTGTAGGACTTTTGGCAACCTCGCCTATCCCATTCGTCATCGCAGAGGGCTATGAAAGTGTCACAACCTGTGTTGCGGACTTTTGGCAACCGCTGTTCTCCCTGGTGGGTATTTCAGGGATTTCGTTCGTGCCGGGCGGGGTTGAGGGTGAGGGAGACAGCCCGCTTGAGAAGGGCGAGAGGGGAGGCGGCGGGCGAAGACAGACGAAGAATAACAAAGCACAACGCCTGATACCTAATTCCTTTCAAGTGTAAGATTACTAACCGTCTAAGTACTGTCTGTTGTTAAGTTTGAACTATGTTTAGAGGTACAATATTATGAATTGTATTGGTCTTATTTTTAAACCCATACTTAACTTCTTGAGGAAAGAATTAACGATTTATATTTCTTTGAAATCAGATAAGACTTGTAACTTTCAATTTATAATCTATATAAATAAGTTTGAATATGAAGTTTATGAATAAAATTGGATGAACATGAAGTTTATTAATATTTAGGACTTTGTATAAACAATTTCTGTTGACGATATCGTAGCACTTCAACAGTTCACCATATTGACCTATATTTGTTGGTGTTGTCTTGTCTTTTGTATCATTGTCTTTCAAACATTCTACTTGGAAAATCCAATTCCATCTAGCCGTACATCCTGTAACGTCCATTGTGAAATAATGGTATTAGTTCAAAGGACTTGGCTTATTCATAGCCGGTTCCCCGTAGTCGTGAATAGCCTGTCATTCCGGGGCGAGGGAGGGACTTTAAGGAATAAGAGTGATATATTGTGGGATTAAATAACGAGGCAGGGATTTTCAGAGAGAAAAGGGAGAATTTTTGGGATGAAACTGAGGTTGCCAAAAGGCCGCTGTCGAGGGCTAATTAGGGTTCCTACCCTCGGTGGGGGCTGGGCGGTTGCCAAAAATCCGTTTCCCGTGGGTGTAATGTTCTCTTGTGTGGATTAACTTCCGCACTATTCAATACTACGTTAATCCACAAAGACCAACCTCATAATTAGACTAATTCTTAATTCAGAGGTAGTGGTTCGGATTCCACGTTAAACTGTAGGTCCATTAGTTGCCATCGGCTATTGGGCTATTAATTAACAGTCCTGTCTAAGGAACGTGTCAGCCTTAGTCAGTAACAAGACTACAAGATCGCGCCACAATCATCCTACATTCATTTCTCATTCATACTTGGCTTAAAATACCTACCTGGGTAGGTCGCCATTTCAGTTAAAAGTATAAAGTAAAGATTTATGTGCTGTGCGTCATTTTTACAAAAGATATATTGTATTCACTTTCCAGTGAAAATAGTTTAGATCATGGATATGTCTGTAGGGAATGTTTTCAGTTTATCTAAACTGCTGTTATTGTTAAAAATTCGATACAATAGCTCTGGTAGTTTTTATGGAAACGGGAGATAAACTCTTCCGCTGCACTTTGCGTTTTAAAATCTACTAACACCCCCAGAGCTTAGACATATCCATGTCAATATTTTACTTCAGTTGGAGTTCTTGCAAATTGCCTAAATTTAACTTCGTGGCATTTCTTGAACGCCTGATTAGCGTTCGACGCTTTCTTCAACATCGTTCAGTACCGCATATAGTTTGCTGTGTACTGTAGGCGCTATAAAACGCCCAGAAGTTCCTTTACTATATTGTAGATAAGTAATGCAGTAGTTTATACTCTTTCGTCGTTTGTACTTTTTAACTACACAGTTCCCATGCATATTTTACTGTTTACTCTCCTAAATTTCATTTTTCACTATCATAAAATTTTCATAAGCCATTTTGAAGCCTCTCGAACTTTTTTTAAATAACAAAATTAGGTACGTAACTCGACCAAATAGTTTATTTTTACTTACACTCTACCGAAATAAATCTGAACTCAACAGTATTTACACTGTTAAACGAGGATTTTGTACCTTATATTTGCAAAATAAAATTTTGTGATGATTTTTAAAGTTTAAAAGTTTCACTGAGAAGACAAAATGACTATTTCTGTTATCCTCAGGGATTCACCTTTGGTTTACAAAAATGGTCGGGAATGAGGGGGATTTGAACCCCCCCCCAAAGCCTTTTGGTAAAATATGTATATTTCTATCGGTAATAGTTATCGAAAACTAAGCTTTACCCAGTTACAAACTAAATTGGTACAAATTATATAAAAGTTAAAATACAAAAAATGTTTTAGTGCAATAGTAAAATTCACGGTCAATGTCGCTTCAATATCAACGTCACAATGGTTCAGGACCATAAATAATCAATTTAATAAATCAAACATTTTCTTCTTTACCTCTTGAAGAAAATAACATAACACCTCCGTCGCAGCAGACCTGCGTACTCAGCGAATTTCCGAATCAATAATATATGACAAGTTTGATCAATATCTGTCGATAAAAATAATAACGAGTTATTTCCTATTCTCCATTATATTAAATTGGAAGAGAGTATGCAGGTTTGCTGCTGTGAGGAACACTAAGTACTGTAGGCGTGTCTAGCGTAAACAATTTTTATTTTGACCATTCCTACCAATATTCATCAACATCTATCCTTAAAGTAGTTTGCCTATTCTCCAAGATTAACATGGGGAAAGAGTATGCAGGTTAGCTACCATGATAAACACATGAATGACGATTTTAAGCATAAATCTCAACCATATTAAGCTAAATAGCAAGTTTCATCCAAAAATATAGATTGATAAGTGAAAATTAATTTGTCCCATTACCTTTTAGCGAATTTCCCATAGGGAAGAAGCTATTACCGTAGGTCTCATGGTGAGACTTAAGCCCGAGACCATGTTATTTTTTCGTCTTTAGGTGCCCAGAGTCCAAAAACAATAGTCGTTAAAATTTATATATATATATATATATATATAATATATAATTTATTATATATATTATATATAATTTATTATATATATTATATATATATATGTGTGTGTGTGTGTGTGTGTGTGTGTGTGTGTGTGTGTGTGTGAACACGATAACTCTCGTAAAAATGGTCCGATCGAGACCAAATTTGGTAGAGACGTGTATTCCTACAAATGCTCGGACGAGATCGTAAACCAGACATATCGGTCAATGGGAACGGGTAGTTTGGGGAGGTTTTGTACCCCAAAATGGGGTTTTTTGCGTTTTTCACAAGTAATTTTTAAAATGTTAAGTCTTATCTTCTACCATTGTAATCAGCTTAAAAAACTACACAATTAAGTCTTTCTCTCTCTCCAACGGTTACAGAGATATTAAAAAATCTAAACACAGTACGTTGTATTGTAGGGCTCCAATGTTAATCTTATGGAGGATAGGGAAAAATTAATATTTCCCACAATAATCAATATGTTTGGATAAAACTTGATATTTAGCTTCATGTGGTTGAGATCTATCCATTTATGCTTAAAAATCATAGTTTATGTGTTAATCATGGCAGCAAACCTACATACTCCTTTCCCATATTAATCATATAGGGAATAGGGAAACGCCTTTATTTATGGACAGATGTTGAAAGTTGGTATAAATGTTAAGATAAAAATTATTTATGGTAGAAATGACTACTTTCAGTGTTCCTCACAGCAGCTAACCTGTACACTCTTTCCCATGTTAATCTTGTGGAGAATAGGCTAATAATTTGCATCTTTATAGACAGATTTTTATAAAACTTGTCATATATTATTATCATATTATTGGTTTGGAAATTCGCTGAGTACGCAGGTCTGCTGCGACGGGGGTATTTTATTATTTTAATGGTATGAGTACCATTTTGTACAGTTATTTTGAGATAACTTTATTTATCAATTGGTACAGTCTAATATCAACCAAATATTTCGTTTATCTTAGGTACAGCATAAGATAAGTTCATTTGAGATACCACGTTCTTTTGTAGTTTTGAACCGTCCTTTTAAAGACGTCCGCATCATAGAGTAATGGCCTCTAAAACACCGCAGTTTATTCAACTAGCCGGCTGCACTCTGTGGACGACAGCTGTAACTAAGTGGACAATAGCCGCGATTACCCAGCTGTGTCGTCGCCGTCCTTTCTGGAAGTGACGTCACAACCGCCGCCGCCATTTTGGATTCCTTGGCCTCGTCCGCTCCTTCTTCACACGCCGGTCATCTTGACATCCTTCAAATTATGGATGTGGTCGCAGAGGAGAAATTTGTTCTCTTTGTTGTTGTCCCATTTTTACGTGCTTAAATTGGTTTTCAGTTTACGTAGAAATCATGAGCTTTAATGAAAATGTTTAAATGGATTACATACAAAATAAACGGCTGTTCAACACGTACCGTACAACTTTTTTTTAAATTATGTCAACAACTGTGCAAGTTATACAAATTTATCCATCCTCCGTAAGAATTACAATGAATACGTAGGTTTGCTGCCATAAGAAACATTAAATTTGAGGGTTTTATGGCTGTATTACAACCCTAGGGTGGTATCTTCGGTCTGTGAGACCGATGACTTAGTATTTTGAAGTTACTTCCCCCCCGCTATAATGTAGAACAGGTTTATGAGTTTGTTCCTCTTGAAGTATTTTTCAGTTTCGTTCTGCATTTTTAAATGAAATGTTGTGTTTCATTTGGATTGCTTAGATAATTTTGAAAAACGGCTTCATTCCAGTTAGTAGGCCCTACGCAAATTATTTTGATTAAAAACAAATTGTTTCTAAGTATAGACCTACTAACATCAGTTGGGGTTCAAAATTATGTGGTACTACCCATTTAAAACAATTGAATTTAAAATCTTCAAAATTTATTATTACTTAGCATCATTCCAAAATAATATTTACACGAATTTACGACAGGATAAACCATCTAAAACTAAAATCTATCTCACGGATTCACTAATAAGGAAAACTAATTCCTAGAAATTAGTTAACAACCAAGGAACGTGTCGTGAATGTCTGATTATCGTCTCAAGATAAGAATATCGGATCGTTTACACTTGAAAATTCTTACAATTCGCATAGTTCAGCGAACAGCCGGTAGGAGCGCCGTAGTATTTGTACTTGACGAGTTGTCAATTCCACCTCTTCTTTTTCAATTGTGTCATGACTTCTTCATCTCGATTTACAACCTAGGTAAGTTTTTCTTGTTTCATCAATTTCCTATAACTATTAATTGATCGCGTGTTGTTACAACTTACAAGAAAATGTTGTCGCGACTCGAAACCAAGATGGCGGACGTAGGGTAGACCCAGTTTACGGCGATTGCGGTCAAGGTCTATAGCAGAATGTCGCAGCCTCCTGCCGTATTGATTTCATTTCATTCATGTTTCAATGCAGCGTTGCTATTATTATCTCCATAAACTATCGCTGATTTAATAATCTGTCAATTAAAGTTACTAGCTGTATCAAAATCAGTTATAGGCCTACACAGTACCGTATCGTGTCATTCATAAAGATTATGTCCTACAAATTAACTTGGATTACCAGTGAAATTTGTAGAGTTTATCCTCATAGTCTGGCAATTAGGAGAAATTTATGGATTGATCTTTAATTTCAAACCATAACCGTAAAAATTGATAAATTCAGGATAAATTCTTCTGGTAATTAAAGTAATAAAACTGTCCACATAAAATTTTTGCTATGAATTTTATGATGATTACATTCTGCTCCAACAACACTCATAACGCAACAGTGAAAATAAATGCGATTTCTTTGTCAAATTTTCAATTTCTAGAAAAAGTATTTGTCAAAATAAGAAAAGTAAGGGAATGTCAGATAACTCAAAAAGATCAGTCTATAATGCATCATCGTTCTAACCAACAATTCCCTTGGATTAGGTGAATGAACGCCCAACACTAATGACCTCTGGGGCCCAACAGACAAGGACATGCGGCATGCGGGGGCCTTCCTGGGGAGCTTCCTTCGTTTTGGGAGTGTTCCCTCGGGCACTTACCACTATCCATGCACGGCAGACCATCATACGAGTAACTCGCTTCGCTCGCCAACCCACTGTACTAGCTGTCAGCAGTCTTAACTAATTATAAATAATTTTAAGTATAGATATTGCCACTTCGTTACTTCCATTTTTCGATAGGACCTTTCCTTAAAAGGATATAGCCGAAAAACGAAGATTTTTTGGGATGGTAAAAATTAAAAATTACGAAATTCCATGATACGAATCGTCAGCGTAACCTCTTAAGAACGTTCATATAAAAGTTTCTACCATCAGATTTTTAGCGACAAAGTAAAACCATGCATTTCACGAAGAAAACCTAATGTATTATTGTAAAACTTTTAACAATTCTTCCAAGGTTGAAGTGTAAAATTGTTATACCTGGCAAATTTCCTGTCGGTTGTCGACTAAAAGGAAGGTCCTTGCCAAATTTAAAGTCTCTAGCATTTCAATAGGACTTCAAAGAACTCCTATTTTTAAACCACTTCAGTAAGATGAGGTTTAAAATTTGTATCACCAGCTGATATAAAATATTATTTTAAAATCTATATAAATAAAATTAGAGTTTTGTCTGTACATTGCCCAGAATTATTATTTTTTTAGTTATTTTTACTTTTCGTGCGTTAGAGAAGCCGAAACCGGTTATATCTCAATTTTTGTCTATTTGTCTGTGACGCTCCAGGAGGCATTGTACGCCGTCTTCTCCGGAAAAACGGGAGAACTGATTACAATGAAACTTATTTCATGTATTCTCTACATTCCAGAGAATGTTTATAAATGCTTGAAATCGCCCGCCGCCTCTTGAAAAGTAAATAACGAGCATTTAAAAACCCACTTTTACGCGATATTACTCGCATTTTGATCCAGTTTTTAATGAACAACCCACTGGTAATAATCAGCTGTCTTTGTAGTTTAAACATTTAATAGAAATAAAAACAAACAACTGTCAAATCAATATTAGTTAGTTTATATTGGTCATTGATTTTAAACCCATTTCGAAATCATACTATATTAAAAAGTTATTTTAACGTATAACTAATTATAATAATGGTATTAATGTTCTAATCTATTTAATTGTAAAGTAATGTTAAATAATAAAGCAGGGTATTGATTTATTTTTTTGTACTGTTTTGTTTAGGATTTCAGGTTTACATTTTGTAATGATGATCTTTCTCCTTTAAACTGAATCCTACAAACCGTACAAAGGACGGACTTACTGCTAGTAAAACCTAAAATCTTTTTCAATCTGCTGTGGTTTATTATTCGTGTAGTCTCTACTTGAAATTTTCATTCAAAGGTTTTTACAAAGGTTCACAGTTTTTAAAGAATTTTAAAAGGTTTTTCCTAAGGTTTGCCACGGGAATCTGTAGACCATGGGTCACCCGAATACTTGGCCAATAGTCATGTTTATGAAAAGCTGGAAAATGTTACATCAGAGGAAATAAATTGATCATCGATAAAAATAAACTCATCCCAGTCAATGTCATTGCCAAAACCAGCTGCACGTGAGCAACGTGACGCTGTCTGGTGGCCGAGGCACGCACCAGCGGAACAGATGTCTGGGTTATTTCCAACACTGCATCCCAGCTATAAATATCACCTTCCACTTAAAATGACGAGAGTGAAAACGTTCCTCTGTCAAGATAACTCCTTCGACAAACTCGAACCAACTACAACATCCGCTCTCAATACTTCCTGTACAACTAGGGATCTTAATCCTGGAGCTAAATTTCAATCCCGGGATTACCAATTTAGCAAATTTTCCATAGGGAAGAAGCTTTTACCGTAGGTCTCATGGCAAGAGTTAAGCCCGGGACCATGTTATTTTTTCTCCTTTAGGTGCCTAGAGACCAAAAACAATAGTCGTTAAAATATATAAATGTATGTGTGTGTGTGAACACGATAACTCTCGTAAAAAGGGTCCGATCGAGACCAAATTTGGGAGGGATGTATATTCCTACAAATGCTCGGACGAGTTCATAAACCAGACATATCGGTCAAATGGAACGGGTAGTTGGGGAGGTTTTGTACTAAAAATAGGGGTTTTTGCGTTTTTCATATGTAATTTAAAAAGTTTTTAAATTTTATCTTCAACTATTAAATCAGCTTAAAAACTACACAATTTAGTTCCTTAAAGTTTTTCTTTATCTCCAACGGTTACCGAGATATTAAAAAATCTAAACACAGTACGTTGTGTGTTTGGGGCTCCAATAATAATCATATGGAGGATAAAGAAAATTAACATTTCACTTATCAATCAATATTTTTGGATTGAACTTTATATTTAGCTTCACCTAGTTGAGATCTATCCATTTATGCTTAAAATCATAGTTTATGTGTTTATCATGACAGCTAACCTGCATACTCTTTTCCCATGTTAATCGTATGGAAAATAGGAAAACTCCTTTATTTATGGTTAGATGTTGATGAAACTTGGTATAAATTGTCAAAATAAAAATTGTTTATGCTAGAAATTCCTACTTTCAGTGTTCCTCACAGCAGCAAACCTACATACTTTTTCCCACGTTAATCTTATTAAGAATAGGCAAATAACTAACCCATATATTTATCGACAGATAGGCTATTGATAAAACTTGACATATAATATTATTATTACATTATTGATTTGGAAATTCGCTGAGTACGCAGGTCTGCTGCAACGGGAGTATTTATAAATCTAGGATGTTTTGTTTGGTGAAGACACCCCTAAAAGAATTTTTTTATCGAAGTTGTAAATTTCCAATAGTTTCATCTTATAAAATCATAAAATCTGGTAGCTTTCGGGATTTTAAACAGATCAAGAATGGTCATTATTAAAATTTTAAAAAATAACAGCACATACTACTCACTCTCGCTACACAAATCTCTCCCGACTCGCACAGCTGATTGCTAAACGAAAGCCCGATAGCAACTAAAAATGTTTATCATTAGTTGGACATCATCAAAAACCCATTTAACCCGACTCATTTTTTGCCATTTAAATTTTTAGGTACAGTACTAGCTCACCTGAGGACGGGATCAGATTCTAGATCCCGAAACGTCGTAAAACTTTCTTTTACTTAAAATCGTGATGCAAAATGTCCTTAATAAAAATCTAACACTGTAACATGCTTCTACTTTGGATCTTGATTGTATATCATTTTGTTTAAACCCTCATCTTATGTATTCCAATTAATATCGTTTCTTCCAAAAAGATAAAAGTTAATTTTATAACTTCGTGTTGGATGTGAAGTCATAAAAGGGGAAGATTCTTCAGAAAATATTTACATTTTTCGAAGAAGATATTTGTGCGTAAAAATTTAAATTAAATTCTAAGCAGGTGTATCAGAGAAGTTTTTACCAATTCAAAAATAAATATTTTAAAATCTCCCTTAGAAAATATCAGAAATGGCAGGTGGTGAGGGAAACGTTTTCCAGAGAGTATTTTTAGATTTGTGCCTTCATGAGGCCGTAACGTTATATAAAACGCGTAGTAGTGACTCCAGTGAGGCGATAGAGAGCGACACAAGCTGCCCTACAAGGAGAGAGAAGCCGCGAGAGTGGGCCACCGTCGCCTTGCACGGCCGCAGCTGTTGTCTGTTCACTGATCAGCTGTTCGACTGCTAAATGAACAGGTTATGTTTGACACGCAGAGAGCCTTAGATGGCTCTCGGACTGGTTGTACTTATTTAGGAGTCGAAATCTGTTTGGAGTTTAGATCTGCTAGGGCAGTGTTCAAAATTGATTGTATTTACTTCCCTGTGGAAAATAGGTTAGATCTTGGATGTGTCTAATGGAATGTTTTCAGTTCATCTAAACAGCTGTTCTTATAGCTACAAATCAATACTAAAGTTGTGGTAGTTTCTGTGAGGTTACTAACCGTCTAAGAACTGTCTGTTGTCCAGTTTGAACTACGGTGTGTTTAGAGATACAATATTATGAATTGTATCATTCTTATTTTTAAACCAATACATACCTTCTTGATGAAAGAATTAACGATAATTCTGGGTGGGCGGTTGTCAAAAATCCGTTTCCCAGACAAATCCAAGTCAAAACTCTGAAACATGCAAAAACTAATACAGTAAAACCTCCATAAGAATAATTTCATGGGACCGGGAAATATTCTTCTTATGGAGGTATTTGTAGCAGCGAGGTTTTTTATCGAGGTTTTTTACCACCGTTTGTCTTAGAGGTTTTTATGTCTGAGTCACTGTTTGTTTTGAAAACTACTTGCTAAGGAGGTCGATCGTGTGGGGACTGTCTTAAAGAGGTTAGGTACGTCTTGAAAATTTTTAATCAAAGTATATTCGCTGTAAAGACGTTTTATAAGCCTAGCCACAGACCACTAAAAATACACATTTTTAAAATAAAACCATAAACCAGCGATGTATGTGATTAAAATGTTAATAAACCCTTTTAAATGTGTCAATAATGAATGTTGATCAGAATATTTTAATAGTTAATCATGTAGGCCTCGAACGCCTAGGTCGGTGTGACATTTTTACACTATCGAATCATTCAGTAATCGTATCGTTTTTAAATCGATAATAACACATTCTACGGTATTTACTATGTACGTATTTCTTACTTATCGATAGTAAACGTTTTTAGTCTTCGATATTTAACTTCTATCGGTATCTAGCTACAACTAATCTATATTTTTAGACGAATTTTAAACAAGGATATTGTAAAGACTAAATTCAAGTAGTTATAGTACACTATGAATGTAAATTTTATCTTTACAAAAGCCTAAAAAGTGACACAACGTGTTTAAACTCTAAACAGGAGATTGTTTGAAGATAACAATCTCCGAGTTCAACGTTTCCTTCTGATCTATTAATCGATCAAGTTTGCACAAGTTGATTCAGTAATCTGATAAGATATTCTGTATGAACAAACATTTCAACCAACACGAAAAGTCAACAACCTGACCTGACCTTCCCTTAGGCCTTTCCTCCGAAACTCAGCTGGAACATTCGTGCTGCACGTTATAAAACTATAAGCGATAATCTTTCGTGATTAAAAAAAAATTCTTTACATTTTTGGAAACTTACTGTAACAATAGATTACTATATACAAATACTATATTTGTATTTTTAAGAATGTATTTTACTAAGTAATTTATAAGTAAAATAATATGACAAAAGATATCTAAATCAATATAGTATTCTATGGTTAAGGGCAGACGATTCAAAATATGTTAAGTAATTTGCGATCTTTCTTAAAAACATCTCTATAATAGGCCTAGATAATGAATTTCTCTAAGAAATTACTTAAGATTCTAAAGTACTTAAAATTTCTAGGTAAAAACAATAATTGTCAGTTTATTATCGCCTGTGTCGAGTGTTATTGATGGCGCATAGACCGAAATCAATACATTTATCGTAAGTTAAATTGGGAAATTTATCGCTTCGCCAACGCAGTTAATGTGGTCGATTGTTGAAGTCGAGGTAGTGTGTTATTTTATGACTCGAAAGCTGGAGTGAGTACTTTATTCTTACTATTATTCATGAGAAACCGAGTATTTTTGTACTTAAAAGAACAGTATAAAGTAGACTATTGTACGGAGTGAAACACTGTAACATGTTCTACTGTATGTAACAATTTTCGTGATGAGCTTAGGACCTTGAGCTAAAATACGTTACACAATTTTATTTTCCAAGTTGCTGTTGAATAGGTTGTTAATCCGTAAAGACCATCCTCATAATTAGACCAAATCGTGATTCAGAGACAGTGGTTCGGATTCCACGTTAAACTGTCGGTGCTGTAGATATGCCTTTGACTGTTGAGCTATTAATTAACAGTTCTGTCTAGATTAGGATTGATGTAAGATGATTGTGGCGCGATCTTGTAGTCTTGTTACTGACTAAGGCTGACATGTTCCTTAGACAGAACAGTTCCTTAAGGAACCTACAGTTTAACGTGAAGTCCGAACTACTGTCTCTTAAATACGAACTGGTACTAATTATGAGGATGGTATTTGTGGATTAACGTAGTATTCAATAGTGCGGACGTTAATCCACACAAGAGAACACTACACCCACCCATTGCTCACAACTATCCACGATTCGTGACCTCCAAGTAGCTGGATTACAGGACGTCGCCACTGTCCCAGTCAATGGAATAGGAACGGTGGAATCAGAATCCTAACTTGCCATTCTGATCGAAGAGTACTTTGAAATTTTATGAAGAAGACGACATTCGTTGAAGTATTGATTAGAAGAGTTTTTGTGTCCAGGTGTGTTCGTCATGTGTCTAAGGAACATGTTTGCCTTAGTCATTAACAAGACTACAAGATCGCGCCACAATCATCTTACACTCATTTCTCATTCATACTTGGCTAAAGTACCTACCTGGGTAGGTCGCCATTTCACTAACTAATTAACTAAAGTAGCAGGTTAAGTATTTGAATTCGTGGTTTATGAATTAAACCATCATTCTCCACCTGCACTAGTCCTGGCTCAAGGCTCGACGCGCCTCCACAGCCTCCATAGGCCTCCCCCGGCGGCTGGGAGGTCGGCGGGTGGGAGGACGCGTGGTCGTCGTTGGGGCGACTGACGAGGAAGTGCGTGGGACCGAGGACTATGGTGGGCGACAATATCACACAGAAGGACATTCTGATTTGCTTCTAACCCCAGTCCCATTAAACAAATTCACACATGTCAATATGCTTGCCAATTCATACTTTTTGTTCACGTCATGGCTGGTTGCAGACCAATCTTTGAAACTCAGTCTATTATGACAGTTATAAACGAGTTCATTTTTCAATCCTTTTTAGAACCAAGAGGGAGCAGGGTTCTCTCAAGCTCTAGAGTTACATACACTCCCGCAATACAAGAAGAAATAAACAGTACCGGTGGACTGACACATACTTTCTCCCTTTATAGTATATAGTAAATTTAAAAAAGACAATCTGTAATAAAACTATCATGTTCTACAAAGTAATTCTAAATATCATTTAATAATTTATTGTTCAAATTGTATGGGGGAACCCCCCCCCGGTAATACCAAGATTTTTTGAGCTGGTTTTGTTCGGTGATTTGACCTTACACTTCATACCAAGTTTCATGGAAAACGGGTGGAAAGTAAGGAAGAAATTGATTTTTTTTTATTTTTCATTAGAATAACATTGGGCGCTTTCAGACAACGTACTGCGTTTATCTTGGACACTAAATTTAACTTTTCTCTGGAACCGTTAGTCGTAGACAAATAATTCAAAATACTAATTTGTTTAGTTTTTTAAGCTGGTTTCAATGGTACCAGTCAAGTTATACTTTACTTTTATTGTTTTCGCTGAAAATTTAAAAAAATTGATTTTTTTGACATTTAAAAGCCCATAACTTTTGAACCGTCATTTTTACAGACATGCGGGTGGTGTCAAATTATTTAGTGCTCTGTGCACTATAAACTATCAAATTTTAATCAAAATCGTTAGAGCCGTTTTTGAGAAAATTGGATTTTTCACGTTTTTTAAGGGTTTTTAGGGGTGAACTACCCTTAAAAATCAAAAATTCAAAAAAATGAAAAAAAACGCCTGGAGATACGGTGACTATATATATACATGCCAAATTTCATCTAAATCGGACAAACGGGGTAGGCTGTGGCACTGTACACATCCAGACACACACACACGGACACACGGACGGACAGACATCACGTCAAAACCCACTTTTTTGGATTCAGGGGACCCCAAAACGGATATATCCACCCTCAACTCAAATTCGAAAATTTTGACGAAAACAATACTTTCTCCATGTATAAGGGGAGAAAGTAAAAGATGTTGATTTACCATTTGTCAGACTCAGTAAAGTTAAGGATTATCATCATCTATTTCGTTTTAAACTATTTAATCATCTTCCTTGTACAGCTGGAGCCTACCATATTCCAAGTTTAAATACCCCCGTCGCAGCAGACCTGCGTAGGTACTCAGCGAATTTCCAACTCAGTAATATAATAATGAAAATTATATATGATAAGTTTTTATGAATATATGTCGAATAACTACGATAGTTATTTTCCTATTTTCCATAAGATTAAAATAGGAACGAGTATGTAGGTTTGCTGCTGTGAGGAATATTAAAATTAAAATGTCTAGCATAAAACAATTTTATTTCGGCCATTCATACCAAGTTCCATAAACATCTGTCCTTAAATAAAGGAGTTTCCCTATTCTCTATATGATCAACATGGGAAAAGAGTATGCAGGTTAGCTGCAATGATAAATACATGAACTATGATTTTTAAACATTTGAAGCATAAGATCTCAATCATATGAAGGTAAATACCAAGTTTAATCCAAAAATATTGATTGATAAGTGAAATATTAATTTTTCTTTATCCTCCATAAGATTAACATTGGAGCCCTAAAATACAACGTAATGTGTTTAGATTTTTTAATATCTCGGTAACCGTTGGAGATAGAGAAAAACTTTAAGGAACTAAAATAAGATAAGATAAAATTTAAAAGTTTTTAAAATTACGTATGAAAAACGCATTTGTTTTTGGCCTCTGGGCACCTAAACACGAAAAAATAACATGGTCTCGAGCTTAAGTCTTACCATGATACCTACGGTAATAGCTTCTTCCCTATGGGAAATTCGCTAAAAGGGGTGGATAAAATTGTTATTAGAAAACCCATGAGTTTTTTGCCCTTTCAAAGTCAACTGAAAGTATTTTTTCCATTTAGTATAACTAGTGGGTTTTTTCTATCTCCACATGATGTGTTGTAGGTTAGGTTAAGCTGAATTTTGAGGTATGCGCCTTGTCTTGACGTTTTTTCTGCATTTATTTATTTATTATAATATAATGATCGTATTTATCAGCTTCTTTTATGTTTGTAGTTAGGAAGAAACTTAAGTTATACGTTTACGTAGCAGATTGTATTTATATATTTTAACTGCCAAATAAATTTATTATTCGTTATTCATTTAGTTCCAATGTATGAATAAATTCTGAAGAATTTCTCCGCTTCTGCAGTTCCAGCGCCGCCATGTACTCATTTCCCATAACGAGTTCATTCAAACAATTGCTGTCAAGTAGTTTTTCACAAGAAAAAACTTGTACTGTGGAACTATTTGGTGGTTATAATGTCTACCAATCCAACGATTAGAGTTTAAATTTATTCATTTAATTAAGTAAATAAAAGGAAATAACAAATGAAACATTGTTAAAAATATTTACGCAAAACTATTATTTACAAATTCCAAAACAGATTATAAATATATTATTCGTCTAAGCTATATAAACCATAAAAGTGCAATTGTTTTGGCTGTTTTGAAAAATTTGGATTATTACTTTTTTCTAGGGGTTTAGGGAAGATCTACCCTTATACATGAAAAATTAAAAAAGGACGTCTCCGGCTATTTTCAAAGTTCGCTCTTGTAGACAATCCACTTTTTTGGATTCAAGGTTCCTCTTAAAGGATATTTCCACCCTCGGATCAAATTCGAAACTTTTGACGAAAACAATACCTACTTCCTTCATATATACTATGTACATGGAAGAAAGTTATTAGGCTACACCAGAATACAGAATAATTTATATAGAATTTTGAAAAGAAATGCTTCACTTACTTGACATTAATGAACGGTTCATTTTAATTAGATCTCCAATCTATTTCTTAGTTATGGGAAAAACGATAATTGAGAGCGTTCACATAGGCGGAAGTAGGGTGGAACCGGAATCATGTACCAAGTAATTAACAGCGCATGCGCGGAGTTCAGTGGCCTGGCCGCTTGGCTGCGCCACTGCGGCACTGCGCAAGCTCCGTCTGGCGAGACTCTAACCTCGGACAGTTGTCGGTATTGTACTATTAGTACCTGGTGATGGAGCTTTGCTCGGATAGAATAAGACATGTATTTTACAAGTGAATTAGCAAAATTAAAACAAATTTACTGCTCAATGAAAACATTTATGTGGTTTAAATAAAACTGTTATCATACCCCTTAATTAATATGGCATAAATACTGATCAAAAATATAGCCCTCGGGTAGGGATCGATTACGCGACCTTGCATACGTGAGATCTGAGAGGTACTAACTGAGCTACGGCGTCGGACAATTTAACGTCATCGTTTAAGAGTTTTTGGTCGACCTCAATTGTTTTAGCTAATCTTATACTGAATTAAAAGTCCATACAGTTTGTTATTATTATCCTGTGATCAACTGATTTTGCTAGAAAAAGAATGTGGATTGAAAAGCAAAAGAGAAATTTAATTTACTCCAGTTAATTGGTTTGTTACAGTGGCTTCAAGCAATAGAATGAATACATTTTCTTTCAAAACACAAAAGATTTTGGAAATAATTTTCTCTGCTTTTATTTCGCACAGCTATTTTACCCTTAAGTTTTTACAAATTGTTTAGTAACCTGATAAATTTACATTTATTACATACATAAAATAAATATTTATGAAAAACCTCTATTCACATATTGTTCCCCGCTGTCACGTTTGGGTTGCCATAGGGGCGTAGCTAGGATTTAATAATATAAACTCAATAATGACATTTAAATTCTCTTTTAATAAATACGAATTTTTATATATAGAAGTAAGTTAACTAATTGAATTAGTTAAATGATAAATAAATAAATTTAAATAATTAAATATAGAAAATATTAGTTCAATATAATGCAGTTCAATTGAATTGAATAAATGGCTCACAAGCTCCTAACAATAAACAATATCAATATGTGAAAGTTATTAATTCATATTTATGATAACACGAATTCCCACATAAAGTTATTATTAATTATTTTAGAATAACTATCAAACAATCACGTACCGCAATCAATAAATAGTTTAAATAGTTTAAAAAAAATGAATTTTAAAACTCTGAATTTAAAAGACTATACAAATTAAAGAGATCGCCTTACCACGGAATTTGGCGTCCGAGATCTTCCCCCGTGAGTTGCCTGGGGCTCCGTCTCTGACTCTGGTCTGACCAGGCCTCAGTGCTCACGCAGGTAAAAATCGCTGAGACCATCCAAATTCAATGGTCAGAACGAGTAACTAGGTTCCGTGTCATCATAAAATGACTCTACGTGCCAATTTCCCAACACTGGTATGTGGATTGTGAAATCCAAGTACCAGGTTTTATATCTGTAGGTGAAACCCAAACTTTAGAAAATAATTTTGAAAAAAAGTGACTATCGTCACACCGCCGTCTTCAATCAACAACTGTCAAACGGTTATAAACAGCTGTTTTGGTTTGTATTGTTTACATTTGATTCTCCATAAGCGTAATGTTAAATTTTTAGATTTTAAACTTAATATTGCAAGAAAACACGAATTTTCCTGGACATTAGACCTATCTAGAAGTTATTTTCTACTCGGAAATTAGTTATTTCAAAAATTTAAAGAAATTCCTTAGTGCCGTTTTCGAGATCCGTGTGCAAATATATATATACAAACCTTGCTCGTATTATAGTATTGGATAGTGCTCTCTAGGTTTTTGGTTTGTACTGAAATATAAAGGGGATTGAACTACATTAGAGCATAACATCAAAAATTCAAAGCCCATACAAACGATCAATTAGGTAAAACTGAACGCTATATTCGCCTCATTCATAAAGTTAATGGCCTAAAAATTAACTTGTATGACCAGTGAAGCCCAACTTGTGTAGAGTATATTCTCATGGCCTCGAAACTAGGAGAAATTTATCTTTAATTTTAAACCACAATCATAAAAATTCACCTGTATAAATAAAATTAGAGTTTTGTCTGTACATTGCTCAGAGTTATTAATTTTTTAGTTATATTTACGGTTCGTACGTTAAAGAAGTCTTATCTCAATGTGTCTGTCTGTGACGCTCCAGGAGACATTTTATACCGACTTCTCCGAAAAAAAAACGGGAGGACTGATAACAATGAGACTTATTTCATGCATTATCTACATTCCAGAGGAGAGCTTACAATGCTTAAAATTGTCTACCGCCCCTTGAAAAGTAAAAAACGATAATTTAAAAACCCACTTTTCACACAATAATAGTCACATTTTGCAGTTTTCAATGAATCACCTACTGGTAATAATCATCTGTCTTTGTAGTTTAGTGATAGAAAAAGAAAAACAAACAGCTGTCAAATTAAAAACAATATTAGTTTATATTGGTCCGTGATTTTAAACCCATTTCGAAAGAATACCATACAAAAGTTATTTCAACGTATAACTAATTTTTATAATGGTATCTTTGTACTGATTTGTTTAGAATTTCAGGTTTACATTTTGGTATAGAAATCCTTCTTCTTTAAACTGAATCCTACAACCCGTACAAAGGACTGGCTTACTGCTAGTTAGTAATATAGGTCTGCACAATAAAATCTTCAGGTATTAAATAATAAAATCTTCTTCGGACTCCTCGTTGAGTGGCAAAAGCCGTTTCAAAGTTTTCGACTATTAAAAACAAAAAAATTATACATTGTTACATATATTCGACAATAACGAGATTCTTGTCCGCAGATTGTGGCATGCCTGGTTCACTGACCTGTCACAGCTGACATTGAGTCGCAGCCGTGATGGCCCAATTACAGCTTGTTATAGGCCATATGACATCTCTCCGCCCGTGACGAGTCAGGCCACATACACATGATCTGATTAATAACAAATGATTCGTATTCAAGGTCAACAACAGTCTGTAGTCTGATGAAGTCTCAAATGTAGCATGTAGCCTTCAACGCTTGATGGTCATGGCTCATTTGTTGTCAACGTCTGGTAACTTTGTTGTTTTGGGAGTTCGAATTTTGGATGCAAGAGTCTGTAATACCTCCGCCATCTTTGATTTTAGAGCCGTAAAACCAAGACAAGATGTAAAGATTTCGTGGCAGCTTTACTGACACTCAATAGTCGTGAAAAATATGATTGGTGTGTTAAATCAAAGGTAAAGTGGTTTTGTTGGGAGTTACATGTTCCATTTTTTTAGCTATTGCCGTAAGTCTAATGACAAAAAATGGTCCGATCGAGACCAAATTTGGTAGAGATTTGTATCTCTACATTTACTCGGACGAATTCGTAATCCAAATCCAGACATATCGGTCAATCGGAACGGTAGTTGGAGGGTTTTGTACTAAAAAATTGTGTTTTTGCGATTTGCATATGAAATTTATTTATTTATTTTTTAATTTTATATTTTACTATACAATTAGCTTAAAAACTACTTAATTAAGTACCTTAAAGTTTTTCTCTACCTCCAACTGTTATCGAGATATTAAAAATTTCAACACAGTACGTTGTATTTTGGGGCTCCAATGTTAATCTTATGGAGGATAAGGAAAAATAAATATTTCACTTATCAATCAATATTTTTGGATTAAACTTGATATATACCTTCATGTGGTTGAGTAAGAAGTAGATGAACGAATCATATTTATAATTCGTTCATCTCTGGTACTGTGTTTTGAATATTTTTAATATTTCAGTAACCAATTGACCTGAGTCATGATTCAAAATACTAAAATTGTGTTTTTCGCTAAATCAAATGGTAAAACGGAAAATTAGAGTTTTTCAAAAATTATATAGTCTGATTGCGTTGCCCAACGAACTCGTCTATGATATTACAGAAAGAAACACCTCCACAGAATATTATAATAATCAGACAATAATTGCGGCCGTTATCGTGTCGACATATAATATACATGCTTGTGTATATAATTTTGAAAGACCCCCCAAAACGTGTTCAGGGGAGTGAGTTATGAACTTCTATCATGGTCCCGGGCTTATCTGTCACATGCAGGTCATGTGATTAGCTCGAGACCGTGGTTCGGATTCCACGTTAAACTGTAGGTCCCTTGGTTGCCATCGGCTGTTGGGCTATTAATTAACAGTCCTGTCTAAGGAACATGTCAGCCTTAGTCAGTAACAAGGCCACAAGATCGCGCCACAAATTGGTGTGTTAAATCAAAGGTAAAGTGGTTTTGTTGGGAGTCACATGTTCCATTTTTTTAGCTATTGCCGTAAGTCTAATGACAAAAAATGGTCCGATCGAGATCAAATTTGGTAGAGATTTGTATCCCTACATTTACTCGGACGAATTCGTAATCCAAATCCAGACATATCGGTCAATCGGAACGGTAGTTGGAGGGTTTTATACTAAAAAATTGTGGTTTTACGATTAGCATATGAAATTTATTTATTTTTTTAAATTTTATATTTTACTATACAATTAGCTTAAAAACTACTTAATTAAGTACCTTAAAGTTTTTCTCTACCTCCAACTGCTATCGAGATATTAAAAATTTCAACACAGTACGTTGTATTTTGGGGCTCCAATGTTAATCTTATCGAGGATAAGGAAAAATAAATATTTCACTTATCAATCAATATTTTTGGATTAAACTTGATATATACCTTCATGTGGTTGAGTAAGAAGTAGATGAACGAATCATATTTATAATTCGTTCATCTCTGGTACTGTGTTTTGAATATTTTTAATATTTCAGTAACCAATTGACCTGAGTCATGATTCAAAATACTAAAATTGTGTTTTTCGCTAAATCAAATGGTAAAACGGAAAATTAGAGTTTTTCAAAAATTATATAGTCTGATTGCGTTGCCCAACAAACTCGTCTATGATATTACAGAAAGAAACACCTCCACAGAATATTATAATAATCAGACAATAATTGCGGCCGTTATCGTGTCGACATGTAATATACATGCTTGTGTATATAATTTTGAAAGACCCCCCAAAACGTGTTCAGGGGAGTGAGTTATGAACTTCTATCATGGTCCCGGGCTTATCTGTCACATGCAGGTCATGTGATTAGCTCGAGACCGTGGTTCGGATTCCACGTTAAACTGTAGGTCCCTTGGTTGCCATCGGCTGTTGGGCTATTAATTAACAGTCCTGTCTAAGGAACATGTCAGCCTTAGTCAGTAACAAGACTACAAGATCGCGCCACAATCATCTTACACTCAATCCTCATTCATACTTTGCTTAAAATACCTAACTTGCAGAATGGTCGCTATTTAAATAAATCTAACAAAACAAACAAAACTCTAATCTAACAAAGTAAACTTTATGATCCGTCGGGTTTACGAGGGTCGCAGTCAGCGTCACCGTCGAGTGAAGATCGTCAGCATTTCTCCGCTCAACTTCTGACCTTCCAGCAGACGCTAATTGGTGTGCTACTTTCCCGCCAGTTTTCGCTCCTTTCGCCGCCATAACCGAACACTCGCGGTCAAATCCCATCCCAGTCTCCTCACACATGATCCTTTCTATTGTTTGTTACTCAGCACTTTCTTCTGCGCGTTGGAAAGAGATCGTAACTCTGAGTCTAGTGAATGAGTTTGATTTTTGTTCGGAGTGTTCAGAAATTACAGTTTTACAATGTAAAAACTACACGATATATGTATTCTTACAGTACTTTCATTGCCATTAATACCAAGTAGGGGTTGGGCATGCCAGCAACTTCCCGCAATTTCTCCCTGACTTGTTCCTCGTCAATTGTTGCTTCTGCTCTTGTGATATTTTTTAATACTGTCCCACCATCTTCTCTTGGGCCTTCCTAGTGGTCTTCTACCATTCCGCTACCCTTCTACTACTTCCCTTAACACGACTTGATACTAATATACTACAAAGGATGATTATTCCTGACTGGGATAGTGGCGATGTCCTGTAATCCAGCTACTTGGAGGTCACGAATTGGGGATAGTTGTAAGCGATGGTCGGTGAATGTAGTGTTCTCTTGTGTGGATTAACGTCCGCACTATTGAATACTTCATCTGCAAGGACCATCCGTGTAGATTGAAATTATTGAATTCTATAATTGAACTTGTGATGTGGATTCCACGTTCCAAGTTCTGATCAAGAACAGCCATCCTTAGTGATAAGAATATCTTACACTCATTTCTCATTCATACTTAATTAAACTATCTATCTAGGTTGGTCACTAAGTTAAAGGGATCAAAGTATTCATCACAAAAAATTAAAAAAATCATTTTATTGTCGATTTCACACTTTCAAATGTAATTGTACTCCACGAATGAGTTATTATTTATACACACATATGCAATGCACAGAAGCATACCGATTACGTTATCTGCATTACATAAACATCCGTGATAAACATGATGTCACTAATCTAGAATTTTAATTTTCAGATAACACGAGAGAGAGATAACGAATAATGGCTACTCGGCGATTGTTGAGAGTCAGTGTCTGTTGTCGGACGCAGCTCGGGATGGCGCAGTTCTCTTCAGCGTCGACTCCCGTGTCATGCAAGCTGCTGGTCTGCGGCGGCGGCGCGGGCGGTTGCAGCATCGCCGCCAAGTTCGCCTCCAAGTTGGGCGATGGAGGCTGCGTGATAGTAGAACCCAGCGACACGCACTACTACCAGCCCATGTGGACCCTGGTGGGTGGAGGCCTCAAGACCCTAGACCAGAGCGCCAGACCCATGGCCGACGTCCTGCCCAAGGCGGCCACCTGGATCAAAGACTCTGTCTCGGAATTTCGACCTGAAGACAACAAAGTGGTCACCTCCAACGGAACAGAGATCAAGTACGACTTCATGGTTGTAGCGTTAGGTCTGGATCTGCATTACGAAGCAATCCCGGGACTCCAAGAAGCGCTTACCATGGAAGGCAGTGGCGTGTGTTCTAATTACCACCACAAATATACTGACAGGACTCTCAAGTGTGTGCAAGATTTCCAAAAAGGCCAAGCCATCTTCACGTTCCCCAACACGCCGATAAAGTGTGCAGGAGCTCCCCAGAAAGCGGCGTACCTGTCTGACGCGTTGTTGAGGAAGATGGGAAAACGAGAGAACGCCAAAGTCGTGTACAACACTTCTTTACCGAATATTTTCGGCGTGAAGAAATACGCGGACAGGTTATGGGAGGTGTGCAAGAAAAGAGACATCGACGTGGGTCTGCGCACTGAGCTGATCGAGGTGAAACCGAACGCGAGGGAAGCTGTGTTCAGAAATATCGACAACCCCACTGAAGTGAAGACGGAAAATTTTGAAATGCTTCATGTTTGTCCTCCCATGAGCGCTCCGGCGGTGTTGAAGAATTCCCCCGAATTGACAGATCAGAACGGGTACCTCTCCGTCGACAAGGAGACCCTGCAACACACAAAGTTCAAGAACATCTTCGGTATAGGAGACTGCACAAATCTACCTACATCAAAAACAGCTGCTGCAGTCGCTGGGCAAAACGGAGTCTTGGGAACGAACCTCGCTGCCGTCATGGAGAACAAAGAACCGACAAAGAAATATGACGGCTACACTTCTTGCCCTTTGGTTACAGACTTGAACAAGTGCATCTTGGCAGAATTCGACTATAATCTTCAACCTCTAGAAACCTTCCCTATTGACCAAGGAGTGGAGCGATACACCTCCTTCTGGCTGAAGAAAGAAGTTATGCCCTTGATTTACTGGCACGGGTTGCTGAAAGGTTACTGGAATGGACCTGGATTTTTTAGAAGCTTATTGCATTTAGGATTTAAGTAATCTTTGTTGGCTGATATATGAAATATTTTTATTATAAATGTGCTATAAATACTATTTTTAACATATTTGTAAATATTGTAAAGTAAAGCTGCTAATATTCTCTTGTTATAGTGTTAATTTATAACCCTTTTCATTGCCTTTTTGAATGATAGTCATGATACTCTCTTTCTAGTCAATGTATGTTCAACACAAAGGTATTTACGACACATCTTGGGTTCAATGTTCATACATTATGAACTGGATTCTTAACTTATGTACCTTATTAGGGGGGGTAAATGGTATTACATTTTTGGTTTAGGTTAGCACGAATATAACAAAGTTGCCATCAGGGTTCTTTCAGTTTTGAAAAAAATGTACAAGTGAAAAGTGGCAAACATTTTAGAATAATTTATTATTTTGTATAAGACATACAATAACTTGATTGAAATAAATTGAATATACAGTATTCTAAAAATTCCCTACGAATATTAAAATTAAATAATTAAAGGCTTTCCTTTTTAGGTGCTTCTCTATTTTGACCACAGTATTTCTTCGGTTTGTGTTTCCAGCTTTTCCTCAAGTAAATAAATATATAACATATGTTTGGATCTACAAATAAATTAAGGTTAAGTTTGAGAAGAATCCAAAATTTTTGTGATGCTCTGAGTTCATTTAATCTACAGGATTTGAAACATTTTTCAAGGCACCCCGGATCCACCAGCAGATTCCTATCCATCATGTGCTTATGACATAAAGATAGTTTAAAAGAGATGAGTTTCTGCAAGGTTTTGTTCGTTTCCAATCGGTTGTTCACGACGGCCTTCTCGGCGTCGACTCCCGTGTCATGCAAGTTGCTGGTCTGCGGCGGCGGCGCGGGTGGCTGCAGCATTGCCGCCAAGTTCGCCTCCAAACTAGGTGTCGGCGGATGCGTGGTCGTGGAGCCCAGCGACACGCACTACTACCAGCCTCTGTGGACCCTGGTGGGCGGAGGGCTCAAGACCATCGACCAGAGCGCCAGACCCATGGCCGACGTCCTGCCCAAGGCGGCCACCTGGATCAAAGATTCTGTCTCGGAATTTCGACCTCGTGAAAACAAAGTGGTCACATCCAACGGAACAGAGATCAAGTACGACTTCATGGTTGTAGCGTTAGGCCTAGATCTGCATTTCGAAGCGATCCCAGGACTTGAGGAAGCTCTGAAGGATCCTGATAGTAGGGTGTGCTCCAATTTCGACAAGGAATACGCGGTGAAGACTTTGAAATGTGTGCAGGATTTTAAAAGTGGCAATGCAATCTTCACTTTCCCGAACACCCCTGTTAAGTGTGGCGGAGCTCCCCAGAAAGCAGTTTACATAACTGACGCGTTGCTCAGAAAGCTGGGTAAACGCGATTATGCCAAAATCATGTACAACACTTCTCTACCAAACATCTTCCACGTAAAGACATACGCGGATAGGTTGTGGGAGGTGTGCAAGAAGAAAAATATCCACGTTAACCTTCGCACAGAGCTGATCGAGGTGAAACGGAAGAAAAAGAGGGAAGCTGTTTTCAGAAATATTGACAATCCATCAGAGGTGAAGACGGAAGAATTTGAAATGCTTCACGTGTGTCCACCGATGGGAGCTCCGGCGGTGTTGAAGGAGTCTCGTGAACTGACAGACAAAAAAGGCTACCTCTCCGTCGACAAGGAAACCCTGCAACACACAAAGTTCAAAAACATCTTCGGAATAGGAGACTGCACAAATCTTCCTACATCAAAAACAGCTGCAGCAATCGCCGGACAAAACGGTGTCTTGGGGAAAAACCTCGCTGCCGTTATGAGGAACAAGAAACCGATGGCGAAATACGATGGTTACACGTCTTGTCCTCTGATCACCGACCTGAACAAATGCATCTTGGCAGAATTCGATTATAACCTTCAACCTATACATACCTTCCCCATTGACCAAGGGGTGGAGCGATACACCTCCTTCTGGTTGAAGAAAGAAGTCCTGCCTTTCATTTACTGGCACTGGTTGCTGAAAGGTAGATGGGACGGACCAGGTTATTTTAGAAAACTTTTTCATTTAGGTTTAAAAAGTAAATAGTGGTGGGGGTTTGCATATTTGTTTTTTTACATATTTACAAACATATTTTTGTTGATGTCGTAAAATAAAATTAAATTGATGATCACTTTTATTATTTATTACAGGTGCAGTATTCACAGTAATTTTTTGACGGTTAAGTCTGTATTTCAGATAAATGCGTGGTTGAAGTGATTCTAGCCAAACTGGCTTGAACAGAATAGGTATTTTTTGAAATGTTGACCACTGTAATTATTGTAATAAAAAGTCAAAAATACTTACGTGGTTCATAAACTTCTCAGCGGTCTTATGAAGGGTGTAAGTTTTATACCTTTGTGTCCTAAACTCCAAAAGGGAAAGGATTAGACCTTTAGATAGTACTTTAAATCAAGCCAACTTAATCAACCTGGATGTTTGAAAAGACACATTTCCTTAGGAGAAAAGTTATTGTTAGATTTTGAAAGATCTCGAACATAAATCTATCGATCAAAGTAGCAGGGGTGTTTCGTTGTAATGAGGGTGGGTCTAAACGGGTGTGGTTTTGGTGTCAGGCGTCAGGTTATACGAGACTTCCGGCATGGTCATCACGTGACCGGAACCACCTGTCTCAGGCTGTCATACCGGATATAGAACCTTACGTGAACAATTATGGATCCATACATGCACAAGGCGGTACGTGGTACGAAATTGATTAAGCGGAAAGGAAAAAGTTCATTTTTTAAGAACAACAAAGATTGAGCCACGAAACGAATAAAGACCGATGGGGAATACCAAATTGGCTTTCTATTTTAGTTCACCCGTCGAGTCTGGAGTGCGGTATCTTCCCAGGTTGTCACTTTGGAAAAGGAATGACAGTTGAGATGACTGTCCATGTAAAGATGAACACAGGAGCAATCTAGGTTGAATTTTACTGGAATTTCGGTGTAAGTAATTCCAGGTTTCTCTCTCTCACTGTAAAAAATAGTCACATTAAAAATCTACAGGAACGGAAGCTGCACTTTCGAGCAAGTAGAACTTCTATAGATGTCGGTTATGACCTACCTAACCTCAAAATGACCTAAATTTATATATTACTAGCTGAACCAGCGAATTTCGTATCGCCTGACAGTAAATACAAGTTAACTTTAAGATTAGCCATGTTCTGAAGTCAAATAGCATTACGGCTTCATTGTGAAAGGTTATATATTCTGGGTCGCGGCATAGTGAATAACAATACTGAAACGATAAGAGATATTAATTACATTCCCTTAAAACAAATAAATCTGAGTGGATTAATTCACAATTTTCAAATCCAATCCAAACCCAAACCAAACCTAACTGTAATACGGCTAGGAAAGATATACAACAGCTGATTATTATAATAAACGTAATATATATAAAAATTGTAATAATTTTTTATTTGGCCAACATATAAACACGTGACTTTTAATCATACAGAAAATAAAAATATAAATACATAATCCCCCAAAACCGTAAACTATTAACGTGGCGAATAAAGCTGTTCATTTTGTACAGCACACATTTACTTCGTAGTTTTACGTTAATGTATGATTCAGATGGCATTGGATAGTAAAGCATATTGCTGATGGAGAGTAAACCAATCAGCTGTTGCTAAGAAATCAAATGTTTTCATTGTAGAAAATTTGTAAACAAACTTACTCTCCATAAGGTTAACATTAGAAATTTAAAACGTCGTAAAATAGAAACTTACGGAGTTTTCGAAAATATTTTTTCACTAAAACCTTCCCGCACACATATAGAGCAACTTCCTAAAATTTCATGGTGATCGGATGAGTAGTTTGGCAACGCATAAAGAACATACATACATAGGCCTACATACATACATTCAATTTTATATATAGAGATTTATTTTCTTTTCATACGTTGACCACAGGCCAAACAATGGACGAAGACCGCTGGCACTACGGACAAACATCATCAGTCGTGGGTTCGAAACTGGCCTAACCGTTGTCGGTGATCGCATAGATTTACTAAAAATTCACGCGTTCATAAGCTGTTTTATGTTTTAAATGCTTGTTTCAGACAAAATATCGTGTCGTTTATGCATTTTCAATCACTAAACTGAATTATGCTCCTAATCATTGCAATTGATAGAGAATAAAATAAACATTTCTTAATAAAATTAATGTTTTTAATAAACCAGTATCGTAGAAACACAACCATGATTTTCACCAAAATGTTCAGTTAAAATCTTTGGTAGAAAGAAACATTATACTGCCCATATGATTTATAGGATAAATTATACTTTTAGGCGCTGAGACTGAATAAATTATTTTAATAGTATTTATTGACACAGTATTTATTTATTTTAACTCTGTGAAGATGCTACACAAAGTAGCGAAATGTACATCGGGAAAATAAGAGCAATTTAGATCAACAGGCAATTAAAGATAAATAAATTTTACTATATACGAGTATACAGAGTGTCCATGAAAAATGTTTCAGGACTTTGGTGAGTGATTAGGTACATTAAAAGGAAGAAAAATATTACAATGGAGGTATGGCCTAAAACGCTTATTTTCTCAGATATCCGCCATTTTGTATTTTTCACAGAATATTTTTTATTTTCAAATTTGGTATGTTTTTTACATTAGTAGACTACTATTATTAAAAAATAACTAGCATGATCCACTCCCAAAATCCAAAACGGCGGCCATTGTATTTTTTACCGTTTTCAAAGTATTTTAGTTTTATAATCTTAAATGGCCGCCATTTTGAATTTTGAGATTGGATCATCCTACTTATTTTTTCAATGATAGTAGTCTACTAGTGTAAAACACATACCAAATTTGAAAATAATCCGTTAGAAAATGTTTGAAATAACAAATACAAAATGGCGGATATCTGAGAAAATAAACGTCTTAGGCCATATCTCCATCAGTACCTTTTTCTTCCTTTTAACGTACCTAATCACTCACCGAAGTCCTGAAACGTTTTTCATGGACACCATGTACAAAGGTCTAAAAAACTGGGAATCATAAAATACTATTCTTCATTAATTACAGTTTATTTAAATCATAAACGTCATTTTGAGGTGTAGATGTGCATTTTTGGTCAGTGTAGAGTGTAGCCAGAATGTTTGCTGAACGCAGGAGTGGGGGCCGGGGGCCGCGTGGCAGACGCAGGATAGACAGGACCTTATAAGGAGGCGCCAGTGACGTCACAGCGACAGGGGCCGTGGGTCGATATATTCTGTGCTGCAGTGAGGCTTGACCACCTTGCACCTTTTAGCGTGGCCTCTTCGGTCCTAATGCAGCTCGAATTTGTAATTTCCAAACTAAATGTAAAATATTAAGCCACAGAGATAATCAAACAGAACAAAACAGGGAATTATTATGTGTTTGTATTTAGGAAAGTTATTATTACTGTATTTGTATTTTTTAGGAAAGTAAAAATGTTTTTACTTCCCAGTGGGAAATAGGTTAGATCTTGGATGTGTATAAAGGGAATGTTTTCAATTCATCTAATCAGCTGTTATTCGTTTATATTAAAAATTCAATACAATAGCTCAGGTAGTTTCATGGAAACCTGTTACATATTATCCATCTTAAAAATCACTAACACCCCTTCCAGAGCTAAGATATCCTTGTCAAAAGTAGGGGATCAAGGGTTTTGGAAATGTTTAATCAAAATACTGTAGGCCCTATTTAATTTTAGGCAAATTGAGTATGTACAGTTAAAACGTTAATGCAAACAGAAATGACTTTTACTACTTTTGTGATGTTAAAAGTAAATAAAATCTCCAGTTTGATAAAGATTGGTAGGGTTTAATCACTCAGCCATAACCATTTAATAAGGTCCGAAGTATTTTGAAGCAAGACTACCTATTTTAAGTTTTAAAACACGTTCTTTTATTTTTCCACGTTTGTGGAATTAACTAATATTGAGAACAAAATTTTAGATGCCATGCACACTCTCGGATATGTTTTATGCTCTTTTTTCGTTTGAAAATACGGATTTCTATTTTTGTCTTTTGTAGAACAGAAATCACGGACAGGGAGCCAAAAGAACAAACGTTCGAGTAAAAATACGGATTATAATGTAATTAAAACCCCCTAAATTTGAGTGAAGAAAACACATCACCTCAAAGGTAATAGTTAGTTTTTGACCTGACTTCAATGAATAACATTCATTCAGTACAACTGGTTGATGAAAATTAAGAGGTTCTACGACTGTACACCTTTACAAATCGCTAGTTTTCCCGGAAATTTAAAGACTCGAGACAAATTTCTAAGATAAAACGTGAGTTTAATAGGTGCAGTAATTACTAAGATATTACTAGGCCTACGTTGAAATCTAATTATCACAAGCATTCTTGGTATTTAGTGCTTCATGATGACCTTTCATGGCCGTTTGATATGATAAACACAAACCGGAAAGACTGGTGATAGATGCACGAGACAGTACTGTTTGAAAGGAAGTTGGTGGGGAGGGTGTTAGGTGGCTGTGGCAACGATGACTAACTAGATTACGTCATTTCTTCAGCTGATGGTGACTCACCTGTGATAACAGCTGTTTAAATATTGTTTTACTTACACGTATAAAATATATTTCAAAAGTCTCTCGTACAGTATTTCACTCTTCTATTAAGTCTATAGTTATCGTATAAGTGAGAGAAAGTAAAAGAGGCTCTATAAATAATAAAAACATATTTAGTTATAAATAAAATTAAGAGTTATGTCTGTACATTGCTTGTCATTATGATATTTTTTTGGTTATTTTTACGTGTGGTACTCCAGAAAAGACGAAATAGGCCTCAATTCAATCTAATCTCAATTTATGTCTGTCTGACCGTCTTTCGTAACGTTAACAAGGTATTTTTGTAATGCTTTTGCGTGAAAACGAGGACATACACTATAATGAATCTTATTTTCACCATCCGATATTTTTTGGAAAAGGTTTTTGCTTACTTTACACTGGCCCACCACCGATTATATGATCTTTAAAGGGATTTTACTCAAATAGCCAGCTGTCGATTCAAAACCAATATACTTGTTTTTAAAATTGGTCTTATATTTTAAACATATTTTAAAATATTCCTACTATATCAAATTCATATTATAACCTGTCGATAATTACCTGGTACTACTGTATAGAAATAAATATTTCAGTTGAGATTTTAGTTTTTTAGCGAATTTCCCATAGGGAAGAAGCTATCACCGTAGGTTTCATGGTAAGACTTAAGCCCGGGACCATTTTTTCGTTTTAGGTGCCCATTGGAATCAGCTTTAAAAACTACACAATTAAGTTCCTGAAAGTTTTTCTCTATCTCCAACGGTTACCGAGATATTAAAAAATTTAAACACAGTACGTTGTATTGTGGGGCTCCAATGTTAATCTTATGGAGGTTAGGGAAAATTAATATTTCCCATATTAATCAGTATTTTTGGATAAAACTTGATATTTAGTTTCATGTGGTTGAGATCTATCCATTTATGCTTAAAAATCATAGTTTATGTGTTTATCATGGCAGAAAACCTGCATACTCTTTTACCATATTAATTATATAGGGAATAGGCAAACTCCTTTATTTATGGACAGGTGTTGATGAAAGTTGGTATAAATATTAAGATAAAAATTATTTACGGTAGAAATGACCACTTTCAGTGTTCCTCACAGCTGCTAACCTGCACACTCTTTCCCATGTTAATCTTATGGAGAATAGGCAAATAATTATCATGTTTATTGACAGATTTTTTAAAACTTGTCATTTATTATTATTATATTATTGATTTGGAAATTCTCTGAGTACGCAGGTCCGCTGCGACGGGGGTATTTACAATTTCAGGAAACAATAAGAACTTTTCTTCTAGGCATTGAATCATACAACCCGTAAACACGGATTTACTGGTGGTTAAACATAAATCAGTCTAAAAATAACGCTGAGTTAATTTAATCAATCTCAACTTTTACTTTCGTTGATTGAAATAGATATCGTTGAAAGGGTTATTCAGGGAACATTTAACTGTTTTTCTTAATTATTCAGAATATTTAGATTACAGATAGATGCCGTATTACTGAATTCTTATTACAGGTAGGCCAATAGAATAGGTAAACCCTCTTTTAACTCTGTCTAACAAACTATATAATATTATTTTAGATTAGAGGTACTATAAAATATATTAATATACAAAGTAGACTGTATATGGATTGCTTTAATTTAATTATTATAATATAGTTGTATCCAATGCGAAAACTTGTAAGTTTTCCTGAAATAAACCTTTTATCTCATACTTATTGAATCTCTGTCCTGTAGGAACCTCCCATAGGACTAGTTATCTATAGCCTTGTACCTACTATTAGTAAAGTAAAAATGTATAATAAATACTCTATTCAGTATATAAACAAATGTGGAATAAAATTAATTTTTAAATACTGTAACACTAATACACTATTAGAATTCAGTGTACTCTCATAGTTTTTAATGATTTAAAACGATTAAAAATAAAAATTTTTGACATCCCGAAACACCTTGTCTGCAACATTAGTTCTGCCTGGACTGCATAGGATAGGGAGTCCTGTAGCAACACGAGTTCACCTACCGCATGATGTGTAATTTGTGAAGATTTTGTTAGAAATAAACAATTATTTTTATGAATGCATAGAGAATAATATAAGTAACTAGAAATACAAAATTCTTTTTATAATTCAGCTGAATTTAAATTTGTTTAGGTGGTTTTAATTTAATTATCAACTGTAATATTCAAATGCACCAATAGCGTGTTTTCCCGGCGTTTCCTGTGAGGGCCGCGCCCGTGTGACGCGGCATCGCCCACAACCGACCAATGGGGAGCCTCCTACCACCAACGGCTGGTGAAGTTATAAAAGCAGCCGGAGTGCTGCAACAGTCATAGTTTGTGTGGAGAAGCCCCCTTACAAAGCTTGTCCAACAACCCTGTGTTAACTTATTTCTTGTGCTGTTACATATATTTATATCTACTCAAAATGGTAAGTAGTCGTGTTTTACTCTGTTTAATAGTAGTCTAATTAAGATTGTTTGAGGGATAAACCAGTAAAATTCATTGAGCAATAACAGAATACGAAAGAATTCCCGTGACCTTGATTTTTCCGTTAGATAGCCCCAACGGTTTTAACGGTTGACCTTTATAATATTTCCTAAGTAAATCTTAAGTATTGTATGAGAATATAATTAATTGAATATCTTTTATTTTCACTTTTACTTGGATTAACCTACATTTTGACATTTTTGTTAATGTCTAAAATCTTGAATGTGGCTGACCACGTGTTACCAATCTAGCTAAACTGAATAAGGAAGCAAAATTTACTGTTAGTTTTAAACAGGGCTCCCCTACTACTTCTTTTTATTTGACTTGCATTAATTTGGAATAGATTTAAAGAATTACAGTTACAGCTATGATATTATGATAGGTAACCCTCTGGTATTTGCATTGTTCAGTATGGAATTTAAGACTTTCAGAAAAAGTATGCTTCTAAGCTTATAATGAATGTTTTGGAGGATTAATGGCATTATAGTTTTTAAACATTGTTATTTCAACTGACTTATGTGCTTTTGTTGCATTACAAGTAAATTTTTGTAACAATAAATTAAAATTTTAAGTCAGATTTCCAGTGCCAAGTGATGTTAACTTAATATTGCTAATATTACAGTAACTTAGTTTTGTCGATTGTCTCTACAATTACTTTCGAATGTCTCTACAATTATATCAACCCGTATTGAAATTGTTATAGAGCTTAGCCAACACCATGCCCATACCCTTTTAAAAAATATTTTCCTCCATTAACCTTTCAGCTGCTGGTCATTTTACTCTGGAATGCCAGCTCATTTTCAGCCACATATCAGTTTTTGTTTAAAAAACCATTTAAATTGTGGATACTCTGCAAACTATAACATATTATATATTTTTGTGTTCAGTATAAAACAGGCTACTAGAAAATAATTAAAATTACTAACTTACATGTAACAATTATTCATGTAAAAAAATTATCATGTATCAAAACCTCTTTTTAAAAAAAATGTGGAATAGCCATTTGGTTTTGAAATTTCATAATGAATAAGAAAATAAATACTTGGGTAAATAGTTGTATAAAAAAATTAAAGTATCCATGTTGAAAACTTTAATATGTACTCAAAACCTTAACTGCCCAGTCCGGAATCTAAAAGAATAATTGCCAAATAAATAATTATAAAAACATAAATATTATTAAATTAAGCCTGTGTATATATATATATATATATATTTATAAAACTAAATAAAAGGAGGAGTTATGGATAATTCATATGTCATTATAGATAATTCACAAAAATATAAAAATAACACAATAACACATAACACACGCAAACACGACTCTAACACACGCAGTAATACATCTTAGCCGTATAAAGATATGTACACAATCACAAATATTCAAATCTAAAGTATATATATATAATCAGTCCATATAATGCCTGCTCTGGTTATATAAGTACATCTATCTAATATATTCTCTCATCCACGTGAGTGACAATTCACTACTTTTGTCTTTGCCCTTCTTGCCTTTACTTGCTGTGAGACTGCACCATCGTAGCGGTATCTTCTATAGGGCTGTTTTACTGTTGTATGATAGAATACATATTTCTAATATTTGTGTATTATTTATAATTAAGAGTAATTAAATTTATTATTTAATATTTTAATGATTAAGAATTTTTATTAAAATTTTATTAATAAACATTTCCTATTTTTTGTTGATAAATTTAAATTTCTAATCATTTTAGGCTATTTTATTTTTAAATTGTCAGGAGTTATAAATGTATTTGATTAGCCTAATACTGAATTTATTTGTCTAAAATTAAATATATAGTATATTTAACTTATTTATAGATTATTTGATAACAGCCATTTGTTAAATTGTTAATCACATTTGACCATATTTAATATTTTTAATGACAGCTTAAGATAAATGCTTTAGTCTATTTTTTTAGTATTTTTTTAAAGAAACTTGAATACTTTTTCAATTTATCAATAAAACAATATTTTATGGTATATTGTTATCATGTTTATATTTTTAAATTTTATGCTACATTCTATTTCAATGAAACCAAGTTTACATGTTTACCTTATGATTTTTTGGATGTAATGGTCTATTTTATTATGTATTCTACATGAAAAATATTTTATTTTCCAGATGAGGTGCGAACTGGCACATACAGACAACTTTTCCACCCTGAACAGCTCATCACAGGAAAGGAAGACGCAGCCAACAACTATGCCCGAGGCCACTACACCATCGGAAAGGAAATTGTTGACTTGGTTTTGGACAGGATCAGGAAGTTGGCCGACCAATGCACAGGACTGCAGGGATTCCTGATTTTCCACTCCTTCGGTGGTGGCACTGGATCTGGTTTTACTTCTCTTCTCATGGAAAGGCTGTCTGTGGACTATGGGAAGAAGAGCAAACTTGAATTCGCCATCTACCCCGCCCCCCAGGTTAGTTAAAGTACCTATTATTTACTGACACATTTAATTTGTGATTTTGTCCTATTCAATTTATTAAAACAATATTATGGTAACTTAATTCATTCTTTGCTTAAAATATAATCATATCCATCTAATATTCAAATCTATAGTTTTGTTACATAACATTTGTTGAAATACCGATAATTGAGTTTCAGTGATATGTTTTACTGGAATCATTTATCTTCAATTATTTTAAAAACAATTAATTATTGGTATGTTATTGTCATTTGACACCTTTAATTATGATCAATTGGAGAAAATTATATTTTTAGTGACTGGAAAATTTTAAAGCCTCCGCTAACTGATGGCGTATCGATTCCAGGTATCCACCGCCGTTGTCGAACCCTACAACTCTATCCTGACCACCCATACTACTCTTGAACACTCTGACTGCGCCTTCATGGTAGACAACGAAGCCATCTACGACATCTGCCGCCGAAACCTTGACATCGAACGCCCCACCTACACCAACCTGAACCGTCTCATTGGCCAGATCGTCTCCTCCATCACTGCCTCCCTCAGGTTCGACGGTGCTCTCAACGTAGATCTGACTGAGTTCCAGACCAACTTGGTGCCTTACCCTCGTATCCACTTCCCTCTGGTCACCTACGCCCCAGTCATCTCTGCCGAGAAGGCTTACCATGAGCAACTGTCCGTCGCCGAGATCACCAACGCCTGCTTCGAACCTGCCAACCAGATGGTGAAGTGCGACCCTCGTCACGGAAAGTACATGGCTTGCTGCATGTTGTACCGAGGTGATGTAGTCCCCAAGGATGTCAACGCGGCCATCGCTACCATCAAGACCAAGAGGACCATCCAGTTCGTGGACTGGTGTCCCACTGGTTTCAAGGTCGGTATCAACTACCAGCCGCCCACCGTGGTCCCTGGAGGCGATCTCGCCAAGGTGCAGCGAGCCGTGTGCATGTTGTCCAACACCACTGCCATCGCTGAGGCCTGGGCTCGTCTCGACCACAAGTTTGACCTTATGTATGCCAAGCGTGCTTTTGTCCACTGGTACGTCGGTGAGGGTATGGAGGAGGGAGAGTTCAGTGAAGCCCGTGAGGACTTGGCTGCCCTCGAGAAGGACTACGAGGAGGTCGGCATGGACTCCGTGGAAGGAGAGGGAGAGGGCGCAGAGGAGTACTAGGCTCTCCACACTCTGTCGATGATGCTGCTCCTTCTGTTTATTATGTCCAATTCGTCTTCTTTTTTCTATATTTTTATACATTTTTTTACCAAAGTCATTTTCTACTATTTTGCAATATTTATTAAAATATTTTGAGCAGCAACTGATATTGTTTTCTTTTCTCCTCTTAATATATTGTCTTTCAGATTTTTGAGAGGGCATTTAAAATATAGTGTGTTCAGTCATATAAGAATTGGAATATTCTTAATAAATAATCATAACTATTTATACTAATGTTTTTAAGATTCTAAAAGCTTAACATCAAGAAATTGTATTACAAAAAAATGAATGTAATTTTTTGTTAAGAATTTACTAGTTGTAATTGGAACAGTGTTTCAACATCCAGTTGTCATAAGAGATTAAGGTTTTTAAGATTGAGATATCTTAAGTTTTAAAGATGAATCGTACATATGATCTAAATGAATTCTTCAAATCTGATGCTGAAATATATTTAAAGTATTCTAAGTTCATAGACTGGTTGGACAATAATTGGTGATCAATAGAAATGGAGTATTTTCATAATGAAGTTATGAGTTGTTAATTTGAGCAAGAGTTTTTTACTGGACTTTCTATTAGCCAATTTATTTGGTAAAGTAAAAGCCAGAATCAGAATTGAAATAATTAATTGCTTTTCCAAATATTGAAGTTCTAACTCAAACACCTTACTTAAATTTTGATTTTGTTATCTTTTACATTGATAAAATGCTCTTCAGTACTTAACTGCACCTTTTTTATGACTACTCAAAAGCCATATATAAATTGAAACAATCACCATGTGTGTTCCAATAGAAACCTTTTCCCAAGTGTCATTTGAAAGGACATATCTAGATGTCTGCTCAGATCAATTTCTTCACTCTAGTGTAAAAGTAGTATATTTCTAAAATATAGCTCTACAAAAAATATGATCCAACATTTTTCCAAAAAGTTGATACAATTCCTTTAGGATTATTGTAATAGTTAAAATTACTTTTTCTGACAAATGGTTTGCACCCCAAAACAAAGCAATGTCAACCCCTTTAGGTCTGAAGGATTCTCAAGAGTTAAGTAAATGCATAAGAGATAGTAATCTATAGGCACTGTAGCTCAGGGTAAACGCTCTGGCCTAGAAAGTCAACTCCTTTCAGATCATGAACAGTCACCTCAAGCTAGCCTATGAGACTAAAACCTCCCGGGTTTTTATGAGACCAGGGTCATTGAGGATAAGTGTATTTTTGGAGTAATCATTTGAAAGATTATTGGGGGATAGGGCCTACAGTTATCATAGTAGCCTACCTGTAATATGGAAGCATATAGCAGCTGCGGATTTGATGAAAGTGTTTACATTAAAACATTGGTTTTGAAAATTGTTATTAAAGTAATTTATATTAAAATCTAATTTGTGTTTGGTGGAAGTTGACAAGAAAAACTTATAAAAAAAACTTAAAAATAGTGTTTTCAGCTGACTATAAAGCGAATGATCAGCCGAAAACGCTATACCGCTATAGTGCCGGGCTAAATACAGTCCGTGCCACCAAACTGCCGCCCTGCCCTGTTCAGGCTTTTGCAAATCACGCTTTACTTTTCCTGTAGCATTATTTTTTCTTGGAACCATTTCGGATAAACAAGATTTTAGTGTACTGTTTTTGCCATTTTAAGTTATAAGAATTGTTCCTTCCTAATTGAAATTTACGATACAAATCACATCACTCATTATTTTAACCAAGGAGTTGGAGAAATGAAACATGGAATGTGTTAACATTAACAGCATATTTATTAAAAATTAAATTTAATAAATAACATTTCCAAGTTCCCCTTGGCATGTAATAAATAATTGGTTAAGTTAAAGGCACACAGGGGAAAAAGATAAAGCTTTTGTTATTATTTTATGCTTATTGTTAACTAACATTTGAATTCTTAAGCAGATAAAAAACCATGCAGTTTAACAATCATAATTTATTTATTTACACATACATAAAGTTAAATGTAAAGAGTATGTGTCACAGTTCATGAAGAGGACTATTCAACTATTCCACTGACACTTGTAAAATCATTTATAAAACATTTCTAGCTGAGATAAAAACTTGTTTTATATCCTATTTTTTAACCTGTTTCTATAAAATTCTTATATTTTTTTAATAACTTCTGTGCCTTCTGTCTTTTTCTGTGTATATTTTATTCCAACTCTCACGTGCAGCCAATTCTTAAGTTCGAGGTTTTTCCCCTTGAGAGGCCTAACAGTTTTTGTATTTTTTTAACTGGATTTGTTTTAATTCCTTGCAAGCCTACTTTAATAGCCTGATGATCTGGAATTAACGGCTCCAAAACATTACCTACACTACTTGCGAAGTTTGTTCAAAGTTATCTTTACACGTAGCAATATCTTCTGTTATTCTTGTTGGCTCATTTATTAGATGTAATAACCCAATTAGCCATTAAGCTATTTATTCAGTTCAGAAACATTTATTTTATATATAATTTTTAAGCAATTTTATATTCAACAAATCACCTCCAATGCATACACCTAAGTTTGCTTTTTCATGCTTGAGGTTTTCAAAATACAAAACAGTTTAAATAACAAAATATATATTAACGTCTGCTTCTGGACTTCTATAAATTACTCCCACTACTAATTTGTTTTTACCTATCTTGACCTTAATTTTAATTGCTTCAAATATCATTTCTTCAACATACTTATCACTGATACTTAATACCCTTATGTTATTGAGTTGTAGGCTATATTTTTTATAAATGGCAACTCCTAATGTCCTAGCAAAATAACTGACTAGGGTGTAACCCTGTATATAGACCATTTGTAATTTTTCCTCTGTTAGGCCGTGTTCACTTACTATAAATTAAATAAATGACAATGAAATTATAAATGTTTAAAGCTAAAGCAAAATTTTATCAACTAAACTTAAAGCCGCCACTATTTTCTCAGTCAATTGTAACAATTCAATATATTTTGTAACATTTGTTTCATTATAAATACAATGTATACATTATAAAAAAATTTAAATATATAACAGTTAAAAAAGTAATTGATTTTTAAATCAGCATTTTGCATAGTTTATACTATGTATTTTAATAACAATTTCCCCCCTTTCATTGAAGGACTTGTTGTATCGATCTTGTAGTCTTGTTACTGACTAAGGCTGACATGTTCCTTAGACAGGACTGTTAATTAATAACACAACAGACAATGACATATCTAAGGGACCTACAGTTAAACGTGGAGTCTGAACCATTGCCTGTGAATCACGAACTGGTCTAATTATGAGGATGGTATTTGCGGATGAACTAAGTGTTCAATAGTGCGGACGTTAATCCACACAGAGAATATCACCCATGTCAACCTTAGTCAGTAACAAGACTACAAGATCGTGCTACAACCATATTACACTCATTTCTCATTCATACTTGCCTTAAAATACCTACATAGATAGATCGCCAATTCAAAAAGGTAAAGGAGTTTGATAATTTGGATAAATATCAGCATATTTTGACCAGTAAAAATGATTTTACATCTGTTTCTTTTCTATCTCAAAGACTGCGATGAGATCTTTGTTACACAATAACAAATTTTCCCTTACAGCATTTCTTAATCACTACGGCCCCAGCTATTTGGTCCAAACTGCCTATAGTGAGGCTCGCAAGGTGAACCTTTCCAACCCTAGAATTACCAACGTAGCTGGTCCAGGCCAAAACATCTACTACATATCAATTCACTCTCGTGAAAGAATTGGAGTCAGAACCGCTGCACCTGAGTTACGAATTTGTTTAATTACAAGGATGATATTTGCGGATGAACTTTGTATTCTATAGTGAGGACACACCAGAGAATATCCCATTCACCGACCACCGCTCACAACTTTCCACCATTCGCGACCTCCAAGTAACTGGATTACATGACACGCCAACGTCCCAGTCTTGGCCACTGACCCAACCAGCCAGCAATAGGTGCTTTAGATGATGGATATGTCTAAAGGGAATGTTTTCAGTTCCTCTGAACAGCTGTTCTTAGATTAGATTAGATCATTGAAATGGCAACCATATTACAATATAGGTATTTTAAGCCAAGTATGAATGAGGTTTGAGTGTAAGATGATTGTGGCGCGATCTTGTAGTCTTGTTACTGACTAAGGCTAATATGTTCCTTAGACAGGACTGTTAATTAATAGCCCAACAGCCAATGGCAACTAATGGACCTACAGTTTTGTGTGGAATCTGAACCACGACCTCTGAATTACGAATTGGTCTAATTATGCGTACGGTCTTTGGGGATTAACGTAGTATTCAATAGTGTGGACGTTAATCCACACAAGAGAACACTACATCCACCGACCATCGCTCACAACTATCCACAGTTTGGGACCTCCAAGTAGCTGGATTACAGGTCGTGCCACCATCATAGTCAGTAGCTATCAAGACAAGCTGCCCCCCTATTTCTAATTTTTAACGATATGGATTAGTTATCTAAAATTCCAAAATGTTTTCACAATATTGGTTGCTTGATCTCACTAATTCATCTTCTGACCAGGGCCCTGAGGTTACTAAATATAACAGGTCCTACTTAAATAAACTAATATTTTGAGACAAATTTTTATTGTCCTTTGTTAAAACTTTGTTCAGTCTAATATTTTTTTATAAAATCAACAACAAGGTTATTACATACTACACACTAAATTATAAATTCGGTTCTTATTACCTAATAATAAATAAATACTGTGTTTGGTAGTGCTAAAAATAATTAAAATATGTTGCACCATGTGAAACATAATAAGCCGAGCTAACGATTAGATAAGAAGTTAAAAAAGTAAAATTCATCAATGATCAAGTATGTCATAGGCTGAAGGTATGCTTGACAGTATGGGAGGTTTGAGAGAGGATACCCTCTTTGAAGCTGGTGTTCACGACAAACGCAAACTGTTTCGCAGCGCAAGTATCCTTGTGACAGTAGAACAGCTTGCATAGCACAGTGACCTGATGTTGGTTAGATGGCAGACCAGGAGGGTAAGTAATTCTCCACTTTTTCCCAATTCCTGTTCTCTCTGTTTCTTCTGTCTTTCCTTCTTTCCAATCATCTGAAAAAATACAATTTGAGATATAGTAGAGTCCAGCTAATCCAAACCAATTGGGACTAAACACCGTTCAGATTAGCAGAAATAACTTACATAATCAAGAAGGAAGCAATTTAATGGTTCTTTAGTGTTGTGTTGTGAACAATCGGTAATTAAAAAAAAAACAGATTTAACAATATCTACTCTTACAAAAGCAAAAAACAATATCCACGGATCACTACAAACTCACTGCCAGCTTTTCCGCTGTGAGAAGTGCTACTTATATGCCTATTAGTGGACGAGCGAACAATACTAGTGTGCGCGGACTGCACACACACACTGGTAACCAGACTGTACGTCTGTGTGTCACTGTATCCTCCCTCCCACTACTCCTAGCCTTGCCGTAAGCTACTTAGAACAAAGGTACAAAAATAAATTTAATTTTCATACATTTCTGAAAATCCTGAAAAACACTGTAATACTCATGGATACGGCTGACTAGAGTATTGAAAAGTCCCATCAAATCCATCAATTGGGTGTATTTCACTGACTTTTTACTACTTCCCTGGCCAGAATTTCTCCTTCTGACTTTCCAGAATGTGAACACCTGTGTAACCTTTAAACTTTGTAAGACTACGTTGCTACAACTGTGCTCACCGGGGAGGGTGATGGTCCAGACCGCAGGTGACTCCGGCAAGGGTTTGATCCCTACAGCGACGTCTATGATCACCTCAAGGTCCACTGCCCCGCCGCCACTCGACAATGTCACAACACTCTCACTTACAGGCCTAACTTCTTTCTTCTCTTTCTGTTCGGCCTTTCCAAATTTTAGCACCATCTAGAATAATATTAGGCCAGCTTAAAATTAAGGAACATTTCTGAATGATAAAATGGTGAGCAAGGCTGAATTTTTAGTAAACTTAAAATTTGTTCATAATACAGGTGGTTTAACAGCTACTGGAAACCCATAGCCTACCAGTCTGTTTATTTTTAAGAAGAGGTGAAGTACGAAAAAACATTTCATTGGCAAGCACAAAATTATAAAATTATAATTTTTCCTTTTTTCAATTCAATGTTAAGGTAATTTATGTTTGATGTATGTCAGGTTTTTCTGTATTTTAAAAGTTTCCAAATTTAAATACTATTATACAATCTGGGGTGAAAGTAGGTAGATGATCTTCTGTTCTCAATGTGAGTTCAAATAGTTTGTTTTTCACCTATGCAGGATACAAACAATACAAGATTGCATTAAACTATTTGATTATTCTAAATATATAAAACAAATTTGTAAATAATAAAACAAATTTATAACTCGAGAATGGCTGGACCGATTTTAATGATCTTTGATTTTTTGGATTCGTCTCTGCTCCGAGTAGGCTATAGGCATATTCTGTTTTGTATTTAACCATAGGGCTAAGCCCAGTGGCCTGTATAGTATGTATATACTAAGCTTAAGAGGAAAATATGTGAGGCATTTTGATCATGTGCAATAATGTGAATACTTTATTAACAGCTGATTTTGTGTTGCTCTATTTTCACCAGTCCACAGCTAATGTCATTGAATGTTTTGAATATAACCATTTATAAATTACTGATTGATTAGTTTGATTCATTGTAATGATGAGTTGCTTTTTTTGGTCTCGTGCGAGTTTTAGAATGAATGTAATTGAACGTAATTGTAAGTAAACGTCATTAATGAATGTAAGATTAAGCGAGAATTATAAACAATCCCACGACTCAGAAGATCTAATCTTTCATGACATACCCGTAATAGTATTCAACATTGGAACATTGTGAATCAATCCTCTGAAAAAGATCAAGGAATCGCATGAGAACAGCATCGTAGTGGCATGACCTGATTTCGTTCTTGATGAAATTAAATAAATAAAATCAAATTATGTTAATCTAAAAGTTAACAAGACATGCATTACTGTTAGGCAGTATGAAGCTCGCCAGGTCTATAATTTAAAAGAAGCCTAGTAAAATTTAATTAACTTACGCTTTCAACACTATTGTCATCCAGATTTATTACTTTGACGGCGTGGTTGTTTGTGTCAGCTACATAGAGGAGATTGTCTATCGAGTACAAGCCGCCTGGTTCGTTGAACTGGAAAAAAATCCAAAATGATTTTCCTAAAGATTTTAAAATGATAGACTAGAATTAAAATGATTAATAGAACAATCCACTTGTTGGAGGGATTAGTAAGAAAAATATACACAGTGATATATTTCTGATTCCCAGGATGGTTTAGCGACTCCCTGAGAACGGCTGCTATTTGGATTCCAGATTCTGGATCACGGAACTTGCTTCGTGTGGGTGAGGAACGACAGACAGGTTCGCAGTTGTGAGCCACAGCGAGCCGTTTTATTGTCACTGGAGACAATCGAGTGGATCATGCCAGAGAATAACGCCAGAGGAAGATAAAAGATACTTGAAGAAAGATTCGCGTCTAGAAATGGACTTGTCGTGGTGAATAAGGGCAACACCTCCACCACACGGTTACAAGGAAACTATTTCAAAAAATTAGTTTTTGTGTCAAAGAATACCTTGACGTAATACCTGAATAGATTCTTCCAAGGTGGGAATCAGAATGAGGAAGGGGTTTAAGCGAGTGCAAGTCAAACACACCGGGGAGTGTGCGGTTTTTCTCCCTTAAGGTGTATAATAGGATATCCCCTCCAAAAAAAGTATATTTCAGATTTGAAATATAATATCAATGTATGCTGTGATTTTGTCTATACAGTCAAACCTTGATCTAACGAATCTGAAGGGACTAAATAAAAAATATGTTATATCGAGATTGATTAAATTGAGGTTAGAACAGCTAAGATTGCACTATTTAGAGGTTCACAGATCTTCTTAACTTCTTGATAACGAATTGAAGTGAATTTGACCTGGATAAAAACACAATAATATGGTAGTATACTGTACTTAGTAGGGAAAAACAAAATAAAACTACTGCACTTTACATGCACAATACATACAGAAGCCTACACAGTATGGTATGATCTCCCAACGGTAACTAAACTAAAGCGATGAAAAGCCCGACAGTAGCTAAAACAACAGGATGTAGACTGTTTAGGCAGATGATTTAGGTTGGGATACACTTTGAAACGTACGTTATATCGAGTTTGAGTCATAGACCATACATTAAAAGGTTCAAGACTATGAAATTTGTTATATTTAGGTTTGCTAGTGCTATTAAAAATTAAAAAAATTCTACCTACCTAGGTAGGTATTAAGCCTAGTGATGAGGTTTTGAACATAGTTCATTCACAATATAGAGGTAAAATGTTAATTGTGTGTTAAACACAGTTCAAGGGGATTTTAAAATATTTGTTAAATCAAAGAATTTGTTATATTGAGGTTTGTTACATCAAGGTGTGACTGTATTTTATTTTCTTTTAAAATGAGTTTTTTTGTGGGGATGAGGAGGTAATGCTAAGGCACACCACAGAGGCCTGGTAGTGTAGGACTCGCACCCACTAAACCCTTCCCCCATCTCCTAGGACCTATACCTGGAACTGTTTTGCACATTACTTCGGGCTAGGCCTTTTGATTATTACACCACTAGGGCTTTCCTCAACAGGTTGATCACGGTGCTGAAGACGATCGATATAAGTAGCCAAACATATTATACGAATGATATGAAGAACATAAGAACTTGAGTGAGTGCAGATGACTGTCCCTGGGTGCGCGTGGCAAGTCCTGCCGCAGTTTCAAAATGGCTGCTGAAGTATGATTTTGGCTTCATAAATATGAAGCCAAAATCATAATAAAGGTTAGTTGACATTAGAAATGAAAAAATAAACATTCTTCATACAATATTGTGTTTTTTTAGCAGCTAATGTGTTAACCCTCTTCCAGTCAAACGCCTCAGATCGCCTTGTGCGCCAATCGCCACTGGAGGTCTATCGCCTTGGCTCTCAACCCAGGACTTGCTACTCTCTAGCGGCTATTTTAGGAACTACTACGACTTGTGCTGCATTCTAGCGGATTCATGGGGAACTATATCAACCCAATAGCAATCACAGTGCACAAGCATTAATTCTAGCGCAACCACTGATGATAGGTACGGAACTGCCATGACCAGGCTGCGCTAATGTGACTGGGAGAGAGTTAATAGGTTAAAAACTGAACGTAAACCTAATGTGTATTCTCACCTTGAGGCCAGGACCAGTTAGCGAGGTACAGAGTCGACGGGTCAGGTCGACACACTTGACCTTGTGGTTGTAGGAGTCTGCCACGTACAACAGCTGTTTGTGACCGCTCCAAGCTACCGCCAGAGGGTGTTGCAGCCTCGCCTCCAGTCCGCACCCGTCTTTGTCTCCGAACGAGAATAAATTCTGTTACAGTTAAATTACGTAACATAAGAAATATGATTTTCATTTAGAAAACGTAGGCTACTGTATTTACCTCAGACAATAATTTATAATTAAAATACTAATTTGTTCAGTTCAATTATTTTGTTCAGTATTTTAAAGCTGTTTTCACTCTTTTCGACTCAAAAAATAACATTTTGACAATAAAAAGCACATAAATTTTGAACCATTTGTTTTGCGGACATATGAGTGGTGTCATATTATTTGGGCCTCAATCCATTCACGACCAAATAAAAGTGTTGTCTGCTGTACTGACAGGGCCATATTAAAAATACATGATTTGAAACGTTTTAGTGAAAAAGTATATTTAATTATTAACTTATCTTAAGTACACAAAACTTATGTTTTTCTAATTCTAAAACTTTTTTAAAAATGACTCATATTTGAAATCTTTATTATTTATTAATACTTTTGTATGAAAATCTTTGTAAACATTTTTCAAATTTATACTTTTTGTAAAGCAAGGGTGAATAAAATAGTTTTTTTAAAGTTCTGAGTGTAAAGGTGCAAATATTTAGATGTATAATTTATTTCCTTACAGCATTGATAAAAAGGATAACATCGTATGAATTTTTTCTGGATCTCTTTTAAGTATTTAAGGATCTCCTTTAAGTGTTAGTGTGTCTTATGACAAATTAATTGACCAGCTTAACCCTATCTATTCCCTTGTTGGCTGTGGGACGACATCGAGTATTCCGTCATTTAATAGTGATTTCCGATCATTTTGACCTTTGAAAAATCATTGTGTTTGATTTTAGATGTCTTCTTGATCTTATTATAGGAGTAAAAATAGGTTACAATATGTTCGTCCTTCGATTCCTATAGTGAAGTCAGCAGGTGACTAGTTTCGGGACTCTATGGTCCCATTTTCAAGCCTTTTCAGTTATTCATTACAAGATAACAAATAATAAATTGAAATAACGCGGTGAAACACTTAATTTTTACATCAAACATTGTCTCGTTGGCCGGCCACACACAAATTACTAAGAGTACACAGACGGTGACGAAGACCATGACACGACTAAAAAAACCTTCAAGACTTTTTTTACGCTTGTGTATTAATTTATGGTTATTATTCAAATATTTACTAATAAAATTTGATCAACTATTTTATAATGGCAGGTAATAAGACGGTTACTGATCGGGAAATAGAATTGTTTTTGGATGATTCGTCGTTGTGAGATGAAGTTATTATTAGTGACGAATAAATAGGTTAAGTTTATAAGTTAGTATTATAAGTATTGATCATTTTTATGGAAATATGGTCAATAAATCAATTTTTCTCACAAAAACCGATTAAAAACTAGGATCTGTAGTTGTTGGGGTCTAACAAAGGGTAGTGGAAAGGGTTAATGCTTTGAAACATTTTATTGGTATTGGAATAGGAAAAAAGGTAGTAAAAGCCTCATTATTTTGGTTACTGGATGGATTAAACGCCTACCTGTGGATCAGCACTTCCGCCGATCACATTAGCGACCTTCCCGTCACCTAGGTTGACGACTCGCACTGTCGAGCTCTCACTGTCCGCTACATAGAGGCTTTGTCGACAGTCGGCAACAGTGAGGCCACTCGGCTGCGCGAGCCCTGCACTCATCGGGTACGAGTTGTTGCGATTCTCTTCCTTCCCGCTTCCCACAACTGCTTCGCAAACACCTGCCTTGCACTGTCTGCAATCAAAAGGTAAACATCATGAAATGAGAATGTAAACATATAAGGATGAGATAAAAATATAAAAGATCCTGTTTTTACACAGATCGGATTTGTAACTTCAATATAAATTGTATTAAATAATTCAATCTAGTAAACAGAAGTGTTCCAATTCTGGTTTCGAGCATATGCTATCTTGTGTTGCCTCGCAAGCTCGGAGAAGGAGTGTTGTGGTTATTTGTTGGCATTGTGCATGATAGATTAATATCTCTACTTAAACTTTTAATTTTTACTGTAAATTATTAGGTAATCACTTGAAAACGGGAGGAGTTTCTCCACCTCCAGAAACGTTGTGTAGTTAAAAACACAGAAACGTTGGAATAATAAAATAAGAAATATTGAATAATTAATAGCTATTATTAAAAGTTCATAAATAAAATTTATGAATTTTTAAGATTCTGTTTAATCTAATATAAGAAATGTGTAGTTTATCAAACTCGCTGCATATAAGGGATTACCAGAAAGTAGAAGATGTTTTTGACTTGTGCAGTAGTGAGTGGGACTAGAGCTGCCGTCATAGTAGCAAAACATTTATACGTTCAGTACACATCTAGCTGTTGTAGCGGAACATCTATATCATTCTTGGTTTTCTTGCTGTGACTAGTATGGATATGGTCTGCAAGCCTCATTTGTATGAATTTCGGAACCTACTTGGCACAAAACTTGTGGTAGCCAAGCTTATCCACGATAATTTGATGAACTAAACATTGCGAAATTTGAAGAAAAATGTTCTATGAGTTCAGTAATCACAATTTTTACGATATTTTCTATTGATTTCCTTTAATGAATTTTCACATACCTGGCTGCTCCAAAGATGGGGAAAATATAATTAAACTCACTCAAATCTTTGAAAAATATCCCTTAAGCATGAATAAAGTAATCTGATGAATTGCCTTTTGGATTGCACTATTCAACTTTAAGGCGGTGCGAGTATCATTAGACACAATTGAAATCCGCTAGGTCGGTGCTAGCATCGCTTATTTGTTACGCATATATGATTGTTTTATGCAAGCCTTCTCAGTGACCTGTTTAAGATAACAATTCTGTTTTTTAGTAAATTTTAAACCTACAAAATGTCATATTTTATAAGATTATTGGATATAAAATGTGGCTTTAAAAAATCATTTTTGTAGTAAACCCAATTTTTTTCTTATTACAAAATTTGACATAGGTTAAGTGAAAAAGGTCTGTTATTCATCCAATTTCCCAAAATTTCAGTTCAAAAGCATAAGTAGTTTTCCCACACTCTTTGCATGAAAACCACCAAATTTCCTAAATTAATAACCCCGTAACTCGAAAGGTTTTCGCTAAAAACTTGAAAATATTATGTAAAGCATATTTTATGATACAATCAACAAATAAACGTTAAAATTATGTTTTTAGTCGATTTTTTAGCTCGCACCACCTTTAAATAATCTACACCAGTAGAAATAAATGGTCGTAAAGACTTACTTATTTTTCCACCATGTTGTGTCCTGCAAGTAATAAGCCCACAGCTGATGACTGCCAGCCATAGCAATGAGCAGGACACTTTGAGACGGCAAGACGAGGTCCCATGGAGAGGAAATCCTCTGGTTGGTTCCTTCCTTGCCACCGAGTCTGTCCTCTCCTTGGATCCCATCCCCTACGACTGTCTCCACCCTTTTCGACTCAAGATCTACCTATGTGAAAATGAAACTAAGGAGATCATGAGGGTTATATTTTTACTTCTTTGATGAAAATGAAATGAGATGGCTTAAAGCAGTGCAAAAGTTTAGAGGATTTTACATTTTTGTTCACTAAAACTATCTAAATAAATAATTACCTACACAACTTCTTATAACTAAACAAAATAAACGGTATCAGTAGACTGACACATACTTTCTCCCCTAAGTAAATTTAAAAAAGACAATCTGTAATAAAACTAACATGTTCTGCAAAGTTGATCTAAATATGGTTTCAATTATGGTGTCAGTCAAGTTATAATTTACTCTTATTGTTTTTGCTGAAAATTTAAAAATTTGATTTTTTTGACATTTAAAAGTCCATAACTTTTGAACCGTCATTTTACAGACATGCTGGTGGTGTCAAATTATTTAGTACTCTGTGCACTATTAACTATAAATTTTAATTAAAATCGTTGGTGCCGTTTTTTGAGAAATTCAGACTTTTCAAGTTTTTTAAGGGTTTTTAAGGGTGAACTACCCTTAAAAATCAAAAATCCAAAAAAAAGAAAAACACCTGGAGATACGTTGAATATATACATGACATACATGACAAATTTCATCTTAATCGGACAAACGGGGTAGACTGTGGCTCTGTACACAACCAGACACACACACACAGACAGACAGACACACGGACGGACAGACATCACATCGAAACCCACTTTTTTGGATTTTAGGGAACCCCAAAACGAATATATCCACTCTCAACTCAAATTTGAAAATTTTGATGAAAACAATACTTTCTCCACATACTATGTATAAGGGGAGAAAGTAGAAATTATTACTAGGTTTTCACAATACAGATTAATGCAGGTAATAACTCATTACTGTACTAAATCAATACAAAAAGCATTGAATCACAGAACGTGCACACAGCAGAACGAATCACAGCGTTGAATCACAGCAGAATGAAATCCACCTGTCAGTGATGCACCGAGAGTAGTTAAATGGCCGTCGGATATATTCGTATCAGCGCGATAGAAGCCAGAACTGGCGTGCAGTTCGCAGCAGGGCGGGGCTGAATACCCTCCCCATTCACTCATGTGACCTAGCACGCCGATTTTAGGCTCAACCTATCTATAAATCAACAACCAAGAAGCTCCTGCATTTTAGCGGAACTTTGGCGAACTACAAATATATTCAGATAGTAAAAATGTTGTACACGGATAAATTTGTATTCAGCATTTGGGTCACACGTATATATCCGTTTTCTGAAAGCGAATGATTTTCTGAAAGTAAATGACATACCTTTCTTATTGCATGATTTTCAGTGTCAGCAACAAAGAGCGTTTTTGCATCATAGAAGATGATTCCTTGAGGAGAGTGAAACTGAGCGTCATGGAAGCTTCCATCCCTCAGGCCACTAGATCCACACCCTATAATGTGCTGCACAGGATCATATAGTATATTACTGATAAGCTTACATAATTTTTTGTGTGTTAGGTCATATGAAATTGATAATTTAGAAATAATTATGTTTATAATCCATTATTTTTTAAATCATATTTCTTTAGTGAACTGAAATTGAGGAAGTTACGTAAATGAGGAATTTCTTTAATACCCATTTCTAACTAAAATTCACAAACTTGATTCAATTACAATTATACTTTTGTTTGGTGATAGTTTTACTTTTAGTACTTTAACGAATAAAATTAAACCTTCATGTTTGGTAAAACTAGATTTTCTATTCTCCTAGTTGTAAAACTCATAGGAAATACTTTTAACTGAAATAGCAACCTACCCTATTAGGTATTTTAATCCAAGTATGAATGAGAAATGAGGCTAGGATGATTGTGGCACGATCTAGTAGTCTTGTTACTAAGGCTGACATGTTTCTTAGACAGGACTGTTAATTAATAGCCCAACATCAATGGCATATCTAAAGGACCTACAGTTTAACATGGATTCTGAACAACTGCCTCTAAATTACGAACTGGTCTAATTATGAGGATGGTCTTTGCAGATTAACGTAGTATTCAATAGTGTGGACGTTAATCCACACAAGAGAACACTACACCCACCGACCATTGCTCACAACTATCATAACTAACTGAATGTTAGTACACTAAAATTATTCTAGTACTGCCATAGGACACCGCCACAACATGTGTTTCATACCTGAAAACAGCTGGCTTAGTCTTGTGGAATACATTAGTGCTACACGACCTTTCCTCATAAAGAAATCGGATCACATCTCATATGTTGTGTGATCAATGGTCAAACAAAGCAAAATATACATACATGTCCATGGTACAGTGAAGTCAGCTCACAAAGGTTATGAATAAATATATACATTTTTATAACCTTTTTTTCTTTGTTTGAAAGTCACTATTGGTGATGGTAGGTGGGATTTTTACTAGACATTTTCTGTCACAACAAGTGAAACGAAACATGTCCACCTTTCATCACAGAGACTCGAGAAGAACTACCAGGAATAGACAATGCCAGTGGGCATTTCACCGGAACTTGACCCAGTGGCTAACTATTTTTTACTTCTTAATTTCCTAATACCTCTTACAAGCCTTACTACAGATTCAATGCATTCATTCAGCATTCAATGAGAATTTTGTTTCAGATTTATATTATTACTATTTACTGATACTTTTTTCCCTATCCCTTAGTTCTTTGTTACGAATTGGCAGCAATAAGGTCTGATTTCAACTGAAGATTGGATGGTCTGCTATTTTTTTGTGTTAAACTTCAATTAGGTTTCTCTTTAAAAAATGGAGTTCTGGGGTGCTGGTGTTGAATTTCAGGGACACATTCACTGGCAATGTCCAGTCCAGTTTGTTCATCTCGAGCCTTTGTGTTTAGTTTCTTGTGTGCATGATGATGGTGCTTGGTATTGTTTGTAGGTCTTTGACTGCTTTAAACTTTTTTGTTTTAAGCTTTGTACCAGCTTAGTCCGGACTATGAACTAATCTTGTTATGTTTTAGGTTCTAGCTCACTTGAGGACAGGATTTGATTCCAGATCTCGAAACATGGTGAAACTTTCTTTAAAATTCACTATTGTTGATGGTGGGTTTATGTTATTTAGAGTTTAAATGCAGACATTTTCCATCACAATTTTCAATAAAACTAAGTTTCACGTTTCAGGATCTGGAATATGATCCCGTTTGTGATGAGTGGATGTGTTATGTTTCTCACGTGTGTAATGGTTAGTGAATGGTTTGTTTGTAAGTATTTTGACTGCTTTAAACTTTTTTGTTTTAAGCTTAGTCCACTCGTCACAAACAGGATGGGATCAGATTCCAGATCCCGAAACATGGCGAAGCTTTGTTTTACTTATTAAATAACATAAACCTTTTTTTACTCACCAAAATAGTTCCATTTTGATCGAGGACCAATAACCTGTGATGTCCAGTGTCAGCCACAGCCACTAACTTCTCCGAGGAATCTTTGACAGCACACAATTTACCGGGAAAATATAAGTCTTCCTCAGACTTGCTGTACTCATTGCGTACACCGATCTCGGGTATCGCATGGTGGGAGATCAAGTTTTTTGATTTACAAATCACAAGAGCCTCTTTCACAAAGGCAGTCAAAAGTTTTTCATGACTCTCTCCCATTAAATACAGCAAAAGTTCACCGCCAGGGCCTGCAATAAACATGATGGATGAGTAAATAAAAATGCCCAACATTTAAGTAATTCTGGTTTACTATTACCTATTGATAATGTGTCAACAAAATAAGTAAAACCTCACTAATTTGAACCTCGATAATTTGAAAACTTCTACAATTGATAGATTTTGTCTGTTTCCTTGAGAAATTGTATTGAATTTCTAATTATCAAGGTTCGACTGTATTGTATAATAAAAATTTGAGTTGTCTGCTTTTTTCTTTGAACGTGGTAGCCTACATAATATGTTATGCTCTCCAAGATGACCAATGTACAGAGCCAACTCATTGGAGAACTGAAAAAGAATATAAGTTGATTGTTAATCCCGTTTTCGGTTTTGCCTACGCATATCGTTGTGTCAAAGTGTTAAAAAAGAGCCACTCACAAGATTTATCTTTCCCCGGTAAAACAACTCTTTGTTGTCATTTGTCACAATATATCGCTTCGTTCGTTAGCTCACTGCTAGAATGTGTTAGCATTTATTTATAATCATTTATTATAATTTTTTATAATCAGATTAGTATAATTCTTGCCAGATATGTTTGGTAGTATGGTTTATTATTATCTGGGAGTTAATTTATTTACTTACCAACGATTACTAAAGTAGGCCAGCAACAGATCCCTAAGCAGTTCCAAAGATGCTCCTCGTGGTCATTGGCTACCGGATGAGTTATCTCGTACCTCTCAACGGCTGATCTTACATTAGTGGTTGAATGTTCATTTGCAAACTTTGGGCTGTGAACCCCAATCTAATAAAAGGATTATGTATAAATCTGAGTGATAAATAAAAAATCATGTTGAAAGTTATTAGCCATACAGAACTGTCAAAGAGTAATCTCAACATGTACGTACACGATACACTTTAGTAATCAACAGCATGTACCCCATCTGGTACACTTCGTTGAGAACATGTTAAAAATTCAATCTAAACATATTTGCAATTTTGTTGAATTTTTGTTTATATACATCATAAAAAACAATAATAAAAATTTAAAATAAATACAATACAAATTTACATTGTGTATTTATAAAAAATGTAAGAAAATTAAATTAAGATCTGATAAAATTATACTTACAACGACCAACCCATCTTCAACTTTGAACTGATGTTCCAAAGTCTTCAATTGAGGTAGAATGTGCATACAATTTATGCAGCAGTAAGTAAAAAAATCTAAAATAACCACTTTTCCTTTCAGCTCTTCAGAGAAGGATAGAGCTTTACTTGTATTTATCCAATCTAGACCTAGAAGTAAATTAAGATTTGATTAGTAGATTAAATGAAAAATACATCTGTTACTTAACAGATGATACAAGTCACTAATAAGATTACACTATTGGTGACTTGTCATTTTCTTTAATATTTATGAATTTGTTATGGCCCGTTTTACACCAATACAATACAACTAGTTTGATACTGCACCCAGCTAGGCCTGTCTTTGATTATTGGCTATTATTGATTATCCTTGCAAATGAATCAGCTGTCATTAACAAGGCTACATGTCATCAAATCCATATCACTCTTCACTCATATTCAACTTAAAATACAAAAATAAAGTGGGTTATATTAATATACACAAATCTTAGAAATATTTAATGGAGAATATAATAGGTTTTGTTAATAAAAATAACGTAATAGGTCAGTCATCAAAAGCTCCAGCCTCGGGTGTATTCCTCCTCCACTAACACTACCACAAGGTAGGAGTATTTTAATCTTCTTATAGTCCCCATATCGGTCTCAGAGTGATGGCCATTAGTTTAATGTGTCCTGACGTGCGGCTATACTAGACCAGAAAAATATGTTTGCTAAGGTCATTGCAGTGTTACAAGCAACAACTGTAACAGAAATGTAGGCCTAGATGAAATTTACGCGCGGACAGATGAAGTATCATTGATGATTAATCTAATTAATTAATAAGATTTAAGGATGTAGCCTAGTGAAGTTTTGAATTAATGTCAATTTAAGTTAGTACTTACTAAACTCAATAACTTATTCAATGATTGATGAATACAAAAAAATTCTTAACTCTTGTGTTTATAAATCTTCAATTACTGTTAACCCACGAGAACTCGTGCTATTATATTGAACCTAACATTTTTAGTTGTTGTAAAGGAATTATTTTAATTTTTGTCGTACAGGTCTCAGGTTCTAAATATACTATCTAGAGTACATTCAGCAGAATTTACACTTGTTTCGAGAATGTAGAGTTAGGGGTGTGGGTAGAGGGCGTGGGAAAAGTGACACTGTTGTTAGGGTGCTCCTAATTACACGAGTGGTCGTGTCAAGTCTGGTGTTAGTTCAGTTCTAACGACGCAAGTGATCACAGAACATTCCATTTTAGTTTTATTGTTTGCTGTGTTTTGTTATTTTTGTTAGTAAAACTTTGCTTATTTATTGCTTACTATTTAACACCTAGAAATGATCCCAAAACCCCGTAATTTATAACGATAAATGCAACTATTATCAATATTACCAAACATTAGATTTGCCCTAACAGCGCAAGTGATCACTTAACTGTCAATAGTGTGAGTCTTTGCGAGTTAATCTGTGGATACGGGAATTGATTTTGATTAATTGATTTTTTGAAATTACAGATGGGTAGCTTAGAGGTTATGTGCTCACCTTGCAATAAGTTAACCTAGTTTAATTCTGGACTTCCCATTTGTAATTGTGCTAGTAATTAATTACCTATCTAATAGTGGGTCAACATTTAACTAAATTTGGCTATTGATGAACTGACAACTGTTTGACTTCCAGCATGCCATTCGTTGACCATACTCAATGTAACATGTTTATCAATGAGTAATAAACTATGATTTGAAAGTTAACAAGATCAGGATTTGGACCATTTCCTATGAAAATGTTAAAAATGGCATTGATAGACACAAAATAAAATAAATAACTTAATATATTTTCTTGAGGAATCAGAGTATAATGGAACAGTGCCTTATCTATATTGCTTTGGTGTTTTGCCAATACCATATTCATTAATTAACTTAGGATACCTACCTTTTTGAAAATCCTGTGGTATTTTGTTCCCATCACAGCTCAATCTGTCAATAATGTAATTTTTGATCAAATCGTCACTAATTTTAGTCTCATCTGAATAAAATTTTTCAGTTAATTCCGAGCTAATATCATAAATATTACTTATGAATTCCATTGTGAAAAAATACTTCCTTCAAGGACTAAAACTAATTTCAGACTCAACAGTCACCACAATCAAAACATAACCTTTCACTTCAGTCATGGATTTCCTAACCTTATTTTTACATCGTCTATCCTTCAGTCTTGGTTTTACAAGAGTTCAAAATTCGAATGTAGATAGACTTGCCTACAGCTGATTGGTAGCTATTTCGTCTGTGAACAGCTGTAGTTGTGTTCTATGTTCTGCTGTCCGTTTCTTTCTGCTAGTTAAACAACAGTGATTATAAGGGGTTTGAACTCTGAAAACAATAATTAAAAAATTAACCGATACTGACTAATAAACAATAGAATCAATGCCAATAATTAATATGTAAAAATTATTACACAGTTTGCATGTTATTCTAAATATATAAGCTTTAAGGTAAGTGAAGTATTGTTCTGTGCATAGACTAAAGACTAAGGTTAGATTAGATTATTGAAATGGCCCATACCACAAGGTAGGTATTTTAAGCCAAGTATGAATGAGAATTGAGTGTAAGATAATTGTGGAACGATCTTTTAGTCTTGTTACTGACTAAGGCTGACATGTTCCTTAAACAGGACTGTTTATTACTAGCCCAACAGCCAATGGCAACTAAGGGACCTACAGTTTAAGTCGGATCCGGAACCGCGGCCTCTGAATTACGAATTGGTCTAACTATGAGGATGGTCTTTGCGGATTAACATAGTATTCAATTGTGCGTACGTTAATCCACACAAGAGAACACTACACCCACCAACCATCGCTCACAACTATCCAGGATTTGTGACCTCCAAGTAGCTGGATTATAAGACGTGGCCACCATCCTAGTCATTGAGATCAATGACAATGAATGAATCATTGATCTTACCTACTTAAGCTTTCATTATTTTATACAGTTTTGTCTTAGTTGTGAAATGGATTGATTATTTTATACATTGTATACTATTGGATCTTGTTAATCTTTCCAAAAAGTCTTTTGCATCTTTTGAGACAAAAACCATGCAACATACATATTTACTTCAGATTCTTTACAGTTGAACATGATTTAAACACAATTTTTTTAGGAGAAGCAACGAATATTGAAATGCTATAGTAGATTAGTCAAGATTATGTTTTTGAAAATGTTTAACTCTTGTATCAATTTGTTTTGACCAATTTTTAATGCTTCATGTTTTAGGATGGCGAAGGGGTTACCATTTTGTCATAGAGTATCAAAACTGTTTCATCCCACATGTGTTGTTCCAGTAGGTGCTGAAGTTAAAAATAATTTATTGCTCTCAAAAAGTCTGAAGGTAAGTTAAATAAGGAACTAAAATTTTCAACAATAGGTTACAGTATCTTCGTCAAACAATCCAATTTGAATAGTCATCAGGCGATTAGTTTTGGGATACTTAATCCCGTTTTCAAGCCTGGAAAATTAAAATTCATACAGCACTTACCTGTGAAAAGTTTCTGAATTAACTGAAAATTCAGTGTACAGTTGCATTATAAGTACTAATAAAGTTCATTATTTGAGACCCGAACTGTGTATTTAGACCAATTAACTTTCATCATATAATAGTTCACATACAGGATTTTGCTCTATATATTTTACCGTGAGAATCGAGTCTATTTACTTTGAATGTAGCTACCTAGACAATACATCGCCCTACGCTATCTCGAGCAAGATTGTACTGCTACATCCGCATACTTAATGTTTATGAGACCATGGCACAACTTTGCATTGGCTGAAAGGATTTACTTTTTATGTCAAAAGACGATAACTGAATTTTCTTTTGTTCCTAAAAGTATTTAATATAGATACCGTAAGTGTTATAATTCAGATTACATTGCTTCGTTTGTAATTTAAACTCAGTAACCCTTTTCCCGTTACCGGTATATGCCGTTCATTGTACTAGGACGTACAACAAAAGCCATGGTTAGCAGGCAAAATCCCTTCATAGGGATGTAAAAACCACAGAATTATTATTATTATTAACCTTTTTCCCCATCAGGTAGTTTGGATTAGCGGGGTTTGGATTACCGGGACTCTGGACTCTGGTGTACATTAAGAAGAAAACAGTTATTCACAACTACACATGATGCCTATTCTTTTTCCCCTGAATTACTAACATCGGTGCAGCGATAACGTAGGAGTTTCAATCTCAAAAAACGCTCTTCACTTATTATTAATATAGATTGATTTTTTGATAAGAAATTAAAATGAGAATTAATTTACAACTGAAAAAGGAGGGAACCTTTTAAAACCAGTGGCTTAACACCTGTTTTCCTTGACAGTTGATGATGGACAGAGGTGTTATTGCTCACAGCCAAACAGGGTTTTACTATCTTCTGCCACTCGGGACCAAGGCGTTGGACAAGCTCACTCGGCTTGTAGAAGAAAATTTGACAAACATTGGTGCCCAAAAGATCATCTGTCCTACTTTGACAAGTAGTGAACTGTGGAAAAAGACAGGTAACTGAAATTTTCGATCCAGTACTAATTCTTCTTAAATTTTCTTATGCAAAATTGGTATTTCCAATACAGAGAAATTCTGTTATTTTAACCTCAAATAGTGTATAGCTTTAATTATCTGAGCAATAAGGAGGTTTTTCATATCTGGTGGATCACTTTTACGTCATCTCCTGTTAACTAAACAACCCACAATTTATTATTACGTTTTATAATCATAAAAAATGTTATTCCAAAAGTATGTTTGACCTTGACCTACAGTTGTATAAGATTTTCTTGATTGAAAATAAGAATAATTTATTGCCAAAAAAGGCCATTGTCAATATAGTCATCTTTAAAGAATTTTATTTGAACAATTTATAGTAGCATAACTAATTATTGTTTGATATCTAGCTTTTTCATTATATATTAGTAAAATTTGCTCCATTAATGAATCGTTATATGTAATAAACTGGCGAATAATGCATCTATTTTTTTGTTTGTCTTCCTTAGATAGGTTGGAAGCAATGGGACCTGAAATCATTCACCTGAAGGATCGACATAAGAAAAGTTTCATCCTCAGCCCAGTAGGTATAACTTTCAAATTTGTCCAGCTACTTTTACCTTTTTACTGGTGTCCTAATATGTGCTAGGCTTACCCTAGTAAACCATGAAATTTTAATCAAAATGGTTTAGCCGTTTTTTAGAAATGTCTACTTTCCTGTTTTTTAAGGTTGAAAATGCCAAAAATACCAAAAAGTTCAAATATATGCCTAATTGCACTCTTAAATTTAAAAAAGAAAAATTTATTACTATCAGGAATTTTACTGTCAGGAAGAATGAAAATTAAATGAAATGAAAATTTTTTATTTCAACAGCAAAAGTTAGGGCCACATGGTCCTACTTCTTACATAAATATGATCATAAAAATAAACTTATCAGATTAAAAATTATACATCTAAATATATAAAACAAAGTCGTGTTAGTTACGCTCATTATAACTCGAGAATGGCTGAACCGATTTTAATGATCTTTGATTTTTCGGATTCGTCTCTGCTCCGGTCATGCTTTAGGCATATTCAGATTCCATAAATTCAATTAGTTTCCATTTTATAGCGTGTTAAATTTCTAATGTTAACCTTATAGGAAATAGGTTTGTTTACAAATTATCTACAATCAAAACATTTGATTTCTAAAGCTGCAGCTGTTGTTTTACTTTCCAATAGCTATCCATATGCTTTACTATCCAATGCCATCTGAATCATTCATAATGTGTACTGTACATAATGAACAGATTTATTCACCACGTTAATAGTTTACGGTATTTGGGGATTATGTATTTATATTTTTTATTTTCTGTGTGATTAAAAGTCACGTGTTTATAATTATGTCGGGCAAATAAAAAATAATTACGGTGTTTAATACATATTACGTTTGTTATAATAATCAGCTGTTGTATATCTTTCCTATAAAAAAAGCTGTATTACAGTTAGGTTTTGTTTGGTTTTAGGTTGGATTAGAAAAATTGTGAATCAATCCACTCAGATTTATTTGTTTTGTGGTAATGTTATTAATATGTCTTATCGTTTCAGTATTGTTATTAACTATGCCGCAACCCAGAATATCTAATTTTTCATAACGAAGTCGTAATGCTATTCGACTTCAGAACATGGCCAATCTGAAAGTTAACACGTATTTACTGTTAGGCATTACGAAGTTCGCCAAGTCAGCTAGTACATAATAAAAATAAAATTACAAAATTTAAATTAAATAGATGGTTTTATTGCAAAACTCACACTCAAGTCGCTGAGCAATATTACACATTTCTTCTAAAACTTTCACTATGTACTCTTTATATTTTATTTTTTCTTTTATACTCATAGTTTGTAATACAGGCACCACAGATCGTTAAGTCAAGTGTTGCTGGACTCACAAAAATTAACATTTCACTGTCTCTGTACTCGTTTCAGTTGACCACGAATACTGGATAAAGTGGTTAACTTACATTCCTTATTTGATTTATTTCTATATTGTAATGTACAGTAAAGTCTGGTTTATCTGGGTACGATTCATCCAAATTCCGGCTTATCTGGATCAGGTTTAATAATTTAATTATAGTTCAAATGCGAGTTTCATCTCAGGCACCATCAAATTTTCAGATGCAACTGCGGCACCTGCTGTTCGTGGAAAGTATCACTAACGATGATTGCGTACCTAACATAATGAATGAAGTTCCTATATAAGTTTTCATTGAAATGTTTTTTCATACCTAAATTAATAAAAAGTACTGATTTGTTTTTCTAAACTTTATTATAATTTTATTTTTTAATCAAAAACAATTTAACTCGTTAAAAGCCTTCAATATTCTACGGCTTTTTACGGTTTATTTGCAGCATATATTCATGATCCTTGTTTATTCGTATAAACAACGGATGTAAACAGGATATGAACGCCCACATTGTTGTGGGCGTCCATATCCTGTTATATATTAAGTTTATCCAGATTTTCGGCTTTTCGGACTCGGAATCCGCCACATTAATCCGGATAAACCAGACTTTACTGTAGGCTTATTGTATTTTTTTAAAGGATTTAATTTCTCGTAACGTGGCTTGTGATCCTGTGCAGACACACGAGGAGAGCATGACGGCCCTGGCAGCGGCAGTTCCAATGATGTCCCACAGGCAGCTCCCTCTGCTCATGTACCAGACTACGGCCAAGTTCCGTGACGAGATGAAGCCTCGGTTTGGTCTCATCCGCGCTCGAGAGTTCATCATGAACGACCTGTACAGCTTTGACACTTGTGAGGAAACCGCTCAGGAGTCATATCAGCTGGTTACGCAAGCCTATGAACACATTCTGGATACTATCGGGGTGAAATATATAAAAGGTAACACATAATTGGCGTTTTATATTTTTCAATAGTTAAAAATTTAATACATTCAACGAAAAACTTCTTGTAATCTAGTTACTGCTGTAAAATCTTTTTATTTTTAATATATACATTTGCCATGCTCCATCCCATGTGATTGATGTGATGAAGATTAAACATTTATTTATTTAATTATTTAGACTTTTCCTTCCGCGTCAAGTTTTTAACTACACTACGTTTCGGGAGGTAAGGAAACTCCTCCCGTTATCAAGTGATCTTAATTAGAATCTATATTACTCTACTTAACCAAAATTTTTTTGGGGGTTTTATTTTTTCTATTATTTTACATCATCCATCCATATACACATGGAACACTCGTACAAAAATTCAATTCACACAGTTACATATACTTATTACAATCAAAATAGTCGCAGCAGATAATTCGAATTTCAAATCATAATATAATAATAAAATATGACAAGTGTCAAAATCTGTCCATAAACATGAGAATTTTTGACTATTCTCCATAAGATTAAAATGGGAAAGAGTGAGTAGGTTTGCTGCTGTGAGGAACACTGAAAGTAGCTATTTATACCATCAAAAATTTTATTTTTAACATTTATACCAACTTTCATCAACATCTGTCCATAAATAAAGGAGTTTGCCTAATCTCCATGTGATTAACATGGGAAAAGAGTATGCAGGTTTGCTGCCATGATAAACACATAAACTATGATTTTTTAGCACAAATGTATGGATCTCAACCACATGAAGCTAAATATCAAGTTTCATCCAAAAATATTAGATAATAAGTGAAAAATTAATTTATTTTAATCCTCCGATTAACGGAGCCTCAATACAACGTACGGTTTGGTATTTCTCGGTAACCGTTGGTGATAGAGAAAAACTTTAAGGAGCTTAATTGTGCAGTTTTTTAAGCTGATTCCAATGGTGAAATATAAAATTAGAAATTTTTAAAAATTACATGTGAACGCTAAAAAAACATTTTGGGGTACAAAACCCCCCCAAACTACCCGTTCCCATTGACCGATATGTCTGGTTTATGAACTCGTCCGAGCATTTGTAGGAATACACGTCTCTACCAAATTTGGTCTCGATCGGACCATTTTTACGAGGTTATCGTGTTCACAGACACATATATATATATATATATATATATATATAAATATATATATATATATATATAAAAATTTTAACGACTATTGTTTTTGGTCTCTGGGCACCTAAAGAAGAAAAAATAACATGGTCTCGGGCTTAACTCTTGCCATGAGACCTACGGTAATAGCTTCTTCCCTATGGGAAATTCGCTAAAACATGGTAATAAATCACTCAAGATGAAAAACAAAACAATACTAGTTACAAAACATATACCTGTACATTTGCACTGGCAACGTCATCTCCATTTATTTGTCAATGTGTGTGTTGTGTTTTATACTTCTAATGACGAGTCCATAACCGATAGAATGTCCCTCCAGGAACACTTGATGGTTCAGGAATAATATGTAATGGACAAACCTATATGTGAACCGTGATAAGATGTAATTTAATTGGTCTAAATAAACAGTCCGAGTCTAAAATTATGAATTTTATTAGTACTTTTAATGCAACTGTACACAAAGAGGGTTCGATCATAATTAGTTTGTATTACCGGGACTCTAGTGTACTACTCAAAGGGTTTACACTTGTGACGGCTTGGTAAATAGTGGCCGGTGTGAGTGGTGTGATGGGAGGGAAGCTGTCGCACGAGTTCCACTACCCGGCGGACATCGGAGACGACACCCTGGCGATGTGTAAGGGTTGCGGCCACAGCTGGAACACGGAGGGCGGAGGCGACACGTGCCCTAACTGTGGCGGTGGAACTATCTCTCACACAAAGGGCATTGAGGTGAACATGTGTGTATTTTAACAAAGTACAGTACAGTAGTCTCCTGATTATCTGCGGTAATGGGTAGATGAGTGATTGTGTATAATCACAATTGTGGATAAAGCTAACCTAATTGGTGTCTGCTTCATGATTCAGGGTTACCTAGTGCTCGAACAAGACACTTGTGGTAGGGTCACGGCTTTTAGGTTTAGATAATATATAGTTAATGGTTTTGTTTTAGTATGTTCTCATTTTACGATATACTGTTGACCTAGGGAGCCTTGCTTAACCTGGCAAGGCTTCAAGGGCAGTTGGGTTTAGTTTAAGTAGTCTGGGAGGTTTAGATTCAGGGTCAGTCGGTGTGTAAGCGAGTTGGCTCTAGGGAAGGCAGTGTTCCCCTGGGCAGTAACCTTTGGGTAAGTGTTTTGGTCCAAGGTTGGATTAGAAGGGTTCTCCTGTAGTTTAAAAAAGTAGGTTCACTGTTAAGCTATTTTATCTTGAAGTGAATGAATAAGAAAATGTAATAATGTAAATTCAACCAGCTAAATCTTGTCACTTTAACAAAATATCTTTATAATACAACATAGAAAATGTAGACTGGGACAGTGGCACCGTCTTATAATCCAGCTACTTGCAGGTCACAAATTGTGTATAGTTGTGAGCGATGGTCGGTGTGTGTAGTGTTCTCTTGTGTGGATTAACATCTGCACAATTGAATACTACGTTAATCCGCAAAGACTATCCTCATAATTAGTCAGTTTGTAATTCAGTGGTTTGGATTCCACGTTTAACTATAGATCCCTTAGTTGCCATCTGCTGTTGGGCTATTATAATTAACAGTCCTGTCTAAGGAACATGTCAGCCTTAGTCAGTAACAAGACTGTAAGATCGCGCCACACTCATCTTACACTCAATCCTCACACATATTGCCTTAAAATACTTACATTGTGTATGGTTGCCATTTCAATGATCTAATCTAATCTAATCTGTTATTTGAGATCAATATTTTTAATGAGATCATACTAAATTTTTTTGCAGGTGGGCCACACATTCTTGCTGGGGACCAAGTACTCGACTGCTCTAAAGGCTGAGTTTGTGACAGGCGACCAGGGTGGGTGCTCTGCCCCTCTGGTGATGGGCAGCTACGGCCTTGGTCTCTCTCGACTCCTAGCTGCCGCTTTGGAGGTACTCAGTGTGGACGACCATCTGAGATGGCCCCAGGCACTAGTACCTTACAGCCTCTGTATAATTCCTCCCAAGGTAAAAATCCAAGTAGTCCCTGATTGGAGGCTCTGCCCCTCTGTATCATCTCTCCTTAGGGTTATTTTTTTAATGTTCCAACAATAGTGATATAATTTATATAATTTCTTGCCCTGAATTGAACATACTCATATGTTTCATACCATCGATAATTTTTGTTATAAAATCACTATCGAAATTAGACTTGACAACCTCATGTTGGAACTGAGTAGTAAAATTATTGGTAATACTGATAAATTTTAATGGATTTGTCTTTATCTTAAAAATTATCGTTGTGTCTCTTTGGGTAAAGGTAATGTATATAGAAGGATCTTCAAAAGACTTATACAAGAATTATGGTTTGATTTAACCTTTAAAGCGCTACTAAAAATCATGATCCCTGCTCATTTAGTGTAAAAAATCAAAATATTATTCTCCTAATGTTCTTTTTGGATATAAGTAGCTTAAAGAAAGTATAAAACAGAAATTAGCTTCACTTTTAATTATTAAAAATTTTAAGACTATTTTTATTAGACTTTATTTTATTTTTATTTAATAAGAATAATATATTATATTTTATAATAATAATATATATAAATATAATAATATAAATTCACTTATATATATTATATATAATATATAAAATATTTAAGACTATTATATATATATATTATAAATATATAATATAATAATAATATATAGAATAATATATAATATTATGTTTTAATTAAATATAATAAGATTATATTTATTAGGTATTAAAAAAGTAAATTTTTCATCTGAATGAGCCATTTTTGTTAATAACAATTAGTTAATAAATCCTATTCAATAAAAACATTCACACAATATACACTATTTACTGTTGAAACACAATGAAAATAAACACATATCGATAAATAAGGTTTGTAAAAGTGAAAACTGCTGGCCGTAATGACTGGCGAGTTATCTCGTTAAAAGCAGTACAAGAGCTCACGAATATGGGCCAAAGTCACCTAGCAACTAATTTCAGTCACTAAATATTCCAACAAGCTGCCATATTGGTTTTGTGAGTGCATAGAGGCTAAAGCAACATAGCCATGCACTCTATCGGTTGTTTCGTGAACTACAGTGCAGTAAATGTGGCAAAATGATTGATCACGAATAAACTTGTTTACCGCTACCGTGATCCTACTATGCTACAAGAAATATCGTCAGCCACCCGGTAAGGGATAATATTTTAAAAACTCTACTATAGTTTCTAAAATATTACTCTTTTTTAACTGAGTTCATGCGTACTGCAACAACAACGGTTTGACAAAAACTCGGTTAACACAGAACTACCAACGAGAATAAAAGATATCAAATGAAAAATGTATGAGTAAACTCTTTTATGTTGTTTAGTGTAAAATATGGTTAAGGCTAATGAATCAATTGCTTAAAGGTTACCTAATGATTATTACATTTATATTATAGTAATTACAAATGGTAAAACCAGACTGTAATAAATATTACAGTCAGGAGATGTATAAATTGGAGAGCAACCAGAGTCATTTAACAAGGAACCTTGGTTAAACAGGACTCTACTGTATTTATGATTTAAGAACATCAGGATCTTTTATCTACATATCTTTCTTCCAGCAAGGAAGTATAGAGAGCAAAACAACAGAAAGGTTAGCAGAAGAGATCTACTGGATTCTCCAGGACGTTCCACAGTTCAAGGACAACGTGATTATCGACGACCGCAGCAAGTTGACTATTGGGAGGAGGCTGGAGGATGCGCGGCGGACCGGCTACCCTCACGCTCTGGTCATCGGGAAGGCTGCGGCTCAGCCAGATCCTAGGTTTGTATCTCTACACTTTCCTTCCTTGTAATGGATAGGATATCGTTTAAACCGAATTTATAGACCTCAAGGTAGGTTTTTTAAGCCAAGTATGAATGAGGATTGAATGTAAGATGATTGTGACACGATCTTGTAGTCTTGTTACTGACTAAGGCTGACATATTCCTTAGACAGGACCGTTAATTAATAGACCAACAGCCAACGGCAACTAAGGGACCTACAGTTTAACGTGGAATTCGAACCATGGCCTCTGAATTACGAATTGGTCTAATTATGAGGATGGTCTTTGCAGATTAACTTAGTATTTAATAGTGCGGATGTTAATCCACACAAGAGAACACTACACCCACCGACCATCGCTCACAACTATCCACAATTCGTGACCTCTAAGTAGCTGGATTATATCGCTCACCACAGCTCCATTTAAACGTTTAACGACAGTTAGATTTATTCATAAAATATTTTTAAAATTCTGTTTTAATTTCTATATATAGTTATAAGTGTTGGCCGTTGGATGCGATATTCCGTTGTGTGTAATAACATCCACACTATTGAATACTTTGTTCATCTGCAAAGGTATGCATGTTCAGGTTTACATTTTTAACTAGTATTGTTTTGTTTCTTATCTTGAGTGATTTTTTTACCATGTTGTTTTAGATTCATAATAAGTAAATAACAGTATGAATTTTTGTACGTGTGTTGCATTGCGTGAATTGTTTATAATAACATATGAATTATCCATAAAATCTTTCTCCTTGTATTTAGTGTTATAAATAGATACAGGCCTAATGTCATACTTTACAATGTTTTTATAATTTATTTGGCGATTACTCTCATACATCCCAGATGTAAATTGGTAATTTTTATGATTTTTTAGCCTGTTTTATACTGAACTCACAAATTTATAATATGTTATACTTTGCACAGTATCCACCATCTTTATGGGTTTTTAAACGAAACTTTCCAGAATAAAATGACTGGCAGCTGGAGAGTTATTTGAACCTTGAATTGATTTTGTCATATAAATAAATGTATTTACTTTATAGAGTGGAGCTAATAGACATCTACTCGGGTGAGAGCAGTCTGCATCCTCCTTCAGACATCATTCCTGTCATCGTAGACTCTTACGTCAAAACTAGATCAAGTGCTATTCAATAAACAATTTATAAATTTATGATTTGCTTTCTATTCCTTTTCCTACTCTATCTCCTATTTGAGGTTTGTTTTATTTAACAAAAACATTTTTACGTTCTCCCAAAAGTTTTTTCGACAAAAATGTTGATTTTCATTTGAGAGTAGATATATTAATTTTGAATCCAAAATAGTGGTTTTTGAACTGATGTACTGTCTGTCTGTCCCTGCACAAACCCTAAGGCCACATAAGCACAAGTTGTCTGATTTAAACTATTTGACAGAGAGCCCGCAAGTTCGATGGCTTACAAAAACATTTACAAAATATAAAGTTGCTAGAGTGAACATCACCTATCCTAGAAAATTAAAAAAATAATAATAAAACTACATACTGTATTTACATTTTTGTGTAATTTGAAGGAGGTTATGTATATAGTTCCTTTGAAGGAAACATGTATATACCAAGATATTCAAAACGTATATTTCGCAAAATATAATTATCTCCTGTAAATTTTATCTAATCCATTTTAAGCTCGGCACACATCTTGGAATTGCCACATGAACAGGAAGTGACAGACTTGGTAAACCCCATGTAACATTTTATTCTTTTAATCATACCTACCTTACCTTACCTATGTAGCCACTCAAATAAAGTTTTGGTAATTATTTTTGCATGAGGTCTGGTGCAACATCAGATTCTGCATTTTTCTGCACCTGTCCACATTAGTCTTGGGCGAGTGTCGTTTTAAGATGCTCTAAAGCTACTTAATGTGGAGTCTAACGTCCTGCCAACTCAGTCTTCTGCTCAAACAATGATGTCAATCTTAATATTCTTAATCCCTGTGTCCTTATCCTCTATGTTCCTTGATCATAAACTGAAATATTGAACGAAGAACTTTGTTCTCAAACACAAAGTTTCTTTTCTGATCTAAGTGACCATTCAGACCATTAAAAAAAATATATATATATAATATTTAGAATAATGTCTTGACCTTAATTTAGTGTTTTTTGAGAATATAAAGTACGTCTTCGCTCAAAAACTGAAAGGTGATAATTTAAGTATTGAAACTTCATTGTTTACAAAAAATGACAAAACACGATGTCTACAACATTTCACAAAAACATCTAAATTAGAGGATAATTAATGTAATAGAATTCCAAAAAACTTAAAATCTACTTTATATATTTCAATAATTCATAATTTATATGTTTATTGAAAAATGATTTATTTTTTGACCAATATAGTGAAAAATGTTGTCATAGAAAATGTAAACATTGAAACAACCACTCCTTTTTCTTTCCTTCCAACTGAAATTTTAGTGTTCACGTGACATTCAAGTAATTTTATGTTTTCATCCTTTAAAAATGAACATTGAAAAAGTTCATATTAATGAAATTTTAAAATTGTTTGCCTATTCATAGTTTACGATCTATTTTTAAAATTTCATGTTCAACATCATGTGGTTCATATTTTTTGTGTTTTTTGACAACAAAAACAAAAAACATAAAAAACCACACTTCTTTATAATTTTAGATTTTATTTGATCAGTTCTGAAGGGCCCAAAAGCATCTATTACTGCAGTAGTCTAATTTTAATTCAGTCTCTTCATTATTGTTTTCATCTATGGTTACACCCGGTATTTGAGTATTGGCATCTTTGGAATAAACCGTTTAAGGAGTTTCTATGAATATCTGGTTCTACTAACAACTAAGTAGGTTTTTTTTTTTCGCTTATTTAAGTCCAACGTTTTCTGCATGTTTTAAAAGTGATTCCTCCAGGGATTTCAAACTATCAATCTTCAGCTATAAAGCTATAATCAGCAAATGCTAAAATTGATTATTTCCAAGTAATCTCAAATTAAGTAATTCTTTAAATTATGCCATAGATTAACTAAATATGTTTCGATTAGTCCACCTATGTGGATATGTAGAATATTTATATAATTTGGAAAAATTAAGCTTTTTTGAACAACATGTAAGATAAAACTGTCTATCTACAAACAGAACACCTCTCAACCTTTTTTACCTGTGCGAAGAACGGGTACTTTGGTTAGTCACAAATAAAATATACAGCCACTGACTGAAAACCACAAATATTGCTGCAGCATGAATTTAAAACTTGTTTACTATGTAAAATGCAAAAAAATATATATATATATATATTTATTATATAGATATATCAAATTTATATATAATTTTTTTAACATATTATTTTAAAGTTTTTAAATTGCAAGCCCTTGTAATACCAAGCTTTTTGAGTGGGTTTTGTTGGGTGATGTGACCATACGATTCATACCAAGTTTCTTGGGGAATGGTTGGGAAATAAGGAATAAATTGGTTTTTTAATATTCTCAACTCAAACAGGTGGTGTCATATTATTTAGAACTCTATGCACTATTCAATCCTCATTCATACTTGGCTTAAAATACCTACCTTGTGGTATGGTCGCCATTTCAAATAATCTAATCTACTAAATTTTAATCTAAATCGTTAGATCCATTTTTGATAAATTTTTATTTTCACTTTTTAATGGTTTATAGAGGAAACTACGCTGAAAAATCAAAAAATTCAAAAAACACCTGGAGGTACATACATTTTTTTTATAAATCGGACCAACGGGGTAGGCTGTAGCTCTGTACATATTCAGACATACACACACGGACAGATATCATACTTTTTTGGGTTTAGGGACCCCAAAACGGATATATCAACTCTTAACTCAAATTCAAAAATTTTGACAAAACAATACTTAGATTAGATTAGATTATTTAAATGGCGACCATAATACAAGGTAGGTATTTTAAGCCATGAATGAGGATTGAGTGTAAGATGATTGTGGCGCGATCTTGTTACTGACTAAGGCTGACATGTTCCTTAGACAGGAATGTTAATGAATAGCCCAACAGCCGATGGAAACTAAAGGACCTACAGTTTAACTTGAAGTCCGAACCACTGCCTCTGAATTACGAACTTTTCTAATGATGAAGATTGCCGTGGATCGATGCAGTATACAATAGTGCGGACGTTAATCCACACAAGAGATTATTACACCACCACACCTACCGACCATTGCTTACAACTATTAAAATTTGTGACTTCCAAGTACCTGGATTGCAGGATGACGCCACCGTCCCAGTCTTTCTCTATACCTATACAATCGTATAAGAGGGAGAAGTTAAAAATAAAAATGGAAAATTTTGTCAAAAATCACCAGACTCCTGTTAACTTATATTAATGAATATCCACAGACTTGGTTACACCTTTGATCTTTGATCAACAAAAGCCAGAGAGTCCACTCAATTAGTGGAGAGTGGACGTGTAGCCCGCTATAATCAGCCAGCTCAGCTTTACGAGCCAAACCTCTTAGCACATTGTTGCTCAACGATTTCCATTCCAGCTTCATTGCAGTTATCTGCAACAACATAAAAGATTAAATGTCATTGAACTGATTCCATTAGTTTTCACTTTTGAGCTGTAAAGCATTGTAGAGTTGAGTCTCACAAACCCAGCCTAAATTGGACGCAAAAGGCGACAGTAGATTAGATTAGATTATTGAAATGGCGACCACACTACAAGGTAGGTATTTTAAGCCAAGTTTGAATGAGGATTGAGTGTAAGATGATTGTGGCGCGATGTTGTAGTCTTGTTACTGACTAAGGCTGACATGTTCCTTAGACAGGACTGTTAATTAATAGTTCAACAACCGATGGCAACTAAGGGACCTACAGTTTAACGTGGATATTGAACCATGGCCTCTGAATTACGAATTGGTCTAATTATGAGGATGGTCTTTGCGGATTAACGTAGTATTCAATTGTGTGGACGTTAATCCACACAAGAGAACACTACACCCACCAACCATCTCTCACAACTATCCACAAATCGTTACCTCCAAGTTGGATTACAGGATGACGCCATCATCCCAGTAGGCCTAATAGCACAGAGGACATACTACGTCTATAAGCAAAGATAACAAAACCCTCACTACGGCCTTGTGCAGCACTTAGGACAAGTTTTTGTGGCCCCAAAATGATGGAAATTAAAACAAAATTTAAAATCATTAAAATAATTTATGAAAAAAGTTCAACTGAGGTTAAACCTTTGACTGGGACCGTGTCGACGTCCTGTAATCCTTGGAGGTCACGAAATTGTGGATAATTATGAGTGAAGGTCGGTGGATGTAGTGTTTTCTTGTGTGGATTAACGTTTGCACTATTGAATACTACGTTAATCCGCAAAGACCATCCTCATAATTAGACCAGTTCGTTATTCAGCAGCGGTGGTTCGGATTCCACGTTAAACTGTAGGTCCCTTAATTGCCATCGGATGTTGAACTATTAATTAACAGTCCTGTCTAAGGAACATGTCACCCTTAGTCAGTAACAAGACTGCAAGATCGCGCCACATTCATCTTACACTCAATTCTCATTCATACTTGGCTTAAAATACCTAACTGGGTAGGTTGCAATTTCAATAATCTAATGTAATCTATTACACGACGTTTTCCAGTGGTTGTTGAGAATCTAATTTTTGAGAATATTTAAATTTTTAGATAACTTATGTACTAAATACGATTAATCTTTCATAAGTTTAATATCATAATTTAGTTACGACATATTTGGTTTTTAATACATTTTTTTGGTTCTGTCATAACAGCTTTATACCGGTTTGGTCCGGATTATATGTTAATTGTGCTATGTGTTAGATATTAGGCCACTTGAGGACGGGATCAGATTCCAGATCCCGAAACGTCGTAAAACTTCGTTTTAGATAAAATCGTGATGGAAAATGTCCGCAATAAAAATCTAAATAACATCAATCCACCATCACCAATAATGAATTTCAAACAAAGAATGTTTATACGTATTATTAAAAGTGCAAATAAACATAAAAAGTACTGTTTTCTCGATAGTACATTTTATTTTAGTTTCTAACATGTGTTCAGTTTATTTTTACATGTTTTGGTACACATTTACGCAATAATCTTTTATAAACTTTTGCCATTAGAAATACTGGGAAATCCGCCTACCGGTTATACCCCATGGGTTGGGGTAATACCAATTAGTGTTAAGATTTTTATGGATGATTTCATCTCCCCTTATACATAGTACATGGAGAAAGTATTGTTTTGTAAAGTATAAGTTTTCTTTTCGTAAAAGGTTGCAAGCAATATATATTATTAGTATACAGAGTGTCCAAGAAAAACGTTTCAGGACTTCGGTGAGTGATTAGGTACATTAAAATTAAAAGGAAGAAAAAGGTTTCAATGGAGGTATGGCCTAAAACGCTTATTTTCTCATATATCCACCATTTGGTATTTTCCACAAAATAATTTTCTTTCAAAAATTTTTTTACGGATTTTTTTAATTTGGTATGTTTTACACTAGTAGACTACTATTATTAAAAAATAACTAGCGTGATTTAAGGTCAAAATCCAAAATGGCGGCCATTTAAAATTTTAAAACTAAAATACTTTGTTAACGGTAAAATTTAAAATGGCCACCATTTTGGATTTGAGCTTAAATCATGCGTTATTTTTTTAATAACATTAGTCTACTAGTTTAAAACACAAACCAAATTTGAAAATAATCCGTTAAAAAATGATTGAAAGAAAAAATATTTTGTGGAAAATGCAAAATGTCGTATATCTGAAAAATAAGCGTTTTAGGCCATACCTCTATTTGAACTGATTTCTTCCTTTTAATGTACCCAATCACTCACTGAAGTCCTGAAACGTTTTTCATAGACACTCTGTATAATCTGTATAAATAAAATTAAGACTTTTGTCTGTACATTGCTCAGAATTATTAATTTTTTAGTTATTTTACTTTTCGTGCGTTAGAGGTGCCGAAACCGGTCTTATCTCAATTTTTGTCTGTTTGTCTGTGACGCTCCAGGAGGCATTTTACGCCGTCTTCTCCGAAAAAACGGGAAAACTGATTACAATGAAACTTATTTCATGTATTCTTTACATTCCAGATAAGGTTTTAAAAGGCTTTAAAGTGTCGGCCGACCCTTGAAAAGTAAATAACGAGCATTTAAAAACCCACTTTTTACGCGATATTGGTCGCATTTTGCTTCAGTTTTAAATGAATAACCTACTGGCAATAATCAGCTGTCTTTGTAGTTTTAAGATTTAATAGAAATAAAAACAAACAGCTGTTGAATCATTATTAGTTAGTTTATATTGGCCATTTATTTAAACCCATTTCGAAATCATACTACATTAAAAAGTTATTTTAACGTATAACTAATAATAATAATGGTATAAGTGTTTAATCTATTTAATTATAAAGTAATGCAAAATAATAAAGCTGGGTATTCATTTATTTTCTTTGTATTAATTGATTTGTTTAGAATTTCAGGTTTACATTTTGGTATGATATAATCTTTCTTTTTTAAACTAAATCCTACAACCCGTACAGAGGACGGGCTTACTGCAAGTAGCCCCTAAAATTGTTTTAGCTAAAAACAATTATTTTACCGAAATTACAAATCTGACAGCTTAACATACCGGCATTCACCATTCCCACTTCAAGGTAAATCCTAACATTATTTTATGAATGTTGAAATAGAGATAATGAATCTGCGTCAAGGTCGTCCGGTTTGCTGAGAACTGAGAGGGAGTTATCCAGTGTGACAAAGCAACAGGCGGGTTGACTTACAAGTCGTGTTTCCGTTTCCCAGGGGGATGGCGGGAGATGCGGTGGTTTGCGCGGGAGGAAGCGGATCCACGGCCTGGCGGGAGTTGGATACTGTTACTGTTCCTTCCCACAGCTACTCTAGGAGGCCGTGGCGATGCGACGCTGTTCCCCTCGTCGACGTGGATCAGCTGATTTGCGTTCGTGCAACAAAGGACATTTTGTTCTCACTGTTATTATCAACATTTTCTTTCCCCTCTAAACATAATAGTCTATAAGGGCAAAGCAGGCTATTGTTTTCAATTAGTAATAATCTCACCTCAGTTAACATTCATTGGTTATCATAATAGACAAATGTCACAGAACACTTCTTTTGACATTGATGTCTTAGCTCTGGGGGATTATTGGCAATCCATTTGACCAAATTTTGAAACGGTGACGTCATATGGTTATAAAACGGTGGCGACGTCCTGTAATCCAGCTACTTGGAGGTCACGAATTGTGGATAGTTGTGAGAGATGGTCGGTGGATGTAGTGTTCTCTTGTGTGGATTAACGTCCGCACTATTTAATACTACGTTAATCCGCAAAGACCATACGCATAATTAGACCAATTCGTAATTCAGAGGCCGTGGTTCGGATTCCACGTTAAACTGTAGGTCCCTTAGTTGCCATCGGCTGTTGGGCTATTAATTAACAGTCCTGTCTAAGGAACATGTCAGCCTTAGTCAGTAACAAGACTACAAGATCGCGCCACAATCATCTTACACTCAATCCTCATTCATACTTGGCTTAAAATACCTATATTGTAGTATGGTTGCCATTTCAATGATCTAATCTAATCTAAGAACAGCTGTTTAGAGGAACTGAAAACATTCCCTTTAGACATATCCATCATCTAAACTATTTCCCAAAGGGAAGTAAAAACAATTTTTATGTTGTTTTATTCTCGTTATTTCCTTATTTGTTAAAATTAACAATCTCAGACTAGAGCGAACCCACTAATGTTATAATTTCTGTGCATAATGTCATTGTAAGTCTGCTAACACACTAAGTTCATCAAGTTCGTTCTAGCTAGACGCACTAGTGTGTAAGGTCATGTGGCGCTAATCTTGCAGGTGCTAGACGTCTGACATAAAAAACCATAGTTGCATCGTGTGAGATGCATTAGTGTGCAAGCAGCCAACACTGATCCAGAAATAAAACTATATAATACAAATATTTTGTTCTAAATTTATTGATTCGAGCTTGGTGTGGAAATATCCGTTTGCAACTCTCTGAATCCAAAATACACCCGTCGCAGCAGACCTGCACACTCAGCGAATTTCCAAATCAATAATATGACAATAAAAATATATGATACGTTTTATCAATACCTGTCGATGGATAAGAGAGCTTGCTTACTCTGGACGCAGACAACTGTGTGGCTGAGTGTTCATAGTACCTGCCTTCAAAACTGAAGGTTACCAGATCGAATCCCGCAAGGGTTGAATCTGAACCCAGTTGCTATTTCGTCATTGGAGGTCGTGAAATGTGGATATTTATGAGGGATAGTCTGTGGATGTGATATTCCCTTATGTGGATTAACTTCCGCATCATTGAACACGTTCACAAAGAGACCATCCTTGTAATTAGACCAATTTATAATTCAGAGACAAAATTTTAAGGATACCACGTATAGGCTATATACTATAGGCCCCTTAATTAACAGTGCTGCCTAAGGAACAGCCTTAATTCAGTACTAACAAAGCTACAAGATCGCGCCACAATCATCTTACACCTAGAGGCAGCTGGCAAAGTCACTCGTATTGTCAATGATTAATTATTGTATTCTGCATACAGTAACAGCATTACCAAGGACGAAATGTCCCGGCTGCAAAAACTGCAGAACGCAGTCTTGCGCTTCGTGTACGGCATCCGTAGACGACAGCGAATATCCCCTTTCCGGGACTCCGCGGGGTTGATGACGTGTGCAGGATGCAGACCTGCAACCTTATAAACAATAAGGCCTTGGTTCAGCAGGAACCCCAATATCTGGTGGAGAGGCTTGTACCTTGCGGGGAGATGGCTGAGCGTAAGACTCGGCACAACAAACTGCTCCATTTCCCAAAAGTGCGACTGGAGGTAGGGAGGAGATGATTCTCCTATTTCGGTACCAATATGTACAATGACCTCCCCTTAGCTTTAAAACAGCTTTGGGTCATAGCCTTCAGTGCCAAATTAAAACAGAGGTTAGCATGTAAATAGTTAATAGTTGATTTTATACATTTGTTTTGGTATTTGAATGTATTTTTATAATTAAATTTTTTAATTGTAATCGACCTGAGTAGCACTGAAAACTATTTTTGTAATTGAGAGACGCTTCAATTAAAGGCATTATTATTTTTTATAACCAATTCTTACTAGGCTTAAAATACTTACCTGGATACATCACTATTTCAAAAGGTAATACTGCAGTAATAATAATTACTTATAACGAACAATTATAATAGGCTTATATAAACCGATAATCTAGTTTACGTAGCCAGATTTCAATAACGACAATATGTACTACAATACTGTATTTCTAAATAATCGCATCACGTGTTTCTCCCAGAATTCAATACAGCGTTTCTCCTCCAATGGCATCAACAATCGAGTTAGCTTCCGTTTGGTTTGCTCTGTCCACTAATTGGTGTATCCGGTATTAATTAATTAATACGTATCCAGTAGGCAGTGGCGCGGTCGAGGGAGGGGGAGTGGGTCCGTTCCACTTTGAGTCCAGTCCAGTCCAGCGGTAATGGCCATAAGCGCATTACCTCGTTAGTTACCTTGATTAAAGCGCGTTATTAAACCCGGTCAGTCCTGTACTGTAGCGGATTACGATTGTTTCTGCTTTGACCTCCCCCCCTCCCCCACCCTAGGTTATTAATCTGGTTTAATAACTGTTTTGTTTTGCGACTAAACTCATATCGATCGTGTTGGGTTGTTGTGTGTACTAGGCTTGGCAGGTTTACATGGAAAAATGTTTGTATTTACTTCCCTGTGGGAAATAGGTTAGATCATGGATACGTCTAAAAGGAATGTTTTAAGTTCATCTAAACAGCTGTTCTTATTCTTTTATACTTAAAATTCACTACATTAGTTCTGGTAGTTTCTATGGAAACCTGTTACATGTTTTCCATCTTAAAAATCACCAACACCCCCCTAGAGCTAAGACATATTCATGTCAAAAATTCTTATACTCAAACGAAAACTTCTTTATTGTTGGAAAAACATTTAAGTTCATAACAATCGTCATATTTGTTTAAAAGCATTACTATACAATAGAGCAGAATACAATTCAATCATTTACAAATAACTGACAGTTTGAAATATGATAATTTATTTCTATATCACTTGAGTAATATTCGTTCAAACTGTAAAATTCTTTCCTAACTAGTAGGGCCTTGAGTTTATTCTTAAATACATTAATTTCTGTCTCATTTTTAAGGCGATTGGGAGGTGGTGAAAGAGCTTGATCGAAGAAAATAATAATGTTGGAAAAACGTAGTTTTGTGCTGGGGAACGGATAGGGTATTAAGATTTCGAATGTTGAATCTTGAAGGATGCTGTTTTGGAAAGAGATCTAGGTTATTCTTTAAAATTATCAAACAGTTGAAAATGTAGATTGACGGGAACGTTAAGATGTTGTTGTCCCTGAAAATGCCTCTACATGATGCTGTTGGGTGGAGGCCAAAGATGATACGAACTGCCTTCTTTTGGGTTTTGAAATGGTTTGTCTTTTTGAACTATCATGGCCCCAAATCACAACTCTATAAGCAAGAATAGGAAAAACATCCATAATAGGCAGTGAGGACGATTTCATGATTCGAAAAATAAGCAAGTCTGCGGAAAAGGAAGAGAGTCCGACTCAGCCTCCTGGATATTCCCTCAATGTGTTCATGAAAATTGAGCCCAGAATCAATTACTATCCCCAAAAAGTTAGTAGTTGAAGATGACGTCACTTCTATAAAGAAAATAGAAAGAAAAAGATTATATTAGACTATATTATTGAAATGGCAACCATACTACAAGGTAGGTATTTTAAGCCAAGTATGAATGAAGATTGAGTGTAAGATGATTGTGGCGCGATCTTGTGGTCTTGTTACTGACTAAGGCTGACATGTTCCTTAGACAGGAGTTTTAATTAATTAATAGCCCGACAGCCGATGTCAACTAAGGGACCTACAGTTTAACGAGGAATCCGAACCACTGCCTGCATATAATGAATAATTAATTATTACCAAAATATGTTTTGCGTATTATTCACAATACTAACATCCAAGAAATATATTTTCAAACAAAGACCTTCAAACAATGGTCAAAGACTGTCCTATTGGCGCAGACTGATAAGTTATTAGCTTAATGAAAACACATTTATTATGTACTCCATATAAACACAGTTTCGTTTGAATAATGATGTGTTAATAATTAGTTATTTTAATGGCGGCAAACCCAGGTTGGTATTCTAAGCCAAGTATAAATGATAAATAATGAGTGTAAGGTGATTGTGGCGCCATCTTGTGGTCTTGTTGACTGACTAAGGCTGAAGTGTTCTTTAGACAGAGCTATTAATTAATAGCCCAACAGTCAATGGTATATCTAAGGGACCTACAGTTTAACGTGGAGTTCGAGCCACTGTTTCTGAGTTACGAACTGGTCTAAGATGATTTTCTTTGCGGTTTAGAGTAGTATACAATAGTGCGGGCGTTAATACACAAAAGAGAACACTACACCCACCAATTGCTGACAATTATCCACAATGCATGACCAACAAGTAGCTGGATTACAGGACACTCATCAATACAACATAATATATAATGTTTTACATTTTTATTTCCATGTCAATTGGGTAATTTGCGGAACACTAGATTTCTTTCAAACTAACCTAAAAATAAAACATTCATATTTTTAGACCAGTTCGTAAGTCAGAGGCAAAATTAGTGGTTCGGATCTCATGTTAAATTGTAGCATTAAGTTATTACAGTCCCTTGGATGAAACAGTGCTGTTTCGGAACATTTTAGCTTTAGCAGATCGCGTCACAATCAATTCCCAATAATCTCTTAACCATACTTAGTAGACCACCATTTCAGATAAAATTGTTAATTAACTCAAAATAAAACTGATCAACCGTTAGAACGTGCCAAATTACGAAAGTGGAATAAAAGAGTACGCGGAAAAAGTCCAAGCAGATGCCGTCCTAACTTCTAATCCTAATATACTGTGAAATCTTTTCTTTCTTTCTGGACACCATTTATAATAGAGACACAGAAGCAAGGGTCTGTAGTGTAGTGAATAGGTTGAGGAACCACAAAATACGACGGCTGTCACAACTGTACCGGGAATACAGTGTACCGTTACTACGGCAGGTTCCCACCCGGGGCAGTCCACCGTGTGATGGATGATCCTTCCAGGAGTCGCCGCCTCCTCAGTCTGCCCATTACCTGGGGACTCCGCCCGGCGGCCGGACAAAGGTAATCCCATTGGGAAGTCGGTCTGTCAAATAGTCGGTAATTAAGTTGGTGCGCGGGTCCAAATACAGTTAAGTCGTAGAATTTGGAGACAGTAAAGAAAGAACCGTAGTGTAGTCTTGTCTTGAGGTAGACTAGGAGATATGGGCGGCTCCAGTATCTATTCTCTTAGGGGGCACACGGGGGGAGTTTCATCCCTTAACCAAAAAAATGTTAACAATTATTTACATATAGATTAGATTACCATTTGAAATGGTGATCCACCAATGTAGGTATTTTAAGCCAAGTTTGAATGTGAAATGAGTGTATGATGGTGGTGAGATCTTATTTTTATCCTCTAACAATAAATTATCAAACAAGACGCGTGCGCATTGATCAAAACACAAACAGGTCGGTTCACTTGATGCAAGTGTAAGTTCTCATAACCCTCAAGCACATAATGTAGTTTAAACTACAAGAGCATACTCACGTGGGGTTCTGTTAGCATCCCATATTATTTTCACTCGTCCTTCTGGGGGTTTAAGTTGATTAGATTAGATTAGATCATAGAAATGGCAACCATATTACAATGTAGGTATTTTAAGCCAAGTATGAATGAGGATTGAGTGTAAGATGATTGTGGTGAGATCTTGTTGTCTTGTTACTGACTAAGGCTGACATGTTCCTTAGACAGAACTGTTATATAATAGCCCAACAGTCTATGGCATAACTAAGGGACACGGTTTAACATGGAGTCCGAACCACTGCCTCTGAATTACGAACCGGTCTAATTATGAGAATGGACTTATCGGATCAACGTGCGGACGTTGATCCACACAAGAGAACACTATATCCACCGACCATTACTCACAACAATCCACAATTCGTGACGTCGAGTAGCTGGATTACATGACACGCCCCGGTCCCAGTCAAGTACTTTATTAAATTTTCCAGCTATAACTAATGCATTATTTTAGAGACTAGGTAAACTAAAGAGAAGACTGTCATTACTTTATTTTACAAAACATAAAAACTTACTTCAGGTATAAGGTTATGTGGTATTACCAACCTCCCGCTATCAAGGCACTACCAACATTAATACTTAATTTTTTCAACTATTTATCTCTATATATAAAATTGAATGTATGTCTGTCTGTCTGTATGTCCTTTATGTGTTGCCAAACTACTCATCCGATCGCCATGAAATTTTAGGAAGTTGCTCTACATGTGTCCGGGAAGGTTTTAGTGAAAAAATATTTTCGAAAACCCCATAAGTTTCCATTTTATGGCGTTTTAAATTTCTAATGTTAACCTTATGGAGAGTAAGTTTGTTAACAAATTGACTACAATGAAAACATTTGATTTCTTAGCTACAGCTGATTGGTTTACTTTCCATTAGCTTTACTATCCAATGCCATCTGAATCATTCATTAATGTTAAACTATGAAGTAAATGTGTACTGTAAAAAATGAACAGCTTTATTCACCACGTTAATAGTTTACGGTTTATGGGGATTATGTATTTATATTTTTATTTTCTGTCTGATTAAAGTCACATACAATACATAATTACAATGTTTATATTATTACGTTTATTATAATAATCAGCTGTTGTATATCTTTCCTATAAAAGCCGTATTACAGTTAGGTTTCGTTTGGGTTTGGATTGGATTTGACAGTTGTGAATTAATCCACTCAGATTTATTTGTTTTATGGGAATGATATTAATATGTTTATCGTTTCAGTATTGTTATTCACTATGCAGCGACCCAGAATATATAACCTTTCACAATGAAGCCGTATTGCTATTCGACTTTAGAACATGGCCAATCTTAAAGTTAACATGTGTTTACTGTGAGGCGTTACGAAGTTCGCCGGGTCAGCTAGTAAGATTATAAAACTAATATTCATTTGACGTTATTTATTATGCAAGAAATAATGATATCTACAGAAGGGAATTAAGCTGTTTTAACTTTGTCGTCACATATATTTATGTAATTAATTGTTCTTAACTTCAAAAAACCTTTATTTTCGAAATATTACCACGCTATCAAACAAATAATCGCTAGTCTCGGAAGGGACAGTTGCCCCCACCCCCCACCCCTTTGGAGCCGCCCCTGCCAGTACAAGTGGTTGTAAATTTTTGGGATTACTAGTTTCTTTATTTCAAATGCCGACGCCATTGTTCGCGTTTTGTAAGGACCTATACAAACACTGGTTTTCCCCGGATTCAAATACTGTTATGTCGTAGAATTTGGAGAATTGAGTGTAAAGACAAAACCGTAGTCTGGTAATTTTTCTGCAGAAGAAGATTATATACTTTGAGATTACTTAGATTGGATTACCTTTTGGAATTTGGACCTACCCAGGCAGGTATTTTAAGCCAAGTATGAAAGAAAAATGAGTGTAAGATGATTGTGGCGCGATCTTGTAGTCTTGTTACAGGGCTGTTAATTAATAGCCCAATAGCCAATGACATCAAAGTGACCTACAGATTAACGTGAAATCTGAACCAATTTCGCCTCTAAATTACGAACTGTCTAATTATGAGGATTGTCTTTGCGGATGAATATAGCATTCAATAGTGTGAACGTTAATTCACACCAGAGAATATCACAACCACCCACGATCGCTTATAACTATCCACAATTCGTGACTTACAATATTTGGATTACACGACACGCCATCATCTTAGTCTATTACTATTTGTCTATTTCCAATACTGTTGCAATTTATAAACTTTGATTTTCCCCACGAGTCCAAATTCAGTTAAGTCGCAGAGTTTAGATACGTGAGTGTAAAAACCAAGTCTGTATTAGGTACTAATCTAAAATTATAATTTGAATTGCCATTTTTTCAATATTGGTAAATATGATATTTATTGATTGTTAACAAAAAATGCATTTCCATCCATATAGTAAAAAAATTTCACTTTTTGAATATATATAACATCAAAATTAGTAAAAATAAATTTTTAAAAAAAAAAATAAAATTTATGCAGTTAGAGATAAAAAAAACAATATAAGAAATATAATTATCAAACAATGAACAAATATCAAGCACAACATTAGATAAAAGTAACAAATTTTATTTTATCTACTAAGTTACTGTGAAAAAACAATGTTTTAGATTTTTTATTCATAGTTGGATGCAAAAATTTGATAAATTGGTATTGTGAAGTGATATGATGATTATAAAATTTTAATTTTAAAATTTTACATTTATAAACGCATAGACCTATTTTGTGTTAAAAACCACATTTTTTTTACGAAATTCACTAAATTAATAATTCTATTTTCTCACCTTTTTATGAGGTGGATTACACTCAAAATCACAACCACAACAAAACATAAATATTAAAATATATATTTATTATATATTTATTATATGTACTAGTTTTTTTTTGGTTTTGTTGTCGGTTTTTTTACCTAAACACAAAAAATTGGTCCTTAAGTTTGCAGAGTACGGTAATACTTTTATGAGAAATTCGCTAAAATGTAATATAACTAACCCTAGACAATTATAAATTTTGAAATTGCCATTTTATTTTCAATACCAATGGTAACCTGGATTTTATAGATTGTTAACACGGGCATTTCTATCCCGATAAGTAAATCAAAGTTTCACTTTGTTGAATCTATAACATCAAAATTAGTACATAATGCCGACTAAAGCTAAAAAATAAAATGGTTAGAGCAGTTGAAAATTAGAAAAAAATACCAATCAACTGATGTCAAGCACTTGACATCAGAGCACAAAAACAAAGTCCGTCAACGCGTTTTAATAAGTACTGTGAAACATACACATTTTTGACACGGATTTGTCTAAGTGATGGGGAGGGTGTTGGCAATTTTCATGACCAATATTTGAAACAGTTACGTCATTTGGTTAGTGACCTCATATGGTCAGTGTCGTCATAGTTAGGTTATAAGAACAGCTGTTAGATAAACGCAAAACATCCTAGACCTAACCTATTTCCCACAGGGAGGTAAATACAAACATTTTTTTACTATACGCTATATACAACGGTAGTCTATATTTTACCTTTTTTTATTCGAAGGGGTGGATTACACTCAAGGCACTTCAGCCGTAGCGGCTTTTTGCGCACTTTTTGCGGCATTATCACATAGCGAAAAGCCATTGGTATATGGCTGTATATTGGCGGGATTTGTACCCGGGAGGCTTTTTCACAATTTTATCATGCCGTACATAATTTACCTAGTAAGATTACAGAAAGGATTTAATAATTATTTTATTTCATATTTGCCAGCGAATCTTAACCTAATTAATTTGTTTTGTACATCGCAGCTTCCAGCGACGGGTTAAAGCTAGTACAGTAAAGACATAATCTCCAACCAAGTTCGCTCTCTTTGTAATGATGTCGTACCGGGGCGTGTGTGTGCGCGTAGGTGTGCGTGTGTGAGCGAGCCGCCACGCCATTGGTCGGCGCCGCCGTGGGGTGGCGAGGGTCGAAGGGAGGCATTTGTCATGAGCACAATAACCAACCCTCCGCGGCGAAAAATGTTATTACAGATCCGGCGAATAGAGGACATAAGGGTGGCAATTAATGCTTTTATTGAAAGCATAACTCGAGCTTGGCCAGAGAAGCGAAACTTATTTGCGGTTTCAAATTAGTCAGATTCGTTCGATATGATTCGGTGATTCGGTTGGTGAACCGGTAGGTCGGTTTTTGTGATGACCTCGCCTCACAAAGGGACTGTTGCAATCTATGTTCATGAAATTATAGGATCCATTTGTATTGAACTTTTGAAATTCGTTATGGAGTTTGGCTATTAAAGTTTAAACCAATTTCCTATGTACAGGCCTAAATGGTCTATTCACATGGCCGTATGGTGACAGTTACACCCGGGACCATGACAGAAGTTATAGCTCAACCCCCCTGAATACGTTTTTTTGGGGGGGGGGGTAATTTTGAATTATATACATAGAGGTATATAAGCATATACAGTATCAGCCAAAATAAACAGTACTGAAATGGTAATGCTTTATTCTACGTTTTCAGCTTGGAAGTTTGTATCCTGTAGGGAAAACCACCAATATTTTTGAACATTCTTCTCATTGACGTATTGCTAATATTGAGTTTAAGAGAAGCTCGCATTAGGCTTCTTTTCGGTGACTGTAACACTTTGCTGCAATACTCTTGCGTGGTTTTCATTTGTACAGACAGTAGTTGGGCGACCTGAAACGCCATTTCGCTGTGTCAAAACACTACCTGTTCTTCGAAATTTTTCAACAACACTAAGAATCACAGCATTACTAGGCGGGTTTTTGTGGAAATGTTTCTGAAAACGTAAAGTAGTGTGTGACAAGCTTGGATTTGGACAAGCTTGGACGTCCATTTCCGTATGAGCGAAAATAATGCTCTACGATAAAAGTTTTTTCTACAGTTGTTAGCGCCATGTTAACAAAACCTAACCTCAAATGAGAAAGAAGTAATAAACGCGAAGCCGTGGCAATAATCACCAATTGAATCAGCTGATCGAGAAGGCAACTACAGCTGATTCAGTTTCAGTACTGTTTATTTTGGCTGATACTGTATATGTGTCGACACGATAACGGCCGCAATTATTGTCAGATTATTAAAAAAATTTTGTGGAGTTGTTCCATTCTGTAATATCGGATAATATCGTTGTGCAACCCAATCGGAAATCATTAACAACATTTGTGGTTGGTTTTGTACCCCAAATATGGGGGTTTTCCAATTTTTTTGTATAACTTTAAAAAATATCTAATTTTCTTTTTTAATATTGGATTCACGGATTCAGCTCAGAAACACACACTTTAGTATTTTGAATCATGACTCAATTATTATTAGTAACACTTAGTAATGCTAATTTTATGGAAAATAGCTAAAAATCAATAACTCACTTATTTTCTTAAATACTATTTATTGTTTCATATGTCAGCAAAACTTCGTAATTCATTTTAAATCGGAAAATACATTAATTATTGGTATAACTCTCTTAGCCATTGGCATAATTTGATAAAATGTTTGTGTTCTTACTTAGTGAACAGCCATAACGCACATTACCATGTAAAACAACCTTATTGCAGCAAACCTGCGTATTCAGTACTATTCGATTACTATGATGGGAATAATATAAGTTGTGAAATTCGTCCTACTCACGCCAGCGTGCTGTGTGCGATCTCGTTTAATTTTCCTCTAGTAATACGTGTACAAAATTTGAAACCCACAAAAAGTGGGTTTCGACGTGATGTCTGTCTGTATGTGTGTGATGAAATTTAGTCTCTATGTATGTACTCACCGTATCTCCAGGAGGTTTTTTTTATTTTTTTAATCTTTGATTTTTAAGGGTAGTTCACCCCTAAAAAACCCTTAAAAACGTAAAAACCTCAAATTTTCTCAAAAATAGCTTTACAGATGTTGATTAATTAAAATGTAGTAGTTTAAAGAGACTGTAAAAATTAATGGTTCAAAAGTTATGGTCTTCTAAATGTAAAAAAATAATTTTTACATTTTCCACGAAAACAATAAATGTAAAGTATAATTTGACTCTCACCATTAAAACCAGCTTAAACCCCTAAGCAAATTAGTATTTTGAATTCTTTGTCTACATCTAACGGTTTCAGAAAAAAGTTAAACTTACTGACCATTGTAATCGCAGAACGTTGTCTGAGGGTGCCCAACGCTATTCTTATGGAGAATATTAAAAACCCTATTTATCCTTATTTCCCAGCTGATTTCCGTTAAACTTGCTATACAACATAAGCTCGTATTACCCAACAAAATTCACCAACAATTAACTTAACTTCTCTTGTTAGTTTCAGAAATAGGATGATTATTTTTGAAACAATAAATTTTTATATGAAATTTAGATCCAATTTAAAGAATATAATAGGTTCATTGAAGGTTGTCGTTTTAAAATTTTTTCTATGGAGAAAGTATTTGGCTGTCCACTGATACCGTATATTTATTAGTCTACTTTTCTAAAATGGCGACTAAAATAGGTAGGTAATTTTTAAGCCATGTATAAAATTATAAAAGAATGTAAGATGATTGTAGCGCGATCTAGTATCAGTTCCGACATCTTCAATGACGGAACGAAACCAAAATATTTTTGTCTCTGAATTACAATCTGGTCTAAATATGACAGTGCAGATAAATATTAAAAGATAAAAATATAAATATTAAAGATTAAAACATCAGATAAATATTTAATATAAATATGCATTTTATTAAATAAAATAAAATAAATATTTTATTATTCACAACAGGGAACATCACCTCCATCGGCCATCGCCTATGGCCTAATTAGGTTACCATCATGTCTTCCTAACCTTTCCAGTATGTGCATTATATTAATATAAAAATCGTTAACAATCACTATGATGCCCTACCGGAATTAATCAGCCTTTATTTTCTAAGAAGTCAATGTATATAATGTTACACTTTATGACGTTGTGAAAAATTAAATTAAGTCAAAATTATTTAGTTGCTATCCATATATTCACAAATGTATAGATTAGATTAGATTATTGAAATGGCAACCTTACCACAAGGTAGGTATTATAAGCCTAATATGAATAAAGATTGAGTGTAAGATGATTGTGGCGCGATCTTGTAGTCTTGTTTCTGACTAAGGCTAACATGTTCCTTAGACTGAACTGTTAATAGTTAATAGTCCAATAGCCGATGGCAACTAAGGGACCTACAGTTTAATGTGGAATCCAAACCACTGCCTCTGAATTACGAATTGGTATTAAGCTAAGAAAGAATAAGAAATGAGTGTAAGATGATTGTGGACTAAGGTTGACATGTTCCTTAGATAAGACTGTTAATTAGCCCAACTGCCACTAAATTACGAACTAATTATGAGTATGGTCTTTGTGGATTAACGTAGTATTCAATAGTGCGGACGTTAATCCACACATGACAACACTACACACACCGATTATCGTGACCTCCAAGTAGCCGGATTACAGGACGTCGCCACCGTCCCAGTCAAATTACCAGACATTGTTAAATAGCCTGTTATGGTTACACGTAACTGTGTTGTGCTTCAGGCTATATTTGGAAGGTATTAACAGGTATTCGTATTTGGAGTCGATACCGGGATGTTTTCCCTGGAAGGCCTAATTATTGGTGACATGTGATGACATATTCCTTTCACCCCTCTCTGCCACTGACCCAGAGGTCCCTGAGGAGCTGTACGACAACGACGACATTCCCTACCAGGAAGCGGAGTAGAAGTCAGGTCCTTCTATAAATAGAAACAACAATCCCTCTAGTTTTAAGAGAAGTAATAATTCTATTTCGTTTGTAATAATTGTAAACGGGGTTCCACAATGTTCTGTACTCTGCCTCTTGTTTTATGTTGTTTTTAAACGGGTGGTACATATTTTTGAAAAGTTTAACAATTATATAGTTGGACCTTTCCAACGCGTCTTGTGTTTAAAATCTACACAACGTTTCGAGAGTTGGTTAAACTACTCCCGTTTTCAAGTGCCTAACGATTTTTAAATTTATACAAAGGGTTATTTCTATATATAAAAGAAACCGGTCAAAAACACAACAAAATATATAAGTATAGAATTAAATAGTAAACAAAACACTCTACTTAGCCTATTTTGTACATTCGGGAAATTATTTTTTAATTAAATAATTTTTGAAAATAATTTTTTAGGTTTCTCTCTTAATGAAGTGAAATTAAGGGTATTAGCTACTCGTAAATGGATAAAAATGGATTTTTTTCTGATCAATATAATACAGTTTAAATATGATACATAATGTTTAGTGGCATAATTTATGTTTTTCTAAACCTTTTTAGGCCTACATATACATCCACCTAATCTCACAGCGAAAAGTGTAAATCCTCCAAAAGTTGATTTTTTCTATGTTTTCAGGACTTCAAATTGAAATTTCGAGAGAACCATTGTTTAAAGTTAGGTGGATGAAACTTTTTATGCTTGTTAACAGTGGCATGTTAAAAGATTTTTTTGTATTTTGAATGTTATTGGACAATTTCTTGATTTCTTTAAAACCACATTGATGAAAATTCGTGAATTTTTAGTTTACCTAAATACCTACAATTTGATACGAAAATGATCAATTTTAACTGAATAGGCCTAGTTTTTACAAAATATCAATTTAAAGAAATTAGGACAACCATTTATGAGGAAAAAACATATTTTTGTTATCAAAATTAAAAAAGAAATAACATGTTTTTTATTGTTACGTCTCTTATACACCACTGCTAAAATTATCAGAAAATAAAATAAATTGAACAAATTGTTTTGCGGGTAGCAGATCCCCTTAGATGTTTTTCTTAACCAATATTACTTTAGAAATGACCCAATTCCAGCTCAGGCAAAATCACCATATTTTAAGTCTACAAAGATAAAAAAATAATAAAACTTATAATAATATACCCTAATATAATTAGCGTAGCCGGGGCGCGTTGACGCACCCTTATGCCCTTTGGTATATCCTTTTCAATGCAATTCTAGTGGCCTAAATCAACTAAAGTAACATTATAATAAAATACATTTGTTTGTTTACATTTGAATAAACATTGAAATTATTTAATCATAGCTGTTCATTTTATATCATATATAATTTATAAAACCAAATGTACCCTTTTATGTCTCAACTACCAAAATAAAATAAATCATTAGAATACCATACATAAAAAAAAAACTATAATAACATACATTTATTTCTATGTTCAAAAAAAGAGAGATGTAGCCACTTAACTTTAAATATACAATTTCCATTTTTCTAAAAATTATAAAACAAAAACAATAAATAACAAACATCAAATATATAGGCCTTAATTTTAACAAAAATAAATTGAACAAACATTGAAATTATTTAATCATAGCTGTTCATTTTATAAACACTAAATAATTTATAAAACCTGACACTGTACCCTTTTATGTCGTGGGAGGCCTTCTGGACGGGTTTGCACCACACTTAAAAAAACTATAGTAAAAAAATAATGACTGAAAGTTTCATTAGAATCGGTCCAGCCGTCTAGAAGGAGTTCAAGCACAAACACACGTACAGAAGATTTATTGCCTATATATTAAGATATATATGACAAATACAATATGATAATATCTAAATATATAAAACAAAGTCGTGTTAGTTACGCTCATTATAACTCGAGAACGGCTGGACCGATTTTAATGATCTTTGATTTTTTCGGATTCGTCTGCTTCGGTCATGCTTAAAGTATATTTAGTTTCCATAAATTCAATTAGTTTCCATTTTATAGCGTTTTAAATTTCTAATGTTAACCTTATGGGGAATAAGTTTGTTTACAAATTATCTACAATCAAAACATTTGATTTCTTAAACCAGCTGTTTGTTTACTGTCCGTTAGCAATATGCTTTACTATCCAATGCTATCTGAATCATTCATTAATGTAAAACTATGAAGTAAATATGTGTTGTACAAAATGAACAGCATTATTCGCCACGTTAATAGTTTACGGATTTTGGGAATTATGTACTGTATTTCTATTTCTTAATTTTCTGTATGATTAAAAGTCACGTGTTTATATGTTTGCCAAATAAAAAATAATTACAATGTTTATACATATTGAGTTTATTATAATAATCAGCTGTTGTATATTTAAAGCTTTCACAACGAAGCCGCAACGCTAATTGACTTCAGGACATGGCCAATCTGAAAGTTAACACGTATTTAATGTTAGGCGTAACGAAGTTCGCCGGGTCAGCTAGTTTATAATATCTAACAAGTAGTTGAGTTTAAAAAAATCTCAAGTATAAATTGAAAAATATTTTGTTATTTTAAAGAAGTTAGCTATATTAACGAACGGAACCGTAGGTTATTATGTATGCATTGAAATATTACTGAAGTAATAAAAAATAAATTTTTATAGCATGTCTTAAAATTTTATTATACTGTCACTACACAAATGATGAACTTTTATTGGGAAAATCTCATCCCTTAAGATATTGCTATAAAGGTATCCTTGTGTTTGAGGTTTAAAAGCAATAAATAATTTTTATTAGTTTATATCTTTAAGCCCACTTAGTAGGGCCTACGCCTAATTGTCATCCCAGCTTTATATTGACCCATAAGCAAATTCATCCAAATCGATATCAAGATTTACGATAAACCTATGTGTATCCAAAGAATTTTCAAACTAACAAATCGATTTACAAAATCTCCCTCTGTAAAAGGACGAACTAGAGTAAACAAAAAGCCTCACATCAAACCTTTTTGCAAGGAATAAGAGGTAATTTTATACATCCATATATACTGTGTAGGTATGAGTCATATAATGCGGGTTTTATTACAGTTTATTTTATTACTCATATATTTTCGTTTTGTAGCGACTTTATATATTCGCCTAGAGGTTTTATGGTCTCAGAACGAAATTTTATTAAATAAATCTATTTAATGTCCTTTTGGCGTTAATTTAATCATATCGTGTATCAATAAAAATCCCAAATCAACTAAGTCCTTCACAAAGGCGAGTAAACTATACCTTTACACGAGGCAAAGTGAAGTTGCAAGTCCTAAAATTGAGGGAGACCGTAAACAGTAGATAAGGAGAGTAGATAAGTAGACAATAGACGAGGGGAGGGGAGGAAGATGACGTGGTCACTAGAAAAGGGTTCATCAGAGCGGCCACAACCTTAAGATTGTTGCCGCATTGTTGCGGTGGAGGGGGACATAATTAAGAGGGGGGCGGGGCGAGGGGCGTGGCCTCTCGGGGAGGGGAGGGGCCTGTCAACCCTGGTGACTTCATAGCCTTCGCTCATTTAGTGTTCTGCACTCAGATAGATGTGCTGCATTTGTCCCCAACACTTGTTTAACAGTGAGCGTGAAACCTGTAGTTGTATGTAAACTTTACTATATTTAGTGCGTGCGTTTACTAATTTTAGTAAACTGAAAGCTGTGTGATCGAAGAGACAGCCGTGTCGTATGGTCGAGCCCCGGAAGTGAGTTCGCCGGATGTGTTGAATCAGCTGATTAAGATGACGGAGTTGTTCAAGATGATGCAGAACCCTCTGCTGGGCTACAAGCCTCTCACACACTTCCACCCTGGGCTGCTCCTCATGGGCCCGGGGCCTGGGGCGTCCTCCGGCAGCGACAGCGGGTCCCCTAGCCCTCCGGTGACTCCTGGCAAGTCCTTCACCATCGACGCCATCCTCGGACTACACTCCGCCGCCTCCAACACCACCGTCACCGCGATAGACTACTCAAGCAGGAATATTAACGGTGAGTCTCGAGTCTAGGTTAGGCCTACTAGTAATGTTTCGTTAGAGACGAGCTATTTTCTGAGTTTACAACACATTCTACAGCTTTTAACTTATATTCGTACGTTCGAAACGTTTATAATCTTACTTAATAAAATTAGAGTTTAGTCTGACAAAGATATTAATTTTTTAGTTATTTTTTTACGGTTTGTGCGTTAGAAAACCTTAAAAAAGCCTTATCTCAATTTGTGTCTGTGACGCTCCAGGAGGCATTTTACACCGTCTTCTCCTAAAAAACGGGAGAACTGATAACAATGAAACTTATTTCTTGCATTCTCTACATTCCAGAGAAGGCTTTTCAATGCTTGAAATTGTCCGCCGTCCCCTGAAAAGTAAACAACGAGCATTAAAAACCCAATTTTAACGCGATATTAGTCGTATTTTGTTTTTAGTTTTCAATGAATCACATACTGGTAATATACTGGTAATCAGCTCTCTTTGTAGTTTTTAACACTAAATTGTTTGTTGTTGCATTGATAATTTATTTTGAGAATATTATGTGAATAAGTGATTTAATAGAGAGAAAAAATAGCTGTCAAATTAAAATCAATATTAGTTTGTTTACATTGATCATTGATTCTAAACCCACGACGAAATCATACTATTAATATGTTGTCTTGACGTATAACGAATTTTAATAATTATACATATATTCTAATCTATTCTAATTATTCTTGTCATGTTAATAAGTATCTTTTCCCCTAACATAGAATCCTACAATCCCTACGCAGTACGGGCGTACTGCTAGCTTGGACTATTTTCGGTAGCCTAAAAGACGGTGTTGAAAAGTTCGTAGTAAAGTAATTTAAACCAGAATAAAGATTTAGTCACAGTGACTTTTTGCTATTCAGTAAATAATTAAAACCTAGTAATGTGAGAAAATCTTTTGCCGTGACCAATTTGTTTAAATTAATTTGATAAATCTTTACGGCAGACGAGCCAGATTTGCAGCTTTTGTGGAATATACTTAAAAAATAAAATTACATATATTTAAAATTCTAGATCTTTCTTTAAGGGTGGTACAAATTTGGATTAACCTACAAATTGGTAATCAAATTATAAATAAGATAAAGATGTAATAACATATAAACATGGTAAATATGTAATGTTTACCTTGTCATTGCTTATTTTCTATATACGTATTTTAATTAGACTGAATATTTTTATAAAAATCTATAGTTGTACGGAATAACTGGGGACTCACTTATATTAGTAGGCCTAGACAAGTTTTTCTTTTGTTCTAGATTTTAAATACAAATCTGTATGTAACTTCCGCAATAGAATTTTGAAAAATGCAATAATGATAACATCTGATTATTGTATACAGGTGTTATGTATTGAATAGTGTTAATTTGTTGGAGGAGGAAAGAATTACGAATGTTAAAATTTTATAGAACTGACACATAATAAAAAATGTTACTAGCATTAAAATACATAAAATTCTAAATAGTTGCTTCTGCATTCTCAACATCAACTCTTTCATTTTACTGTGTTGTAAAATACGCAGATATTAATACCAAAGTATTCATATACATAATAGATTTCATATATAGGTCATATACGTAATACCCTGTCACAGCAGACCTGCGTTCTCAGGGAATTTCCAAATCTATAATAATATATAACAGGTTTGATCAATATAATAATCAACGTAATAAATAAGAGAGTTAGTATATTCCCCATAATATTAACACGGGAAAGAGTATGCAGGTTTGCTGCTGTGAGAAACTCTGAAAGCAGGCATTTCTAGCATAAAAAACTTTTATTTTGACCATGTATACCAAGTTTCATCAACATCTGTCCATAAATAAAGGAGTTTGCCTATTCTATATGATTAACATGGGTAAAGAGTATGCAGGTTAGCTGCCATGATAAACACATAAACTATTATTTTAAGCATAAATGGATGGACATCAACCACATGAAGCTAAATATGAAGTTTCATTAAAAATTATAGATTGATAAGTGAAATATTAATTTTTTCCCTATCCTCCATTAGATTAGTATTGGAGCCCTTTAATGCAACGTTGTGTCGATTTTTAATATCTCAGTAACCGTTATAGATAGAGAAAAACTTTGAGAAACTAAATTGTGTAGTTTATTAAACAGATTTTAATGGTTGAAGATAAAATTCAAAAACTTTAAATTACATGTGACAAACGCAAAATCCCAAATTTTTAGTACAAAACTCCCCCAAACTACCCGTTCCGATTGACCGATATGTCTGGTTTACGAACTCGTCCGAGCAAATGTAGGAATACACGTCTCTACTAAATTTTGTCTCGATCAGACTATTTATACGAGAGTTATCGTGTTCACAGACACACACACACAAAATAAGTAAAAAATCTATTTATACATTTAAACCATTCAACCAGCTTAAAAACTAAACAAACTAGCTGTATGTTGAATCATTAGTGTACGTCTAACAGTTCCAGGGAAACATTAAATTACGGTCCATAGTAAACATAGCACGTTGTTTGAGAGCTCACGGTGTTATTCTTTGGAGAATGTAAAAAAACAATTTCTTTCTTATTTCCCAACCGTTTTCCACGAAACTTAGTATGCAGTGTAAGGTCACGCCACCCAACAAAATTCACTTTATTTTCTTAACATTGAATCAAACAAAAAAAGGAATGAGTAAAAGCTAGTTACTATATTAATTAATTGTTAAGTAGAAGTAAGTGGACAATTATTAAAGGGGTGTAAAATGCTACGGCACAGCGACGTGATATAGGCACAGCTGAGTACTGCGGGTGTTGCATCAGATATTATTCAGGAGCTAGAATAAAACTACTTATTGGTGTTCCGATTATAAAAAATATTTTTAATTCGGATACGTATTTAACTATCACACTTGTTTTGAGCGAAATTATTTTGCATGTTATGGTTAAAATGACATAAAAGTGAGAAACATTTTCAAACAAGTGCTATCCATTAATTTAATTATTAATATCTTAAAATTATGTTCCTTAGAGAGAACTGATATTTAATAGCTCAACAGCCGATGGCAACTAAAAGACCTACAGATTAAGGTGGAATCCAAACCACTGCCTCTGAATTACTACGAATTGGTCTAAATATGAGGATGGTTTTTGTGGAATAATGTAGTATTCAATAGTGCGGACGTTAATCCACACACGAGAACACTACACCCACCGACCATCGCTCACAACTATCCACAATTCGTGACCTCCAAGTAGCCGGATTACAGGACCTCGCCACCTTAATTATGGGTCTTCTCGTTTTCTCGGAAAAGCGTCACAAAACTCCTTGTTTAGCGTTACGGAAATTGACGCAGAAATCGAGATAAGACACATTTCGGGGTTTCAGGGTTATAAATCATAATAGCCCCGTCACAGCAGACCTGCGTATACAGTTGATTTCCTAATAATATGACAATAATTTGACTTTGCCTATTCTTTATATGATTAACTACCGAGTTTGGTAATATCAATGTAGTATAACTATATAACATTATGTAATATTGTATAGTTATACTATATTAGTGTCTGTAGTTATCCACACGCACATATATGGTACCTCAAAACGAAAAAGTAACATGGTCACAAGCTTAGGTCTTGCCATGACACCCACGGTAATAGCTTCCTCCCTATGGGTAATTTGCTAAAAATAACAAAAATACCATACAAGTAATGCACAGTCGAAACTCTAGTTTTTTAGAAGGCAAAGTTTGTAAAATCCAGGATGTAACAAACTGGACGAAATTGTTCACGATCAATGCGGATTGCAATGGCGGCAGTGGCGAATTGCAAAGCTAATTTGTAAAGTTCACTACGTCCGGAGCGCATCATTTATCAAAACCGGGCAAATAAAATGCACAAAAGCCCATTACCATTGAAAATCCCATAAAAGAGCGGTGCTGATTCACCGCGCTGAATACCAGCGCTGACGCCGCCCTGAGTTGATGATCACCGACAATATTAAAATTACGTTTTTAACAATTACTTTTGTTTTTAATTAATTTTTTTTGCAAACAATCTCGATAAACAGGGGTTTCATAAAACGACAGTTGGTTTACACAGTAACCTTTTTGTAGCTTTCCATATGCCATTATTATAGTTAATCTCTGAATAGTCCATATCTAGTCCAATATTTATCATAACCTTTTTTTGTTAAAAAGCACATTGATTTTTTCTCAAATGGTTTGCCTCTGTTCATAGCCACAGCACAAGACACAACGATAATTTTATCTTCCACCATTAAAATCGGCTTAAAAAACTACACAATTTAGTTCTTTAAAGTTTTTATTTATGTCCAACGGTTACCGAGATGTTATATATTAATACTGTTTTTATATTAACTATAAGTTAATTTATTAGTTAAGTATTAGTTAATCACCACTGTTAATTAGTCCTGTCAACCTTAGTCAGTAACATGATCGCGCCACAATGCAGCTGACCCGCATACTCTTTTCCATGTTAATCATATAGAGATTAGGTAAACTCCTTTATTTGTGGACAGATGTTGATGACACTTGGTATAAATGGTCAAAGTAAAAATTTTTTATGCTAGAAATACCTACTTTCAGTGTTCCTCACAGCAGCAAACCTGCTTACTCTTTCCTATGTTAATCGTATGGCGAATAGGCAAATAACTCACATATTAATTGACAGATAATGGTAAAACTTGTATTATATGATAAAACATATATTATTATGTTATTGATTTGGAAATTCGCTGAGTACGCAGGTCTGCTGTGACGGGGGTATTTGTGTTTATCATGGCAGCCAACCTGCATACTCTTTTTAGTTGAATCTTCAAGTAGATTGTGCCATTTATTTATGGCCAGATATTTATAAAACTTGGTATATGGTCAAGATACCAAGATATTTTATTGTAAAAATGCCTACTTTCAGCGTTCTTCACAGCAGAAAATCTGCATACTCTTTCCCGTGTTAAACTTATAGAGAATAACTCTTATTTATAACGGATATTGATCAAACCTGTTATATATTGCTATAGATTTGGAAAAATTTGCTGAGTATGGTGTTATGTTGCGATGGGGGTTTTCGAAGTGGAGAATGATATATTTCATTTGACCTTCAAGGAAAACCCTTGTGCACAGCCGATTGAACACGTTATAATGTGACATAAACAAATTTTGAGGTTAGGTTTTTCTGTTTTCTATTTGAATTGGTCCGAAAACAATATTTTTGTGAACAATTTAGAGAACTGAAAACGGATGTTTTCTGGACAGTATTATTAACAATAGAAATTAGGTTTTTCGATTAGCACAATACTCAACACAGCTGGTTAGATTATTGCATACGAAACTATTTGAGTTACAGGATGCAGGGGTGCCAATATGAAATATTTAATTCCTCTTACAATAGTTTTACAGACAGCTGAAATTCACTATTATTTATATGGAAACTCTGTGATTGTTATGTTTAACTCATTATTAAATTATTCCACCTTGTAAATGAGCGTTGTGTTGTCAAATAATTTGAGTTAGTTATGGACAAACATATTCACGATGGGGTTCTGGAATTTCAAATACTGTAGACCTGTTACAGTATTATATAATCAATATTTAATGTATTTAAATAAAGGCGATTAAAAGTATGACAAAATATAAACAACAATAATTATTGTTATAAATCTTTGATAAAACTTATACGAAATAATTATGTAAGCCTGCAGACGTGACATGTAAAAAGGCCTCAGATGATAGATCGGTATTGGATTATTTTTAATAAGCTCTCCATTGATTTCCCTTTTTGGAATTTAATTTCTTAAGGTTTACTTTTTATCTCATAAAGTAAAGATGCTATCTTTAAATGCAGGTACTTCCTAACAGTACTTCATTAATATATGCAAGATGATAAAAGATATAGATAGACAATACAAGACAAGATAGACATAAGATAATAAAAAAGTAGGTTGGTAAAAACTAATTGGTTGAAACTCAAGCTTAGAATAACCTTGAAGAAAGCTTATCAATAAAAATATAAATTAGTACGTTAACATCATAGTCCTTTATTTTTCCACTGAAGTGTTATATTGAATTAAAAATTTCAATTTGATTACAAGGTTTAGTTTGGAACATTTATTTTGCAGTTTCTATTTTCACTTTATTTTTCAGATAAAAAACCCAATAATAAACATAAGAATGGAATACCAATATGATACTTTCAATACTGTACTTTTAACTAAAATTTCCTCCTACCCAAGTATTTTTTGTTAGGTTTTAATGAAAAATAAGAGTAGAAAGATAATGTAGCGCGATCTTGTATTCATGTTACTAACATGTTTATTATACAGGTCTGGTAATTAATAGCCTAACAGCCAAGGCATCTAAGAGTTGACGTTTTAGCAATTTTATAAGTGTTGTATTAAATCGTGCGGATGTTAATCCACACCAATGAATATCACATCGACCAACCATAGCTTGTAACAATCCAAAATTAGTGACCTCCAAAACAAGTTTGATCAACATCTGTCAATAAATATGTGAGTTAGTCGCTTATTCTCCATAAGATTAACATGGGAAAGAGTATGTAGATTTGCTGCTGTGAGGAACACTGAAAATAGACGTTTATAGCTAAAACAAATTTTATTTTGACTTTTTATACCGAGTTTCATCAAAATCTGAACATAAATAAAGGGGTTTGCCTATTCTCTGCCGCCATGATAAACACAAAACTACGATTTTAAGCATAAATGGATGTATCTCAACCACATGAAGCTAAATAAAGTGTAGAATAATAAAATTAAGTTTAATTTATGAGTTTCATCTCAGAATTAGGGAAACATTACAAAAATACATTTCCAGCTTTACAGACGGAAATTGAGATAAGACATACATCGGGTTATCTGTGGTAAAAGCGTAAAAAATATCACAATTTCAACCAATCTAATTTCATTGATATAGATTGTTTTTTGTGAGTTAGCAGTATCTGGTGGCAAATAAAAGAACTACAAAAATGTCAGCTGATATACCTTTCCGCGATTTAGATGAAGAGGTTAGAAAATCCATATAAATCTCACCGCACAGAACCAAAGAACAAACAGCGTAACCGACAATGAATCTGCAACAAAACGTGTCATGATAAATGAGGCACGATAATTATGGCTATTGAAGAGCAGAAGTAGCGATCGCGGGGGCAGGAAGAAATGGAGCGGAAACGGAAGGGTAGCGGACAAATTAATCCCCTAATGAAAGCTGCGGACCGGATCCGGAACAACCGGCCGACCGCATATTAGTTTTACATGTGTTTTCAAAGAGCTTAATGTGCTGGAAAATGATAAAACGCATAATTAAAACAATTCGCACGTGCGGGAATCTTTGTTAGGATAACAGATGTTATAATTATTGGAACATCAATTCATACAAACGAAACCGCACCCCAACCGGCTTTGAGAACAACTGGCGTAGAAGAGTCAATGGTTTATTGGCTGGGCGGCCGAGTGTGGCCTACCTTTGTGAAAGGGTGGCTCACTTGGGCATGTTACATTTTACTTGGGTATGTTTAACAGTTGACTTGGGAACGTTTAACATTTTACTTGGGTATGTTAAACGTTTTTTGCTTATCCTCAGTGACCTAGTTCATCTTGAATACATCCAGTGTGAAGAACAAAATGCAAAACAAATAGAGAAAATGAGTATTTGTATTTGTAGTATTTGTATAAACAAGTTTCCACAATTGGGTTAAAATTTCAAGTTATTTAGACGTTATATTTTTATTAGCTGAATTGGTGGTTGAATGGTTATAGTACTATTCGCTTCGTATTCTCTGAATATCGGTGGTTGAATTCAGAACATTATGTTATGGTCTTGACACTCGACCTAGCATACTTTTTGTTAATTAAGCTATACAATTTTTTAACTTTGTACTTGTACAAAGGAAAACGACTGTAGTGTGTCCTGTAATCCAGCTACTTGGAGGTCACGGATTGTGGATAGTAAGTGATAGCTGGCGGATATGATATTCTTCATAGTGAATTAACGTCCGCACTATTGAATGCTACATTCATCCGCAAAGACCATCCTCATAATTAGACCAGTTCGTAATTGAGAGGTAACTGTAGGTTCCTTAGATGTCATTGGCTGTTGGGATATTAATTAACAGTCCTGTCTAAGGAAGCCTTAGTCAGTAGTAACTCTTCAGCGCCACAATCATCTTACACTCATTTCTTATTCATTCTTAGCTTAAAATACCTGCCTGGGTAGGTCACCATTTCAAGTTTAAAGAATTGACGAGGGAAGGAAAAACAACGTCGTTATTAAGTTTATTAAATAAAAATTTTTGTAATTGAATCAGTTCGTTTTTGTCTTAACATAATAACAACGCTACATATCACATAAAATATGTTTCAGAGCTTAAAAACTCACAAAGAAACCTTAAAACAGATTAGATTATTGAAATGGTGACCTACCCATTAGGTATTTTAAGCAAAGTATGAATGAGAAATGAGTGTAGGATTATTGTGGCGCGATCTTGTAGTCTTGTTACTGACTAAGGCTGACATGTTCCTTAGACATGACTGTTAATTAATAGCCCAACAGCCGATGGCAAATAAGGGACCTTCAGTTTAATCCGAACCACGGCCACGAATAACGAATTGGTCTAATTATGATGATGATCTTTGTGAACTTAGCTTTGTGAAATTTTAAAACGATTCCGTTTTCTCCTTTCCAGACGAGAAGGACCGGGAGTGTGGGTCTGGTGGGCGGAAGGGTGGCAAGTCCAAGAGGGTTAGGACGATCTTCACTCCGGAGCAGCTGGAGAGGCTGGAAGCGGAGTTCGAGCGGCAGCAGTACATGGTCGGTCCAGAGAGGCTCTACCTAGCGCATGCGCTCCAGCTGACGGAAGCTCAGGTACAGTCACTTCATACAATCGTGGTTCATATAAGTATAGTCATATCTGGTAAAATTAGGGACTGAAAGTGAATTAAGTGGGTGTCTTGTTAGTCTAATGGTTAGCGTATTGGACTTCGGTGCAAGATGTCACGTTTTTGTTTTTTAGGACGGTGGCGTCGTCCTGTAATCCAGCTACTTGGTGGTCACGAATTGTGGATAGTTGCGAGCGATGGTCTGTGAATGTAGTGTTCTCTTGTGTGGATTAACGTCCACTCTATTGAATACTACGTTAATCCGCAAAGAACATCCTCATAATTAGACAAATTCGTAATTCAGAGTCAGTGCTTCGGATTCCACGTTAAACTGTAGGTCCCTTAGTTACCATCGGTTGTTGGGCTATTAATTAACAGTCCTCTCTAAGGAACATTTCAGCCTTAGTCAGTAACAAGACTACAAGATCGCGCCACAATCATCTTACACTCAATCCTCATTCATACCTGGCTTAAAATACCTACCTTGTAGTATGGTCGCCATTTCAATAATCTAATCTATACGAATCAAATTTTTTTCCAGGTGAAGGTTTGGTTCCAAAACAGAAGGATAAAATGGAGGAAGCAACATCTGGAGTTGCAGCAGCAGAGGCTGGCGGCGCTGAAGCAACAGCAACAGAGGCTGCAGCAGGAACAGGAGATGGAGAGCGATCCAGAGACCTCCAGAGGGGACGAGCCTCAGCACTTCCTTGCCGCGGGTGTACCCTCCGTCAGCCACGAGTAGACTTGAGTGGAAGTGAAAGCAGTTCAATGTTCGCGTGGACCTGTGGAAGACGAAAGAGAAACATTCTAGGTGTTTCACAGGGAAAGTGAATGTCCTGAAGGAGAAAATTGTGATAGATTCAACGTGACCAAAATTATTGAACCTTGTGGAAGAAGAAAATTGTGATGAAAGTGATAGAAACAATCATCTGCCACTCTTTTTGTTAAGGCATAAGTTATACCTGTCCATAGTTAATTTGTGCATGTTCATAGAAAGATTAATTTTGTACAGTAAAGAATAAGAAGGTTGTAGAAGTTGGATGAGATTGAAATTTTAATGTGGTATTAAAAAATTATTAGATGATATTTTCGGACTTGAAGTAATATTAAAAAAAGTTTAACGAGATTTATTTCTATATGTTCAATAGTCCCACCCACTAAATCGAACAACAAAAATTTATAAAAAAACATCAATGGAGTTTTAAAAGAAATTACTCTATGCATTTTCATCTATTTGATACATCATTAAAATCTGAGAAATGGAAAAAATGTTCTCTTACTGTACGTTGGAATAAAAAAGAAATTGTCTTGCCTCTTAGTACAAAAGTGAGTTATAAAAATTAATTAATTAAGGACGAATGTGCATAATATTGACGTTGTAATGAGAATTTACTAGTCCAATTCATTACAACTAACTGTACTTATTTAAGTATTATCTAGTCTTGTAAATGAAAGTTTAGTTTTAAGCTATTCAGACCAGTGACCTCTAAGATATACTTTAAAAAAATTAGACATAAAAACATGTGCATATTGTTATATGCAATCTGTTCAGCATTGCATTCCAGTTTAAACCTGTGAAAATTAATAATTAAATGTAACTAAAAATACATATCATTTATTATTTGTATCCATAGAGTTGTATATTGTAAGGTAACAGTAAAGTGGACAGGATTTTTCCATAAAATCGACATTTTAAGAATCAAACCATTCCTTAGTTGTGTCATATATGTAAATAATGCATAAATGTGAATTTTGTATCATATTTGTTCCTTAACTTGTATAGATTTTGAAACTTAAACCATAGACTTGTAAATTATAGAAATATGTCAATTTGCTATTAAATATGTCACTTAGTTCCTTATTTATAGTTTTAGCAATGTACAGTATTATAAACGTATTTATATTGATGTAAAAAACGTAATTTTATTTTTTACTATATTTAGTGTCCTAAACCTATAAATTTCGCACACGAATCTATTAGCATTTCCATTATAAATAGTTATGTATCCATCTAGCTTTTTCTAAGCGTTTTTAGCCCAAATTATTTCAACTCAAATAATTTGATTTATTAATTTATTTTCATCATTTTGAATTTAATATTTTTGTACTTTTCATTCGAAATAAAAGCTACTGATTATTATTTGTTTTACTTTTGAATGAATTACCAGATGTTATGAATTAGAAATTCAGAAGTATAGTAAGGTTATCGATGGAACCCTGAATATAGTAGCCGTGTTAAGACGCTTATAAGTATATATGTTGTACATAGTGACGTAATAAAATTATTACAAACAATTTCGTTTGTTTCTTTCAATAATGATACACTTATCTATCCCTCAGTGATATCCAAAGATGAGTTCATGATCTGACAGGAGTCACCGGCCACAGGTTTTGCTATGAGAAAATATTTTAAAACTAGCTGACCCGGCGAACTTCGTAACGCCTGACAGTAAATACATGTTAACTTTAAGATTTCCCATGTTCTGAAGTCGAATAGCAATACAGCTTCATTGTGAAAGGTTATATATTCTGGGTCGCGGCATAGTGAATAACAATACTGAAACGATAAAACATATTAATAACATTCCTATAAAACAAATAAATCTGAGTGAATTAATTCACAATTTTAAAATCCAATCCCAACCCAAACGAAACCTAACTGTAATACGGCTTTCATAGGAAAGATATACAACAGCTGATTAATATAATAAATGTAATAACATAAACATTGTAATTATCATATAAACACGTGACTTTAATCAAACAGAAAATAAAAATATAAATACATAATCCCCCAAAACCGTAAACTATTAACGTGGTGAATAAAGCTGTTCATTTTTTACAGTACACATTTGCTTCATAGTTTAACATTAATGTATGATTCAAATGGCATTGGATAGTAAAGCATATTGCTAATGGAAAGTAAACCAATCAGCTGTAGCTAAGAAATCAAATGTTTTCATTGTAGACATTTTGTAAACAAACTTACTCTCCATAAGGTTAACATTAGAAATTTAAAACGCCATAAAATGGAATCTTATGGGGTTTTTGAAAATATTTTTTCACTAAAACCTTCCCGGACACATATAGAGCAACTTCCTAAAATTTCATGGCGATCGGATGAGTAGTTTGGCAACGCATAAAGGACATACAGATATACATACATACATTCAATTTTATATATAGAGATGACATGTCTCAGTATGCTATGTAAAAATACCATGTGAAATCAGCATTGTTGTCAAAAAAAATCAGCAATGATACAACATAAATGTTGTTCGTACACAACAGGAAACAAACAGATGATTAAACAAACGCATTATTTTCTGGCTGTAGCTGCAACAAAAAAACTCATCCAGAATCATCTCAGTAAAAGAGGAAACCAAAGACATTTAAAATGAAATGAGTTAGATTAAAATGTTCCAGAGAGAATATACCATTAAAAACTACCAGCTGACGATTTTCCGCCAGTGAGTTTTTCGCGATACTGACGATAAATCGTCAGTGCTGTATTTTTCGGCAGTAACTGTATTGTCGAAATATCGTCAGTCAGTCCTTAAAGGGGTTTCAACACGGGATCTTGTCTACACCATATTTTGACCCTTTGTACTCACATACTTTCATATTATGTTTCAAATTAAGAATTAATCCATACACCATTACTCTTCATAAAAAGTGTAGCTACAACATCTCTATAACCTCAAATCTTTCTATATAAAGCATTTGTAAATGTTACAACTAACCTATTAAATAAAGAGCTACCTCTTTATTAGTTTATGTTTTCGTTCCCAAATTAAGATGTGATTGGATGTTATGGTTAATTAGGCGAGAAAGGTTGCAGAAACAGGATTGTAAATGAAAGGCTGTAAACGTTCAGGATCACCTGACCGGGTCGGAACAGCTGACCAAGGGTAGCCAACCGTCACAATCAAAAAGTTTTGACCAGGTTTGTAAACTGTGCGTAAATTAAATCACAAAAGTAGCTTTATTTCTAGCCTTTGCTAGAAATACCAGTTGATTCATTTTCTAGGACTATTAATTAATAGTCTAATGAACAACAACCGTACCACAAGGTAGATATTTTAGGCCAAGTATGAATGAGAAACGTAGGATGATTGTGGCGCAATCTTGTAGTCTTGTTACTGACTAAGGCTGACATGTTCCTTAGATAGAACTGTTAATTAATAGCCAAACAGTCAGTAGCATATCTAAGGGACCTACAGTTTAAAGTGGGATCCGAACCACTGCCTCTGAATTACGAACTGGTCTAATTATGAAGATTGTCTTTGTGGATTAACGTAGTATTCAATAGTGCGGACGTTAATCCACACAAGAGAACAAGTGACCTACAAGTAGCTGGATTACAGGACAAGGCCACTGACCCTAAATTCTTTATTTCCAAAATGTACAAAAAACATTAAAGTAACAGACTTTTGATAAAACCAGAAGTAATAATGAAACAATTCCTTTGAATTTACCAGAAAACACAAAAATTAAAGACGTATATTAACATAAGAAAACGTTCACATAATTATTTGTCAGTAACCAAGTTTTGAAGAGGTTTTTTTTAAGAATTATGAGATTGTCGTTGAAGACGATACAAAAGTTAGCAAAAATTGAATATCTTATGTACTGAATACGTATAAAACCGTTTTAACGTAAACTTTAACTTTTTCATTCAATATATCTCATATGGCCTAAGTTTCATTTATGAAAATTCACATTTAATATTTTAACAGTTTATCCTAAAACGAGGTTTTACTACTATCCCAATTAACGTAAATTATGAGTACAAAGCAGAGGATGCGAAATTCACTGGGCGAATGATCCGGGGGGTTTGGTAAGCCCTGGAACAGGTTCGGTCGTCCTGCTCCGCAAAATTTTCAAAATACTGATGCCTAAAACCGTATTTTCAAGCCTTTCATATTAGCAAAAGCTACTCAATTTTCCCATCATATATTTGTATTCTTTTAGGTCTGTACGTGTGTCAGATGTTGTCTAAAAGACACAGGGTGAAATAGTTTATATGATTTTTGAGTGTGTCATGATACTTGGTGCTAAATTTTAATATTTCTTCTTTGACTTTGAGTATTCTCGTATCGTTGTGTATAGTGTTGTTTGTGATATACCAAGATGCATGGAGAATTTTTCGTAAAACGTTCCATTGAAAACGCTGTAAAATTTCGATGTTTGCTATCCACAAATTAAGAAAATTTTACGTTTTTTACAATCTCTGACATTACCTCATCATCCTAGTTTGACAGTGCCAGTGGGAATTAAAAATTTTATATTTCTCATTGACCATCATATTTACTCATAATTCAATAGAACTAAACAGATTGTGAATTGAATGAATGTAAACAATTTTTAATTATGTTTTAACAGTAAATAAAAATATTTGCGAAACAATACTTAATTTGGACGTTGAATAAATAATTTATATGCCAATTTTTGGTCTCCTAATTTTGTTAAACAATCTTTTAATTGATTGTTCAGTTTGATTGATAAGTCAATGAAATGAAATAGTATTAATAAAACTGATATAAGTAATATGATTACTTGAAATACCACCCTACACACTTATTGTAAAAGTAAGTAATTTTTTGGGGGAAAGAAACGTGATTACAGTTTTAAGCTATCTAAAAGAAAATGTTTGTATTTACTACCCTGTTGGAAATAGGTTAGATCATGGATATGTCTAAAGGGAATGTTTATTATGACGTCAATAAACAAATGACGTTACTGTTTTAAATTTTGGTCACGCAAATCGTCAGAGCTAAGACATGTCAAAAGTATTTAATTTTGAAGAATCTTTTATAAACCCTGATACATTTGATATGTTAGTCAATAAAAATTAATTGTCGGTACTACTTCTAGCCACTGTACGAAAAAAGTGTGCACCAGTTAATATTTTATTTTATGACCTGTACAAAGTACGATCTAGTTCCTAAAACGTCATATTTGGGACAAATTGAACCTACAAAACAAAGATATATAAGTTTTGAAGCAATAGAACCGATCTGAGCTGAAGGAGGGGGCGAGTAAGTCGGTTGAAAAAGGGAGAGTCACAAAGAGAGAGTCAGAGACGGCTTGTGACTTATGGGCACAATCAACCGAGAGCCGCTGCCGACGTGAAGAAATTACATTCCTCGGACCCCTCCTGATACTTGATTTAAATCTTACTTAACTGTGAGGTTACGTCGATACTACATGAACATTACATACCATGTACTCTAGTCTTGTTTTGTGCTCCTGATACTTGATTTAAATCTTAATTAACTGTGAGGTTACGTCGATACTACATGTACATTACATACCCTGTACTCTAGTCTTGTTTTGTACTCCTGATACTTGATTTAAATCTTACTTAACTGTGAGGTTACGACGATACTACATGAACATTACATACCCTGTACTCTAGTCTTGTTTTGTACTCCTGATACTTGATTTAAATTTTACTTAACTCTGAGGTTACGTCGATACTACATGAACATTACATACCATGTACTCTAGTCTTGTTTTGTACTCCTGTAAGTTGATTTAAATCCTACTTAACTGTGAGTTTACGTTGATACTACATGTACATTACATACCCTGTACTCTAGTCTTGTTTTGTACTCCTGATACTTGATTTAAATCTTACTTAACTGTGAGGTTACGTCGATACTACATGTACATTACATACACCCTGTACTCTCGTCTAGTTTTGGGCTCCTGCTACTTAACTTAACTGTGAGGTTACATCAATACTATATGCACATTACATCCCCTGTACTCTGGTCTAGTTTTGGGCTCCTGATACTTAACTTAACTGTGAGGTTACGTTAATACTTTATGTACATTATATCTCCTGTACTCTGTCTAGTTTTGGGCTCCTGATACTTGGTTTAAATCTTACTTAACTGTGAGGTTACGTCAATACTACAAATACATTACATACCCTGTGCCCTAGTCTAGTTTTGGGATCCTGAATCTGAACTGTGAGGTTACGTCGGTACTACATGTACATTACATACCCTGTACTCTAGACTAGTTTTGGGCTCCTGATACTTGATTTACATCTTATTTAACTGTGGGGTTACGTCAATACTACAAATACATTACATACCCTGTGCCCTAGTCTAGTTTTGGGATCCTGAATCTGAACTGTGAGGTTACGTCGGTACTACATGTACATTACATACCCTGTACTCTAGACTAGTTTTGGGCTCCTGATACTTGATTTACATCTTATTTAACTTGTTACGACCGTACAAATACATTAAAAATGTTACGTTTTATTATTCTTATCAATGTATAATATTAATAGTACAGTGTTATACTTGATACATCTCATTGTAGGTTACGTCGAAAAGTTTATCTGTAAAAATGAATCTTTAATTCTTCTTCGACTGTTACATGTAGTATCAAACAGATGATGACAGAATATGTAAACATTGAAACCTAGGAGGTTGACGACAGCTCTTTGTACTTCGTCCCGAACTTTCAAATTTTAGTGCCCACAGCTGTAAATTAAGTAAATATGATATCATTTAGAATGTAATATTACCTAGACATTGAGGCCTAGCCAATTTTAAGGAAAGAATTAGTTGCATAAGATCTGCCTTTGTGTAAAATTTTAAACCTAGTTTAGTATTTTTCGCGTTTAGTTTCCACAACAGGTTCTAACTTAATCTTACCGTTAAAATTAACGGCAGTTGAGCTGAGAATTTATATTTCTTCGTATTAATTTGCTTAAAATTTCAGGTTCATATTTTGTTATTATAATACGTATCTTGTTTTTCAACGCTGAATCATAAAACCCGTACAAAGGACGGCCTTACTTGTAGTACAAAAATCCAATTTAATCGACGAAAAGGCTTATGCGACATAAGCAAAAAAGGCTTATCACAGTTAAGGATCTTATCGGAGAGTTAATGAAAAGTGTAGGCAACCGTAAGATGATGATACAAAGGTCCCCCCCCGTGGTCAATTCAGATGGTGTTGAGATAGACGTCGGCGAAACTCTGTCATTGTTGCCATGATACAGCGCTCACTTTGTTCACACAAACTTAAATATTGCTGACAAATTGAATCATTATATTAGAATTATATCGAATAAAAGAATGCGAGGAAAAGACCAAAAGTTTGGAAAGGATTTTTGGAAAGTTTTGTATCTCTAGGACCAAAATGTTATAATGATATCACAAGGAAAATAAAAACACAAAATCTAAATGTTCGCTAGAATTGAAAAAGTGGCGCTTTGGCAAAGACATAATGTATAACCTTTTAGAAATTTCAAAATAAGAGTTCTTTTAGATTATTATTTTTAACTACCTATAGTTAATTCTTGTTTTTCTTAATTATGCCCAAGTGATTGTAATATCTCTAAGCTTATCAGTAAAGTAAACGGCTGATATCATTAAAACTGGTTGGGATTGTAAAATGATTCCTGAGAAAATGGTTGTGTATTTAGCTATGGAAGAATTGAAGGAATAAATTTAATTTTAATTTACATATCAATAAACCGTCGAAAATATACGTTGTTAATAGTCTTGTTGAAATAATATGAAGTGTTTACATAATTCTTTTTTGACATGGGTATATCTTATCTCTGAGGGGATGTTAGCAATTTGAACGACTAAAGTTTGAAACATAAGAACAGCTGTTTAGATTAACTGAACACCCCCTTTAGACAAATGGGACACATGAAAAGGAAAAAATACAAATTAAATTATTATAATGATTTTGATATAACTATTGATTGAATAATTATTAAACTTCAAAAATAATATATTAAAAAATCAAGTTATAAAAAAGAAAATAAAAAACTTTAGGAAAGGTCCCCTCAAAGTCTAGAATAAGAAGAATATATTCTCATCAATTATCGGTAAACCACAAATTTTTTTCCACCACTTTACTAACAGCGGTGTTGTGGTCCAAACTGTGACCCATGAAACGTGATCAGTGTCATCCTATATTGTGGGGAACATTCTCCTTGCTCTATGCGATAGCGCCGTTACGCCCGGTGGTTTTCAATACTCCATGTAAACAGCTGTTTAACGTTGTAAGATTAATCACATGCGAGGTTGGCCACTTATTGTAGGGGAGGGACACTAACAATGCTCCCCTCCCCTCCCCTCTCCACACTCCCGACACGGATAATCTCCAGTCACTTCGTTATCTATGTTCCAGGATTAAAGTCCTTCTACACGATGCGACAGTAGGGATTAATTTTTTAGAAGCTCTTTTATATTTTTAATTACAGAAGTTACTTTGCATGATTATTGGAATGACAACGGTTTAATTTCGTTAAATCTCTTTGGGGATTAACCTGTGAAAGTATTTTACGTTTTAAAATAATTAGTCAAATTGTAGAAATTCTTTACTTTTAACATATTTGTAATATGTATACGTATACATAATTCTCCTTAAGCATCAGGCCAAATTACAGGACTGTATTTTGTTTATTCCTTTAATACCGGAAGGATTTTTTTCATAAATGTATAAGATTATAAAAAAGATGTGATTTCTGTACGTTTGTTTGTTGTGGCAAGTAAATATGATAAATACTGAACCGAGCGGTTTGAAATTTTACACAAAGGTCTCTTAAACTCATAAACTCATGCAACACATAGTCATGTGACCGTCCTAGGTTTCAATGTTTACATTTTTTAATGTCAACATCCGTTTACACTTCATTTTGACAGTTCGGGAAGAAGAAGAAGTAAAGTTCATTTTTACATTTATCTGTATCAGCTGGATCGAAGTTACTATTGCCGAAAATTTTAATTTTAGTGATTAATTTTTCCACAATCCAGTGTTTCGTATTTGTCCTGTTTATTTTTTTATTACATGAATATATTTGTATTTAGTAAATTTAGTATTATAGTACCTTTTAGCGTTTTTTTTTAATTTTTTTTAATTTTTATTTTTAAGGTAATTAAAAAACCTTAAAAAACGTAAAAATAATTTACAAAAAAGGCTCTAACGATTTTGATTAAAATTTGATAGATTTTATATAACGAGATAAATAATTTTACACCACACGCATGTTTAAAAATGCGGACCAAAAGTTTCTTTAAAGTAACAAAAAATCAAATTTTTAAATTTTCAGGCGAAAACATAGTGTATTACTGTTATCACCAAAATACCATTTAAAAAACAAAACAATTGTATTTTGTTTTTTGTCACACACGGCAAGAAAAGAAAATACTGTGACTAAACAGTACGTTTGTCCCAAACGCCCATGAATTCAGGAAAATAAAAAAAAAACAATCTTCAAATTCAAAGTTTTCATGAAACTTTATTTGTAATAAAACGAAAAAATAAAAAAGTTGGATATTGGTTCATACTTTTAGATAAATTTAAATGATATTAAAACTTTGTAGAACATTATAGTTTTATCGATTGATTCTGACAATAATGGATAAAACAGGGTGAAGCCCAACTTTAACTTTTTAAACATAAAAATCAAGAACATACCTTTAAAATTCAAGAATAGATAAACTAATCTGTTTTCTTCCCATACAAAATCATCCATTATACGAGAATACGAGTTACTAACCAACAATTGGCACCACTGTTTGGTGTAACCTGGTAATACCTGGTTTTAAATTTTGTGTCACAATATTAAAAACACATTTAATAAAAGCCCCAAAGGCAACCATTACCCCAGGGAAGACTAATATCGCCCCAAGTATTCCCTTATTACATAATTTCTTCCATTAGACGCCGCGTAAGTATCTGGCGGCGGAGCCAAGAATATTAAACGCGAGCTGATAAAAACGACGTAATGGCTGCCAGCGATGTCTTGATATTAAAAATATGGCGGCGGGCGCGGGAATAAACAGCGATATTGCGGGGCGCCGCAACAAGATTGCTGCCGTCAAGTGCTCTCTATTTTATTGTGGCTCCTTTATTGCTACTTCTCCATACCGCCCGCCTACTTTTTTTATTCACTTTCAATCGTTATTCGGTTTTAATTTGATTCTTCGGCAGAGTTTTGCAAAGCGTATGTTTTTTTGGTGTTTTTTTCGGAGGGGGTGATAGCGATTCGCGTCATATGGTTATTAGGAGCTGTTTAGAGGAATTGAAAACATTCACATTATACATGATGATTTTTTGTGTTCGGTCCCAAAACATATGTTTTGTTAAATTTGAACATTGTAATCAGTACTTATATTTGGGTTGGGTTCGTAATAGAACTTAGATTGTGTATTGCGATGTGAGAACGTTGCCAATCAGCAACCAGCCGACTGTAACTTAAATTGCAATGGCGTATTACTAAAGATAATCGGTAAATGTCTTATGAAACTAGTTTAAAAATTATCTCTACGTTTTAAAGCGTCTACATCAAAGTCTATTCCATTAAAATCGGTAACGTTTTGGTCCTATACAAATAACGTCTCTTCCGTACATTATAATTATAATTAACAGGTATTTAATGGTGGTACAGGTTCACAATAATAGAACGAGTATGAGTAAATGTGTACGTTTCTGGGTTATATAGGTGGAAACAGCTGTTTCGGTGTGAGTAAATGTGTACGTTTCTAGGCTATGTAGGTGGAAACAGCCGTTTTGGTATGAGTAAGTGCGTACATTTCTGGGTTATATAGGTGGAAACAGCTGTTTCGGTGTGAGTAAATGTGTACGTTTCTAGGCTATGTAGGTGGAAACAGCCGTTTTGGTATGAGTAAGTGCGTACATTTCTGGGTTATATAGGTGGAAACAGCTGTTTCGGTGTGAGTAAATGTGTACGTTTCTGGGTTATATAGGTGGAAACAGCTGTTTCGGTGTAAGTTTCAGCGTGCTGAGCGGGAACGCGGCCATAGCTGCAGCCGGACATCAATGGGGATAGTTTAACTAATAGCCCATTAGAGAGCTCATTAGGCCGGCGATGGCCGACGGCTTTGTCTACGAGACATAGCAGCTAATGAACTGATATATGGGGTGAATTATGGTGACGTAGCACCGCAGTTGGCAACACTAGTCAGTCATATCGTTGAAATAGTGCAGTTAAATTCCGCATTTAATTTTGAATCATAGAAATTATTCTTGAAACACTTTAACATTCAAATAAACCAAACTCAATGTAACTATTCGTCATACCTTTTTCGGTAAAATTAAACCAAACCAAATATAAATATTCTTTAAAACGTCTCTATAAAACTAACGTCAAAATAATACATCCATTGTTTATGACTTTTACTATTTTTTTATTCTTTAAGATAAATTACCGAAATTTTACATGTACCATAATTTTGAAACTTTCGCCGTTAAGGTTTAATAAAATTCCATATCGGATCTAATTTTAGTTGTCTTTGGGCGAGGAAGCTCTAGCGGTCGTTTTTCCAACTTCCGTTAACTGGTTCGCTCATTTCCTGTCCTAAATCACTAAATTCGTTTTATGCAGAGGAAGGAGTGAGTGTAGAGGTTAAGTCCCTGTTTTATTTATGGAGGAACTTTATAGGGTGGTTTCCGACCTAAAGCATTCAAAAAATTCTAAAACCAGCCAATAACATCCAAGTTACTTACCAGTTACAGTGGAAGAAGAGGAGAGTATATCAACCAGAGCAACAAAATTCCGAAATGAATAATAGTCTCAAGAAGAAACTCCTAATGAAGAAGAGCTCCTAGTTCATATCGTTGTTACAGTTTCTCCTGACGAATAAATTAGCTCAAAATCGTCTTCTTAGACAACGTTGATGACGAAATGTCTATATATGGCTTAAAATATTTTTCTTACTCATTTACAAACCTCTTGTTCATGGGGCATGTCTAACTACAATGATGAAGAACATTTGCCTCAAAACCTAACCAGTACATCTTGCAGCATTAGACCCAGTCAAGGCATAAAGAACTTAAAAGAAAAAATGTGTGCTCAAAACGACCTCAAACTGTCGACGCCAACGCTTGAAAATCTACTGAACTCCCTACCATTAAAATTCCACCCCCCATCAAAAACTGTCTTGTTTGGTGTAGCCAACCAGGCAAGACTGATAGCAAAAGCAAAATTGAAAACTTCTGTGTTTGTCACCTCCAAGATCTGGAAAAAATATCATCAAAAGATTGAAGAAGGGAATATATAAACGGAGGAGATAAAAGTTCAAAGAAAACTAAAGAGGGCGTGGAAAATGGAAGAAAATAAAAGAAAGGATCAAGAAAATGTCTAAAAAATGGAAAAGAAAGCTTCATGAAACATTAGTTCTTATGTTTTGAGTATGAGATTTATTACACAAATAAGATGAAAAACGAATAAGAATACATTTTATTTTCTTAGCCACACAATGTTTTGTCATACATATATGCCAAAAAATTAATCTTGCCAGATCAGACTAAAATAAAAAAATGAAAATAATCTTAGCAACTCAAAAAGATTTAAAAATCTTAAAATTTAAAATCCTGGTTTAAATAGGTAAAATTGCAAAGTATTTGAAAAAGTAAAAAATAAAACAGTCTAAAAAATAAACAGGGACTCTAAGGCAAAGCCTATGAAGAAGTTCCATTATCAGTGTAATTTAAATATTATCGTGTATAAAATAAATGTTTCTCTTTCATTTGAAAAATTAACTGGTCAACTGGAGCCTTATATATATATTAAAATAACTTAACTAAAATCAAACAGTTTTTCTTGAAATTTGGGAATCAGTGAAGGGTCCACATCACCCGATAAAGCCCACTCAAAAACATTCCTGGGAAGTGGGCTATATACCCAAACATTTCTAGCAATTCTTTTAACTTAAGACTGCTACGGTGATATTGACTGGGACGGTGGCGACGTCCTGTGATCCAAGTACTTGGAGGTCACGAATTGTGGATAGTTGTGAGCAATGGCCGTTGGGTGTAGTGTTCTCTTGTGTGGATTAACGTCCGCACTATTGAATACTACGTCAATCCGCAAAGAACATCCTCATAATTAGACCAATTCGTAATCCAAACAGTCCTGTTTAAGGAACATGTCAGCCTTAGTCAGTAACAAGACTAGAAGATCGCGCCACAATTATCTTACACTCAATCCTCATTCATACTTGGCTTTAAAAGCCTACCTGGGATGGTTGCAAATTCAAATAAGGTAATAAACGTAATTTCACTAATCCGAATTTCAAGCAGAACCGATTATTAGTAATTATATCGCGATATCGAATCTCAACTCTTATAATTTACCGGATGAATTTGTATCGCATATCTGGCCGATTATCGATCAGAACAAGTAGTTGTTTATGATGAATTATAACTGCTACAATATCGAACCTCAACTCTCCTAAGTAACTGGATGAATCAGTATCGCATCTCTGGCCGATTATCGATTAGAAAAAGTAGTTGTTTATGATGGATTATAACTGCTACAATATCGAACCTCAACTCTCCTAAGTAACCGGATGAATCAGTATCGCATCTCCGGCCGATTATTGACCAGAACAAGTAGTTGTTTATGATGGATTATAACTGCTACAATATCGAACCTCAACTCTCCTAAGTAACCGGATGAATCAGTATCGCATCTCCGGCCGATTATCGACCAGGACAAGTGGTTGTTTATGATGGATTATAACTGCTACAATATCGAACCTCAACTCTCCTAAGTAACCGGATGAATCGGTATCGCATCTCCGGCCGATTATCAATCGACCTCGCCGCTCGCCCCCGCTCTCTCCCCCTGCCCATCTACTTGGGACTGATTTGGGGATGATCATGTGCCCTCTCCCTTATCGCTCGGACAAGTGGTTGTTTATGATGGATCACCCGACGGTCCCCTCCTAATATAACTGCTACAAATAACCTGGATTAACAATGGATGTCATTCGCCCCTTCGGCATTTTTATTGCCCTCTTCACCGCTCGACCCTCCCCAAATTTGCCTTGTAGTTTCCGCCTGGCATTTATATTAGTTACCTCAGCCGCTCTAATAATGTCCCTCCTTTGATGTTTTAATGGGGTTATTCTCTCGGATTCTTGGCTGATGCGATAACAAGTCATATTGTGGACTTTGATCCTGACGGCTTGGTATTCAATCCTCTCTTGCGAGCTTTAGATTTGATTTTAATTTTACAATAAAACGGCGGCACACGTTATGATATGGTGGCTCTTCTGAATATTGATATTCCAAGTGGTTTGGGATAGTATTTGAAAAGCATATGCTAACTATCATTACCCATATACTAACCTATTGTTTGTTACGAGCTGCAATTTCTCTTTCATGCTTGTTTCACATTCTCCATCTTTATATCAAGTTAGACCGTTGTCTGTGTTATTCCTGAGTTAGATTGTCCTCTGTGTTATTCCTGAATAAGATCGTCCTCTGTGTTATTCCTGAATAAGATCGTCCTCTGTGTTATTCCTGAATAAGATCGTCCTCTGTGTTATTCCTGAATAAGATCGTCCTCTGTGTTATTCCTGAATAAGATCGTCCTCTGTGTTATTCCTGAATAAGATCGTCCTCTGTGTTATTCCTGAATAAGATCGTCCTCTGTGTTGTTATTCCTGAATAAGATCGTCCTCTGTGTTATAACTGAACAATATAATTCCTGAATAATATCGCTCTCTGCAATATTCCTGAATAATATCGTCCTCTGTGTTATTCCTGAATAAGATCGTCCTCTGTCTTGTTATTCCTGAATAAGATCGTCCTCTGTCTTGTTATTCCTGAATAAGATCGTCCTCTGTCTTGTTATTCCTGAATAAGATCGTCCTCTGTCTTGTTATTCCTGAATTAGATCGTTCTCTGTGTTATTCCTGAATAAGATCGCCCTCTGTTTTATTCCTGAATAAGATCGTCCTCTGTGTTATTCCTGAATAAGATCGTCCTCTGTGTTATTCCTGAATATGATTATCATTTGTGTTATTCCTGAATAAGATCGTCCTCTGTGTTGTTATTCCTGAATAATATCGTCCTCTGCGATATTCCTGAATAATATCGTCCTCTGCGATATTCCTGAATAATATCGTCCTCTGTGTTATTCCTGAATAATATCGTCCTCTGTGTTATTCCTGAATAATATCGTCCTCTGTGTTGTTATTCCTGAATAATATCGTCCTCTGCGATATTCCTGAATGATATCGTTCTCTGGGTTGTTCCTGAATAATATCGTCCTCTGTGTTATTCCTGAATAAGATCGTCCTCTGTGTTGTTATTCCTGAATAATATCGTCCTCTGTGTTGTTATTCCTGAATAAGATCGTCCTCTGTGTTGTTATTCCTGAATAATATCGTCCTCTGTGTTATTCCTGAATAAGATCGTCCTCTGTGTTGTTATTCCTGAATAAGATCGTCCTCTGTGTTGTTATTCCTGAATAATATCGTCCTCTGTGTTGTTATTCCTGAATAATATCGTCCTCTGTTATTCCTGAATGAGATCGTCCTCTGTGTTGTTATTCCTGAATAAGATCGTCCTCTGTGTTGTTATTCCTGAATAAGATCGTTCCTCTGCGATATTCCTGAATTAACGTCCTCTCATCCTGAATTTCTCTGTGTTATTCCTGAATAAGTCGTCCAGTGTCTGTTTTCTGAATAATATCGTTTGTTTCGAATAATATCGTTCGTTGTCTTTATTTATAAAGATGTCTGTATTTAACCTCGAATACATTTACCCTAGGTCCAAGAAACCAAACTAAAATGGTTCTTACAGATTGTTAATTCTCTCAAAAAGTTAAAAGTACATCAATTTTAGGAGATTTACTTAAGATCAATACATCTTACTGAAGTATTCATGGTAGGTTTATATGGAAGACGTTTTCAAAAATTATGACCCATTGATGAGGAATTACTATTTTAGTTCGTTGAAGGGACATTGCATTATGAGAGCAAATAAAATATTTAACACTTAAAAGTCTTTACTAACTTATTTGAAGAATCAATCAGTAACAATGGATTCAACCAACGAACACTAATTTGACAATATCAGAACGCCACTCAATAACCTCAGAAATTACAAAGCCCAGATAATTGCTCTAATAAGTTTATAACGCGGGAACTTAGCAGCGACTTTCAAAGGACGATGAAGTGAAAACAAAAATCCGAAGCGAGGCCAAGTTGGCGGCAATATATCCGAGTCGGAGGGAATTTAGCCGTCGAGCGCGCTGGGGGGAGGGGGCTCATTAAATCGTTTCTCTATTACAGTAATTTGTAATTAACTTGGGGCAGATGACGTCACAAGAAGACGGCGCTAATTAGTTCAAAGAGTTTCAACCCTAGGGGAGGGGAGTGAGGGAGGGGGGTAGGTGGGGGGCACAAAGTCTCAGGAATGTCTGGCGCACGACAACGACGTCGCCCAAAGTTTATCAGAGCCGATATTAGACTCTGATTTCAGCAACACAAGTTATACCCTTCTTTATTGCCTGCGAAAGTTTAATTTGGAATCATTAAAGATTTAACGGCTCCGACATTTTGTATCGCTGTTTATTTATTGCTTTCGTCTAATCTTTTACTTTCACTTACAGTTGGTTGTGATAAATGTAAAAAATATTAATGATGATTTTTAAATTATCAAATTTACTGTCATTTTATATTTACTTTTAATTAAATACGCTGCAAATTACAATAAATATAACTTGTTTACATAAAAAACATCTACGTTTTCAACTTAAATGGGCTACAGTACATGAATCGAAGCTTATTTATGGCATTTTTCGTTATTTCGCTTCAATACTAAATAAGGCGTTTGTAAGCCTTGGGCTTCAATGGTTCACGGGTTTATATCCCGAGATGCCTTTTTGGTTTTACTTTACAATTTTTGTGATGTAATGTGGAAGCTGCTGTAGATTAGATTAGATTATTGAAATGGTGACCATATTACAAGGTAGATATTTAAAGCCAAGTATAAATGAGGATTGAGTGTAAGATGATTGTGGCGCGATCTTGTAGTCTTGTTACTGACTAAGGCTGACATGTTCCTTAGACAGGACTGTTAATTAATAGCCCATTAGTCAATTACATATCTAAGGGACCTACAGTTTAAAGTGGAGTCCGAACCACGGCCTTTGGGTTATGAATTGGTCTAATTATGAGATGGTTAATCCACACAAGAGAACACTACATCCACCGACCATCTCTTACAACTATCCACAATTCATGACCTCCAAGTAGCTGGAATACATGATGTCGCCACCGTCCCAGTCAAATAATCTCCCAGTAGATTGAACAGGATCGGTCGAAAGACAAAAGAAAAGATGACGAGGTTATAATTAATCTCATATCGGTCTCTACTACTATGTTGGATACGTCGAACCTGCCGGAAAGACAGAAGTAATTGTCTGAGACTCTTGTGGTCTCTTTCTCGCTTTCGTTTGGGATGATGGGTGAAAGAGCACACGGGAAGAGGTGTCAAGAGGAAAAGTCCCTCCTTTGTCAAAAAAGTAAAAGAGTGCGCTTATCTTCGTTTGAGCATTTAGTGCTTTTAGCCACTGCTGGAGGATCGATTTTTAAAACGTTTTAACTTATATTTGGTCCTATAATCCATGATTAGAATGATTTCTTATCTTGGTTTCGTCAATGCCTCCACTTCATTCCAACAATTTGTTTCTTGATTCTAAAGGCGCCTCATCTTGATTCATTTGATATGTCCTCTTGCTTCCAATGATTTCTCCTCTTTATTCCAACCATTTTTCCTCTTGATCCCATCAATTTCTCCTCTTAATTCCTAAGAATTCTCCTCTACATTCCAAATATTTCTCCTTTCTTTCTCCTCTACATTCCAAAGATTTCTCCTCTTTATTCTAACAATCTCTCTTCTTGATTCCGTCAATATATCATCTTCACTTACAGGCTGTTTCATCTTAATTCCGCAGATTTATCTTATCTTTTTAGATCTATCTTCAATGAGGGCTCTACGCTACCAAAATGTAGTATGGTTCAAAAAGATTTTTATGATACGGATATTATGCCCAATAGAATAAAAAAAAACGACGAAAAATCGAAATATGAAACGAACCTTTAGACACTATTAACAAATTCAAACACCGATCTGGATATTGTAACTAGGTGTGATGGAAAGTAATAAAGGATGAAGGGAAGCGGTTTAAGGGTTTTGTAATTTATCGCCTCATCGCCTACCGGGCCATCCATTCTGGGCATAACCGAGCAGGAATTAAGCGCGAGACGGCACCAATTACACGCAAGCAATAAATAAAGAGGTGAGAGCTCCGATTGGCTCCGATCTGCTTACTTTTGTGGCTGCCCGCCAGGTAGCGCGCCCATCGAGATTTAAGCCGCAAACAATTATGTTATTGATTTAATTTTTACGTTTTGTTATTTTGACATGGATATGTCTTAGCTCTGGGGGGTGTTGGTGATTTTTAAGATGGAAAATATGTAACAGGTTTCCATAGAAACTACCAGAGCTATTGTATTGAATTTTTAATATAAAAGAATAAGAATAGCTGTTTAGATAAACTGAAAACATTCCCTTTAGACATATCCATGATCTAACCTGTTTCCCACAGGGAAGTAAATACAAACATTTTTGTTGAGAAATCGGGTGGCTGTTTCTCTTACTTCCTAAGTATCTTTTCACTTCTCCACTTTTAAAGTAATTATAACCTATAATTAATTGTATTAAATCGTTGAAACGTTTTAAAAAAACAGCATACTACTGAAATATCATAGAATTGAAACTGTACAAAAATTGTAAATTTGATAAATTACAATTTAAATACGTCATAGATCGGAAATCACAAAATTTAAACAGTTTAAAGTCGTAAATTTAAAAAATCAATTTATATACGTTACAAATAGACCACAAATTCGAAATCACAGAGCGTAAACTATATAAAGGCTACAAACAATTTAAATGCATCACAATGTCCCAGCACATTACACGTTTAATGCATCACAAATATTCTCAATTAATCACAATTTATATTGATCACAAATACCCGCAGGACAATTGCAATTTAAATGCATCAGAAATACCCTGACCGACTATAATTTATAGTAAAATTATAATATTTATAATTTTATTTATAGTATAGTATAATACAGAGTTCGAGTACTGCAGTAGCGCTCTGTCGTCCTTAGCGTATGCTATCTTGTGTTTCCCCTCTAGCTCGGAGGTGGAGTTTTGTGGTTATTTGTTGTGTTATCGATATAGTTTTTGTTTTTTCCATGATAGATAAGTATAGTTTATTGACAACATGAGATAATTAATATCTGAAACTTAAACTTTCAAATTTTAATCTATAATATTAGGTAATCACTTGAAAACGGAATGAGTTTCTTCACCTCCAGAAACGTCGTGTAGTTAAAAAACACCGACACGTTGGAAAGGTTCAAAAAAATATATTGAACAATTAATAACCAACGTCCATTAGGAACTTTAAAAATTACAAGTTAAATACATCACAAACTCCCCGAACAATCCGAAATCGCAAAATGTAACCGTATAAAAGTTGTAATTTTAAACAACGCCGAGAGAGCGCGCTGGGGTTACGAGCGCCAGCCTCGCTCATTGTCTTTTATAGGGAGCCATTTAAGTTCTCGTTCCTAAAGAACCGAGACAAAATCGTCGCTGCTTTAATTCTCTCTTGGATTCTCTGCACTGCTTGATATTAAATGACATTGCTTCTGGGAAGGAATTCCTCACTAAATCACTGCGTGTTTCACAATGTGCACTTAAACCTTATGCACAATTTGTTGAACGTTCGTGTAAATTATGGTGCATTTTATTTTACTGGGTGATAAATTTTATAATTTATGATTTAATGCGGTATAATTTTTGGAAAAATTAGTAAACATTTTTATTTTAGCCTTAAAAGTCCAGGGAGATAATTTTACATATACTACGAAAAAAGCGTACGTAGATAGTAAACGATGCCCTTCATTAAAGCTATCATATTCATCATATGCAACGGTGGCGACGTCCTGTAATCCAGCTACTTGGAGGTCACGAATTGTGGATTAACGTCCGCACTATTGAATATTACGTTAATCCGCAAAGACCATCATCATAATACTTGGCTTCAAATACCTACATTGTAGTATCGTTGCTATTAGTGGCCCAATGTTTAAGTTATGCAACCTCAAAATACACTATTTCTTTCATGGAATTCCCATCTAAATTTTGTGGCCATCCTGGGGATCGAACCCGTCACCTCTTGCACCGAAGTCCAAGACGCTAACCGTCAGGCTAGCAGATGCCCGGTCCTTGAGTAGATAAATATTGAGAATCCCTGATCTAGAAAATTCGCCAAAGCGCAGACGTGCAGTCAGTCCTCCAGAGCGCGCTGTGTGCCTGTAATGCAGTATACGCGCTGCGGTGTGGAGTGGAGGCAATTTTGTTTGTGGCTGCCGCAATATGAGATGTTTATACCGGCAATAAAAGCTGCCATATTTGTTTCGCGAAAACTTCTCGGCCTTTTGATCTCTCTTTTAAACCAGTACGAGCTTTTGCATTATTAATATGAGAAAATAGGACGTGTGTTTCGCCCTTCTCAATTATGACGAATACTCCAATTTGATTCATTAAAGTGTTCAAGTGTTTTAAATACAAGTTAGATAAAAATGTTTTATTTATAGCTTTAATTAAGAATGAAAACTCAACGGTAGCTCAGGGGTAACACGCTGTCCCATAAAGTCGAAGGTAGCTGGATCGAAACCAATAGCTGACGATTCCTGTCGGACTAATGATTCGAAATATTAGTTTGTTTAGTTTTAAGATTTTTTAAATTGTGGCCAAGTTATTTTGTAAAATTATTGTTTTATCAAACAAATTCTAAACCAATGCCTCTGAATTTGCGAATGAACTTTGCGGATTTACGCAGTATTCAATAGTTCGGACGTTAATCCACACAAGAGAACACTACACCCACCAACCATCGCTCACAACTATACACAATTCGTGACCTCCAAGTACTTGGATTATAGGACGTCGCCACGGTCCCAGTGGTCCTTTGATCTGACAGGAGTTGCCGGTCTTTGGTTTCAATCCAGCAACCTTTGATTTCCTGTCTAAAGCGTTACCCCTGATAAATTAATAATTATTTTAAAATAAGAAACTAAGAAACTAGAAGGCGTCTTTGGGAAAGACTTCCCTTGAGGTGTGATTTCATACTGGACCAAACAGTAGTAGCTTTGATATTATAAAGAACAGTTGATTCATTTATTGGATCATTCATCAATAGTCTAAGAACAAAGACAACAGGGTCTACTTATTTGAATTACTTAAGTCTTTTTTAAAATATCCTATTCCAAATTATTTTTAATTTAGTTCCAACGATTATAACCTATTAATAAATCTCAAGAATAATAGTTTCACGTATTTTATTCGAGTTCCTGATACAGATTTGATTTTGATTTTCAACGCCGTCAATGTCTTGACTTCTGGGATGCTGCAAGGAAGATGAGGTCCTGGACGTGAAGTCCCCATCTCAGGTCTGCCTGGGTCGTAGCTTGTTGCCGCAGCAAGTGGACAAGTCGAGGGTCAGACCATGAAAAACAAAGAAAAATAATCGGACAAAAATAGAATAGAGAAATTTATTTAACAGCAAAGTATAGGTGGCGATCTCTGTTGGAAAACAATAACACTTTTATGCTGTAATAATGTTCTTTACAAAGGCTTTTATACGTTTTTCAAATCTAAAACCACGTCATTTATATTTTATATATGTTTAAAACACAATCTTAAACTATATATCGTGTTTCAATTTGGTATTGAAATGTTTTTAAGATTGGTTTGCTATCGTAAACCAAAGAAATAAGCTGTAAAGTAAAGTATTAATATTTTCTTTCTCATCACTTAATTTGGCCAACTGATATTTTAAAGTGTGTATTGTTTTTTAGGATCCTTAGTTTTATTTAACGTTCTAATAATATAACCCATTCTGAATCCTACTGATGGCTTATGCCCAGAGGACATTCCACAGTTTAAACTCTCCGCGTATTAGCAAAGAGCCAAAAATGTGAAATGAGGATAGTCGTTATTATATTGAGTCTAGCTATTATCTACCTTGCCTATGTGTTTTTACTTAACTCACGTGTCCTCAGCATTAGACGTGTGACTCGAGGTACCGAAACGTTGGCCTCCAGATCTGACGTCGCGGGTTCGATCCCAGTCCCAGTTATCGACTATGCTTCCCTTACCATTGCTAGTTAGTAAAAATGTATCATATTTATGTTATAATGTATTCGCAGGTATGAGTTTACACTGTCTCTTCAAGTTTTTCAAATTTACTATTAATGTTTCCTAGCAACATTTGGAAATTTTAAAAGTAGTATATTCAAGTAAATTTTATTCAAGTAATTTATGGTTTATTTTATTTTATTGGTTGCTAAATTTTTTAATTTATCATTTTATGCCGTATAATTTTTGGAAAAATAAGTTAACTTCTTTTAGCGAATTTCCCCTGATTGTATTTGATATTTCCGATATTCGAACTAATGACCCTCATTTTCTGGAACACTCTGTATTAAAAAAAACTATTTTTACGTTATCCCTTGGAGTTAGTTTAGTGGGAAATGATTTTATTTCATCATTGTCTGGAATCAATATTGGACACCTTACGTGATTCATCCTGTATTTAATTTTGAATGGCCTCCAAAACGTGTTCAGGGGGTTGAACTTTGAACTTCTATCATGGTCCCGGGCTGAACTGTCACTATGCAGGTCATGTGAATAGCTCACCTTTCCATAGGAAATTCTCTAACTAAGGTCATCGGGGGGAATAGGCGGTATGTGTGGAGGTATTTTTAGAGAGTCCTTGAGTATTTTTTTATTCTGTTTTGCCAATGGCAGGCTCAGCTTAAGCTATGCAGCCTCGATGTACACTACATACACTGATTAGATAAAGTTTAAGAATCGCCGCTCTAGAAAATTCGCCAAAGCGCAGACGTGCATGCAGTCCTCCAGAGCGCGCTGTGTGCCTGTAATGCAGTATACGCGCTGCGGTGTGGAGTGGAGGCAATTTTGTTTGTGGCTGCCGCAATATGAGATGTTTATACCGGCAATAAAAGCTGCCATATTTGTTTCGCGAAAACTTCTCGGCCTTTTGATCTCTCTTTTAAACCAGTACGAGCTTTTGCATTATTAATATGAGAAAATAGGACGTGTGTTTCGCCCTTCTCAATTATGGCGAATACTCCAATTTCATTCATTAGAGTTTTGAAGTGATTTAAAATGCAAGTTACATAAAAATATTTTATTTATAGCTTTAATTAAGAATGAAAACTCAACGGTAGCTCAGGGGTAACACGCTGTCCCATAAAGTCGAAGGTAGCTGGATCGAAACCAATAGCTGATGATTCTTGTCGGACTAATGATTCGAAATATTAGTTTGTTTAGTTTTAAGATTTTTTAAATTGTGGCCAAGTTATTTTGTAAAATTATTGTTTTATCAAACAAATTCTAAACCAATGCCTCTGAATTTGCGAATGAACTTTGCGGATTTACGCAGTATTCAATAGTGCGGACGTTAATCCACACAAGAGAACACTACACCCACCAACCATCGCTCACAACTATACACAATTCGTGACCTCCAAGTACTTGGATTATAGGACGTCGCCACGGTCCCAGTGGTCCTTTGATCTCACAGGAGTCGCTGGTCGTTGGTTTCGATTCAGCAGCCTTTGATTTCCTGTCTAAAGCGTTACCCCTGATAAATTAATAATTATTTTAAAATAAGAAACTAAGAAACTAGAAGGCGTTATTGAGGAAGACGTCCCTTGAGGTGTGATTTCATGCTGGACCAAACAGTAGTAGCTTTGATATTATAAAGAACAGTTGATTCATTTATTGGATCATTCATCAATAGTCTAAGAACAAAGACAACAGGGTCTACTTCTTTGAATTACTTAAGTCTTTTTTAAAATATCCTATTCCACATTATTTTTAATTTAGTTCCAACCATTATAACCTATTAATAAATCTCAAGAATAATAGTTTCACGTATTTTATTCGAGTTCCTGATACAGATTTGATTTTGATTTTCAACGCCGTCAATGTCTTGACTTCTGGGATGCTGCAAGGAAGATGAGGTCCTGGACGTGAAGTCCCCATCTCAGGTCTGCCTGGGTCGTAGCTTGTTGCCGCAGCAAGTGGACAAGTCGAGGGTCAGACCATGAAAAACAAAGAAAAATAATCGGACAAAAATAGAATAGAGAAATTTATTTAACAGCAAAGTATAGGTGGCGATCTCTGTTGGAAAACAATAACACTTTTATGCTGTAATAATGTTCTTTACAAAGGCTTTTATACGTTTTTCAAGTCTAAAACCATGTCAATTAATATTTTATTTATGTTTAAAACACAGTCTTAAACTATATCGTGTTCAATTGAATTGAAATGTTTTTATGATTGGTTGCTATCGTAAACCAAGAAATAAGCTGTAAAGTAAAGTATTAATATTTTCTTTCTCATCACTTAATTTGGCCAACTGATATTTTAAAGTGTGTATTGTTTTTTTAGGATCCTTAGTTTTTTAACGTTCTAATATAACCCATTCTGAATCCTACTGATGGCTTACGCCAGAGGACATTCCACAGTTTAAACTCTCCGCGTATTAGCAAAGAGCCAAAAATGTGAAATGAGGATAGTCGTTATTATATTGAGTCTAGCTTTTATCTACCTTGCCTATGTGTTTTTACTTAACTCGTGTCCTCAGCATTGTTGTGTGACTCGAGGTACCGAAACGTTGGCCTCCAGATCTGACGTCGCGGGTTCGATCCCAGTCCAGTTATCGACTACGCTTCCTTACCTTTGCTAGTTAGTAAAATGTATCAATATTATGAAATTATTCGTAGGTTTGAGTTTACTGTCTCTTCAAGTTTTCATTTTACTATTAATGTTCCTAGCAACATGGAAATATAAAAGTAGTATTTTCAAGAAAATTTATGTCAAAATTATCATTATTTTATTTTAATTTTCATTTTATCGTATAATTTTTAAAAAAAAGAACCTTTTGCGAATTTCCCTGATTGTATTTGATATTTCCGATATTCGAACTAATGACCCTCATTTTCTGGAACACTCTGTATTAAAAAAGACTATTTTTACGTTATCCCTTGGAGTTGATGAAATGATTTTATTTCATCATTGTCTGGAATGAATATTGGACACCATACGTGATTCACTCTGTATATAATTTTGAATATACCACGTGTTCACGTGTTTGAGTTTTGAATTTCTATCATGGTCCCGGGCTGAACTGTCACCACACAAGTCATGTGAATAGCTCACCTTTCCATAGGAAATTCTCTAACTAAGGGGTCATCGGGGGAAATAGGGGGTAGGTGTGGGGTTATTTTTAGAGAGTCCTTGATAATCTTTTAATTCTGTTTTGCCAATGGCAGGCTCAGCTTAAGCTATGCAGCCTCGATGTACACATACACTGATTAGATAAAGTTTAAGAATCGCCGCTCTAGAAAATTCGCCAAAGCGCAGACGTGCAGTCCTCCAGAGCGCGCTGTGTGCCTGTAATGCAGTATACGCGCTGCGGTGTGGAGTGGAGGCAATTTTGTTTGTGGCTGCCGCAATATGAGATGTTTATACCGGCAATAAAAGCTGCCATATTTGTTTCGCGAAAACTTCTCGGCCTTTTGATCTCTCTTTTAAACCAGTACGAGCTTTTGCATTATTAATATGAGAAAATAGGCCGTGTATTTTGCCCTTCTCAATTATGGCGAATACTCCAATTTGATTCATTTAAGTGTTCAAGTGTTTTAAATACAAGTTACATAAAAATATTTTATTTATAGCTTTAATTAAGAATGAAAACTCAACGGTAGCTCAGGGGTAACACGCTGTCCCATAAAGTCGAAGGTAGCTGGATCGAAACCAATAGCTGACGATTCTTGTCGGACTAATGATTCGAAATATTAGTTTGTTTAGTTTTAAGATTTTTAAATTGTGGCCAAGTTATTTTGTAAAATTATTGTTTTATCAAACAAATTCTAAACCAATGCCTCTGAATTTGCAATATTTACGCAGTATTCAATAGTTCGGACGTTAATCCACACAAGAGAACACTACACCCACCGACCATCGCTCACAACTATCCACAATTCGTGACCTCCAAGTACTTGGATTATAGGACGTCGCCACGGTCCCAGTGGTCCTTTGATCTGACAGGAGTTGCCGGTCGTTGGTTTCAATCCAGCAACCTTTGATTTCCTGTCTAAAGCGTTACCCCTGATAAATTAATAATTATTTTAAAATAAGAAACTAAGAAACTAGAAGGCGTCTTTGGGAAAGACTTCCCTTGAGGTGTGATTTCATACTGGACCAAACAGTAGTAGCTTTGATATTATAAAGAACAGTTGATTCATTTATTGGATCATTCATCAATAGTCTAAGAACAAAGACAACAGGGTCTACTTATTTGAATTACTTAAGTCTTTTTTTAAATATCCTATTCCAAATTATTTTTAATTTAGTTCCAACGATTATAACCTATTAAAAAATCTCAAGAATAATAGTTTCACGTATTTTATTCGAGTTCTTGATACAGATTTGATTTTGATTTTCAACGCCGTCAATGTCTTGACTTCTGGGATGCTGCAAGGAAGATGAGGTCCTGGACGTGAAGTCCCCATCTCAGGTCTGCCTGGGTCGTAGCTTGTTGCCGCAGGAAGTGGACAAGTCGAGGGTCAGACCATGAAAAACAAAGAAAAATAATCGGACAAAAATAGAATAGAGAAATTTATTTAACAGCAAAGTATTGGTGGTGATCTCTATTGGAAAACAATAACACTTTTTTGCTGTAATAATGTTCTTTACAAAGGCTTTTATACGTTTTTCAAATCTAAAACCATGTCATTTATATTTTATATATGTTTAAAACACAATCTTAAACCATATATCGTGTTTAATTTGGTATTGAAATGTTTGATTGGTTTGCTATCGTAAACCAAAGAAATAAGCTGTAAAGTAAAGTATTAATATTTTCTTTCTCATCACTTAATTTGGTCAACTGATATTTTAAAGTGTGTATTGTTTTTTAGGATCCTTAGTTTTATTTAACGTTCTAATAATATAACCCATTCTGAATCCTACTGATGGCTTACGCCCAGAGGACATTCCACAGTTTAAACTCTCCGCGTATTAGCAAAGAGCCAAAAATGTGAAATGAGGATAGTCGTTATTATATTGAGTCTAGCTCTTATCTACCTTGCCTATGTGTTTTTACTTAACTCACGTGCCCTCAGCATTAGTTGTGTGACTCGATGTACCGAAACGTTGGCCTCCAGATCTGACGTCGCGGGTTCGATCCCAGTCCCAGTTATCGACTACGCTTCCTTCATCTTTGCTAGTTAGTAAAAATGTATCATATTTATTTATATGTATTCGTAGGTTGAGTTTACTCTGTCTCTTCAAGTTTTTCAAATTTACTATTAATTTTTTCCTAGCAACAGTTGGAAATTTATACAGTTACATGGTAGCGGAAGCTTGGAGTTTGGTTACGGCAGTGACGCTAAAACGTGCGTGGAATAAACTGAAAGGCCTACCATCTGAGAAAAAAAAGAATCTGAAGAAAATGAGAAACAAGAAAATGGAGAGGATGAAGATGATGAAGATTCGTTGTCACTAGAGGAAATAAGAAAAATGATTGTAAAAATTCCTGGTTGTACAGAGGTAAGTGCTGAAGATGTAGGAGAGTGGATGGCTTGTGACACGTCTGACCCTGGTTTTCAAATTCTCAATGAAAATGAAATTGTTGAAAGTGTGAGAGAAGATGTTGAAGTGGAAGTGGAAGAAGAACTTTCTACTGTTGTTGCAGTAGACGCTGGACCATCAGCTAGTGAAGAATTTGCCGGCCTCGAGACTGCTTTGAAGTGGATGGAGAGTCAGCCCGAGTGTGACCACTTGCAACTGCTCACCGTCAAACGAATGCGTGACACCCTCATTTTCTGGAACACTCTGTATTAAAAAAAACTATTTTTACGTTATCCCTTGGAGTTAGTTTAGTGGGAAATGATTTTATTTCATCATTGTCTGGAATGAATATTGGACACCATACGTGATTCACTCTGTATATAATTTTGAATAGACTCTAAAACGTGTTCACGGGTTTGATTTTTGAATTTCTATCATGGCCCGGGCTGAACTGTCACTATGCAGGTCATGTGAATAGCTCACCTTTCCACAGAAAATTCTCTAAATAAGGGGTCATCGGGGGAAATAGGGGGTAGGTGTGGGGGTATTTTTAGAGAGTCCTTGAGTATTTTTTTATTCTGTTTTGCCAATGGCAGGCTCAGCTTAAGCTATGCAGCCTCGATGTACACTACATACACTGATTAGATAAAGTTTAAGAATCGCCGCTCTAGAAAATTCGCCAAAGCGCAGACGTGCAGTCAGTCCTCCAGAGCGCGCTGTGTGCCTGTAATGCAGTATACGCGCTGCGGTGTGGAGTGGAGGCAATTTTGTTTGTGGCTGCCGCAATATGAGATGTTTATACCGGCAATAAAAGCTGCCATATTTGTTTCGCGAAAACTTCTCGGCCTTTTGATCTCTCTTTTAAACCAGTACGAGCTTTTGCATTATTAATATGAGAAAATAGGACGTGTGTTTCGCCCTTCTCAATTATGGCGAATACCCAAACTTGATTCATAAAAGTTTTCAAGTGTTAAAAAAATACAGTTACATAAAATATTTTATTTATAGCTTTAATTAAGAATGAAAACTCAACGGTAGCTCAGGGGTAACACGCTGTCCCATAAAGTCGAAGGTAGCTGGATCGAAACCAATAGCTGACGATTCCTGTCAGACTAATGATTCGAAATATTAGTTTGTTTAGTTTTAAGATTTTTTAAATTGTGGCCAAGTTATTTTGTAAAATTATTGTTTTATCAAACAAATTCTAAACCAATGCCTCTGAATTTGCGAATGAACTTTGCGGATTTACGCAGTATTCAATAGTTCGGACGTTAATCCACACAAGAGAACACTACACCCACCAACCATCACAACTATACACAATTCGTGACCTCCAAGTACTTGGATTATAGGACGTCGCCACGGTCCCAGTGGTCCTTTGATCTGACAGGAGTTGCCGGTCGTTGGTTTCAATCCAGCAACCTTTGATTTCCTGTCTAAAGCGTTACCCCTGATAAATTAATAATTATTTTAAAATAAGAAACTAAGAAACTAGAAGGCGTCTTTGGGAAAGACTTCCCTTGAGGTGTGATTTCATACTGGACCAAACAGTAGTAGCTTTGATATTATAAAGAACAGTTGATTCATTTATTGGATCATTCATCAATAGTCTAAGAACAAAGACAACAGGGTCTACTTATTTGAATTACTTAAGTCTTTTTTAAAATATCCTATTCCAAATTATTTTTAATTTAGTTCCAACGATTATAACCTATTAAAAAATCTCAAGAATATTAGTTTCACGTATTTTTATTCGAGTTCCTGATACAGATTAGATTTTGATTTTCAACGCCGTCAATGTCTTGACTTCTGGGATGCTGCAAGGAAGATGAGGTCCTGGACGTGGAGTCCCCATCTCAGGTCTGCCTGGGTCGTAGCTTGTTGCCGCAGCAAGTGGACAAGTCGAGGGTCAGACCATGAAAAACAAAGAAAAATAATCGGACAAAAATAGAATAGAGAAATTTATTTAACAGCAAAGTATTGGTGGCGATCTCTGTTGGAAAACAATAACACTTTTATGCTGTAATAATGTTCTTTACAAAGGCTTTTATACGTTTTTCAAATCTAAAACCATGTCAATTAATAATTTATTTATGTTTAAAACACAGTCTTAAACCATATATCGTGTTTAAATTTAGAATTGAAATGTTTTTAAGATTTGTATGCTATAGTAAACCATAGAAATAAGCTGTAAAGTAAAGTATTAATATTTTCTTTCTCATCACTTAATTTGGCCAACTGATATTTTAAAGTGTGTATTGTTTTTTAGGATCCTTAGTTTTATTTAACGTTCTAATAATATAACCCATTCTGAATCCTACTGATGGCTTACGCCCAGAGGACATTCCACAGTTTAAACTCTCCGCGTATTAGCAAAGAGCCAAAAATGTGAAATGAGGATAGTCGTTATTATATTGAGTCTAGCTATTATCTACCTTGCCTATGTGTTTTTACTTAACTCACGTGTCCTCAGCATTAGACGTGTGACTCGAGGTACCGAAACGTTGGCCTCCAGATCTGACGTCGCGGGTTCGATCCCAGTCCCAGTTATCGACTACGCTTCCCTTACCTTTGCTAGTTAGTAAAAATGTATCATATTTATGTTATAATGTATTCGTAGGTTTGAGTTTACTCTGTCTCTTCAAGTTTTTCAAATTTACTACTAATGTTTCCTAGCAACAGTTAGAAATTTTAAAAGTAGCATTTTCAAGTAGATTCTATTTAACAAAGTAACTGAGCAACGGAAAAAATGATGAAATTGTTGATAGTATATTCTCTTACCTATCTTACAACAGGGAAAGATATTCCAGGGCTAGGCCCTAGTGCAGTTCCATAAAATGTAAATTAACTATGCAAATAATTACAAATAAATAACGTTGGTATACTGTTATATTAAACAACAGTCAAAAGATCTAAAGATTTGAAGTAATTTTACAGTTAAAAATTAATAAAAGGCTTTTTTAAAGCGATTTTCTGTTTATACATTCACAAAGTCAAAATAAATTTTATTTTATCCCAAGTCAAAAGACAAAGGTCTTTGAGGCTGGTCGGGATTCCATTATACAATGCCGGGCCGAAATAGGCAAACCTTTTCCTGCCAACCTCGCGAATTTTCCTCAGGAAATGGAGGAGCCTGTTCTGCCGGGTGCCACGCAAAGCAAAATCACGCCGAAGGGAGGACTTCTCACAGAGGTACTGAGGCTCTCCAACAATGGACCTTTGTGGACCAAACAGCAAGTCAGCACTCTGTTTATTTCATCCATGGAGGATAGGTGCAGGGCATCCCTGAAAGACACTCGGTCACTGCGGCTAAGGCATTATCTGCGGTTTTCTCGGTTTTTCGTTATTACATGCATGGATACTACCAATAAATACTGCATACAGTTCACGTCAAAAAAAAAGTTTGTACAGTTCAATTTGTACAAAATTTTAAAACCCTCGGATGTAGAAAACCCTCGGGTGTGTGTTAAGTTGATTTTAATGGTGTTAGTAAAAAATAAATGTTTAATTAATTATTGTATGTAAAACTATATTTTGCGGCACTAAACCTCCTTAAACCTTATTCGGATGGACCGAATTATCCGGATTTCGATCTAAAACCACAAACTATTATCCTTTTTCACTTACGTACTAAATTTAATTTCAATTGAACAATTTTTACGAGGGGACAATTTTTTCATCGAATGACATTTACACCAAATAAAAAATGGTTTCCAGTAAGTTTTGGCATGGATATGTCTTAGCTCTGGGGGTGGGGTGTTGGCGATCTTTAAGATGGAAAACATGTAACAGGTTTTCATTGTAACTACCAAAGTTATTGTATTGAATTTTTAATAAAAAAATTATAATAACATCTGTTTAGATGAACAGAAACCATTCCCTTTAGACATATCCATGATCTAACCTATTCCCACAGGGAAGTAAAAACAAAAATTTTTTTCCATGAAGGCTCTATTTTCCTATAGGAATTTCAGTAGACAAAATGTTATTCCAAATACTACGTCATCGAATGTCACATTTCTCATAAAGAACATACGATCAAAAGCAACAATAACGAGACAAAGACGCATCTCGGAAACGTCCGGTTTTTAAAACGCGCGAATAAAGCGTCAACGGACGAATTGTTTGTGAAAAAACTCTTTGGACAAACAATATAACGGATTTGAATAAATCAAAACGGCGGGGTTGTGAGGGGTTTGGGGGGGTGGGGGTGTCTTGTGACGATGATGCATGCGGAGACACTGTCAAAGCCGGAGCGCCGCCCCGCGCCGGGTCGTACGCTCTTTTGATTCGCCCCATTAATTGAAATGCTTCGCGTTCCTCAGTTCGACTGCGGGAGTGCGGCCCGGTTTTTGGCCGCCATTAGCCGGCTCATTGACTGTGCCGAGCTACCTAATTACATTCCTCGACAATAGCTCGTGACTGTGCTGCACCTCTCTGCTGCAGGTGCTCGTAAAAACTACTTGAATTAGATTAATGAAATTGCAACCCTACCGCAAGGTAGGTATTTTAAGCCAAGTGTGAATGAGGATTGAGTGTAAGATGATTGTCTCGCGATCTTGTAGTCGTTCCTTAAACAGAACTATTCATTAAGAGTCTGCATCAGTGGTAGCAATCTTGGATTTAAGTCCCGTAAGAGTAATGTTAAATTCTGTCGCCTATATCTCCTTGACCTATTGTCATAAATTAACGGAATAGGTGTCAAATTAAAGGTATTATGGTCCTCCAGGGCACCACATTACAGAACTTCTTATTTTCGCTCTAAATAAAAAATAATAATGATTTATTTTGTAAAATATTCCTGGATTTTTGTTTTAGTATCGAGTTAAATTTTTGTACATATTAAAAGGTCATGCCCTTAAGTCACATCTCATCAATGTACTTCCAAAGTTTTACATTGATACTTTGATAATTAACGCCACTACACACGCCAAAGTGAAGGTATGTTCCGCCAGAATTTAACATTGCTCTTACTTGACTAAAATTCAAGTTGGGTACCACTGATGCAGACTCTATATAGCCCAACAGTCATTAAGACATTAAGGCATCTAAGAGACCTACAGTTGCCTCTAAATTACGAATTGGTCTAATTATGAGAATGGTATTTGCGGATTAACGTATTTAATCCACACAAGAGAACACTACATCCACCGACCATCGCTCACACCTATCCACAATTCGCAACCTCCAAGTAGCTAGATTACAGGACGACGCCCCACGATCCCTAAATTCTTTATTTCCATAAAATATTATACAACTATAAAAATAATAATTGTATATAAAAACTATATACAAAAATATTAACATAAATTGTATACAGACCTTTGATAAAACTAGAAGTAATAATGGAATTGTATTTACCAGAAAACACAAAATTTAAAGACATCTTAGGGAGATAAGTTCCCTTTATCTTAGATAAGTTCCCTCATCTAAGGGACCTACGGTTTAACGTGGAGTCCGAACCACTACCTCTAAAAACCATCTGATCTAATTATGATGATGGTATTTGCGGATTAACATACTATTCGGTAGTGCGGACATTAATCCACACAAGAGAATATTCCATCCACCGACCATCGGTCATAACTATCCACAATTCGTTACCTCCAAGTAGCTGGATTACATGAATTACTCAGAAAGTTCTTAATCTACGCAGCTGATGCACACTTAATTGTTTAGAATTACAAATTTCAAACAGTTTACAAATGGGTGAGGATTAAAAGCTTCTAGCATTACAGTATGTTTTGGATAAGGGAATGATAAAGGATTTTAGGTAATGTCTTAGTCATTATTTGTACAGGTAAAATATGGGTTAAAATAGCAACAAATATTATTTAATTCTTTTTGGGAAATAGCTTAGATCATGGATATATATGTCTAAAGGGAATATTTTCAGTTCCTTTAAACCGCTGTCCTTTTAACCATACGACGTCACTTCCGTTTCAAATTTTAGTATGACGGGTTGCTAATACCCCCACAGCGAAGACATATCCATGTCAAAAATGATAATTTTTTCAATTTTATCAGTGGACGAGGGGAAGGTCGAGGGGATGATTTTAGAGGAGGTCCCAGTCATTATGTGTCGTGGTAAAATAGGGGTTGAAATAAAACAAATGTCAATTCACGAAATTATACCAGTGAGTGAGGATTGGATAGTTTCATAACTTTTAGAGGATGAGGGACCCCATCTCATTTTAGTCATCATAATCATCAGTTGAGCAGTTCTAGTCTCCTGGGTTTGCTGACAAGCCTCTTCCATCTTCTTGCCATAAAACTATATCACAAGCCGAGGCCCACAGAAGGAAGATGATGCAGCCCTATTGGTCAGCACATCCGCCACATCATTGTCATTGACCCCAGAGTGTCCTGGAACCCAACAAAGAGTGACTTCATTGTGTCTGCCCACTCAGGACACCAGTTTAGGACACTCTGGGGTGGATAGCAATAAAGTAGAGGATGGGCTAGCCAATTGGGCTGCATCATCTTTTTTCTGTGGGCCTCAGACTTTTTTTGCTTGCTTGTATCTACGCCAGATGCATTTTAATCTAGTCAGTTAGTGATATCACAAAAACGATTTTTGGGAAAGTGGTCAAAACCCTTTCCGGGATATGAACCCGTGACCTCTTGCACCGAAGTCCAAGACGCTAACCACTTGGCTAGCAAGACATCCCCATCTTTTGAGGTATCTTCCGCGCTGCAGCATTTCAGACTATCAATTCCTGGGCGAGGGATTATCATAAGAATAGATGGGCGGAGCTCACTCTGCATAGAGTGAATAATGTTAATTTGTGTTCTCCATCTCGTCAGGTTACGAAGAGGTTCCTGAAACTTGACAGGAAGGATGCCAAAATTGTCACAGGTATCGTCACTGGTCACGGTAATCTGAGGAAGCATCAACTGAGACTGCACTTGTCTGTATGTAAGTTGCTCATACATGTCTGGACGGATGGCGGAAGGTGGGTTTAGTTTGGGTAAACACCGCTTAACAGTGGAGTCACCACATAACCCTCGCAGGAGCGGAGGTACTCATAAAGAGTTACCATCTGCCACAAAAAAAAACTCATCACATAACCTCTTATAATCCTCTATCTTTCTCCTCTATACTTTATCATCCCCTCCTCCTTAACATCTTCTATTGTTGAAGACTCTATTGTTAGTAAACTTTTAGAAATGATATTTTTCTCTATTTAAACACATGTTTTACCTCTATTGTCTTAAATAGGAGAAATCTCCCCCATTCCTCCTCTTCCACCCCTCTAACCGAAGTTTGCGGCCTATGTAATAAAAAACGTAATGAGTTTTTCGCCTAAAGCGGCAATAACAAGTTGTCAAATGGGAATATTAAATTTTACTCGTTAAAAATTTCCGAAAGTTTATTTCTAAAAATGATGCGAGCGGTGGTAAAAAGAAATAATTTAATATAATTCCCTCCAGGATCAAAGGCGGAGCGGAGTGCGCCATTTTGAACCTCGTTTGTATAAATTATCTGTTATGATTGTTTTTGTGCGCGCGTCGGCAGGGGGATACCTGAACTTTACACTTTGTTGTGGCGTTTAATTTTGAGCTCCAATAAAAATATTGAATCGCGCTCATACCCCCCGCCCCCCCGCTACAACTTACGGTTTTAATGTTTGTTTAATGAAACGAGCCTTTTAATATGCCTGGATGGGGTGATCCATTAATACAAACCAGTCACAATTACGGATCCGAGCGTTTTTGCTTTGTGAAAACTTTTTTTATTTATTTAGTGTCTTTAAAAACGACGGGTTTTAAAACTATGTGCGTATTAAATTTTAACGAAACACTCGTCAATTAGTTACGTAATTTTCTAAAAAAAATACATCGTACGAATAAGTTCATGACGGATATTTAAAATATTAATAGCTATTCGTCTTTATTTATGGACAGATGTGGATGATACTTAGTATAAATGGTTAAAATAAAATTTTTTATGGTAAAAATGCCTACTTTCAATGTTCCTCACAGCAGCAAACTTGCATACACTTTCCCGTGTTAATCTAATGGAGAGTATGCAAACTGTTTTATTTATTGCCAGATATGGATGGAACTTGTCATATATTACCATTGATATATAAATAGGTTGGAAAATTCTCTCATACTATATTATATATTTATTTAAATTTTTATACTTCATCTTATCTGCCATAAAATATTATTTATTTTATGAGAGAAAGTATCTGTCAGTCCACACTGATACCGTTTATTTGTTAGATTATTTTAATTAATTTTAATCCAGGTAAATATTTTGTCATAATAATAAGTATCTATTAAGTAGTGAAATGAAATATCAATCTTTCCTTACCCTCCATAAGATTAACATTGGAGCCCCAAAATACAACGTACTGTGTTTAGATTGTTTAATAACTCTGTAACCGTTGGAGACAGATCAAAACTTTAAAGAAGTAAACTGATTCTAATGGTGAAAGATAAGATTTAAAAAATTTTTTAATTATATATGAAAATTGCAAAAACCCCCAATTTTCGAGTACAAACCCCCCCAAACTACCCGTTTCCATTGACCGATATGTCTGGTTTACGAACTCGTCCGAGCAAATGTAGGAATACACAAATTTGGTCTCGATCGGACCATTTTTACGAGAGTTATCGTGTTCACAGACACACACACACACACACACACACACACACACACACACACACACACACACACACACACACACACACACACACACACACACATATATATATATATATATATATATATATACATATATATATATATATATATACGTATATGTATATATATATATATATATATATATATATATTTTAACGACTATTGTTTTAGGCCTCTGGGCACCTAAAGACAAAAAAATAACATGGTCTCGGGCTTAAGTCTTGCCATGAGACCTACGGTAATAGCTTCTTCCCTATGTGAAATTCGCTAACAGATGTTTATATTAACTAAAAACATTCCCTTTAGACATATCCATGATCTAACCATCTAAACTATTTTCCTTATGCAAGTAAATACAATCATTGTTCTTCCAGCAAATGGTTGGCGTGTCCAAGGCTTCTGTGTTGGTGCAGTTGCTGATGTGGGTATATGTGTATGAGTGTTAGTTTTTAATAAAACAATCTATTTTGTAAATTTTACATTTTATCGTGTATATTTCGTTTATAATTTGAGACAGGTTAAGTGTAAGAAAGGGAATTTTTCCTTTTAAAATAAAGAATTTTTCATTTAATTTAAAAACTAAAAATATATGACTGTTAAAAATTAATTTCTATTTCCATAACATCTGACTGTAATTTAAACCTTTTCGTTGTGATACGTCTAAAATATCACAGACAACCCCTGTATTACGCCAACCACCGGGCCGGCCCGCCCCGTATTGAACGCGAGCTCCACACAGCGGTGTTTCCTCAAATAATTTTTACTCCGCGCTGTCCTGTAATTAATAACGAGGGACAAAAGCCGAGAGAAAAATAGTTGATCGGACGAGAAAACGGCCATTGTTGCCCAGGTGACGGCCTTTGTTGGCACTCCTTGAATGGCAAAACAGCTGAGGAATGTGGGAATGGGGAGGCGCGGATATGGGAACGGGAAAAGCGGGTTTGGAATTTGAGCGACAAGAAGTGAAATTAAGGTATGAAACACTTGAACCCAATAAAATGGTCCGATGAGGTCTTGAACAGCTGGTTACCTCCTCACCATCTCTTACCTAGCAGTGTTGCCATCTATAATTTAGCCAATCAGCTGACGTAACCATATGCTATAATGCAATTGGGCGATTTGGCAACACCGAACTGACACTCATCGGACCATTTTCGTGCGTTTTACTCTAGTCAAATTTTGACATGGATATGTCTTAGCTCTGGGAGGGGGGGTGTTGGTGATTTTTAAGATGGAAAACATGTAATAGGTTTCCATAGAAACTACTAGAGCTATTGTATTGAATTTTTAAAATAAATGAATAAGAACAGCTGTTTCGATGAAGAGAAAACATTACCTTTAGACATATCCATGATCTAACCTATTTCTCACAGGGAATTAAATACAAACATTTTTTTATTAGGGCAGTAATTGAACAACCTAAGAAGTCGAAGATCAAGTCAATGAACTCGTACTTAAGTCAAAAACAAATTTATTCCAGAATTAAAATTGTCGAAAAATAAACCATACACATTTTTCAGATAGTATAACAACATAAATAAATTCAAACAAAATAATCCACATAAAAAATATAATTATTTTAAAATACCCCCGTCGCAGCAGACCTGCATACTCAGCGAATTTCCAAATCAATAATGTAATAATAATATTATATGTCAAGTTTTATCAATATCACTGTCGATAAATGTATGAATTAGTTATTTGCCTATTCCCTATATGATTAACATGGGAAAAGAGTATGCAGGTTAGCTGCCATGATAAATACATAAACTATGATTTTTAAGCATAAATGGATAGATATTAATGAAAGCACATGAAGCTAAATATAAAGTTTTATCCAAAAATATTGATTGATAAGTGAAATATTAATTTTTCCTTATCCTCCATAAGATTAACATTGGAGCCCCAAAATACAACGTACTGTGTTTAGATTTTTTAATATATCGGTAACCATTGGAGATAAAGAAAAACTTTAAGGAACTAAATTGTGTAATCTTTTAAGCTGATTTTAATGGTTGAAGATAAAATTTAAAAACTTTTTTAATCACATATGAAAAACGCAAAAACCCCAATTTTTTAGTACAAAACCCCCCAAACTACCCGTTCCGATTGGCCGATATGTCTGGTTTACGAACTCGTCCGAGCAAATGTAGGAATACACGTCTCTACCAAATTTGGTCTCGATTGGACCATTTTTACGAGAGTTATCGTGTCCACAGACACACACACACTCACATATATATAAAAATTGTAACGAAATTAAAAATTTTAATTTTATTGTTTCTGGTCTCTGGGCACCTAAAGAAGAAAAAATAACATGGTCGGCTGTGGTGCTTCTTCCCTATGGGAAATTCGCTAAAAGAAAAATATCCCTATAACTGTGTGCCGATGTTTTGATAATCTACATAATATTTAAAAATTTAATAAATTGAAGATCTGTTATGGAATTTTTACTTTACTTAACAACCATAATATTATAATTAGATTAACATTAATTTTATTGTTTCTTTTCACTAAAAAGATCTTCTACTAATTCAATAACTTCTCATATCAAAATAAACAAAAAATTAAACAAATACAAACTTTATAACTGTATAACTAAATTATCATAATTAAGTACAATAAAAATTTATATCTTAAATAAACAAAATAAAAATTATAAAAATACAAAATAATAAAAAAATAGCTTTTACAGCCAAAAATTAAATTAATAATACTGTAATTTCATATCAAACAAAAAAAATATAAAAAGTATTCCTAACTAATAGATTTAGTTTTAAAGATATTTAAAAAATTAAATAATTAAAATGAATCCTAAACAAATAAAAAAATATCAATTTTTATCAGTTATGATTTTTTAAAGAAAATGATTTATACATTAAACCTGATTACAAATAGTTTGTCATAAATTTTAATTTAGAAATTACTTTATATTAAAAATAAACTAAACTTTAATTATTTATTTTTTTTTATGATGAAATGGGTTTAAAATCAATTACCAATATAAACTAACTAATGTTGATTTGACAGCTGTTTGTTTTTCTTTCTATGAAATCTTTAAACTACAAAGACAGCTGATTATTACCAGTAGGCTATTCAATGAAAACTGAAGCAAAATTCGACAAATATCACGTAAAATGGGTTTTTAAATGCTCGTGATTTACTTTTTAAGGGTCCGCAGACAATTTTAAGCATTTAAAAACCTTCTCTGGAATGTATAGAATGTATGAAATAAGTTTCATTGTTATCAGTTCTCCCGTTTTTTTCGGAGAAGACGGCGTAAAATACCTCTTGGAGCGTCACAGACAAATTGAGATAAGACTTGTTTCGGCTTCTCTAACGTACGAAACGTAAAAGTAACAAAGAAATGAATAACTCTGAGCAATGTAGAGACAAAACTCTAATTTTATTTATATAGATAGATAATATGAATATTTCGTTTTAACATTGAGTCAAGTAAAACCCGTAAATAGGACGGACTATCTGCCAGTAAAACTGAAGTTAACTAACATTAGTTTAGTACACGATACATTTTGATGTATCACTAGTAAAACTATTTGAATATAGGCCTAATATCTCTGTAGTATGAAGCTACAAATTGAACGAATGTAACTTTTAATTATAAAGGTATCTTTGTTTGAAAACGTTGCCAACTCTTGTGGAAGAACTAAGCTACTAAGATAAGAAAGAATTTAATACTTTACCACAGGCTGTTGAGTATTTAAATTAATAAAAGTTCGGTTGGATTTTTATTAAATGGCCGTTTCTTGCACTCTTAATATTTCCAAATAATTACTGGGATTCTTTTGATAATTTCTCAAAAAGTCTTCCCCGTAAAACGTAATTTATAAATGCTTTAAATGAAATTAAAATTAAAATTCTAAATTAAAAAATATACGTTATTATTTTTGTTTTCTCCTTTAATAGGGTTGTACAACTGGATTGAAAAATAGTTTTGTCTACTTTTGTTAACTTTTGTCAAATATTAAGCTTGAATTAATTTAAAATATACAATAATTTTTATAAAAACTATAAATTAATGTTTCCGGTAAAAACCGCACTGATTATTTTTATTTACTTTGATACTTTCTAGGAATAAATTTTAAAATTTTCTTATATGGTTTCTAAAACTTTTCAACAAAATAAATAAATATTTAATAAAATTAATTTTTTTTAGATTCAATTTTTCTTTCTTTTAATATATAAAAAGCTTGTTTTTATTAATTTGAGCAATATAAAAATTTTTGTACTGAATAAAAAATTTATGTTTGTATTATTTTTTTGTATGTGTATTTTTTTTTCTGTTTTTTTTTCTATTTAATAAAGTTTATTAATATATCTGTAAATTTAGAATTATAATTAAATTATATTAAAAATAAAAATAAATTTCTAAAAGCATTAAGTTTTTTGAAAATTTTATATATTATGTAAATTAAAAAATTAGAAAATGATGATTAAATTATTTTTAAATTGAAAAATAAATTTTTTTTCAAAAAATTAAAGTAAAAACAATTTGTTATTATTTAAAAAATAAACATTATATTTTTTTTAATAAAAAAAATTATTTATGTTTAAAAAATATTTTTAAATCAATTTTTTTTAAAAAATTAAATATAATTTCTCATTCTTGTAATTTTTTAATTTTAAAGTATTAATAAATAAAAAAAATAAAAAATAATATTTTTTTTATAAATTAAAATAATTTAATTTAATATTTTATGAAATTATTATTTTTAAAATAAATATAAAAAATAAAAACTAAACATGAATTTTTTATAATTGTTTTATACAAGTGAAAATTGTTGTAATTTAAATAGAAAATTATCATAAATAAACTAAAAGCTAAAAATTCAATAATTTTACTTTTGGTGATTTCTGTGTGGTCAAATTTTCTAGTACCTAAAAAATATACACATGAAAACGTTAAAAAATTCGTAACTATCAGTAGGGTTTTTACCTCTCTGCCTTTTTTACACGTGCGAAGAACGGGTAAGGTACTTTAGCTAGTAATTAATAAATGATATCAGTAAACTGGGAAAATTCTACTTATCATCATGTGGTCCTGTGTTAGAGATAAACTAAGTAGTACCCTAAAAAATATGAAAACTTGTATTATATTTCCATTATAAAACGTCAAAAATTAATTATTTGAAATTCATTCACACACCATCTTACTTCATGTTGAAAACCAGGGATACTCAACTCAAATCTCCCCTTCTGAGGTAACAAAAAATATTACGTGGGTTTTATGGACAGTTCACAAATATTTTTTGGTCCAAATCTAATCCAATCTCAAAATTTGGAATTTATTTCACAGCATTTACAGGTATTTTTTTGCTACTTGATGGTTTTTTATATTTTTTTGTAATAAAACAAAATAAACGTAATTACTCATGCCCTTAACGCCATACATTACTTGTTTATTTAGGACAAAAATAATGAGCCTTTTAATTTTATTTTGACAAACAAGTTTTGGTATCTCAAATCTAGTTTTGAAAAACTATTGCGAAACCCAGATGGTTTAATTGATCTTACCCACAAATGATGTCACTTTAATTAATTTCGTCCAAAAAATAATACTGTACTTAATTCTAGCTTCCTTTCGAACTTAATTATTCATAGTTAGACTAAATCTATAATATTATAAAGAAGAGGTGGTGTCTGTATGTTTGTTTTTTGTGGGTTTGTTGTGGAAGTAAACGCAAAAAATACTGAACCAAACAGTTTGAAATTTTACACAAAGGTAGATCTTAAACTCATGCAACACATAGGCATACTCATTTCCTTAAAATCCTCTCGGGCTACGCCCTGTGAACGTCCTAAGTTGACATTAGTTACATTTTTAGAGAATGAAAACATAAAATTACTTGAATGTCAACAGCTGTGAACACTAAAATTTGACAGTTCGAGAAGAAGAAGAAGAAAGAGCTGCCGTGACCGTCCTAGGTTTCAATGTTTAAATTTTCTAATGACAACATCCGTTTGCACTATATTTTGACAGTTCGAGAAGAAGAAGAAATAAAGTTGATTTTTCAGATAAACTGCTGGATCGAAATTAGTGAATTATTTGAAATAGTGGAATGGTAGATTTTAAGTTTTTTTCCGACAACTGTCTCTATTACATTAATCCTTATCCTCTCCCAATATTTGACAGATGTTACTTTGAAATGTTGTAGACACTCGTGTTTTGTCATTTTGTAAACAATGAAGAATTAATTAACAATAACTTAAATGTATCAGTAGAGCCTACACCTTTCAGCCTTTTTAACCCGTGCGAAGAACGGGTACTTTGGCTAGTCTATTAGTCTATTATAAAACAATAAAAAAAACTGAACTTCACAATGTTGATTAAATATATGTAAAAATAATTACCGTAACGAAACTAAAACACTACTACTGGCGTGGGTTAAAAAACGCCCCACGCCAGTATAGTAATTAAGGTTTAAATAATTGTAATAACGGTTTTTATCTGAGTCCTCAATCTCTCCTGCTCCTTGAGGATACAAGAGGAGAGGCTATTCATGGTTCGACCACCCATATCGGATTGTTGCCATTCGATGTGACACTCAAGTGCCAAGTTGTCCCAAAACTTAAAAGTTAACTGGAGCGAAAAACTAACTTTACCAGTTGGTCACCTCTTTTGACTACCTCTCCGGATTCCTCGCATGGTCCACCCTCGGTTCTATGAACTTCAGGACACCCAAGTGGCAATAGAGATTACCAGGCATCGAGGTATTTAGAAAAGCATTTTAATCCGACCCCGGATTGGCGGGTGCGTTGTTGCGGCGAGAGGTTATGTTTGGATTTTCCCCTCGGCCGGTTACGGAAACAGGGCTGCCAATCGTTTCCACATTACGCCTTACACAAACAGCTTTGTGGCCCGTATAATCTCTGGAATCAATTACCCACACAAAGACCCCAGCTGGTTGTTGACTTGCAGGGTAATCGGCGACTCCTCACCCCTCCGCCCCCTTACTGGACCCACCCCTCGCCCTCACCAACTGGCTTTTCGTTTATATATTCGTACTGTTTATTGAGGTAAATAATATACAATTTCGTGACCAATAAATATTTATCTATAAAATGTAAAATCTAATAATATGTAAATTAACAAAACTCATTAGGATACACAAATCCCGCCACCCTTTTATCGCGAAATAAATGAATTATTACTATCCATAATTGCCTCTTGAAATGGTATAACCCATGTAGGTATTTTTAAAGCCAAGTATGAATGAGAAATGAGTGTAATATTGTGGCGCGATCTTGTAATTTTGTTACAGACTAAGGCTCACATGTTCCTTAGACAGGACTGTTAATTAATAGCCCAATAGCCGATGGTAATGGACCTACAGTTTAACGTGGAATCCGAACCTAGAAAGGAAAAACGTTGGCGTGTCTTGTAATCCAGCTACTCGGAGTTCGCGAATTGTGGAAGTGATGACCGGTTGATGTGATATTCTTGGTGTGGATCAACGTCCGCACTATTGAATACTAAGTTTATCCGCAAAGACCATCCCCACAATTAGTCCAGTTTGTAATTCAGTGGCAAAATTATGTTAGAAAATTATAACCGTGGATAATTTGGATCATAATTATACCTCGTGTTGAATTTATTAGTGTACATAAAGATAAAGATTTTAACACAGGTAGTTTATTGAATACTAAGACACTTACGAGGAAGTCTCGTAGTGTGAAAAATTTTAATTTACTACAAAATTGTATAGATTATAAAAAAGAGTCAAATAATCATACTGTTGTACTAACCAAAAACTTTACACGTCGCCAGAGGCACGTCCCTAGCTTTTGAGGAGTCTATTAATTCACTAAGACATCAAGTGGCAAACTGGTTTGTGGACTTAGTCTGACCAATAATGCGGCCTCCAGCTGATTGTTGACAACGTTTAAAATTAATAACAGGAAAAGATGGAGAAGAAGAAAAAAGAAGTGGAGAAGACAGAAAGGTGTCGCCGCGTGTCATTCTTCGTGTGTGGAGCGGCCACACGCACAGTGAAAGCTTCCGTAGAATTTTTTTGGTTGAATTCGGCGAAACGGTTTGACATGTTAAGAAGGGATCATAACAAACCGGTCCTGTCAGATTATAGTCTATATTTAGGTTATTAAACCTTTTTAAATTGGTTTATTATTTCGTTCATCATAATTAAGTTTTAATTGGTTGAAAAAACAGGTTTAAAAATAATTGATAAATTGAATTTTTGTTATTTCCATACTCTCTACGCATCTAGGATTGAACATTGTTTGATGATTATGTATATAATGTGATGCCGGGGTCCAAAATATTTTTATTTTTAGATGCAGCATGTTCTAAAACAGATTTTAATTTGTTATAGAATCGCGTATTTTTAATACATACACGTATTAAAATAATTAAAATACGTGCATGTCAATCAATAATACGTGAAGTTATTGATTGTATCGAAAGCGATAACAGATTATATATTATACAAACATTCAATAGTTTCTATAAGACGGGAGTAGGCTTAACACATCCAGTAAACTTAATAATTTATTTGTCTTTTTAGAAGTGGTAATTATAGCGCATCGTAAATTATGAGCAAACGAAAATTTTTAAATTACTAACAATTTTTCAGATAGCTCACACAATAACTTATCCTAGTACAGTATTATGTTTGTAGAACAAACCGCATCAATTAATTTTTTATCCTCTTTGTTTGTAGCACGCTTGCGATCAGCTGACACTGACACTGATGCAGACTACATATACAATGCACAGCTCGTCGCCCGGTATGAGATTTCCCCCTCACGCATCGAACCGGCGGCATCAGAGCCGTGAACGGACGTTTCCGGTGTATCACCGCCACTTCCGGCTATAGCAATCCGATACATCGCATTATCTCCTCAGCTGCGAGGGTAATGCTGTGCCAGTTTCATTAACCGGTTTCGTCAAGTTAATAGTTAATTCTAATCGTATTAAACCAGTTTCACTTTCAGTTATTGTATCCTTTAATTATTGCATAAGATATATGACTAAGGGCCTTTTATGGGGGAATTTATGTTACAATTTTCTTTTCAAGGCTAAGGATTGTACTGAACTTAAAAAATTGCAAGACTAAAAACAATTGTGTATTTTTCTATGACTAAAGGCTTTTCTGAATTATTAATATTACTAGCTAGCCTAAAATAAAATATTGTTCTCTAGTTTTCATTATTCTAGTTTATAAAAACAATAAATATACCTATTGAATGATCAAATGGTAAATTCGATTTTATCTCATAGGATTTGTAGCATTTGAGGGATACTTGAACAGTTCACTCATTTTCTGTTCATTTGCTATATCTTAAAATGTTGGTATGTGTTTGTAAATTTGTCGAAGTACAACAAACTTTATGACTGGGTTGGAGGCTTGTTTTGGAAGCAGTCATCCGTACTATTGAATACTATGTTCATCCACAAAGACCATGCTCATAATTATACTAGTTCATAATTCAGAGGCAAAATTGTGGATCTGATTGTGGATGTGACACATTAAACTGTAGGTCCCTCAAATGTCATTGATTGATAACCTATTAATTAAGAGTCCAGACTAAGGAACAAGTCAGGCTAGTCATTGTGGCACAATCTTGTAGTCTAGTTACGGCAGTAACAAGACTACAAGTACACACAAAACAATCATCAGACACTCATTTCTCATTCATATTTGGCTTAAAATACTTTGGTAGGTCACTATGTCAGAAAGGTAATAATGACAATTTTTTTAGCACTTTTCAGTAATTCAGCATACTCCTGATCTGATAGATCTATATATGGAATGTATGTTCAAGAGTATAGGAAACAAAAAACATTTTTACCAATAAAATAAACATCTGAATTTTGTCTTAATTTCAGTTATTTTTATTTATATAATTACTTGAAAATAAATCGTTTCAAATACTGTAATACATTCCCCAATGTAACAAATGGTTATAATCATTAGAGAGTTAAGTTAAATGTGTTAATTTTTCCAAGTAACATAAATTTCACCAGAAAAGTAACTTAAAAAATAAAAGTTAAACAGATCCAAACAACTTGCCTTTTAAATAATCCTCATTGAGTTCCTCATTAGAGAGCTCTGACTTATAAAAATAAATGATTAAATTTTTATATAATTTCAAAAATCTCTAAGTTTTATTTATAGTCTAATGAAAATAACAAAATGACTTTGAGATGTACTTTATATTCAAACTTGACTGATTTGGATGTAAAATTTGGGATTCTGTATCATAATATCACAAATTATAAACATATTAAATCACAGGTAAAAAAATAATAAAAGTAAAATAAAGTATACGATATATAAAACTGAAAGGTTAAAATTAAACACCATCGAAAGTGTTTGAAACTGTTGAATAAAATTGATAACGTCTACATCTTATCAATGAACGTGAATGAATAAAGATTCATCAGCCACCTTCAATTCTCTTCTCATCCTGTAAGGGGAATTATGGATACGATTGTTAAAGAATCAAGACAGGTGTCCAGTGCAAAACCACTTAAGTCTACAATTGTCCTTCAACTTCTACTCAAGCCAGTCACAGTTTACTTCAGGTAGGCCATCCCATCACTGTACATTTGCAAGTTGAATTGGGATTTCTCATGAAAGGGATTCAAACCCGCGTACTTTCGATTTGTTCCAAAAGTTTCACTTATCAGCAAAACGCTTGGACCACTACACCAAAGTAGAATCATCTAATAAACCACTTAATGGCACGTAAAGCATACTGTACTGGGAATTAAGCAATTCCTTGAGATAGTTCAAGTACACATTCACAGGCAGCAGCACGTCAAACCGGGAGCGCGGAATTGGTTCAGTTTGGAATTGGTGTAGTCCAGAACTCAAGCAGCTCTTACCCCGAAAGGCTGCCATCTTCCACGCCCTCCGGCCAAAGACAACGCATCAACTATCGTATTGTTTGGCTATCCTGCAGTGATACCAACCCATAACAAGTGTGCCCTAAGTAATATGATGATTTTGTGTACTGGATTAACGTCCGCACTATTGAATAATACGTTAATCCGGAAAGAACATCCTCGTAACTAGACCAATTCGTAATTCAGTATTAATCTGAAATAACCCCTATAATTAGCTTAGTTTGAATAATAAAAATTAATTCCGTGGAATCCGAACCACGGCCTCTGAACTATGAATGGGTCTAACTATGAGGATTGTATTTGCAAATTAACGTAGTATTCAATAGTGCGGATGTTAATCCACACAAGAGAACACTACACCCACCGACCATCGCTCACAACTATCCAAAATTTGTGACCTCCAAGTACCTGGATTAGGTCACGTCACAGTCCCAGTGATCCCTTGATCTGACAGTAGTCACCAGTCTTGGTTTCAATCCAACAACCTTAGATTTCCTGGTCTAAAGTGATACCCCCAATAAATTAATAATTATTTTAAAATAAGAAACTAGAAGGCGTCTTTGGGGAAGACGCCCCTTGAGGTGTGATTTCATGCTGGACTAAATAGAAGTAGCTTTGATATTGTAAATAACAGTCTGGATCATTGATCAATTGTCTAAGAACAAAGACAAAAGGGTCCACTATAGAACCATCTCAAAATTTAGTTATTTCGCCAAGGACCGAACCGACTACTTTCTGATTATAAAATCAGGCAGAGCACCCACTGAACCACCCAGACTGGAATTGGAATTCGATCCATTTGAATTCATTTTTAATTACTGTATATTCATTTGGTTTCCATGCTTTAAACTTGTCTATGCAAAAGGACAAGTTCACAATATCATCAATTAGTACTTATCATACTTGTTTGAATTACTGAAGTCTTTTTGTAAATATCCTATTCAACATTATTTTAAATTTAGTTCCAACTATTATAACCTATTAAAGAATGTAAAGAATAATAGTTTCACGTATTTTTATTCGAGTTCTTGATACAGATTTGATTTTGATTTTTAACGCCATCAATGTCTTGTCTTCTGGGATGCTGCATGGAAGATGAGGTCCGTGGACGTGAAGTCCCCACGTCTGGGTCGTAGCTTGTTGTCACAGGAAGTGGACAAGTCGAAGTTCAGGCCATGAAAAATAAAAAAAAGGAATCGGACAAAAATAGAATAGAGAAATCTATTTGACAGCAAAGTATAGGTGGCGATCTCTGTTGGAAAACAATAACACTTTTATGTTGTAATAATCTTTACAAAGGCTTTTGTCTTTTTAAAATCTAAAACTATGTCAATTATAATATTTTATAAACGTTTAAAACAAAATATAATACTCAATATAGTGTTTAAATTTGGCATTGAAATGTTTTTAAGATTTGTATGCTATAGTAAACCATAGAAAAAAGCTGTAAAGTAAAGTATTAATATTTTCTTTCTCATCACTTAATTTGGTCAACTGATATTTTAAAGTGCATATTGTTTTTAAGAAACCTTGACTTTATCTATCCATTGAGAATAAACCCCATTCTGAATCCTACTGATGGCTTACGCCCAGAGGACATTCCACAGTTTAAACTCTCCGCGTATTAGCAAAGAGCCAAAAATGTGAAATGAGGATAGTCGTTATTATATTGAGTCTAGCTATTATCTACCTTGCCTATGTGTTTTTACTTAACTCACGTGTCCTCAGCATTAGACGTGTGACTCGAGGTACCGAAACGTTGGCCTCCAGATCTGACGTCGCGGATTCGATCCCAGTCCCAGTTATCGACTATGCTTCCCTTACCATTGCTAGTTAGTAAAAATGTATCATATTTATATTATAATGTATTCGCAGGTATGAGTTTACACTGTCTCTTCAAGTTTTTAAAATTTACTATTAATGTTTCCTAGCAACAGTTGGAAATTTTAAAAGTAGCATTTTCAAGTACATTCTATTTAACCAAGTAACCAAGCAACAGAAAAAAATTCTATTACCTATCTTACAACAGGGAAAACTGGAGATATTCCAGGGTTAGCCCTAATACAGTTCCATAATACCTCCGTCGCAGCAGACCTGCGTACTCAGCAAATTTCGAAATCAATAATATAATAATGATAATAATATATGACAAGTTTGGTCAAAATTTGTCGATAAATATGAGAATTCTTTGTCTATTCTCCATAAGATTAACATGGGAAAGAGTGTGCAGGTTTGCTGCTATGATAAACACATAAACTATGATATTTAAGCATAAATGGTTGAACCTCATCCACATGAAGCTAAATATAAAGTTGTATCCAAAAATATTGGTTAATAAGAGAAATATTAATTTTTCCTTATCCATAAGATTAACATTGGAGCCTCAAAATACAACGTACTGTGTTTAGATTTTGTAATATCTCGGTAACCGTTGGATATAGAGAAAAAATTTAAGGAACTAAATTGTGTAGTTTTCAAGCTGATTTTATTGGTGAAAGATTAAATCTAAAATTTTTTAAATTACATATAAAAACGCAAAAAACCCAATTTTTGAGTACAAAACCCCCAAACTACCCGTTCCCATTGACCGATATGTCAGGTTTACAAACTCGTCCGAGCAAATGTAGGAATACATGTCTCTACCAAATTTGATCTCGATCGGACCTTTTTACGAGAGTTATCGTGTTCACAGACACACATATATATAAACAAGAAGATAAATATATAAATTTTGACGACTATTGTTTTTGGGCTCTAGGAGTTCTGAGTTCTCTAACGAATACCCAACTGTTCCAGTTCCGAGTACGGGTGGGGAATTGGCTCAGTCTTGAATTGCTTCAGCCCGGAACTCAACCAGGCCTTATCCCGAAAGGTCTCCATCTTTATTTTTGTTGTATCATCTCCGATTATAATAGACTACATCACTGTACTGTATTATCGGTTAGGTTAGGTTAGTATAGATAAAAATTACCTTTAATAAATGGTCTAAATTGAGTCACAATTTTGTGTTTAAAATGCATAGGTTTAGGACGAATGTCACATTGGTGATGCACTGTACGATAGTTTCTTAGAGCACCATAATTTTACACTAAAGCCGAGGGTTGACAACGAGAGATTGTTAAGAGGGGAGGGACCAGGGCGTGGCCTATTCAGACGTAGAACTGGCTGAATTCCCAACTGTGCCAGCTCCGTGTACTCATCAAACCAATACGACGATGACAAGGAAGCAGTGGGGGTTTGTGAGTGAAATGGGGCGCATACCGGCGGGGCGGGGGGTTATAGAATACCCCCCAGGAGAGGGAGGTCTGGGTGTTCTCCCCAAGGCAAATTTTTGAAAATCTTGTGTATTTTAGTGTCTTTTTAAAGCAATCTAGGTATTAAATTTGTTATGCAATGTGTTTAGTTTTTTAACTAAAATATCTAGTTTTCCTCATAAACCTTGAATAATAAATACTATGCTCTTGGTCTTATGGATCGACTTAATTTGGACTCTCAATTGTATGGATAAATAATATTGAAAAACCTTTATTTGTTGCGATATTAATTTTGTAAATAAAAACATAAATACCTAACTTAACGTTTTAGCGCCTCCATTTTTCACGCGAAAGTACCTGCAAAACACTACTGCTGTTGCAAACATAAGATGTTCTTCATAAAAAAAATATTTGCAATGATTGCTTCCTCTAGACAACAAACACTACAGTACTAGAATTCGCGAGCTTTGTTAATGTAGATGTAAGCTTAGTTTTCTGACTACACTAAAGCTACACTACTTGGTTAGATCAACACAAACATAACCTCTGTTACACACAAAAACAAACAGACAACCGGCGCACGGCAATCAACTATCAACTTACCACAAATGTTATTCTGCGCATGTGCGGACGCCGTCCCAAGACAAGATAAGGGATACACTTAGACGCGTCATATCACCAGCAACCCCACCACTACCTCCTTTCATATAAATGCATTGTGATAGATTCGGACATTCTGGCGAGCGCCCCACAGCTACAAATACAAATTTTTCGTGCTTTTTCTGTATTTTTCCCCCTATAATTTTGTTGTATACGACTGTTAAAACATTTGGGTTAGTTGGATCTATAGTTATAACTAAATAAGTATTTAACTATTTTTTTCCTTTTTCAAATCTTTGGGGGACAGAGTCCGAGAGTCCTTAAGTGAGCCGCCACTGCTAGGAAGTTCACTGAATTTATGACAGATGCCTTTCCTGCCTTTTCATATTTGATTTGTAAATACGTTGTGAATTACGACTTGGCAACTTCTAAGAGTTAATGAAAAATACAGAACAAGAGAATAGTAAATACAAAACATTATGAAGGTGTAAAAAACATTTATTACAGGTAACTTAAATTTACAAAACAAGTGAGTTAGATAGGGAGGTTGTTGACGATGTAGACGGCCTCCGTGTCTGTGCCGCAGACCAGGCGGGATCTGTTGACGTCCAGGCTGTTGACCGGCAAGTGGAGCGGGGGCATCAGCTGAGACACCTCGATACGATGCTTCACTGCATCATTGCTCAGCCAAGGATTGTCATCTACTGTAAAACAAAACATTCTACTCATAATCGACATTTTGACATGGATGTGTCTTAGCTCTGGGGATGGGGGTGTTGGCAATTTTGCCACCAAACTTTGAAACAGTGACGTAATTTGGTTAGTGACATCACAGTTTGGTTTTAAGAACAGCTGTTTAGATGAACTGAAAACATCCCCTTTAGACAAATGCATGATCTGATGAACTATTTCCCACAGGAAAGTAAATATCTCTTTTGTAAGATGTTGATATGATACTGATATTTCAATTTGTCTTCTTAGGCTATACTCATCATACATAAATTATGAAATACCTACCAGGGTACGTCTCCATTTCAGAATGGTAATAATAAAAACGAATGAATTGTTGAATGGCAGTCATGCCGCCGATTATCTTCAACGTTCTATCGGTTACCTTGAATAGGCCTAAAAAGCATTAAAAATCACTGTGCCTATGACAAAAACGTTCACTGCTATACATTTCTTTAAGTAGTGGTTTTGAAGTGCAATTTAATAATTCATCGTTCCATTGTAGTACTCTCAATTTTTTGGTAAAATGAAATAACAATAACAGATATGAAGGTTTTGACGAAATGGGTTGGTAAAAGAGACAAAATTGCATATTAAAGACAAAGATTCACACAAAAAATAATTAGATGTCAGTCAATGGTAGTTGGTGCATGTGCACTTGTTCCATGGCAACGTCAGTGTTTAATAACCTCACCTCATACATGTTATCTAAATGTTACTATAATTCTTCAGTGAACATTTAGATGTAATTTCCGAGTATGATATAAAAGAACTGTTACCAGGTTTTATGGTGGAGAACTTGTTGAAGGACGTCGTGTTCCAGTGCCACAGCTCGCCGCTGTACGAGCTGGTGAACACGTGCTCCGGCCTGTCCGGATGGAAGTGGAGCTCCGTCACTGCAACAACCAACAATTAACCCTTCAATGTGCGAGTTTTTTCCCAGTGCTAAAAATTTGAAAACATACCAAATAATCGAAATTTAGAAAAAATGTGTTTGAAGCTGGATAAAAGTACACTAGTAGAGAGAAGTTCGAGCTTTAGCTCATAGGTGGCACTTATGCGGGATTACTGTATTTCCTCTGACCCCCCTTTCCAAGGTAAAAAGAAATTTATTTTTCATCCTAATGTTCCTAACGGACAAATTTCCTAGAGCTGGCAAGCGCCGGATATACGGCATGAAGGGGTGCGGCCAAACTGGCAACGCCGTATGTACGGTGTCAATGCAGGAGCCGCAATAAATAAATTACTACAGTATAAAATTGGTTCTAACAACCTTTAAACTTGTATCAAAAGAAAGCTCATGAAATATAGTATCTTTTTATATTATTACACTATTTTTTATTTGTCTTTGAACGAACATATTCTTCGTTCAAAGATTGTCATCACTTGCTATTATTGTCCATCCTCTGTTGTCTAACGGTGTATTGAATAGTGACGATCGCCAAAACTGTTTGGTGTTTTGGTGTTCCAATGAAATGTTAAGTTTTCTTTTATTATTATTGTAAGTAAGTACTTCAATGTGTTAGTGCATGATAAATTAAATATTTGGAAATGGAAAAGATCTATAGGGATTGTTCTAGTGATCTTAGAGAACTGACTGATGCCATTATTTTAACGTTCTTTTTTATGTAAGGGTATTCAAAAAGGTATAAACTATATATTTTCAGAATCTGCACAAATTTTACTATAACTTTGTAATTTATCTTTTGATTTAACTTACCTGTACTGATCTACAGGATAGAATACAACTGAGATCTATCAAAAAATTATCTTTCCAAAAATTATACGAAAACTATTTTTTTTCTTTCCATGGTGTCTATATAAACTGCATCTACAATGATCCTTCACTTTATTCTAAATAAAATGATATATAACAAGCCATAGTTATTTAATTATTTATGATTTTTGTAAGGGTTTGAACATTTGTGTTACAAAACCAATAATCTTTCCTTGTGCCAGCGCTGCACTACTGCCAGCTCTTTGGTTAAAAAAATTTAATGGTAAAGTAGACTCACAATTATCCACGGTAATGTGTGAATGACCTATCATGTGTAATTGAAATTGTGGGTAAAGCAAACCTAACCTAAAATACAAAATATAATAGAGAAAAACGGCCGTGAAATAAGTCATGCCGCGCAGTGCGGGCCGAATACAGTCCGTGCCGTTCAGGCTGTCGCAAATCACACTGTACTTTTCCTGCAAAGTTTTTTTTATTTTTCTTTCGGAACCATTTATAATTGAACCACTAGATATGGATTGACCCAAATGCAGTAATGTTGCCTAATACTGACCGGCCTGGGAGTGAGCGGATAGCAGCGTGGCCGGGGTCGTGTTCTCCCGCAGGTCCCACACCGTCAGCGACCCGTCCTCTCCTCCGGCCAGCACCAGGTGTTGTTGGGTAGGATGAGGCGTCACACAGGTTGCTCCTATCTGTGGTCGCATACCAATAAACTTAACCCTACAATTGGTGGGTGTTCAAGTCTTGACTGAATGATAAAATCGTTATACAATAATCTCTATAATAACAATAAATATAAACAAAAATAACCCGTTTAAGCGTACAATAATAGTAAGAGAAACTAAAAAAATGTGTCCACTGCAATTTCAATTAATCTTAAAAATACTGTAAAAATTCACCTAAGCAAGTCACCGTTTATTTTAGGTGGGCCCTCCCACCACTATACCACACATTTGGCTTAAATGTTTCACTTGACAGTGACACGCCTAAGCCGGTAAAACCAAGTACTACCGTCTGAATAAAAGGTATTAATCAGTGGACTGACACACTTTCTCCCTAAAGTATGACAATCTCCCTATTAAAAAAATAATCATCCAATTTCTGGAAATAACAAGAGAAACTGTTAGGTTAATTGTTAGAATTTTATGGGGCGGGGAATCCCCCACTCCGGTAATACACCCCGGCTTTTTTGAGTGGGTTTTGTTGGGTAATGTGACCTTATCACATACCAAGATTCATGTAAAATGGTTGAGAAATAAGGAACAAATTGATTTTCTAATATTTAGATTAACATTGTGAGCTCTCTCACACAATGTACTACTTTTACTATGGTCAGTGAATTAAAATTTTTTCTTGAACCGTTAGTTGTAGACAACAAATTTAAAATACTAATTCGTTCAGTTTTTTTAAGCTGGTTTTAATGGTGATAATCAAATCACAGACATGTGGGTGGTGTTATAATATTTAGTACTCTATGCATTATACTAAGACTAATCAAAATCGTTTGAGCCATTTTTGAGAAATTTGGATTTTTTACGTTTTTAGGTGTGAACTAGCACATTCATGACGACACGTACCTGAGGGGTACACAGGGTTGATTACTAAAGCGTGTCACGTATCCGATGGGGTACACGTTGCTATGCATTTTGTTAGGGCTCTCTGAAACTGATGTTTCTCTGGGAGATTGTGATATTTTGTGCACACCATCTACATGATATATTAAAGTGATTTGAGTAAAAAAAGGTACACATTTTTTAAATTATGACCGATATAGAATATATATACGTCATAAAGTAAATAGGGTTGTTTGCAGCAACATCGAGAATGTGTTAAAAACCCTACACACAAACCTACCTAACTCTGCTTAGTGCAACATTATGTTATTTTGTGTTTGAAATTCATTATTTGGTGGTGGTGGATTTATGTTATTTAGATTTTTATCACTGATATTTTCCATTACGATTTTAAGTAAAACAAAGTTTCACATTATTACGGATCTGGAATCTGATACCGTCCTCAGTCGAGCTAGTACCTAAAACAAAACAATTAGTGCACATTCCGGACTGAGCCGGATTGAAAGCTGAAAACAAAAAAAGTTTAAAGTAGTCAAAAAACTTACAAACAATACCATTCACCAACAACAAGACAGTGTTGTTAGATACACTTCCCCTGGGTTTCAGGTTTTTGCCACAGATATTTTGTTTCCGGTTCAGGGGAAACACTTACTCCTATTCAGTTGTCTTCGAGTCTTTGTTACGAGTGGACATGTTTTGTTTCTTGTGTGTGTGATTGTTAGTTAAAGGTATTGCTTGCAAGTTTTTTGACTGCTTTAAACTTTTTGTTTACAGCTTTATACCAGCTCGCCTGAGGACGGGATCAGATTCCAGGGCCCGAAACGTTGTGAAACTTTGTTTTACTTAAAATTGTGATGGAAAATAAAAATTAATATAAATTTGGTGTAATAAAAATATAAATAACAAGTTTATCTTGTAATGACATTCAGTATTCTGTAGAGTTCAGGAGATATTTTTCCTTTGTCACAATTTCAAATAAAAAAGTTAACACAAACAAATTGGCCATTTTGAACATATAATACTTAATGACTTTCTTGAAAATATAGGAAATAAAGATAAGTTATGATTTTTTTAGATTGGGATTATAATTAATTAATCTGAATTATGTTTAAGGTTTTCATTTAAAATAAATTTTAACATAATGAGTCCCTTGTGAAAGAAGTGTTAATACTCAAGTTTTGTGGTCATCATTAAAATTTTCTTACAAACTCTCTTTGGGGGATCACTCACTTGGTCTCCGCTGAGCATGAAAGTCGACTGAGCCTTGTGTGAACCTGACCTCAAGTCCCAGACCTTCATCTGTCCCCTGGCGTTCCCCGTTAGCAGCTCATTGTGTTTCAGGAAGCAAACGCAATATAAGGAGCAACTGTCAGCTTCATCTGTAAGGTAAAATAGCCATATAAATACTTTAATACTTTTAACTGAAATGGCATCCAACCCACGTAGGTATTTTAACACTTATAACGAAACATAATTTTAAAACGCTAAGAGAAACATAAGGTCAATTTGACCGTCACTGTGCTTTATTGGTGTTTAGTGTGTTTATTATTGTTTTTATGTATCATTTGGCAATCACATGAGTAACAAATGATGTTTTATAACATTTTATGTCAAATCATATTTATTACGCAAAGATCATGTGACAGAAAGAAATGAAACTCCAAACTCCATGCTTCAAGACGACCAACTCTGGCCTCGGGAAAAAATCTGTATAGGATTGTTGCCCAAGGCCATATTTGTGGTCTTATAGTTGGTAATATAGCTGTTATTTTACTTCTAGCAGGTGTTCTTTTGTTTGTTGCGTTTTACTACAGCCTTTTACCGATTATACAAGGTATATTCGACCGACGATTGCCAGCCGGTAAGCGAAACACGCGGTAAATCTGACCGACCGTATTCACACAATTCGTCCAATATGTACGACAACGTTGGAAAAGACCAAATATTACGGAGAGGTGTTTGGGGGGAAGGTACTGGAGGTGACAGCCGTCAAGGTCAAATTACCGATCGGCCAATTTGACCGATGTTTTGTTTTAAGTGTTAAGCCAAGTAAGAATGAGAAAGGAGTGTAAGAAACTTTTGGCACGATTTTATAGTCTTGTTACTGACTAGGGCTAGATGGTGTTTGCAGATGAATTTAAAATTCAATGATGTGGATGTTAATCCACACATGCGAATCCTCCGACCATTGCTTACCCACACTTCGTGACCTCCAAATAGCTGGATCAAAGGATACAGCACCTATTGTTTGGAATAAACAAATTTAAAAAAGATGCAGATATGAGCTAAAATATGCTTCACGTAGCTTAAAAAGGTTTTCTAAATCAGGGTTGAAAAACAATAATCTAAATTAAAACCGGTTTTAAGTATTTTGAGTTTTACATTTACACAAAAAAGATAAGGGTAGGTATTTTCGCTACTGATTTTCAATTGTTGAAGACCCCACACAGACACACGTACATTTCTCACAGATCTTATGAAAATACAAAGTGAAGTATGCAAGAGGTGAAGTTAAAGAAAAATCGATCAGCTGGATTTATATGAGGAAATAATAAAGACATCAAAACCTGTAGTATTGAATAACACATGTATGTAATTCTTTACTGTTCACCTAGAACTAATCATCCAGGTACTTAACTGTCATTATTATATTGAAAAACCAAATAAGTTTTTCTGGTGTGAAAAACTCCCAAAAAATGCCTGCCGGATATATATATATTTTTTTTTCTCGAGGGGAAATGCTCTTATGCACCATCAGGGAGGAGAACGGTGCACTCCCCGGTGTGTGGGATTCGCACCCAACTAAAACCCCCCGCCTCAGGCTGTTGACCACTTCGGAATAACCTATTAAGGCATGAACCTCAAAGTGGAGCCTCGTATTTAAAGCTCAATGAACTTCAACTCCGATTTAGCCTTCTGAGGGAAGATCCAGGATGTTACGGATCTTCAAGTTTCTTTCTCTTGAGAACTTTCTCCACGAAGGACGTGATGAGAGTCCAATTCTCAAGAGATGTCACCATTTTTTCTACTGCGTTCTCCGGCGTAAATTCACTGATCTCCAGCAGAAGCTGCCTCTTGTGAAGATAGGCTCGGAACAACCCATGTCCGGTGAGGAACTGCGTGATGAGGAAATTTATTTCCCCAAACCCACGATCAACCCACACAGACAGGTCCGGAATGAGTCTCCGCGTCCAAGCCGCTCTAGACTCATTTCGCCACCTCTCTTGCCACTGGTGCATGGAGGCCTCCCTGGCCACCCGTGTCGCTTCCCTGGCGCCAAGTTCGGACTTGGTGATGTACACACTTCTCCTTTCCTGGGCCAACAGGTCGATCGGGACAACACCAGCTACCACCAGTGCAGCCGGCTCCGACACCGTCCGGTAAGCTGAGGAGATCCTCAACGCGGCTCTTCTTTGCACTGCTCCCACCTGTTTGCGGTAGCACTCCCTCTTGAGAGCGTCCGCCCAAATCTCACTTCCGTAAAGAAGGATTGAGTTTGTGACGGACAGACTGCCGGATATATAAACTATGAGTAATTTCTATTAATATGCTAATGGTTATATGGTGGTACAAATCCAAATTAGATTATGCTATTATCGAAGCCTTTTGGCAGAAAACAAATTACGTACCGTAAACTCTGCTGTTGTCTTCATGTCTGGTACAGAGTAAGTTGATTCTGCCATCTTCACCAATTGTTGCAATATCATCTTCAAAAGTGGCAAGTCCCATGCAAGCGCTTTCTTCCCCAGTTCTGTTTCAACAATAGTTCTTTAAATATTATATTAGGCCTACATAAGAACAGAATTTCAGTAACTTTACAGAATGATGCTGGTTTTCAGTTGTATATTGTTGTTGTTCACCTTAAATAGTTGAAATAAAAAGCTATGTATACACCAATTAATAAATTACTAAAAAAATCAACTGATATAAGTGGTTGAGTGGCTACCACATAGAGTAACTGGTTGGAAATACATACCTTGAAAAACCAATCCGTCTTCTGTCAATTGAAAAATATGTATTCCAAGGTATGGAATACATAAAAGGATATGATCGTTTTTGAGAAATTCAGCTTTAAACTTGGATGGATTAGATTAGATTATTGAAATGGCAACCATACCACAAGGTAGGTATTTTAAGCCAAGTATGAATGAGGGTTGATTGTAAGATGATTGTGGTACGATCTTGTAGTCTTGTTTGTTACTGACTAAGGCTGACATGTTCCTTAGACAGGACTGTTAATTAATAGCCCAACAGCCGATGGCAACTAAGGGACCTACAGTTTAACGTGGAATCGGAACCACGGCCTCTGGATAACGAATTGGTCTAATTATGAGGATGGTCTTAGCGGTAGTTTTCAATAGTGCGGATGTTAATCCACACAAGAGAACACTACACCCACCGACCATCGCTCACAACTATCCACAATTCGTGACCTCCAAGTAGCTGGATTACAGAATGACGCCACCATCCCAGTCTTATATATAATAAAATACATATATAAAATTAGACATGGATATGTCTTAGCTCTGGGAGAGGGGGTGTAGGCAATTTGTAAGATTAAAATTTGTAACAGGTTTCCATAGAAAGTACTAGGCCTATAGCTATTGTATTGAATTTTTAATATAACTTAAAGGCACTAAGAATAACAACAGCTGTTTAGATGAACTGAAAACATTCCCCTTAGACATATCCATGATCTAACCTATTTCCCACAGGGAAGTAGATACAAACATTTTTAGCGATTTATGCTAAATTTAAAACATTTTTACAACCACAATACTTGCTCATTTGACTGCAGGGCTTACGTGTGAAAGGATGTAAAAAGTAAATTTCATTTTATTTACTTTTCAAATATAAATTTCTTTCAAACTAAATACCATATAATCAACCACACAGAAAAGTAAGAAACCATCACTTACGGGAAGAAATGAAGTTTGTCCCATCGGGATACAGAGGTGAAGTGTGTGCAATTGGCTTGTGTACGATCAACCACCTTCAACAGCTCCACACTCCCAAGCGATGAGGCCACCAGGAAATGGTTTGGGTTAATAAACTGAAGGACAAACAAATCTATAAATAATCCCATTCTATGACAACTTGTTAAACTGGTTCACACCTGGAGTTGGGGTGTGCCAATAGAAGTAAACATATTCGTTTAAGCCTTATGGATAACCTCGGTATAACTTTAATATTCAATGACTGTAATGAAATGTCTACCAAGCGATTATTATACAAAGGTAATAGTGATGAGGATATCTTAGAGCTAATACATGGTTGTCACAGACATTTTGGTCCTCAGGGACACCTCCCCTATCTTTTTCTTCCAACATCCTATGCTTCTGGGGCTAGCACAAAATGCCCATTTCAGGCAGACATACCTGAACATTTTAGTCTTCTAATTTGTATCCATAACAAAGAAGACAGTTCTTCCTTTATAAAAATTGTTGAAAATATTGTTTCATACAACTTAGGCCTACTGAACTCAAAACACAAAATGGAAAAAAATTAGTTTTACCGTTATAGTTTATCTTTATTTTAAGTTTTATGTTTATTTGTAGAGTAACATATTACATTTAAAAAGAAAATTTGTCTTCAATTTAACCCTTTAAGGAGTAACGACGTTTTAAAACGTCTTTATTTGAGAGCTGTTAAGGAGTGAGGGTAAAAATTCAAAACACACCTCAAAAGAGTATTTTTTCACTAAAATACATTCCAACATGGAGTGAATATAGTTAGAAACATATTTTAGGTTCAAAATGCCCTAAAATAAACATTTTAGAACTTTTTTCAAACAATTTTTCAATAAAGTAGCTAAAGAAAGCACCTAGTGATGTTTAGCAAACGAATAACTCTCAGCTACAGAGATACAGACGTCAATAATAGGGGAGTGTAGAACGCTTTCACTTTTATTCAGTGCTAATAAATAACAGGTCCTGACTTTGCAAAAAAAAATATATATAATATCCCTAAAAAATCCGGATCTCTCATATCCGGACGTGATTTTGAAAGAATACAAAAATTTGAAAACAAGGCCAATGTTAACTCAGTAGTCGCGAACGATGTTTGTAACGCGCCGGTTGCTGAACGCGGGGTTGAAGCGATGTGGACAGCGGTAATGTTCAAAAGCAGAGTAGAGGGAACGATGAGTCACCCTTGTCCAGAGCGCCTGTGTCTTGAGCACTCACTACTCTCTGTATTCTGTGCTATCTGGTGCAAGGTCACTGACTCACAAAACAATAAACCTCCCCACCCCATCTCGTGTACTATAGTGACAACACCCGCATTAGTGGTCAGTGTCGCCTTTGTTTTGCTTGAGTGACGGTTTTTCTTGGAACGGTTTGTTTTAGTTTCTATTACTTTACTCTACATATGTACTGTAACTTACTGCTTTATACTGTATTAAGTAATTTATTTAGTTTTGATGTCATTAAAATATTACAACAAAAATTATGTTTTTATATTTAATATACGGATGCTGTATTCCCTTCTCATATCCGGATTTTTTCCTATCTGGATCGGCTGTCGTTACACTAGTCCGGATAAGAGAGAGTTTACTGTAATAATATATAACTTTACTAATTAAGTTAACGAAAATGATTGAGATGAGTAAATAAATTAAAATAAAATATCATTTTTTGTTACTTTATGTAAGCTAACCTTAATTTCGGTGATATCACCATTATGTTGGTGAGAATACACCTTGCATGGAGTCAAACCCAAGTCCTCATCATTTTCCAAGACTGGGTACATCCAAAGTGTAATTTCGTTTTCCTGTAAAATTATTAAGATATAAAAATAATTAAACTTGAGGCAAATAAAGTATTAGGCATACTAAGGCATATTAGGCTACATAATTTATGGCTGTGATTGACTAAAAACATTATTCATGGTATTTTTGACCTGAAGATTCAACTCTGTATAAGCCCTACTAAGAGAGATATTCAATTTTAGAAATTACCATATTTAAAATTAGGCTAACACCAAAATCTTTTATGAAAAATTGCAAAATGCTAACATTTGGTACTTAGAAGTAGTATCTAAAATATTCTATGAGATAGAATTAGGACCTAGCCTATTAACCACGATAGAAATTGTAAAAAACACGAAATTTTTTAAAATAATAATGCTAAAGAAAAAGCCAAATAATGATCATATAAATTTAAAAGTTGACTATAGGTATAAGATAAAATAATTGGTATCTTACCTCGTCATCCCAACTACCGGTCACAAACGTTTCACTATTTGAGCCAATTTCTGGTTTCCACCTAACTTTACTTATTTTCTTTGACACATAAGATCCTTGAATGTTATCTGCCATTTTAATAATTGTATAAAACTTTCTCTCTCTCGGTGCCTTTTATAAAGTATCAATTCCTTTCCGACTTATTATAATTTATCTAAAACCTAAATAACACCAAGACCGCCAAATTCAGTTATGAACGATCCGACATAACCTAAAACAACAACAACAATTGGAAAAAAATAAAATACCGAATCAATTTGCGATACATAATCGATCACATCACGTTATTATTGGAATGAAGGAATATCCTATTTCTACCTATTTTTACCTGTTTCTGGAGTTTTTACACAATTTCTCAATTCCTTCTCTGCAGCTTTTGAGGATCGAGAAGAGGTACATCTGAGCCTTTGCGACCTAAGCAAGGCATTTGATGTGGTTTCGCACGACGTCCTTCTGGCCAAGCTTGGGAGATATGGAATTTGTGGCAGAGTGTTAAAGACCCTATGGGACTATCTTCGTAACAGGAGGCAGGTGGTTTCTCTTAGAGGAGCCTCTTCGAGCATAGAGAACATCCTGCACGGCGTTCCTCAAGGCTCTACCCTCGGACTCCTCCTCTTTGTTGTAATGATAAATGACCTACCATTAGGTGGTCGCTCACTGCTGCTTTTTGCGGATGACACAACCCTGGTTACAAGAGGCAAAGATGGAGCAGGGATGCAGTTGGAGGCTAGTGGTCAAATCAAATCAAATCAAAATCTTTTATTGCCATGAAACTTTTAAAGAAAAGCATGGACAATTGGTCAATATATTACTTCTTAGGAGTAACAATATGAATAACACTTAAAAACACCACATATAAATAAAACATTAATATAAGATGAACTTATCACTTCTTGAACCCTGTAGTATTCTTTTTTAATAAGAAGCAGTTTCAAATTTCTCCTGAACCTATCAACATCAGCTTCTCTGTTCTCAGGTTTGGTTGACGAGTAGGTTTGGTCTTCTGACACAAGCCAGGAGATGGTTTGTTGAAAACAGGCTCTTGATTAACGAAGAAAAGACGAAATCAATTATTTGTGCCCTAAGGCCTGGAGGGAGTGATGAAGCAGTGAAGCTGCTGGGTTCCTGGATCGACCCTAGACTGAACTGGCAGCAACATGTTGACAAGGTGTGCACAAGGCTTGCCAGGGTAGTATACCTATTAAGAAAACTAAAGAATCTGATCACCAGACCGTATCTGCTGATGACCTACCAGACCCTGTTCCATAGCCATCTATTGTATGGCCTGGTGGCTTGGGGTCACTCCCTTGCTGCACAGCGAGTTCTACTACTCTTACAAAAAAGGGCAGTAAGAGTTATCACAGCATCTGGACATAGAGATCACTGCTGGCCTCTTTTCACCCAACTAGGTATTCTCAACGTCTTTGGCCAGTATGTCCTGAATTCGCTGGTGCTCCTAAAAGACAACTTGCAGCAGTTTGGCGGGAGAGACGCGGTCCATGGGTATGACACTCGAGGGGGGAGACGTATTGACATACCACGTTGTCGTCTTGGCCACACACTTAGAGCTATCCTCATCTGGCAATAAAAATGTTTAACACCCTGCCAGCTTAAGTGTGTGATTTGGACTCAAAGAGCTTTTAGTTGAAAGTCCGTGAGTGCCTTGTAAATAGGCCCCTCTATAGACTGGATGAGTTGGATGAGCGGCCACTTTTTGCCCCATCAAACCCCATCTAGTCACGTCCGCCGCGTTTTTATTTTGTGTATGTGTTGTGTGTCATGTTTATATTTTTTAACATTAGTAACGCAATCTATCCGACCATGTCGGTCATGGATGCAGACAAGTATTCAAGTAAGTAATTTACTCTATGATATGGTTTAGTACTCTCTGCTTCTGACTACATATGGTGATTGGCTGACTCGGGTGGACGAATGTTGAAATTGAATGGGACGATTTTAGTTTGGAGGGAATGCGAATTTAGGACGGTAGCTAACATTTTATTTAATGACAAGTGTCAACCAATCATTTCTTTGTAACTTGGTAGACCTGTTAATTGGGTAAAGTCGAAGAGTATATTTTAGAAGAGAAATTTAAACAAAATAAATACTGAAATATATCTCTATTATCGTTTTGTTCATATTTGCTCACCAAAGTGATTCAACTATGGATGTGGTAAGTCAATCAGAAATCAGAAACTTTTTATTGCCGTGTTTTGCTAAGTACAATGTGACAATGTCAAACTTAAAACTAAAAAAGAAATGTCTACATAGTCTACATTATTTAAAGTCAATAAAAAAATGATAAGTTAATGTTTTCACATTTCAATAGCAATAGCTTAGGCAATGGAATAAACCATGCCATAGTAAAACAGATCTTATTGTCAGGCTCAAACATGCAAGCATTAAAAGACTATTAGGAATAAAGAGTTGACACGTCAAAACAGCATGCTATTGAAATTTTCTTTAATAAACTCCTAGGCGTAAAAGGGCCTTAGAGCAAGCCACTCTTGCAAAATATTCTTAAAACTACTCATGCTGTACTAGGAAGTTAAACATTTTAATTCCTACTGAGCTAAACCATCTTTTTCATTTTGACAGCCTTACAAAAGGTACATCTAGCAAGTGTCTGTTTCTAATAACATGCAAATGCATTGAGCCTCTACAAGTGTAACTTTCTAGGTCAGACTTAACTCGTACAAGGCAAACAAATATAAACATATTTACAATTGTCAGTATTTGTTCAGACTGAAACAAAGGCTTGAAATGCGCATCAAAGGGTGCTCCACATACAATCCTAACCGCCTTTTTTTGGAGCACAAGAAGTTTTTTAACATCAGCTCCATTGCCCCACAATAACAGACCATAGCTCAAGATTCGATTAAAGAAAGCATGATAAGACATTTTCAAATATGGCTTAGGAATTAAAATTCTATGCCTTCTTAACAAGTAGAGTACCTTATTGAGCCTAACACATAGTGATTCAATATGGGGTGACCATGTAAGGGAAGAATCAAGCCAGATTCCCAAGAGTTTAACATTTTTTTCCACATCTAAATGCCCGAGGTCTGGCTTGCCAAGAGTGAATATAATATTCTGGGTTTTAGAGTCATTCATTAGCAATCCATTTGTTCTGAACAAATCGATTACTTATGAATAATTTATCAATTAGTTCGAAATTGCCCCTTTTTGTTATAAAGTGAGTGATTTTATTCTATGTACAGTTGATAATAATTAGAGGAAGATCATTATGTTAAAGAAAGGATGAAGGTTTATCTAATCTATGGAGAACACCTTCAATCTGCTTTTGCTAAATTGAGAAGACATCCTCCTAACCCTTGAATGTTTGTCCAATATAAAGAACTATTATCTGGAACTTGTACAGTACTTATAATATTGTGTGTTTGTAAATACCTGGAGCTTAGTCTTGGGCGATGTCAATGCATTTATGTAATGTTTCATGACAAATAAAATTGTCATTCTTAAGGTCAATTATAGTTTATGTCATTTACAGAATATTAAAGTATTATTATATGCAAATTGTATGATTCCAGCTTCTAAAAGAACACTTGAACCGTACAAGGGTACTTATGGAGTCGTTGGAAGTAGTAAAAATTTGTGATGATGATTTAGCAGCAAAACTAATTTTGGATATTAGAAGAAGTATGAATAAGTCTCAAATTTTGTTAGAAAATCTTGAAAGAGTTCATGAAAGTAAAAAGAATATTTCTGATGAAATGGATGTAAGTAGACTAAACTAATTGAATTAGAGTTCATGATTGGTTACCTTTTCCTCACAATTAAGCCTTTGTACTTGGATGAGAATTTATAACTTGTCCTGTGCACTCGAATGTCCAGCTGTACTGGTCATCACCATTTTCTCGCCAAAGTGGAATTAATTTTTGTATGAGCTGTCCTCACCGCTGGGATGGCCAGTGGTGCTGGACGTGATGAAATTCGAGTAGCGGTCGGAAGGCCAGCAGTACTGGCCACTAAATATAATCATCCGTTTCTTTTTTGAATTTTATATGCTGCAATCTTTCAGGAAACTAATGAACTAGCGAATCAAATGAATTTCCGCTTCTAAAACCATACATTTGTTGGAATTTAAGGTTATGCTTAGTACGTTGTTCTGCTGTTCTAATGTTGCGTTTACTGAAAAGTGGTCATATTTAATGCTAATAACAGCTGTTTTTTGTAAATAACTGTACATTTTATTAATAATTCATTATTTATTTTAGTAGTAACCACAGTAGATAATAAACGTAAACATAACAATAAATGATAATTTAAATTCGGATGACTTGAGGCAATTATTGGAGGAGTATGACAAAAATGTTTTGTCATATTATTTAATTGTGAAATAGATAATGTTGTATTGACATTATTCTTTATTTTCGCTCATTTGCTTTTATTGTCCTTACAAACATTGTTGTAAACAAACCAGGTTTGACACAAAAATAATTCCGAACTGGTGGTAAAGGTTGTCGATCATGGCTGCCGAGCTGACAAAGGAATGTAGCGTGGCCAGTACTGCTGGCCACCCGAGCGGCATGGACAACATCACAGGAAATAATTCCGAGCTGTCAAGGAGTTGGCACGGCCAGGGCTATTGGCCAACCGAGCGCAAAGAGTTAATATCTTTTGCCACCGGAAGTAAATTCTAATATACAGTAAAGTCTGGTTTATCCGGACAGCCGAAAATCTGGATGATCTGAAAAAAATACCATTTTAGACATCCTCGTTGCACAGACAACGATCGTGAATAGCACCTGCAATGTTAGTGCTGCATATTGCTTGTAACCTCTTTACAACAACATAGCTGCAAAATATTGTGAGTGTTTAACGTGTTAAAAATTTGTTTTTAATTTTATTAAAAGTTAATATTATTAGTTTTAGGTAGGAAATAAATCACTCTTGTACTATTAAAATAACCTTAATCATTTTTCAACCACTCATGACCACAGATTCAGTATGCACAATGACAGTAAAAATAATTCTGAAACAAACAACCACTGTACATCTAACCTCAAACACCTACAATTCAGTATTAAAATGTCTAATAGTGACCGCTCGCGCATGCGCCAAGTACTGATAGCGCTTCTCTTAGAAACACCCCCAATACAGAGTATGGGTTCATCATGTTAGTACACATTCATCGATAGTAACACTTGCCGCGTCCAGGAAGGTACTGCGGTTGCGTCTGAAATTTTGAAGAAGCTTGGAGATATAATTTATGACTCAACTGTTATTTATATAATTTTTTTAAAAACCCATTCGGATAATTCGGATCCTGATAAACCGGACTTTACTGTAGTTATACCGTATACATATATGCTGATAAGTGGATAATCTAAACCGTTTTTTTATGATCATGAAGCCTAAAAATGGTGCCATTTGAAGGGTAAATAGAATTATATTGTTACAGTTCAGCTTATTATTACGACCTAGCAAAAATATAAGCTACCTTTCTTATCAAATTGTACCTAAGTGTTTCTTGAGCTGACACTGACTGGTGAGATAACTCTTCCAGTTTCCAAGCTGTCCTGATGTAGTGGACACGTCAGCTGTTCAAGTCACTATTCAGTTGTCACCATGGCAACCAATTGTTATTTTTGGATTTGTTTATTTTTATACTTTAACCCACTAGTTGATATGTAACACGTTTTGTTAACCTTTTCAGTGCTCTGTATTTTTCATGTTATTAATGTATTCAAACAATTACTTAACACCAAACAAACACTAAACGTGTCCCCCACTTTAACCACAACCAAATCTCAACCCCTCCGATGGTTCAGTGACGACACGTCGGCAGCATTAGCGCATTTGTGTTGGTTCATGGCCGATGTGTTGTCAATTTCTTTCATTGTTTTTTTCGTGCTTAAATCTTTCACTAAATATAGTATATTTGGTATTGCTAGAAACAGCAGATTCCACTCTTCCAAGTCTCAAGTTCTCAAGTCGTATTTCACGACACATTTACAAATTTAATAAGAAGTTGCAGGTGGAGGCATCTGTTGTCAAATTAGTGAACTTGTTAGACACCATCACCTTTGTGACCGTGTTGCCCTCTGGGGGCAAGCAACCAAACCTGTTCATGCAGTATGTCTTAAAGACAAGTAACCGCTTTCTATGACTATGCATGGTAGCTGAATTGGTAAGAGCGCTACACTGACGAGTGTAACGTTCTAGCCATTCGGAAGTGCTAGGTTTCGAATCCCAACAATGAGCAATCCAAATTTGGCTTGCATGGTTTAGTGGTGAGAGGGGTCCACCTTAAATAAACGGTGGCCGGCTTGGGTGGAAGTTGACGGCATTTGTAGGCTTAATTGGGATTGCAGTGGACACCTGTTTGCTTTTGTGGTTAGTAGTTATAAGGGTAAGGGAAAGGCCTTGTGGTTTTTTTATACTTAATATCTTAAGAAGATAAATAATTATTTTTATGTTACAGCTAAAGGTAAAAGGTTTGCCACTTATAGGGTTAATGAGTGTACAATACGGCTAGACTGTGACTGGACAAAAATATTACTCCGTGAAGAACAAACAGCTGATAGCGTGGCTTGTTTTCGTCGTTAATTGTTTTTATTGATTTTTCGTTGAACATAGTTTGGTATTTGGTATCGTTAGAAACATCAGATTTCACTCTTTCTTTTCGTGAACATACTATAGGCTAAGGCTAGATTGTGACTGGACAAATATACTACTCCATGAAGAGCGATCAGCTGAACTCAGGTTTCTTTGGTTACAGTCCTGTCGAGTTGTTGTGTTCCAGGTTATTATTAATAATTAAACAGTACAGTAAACAGTACATTATCTATATTATATAAATTAGTATATTATATTACTATTATCGATTGCTACTCTTCTGGAGGCCCAAGAAGGGTGGTAGAAAACCCAAATCACCAAGCAGTTAAAGTACAAACAGTGAAGCCAAATGATCTTGGACCGATCAATCGCCTCGAATCCGCGCATCAGTGAGCTCAGTTCTTTGCCGCGACAAATACACGATTAAACTATACTATTAATTGAATGAAATTGCTGAAATTTTGCAAACTTGTAGTTTAGATACTGAGGATAGCGATAGTGTTGATTTAAAGATCATATTAATTATAATAACTAATTAATTAAATTATATTTAAACACTTGTCGATCCATTTTCTAGATCTAGACATGAAAAAGTTGTATAGCGAGGATTTTTTTATTTTTGGTCAGAAACTTTTTGTCAGCGAGAAGTTTTAGGTAAATAACCAAATTTAATTATACAATTCACAAATTTTTTTTATCATGTTTGGTTTTCTTGCAAAGTTAGGTATAATACCGGTAATTACTTCCGTCACATCGCGCCGCGCCCGACTACGCGACGGGTCGGCCGCGGCCAAATTAAGTCAATGTTACCCTTATGTAATGTTATTAATTACATTTTAAATTAAATGTTCACAATGGATTTCACAATTATGATTAAATATTTTTTACAAATATTTATTAAGAGGCGGCAGGAGTCAGTCCAGGCGCTCACACGCTTGACATGACATGGGTTTAATTATCTTTTAATTGCTCGTAAAGGAAATTATTAAAAACAAATACCAAATAAAAAGTATTTTATAGGCCCTTATCTACATATTATGTGTTAAAATACCAAAACTAATGCTTAGATATTTTATATTTTTTTTAAATTAGAAAATTAAAATCCCATAAGGATAAACAAAACTAGTTCCGTTGTATTATTTTTGTTTATCGAAGGAAAATATTTCAAACTTTGGACCTAAATAAACTTCACATATTCATAAATAAAATGTATTGAATAACTTTTAGTATTTGATTTGCTCTTAGCCATAATAATTTTTTTTAATTTTATAATTTGATACAATAAATTTTTTTAGAGTGCGTGCACTGTTCATTTATTTTATATTAAATATTGCTCACTAGACTATGAATCTGTCTTCTAGAAGGGTGGTAGAAAACCCAAATCACCAAGCAGTTAAAGTGATTCTAAAGTGATTGAGGGTTTCTTTGTATATATGCATATGTAAATTTTTGTGAATATTTTTGCAGTTTTTCAAGATAAATTTATTAAAGGTAGTATTTTCTTATTCAGTGTAAAAAATGGACTAAACATATATTTCAAAATTTTTATTTAGTCACATTTCGTTTTTATATAAGTGAATATAACAAAAAAGATTTTGAATTTTTTTAAACCAGGGTTTTCAGAAGTACTTTGAAAGTAACTTTTTATTACATTCTGAGATAGTATATTATTTTCTGAATAAAATTATATGACAGTAAATATTTTGTTAAAAGTTGTAATTTGTCAAAGTAAAATTTTTATAGATATTCTAAAATAATCTTGTAAATACCAGGGAGCAGCCTGAACCACCCAGAGTAATATAGTGACCCACTGGAGGGTTAAAAGAAGCTAAACAGGTATCCACTGCAATCCTAATTAAGTCTAATGCCATCAACTCCCACCCAAGCCGGTCCCCGTTTATTTAAGATGAGCTTTCCCGCCCCTGTACTAAACATTCGCAAGCCAAATTGGGATTGCTCATTTAGCACCTTGCGGGATTCAAACCCTAGCACTTTCGAAAAGCATCCGACGTTTTGCTCGTCAGCTAGCGCCGTAAACCTCTCGGCCACCTGTGGTTAGTCAGACTTAGCGCTTAATTAACTGTAGAGCATACTCTAACAGAAAAACAGAGAACTATATGAATTAGTTCTAGGCTGAGCTCATAGGTAGCAGTTTGGCAGGCCCCAAGCAAAAAACAGTTTCACTAAATCGTGGATTGTTGACGCCAATGCCAACTTTCGGTATGCTAACGAAGATATAGGCCTATAGTTTCTTAGCACTCAAAGTGTTAATACAACTCACATTTTGTTTTGACTATTTCTGTTATTATATTATTAGTTTATTTTATGTTAGATTCGTTTGTTGCAGATCTATAACAATCAGATCTTGAATCCAAATAAATTACTGTGAATTAATTTTAATTTCCATTTTTTACAGAAACTTTCAGATACATTGGACAATTTATCACGTTGGAATGATGAAATATATGAATTAAACAAGGAATATTTTGATAATCAATCATTCAATACACAGACATCCCCAAATAATGAAAGCCAGGTACATTTGATTAGATTAGATTACTGTTTGAAATACTGATCTACCAAGGTAGTATTTTAAGCCAAATATGAATGAGGAATAAGTGTAAGTTTATTGTGGCGCAATCTTGTAGTCGATCTTGTTACTGACTAAGGCTGACATGTTCCTTAGACAGAACTATTAATTAGTAGCCCAACAGTCAATGGCATATTTAAGGGACCTTCAGTTTAACGTGGAGTCCGAACCATTGCCTCTAAATAATGACCTGGTCTAATTATGAGGATGGTCTTTGCAGATTAATGTAGTATTCAACAGTGCAGACTTTAATCCACAAAAGAGAACACTACACCCACCGACCATCTCTCACAACTATCTTCAATTCTTGACCTCCAAGTAGCTGAATTTAAGGACGTCGCCACCTTCCCAGTTGAATTAGCTTTAGGTCAATGGGATTGTTTGTAACATTTCATAATTTAGAAAATATTTTCGAAGATGTATGCAAAGATGGATTCCTAATTCAAGGTACGCAGAAAGATAATTTTAAAAGACTTCAAAGTAGCTGGATTACAGGACACCCCATGGTCCCAGTTTTTATTGAGTGGTATTACTGGTAATGGTTAAGTTATTAGACTAAAGATTCTCTACCATATATTATATAAACCCTCCCAGAACAATACCAAAGCGGACAAAACTAGCCAATTAAATTCTTTAATTTTATTTTTCCATAACTTATCATAGGGCAATAACACACTCAACACAAAAACATCGAGTTCAACTGATAATTGTAAACAATAATTTTATACTGATAATTGTAACTTGATAAATTATTGTTTATATACCCATGAATTCACAGGTGAAGAGTTATGTACAAATGTAATAATTTGTTGTATGAATATGGACTATATGTTAAAGGTACGTAAAAATACATAGAAAAATTGTTGTATGTATAAAAAAATTATTTAAATTTTATATCTTACTACCGTAGTAAATTGCTAAAATACAATTCCAGGTAAATCCTAAAGAGTAGAGGAGGTTATATAACAGGTTGATCCATTATTTAAACAATTTTTATTTGATCGAGGGAGTTCCACACTACAGGCTGGCCACCTGAGTGTGTTATGTATTTTTCCTGCCTAGCCCTCAAAAATAGGCCTTGATTCAGTGATATGTAATTTTTTTCAGAACGGATATAATGAGGAGACGTCCAGAGATTCCGAAGCGTCACCGATCCCTTCTACCTGGGTCAATGGATACTTGGATACTCCAAAGTATCACCCACAAGCTAATGGGAGGGGTCTTGAACAACCGTCGTCTGCAGATGCGCATATTCCTGTCATCACTCAGCTCCATCCCAGTGAAATGCAGAATGTCCCTACGTGAGTTTCCTTTCTTTTTCTTTTAGTCTATACAAGATACGTAATAGGCCTTAAGGTTAGGGTATCTTTATTTTCAAACGATTTTTGCTTACCTACAATAAACGGTGTTGGATAGTTTGGGTTAAAATGGATTTTGTTTTTAAAGTCCAGTTTCTATTTTATTATTATACTTCTATGGCCAACTTTAGACCACTTACTAGTCCACTTTCAGTCAATGTACTGGTTAATCATTTATTAGAAATAAAAACGAGAAAATCCAGAATAAGGAAGTGGCTTGTAATGGGAGAAGTTCATTCAGTTTTGCTAAGAATATTGCTTGGTCATCCTTTTTGCTGCCTCTTACCTGGGAGCTATTTTAGTTAACCCTTCTAACCTAGAATTTTAAGAGCCCTTCCAACACCTTGGATGGCATTATTTTGGGATTTGGACCAACTATTTTCAGAAAACCTGAACTGAAACTATTTATTAAATGTTCATTTAACCATGGTGCAATGTTTTTGTCTAGGACCATTACAAACTAATATTTGAAAACATCCGAAAATAACCTAGATCCAGGCAGTACTCACAATGTCAGTTTATCATAAAACGTCTTCTTGAAACAAATTTTTCATTTAAAATTTACTATTTTTTTATTTTGTGTATTTATTTATTTTTTTGTGTATTTTTTTTATTTTCTACGCCAGTGGCATTTTTAACGTTTTGATGGGGAACGGTCCAAACCCCGGTCTTGTTACTACCTAACGTCGACCTGTTGTTAGGAATCATCATTAATTAGTAGCCCAATGACAAATGGCGACTGGGTCCAGATTCGACCCTTGCGGGATTCAATCCGGCGACCTTCAGTTTTGAAGGCGGGTATTATAACCACTACACCACCCAGCCAGTTATTCTGACAACACTTAACAGTAACAAAAAATAAAACACTGTAAAACTAACACAAAAACATTGGCTTCCCACATTATACCGGACATTATACCACATTAAACCAAACAAACCAAGTGGTTATTGTCTGGTCTTCCAGTTGAGATTTTTTCAGTTTTCCTCCTTTCAAAGACAGAATAATGACAAAAACAATTGTGCTAGAAATGTAGACAGCGTTCTCCAATATTGAGAAGTTCCAAATAGTTCACAAAAATCCTGTAAGGTAGCAGCAAAATACAGTACTGACAAATGCGTGTAGAGCATGGAAACCGGCGGCTGGTGCGTCATTGACAGCATGTGCACAGTATGTCAACGGGTGTTGAAGGGTTAACAAACAACTAAATAGTTGTAAAAGTCTTCAAAAGCAAAACTTCATCCTTCTACTTGGCATTTTGCCTTGTCTTCTTTTAAAGTTTGTAAAATTTTTTATTCATGCGTATATAGCTCAGAATCATTAAAACCCTTCGTAAAGCTAATAAATCTTTTATAATGGGAAAGGGTTGTAAGCCCTAATTTTTAATGACCTGCCACAAATGTTGTTTCACCTCTTCGTAAATCCCTTGTCATAAATCATAGTTGCAGGAATTAGAACTAGTTTGGGTCAGAGAACTGGAATTTAGTTGGTTAAGAGTTTATTAACTATCTTGGAGAAGAAAATATAATAGACATTATATCTGCGATTTGTATTTTTAGGTACATGAAAGGAAGACTGACTTGTGAAAATATTAACTCCTTCGTCAATACGCTGAACTCTGTATTGAAGCAGAAATACTCGATATCGCTGCTTAAAAGGAAAGACGTCAAAAGGAAAGACTTAGTCCAGTACTGTGAATGGAAGTCTCAAGAACAGGAGTTCGCAATGGGCGGTAGGTATTAACAATTGTACCTCTTACCCTAACTCCTTGGCCACTCAAACCTAAGAAGTCTTTCAGTCTCATTAACAATTTGCTTCCACTGCTGTTGGTCTGATGCTAGGTCTAAAGATGCTCTCATTAGATCAATCCGGATCTGGTCCCTTCGTATTAGGTTCAGCCTTCCTAACGGGCAAATGCCTTGTGGTTGTCTTTCTGTAATCCTCTTAATCATATTTTGATTCTTCTCTCCTTTCTGTATGTCCTGCTCATTTAAGGCATTTACATTTACTATATAGCTACAATATCTGGGTCCTTGTAAAGGTCTTGGAGTAAAAATTTATATATAGTTATAGTTTATATATATGTGTCTGTGAACACGATAACTCTCGTAAAAATGGTCCGAACGAGACAAAATTTGGTAGAGACGTGTATTCCTACATTTGCTCAGACGAGTTTGTAAACCAGACATATCGGTCAATCGGAACGGGTAGTTTGGGGGGTTTTGTACCCAAAAAATGGTTTTATTTGCATTTTTCCCATGTAATTTTTAAAAATTTCTAATTTTATCTTTCACCATTAGAATCATCTCAAAAAACTACACAATTATTTAGTTCCTTAAAGTTTTTCTCTATCTCCAAGGGTTACTGAGATATTAAAAAATCTAAACACAGTACTTTGTATTTGGCTTCGTATAGTTGGGATCAATACTTTTATGCTAAAAAATTATAGTTTATGTGTTCCTCACAGCAGAAAACCTGCATACTCTTTCCCAAGTTAATCTTAGGGAGAATAGGAAAACTCCTTTTTTTATGCCCAGATAATGATAAAACTTGGTATATGGTCAAAATAAAATTAGTTTATGATAAAAATGCCTACTTTCAGTGTTACTCAAAGCAGCAAACCTGCATACTCTTTTCCATGTTAATGTTACGGAGAATAGGCAAAATACTCTAATTTATCAACAGGTATTGATTGGTCAATTTGTTATATACTTGTATTATTATTGCCATACTATTAAGGTGGAAATTCACTGAGTACGTAGGTGTGCTGCGACGGGGATATTTTGATGTTCTTAGACTTTTCTTCACTAATCTTAAATCCAATCTAATTTGCTTCCCTTTATGGTTTCTTTACCCAGGTTTTTTTCCAATTCTGCAATTGTACACTTATGAAAATATTGAATTCTTCCCATTGGGGCAATAGGAAGTATTCAATCATTTAGAAGGAGAAATATCTTATTACTCTTGTTTGAACATTTATTTGTGTCACTAATGACAAATCTCATGAAGGTATATAAAAAAATCATATATAAAAATATAAAATTCATCATTAAATATTGAATTAGTTAGTTATTTGAATCTGAGTATTATAGTATATACACGTTTTACCTATATACCATCCGGTGTCACTGATAATGCAGAGCATACCATCTTCTTCTGCGGCAGGTGGCATAACAGCTGATTCTCTTTATTGATCGGTGTTGGGCCTCTGAGCCCTTGGTGGAAACAATCCTTTGTTCTGAAGAGAACTCCGAATCGCCAGCTTTGGCGTTCTTACAAGGGGGAAATTTTTTGTGGGCACAAGTAGAGACTTGCTACAGAGAGCAACCGGCAACTTAGTGACTTGAGTCAGTGGCACAGTTGGTAGTCGGTGGATTTTAAACTTGAGTCAGTGATGGCCCGGGTTTTCCAATAAGTTTTTTGATAAAAATGACAGCACTGATGTACTGTCTACATTGTAATGTGTTGGCTAAATCCTATCTTTACTTGGTACATAGATCACAGATCTCTAGTCTACGTGGATAAGAAAAGTATAGGAAATAGAGAATAGGTTAGAAAAAAAAGTAAGTATGGTATAATAAGTAAAGTATAGGAAAAAAGAATGGCCTTAAAAACCTATATTTTTGGACAAGTGTGCTGCTTTAATAAGTAAAAGTGCTAATGAAGAAAAAATTGTTGCAGGTAAACCATTCTTCACAACAGATGATTTACTGAACCTTGGAAATCATAAATTAGACAAAATCACAGACAAAATATTTCAGATCCTTCGGCACAGTAATCGCCTTCGCCAAACTAGAGTCAACGGCAAAGTCGTGGTTTACAGTCTCATTTGAGAAAGAACTCCTATCGGTGAAATATGGTTACGGAAGAGGAACGTAACAGAACCAGATATGATATATTGATATATGTGATATATTGAAGCAATTTTTAAATTATTGACCTACTTAGCTGTATTGATGCAAGTGAAAAACTATCATTGTATGTACCAACTTATTTATTTCCATATATGCCCTAAAGTCATTAAACACATATGTGTACTGTAATCTGGTATTACACAGCTGTTCACAATGCAAACAGTTTTATTCATCATGACGACACACTAGATACTGCGCATTTGCGTGGACGGGGAGAGAGACCACAGACAAAGAAAGAGGGATAAGGAATGAGACTGTCGGAAGTCAATGAATCACTTTCTATTTGTTTAAAAATTATTTTTAATCTTATTACGTGATGAATACAGTTTTGCTATGTTTCAATTCAATTAAATCTATTGTTTAAATTACTGTCTACGTTTATATATTTTGAAAACATTCTGTATCAAAAAAATTAACGAACTAACGGAAAAAAAGAATACTAATATAAAATATTATTTCTATCAATTAAAACATATGACAATCAATCAGTATTATTGCCCCTAGCCATGACTACATGCACTAATATCATGTGGTACAAAGATACTGCATAAAAGGGCAAAATAATCACAGATATCATTAAGAAACAACACACTCTCACACCTTGTTTTTTTAACATATTGTTTTAGTTTTTTTTAGTTTATTTTCTGTTTATTATTTTATTTTCATTAGATGATTAACAATTATGTTTTAATATTTATAAGTTTGTAATTGTGTACATAATATTTTTAATTGAATTTGTCCCAAGTTGTGTATAGTCTTTGTAAAAATGTCAAATAATGGTTTGCAGAAGTTATCAGTGACGAAGATCTTTTTAAAGGGTGCGGACAACTAACGATGTATTTATAAACTAGCGTGGTTCTACATGAATACTTTGAATTATTTTCCTCATTCCGATTAACCGTGTTTTCAGTTATCCGTGTCCCCTCTCGCGCTGATTAACCCGGATAATCGAGGTTCTACCATATATAGATAAATAGATGCTAATAATCACTTTTCACTGCCATTGACACTGGCGTGTCAATCACCACTTGGAGGGTTGATGTAAAATATGGCTTAAATTATATGTGATGTGACCAGGTTTGTTGGTCGAAAAATGAAATTAAACTATTCAGTACATAAATATATATTTCATTGATATGTAAAACAATAACAATAAGTTATACAATCAAATAGCAATAGAATGTGTAACATAACATATCTTAGGACAGGCCAAAGACCTTGAGAGCATTGAAAGCAGTCTGTAGGGCAACATCCTCGGGGGACTTGTGAAGGAACACAGCGATCATCTCGACTATGGCTGGAAGACAACAGGGTTCGTTTCGTTGAAATGTGCAATATCGTTGCAAAAATGAGAGAGACCTGCGATAAAATGAAAAAGGTTAAAAATGTGCACTTATCATAACTTAACTTTTGGCGAATAATTTTTTTATTTAACATTTTGTCTTCCAAATTGATTAATGTCTAGATTAAGGTTATAATACCTGCAGTCTTCAATCCAAAGTTCTTTTTTACACCACTAGTTTCTGGAACAATGTTCCCATTTTCAAGTGTACTTCAAGTTTATTAATTGGAAGGGAGTAACTTTTTTTATTTTGTTCATGGCCTCCTGGGTGGGGCAATGAAGAATGGCCTGTGATTTCCTTAAGTTCATGGGTGATCATTAGAGGTATGACTCGGGAACCTTGCTTTTCTTTTATTTCAATAAAATAAATAATATTTTAAGAAAAACTTTACTTTTTTATTTAATTAATCAATTTTTTATTGTTTTACTCTTTTGCTAGTTTTAACAATTTAGGACAGTTTTAATGTAATAAAGTGGATTTTTTTCTTACTCCATTGGGCTAAATTAGGTGCCAAAAGGAATTGCTATTTCTAAACGGCAGTAGTGTTTTTTGTACATACTATGCAATTATTGATATTTTTATATAAAGACTGTTGCCACCTGTCTTTTCCCACTTCTGCATACTATCCTCATGTTAAGCTTGACCTCATTTATGTCTTTAATACATCAAGTGCGGAAAATAGTTGCTAAAGTGTAACATCGAGCACAAAGCAAAAACATGAAAGCATCATCAAAGCAAGTAATGGTGTGGCAGAAAACATATAAAACGCGGAAATTAGATCAACGTTCCCAGAACGAGGCTGAGGTCACACTGAAGCAGGGTTGTTGACATTGTTCAAGAACGATATTTCCCGCCCTACAACAGTGGTGCTGTCGCCGCAGGGTGGAAATTTCCGTCCCGCGCACTAAACATGTTAAAACTATTTTCCTAATGCTTTTCAAATGTATCTATGTGGGATAGATTAAATATTAAATATCACTACAGTCATTCTAAAAATGTTTAATGTTTAAATGTTTGTTTTAAAAATGTAGTTATACACTAAACAATAAAACACAAATGATGCAAACATATTAAAAAAATAAGTTTTTGAAATTACAATGGCGTTGCTTATTTAATTATTTAATATCTTTTATTGCACTTTTCCAATGTGTCTGTAACTACACGTTTCTGGAGGTGGAGAAACTCAAATGACAACCTAATAATTTACATTAAAAATTAAAAGTTTAAGGTACAAATATTAATTATATCATGTAACAAATACTATACTTATCTATCATGTGCAATAAAAAACTATATTGATAACGAAAAAACAACCACAATACTCCACTTCCGAGCTAGTATGCGTTCAGACGGAGTTTGGAGCACGACTAGTAGTGCAATAGTGCTTCAAAAACATCACAGTAGTGCTCTTTTATTGGATAAGTCCAAAAAAAGATATTACATAAAAATAAGTGTTTAATTCCTTTAAGAAAAAGTGTGATTAAAGCTTTGCCCGCATGCACGCGATCCACCTTATTGCAGATCCACATAGGCAATGGTAGTTTTTCATTAGAACATTAGGGGGTAAAACATCTTTAAGTGAAATAACTATTTCACAAAAATTCTACTTTCTATTCGGATATAATCTACATGTACGTCTCAAGTAAATTTGTGATCAACATGCACAACCAGGTACTAAAAAGAGTTTACATTCTCTAATACGTTGCAGTGACAAGCATCGTTACCCTATGAGAGAGTGTTAGCATGCAAACAGTCAAAATTATGGTGAATGACCTTAAATTTAGAGCATTAATAAAAACCAAACATAGGTACCTTTCAGTCAGGGCCTCTTTGACATTAGTAGGCAGTTTGGACCCTCGAGCGTTGGGGTACATGAAGGGAGAGTCGCTCTCTACCAGGATGTTCTCCAAAGGAAGATGTCCGGCCTCCAGGAGGGCCTGCACCCCGTCCTCTGAGTTATCCTTACAGATATACCCTAGGACATCCATTTGTATTACGACACAGACAAGTTATGTTATGCTATTACAGTGGAACCCCTCAAATCCGAACTAATTGGGAATGCTGAAGCCTGTTCAGATTTCCCGGGAAATAATATTACACACTTATTTTGTCACTGTATTTGCGGAAAACGCGGCGATTGCGGTTATACAGGCTGGGTGTCTCAAGTGTTTGAAAAGGCAGTGACGTTGGCGGGTGGATGTACATCCCATGACATATCATTGTTGCTAGGTGAGTGTCTGCTAAAAAAATCACTCTCCCCCTCCCCCATCCTTACCGGAATGCGTCTTGCACCTGTCAACTGTCTAGTGAGCCTGTTGATTAGTGTGTATTGCTAACAGCCGAACGACATGATGTTCATGTGAAGCTGGCTTGCAATTGTGTCCGCGTGAAATTCAGTTCGACAGTTAAAGATAACAGACTTTAAGTAAAAAACTTGAAAAATAATTTTTTTTTAAATTTACAGCTATTTCATATTTTGTTTTCTCGAGAATGTGTTAGGATTTTCTGGGATTTCGGATTTCAAGGGTTCCGATATGAAGGGTTTCGCTGTATTATCAAACTAAAGTACAGTCTCTTTAATCTAGCTGTTCACCAGTACACTGTGAAGTACTTCAGTACACCGGAGTCCTGGTAATCTGAACCTCGGTAATCTGAACTACCTGATGAGGAAAAGGTTACCGAGTTTAAATTAAATACAAAGCAATGTAATCTGAATTATAACACTTTAATCTACAACATCCGAACTCTGTTGTACGTACAGTAATCCTACCGATGAGTCATTAAGTTTTCATTTTTAGACATGTGAAATTTAAAAATCTGAAGTATCCATGTAATGGTTAATGGAACTTGGATAACTTTTGGTTAATATGAACAAAATTAGAATTTTATTGTGAAAAATGACTATCTAAAACTAAACGGAAGGGCCTGAAATTCCCATTCCGAAATGGGCATAACTTAAAGTCGGTAGGCCTACAATGTGTGAGAGTAGTTCAGGTTCAATGTCACAGTCCTCATCCATTCCGCGCCACCCGTCAACTGTTCAGTTATCTTAACTTCCGCCATCCACTGTAGTATGTTGCCTAATTCTTCATTTTGTTGCCATAGTAAGTAATCCTAATGTACTATGATTTTATCCATCTCTTAACTATCTAGTATTTTTTATAATCTGGCCCTTCTGATCTTGTTATAGGGCCAGATTAACGAAATCCTACTGTAAGTTATACCATTCGTTACGTACACTGCAAGAGCACAGTTTGAAAAATTGTTTACACCTGGAATAAGGTTGTTATTGGGTCGCATAGTCTTTTAGCGATCTTCTATGAAAAGCTTCCCTTCCAGCTTAGCCTAACTAGTAGTCAAATAAAAAGCTGATTAGGATATCTGCGCCCAAGATGATGAACACTTATAAATACAATAAAACATTTTGTAAACAGCCTTAATATTAACTTTTACAGTTTAACCGTTTGAATGTCCTAAGGCTCACAGATGTGATGTTGGGTCTTGAGAGCTTCTCAAAATATTCATTATCTTGATTAATATTGTACTTTATCCTACCTGTAATTCCTATATAAATGCCCATCTTAATGTAGGTTTGAGCTTGGGCAAGCGAGCCGGTGAACGAATGAATCACCATCATTGGAAGACTATCAACGTGTTTATTGAGTATTCTCACTAGATCATCGTGAGCGTTTCTTTCGTGCAGGAACAATGGCTTTTTCAGTTCGCAGGCAAGTTTGACCTGTAAGTGAAAATGAGATTAGGCCTATATACAGTAATTGTTTATTGATAGCCCAAGAGCCGACGGCATCTAAGGGACCTACAGTTTACTGTGGGATCTGAACCGCTGCTTCTAAAGTACGTACTGGTCTAACTATGAGCATGGTCTTTGTGGACGTTAATCTGCCAGAAAATATCAAATCCAGCGACTATAGCCACAATTCGAGACCCGAAATAGCTGGATTACAGGACATATCACCATCCCCAAATATTTGTGTAATAAACAAATATGGCACATAACCTTATGGTATATGTTGTGTGCAGTCAAAATACTCAGTAAATATAAATTATTAATAATTATAGATAAATTATTGTAATTCTAAATAAACTTCAAAAATATTTCTTTTGGCTCATAATGAAAATTCACAAAGCCTACTGAGTTTTTGTGAGAATGCCACATACCTGTTTTTCAAAGACTTCCTGTTGGACCTCGGGTGAGGAGAAATCTCTGTTGTAGTCAAGACCACACTCTCCGATGGCGACACACTCAGCACACGATGCCACCTCCCGCAACTCTGTTAGGGTCTCGTCAGTCCAGGACTTAGCATCGTGAGGGTGAACGCCTGCGTAACCATGAGAAATAATGTAACCAGCTGGATAGTCCTTGTGTTTGCATTTTACTTTTAATATAAGAGCCTACAAAATCCAGCAAATGTGGTTAAAGAGCAATTAAGATTAAAAAGTCTGAATTTTCAAGCAAAACATCAGACTCACAGCAGTTAAGAGCTGTGGTGAGCCCCGTGTGCTATTGCTGAATCTGAAAACCTTGGAAATTAAAGATGTAATAAAATAGTGTTTTGTGTAATTATAACCAAAAACAGAACTATGATAGTGTAATAATCCATATGTAAAAACCAAGGTTAAGGCCTGCTGGAATAAAGAGAATCATGTTGAGAATAGAAGTGAAAGGAATTTCAATTAGAGCTAAGGGGTTTTTAATTTCTTTCAAATTTAGTAAAATAATTAAAAACTTTATTATTTGGCATTAATGGCCACTCTTCCACTGAAACAAATGATTTTTACTGTTTAAATTCAGCTCTCTTCAGAGGAAGAGAATTCTCTCTAGGATCCATACATTAAGACATCCATACATTCTGTAGTGCCAGCATACTGTTGGCACTACGGAATGCCAATATATATAATATGAGAATATATAATAATGCTCATACATAATGTATAATATGATCAATGAATTTTTATAATATAATATAATGAATATAATATAATGCTCATAAAGATACTCTTTTATCAGCCACTTTTTGTAAGAACAATGTTAAGTTCAAAAAATCGCCATAACATTGTTTTGTACCAGAAAAACTTGAACTTAGTGTCGTTACAAAGAGCCTTATAACGTCTAGCGATATATCTGATTATAATTGTAATTAGACTATCTCATTTAGGCTACTCAGTGGATAACATGATAAACAATATAAAAAAAATTAGTTATACAAAAAATATTATTGACATATTCCTAAAAAAGGTTATTAACATCTTAATCATTTATATTACCAATAACTATTTTTGAAATGAGTACATTCTGATTTCAAATTAATTAGATGTGTATTTATTTTAAAATATTTGTTAGAAGCGTGGGGGCAAGATTTTTCAACATGCTCTTACAAAAGTAAAAATCCAAGGTGGAATAGGTACCACAGCTTTAAGCTGTTCTTCCCGCGTCAAAAACTGAACTTCATGATGACTATTAATCTCAGGGGAGAAGGAAATATTTTGAAGTAGAGAAATTTAAATCTTAATTAATTGTATTCTACATAATTGCTTTGTGTATATTTTATAAGTTTTCAACTAAATAACCACTTACCAGCAGTTGCGTACAAAGTTCCAGGATATATGTGAGCCAATCGGAGAGCTTCTCGACTAGATTTAATAGAACTTCCACTAACAATCATTTTTTGGACTCCTGTAAAGTGAAATAACAATTAATTATTAAAAGTGTAAAAATGTTTAAATGAAGAAATTTAAAAACAAGAAAAAAAATTTTGTATCAAGACCCTTTCTACGTTTTTGGGTTTTTTCACTACCCATGTTAATGTTACGGAGAATAGGCAAACACTCTTATTTATCAACAGCTATTGATTGATCAATCTTGTCATATACCTACTTGTACTATTATTACCATATTATTGAGGAGGATATTCGCTGAGTACGCAGGTCTGATGCGATGGGGGTGTTTAATATTCTAATTACTTGAACATTTGTATAATAATTATGAAAATTTGCTAAGTATTCATTTGTTCATATACAAAGTAACATTTTTAAAGTAATTTGATTTGGTAGATAGTATGGCGATTTCAAACTGAGTTATTTATTGTACAATTAAGATACCAATGCTCAGAGCTATCAGGATACGGTTGCCTCATAACCTGTAGTAAATTCCATGCCTTAGCCACATGAAAAAATGTTCAACAGAATACTTAAAAATACTTTTTTAAAGTAGACTACTCAGTTAAATATAAAAAACTAAAGTACACACCTGCATCTGTGGCTCTTTTGATAACAGATTCTAAATCTCTTCCAAACTTTTTGTTCGTTAAATTTGTTCCTGTATCTATTAAAATATAATTTTCATAACATTCTTTCATAGAGCTTGTGTTGCTAACTGCTGTCGCCATTCTGGTTGTCACTTCCTAAATAATAAATTCAAAGTAAAATTAAAAAAATTAATTTATGAAACAGTGTACAGTGTGATCGATCCATCGCAGTTTATTGGTACGGTATTCTGTCATGCTCTCTTTCTGTAAATATCACCCTAAATATATTTTTACTTACCAATAGTAATACAGTGCAGTAAAAAAATAAAATGTGTTTTGTATCATTTTTCACCAATGGCCATCGATTAACCCTGTCAAGGAAGAAGCGATAGAGTGAAGGGGACGGAGACTAATTAAAATCCCAATTAAAATGCCAACTGGTTTCACTCAATCGAGCCAGAAAACCGCAAATTACAGTAAATGATGAGCAAATTAGCTCTGTACTATACAACATCTAATGTATTGAATCGTAGCTATTAATACAGATAAAGAGACAGTCACCCATATATCTGTGCTTGTACTTTTTCTCTTTCAATAAACAAGCCAACTAGGCCTAATATATACTTTGTTTTTGGGATAATTTAATAATTAAGTTGCACTGATGGGAATGATTAGTTGTTTTGACAACAGGTTCACCATTTGGGAAATCTCATACCTTAATCAGAATTGAAAAAAATGCTCAAAGGATTTTTGAAATAATTAACTGAACAATTCACGAAGTGAACAAACCATGCAGTCTATTTAATGTAGGCTAAAAGGTCATAAGTATTGGTCAATGCTTAACCTCAAACATATTTTCCTGTTTCTTATTCTTATGACTTACCTTTCAGTTCTTCAGAACAAATATAACTAGAAACATAACATACAATCGTGTGTAAAGTTTTAAATCACATCGTTTAATTTCTTGTTTAGTTCTTGAATTTTAGAAAATTAATTAAATTTCTGAAATTAATTAAGAACGAAAAGAAGTGACAGCCAACTTGACATTGACGTTCCAATTTAACAGTATGCAAGAAAGTAAACAGCTGGAATGAAAGATGGTGACGTTTTGATCTAAATCCAGTAAAGTTGAAAATATTCCGAAGAAACATGTAAACACTATCATAAATGAACGGATAGTAAAGATAGACAGACTGTATTATCCTTTCCTTTCTGACACTATACAACTGACTTGCCTTATACATAGATTATTTCAAGATATGAATCATCATCTCTATTTTTAATAACTTTTCAGATATCAGTCTTAATAGGGCCTTTTTATATAAGCTTTCTAAAATGTCAGTGTTGTATACAGGTTTACAAAATAAAGTCAGGTACCGGTATTCAAATTGTTTTCTAGAATTAATTAAAGTATATATAAAATTATAAAAAAACGGGAAGCCATACCATAGTTTTCACAAACAGTGTAGAAATATAACTAATAACAAGTTCTAGTCTGATAAAACCTTTGACCCAAGTTTACTTTGGATGTAAAATGGGGAAAATAATTATTGATTTCCTCTCCTCTCTTGTATTTTAGCCAATGATATTTTACTGGCGATCTTTGAACTATGCTTCAACTTTGTTTACAGTGATATGAACATGCTTATTTCCAGCCTGTAAAGAAAACTATGATTCATTTTTCAGCAATCTTGACCCTATTCTTTCTAATATTTTGGAATTTCTATTAATAATCCTTATCCCTTTTGAACCCTGCTTTATTTTTTCAACAAAATAACATACGTTAATTTCTAGAGTTACCATCTTATTTTATCTTGCCTTTTATAAACCAATAGTGTTACCCGGTGAACATTGCTACCCCCACATTCAGTTTTTTTTAGATAAATAAAGCTATTAATTACATCTGTTTAGCGTATCCATGTCAAGTCTTGACATGTATATATCTTAGCTTTGGGGGGGCTATCTTAATTAGAGTGTTGGCAATTGTAAGATGAAAATTTGAAACAGGCTTCCATGAAACAGAAACTACCAGAGCTATTGTATCATTCGCAAAGACCATCCTCATAATTAGACCAGTTCGTGATTCAGAGGCAGTGGTTCGGATTCCACGTTAAACTGTAGGTCCCTTAGTTGTCATCGGCTGTTGGGCTATTAATTAACAGTCCTTTCTAGGGAACATGTCAGCCTTAGTCAGTAACAAGACTACAAGTTCATGCCACAATCATCCTACACTCATTTCTCATTCATACTTGGCTTAAAATCCCTACCTGGGTAGGTTGTCATTTCAGTTAGTAGTATAGAATAAATTATTGAATTTTTAATATATAAGAAAAAGAACAGCTATTTAGAGGAACTGAAAACATTCCTTTTGACATATATGATCTAATCTAATGATCTATTTGATACAAGATCGCGCCACAATTATCTTACACTCAATCTTCATTCATACTTAAAATACCTACCTTGTAGTATGGTCGCTGTTTCAATAATCTAATATAATCAGAACTATTTCCCACAGGGAAGTAAATATAAACCTTTTTAATAAACTAGCGTACAAAATAATGTAAAATGTTGTAATCTCTACAAAAACCACTAATAAAACTTTATTTAATATGTGAAAAATTAAAATTTAATCTGGTCCTTCACTACCGATAATAAACCACATCAACAAACCTACAAAATACAGCTGTTTGTAAAGTTTGACACTAATAAACAGACATTATAAAACAGATTATCTTTGGGCACATTTACTGTTTTAATCTATTATATTGTGATTCTTTTACTAAAAATGGCTCACACTACAATTTACTTGTTTCAAAAATATTTTTATATTTTCTTTGAAAATAAAATTAATAATAAAATAAAACTGAGAAAAATTCTATTTCTATAGTAATTAAATAGATGTCATTGACTGGGACGGTGGCGACCTCCTGTAATCCAGCTACTTAGAGGTCATGAATTGTGGATAGTTGTAAGCGATGGCCGGTGAATGTAGCGTTCTCTTGTGTGGATATACGTCCGCACTATTGAATACTACGTTAATCCTCAAAAACCATCCTCATAATTAGACCAATTCGTAATTCAGAGGCCGTGGTTCGGATTCCACGTTAAACTGTAGGGCCCGTAGTTGCCATCGGCTGTTGGGCTATTAATTAACAGCTCTGTCTAAGGAACATGTCAGCCTTAGTCAGTAACAAGACTACAAGCTCACACCACAATCATACACTCATATATCTCATTCATACTTGGCTTAAAATACCTACTTGGGTAGGTTGCCATTTCAATAATCTAATCTAATCTATTGAGTACTATTTTATGCTTGCTTCTTTGGCTTGCTTAATAGTTCAAATAAAAACAGCTGCTGTTTATACCTCAAGTCAACATTTTTTTATGTTGGAATGCAAAACCAAATTATTTCTTCATAAGATTAACATTGGAACTTTGAAGGCGTATAGTATAGAGAATTATAGGAAAATCGTCACAAAACTATTAGACTTTCCTATTTTGGACCTAAAGAACCAGTATACCAAATTTCACCCTCTTAAGTAATTGGGAAGTGGGAGAATTAGTGATGAGTGAGTGAGGGCTTTGACATTTATACATACAGTTATAGGTTTATCTTTAAGTTTATACTTCTTGTACAAAGCACAAGTTGTGGAGTTTTCTGTCTGGAAGTCTAAATATATAATAGCATTACTGTGTCACAATGCTGTCGTAAGGAAATTGAGAATCTTTATAAAGTGTCCTAGTCTTCTTGTTGTATAGATGTTGGAAAAACTGCATAAATACATTTACACTAAACAACACTCCTTATTTTGACAATTAATTTGTTACTCTGTCAGAAAACACAATTCAATAATTGGACTTTATATTCCACTAATCTTAGTTTTGTTAAAAAATTTTTGCCTTCAGGATTGAGTATTGACTAAAATATAAGGTTACAGTACATTCCGTCTTCTAACTGACTATTGCATTGAAGACGGAAGGTACTGTAAACTTATACTTTAGTCTTATTTTGGTTTACTGTATGTTTCACAAAAAACGTGACAACGCTGCAATCCACACTACACAATATGAAACAGTATACAGACTTTATTGCATCAGATTATAAGAAGACAAATGTAATGGTATTTGTAAGACAATTTTCTGTCACAGGGAAAATAAAATTATTTTTAAAAATCACAAACATTTTTGTGTTTTATTTGTAATGTTACATAGTTGGTCAGCCTGTACAAAGTGACACAGGAAATGAGAAGGCAATAATGAAGCAGATATCAGCTAAAGGCATATGGTGATTGGCAGGATATATTGAAAAAATATAGAAAATGTAACTACACTAATACCACTTTTAACTTATAACTCACAATAAGAATTGATTTTAAACATTTTCTTTTGGGTACAAACACTTTTGTGGATAGTTTATAGTTAAATATATTTACGTAATCGCCACTCTTTATGTTTTCTTACAAACCTTATTCCACGTTATACACACACTGAGAATAGTAATTTTCACGTTAGTTGTTTTCATTTTGTTAGAGACCTTTTATGGTGTCTTACACTAAAGTATGAGATTCAAGCTAAGTGGGTATATCATATTTTGGTATATTCGTATTTGTATTTTTCTATCATAGAGAAATAATCATATTTACAAATCTAAAGAACATAATTTTTGTGTGTTTCGATTAATTTCAAGCAGGTTCGTGGTCACTAACATAAGAAAAGAGAGCGTTTGATATTTATTTTGAGGGGTTCAAAAAAGAATAAACAAACGTAGTGTAGAAGGTTTGATGTTTAAATAATTTTTACGTAAGAACTGTTTTTAACTTTACATTGAACAAGTGGACTTTTTGGTCAAATAAAAAGAAGATATCACAGTGTACGGTACCTAACAGTGAAAATAATTGGGTGAATAAGATAGGATGGAATTAGGTCCATGGCCTCTCTCCATCAGGTAAAAAAGGGCCAAGGTAGGGAAGTTGCTAAGCAAATATGTGTATAAAAAAGATGGGTCAACCTGCCAATACTTTTTGTTCAGTCACTTCTACATCGATAATGCGTCATGGCTGGTGATGATTTGTTAATTACATTTATTGAAGTTTAAATAATAACTTTTAAAGTATATGTAATGTAAATATATATTTTTTCTTACCGCATAATTACTTAATGCCGCATCTCAATCTCCTTTTTAACTACAGGCAGGGGTGGGCGGACCGGGCGGGCACCCAGGGCGGCAAACATATTTTAAGAAAAGGAAAATTTTAAAATATGAATAAAATACCTATTTACCTTCATGTAGATTTTTTAGCAATATTAAGAATGTTATAAACAATAATTTATCTCTGTAACTCTAAACATGAACCAGCTAATAAAATGAAAATAATTTTAAAATATGCAATTTCCACTTGAGACCTCTAGTACATAACTATTTAAGAGTTTAGGGAGACATTGTAGTTCGGCGATCGCTCAAGGAAGGTGTAGAGTCCGGGAGTAAACAGTTCTACGGGATACATGGGGCGGGGCAGTCGCCGATCTCGCCCAGGGACGGCAAAGTCCCTAGGGCCGTGCCTAACTACAAATACACGGCTCCTCAGACTCATTTTTCAAATGTATATACCTTAGCAGTATCATGAAATTTAATTAGACACCTATTTACCCAATGACCGCCAACAGAAAATAATGGTTTGAAAAATTAAAGAAATCACAATCAAAATGACACAGAAATAAATATCGAAATCACATTTAGATGTATCTTCAGTTGTCACATATGATTCTTATCTATTATAAATGTCTCTACTTTGTTTAAAATTATGTAAAAATTGTCTCTTAAGTTATTTATAATAAGTTCTGTATTTAGTGGGTAAAAAATATAAAATTGTGAATTATTGTATATTGATTTGTGCAAGTATAGATGTGTAGGTATAGTGCACAGAAATGCCTGATTCAGAGAATGTGTTGCTGAAACAATTTTAACAACTTGATCTCAATCTCAGAATCCTCGTTGGTTCCTCTTTACACTTGAATCTGCAATAGTAAATGCTTGGTCCTTGACATATGGAAGGGAGTCTCAGAATTTCCATCGCCGTCAAATCATTTTCGCATATCTGACACTAAAGGCTCCATCTTTTGTTCACTTGTGTGTCTCTGAAAATTTTCAAGATAGACACATTGGCTTCAATCTTCATTGTCTTGAAAGCATCCTAAACACCACTGTTAGTAGATTTGATGTGTGGGTGTTGCTAGGAAAGTAGAGCCGTCAGACCGAGGGTGAGCACCACCAGGATGGGGTTCCTCAGGGATCCCTCCCCGGGCCCCCAGTTGCAGGCATCACCGTCATCACAGCTTTGTAAACAGCCTCTGACATACCTGTGAACAAAAGAGAATTTGGATTGAATGGTTAGAAACCCCTAGAAAACTGGAAAGGCATGCATTATGTTTCTTCTGTTACTGTGCAGTGATTTATTATTGGGTGAATTTCACAAAACCAGCTGATTTTTGCCAATCGTCTTTAAATTTCACGACCTTAACTATTAGTACATCTCGATGGGGCTTTACATTTGAAAATATAGAGTTGCAAAATCCCCCATTTTGGGGGGGCACTCAACATTTTCCATAACTTCAAAAAATACTTTGGGTTAAGTTTGTATGGTTTCCCAAATGTTATTTATTTCTTCTGACAATTAAAAAGAATAATAGGGGAGGGACTTTATAACCATCCTGTATAATGATGACAATTGATTGCTTACCTGTCATTGAAGTAGAAACCCCCACAGTGAGACATGCGGATGATCTCTGTGTCTGTGGTTAGAGTGCCGCTGTCCAGAGCACAGCCTCGGACCATGATGTGGTCACCAGTGTCGTCTGCAACACCAAAACTCTTATGATTATAGAGAGAAATGTCTACCGTTTCCTTTAATACTTCTCAAACATAAACCAATGCAATTATCTTCTTATGAAACACCAATTCAATTAAATTCATTCAAATTGTAAAAAAAGTATTAGAGGGTTAGGCACAGTTAGCAATCTGCCGACAAGAATTCTTATTTGAAAATTAAAGAGATATTTATTTACTTCAAGTTTATCAGACTTTTGATTTAAAACCCAAATTTAATTTTTTTCAATATTAAGCTATGTTTTAATCTATGTTTAATATTACTGACAACTTTCAATAAATTGAATGTCTTGCTTAAAGTAAATTGAGTTTACCTAAAATAAACGGTAGATATTTTTTGGGGTCATATCCACCCCCCTTAATACCAAAGTTTTTAAGTGAATTTGGTTGAGTGATGTGAGCTTACACTGCAAACCAAGTTTTGTAGAAAAGTGTTGGGAAATAAGGAAGAAATAGATTTTTTAATATTCTTCATAAGAATAACATTAGGCGCTCTGACAAATATATAAATACAGTATATATATATATTTCTTTAAATTTTTTAAAACCTCAACTGTGCATCACCATAAGCGGAGGGCTTGTGCGGTGAATTAAATACAGCAAAAGTACCGAAGCGGCATGAGTCATGTGGGCTAGCCAGAGGTGACCGCTCATGATCTGACAGGAGTCACCGGCCACTGGTTTTGATCCAGCAACCTTTGACTTACTGGGCAGGCGTTACCCCTGAGCTACGATTCGTGTAGCTCAGCACGGTATGAGCTCTTATTTAAGGTTTCAAATTTTGGTTGCGTAAATTTCCAGCACCCCCCTCAGAGCTAAGACATATCCTTGTCAAAATACAGTATTATTATAACATTAATTTCATTGTTTCAAAGAATAAAAGTTGGAAATTTCTTTTACTTGGATTAAGAAATATAATCTATAGTTATAAAATATTTAGTAATTTTGCCTTAAAATATTTTATAACTACTGTATTTATATTTTATTATAATTCCTAATAATCTGAGGACTACAAAACTCGCGCCGTGAGAGCCGTGTAGTAAGAATGCTGGAGTTTATTATATACAAATACAGGAAAGCCCGGTTCATCCAGATTAATATGATGGAGTCCAAATCCGGATAGCCAAAAATCCAGATAATCTGAAAATGTATCAGGATATAGACGGGATCCGGATAAACTGGATTTTAATGCACGGTTTGGAGTACTTTAGTAGTTACCGTATGTGCCAGTGAGTTTGATGCAGGCCGTGGCAGGGAACAAACCGTTGCGACCCTTCCTGCCTCCCATGCAGGGTGACTCCAGGATGTCGCGGGTGTAGTTGTTGTGGAAAGGGTCGTCGCATGCTGGGTTGCCGTAGTTCAGCGACACACATTTGAAACAGTCTATAGCAGGGCTGACTGAAACATCATCCCAGAACATTAGTCATACTTGAACAGTACAAACTTGTTGAGATGATGAAATAAAAATTGTATTGTCATTTGTTCATATACGCAGCAATATTAGGATTACCTTTCTGAAATGGCGAAAGGCATTTTAAGCCAAGTATGAATGAGAAATGAGTGTAAGATGATTGTGGTGCGATCTTGTAGTCTTGTTATTGACCAAAGCTGACATTTTCCTTATGCAGGACTGTTAGACTTAAGGCCCATTAATTGCATCTAAGGGACCTATAGTTTGACGTGGAACAATAATTTATTATGCCTCTGAATTACGAACTGATTCTTATAATTATTAATAACTGATAATTATGAGGAATGTAGTATTCAATAATACAGACAGTAATCCACACGAGAGAGCATTACATCCACCGATTATTGCTCATAATTGTGCATAATTTGTTACCTCCAACTTCCAAGTAGCAGAAGACATCTCTTGATGTCCGCAGTCCAGTCTGTGCACCTTAATGAGGCAGAGGTGTGGGCAGACGCTCTCACCAAGGACATCTACCAGTTGCGACTCTGCGCTCCGGGTGTGTTCTGCATATCGGACAGTATCCAAGCCTGCCATCCTGGTGGTCACTGGAGTCATTCCTGTCAAACTTTTGGCAGGGGAGAGAAAGGCGACTTATCAGAGACAAGGCGAGATCGGCAAGGATGCTGCAATATCTGAAGAGCGCTCCCGAACCTTCCAGCAGTGGCAACACTGGGAGTACTACGCCTGCGGACGATGGACTGCGCGACTCATAGAGTAGGTCCAACCTTGGGTGGAATGGCTGTAGCCACGGCTATATCAAGTAGGATACTGCCCGGACGTTCCCGACGTTGCGGAGCACACTTTCTTCCGCTGTCCCTGTAGGGGAAAGCCCCTGATTGGAGGCCACAAGATCATTGAGGACAAGGGAAACTGGGATTGTTTGTCACAGTTTGTCTGGGACGTCCTTCTAGAGAAGAAAAGCGATATGGACTGTGAAGAGGCCCAGATCCTCTAAACACGTGCCTGGACATGCAGTGAGCCCCAAGGGCGTTAGCCAAATATAGGCCTAGCCTGTTGTAATGTGACAAACAGTTTCAGGTTAGAATCCTAAAGAGTAGAGGAGTTTTTTTCATGAGTAACTTCGCTTCTTTAGGGGAGTCCCACACTACAGGCTGGCCACCTGTGTGCATGAAGCATTTTTTCCTCCTCTCCTCCAAAAAAAACTCTCCAAGTAGCTGGATTTAGGACAAGCCACTGTCCCAGTTCAAGTCAATAGACAAGGAATTATCTCTACATATTCATACATTCAATAATCTTATATGCTATTTAACTAGCATACACTAAATAATTCATACTAACTACCTTACATAGTAATATACAAATTCATTAGGTATTATTTAGATATTTACAACATAACATATTTCGATTCAAGAAATCCAGAAACAGAGAACTATTTTTAGTAACCATGAAAAAACATTTCTCTTAATGCATATTACTCCAAGGTTACTGAGTAAATTTTGTGAAATGAGATCGATAATTACTATGTGGCTTAGTAATAAACTTGACTGAATGACGTCACTTCCTGTAGGAGCGAAGCTCGTGATGGGAGATGTTTTATTGATGGCGGACGATGGAATTGTATATGAGTTTGAGACAAATTATAACTGATTACATCATACATGCCTCATCACAACTTCGTAACTCACTGTACCAACCCTTGCTTGAAGAACGACTTTGTAGGTGTTGTAAGTTGTCAAGACCGTCAGTACAAAACCGATTTTTATTTCACATTTTCGCTGGTTTTAAGCATCTACAATCTAATAAAACAAAGTCGTGTCAGTTACAATACTTATAACTCGAGAACGGATGAACTGATTTTAATGACCTTTGATGTTTTTTAGTCGTCTCTGCTCCGATCATGCTTTAGGCATATTCAGTTTCCGTAAGTTTCATGTTTCCATTTTATGGCGTTTTAAATTTCTAATGTTATCCTAATGGGGAATAAGTTTATTTACAAATTTTCTACAATCAAAACATTTGTTTTCTAAAGCTACAGTTGTTGGTTTACCTTCGATTAGCAGTGTGATTTGCTTTTCAATGCCTTCTCTAGCAATCGTTAATTTAAAACTATCAAGTAAATAAGTACTGTGCAAAATGAACAGTTTTACTTGCCACGTTATTACTGAACAGTTTTGGGGGTTTATGTAACTATTTTTTATTTCTTAAAGTTTTGGATTTCTCTCTTTGGATCATGTTTATATTAAATTTAAATGCAACAGTTATGTTTGTTTTAGAATAAATTTTAAATCAATAATTTTTGTTTGTCGTAATTTAATATATGTTTATTTTTCAGTATGTACTATGATTATTATTTTTAGTTGTTTATTTTATATTGTTTTATGTATATTATTTTGTTTGGTCATGTATTATGTAATATTTACTATCTGTAGCTTGTAAATTTTGCTAAATACTTTAATTTATGTGAGGTGTAACAGGACAAAAATTTCGATTTAGGGATTTAAGTGTTGTTTTTTTCGTTATATTTGAAATGTTTGTATTCCACTTTAAAATAGTTTTAAGATCTTGTAAAATAAACATAGCTGTAAATCTAGTGTAAGTCAGTAGGAACCTTATCTCATTAAAAGTGTTTAAGTGTAGCTAAAACAATACAACAAAAGTCCAAAACAAAGACTGATTCAGAGATAATGATTTAATATTTAAGTAGCTAACAAAACAAACATAGACCCAATTAGGGGTAAGACTCAGGTAATTGGACGTAGTGGTAAGGGTACTCGTGCCAGTCAAGAGAGACAGCCCCAGGACTAGCGTTCCGTCGCGCGGACAACACGTTTTGTTTTAGTTTCGAAGCGTCTGTTCGCACGTCCAAACGTACATGCTGATGCTCGGGTTAGGTTAGGTTAGGTGCTTTGTATAACCATACACGTTTCATATCTCCAGGCAACGTACAGACAAAACTAAAATCCCAAAAAAATGCACCACCGCCGCGCGGCGGTGGTGCATTAGAAATACATTAAAATTGCATTTTATCGCTTATCCGTGGACCGAATTCGTTTAATATCAATATCAGTAAATTTAAAATTTAAATTACAGTCTTTTTTTATTTCTTGTAAAAGTTTTATAAAGCTAATGGTTTTGTTCTTATTTGATTTAAAAGACTTTTAACCACCGCCATTTTGAAAATATAACTCAAACTAACTGATACTTTATGAATATTTTTATTTTAGCCAAATAAGATGTGTGCAAAGTTTGGTTTCTGTAGCTTAAATAGTTCTTGAGGTATAACGGTTTTTGTAACAATTAAACGTAGGATTTTTTTGAGATAAGTTCAATGGATATATTTTGTTTTTTGACCAGTACTATAAACTCTTGAAGTTTGTTCCCACTTTAATGAACACCCTGTATATGCACTGCGTTAACAAATGAATGACTGAATTAAGGGGACAATAATGTTAATGTTTCGGAAGAATTTAGTTTGGACCTGAAAACATCAGTTAGGGTAAAGTAGCCCCTGAATAATAAATAACGTGATAGGCCTATATACAGGTGTTTTTGATCCAAAACTTTGGGATACAACGGCTACTTTATAAATCATTTGTTATTCTGAAAACAGGATAATCACATTTAAATTTCTCCTTTAATTACTGTAAAAATACTATTCTATAAGAATTGAACTGAAACATTTCTTTATTGCTCATATCATTTGTACAACAAAAACATCACACACTACAACACAAATTTTACTAAAACTGTACCATTAAATCATATTAATAAATGAAAATAAAAATTATATGGTACCGTATCCAAAAACCTATGGTGAATAACAAAATTAACTTATTTTGTAGAGAAATAAAGCCTAAAGGTTAGGAAAAGCCTGTGGTGGAAAACATAAACGACGGGGACGATGATGACGTTCTGTAATCCAGCTTCTTGGAGGTCACGTATTGTGGATAGTTATGAGCGATGGTCGGTGGATGTAGTATTCTCTTGTGTGGATTAACGTACGCACTATTGAATACTACGATAATCCACAAAGACTATCCTCATAATTAGACCGATTCGTAATTCAGAGGTCGTGGTACGGAACCCACGTTAAACTGTAGGTCCCTTAGTTGCCATCGGCTGTTGGGCTATTAATTAACAGTCCTTTCTAGGGAACATGTCAGCCTTAGTCAGTAACAAGATCACAATCATCCTACACTCAATCCTCATTCATACTTGGCTTAAAATACCTACTTGGGTAGGTTATCATTTCAATAATCTAATCTACAAATAAATGTTTAGTTTTTAATTCGTTCAACTAACACAATATGATATGATATCGAGTATGATATAGGCCCCTACTCATAAAATATAATTAATTTTGATAGTATCAAAATTATTGATAGCATTTACACTAACCTGGATGGAAGGCCACTAAGACTACGAAGATAGTAGGATAGACAAAGAGGTTGAAATTGACCATGCCTGAAACAAATAAACAGTATAAAGGACTGACACATATCTTTATCCCTTAGGTAAATTGAAACCCAATCTACTAATTTGTTTTTTCAAAAATTATCATCTAATTTATGAAAATAACAACAAGAGAAACGATATCGCACGCAGCACGCTGGCGTGAGTAGAGCGTATACAGGTTTGTTACAATAAGGGTCGTTTTACGTGTTATATATAGACTATTAACGAAGGAAAAGCATACTAAACTTTTTCAAATGTTTATTGTTAAGCGAGTTATACCAATTTTATGTATTCTCTATAATAATTACATGGGTAATGGTACTCATTACCCATGTTGTATTCAAAATCTGACTGTGCCAAAATGTTAGTATTAGCAAAAGCTTTAATAACATGACAAATGTTTGTATTTGATATTCCCGAGATTCGAACTAGTGACCCTCATGTTCTGGAACACTCTGTATTAAAAAAAGACAAATATTTTTACATCATTCCTTGAGGTTGGTTTAGTGGGGTTGGTTTTATTTCACCATTGTAGCACCAACGGTTTGTCTGGAACCACCAAATTAGAAACCTTACGTGATTCACTTTGTATATAAAATTTTGAGTGACCCCCCCAAAACGTGTTCAGGGGTTGAGTTATGAACTTCTATCATGGTCCCGGACTGAACTGTCACCATGCGGGTCATGTAAATTGCTCACCTTTCCATAGGAAAATTGTTTGTGTTTGTGACCTTACGCTGCATACGACGTTTCATTGAAAATGGTTGGAAAAAAGGAAGAAATCTATTTTTAAAATATTCTCCATTAGAATAACATTGGGTGTTCTCAGACAACGTAGAAAATTTGACTTTTCTCTGGAACCGATAGTCAAAGACAATTAATTCAAAATACTAATTTGTTCTGTTTTTTAAGCTGGGTTTATTGGCGACCCTGTAATCAAGTTATACTTTATATCTATTGTTATTGCGGATGGTTTAAAAATTTATTTTTGACATTTATTTAAGAGCACAAAACTTTTGAATCGTCATTTTCACAGAAAGCGAAAAGATAGTAGAAGGTAAGGGTAGCTTCTACTAGAAATAACTAAATAATATTGAAATGTTTCTAAAGAAAATTATTTATGGATTCCATTTTAATTTTATTGAATCGAGTAATCTTCCATTATCTGTTTCGTTGCTGCGTGACAGGGTTAAATAGGAAATATTACTTATAAAATTTCAATCAGTTGCTAGGAAACAACATTTTAAGAACATCAGTTGAAATTTTCAACCACTTAAAAAAGTGTCTACGAAGATAACACAAATAAATTGAAGGTCTACCATGGGTACTTGTGAGAAGAGAGTGGTCGATGGTTGTGCCCGGATTCGAACCCACAACTGTCCAATAACTGCGACTGAGTCACTCGTCCAATGTTGAGGTCACGTGAGTTAAGTAAAAACACATCGGCAAGGTAGATAATAACTAGACTCAGTATAATAACGACTATCCTCATTTCACATTTTTGGCTCTTTGCTAATACGCGGAGAGTTTAAACTGTGGAATGTCCTCTGGGCATAAGCCATCAGTAGGATTCAGAATGGGGTTTATTCCTAGTGGCGAAGTGAAATCAAGGTTTCTTAAAAACAATATACACTTTAAAATATCAGTTAGCCAAATTAAGTGATGAGAAAATAAATCTCAATGCATTACTTAACAGCTTATTTCTATGGTTTACTATAGTATAAAAATCTTAAAACATTTCAATGCCAAATTAAAACACGATATTTAGTATTAGATTTTGTTTTAAACATTTATAAAATATTAATTGACATGGTTTTAGATTTTAAAAACGCAAAAAAGCCTTTGTAAATATTATTAAAACATAAAAGTGTTATTGTTTTCCAACAGAGATCGCCACCTATACTTTGCTTCAAATAGATTTCTCTATTCTATTTTTGTCCGATTATTTTTCTTTGTTTTTCATGGTCTGAACCTCGACTTGTCCACTTCCTGCGGCAACAAGCTACGACCCAGGCAGACCTGAGATGGGGACTTCACGTCCAGGACCTCATCTTCCTTGCAGCATCCCAGAAGTCAAGACATTGATGGCGTTGAAAATCAAAATCAAACCTGTATCAGGAACCCGAATAAAAATACGTGAAACTAATATTCTTGAGATTTTTTTAATTGGTTAGTAAAATGGAACGAAATAGAAAAAAGTGGAATAAGATTCTAACTAAAACAAAATGAAGGAATTAAATCAGACATGTTGTGAACTTCTCCCTTTACATAGACAATTTTACACTGTTAAACAAAAACAAATGTGGGCAATATGTTCTTCGGGAACATTTACCATGGATTGAAAGAGGAGAGGGATATGAAATAAAAACCATAAAATATTAATTATGTGATTGTTTTGTAAGTACATAGCAACATTAATTGGTACGTATTTCAATTTTGGAAGAAACAGCAAAACATTATTTTCGGTTGCCCGTAAAGTTGTTATAAATTTCTATCAGAGATTGCAACCTATTGGCTATTAAAATGCGATGATTAATCTTGTTTTTTGGGCCTTATAAAGAAGGCTTTTAAACTTGAAACAATCATAGGACCTCTTACAATCATTGACGAATTTATATAAGTAGAATAAAGTAATTAAAATAAATTTTTTAGTGATGTGCGAATTTTTAGTGCATAATTTGTAGCAAAAGAAATATATTAATAATTAATAAAAAAATTAAGGTTTGAGGTTGGTGTGCAGTAGATTAGATTAGATTATTGAAATGGCGACCATACCACAAGGTAGGTATTTTAAGCCAAGTTTAAATGAGGATTGAGTGTAAGATAATTGTGGCGCGATCTTGTAGTCTTGTTACTGACTAAGGCTGACATGTTCCTTAGACAGGACTGTTAATTAATAGCTCAACAGCCGATGGCAAATAAGGGACCTACAGTTTAACGTGGAATCCGAACCACTGCCTCTGAATTACGAACTGGTCTAATTATTAGGATGGTATTTGCGGATAAACGTAGTATTCAATAGTGCGGCGTTAATCCACACAAGTACTATAAACCCACCACACGTACAAACCTGGCGTAAACATTATATCGCGAAAATCCGTTGATATTTTAACGATCTGTATGTTTCAACAGTTTATATCTTTTTTTATGAAAACCAAATCGCATGGTTTGAAGTGAGAAAAGTTAAAAAAATGCAAAAAATCTGTCTAAAGATCGATCCTTCTAGAGATAGGAGGCTAATGTGATTTTGATGCGAGAAGGTCCTGGGTTGATCATATGGCTCAAATGTCTGTAACATTTTATATACACACAGAATTGTAATGTCTGAGTATTTGATTCTATGTTAAAAATAATACAATCCTGGCGAATTCTTGTGAAATATTATTACTATTTGAATTAGTTTTAATTACAGTTTAAAAGAAATAACATTTATTTATAGAATACGTAAAGTTTTTCTACAACTAATTTCAAGGCCAAATGAAACTATTTTGGTCCTTAGGGCCGGATGACTACTATTGTTAAAAGTATACTGAAAGGTCAGTTAATCAAACTAGCCGTTAAGAGGTTATGCATATTTTCCGATGACGTCATATGGTTAAGAGAACAGCTGTTGCATTCAGACATATCCATGCTATATCCCACAGGGAAATAAATACAAACCTTTACTAAAGTATCCTCCCATTTTATGAGGACATTTCTTACACACACATTTCTTAGTGAGATTTCTGAAATGTTTTTGATTGTAAGGCCTATACAGAGTTGTGAAAAGATCGCGGTATGACCTTCCAGCTTTCAATATTGTAGGGGGCAAATAACAAAAGTCCGCCAATCGTAAAGGTCGCATCAAACATGCAGTGCTGCCAACCTCAGGTCCGAATCTGTGTTACCGGGACAATGTTGCTTCCGGGTGCTTTACTTTTCAAACAGCTCGTCTTCAATGGTTCGTTTACTTTCTTGTTGTAGATTTAACCTTTTATAGGAATGAAATACCCCCGTCGCAGCAGACCTGCGTACCAGGTAAATTTCCACCTCAATAATATGGCAATAATAATATATAAGGATATGACAAGATTGATCAATCAATACCTGTTGATAAATAAGAGTATTTGCCTATTCTCTGTGGCATTAACATAGGAAATAGTACGCAGGTTTACTGCTTTGAAGAACTCTGAAAGTAGGCATTTTTACCATAAACTATTGTAATTCTGGCCATATACCAAGTTGTATCAATATCTGGATATAAATAAAGGAGTTTGCCTATTCTCCATAAGATTAACACGGGAAAGAGTATGCAGGTTTGCTGCTTGAGGAACACATAAACTATGATTTTATAGCATAAACGTATGGATCCCAACCACATGACGCTAAATACAAAGTTTCATCCAAAACTATTGGTTAGTAAGGGAAATATTAAATTTTCCTTATCCTCCATAAGATTAACATTGGAGCCCCTAAAACAATGTATTTACTGTGTTTAGATTTTTAATATCTCGGTAACCGTTGGAGATGGAGCAAAACTTTAAGGAAATAAATTCTATAGTTTCGATGCCTCTGGGCACCTAAAGACGAAAAATAACATGGTCCCGGGCTTAAGGCCATGAGGGCCATGGTCTTCTTCCCTATGGGAAATTCGCTAAAAAGTAATTCGGAAGTTTATATTTATATTATATTTATTTATTTTTCATATTTATAATTCACATTGAATACGGGGTCAATCCATAGTTAGTTGGTTACTGAAATGACAACCTGTTCAGATATTTTTAGCCAAGTATGAAATGAGTGATTAGATTAGATTATTGAAATGGCGACCATACCAAAAAATAGGTATTTTAAGCCAAGTATGAATGAGAAATGAGTGTAAGATGATTGTGGCGCGATCTTGCAGTCTTGTTACTGACCAAGGCTGACACGTTCCTTACACAGGAATTTTAATTTATAGCATAAAAGCTGATGACAACCAAGGGACCTACAGTTAAACATGGTGTACGAACCACTGTCCCTGAATTATGAGTTATGAGTCTCTGAGTAATAATAAGTGTAAGAACTTATTTAATTTTCACAACGCGTGGGTCAGTTTAAAGTAGGCGTAAACAAACACTTTCTCCAAATGGTAAAGAATAAAGAACATAGGTTTCATATGGGTGTTATCGTTTTCGACGAGAACACAATAGCCTTGTTTAGCGTTACAGAAAGTCAGACAGACAGACGGAAAATAATTGAGATAAGACTCATTTCGGCTTTTCAGGGTTATAAAATATAGAGATAACCTGAAATATCCATGCAAAAATAATTCCATGCAATGTACAGACAAATTATATATAACTTTAAATGTTCGATCCAGTTTGGCCCTCGAGCCACCAGATAGCAGCATTATCGAGCTATTTACGGCATCTTTGGCGCGGCTGGCCAGTGCGGAACGAGTCAACAATTACGAAATTAAATTTGGCGTCAATGGGCTGGAACTGGAGAAAATTCTCCTCCTTTTTCGCCAGGCAAAGATTTCGGAAAACAGTACAAAGAATGAGAGAATCTTATGTTAAACACATTATATGTTTCGAAATTTAACACATTGGGTTTAGTACACTATTTAACTCGCCTTCATACTTTCACCGTCCCTGTCCAAACTATTGATCAACGTTAATCCGCAAAGACCATCCTCATAAGTACACTGGTTCAGAAGCAATTCAGAGGCCGTGGTTTGGATTCCACGTTAAACTGTAGGCCCCTTAGTTGCCATCGGCTTTTGGGCTATTAATTAACAGTCCTGTCTAAGGAACATGTCAGCCTTAGTCAGTAACAAGACTACAAGACCGCGCCACAATCATCTTACACTCATTTCTCGTTCATACTTGGCTTAAAATACCTACCTGGGTAATTTGCCATTTCAATAATCTAATCGTGTTCAAAGAGAGGCGTTCCAAAAACCTTGTTTACCGTTCCAGAAAGACAGGACATAAAATATAGACAAAATATAGACAAGTTGACCGACGGACAGAAATTGAGACCAGACCAATTTAGGCTTTTCGGGGCTATAAAACGTAAAAATAAACAAAAAATAATATAATATTATAATAATATTTACAATTTAATATAATTTATTTAAATAGTTAGGTTGGGTATTTTTTCTTTTTGATTTTATGTTTTACGTAAATATTTAGTCATCTTCAATCATACAACCCATAAAAAGAACTAAAAGTATATTTCGAATTATAACACTAACCTCTATAATTATTAAAACTCCCAATAATTCCAACTTTCCTTAATTTTAAGTAAATTGGCTTTTCCTCAAATTTCGTATTAGCGAGGACCGACTGTAACTCTATGATATAGCAAAAGGAACTTCAAATAACTGAATCGACGGATCTTATCAAAATATTTCCATCACGGAAGCAGTGCTGCCAACCCCTGCTGGAGACATTAGTATGTCATAATCTCTGTACTGTATCAGCCACGCCCACTAATCTCATTCTAATTCTACCGCCTTTTTCTCATTACATCATATAATTTTATTCATTATTGGCGATTATTCTATTCATTACGGTGCCCAGAGTGCCCTGGTCGTGAGTTGTCTCTCGATTTAACTCATGATTATACTAATAATCTGTTTAGAATTTGGCAGTTTTTGAGTTTCCGAGGTGGATTTTTGCCGACAACTATAAGGCGGCCTAGGCGAAGCGAGTTTATACGGTTTAGCGTTACAGAAAGTCAGACAGACAGACGGAAAATAATTGAGATAAGACTCATTTCGGTTTTTCAGGGTTATAAAATATAGAGATAATTAAAAATATCCATGCTAAAATAATTCCATGCAATGTACAGACAAATTATATATAACTTTAAATGTTCGATCCAGTTTGGCCCTCGAGCCACCAGATAGCAGCATTATCGAGCTATTTACGGCATCTTTGGCGCGGCTGGCCAGTGCGGAACGTGTCAACAATTACGAAATTAAATTTGGCGTCAATGGGCTGGAACTGGAGAAAATTCTCCTCCTTTTTCGCCAGGCAAAGATTTCGGAAAACAGTACAAAGGCTGAGAGAATCTTATGTTAAACACATTATATGTTTCGAAATTTAACACATTGGGTTTAGTACACTATTTAACTCGCCTTCATACTTTCACCGTCCCTGTCCAAACTATTGATCAACGTTAATCCGCAAAGACCATCCTCATAAGTACACTGGTTCAGAAGCAATTCAGAGGCCGTGGTTTGGATTCCACGTTAAACTGTAGGCCCCTTAGATGCCATCGGCTTTTGGGCTATTAATTAACAGTCCTGTCTAAGGAACATGTCAGCCTCAGTCAGTAACAAGACTACAAGACCGCGCCACAATCATCTTACACTCATTTCTCGTTCATACTTGGCTTAAAATACCTACCTGGGTAATTTGCCATTTCAATAATCTAATCGTGTTCACAGAGGGGCGTTCCAAAAACCTTGTTTACCATTCCAGAAAGACAGGACATAAAATATAGACAAAATATAGACAAGTTGACCGACGGACAGAAATTGAGACCAGACCAATTTAGGCTTTTCGGGGTTATAAAACGTAAAAATAAACAAAAAATAATATAATATTATAATAATATTTAGAATTTAATATAATTTATTTAAATAGTTAGGTTGGGTATTTTTTCTTTTTGATTTTATGTTTTACGTAAATATTTAGTCATCTTCAATCATACAACCCATAAAAAGAACTAAAAGTGTATTTCGAATTATAACACTAACCTCTATAATTATTAAAACTCCCAATAATTCCAACTTTCCTTAATTTTAAGTAAATTGGCTTTTCCTCAAATTTCGTATTAGCGAGGATCGACTGTAACTATATGATATAGCAAAAGGAACTTCAAATAATTGAATCGACGGATCTTATCAGAATATTTCAGTCACGGAAGCAGTGCTGCCAACCCCTGCTGGAGACATTAGTATGTCATAATCACTGTACTGTATCAGCCACGCCCACTAATCTCATTCTAACTCTACCGCCTTTTCCTCATTACATCATTTAATTTTATTCATTATTGGCGATTATTCTATTCATTACGGTGCCCAGAGTGCCCTGGTCGTGAGTTGTCTCTCGATTTAACTCATGATTATACTAATAATCTGTTTAGAATTTGGCAGTTTTTGAGTTTCCGAGGTGGATTTTTGCCGACAACTATAAGGCGGCCTAGGCGAAGCGAGTTTATACGTATACTATGTTCAAGGGAAGAAACTAAAATACATAAAGACCATTTTATAGCTTTAAAACTTTCGATGTAATAATTTTGCTCATTACATTTTAAAGTTTCTGATTCTAAAAATTCTCCACTTTTCGCAACTCCAATTTAACTCTTTCATAAATTCCTATTAAACGATTTATTTTACAATTAGGACTGAGTAGGCTAAACGGTAGAGTTCCACTTAACCACCAACTCCTGTTGGATTTCGTATTTCACAGAGTTACCATCTTAGAATAAAATGTTTGTATTTACTTTCTTGTAGCAAATAGGTTAGATTATGGATATGTCTAAAGGGAATGGTTTTAATTCATCTAAACAGCTGTTCTTATTCTTTTATATTAAAAATTCAGTAGATTAGATTAGATTATTGAAATGACGACCATACTATAAGGTAGGTATTTTAAGCCAAGTATGAATGAGGATTGAGTGTAAGATGATTGAGGCACGATCTTGTAGTCTTGTTACTGTCTAAGGCTGACATGTTCATTACACAGGACTGTTAATTAATAGCCCAACAGCCGATGGAAACTAAGGGACCAACAATCAAACGTGGAATCTGAACCACATACAATAGCTCTGGTAGTTTCTATGGAAACCTGATACAGAGCTAAGATATATCCATGTCAAAATTTCAAACTATTGAATCGACCGGTCTCGTCAGAATCTTTCCGTCACGGAAGCAGTGATGCCAACCCCTGCTGAAGACATTAGTATGTCATAATCCCTGTATCAGCCACGCCCACTAATCTCATTCCAACTCTTTTCCTCAACCTTTTTCTCATTACATTACTCTCAGTCCAAACTCTCAGTAACTCGGTTAAAACGTACAACCAACGTACTAATTCTGTTTGAGAATACTTAAAAAACGGTGTCAGTGAACAGGCAGAGATAGCTTCTCCCTTTAAATATAAACTAAATAATACATACATATAAAAAAACTTTAACTTTATTAAATACTTAATTACATTTAACAAATAGAACAGTCTTTATGACTGTTTTCTAAACGTTTGAGCCGCCATTTTGGAAAATGGCGGCCATATTAAAAAAATGAAATTGTATTCCTGAGTGAAACTTAAAATTGAGCAAGTTCCGAAATGTGTGACATTAAGTCGTGTAATTAAAACATTAGCTACGGTATTTGATCACTTTAAAAACTCACCCGGTTAAGAAGAAGAAGAAGTTTTGCTTGTTAAGCTCCAGTTTCACACAGCATTAATATAATTTTTCTTTACTAAGTTCCAGGAGATCCAATTGTGTTTGGTCGCATCAACCTCTTGCGATCCCACCAACACTTTTACATTAAAAATCTATCTTACGGAATTGCTATTGCCTTTCGAAATGGCGATCTATCTAGGTAGTTATTTTGAGCCAAGTATGAATGAGAAATGAGAGAAGATTGTGGCGAGATCTCGTAGTTTTGGTACTGACTAAGGCTGACATGTTCTTAAGCAATCACTATTAATTAATAACCCAACAGCCAGTGGCATCTAAGGGACCTACAGTTTAACATGGGATCAGAACCACTTGGGGGGTATTTCCGGATGAAAGTAGTATTGAGTGGACGTTAATCTACACCAGAGAATATCACATTCACCGACCACCACTCATAACTATCCACAATTAGTGACTTCCAAGTAGCTGGATTACAGGACACACCTTACAGGAGGTCTCAGTCAATTAAATAAATGGAAATTTTGTCCCACCTTTGTTCTTTGCTACAAATATAACGCGAGTTGATTAAAATACGATCGTCAGTCACAACAGAGAAGCGAGGTCACGCGATATCGACCGTCCCTATCTCCTGGTCGATACCGACCTGGCCACAAACCGACGTCGGTCACTTGGTTGAAGATCTTCCTCCGAGAGCTTGGTACCGATTTAAAGAATTAGGGACTTTGAAGAATTTCTGATTAGATTAGATCAGATTATTGAAATGGCGACCATACTACAAGGTAGGTATTTTAAGCCAAGTATGAATGAGGATTGAGTGTAAGATGATTGTGGCGCGATCTTGTAGTCTTGTTACTGTTTAAGGCTGACATGTTCCTTAGACAGGGCTGTTAATTAATAGCCCAACAGCCGATGGCAACTAATGGACCTACAGTTTAACGTGGAATCCGAACCACGGCCTCTGAATTACGAATTGGTCTAATTATGATGATGGTCTTTGCGGATTAACGTAGTATTCAATAGTGCGGACGTTAATCCACACAAGAGAACACCACACCCACCGACCATCGCTCACAACTATCCACAATTCGTGACTTCCAAGTAGCTGGATTACAGGATGACGCCATCATCCCAGTCATGATTGTTTATGTTTTGTTATTTATACATCTAAAATCATTTTACAAATACAATTGATCCTGGAAATCAGAGCTCTGCTGACATAAAGTAGTTCCTACCGTAGGTAGTTAAATGTGCTATTCATCGATAGTTGAGTATATCACTAATATGGTGTAGTAAGCTGACTGACTTATGCAGGCGCATCTTGTAAATAGTATCTTCTTTCGCATTGTTCTTGATTATTCATGGGACTTTATATTCAGTTATAGTTCGCCTGTCTACACAGACAATACAGGGCCAGTTGTCTTTGAGACTTTGATCATTAAGCTATTAGTCAATAAACCTGGCAAATGAATCAGCTGTTCTTTGACAGTAATTAAACTACGGGAACTTAAACTGGGACGGTGGTGTGTCCTGTTGTAATCCAGCTACTTGGAGGTCATGCAATGTGGATAGTTGTGAACGATGGTCAATGGATGTGATTAATTCGCAAAGACCATCCTCATAATTAGACCAATTCATAATTCAGAAGCCGTGGATCGGATTTCACGTTAAACTATAGGTTCCTTAGTTGCCATCGGCTGTTGGGCTATTAATTAACAGTCCTGTCTAAGGAACATGTCAGCCTTAGTCAGCAACAAGACTACAAGATCGCACCACAATCGTCTTATACTCATTCCTCATCCATACTTGGCTTAAAATACTTACCGTGTGGAATGATCGCCATTTCAATAATCTTATCTTTATATTTTTTAATCTTACGGAGAATAGATAAAAATCAATAACTCATTTATTTACTCAAATATTTTTCCAAAATTGGGTATGCAAGTCTATCGAGTTAAGTTTTATCCAAACATCGATAAAACCCCCAAATTTAATGTTTTGGCATTAAACATACGTATTCATTGTGATTATTACCGAGAATACATAAATTGGTATAATTCGCTTGTTTATTGACTTAATTTGATAAAATGTATGTGTTTTTACTTAGTGAAAAGCCAAGCACATTACCATGACAAACAACCCTTATTGCAGCAACCCTGCATACTCAGTACTATTCGATTATTATGATGGGGATAATATAAGTTCTGAGAAATTCGCTCTACTCACGCCAACGTGCTGCGTACGATCTCGTTTATATTTTATTTTACTTCATATATTTTCAGACACCGGAGCGACGTAGGCCTAACCAATATGACGAGGTTGAGTGACGGCCCAGGTGATGGATTTGTTGACGTAGCTTCGACTGACAGACCAGCTCATTCATTTGCCAGCATCATTAATTGATAGTCCAATGAACATATGCAACTGGGTCCATTGGCGACCCAAAACAAAATATTGTGTTTTTTGGAAATTACACCATTCACCATTCATTACACCATAAAGAGGTCTTATCTAAATTTTTGTCTGTCTGATTTTCTGTTACGTTAAGATGTACAAAAATATCAATTATGGTTTTATACATTTTTTAAATCTCTATTTTATTACCTTAATTTATCTTAATTTCCATACATCAGTTATTCCATTTTGATGAGTCTTTACCTAGTTACTAGCGTTTTTGAAATCCTGAACGCTAGAATTTTACTAAATGAGCGTTGTCGCAGTTGAAACACCATGTTTTATTTTGAAGGTCCCTGAAAATTAAGGGTTATAGCAGGGAAGAAGCTAATTCCGTATGTCTTATGGCAAGACTTAAGCCCGGGACCATGGTATTTTTTAGTTTTAGTAGAAACATCTATTCATACATTTTTGTTCAAACGAGTTCGTAAACCAGACATATCGGTCAATCGGAACGGGTATTTTGGGGGGGCGGTTATACTAGAAATTGTTTTTTTTGCTCTTTTCATATATAAATAAAAAAATTAATGTTTATATTTCGCCATTAGAATCAGCTTAAAAAACTACACAATTTAGTTCTTTAAAGTTTTGCTCTATATCCAACGGTTACCGAGATATTAAAAAATCTAAACACAGTACGTTGTAATTTGGGGCTCCAATGTTACTCTTATGGAGGATAAGGAAAAATTAATATTTCACTTATCAATTTATAATTTTGGATGAAAATTGATACTTAGTTCCATGTGGTTGAGATTTATCCATTTATGCTTAAAAATCATAGTTTGTTTTTATCATAACAGCTAACCTGCGTTTTCCTTTCTCATATTAATTAACAAGGGCAAAAAGATACAACCATCCGACTCCCTTAAAAAGCATTGTCTTCATTTTTCAATTGAGAAGATAAACATTTTTCATTTTTTCTTTGAGAAGATGAACATCTAAAGTGAAACCAATTATATACCTTTTGGAGAAGGGATTCATTCATTTTAAACTAGTCTACGGACTTTGAAAATAAAATAATAAGTCCTACAAAAAATATTAGTTTGTTTACTATGATTTTTTATTTTAATCCTATTTTGAAATTATAAAAAGTTACCTTAACGTATAATAAATTTATAATTTAATCTAATTGTAAGTTATCGCTAAATTTACAAATAATTGATTATTTAATCAACATAACATTATTTAATCATACTTATTATTAAATTTATAAATAATTGTGGCTCGGATTCCACGTTAAACTGTAGGTCCCTTAGTTGCCATCGGCTGTTGGGCTATTAATTAACAGTCCTGTTTAAGAAGCATAACAGCCTTAGTCAGCAAAAATACTAGAAGATCGCGCCCAATCATCCTACACTCAATCCTCATTCATACTTGGCTTAAAATACCTACCTTGTTGTATGGCCGCCATTTCAATAATCTATTTGTAAATTATTGCTAAATATTCAAGCTCAAAGTTATTATTTTTTGTATTTATTTATTTAAGATGTCAGTTATATATTTTGTCATTATAATAAGTAATACTGTACTTTTCTTCTTAACGTTGAATTCTACAAACCGGTACAAAGGACGACTTACTGTTGTTTATTAGTAAACAAACTCTTTTCCAATATCCATCTTAGGGAGGAAATGGAATTTGAGTGAGGCTTTTTAAATCTAAGACCTTATTGATCCTTGTAACCTACAAGCCAATAATTTTGTTAACACCACAAACTGTAAGGTATCAAGAAGTATAGTATTTGAAAAAATGTGTTTGCAATTGTTAACGTATTATATATAAATGATTTATTTCTAATGATTTTAAAACTGTTACTGCTTTTTCTGAGGATTTTTAAGGTAGTGTGCTTATCATAAATATTAAAATAAAATAAAAACCTTAAATTTATCTTCATTTTACCACTACTATATTCACGTTGGAACAATAAATATTATTTTAAAACTTATCGTCTCAAAATTATGAAAAACTAACAACGTTTTATGCTGAAATATATAAATGAGTTTAGTGAAAACATTGCTTACGACGCAACGAAATGTTTGGATCGAGTTGGCATGGCAACCATAACCTATCGGTTCTATAAATAGCTTATCGATCATCGCGTCTATTTTTGTCGACTTACCGCCAAGAGGCTAGACCATGGTCGGAAGGCACTGGTTTTGGTCCTCTTCAACCCGCCGTGCTCAGCCACCGGAGTAGACTGGAAGTCGGAAATTGGGATGGCAACAATACATCGATATATCGAACTTGCGGTAGACAACTAATCTTCCGATACTATCGCAAAAGTCGATTTTCCTAGTTTGCGACTTATCGGAATAGTATCGACAGTGATGCGTAAAATTCTCAACAAGCTGTCAAGTTTAATGATTAGTAAATTTACAAACCTAAACATGTTAGAATATATATTAGATAATTTAAAGCTCAGGGTTTTTGTATTACATTTATAATTACGTATGATAAAATATACTTTAAAATGAATAACATTTTGTATCCACTCCACCAGGACCTTCGCACATTATGATTTGTTAGAGCCCTGATGAGATTTCTTAACCTCCAAACGTTCGAATGAGACTTCCGAACTTTTTGATTTCCAGTCTTAGGAAAGAATTGTGGATAGTATGAGCGATGGTCGGTGGATGGGATATTCTCTGGTGTGGATTAACGTTCGTAAAGACCATGCTCATAAATAGACCAGTTCGTAATTCACAGGGAAAAGTGGCTCGAATCCCATGTTAACCTGTAAATCCAATAGATGTCATTAGCTGTTTGGGCTATTAATTAACAGACTTGTACGTGTAAGGAATGTTAGTCAGTAACAAGACTACAAGATCACGCCACACTCACTCATTCACCTTTCTCATTCATACTTAGCTTAAAATACCTACAGTACTTGGGTAGGTTGCCATTTCAAAAATTTTTGTATTTACTTCCCCGTGACAAATAGGTTAGATCATGGAAAGGAAATATTTTCAGTTCATCTAAACAGCTGTTCTTATAACTGGAAAATCAATGTCAATCAAAAGCAATCAACTGGTAGTTTCAATGCAACTACCTACCAGAGTGGTGGAATTGTGGACTTTTGGAGTCTAATAATTTTACAATGAATTTTAAAAATGCTAAAAAATTACAAATAAAAATACTGCTCATTGAAGTTTGACAAAGAGATAAACAGAGGTAACTTTAAATTCAGACTGTTTGTTAAGCGTTGCCGCTTCATAGAGATCGCATGGAAATGTGAATGCGACTCAACGCCGATATTTTAGTTTCGATATATCGATGTTTGCCACCCCATGCGACATGCGCCCAGCACCCTTTTGAGCTGCCAATGCAAACAAACTCGACACATTGTTGGACGTGGGCACAGCGCGATGTTTGAAGAGAGTTCGATCTCCGATTCATCATAATCATGTTCAAGTGTTGTTTTTGTGTTGAAACTTCAGTCGATAGTGTTTGTATTGACTACTTTTTACTTTATATGAGAAGAAAGTATTTTCGTTGAGCTGAGAGTGGAAACATCCGTTCTGAGACTCTCTGTATCCAAAGTAGTAGTTTTCAGACTAATGTTTGTTTGATACTAATGTTAGTAATAATAAATTTAAATGATATTCAAATGACCGTTAAAGAATATAATAGTTAAGATTGTAGTTTTCTTTTTGACATAGATTTGTGAGATGGAAAATATGTACCAGGTTTACATAGAAACTAACAGAGCTATTTTATTGATTTTTAATATAAAAGAATAGGAACAGCTGTTTAGATGACTGAAAACAATCCACTTAGACATATCCATGACCTAACCTATTTCCCACAGGGAAGTAAATAGAAGTACTTTTCTTAAGGGAGTCAGTATGTGCCAGTCCTCTGATACTGTTTATTTATGTCTAACAACAAATAAACATTTTTTCATATGTTTCATATGTTTTCAGTGTGGAGGCACATTGGAAATGGCAGCAGAGAGCGAGGCTGGTATATGAGGCGAAGAATCGACTGAGATTTGTAGTGCCCCAACAGTAGGTAAGTAAGTAAAATAATAATAATTTACTGACACTATCTCAGGGGTACCGTGATGGCCAGTGGTGTAGTGGAGCCGGAGCGGTCCGGAGCGCCGCTCCGGCACAGCTCGTGCAGTCGAAACTCAGATTTTTATACTTTTGTACTTTGCCTATTTATAGAGCGTGGTAGGTAAGCGAGTCGCTCGAATCATTTCATTATCAACACGCAATATCGAAGCAATTTTAGGCGTTTCACATTATCCTTAACCTAACAACATCGTAACACCAGAATCAGACACTAGGGCTTACTTGAAGACCATATATATTTTTATAGTATCTAGTTTTTTAATTCAAAAATATATTTATTTTTACAACAAACTTGAGGCTGATTAAGAACTGTTGAAATTATTTGTATTTTCAGACTCAAACCATTTAAATCCTATTCATTTTAATCTCCGTCTAACATATTTATTTCAACACACCCTCTCCCTACAAAACAGCCTTTAATTTCGATGAAGTTGCGGTGTTTTTTACAAAATAAAATTTAAGGATTTTCCTCCGTATTTTGTGGTGGGTAAACTCATCTACAAATATGTTCTTCTTCCTTGACCTGCACTCGCCAGTTTGGGTTAAAAAAGAAGGCGAACCCTTACTAAAAAGGGGCCCATTTGCCTTCGACTGCAATACTTTGCATGAATACAACGGATACCCCAGGAGCTTCAATAGTCGCTTTAGCAAAATTAAACTTCGGTTTATGTAATTCTTCTTTAAATAGATAAACATTGTACACAATTCCAATGCGTTTGACCACGCAATGACGCAGGAACTTGCAGACTTTGACTACCCATTACCCCCCCCAAGAGTAATGGCCTTCCTGGGAAGGACCGCTCCGGCACAGCTTTTTTTAGCACTACGCCACTGGTGATGGCCCAGTAAGTCAAAGGTTATTTGATCGAAGCCAACAGCTGGCGACTCCTGTCAGATCTTAAGTAGTCAGTCACCTCTGGTTAGCCTATGTGACTCAAGGCTACAGTACCTTGCTGTCTTCGTTTCACCTAGCAGGCTCACAGTGATGGACAGTTGAGTTTAATCTTATAATTTAACTTAAACTTTGTTTTAATAATTGTTTATTTTTTAAATTAATCTAATAATGCCACTCAAAAGCGTAATACTGGTGTCAATACTCGTACTTAGAGGCCATGACTCTATAAAAATTATGAAAATAAATTATTTGTATTTTCATTTAACTTTTTCCACGATGTTTCTCTGTATATAATGCTTTACAATGTTAATTTGGACTGTAATAGTAATCATATTTTTACCTTGAGTTATCGTTCTAGTCGCACATGGAAAGGACTCATAATTAGATCAGTTTGTAATTCAGAGGAAAAAGTGGTTCAGTTCCCACGTTAAACTGTAGGCCCGATAAATGTCATTGACTGTTGGGCTAATTAATTAACAGTTCTGTCTAAGGAACATGTCAGCCTTAGTCAGTAACAAGACTACAAGATTGTGCAACAATCATTGTACACTCAATCCTCATTCATACTTGGCTTAAAATACCTACCTTGTGGTATGGTTGCCATATCAATAATTTAATCTAATCTAATCTAACCCTTGCCACGGAATGTAGAGTGCCTTTGTTTTTAGAAAACCCATTTTATGGTACTAAAGTTAAAAGAAGGGTAGGTGGAAATACATCAGTGTGATTATGTTTGTTTTCCCAACAGATGAACTAGCTGGAATATCTACAATTATATCGGGGCGAGGGTGTGGACCAAGCATCCTCACTACCTGGCCCACAATTCGCATACGGCCCTTGGGACGATTAAAAATTAGTTAAAAACTACTTTATATTATAATTATTACAATATCAGTTTGTTGTATTTATTTAATTAGTAGAATGAAAATGAAAGTTTGAGCCCCTGTTCCTTTTCAGATTGAGGTTTCCCGATGGAAAAATGTGTTTCATCGCTGGGCCGCCCTCAGGTGGATAGCCATTGTTATAACCCGTAAACTAGGTAGTGCAGGTGGTGAGAATGTTAGCCTGGCTTCACCTATCAGGGTGTCATAGACAGCCACCAAGGGTCGGTACTAGATACGCTCCAATGGGTAGTTGCTAGCGGCCAATGCATCCATAGTGGGTGAAGGCACTCCTTTCCCATCCAGTGGTGCCCACCCAAGGGCAGAGCAGAATAGCACTCAGGTCTCTTGCAAAATATACACTAAGGTTAGTATTCACATGTCATTTGGAAAATTAATTGCCTTCAATGAGGGCAAAGCTTATTGAGTCAAGTGTGGGCACTTTCATTGTGGATGAAAAGTACATATCCCAACAAGCACTCTTAAAAATTTCCTTTGTAGATTGCTCAGGTAGCCGTGGTTCGGACTCCACGTTAAACTGTAGGTCCATTAGTTACCATCGGCTGTTGGGCTATTAATTAACAGTCTTATCTAAGGAACATGTCAGCTTTAGTCAGTAACAAGACTAAAAGATCGCTCCACAATCATCCTGCATTCATTCCTCATTCTTACTTGGCTTACCTACCTCATTCATACCTACCTGGGTAGGTCGCCATTTCAGTTAAAAAGTATAAAAAAAGATGTATTAGTCCTACTAGTTTTAGACTCAACCGTCTTCTTTCTTCAGATGTATTATCTCATTTTAGATTTTATACTGGTTACCTCAAATTAAGAGTGCTTTTTAAAAAATTCACCAGTCCTACTTACTTAAGTTAAGATTAAAGGCTTGTGGATGAAAAGTACATATCCCAACAAGCACTCTTAAAAATTTCCTTTGTAGATTGCTCAGGTAGCCGTGGTTCGGACTCCACGTTAAACTGTAGGTCCATTAGTTACCATCGGCTGTTGGGCTATTAATTAACAGTCTTATCTAAGGAACATGTCAGCTTTAGTCAGTAACAAGACTAAAAGATCGCTCCACAATCATCCTACATTCATTCCTCATTCTTACTTGGCTTACCTACCTCATTCATACCTACCTGGGTAGGTCGCCATTTCAGTTAAAAAGTATAAAAAAAGATGTATTAGTCCTACTAGTTTTAGACTCAACCGTCTTCTTTCTTCAGATGTATTATCTCATTTTAGATTTTATACTGGTTACCTCAAATTAAGAGTGCTTTTTAAAAAATTCACCAGTCCTACTTACTTAAGTTAAGATTAAAGGCTCAATAGTGAACTCTACTCATTCTGGCAATCTAGTTAAAAAAAATATTTGTATTTACTTCCCTGTGTGAAATAGGTTAGATCATGGATACCGGTATGTTTAAAGGAAATGTTTTCAGTTCATCTAAACAGCTGTTCTTTTATATTATATTATAATAATATATAATATATTATAATAGCTCTAGTAGTTTTCATTGAAACCGGTTTCAAATTTTCATCCTAAAAATTGGGAACACCCCCCAGAGCTATGATAAGACATATCCATTTAAAAAATCCTCAGATAAGTTACATTTTTATTACTTAGCGATCCAACCTCTTTCTTAAGTAAAACTAAATGATACAATTAGATCGGATATTAAAATTGATTCATTTGAAATCTCTCGTAGCGGAGTGAAGAGTAATGAACAAGTACAAAGCCAGTGACCACGAATTCATTTCTTTCCTTTTGAAGTGAAATGAGCCATATAGTCGTTGTAGTACCCAAAACACAGTTGGCTGGGATACAGCCATACTGGACAGGGGAAGATTTATCGAGCGGCTCAGCCGAGGTCCCGACGCCAGTCTTTGTGCGTGTCTCGACTCTACTGACCGGAATTGGGTTGAGAGTCTTGTGGGTTCCACCATGCAGCTGATTAAAATCAGCGAAGAAAGCTCTGGCCAGTGCCATTTGCCTAAATAAAGCTCGCTGCTGGAAGGAGCTATGCCAGGATATAGACTCCGATCTGTGGGACAAGGGATATAAGCTCATAATTAATAATGAAGAAGTTTGGAGTAATGAAGAACACGCCTGCTGGAACAGTCACAGCAATTGTTGCCCTCTTTCAGGTCATCCTGTAAGGGGATAGGAGAGAGTTGCAGGGCCGGTTACAGATGTTCCATTGTTTACGGAACAGGGGCTTGTGGAGGCAGTGTGCTCCATGCGCAATAACAAAGGTCCAGGACCTGATGGTATCCCGGCTGAGGCTTTGAAGGTTGTGGTGGCAAATTATCCTCATCTGCTGCTTCGCATGTTCAATTCCTTCTTGGAAGAGGAGCTGTTAAGCTGGAAAAGAGCTGGATTGGAACTAACTAGCAAAGGCAAAGGTTTCCAGAGTCCCCATTGGCATAGAGACCTTTATGTATGCTTGACATGGTAGGTAAACTCTATGAGCGGTTGCTGAAACCCAGGATGCAGCTGTCCATTGAGGCCGCCAGAGACTTCTCCCCCGGCAACACGGCTCTTAGAAGGACACTCAACTTTGAATGCTGTTAGTAAAGTTTTAGGTGCAGTCCAGCAAGCCGGTACTGCCTGTCATCAGGCAAAGCCAATCGCTGGTCACCCTGTATGTCAGAAATGCATTTAACTCTGCCCGTGGGAGAGTGTGCTGGTCTAGGGGTAGAGCGTGGGGCTTTGGTGCCCAAGGTTCCAGGTTCAAATCCTGCCAATCAGCAATGGCTTTTCGCTATGTGATAATGCCGCAACTCACACAGGGTTGCGCAAAAAGCCGCTACGGCTGAAGTGCCTTGGGAGTAATCCGCCCCTTTCAATAAAAAAAAACTGCCTGTTGGATGGAAATGCTTGAGGCGTTGCAGCGAGATTTCAGGATACCCAACTATCACCTGGTCATGGTGCAGAAGTACCTGAAGAATCGTCAGCTGCTTAAACCCAAAGTGGTCACTGCCGGTGAGGTGCAAGAGTCAATTCTTGGCCCTGACCTTTGGAATGTCACTTACAATGGCTTGATCCGCCTTGAGATCCTTTCTGGTGGGCTACGCAGAAGATGTAGTCGCAGTAATCTTGGCTAGAAGTCCAGATTTGGCTCAGCTACGCCTTACCCAGATGATCATTTGATTCAACTGATGGATGGAAAGTCACACATTAGAGCTGGCTATTGCTGAGACCGAGATTGCCTCAGAATTACTCAATACCACCAAATGGACTGTTGAATTATATTTTTGCTGTAATTTAGTTGGTTATGATCTGTATTAAAGCAAGTAAAATAAAATAACAAATAGGATTCTTTGAAGCGTTCTATACTTGGTTACTGTGGTTCAGTTAAAATCCAAGCCAAAGTATCAGCCTCTAAATGAGAGGTATCGTGAGTAGCACAGGTAGAGGATGTCGAAGAAAGAATAGTTATTTAGATTAAATTTGATTAGATTATTGAAATGGTGACCATACCGAGGTAGATATTTTAAGCCAAGTATGGATGAGAATTGAGTGTAAGATGATTGTGGCATGATCTTGTAGTTTTGTTACTCACTAAGGGTGACATGTTCCTTAGGCAGAACTGTTAATCAACAGCCCAACAGTCAATGGCATATCTAAATGACCTGCAGTTTAACGTGGAATCTGAATGACGGCCTCTGAATTACGAGTTGGTCTAATTATGTGGATGGTATTTTGAGGATGAACGTAGTATTCAATAGTATCGATGTTAATCCACATAAGAGAACACTACACACCCACCAACCATCGCTCATAACTATCCACCATTCATGACCCCCAAGTAGCTGGATTACAGGACTACGCCTCCGTCCCAGTTGGAGATAGTGGCGGACATTGTTGAGTTCATTAGCCTATACTATCCTAATACAGTAGTGCTTGTTGAACTGCTCAAGACAAAAATTCCAATCCAACATCAGACTATTATACCATATAACTATATAAACTCAGTTTAAGACCTTTTACAATGAACAAAATACCACAGATACATTTACAATAACATGGCAAGTCTTGGAGCCTCTTCAGGTATACTTAATTTATGAAACGAGAATTCGAACAAAGTTTTTTTTAGAAAAGACTGGATGGTAGACACTGTAACTAAGATGATTGGAAAAGTGTAATTTAGACAGTTTAGAGTGAAACATGATTACTGTAAATCTTGATAAACGAGTCAGTTGATTGTGCTGCACATTTAGGCCAAATTAACACAGAACAGTATGGTGGAGACGTGGCATGGACATATGTCACAACCCCGTCCCTTCTATACAAAGTACTCGCCCAATGCACACAGAAGCGTCATAACGCTGGCGGCCACCCTCTCACGTTTCTCGTGGCGCATGAGAAGCGACATAAGTCTCTTGTGCGTCTCTTGGTGTTGTGAGAGACGATTATGTTTGACTACATTAGCCATACTTTGGGGGAGGGAGGGGTTGTACCCTAAAAATGGTTTTTCAATTCATTTACGTATATTTTGAAAAAAAATATAATGTTCCTTTTTACCATTGAATTCAGCTTGAAAAACACTATTAAGAATTTTGAATCATGACTCTAGGTCAATTGGTTACTGAGATATTCAAAATAGTAAACATAGTAACTTACATCGTGTAATGCTAAACTTATTCAGAATAACTAAATACCCCCGTCGCAGCAGACCTGCGTACTCAGCGAATTTCCAAATCAATAATATAATAATAATATATGACAAGTTTGGTCAAAATCTGTCGATAAACATGAGAATTTTTGCCTATTCTCCATAAGATTAAAATGGGAAAGAGTGAGTAGGTTTTCTGCTGTGAGGAACACTGAAAGTAGCCATTTATACCATCAAAAATTTTATTTTTAACATTTATACCAATTTGCATCAACATCTGTCCATAAATATAGGAGTTTGCCTAATCTCCATATGATTAACATGGGAAAAGAGTATGCAGGTTTGCTGCCATGATAAACACATAAACTATAATTTTTTAGCACAAATGTATGGATCTCAACCACATGAAGCTAAATATCAAGTTTCATCCAAAAATATTAGATAATAAGTGAAAAATTAGTTTTTTTTAATCCTCCATAAGATTAACATTGGAGCCTCAAAAATACAACGTACTGTGTTTAGATTTTTTTATATCTCGGTAACCGTTGAAGATAGAGAAAAACTTTAAGGAACTTAATTGTGTAGTTTTTTAAGCTGATTCCAATGGTGAAATATAAAATCAGAAATTTTTAAAAATTACATGTGAAAAATGCAAAAAACCCCATTTTGGGGTACAAAACCCCCCTAAACTACCCGTTCCCATTGACCGATATGTCTGGTTTACGAACTCGTCCGAGCATTTGTAGGAATACACGTCTCTACCAAATTTGGTCTCGATCGGACCTTTTTTACGAGAGTTATCGTGTTCACAGACACATATATATATATACATATATATATATATATAAATTTTAACGACTATTGTTTTTGGTCTCTGGGCACCTAAAGAAGAAAAAATAACATGGTCTCGGGCTTAACTCTTGTAATGAGACCTACGGTAATAGCTTCTTCCCTATGGGAAATTCGCTAAAACCAATAACTCACCTATTTACTTCAATCAGCTCATTGCCAAAGCTCCGGATTCATGCATAAGGGTTATAAGACCGACCCCCCACAGTGGGCGATTATATTTTTTGAGTTTATACAAGTTAGTAAAAAATGTTTACGTTAATTTTTCAATAAACAACTATCATTTTTGTTTTTTTACTTTTTAGTTAAAGAAAGCAACTAACAACATTATATTCTGTCACCGACATAATTAAGACAATAACTAGACTATTTGGATTAGTATTATATTCATTTCCTTAAAATTGTCTTATTCTATCTGAGCAAAGCTCAGTCTACAGGTACTTGAACTTGCATGATAAAAATATAAACTATAAATCTTTCCATGTAGTATTGTTAAAAAAAAACTTGAGATATATGGAATTAGAAGGCAGGGTTGGAGGTGGTTTAAGTCATACTTAACAAAAAAAAAACTAACCTTAACTACAGACAACGAGAGGTGTTTATTTAAATATGAGACTGTTATATCAGGAGTGCCTCAAGGTTCAATTTTAGGCCCGGTTTTATTCACAATTTACTCCAATGACCTTCCCATGAATGTAAATACAAAAAGTTATTTTCACAGATGACACAATGGCACCTATAAAAGGGAAATAAAGTCTAGAAGCATTGAAAAGTTCAACAGAATCTACATTAAGAGAATTAGAATGTTGGTTTGAAGTTAATGGGCTTTTAATAAATGCTACAAAAACAAATTTTATACTTTTCAAAAATAGGGAGTACAGAGATGATGAATTTAAGGTAAAAATAGACGACAAAGAGTTAGAAAACAAGAGTTCAGTTAAACTTTTAGGTATGGTGTGTGATGAAAAATTAAGATGGGATGAACAGTTATGTAGACGGCTATATAGTATATGTTTTAATATGAGCTCTTTGTCTCAGTGTACAAGCATGGAAACAAGATTAATGCTACTGAATTAGTAAAGGCAGTGTTAATTAAAAACACGAAAGAAAATTCAAGTAATCATGACATTCACACCACCAAAATACTCAATGAAAGGATCATTCAAAAGTTTGGAAATTCTCACTGTACCAAGTATTTATATTTTTGAAGTATTATGCCACATGAGGAAAATTCTAGATTAGTACTCACAAGAAAAAACAACACACTTAACCATAACACCAGAAACAAACATCTTCTGATATATCCCCAACATTCTATCTCTGCCTTAGAAAGAAGCACTTACATGGGGATGAAATTATATAACAAATTGCCTGATGAAATGAAAGGACCATCTGTGTCTCAAACAAAGTTTAGGGAGAAGATCAAACGCTTGTTGATTGGAAAGGCCTACCGGTATTACAAAATTAGGGAGTTTTTAAATTATGGTATTTATCTAAGTAAGACAGATCTAATAAAAATATTTGTTTTGACTTCCCTGTGGGAAGTAGGTTAGATCATGGATATGTCTAAAGGGAATGGTCTCAGGTCATCTAAACAGCTGTTCTTATTCTATTATATTAAAAATTCAATACAATAGCTCTGATACTTCCTATGGAAACCTGTTACATGTTTTCCATCTAAAAAATCGCCATCACCCCCCAGAGCTAAGACATATATCCATGTCAAAAATTATGTATTTCTTATTACTGTTATCTTGTTAAATCTTTTATCAACTGTTCCATCTTCTGTTATTTTATATTAACTGTTATGTTTTTATTTTTGACTTATGACTGTTGACTTTTATAGCATATCAGTTAAAGATTTAAATTAAATTGTTAAGTGAGAAATCCTCAAGAATGTTACAGAAAACTTTATTTTGTAACAAAAAATATAGCAGGGATTTTATCTGACAAAGCACCAGTACATATATCATCTAAAACTTTACGTTTTGTGCCAATAAAATGTCTTATGTCTTAGGAGGAAATCCAAATTTATTGTGAATAGTAAAATTTTATCTAAATGCTGTCAGTGCAAACTGTCTAGGTCAGTACTGGGTTGGCAATGGTTTTGACCCTGATAGATAACAGGGCCATGAATGAGTCATGAAGTTAAATGAATCATGTTGAGATAACATGATTCATTTAACAAAACATGATTACTGCAATTGAATGGCTCAAGTCAAGAACTGCCCAAATGACATTTTTTTCGAAATTCAGTTAAGAACACCAATTTATTCTATTTCTGATAGGGGATATCGTTAAGGCAAAAACCACCCAAAGACCAAGTATTTGGCTGGTTTTAAATGAGGAAGAAAATCTGCCTCAAGTCAGTAACTACCCAAGTACAGTGTAGGCCTACATGGTAATTTCTTCCCATAAGGTTGCTGAAGATGTATGATGATAGATGATTTTTATAGATTTTTTCTTAACAATTTTAGGGCCAATACAGTTTGTTATTTACACAGACTTTAAACACATAATAATTTAACGTATAAAATGTCTGGTATTTTCTGATAAAACCCCTTAACACAAGGGAGAAAGTTACCAAGTAACAAGCTCATGTCAAGAACTGGCCAAGTACATCACATATTTTTATTTTTATCTACAATAAACTTATACTTTTTTAAGAACTAGGTACACATCAGTACTTCTGACAAAAAATTAAAATTTTCAAAATTAATAATAATTAATTGAGAAGATTTTTTGTCATTCCCCGAAAATTGTATTGTTGCTACATAGGTAGTTATTTACTTGACCCATTCAATTATAAATCATTCAAAGAACTAATTCATTCAAAATAACTCTCCACAAATGGTTTCAAGTTGTGATATTAAGTCTTCAACAAGAGGAATCAACAAACAATATAAGGGGCTAAAAATAGATTATTAAAAATATTCCCTATCTAATCACCAGCATATGCCCCCTACTGAGCCCCCCTCTCCCCCCACCACCTTTCCCCCACTATCATCACTTCCCCTCCATCCCTTTATAACTGGTTTTACCACATTCTCTCTGATGACTTGCCACTTGCAGTACAGCTGCATCCTCAAGGTCTCTTGCACTCACCGTTGGTCGGCATCCGGCATCATCATCAGTATGACGCAACAGCTCCAAGTGAATGTTTGATGAAACAAATTCAACTTTTCAAGCTCAGTTTTACATACTTTGTGGTTTGATATTATAAGATTTTTAATATAATCTTTTGAATGTAGGACAAAGGTTTATTTCTTCAGTATATGGTAAGTTAAATTTGTAATAAAGTAATAGTATAACTTCAATGAGCGAGTTACAAAAAAAGTTATTGCATGTTAATGATTCATTTTTGGGTCAGTTTTTACATCATATTATATTAATTTTAAACAAATGTAAAAATCGTGAGATAGCTGGTTATTTTTTTATTAATTACATATAGATGACATGTACAGGTGTCTCATCATATAAAATTTCTGCAAAATGTTCTACAAAATAAAGTTCTCTGTAATTTTCATGAGAATTTCTCACTTGAACTATGCCTTTGGTTTTAATGAATTAAAAAAAACTTTGCTTGTGTATTTCTAAACTATTTATATTTTTTATTGTAATACAATGCAAGTGTGTTCGTATTTACAGTTTGATACCATCTCCATTCCTTTAGGGCAACAACCATTTAACTTCAAAAGGAATTTTCACTATTTGGTGACATGAAACATAAATGTTGAGGTGGAGAATGTTAGAGTCATTTTGTTCATAATTAAGTACTTTTCTTTGGAAGCTTAAAATTGTAATGGCGTTTTTTTCTTGTTTTGTGTACAGAATGCTCTAGGGCAAAAATACAAATTGAGGAACCATAACGTAATATGAGCTTTTAAGATAATGAATAATTTACTAATTTTTAAAGGAAGTGTGAAGAAAGATATTTTAAGAAATAATAGTTCTGATATTAGTTTAATTTAGTACTATTTTAGTTTAGTAGCCATATAAAATCAAAGTGAATTTATAACAGGTACTACATTCAAATCAACTAGTTAACAAATCAATTGAAAAATCTTTTGAGACATAAAATTTATATATAAATTATTTATTCAATAGGTATTTTTATTTATCATTAAAACATATACAAATAAAAATCTGTTAAGGGAATAGTAAGCGGTTTTTTGAAATAAAAACAGCTTGAAACTACGGTTTTAGGTATCAGTATTTTGAAATTTATTTTGGATCCCCTGAACTGTGGCCTTATTTACAGACCCCCGGATTATCCTTCTAGTGTCGCCCAGTGAAAATCCCTTAACCCTTTGCGCCCGGATGGGCCACTTAAATCGCCCATCATGATTTCTGTCCCATTAAGTCCGGTACCATGTTATTTTTTCTTTCTTTAGGTGCCCAGAGAGACCAAAAACTATTAGCCGTTAAAAATTTTTATATATAGATATATATATATAGATATATATATATATATGTATATATATATATATATGTGTCTGTTAGCACGATAACTCGCGTAAAAATGGTGCGATCGAGACCAAATTTGGTAGAGACGTGTATTCCTACAAATGCTTGGACGAGTTCGTAAACCAGACATATCGGTCAATGGGAACGGGTATTTTGGGGGGGTTTTGTACCCCAAAATGGGGTTTTCTGCGTTTTTCACATATAATTTTTAAATATTTCTAATTTTATATTTCACCATTGGAATCAGCTTAAAAAACTACACAATTAAGTTCCTTAAAGTTTTTCTCTATCTCCAACGGTTACCGAGATATAAAAAAATCTAAACACAGTACGTTGTATTTTGAGGCTCCAATGTTAATCTTATGGAGGATAAGGAAAAACTAATATTTCACTTATTAACCAATATTTTTGGATAAAAATTTATATTTAGCTTTATGTGGTTGAGGTTCATCCATTCATGCTTAAAAATCATAGTTTATGTGTTTATCATGGCAGCAAACCTGCATACTCTTTTCCCATGTTAATCATATGGAGAATAGGCAAACTCCTTTATTTATTTATGGACAGATGTTGATGAAAGTTGGTATATATAAATGTTAAAAATAAATGTTTTTGAAGGTATAAATGCCTACTCTTAGCATTCCTCACAGCAGCAAACCTGCACACACTCTTTCCCATGTTAATCTTATGGAGAATAATCAAATAATTCTCATGTTCATCAACAGATTTTGACCACTTGACTTGTCGTATATTATTATAATTATATTATTGATTTGGAAATTCGCCGAGTACGCAGGTCTGCTGCGACGGGGGTATTTCTCTTTTCTAACTGGTTGTTATCTACCTCATTTGACTTGTTATCTACCTAGATAATGGACTAGGTCTATTGTAATTACTGTCTAATTATTGAATGACTAATAAATATTGTCTATTGTTATATAGGTTAGCCAGAGGTGTCTTCTCATGTTCTGACAGGAATCGCCGAGCACTGGTTTCGATCCAACAACCTTTGAATTACAGACAGAGCTACAGTGTGAGTCATTTTATTATGTATGTATTGTTAAGTGTTACTGGTAACATAATGTATGAATATTCATAGACTATATGATCTGAACATGTATAATTAATTACCTGTAACAACTTGGTTATTCTATATTCTTGAATTGAAATTTTATGATTTTTAAGTTTGTTTTGTTTATTTCTACTCAGATAGGTATATTGACATCTACAGTTTAACATGGGGTTCCGAACCACTTTTGCCTCTGAATTACTGGACTAATTATTAGGATGGTCATTGCGAATGAATAGTATTCAATAGTGCAGAGGTTTATCCATAAAAGAGAACACTACATCCACCGACCATCACTCATAACTATCCACGATTCGTGACTTCCAAGTAGCTGGATTACAGGACCACTGTCTGAATATGTTTAAGTAATTTTAATACAACTATAACGACAACTTACTTTTGGAAACCATATAAAAATAGGTTGTAAGGTAGATAAGATTAGATTATTAAAATGGCAATCCACCCAGGTAGGTATTTTAGGCCAATTATGAATGAGAAATGAGTGTAAGATGATTGTGGCGCGATCTTGTAGTCTTATTAGTGACTAACGCTGACATGTTTCTAAAACAGGACTGTTAATTAATAGCCAAACAGCCGATGGCAATTAAGAGACATACAGTTTAACGTGGAATCAGAACCACATCCTCTGAACTACGAATTGGTCTAATTATGAGGATAGTCTTTATGGTCTAACGTAGTATTCAATAGTGCGGACGTTAATCCACACAAGAGAACACTACATCCACCGATTGTCGCTTACAACTATCCATAATTTGTAACCTCCAAGTAGCTGGATTACTGGATGTTGCCACCATATAAAGACTCTACTGTTTCTATCATTTCCCCAAGCTATTACTTCACAAGAGAGGTGGCTTTGTACATGTGAAAAATAAACTGTTTTGAGTATATCATGATCAACACTTAATTTTAATCGCCTCAGTGCAAATATACTTTTAGCTAGTTTATTACTAATAAATTCAATAAGGGCAGACTACTTTAAGTTAGCCTCCAAATAAATACCAATAAATTTAATTTGTTCATTTTGAAGATCCTTTTTATAATCCAAACTAAATTCTTAAATGCTGTTTTTATCTGAGTTTATACAGAGTCGATTGGCTGCACACCAGTCAACTACTAAACTATTTCTTGAAACACATTCTCTATTTAAAATATCATAATTCTTACAAATAATTCTTATTTCTAGATCATCCGCAAACATGTATGAGCTACTATCCTATCAATATTCATTGGCAAATCATTGACATACATTATGATCAATACAGGACCAGTGATAGATCCCTGAGGAACTCCTGACTGTACCTCAATGAAATGAGATGTTTCTCCATTTAAATGAACTGACTGATACTGATTTGATAAGTATGACTTCAAAAATGATATGGCACCCTCACTGAACCTGTAGAACTTGAGTTTTAAAATAATTATCTTGTGAGAGATGGTGTCAAACACTTTAGACATATAAAATAACTTATATTAGAACCCAAACTGGTGTATTTACAAAACAAAGATAGTAAAAACAAACAATAACATAATATGTTATTGTTTTTACAATGCATACCTCTATTACTAGATTTAAGAAGATTGATTGATCTTTTTAATAGGATTTAATAACTAGGAGTTAATAGGATTTATTAACTTCTTTAGTTTTTCTAAACAGACTAAGTTTTCTCTCTATAGTAATAATAATTTCTTCCTTTTTCAATACCATAGTTTCAAATTGAACTGTACAGCTTTTGAACTGTTTAATAACTCCTAATTTGTATAATCTAAATCCTGACTAAGTGTCTTAACTATCTCATTTTGTGTTTTGAGTTCTAGCAATACATCATTATTTATTTCTATTGATTCATTTTCAATGCCTAATGTAAAATCAGTAGATATACACTTATCACACACCCATTTTTTAGACGACCTTATCATATTTTTAAAGTCATTTTGTGAGACAGTGGTGCATTTCACATGATACCATTGTTTACATATTCCTATATCCAGAACTGCTTGACTGGATTTGCCCACACTTTTAGAGCATTGTCCACACAGAAAGTTTTTAGTTTTATCTTTCATTTTTAGTACACATTTTGCACCTTTAAAATAATCCTAAATTTGGGCAAAATAAGAAAGTATCAAATGTAAACAAAGTCCAGGATGCACCTGTCACAATCAGCCAGATGAGCATGGTCTTATCAGTTATCTAGGTCTGATAGGCTTGACTTTCACTAGATTACTCACACACTCCAGTTACAGCTGAGTTGACGGCTCAAACCAGATAAGACTAACACCGACCAGAACCATAATTGAAATATTATCAACAGTAAAACCTCATTACCCTTATATCAGGGGTGCCCACCCCCCCAAGCTTCATGAAGCACCCCCCATACTTAGAACCAGCCCCCCATGTAAGTTGGCATACCATAAACAAAGGTCTAAATAATACTCGTAAGCACTCCTTATATTATCTTAAACTAAAAGAAGATTTATAAAGGGAGATTTATCTTCTTTTTCTTAAAGAAGGTAAATAGGGTTCCATCTTGCTTCGTCGCTGCATTTAAACTCAATAACTTTATATTTCACTTCCAACTGTTGTTTGACCTTATAAGGATGTTTAATTTCACAGTGTTCGTTCTACTTGTCATGTCTAACGGTAGCATTGCAAAACAACTCTAAACATTTATACTTAAAAAGTTTTTACTTTTTGGGCATTTTAACTGTGTAAAAACAATACAACATTTAACAAACTTACTATCACAGCTCAGTGGTAATATTAGTTTTGAGATGGAAAGGGTAACAAACACAAAGACGCAAGGGCAACGATCACAAAACCTAGTCGCGCAGCTTGTGTCTGTTGTCTGATTACCGTCACGACTCCCGAAGATAACCGAGTACTTCCGAAACTCGCCGGACCTTCCGCTGACACCACAATCACGGACAATATTCGAGCACTGTCATTGCCATTTATACATTTTCAGATAGAAAAACAAACTATGTTTAAATTAATACTACGTTCATTATTTTTTACGTTCTATCTAGTGATGTAATATATTTTTGAATGTAATCACGTTAAACACTGTTAAAATCCGTTTTACCTCCCCTTCAAAAAAATTGTTGGGAACCTCCCCCCAAGAATTTTAATGACGCAGTCTGCGTCATAGACCCCCCTGTGGGCACCCCTGCTTATATTGTCACAAATCTATCGTTATCAGTGCTAAAGGTATTTACAAGTATCACTTAAACTCTGTCATTTAACAAATTTATCACTAGTAAACCATGTTTTTTAACTTTAAAATCAGAGCACTTCACAGAGTTAATTGAATATACGCCATCTTGGAACTTATTAGAGGTAATTCTTTGTCCAAACGAGACCTGGAATCGGTTGGCACGTTTTATTGAGGTTATACTGAGGGCCAAGAGGTCCGATCTTGATTGATTTTAGTGACCGAAAACGAAAACCTTCTGGAGTAGTCTCTTTTGAGTGGCCTAGCTTTGATAATCTGCTAAATAGTTTCAGACTAGTCCATCAGAGCTAAGGGAAAGGTTTTAGTGGGTGAGAGTCCTACACTCCGTGCATAAGGCATTTCCTCCTCCTCGCAATAAAAACCGTGGTGACGTCCTGTAATCCAGGTACTTGGAGGTTACGAATTGTGGATAGTTGTGAGCGATGGTTGGTGGGTGTAGTGTGGATTAATGTCCACACTATTGAATACTGTGTTAATCCGCAAAGACCATTCTCATAATTAGACCAATTCAACCTGTAGGTCTCTAAGTTGCCATTGACTGTTGGGCTATTTATTAACAATCCTGTCAAAGGAACATGTCAGCCTTAGTCTGTAACAAGACTACAAGATCGCGCCACAATCATCTTACACTCAATCCTTACTCAATCCATACTTGGCTTAAAATATCTACCTTGTGGTATGGTTGCCATTTCAATAATCTAATCTAATATAAAGGGCAGAAACCCGTATTACAAAATCTCTGTCAACGGCAATGCTTTTACGGTTACTTTTGGGTACCCCCTCATACAATGGTCTCAAAAACTGTATAACAAAAGAATATCAATGTTATCCTTTAAAAAGTAGATAAAGTAAATGTCAAAGATAAGTAATAGCCACCAGTGTCCAGCGTACCAACAGTTTCAAATCATACCCTCATCTTTAGGTTAAGAATATGCTCAGTATACTTGTTCATGTCTTGTACTGTTGAAGGTGGATGCAAGAGAAATATAGTTTACCTCAAAATTTACAGTTATTGAAAATGGTTTGACTTATTTCAAATTTGTGTACAGTCCTGATCCTATACCAATAAATATTGATGTATCTGAGCCTTTTTGATATTTAACTTACTACCCCTAAACGTTTGCAGCCCTGGGCTCAGACCCATATGGCCCTGGTCATATAATATATTTTTTCTGATTCATACAACCCGTACAAAGGACAGGCTAACTGCTAGTGTATAGTTACAGGAAGAAATTGAGTTAAGTTAAGATAGATTCACTGCAGTACTAAGATTAATTATAATTTATCCATTGACAAAAATAAATACTATATTGGAATTAAGAATTTGAAAAAAATCACAATTCTGTTTATTTATCTGTATTGTCTGATATGACTGAGTTGACAAGCCATGTATTCTAAACCGTGGATGAGTTCACATCACAGCTTGATTTTTTTAAATCAAAAAGAATATTTTTTACATTCCATTTTTTATAAATTCCCTAGTGGATGTTACAATGACTACTGGCTAAGTATTTTTATTATTAGTATGTTAATACCTATTTATGTACGTTAATTTTTTTTTAATTGGCTATACAATGTACAATCTTTGTTGACAGCAATAAATATATTATTATTATTTCTGGTTTCTCTACAAACTGGTTTACTCAAACCAGTTTCTGATCCAAATTACTGTAAAACTAACAGTAAACCTGCCTAGTGCCAGAACACAGCTCCACTAACTAGTTTTGCATCAGATAAATGAAATTGCACTCATCAGTTAACTACTTGTACGGTACTTAAACATTTTTTGCTTACTAGTTAGAGATCGAGTAAGCAGTAATAATTGTAATCTGTGCTATAATCAATATAAAATATTTCAGAGAATTTTTCACAGAAAAATAGAGATACTAGATGGTTGTCAAGGGAATTCTCTATGACTATTTTTTTTATTTTCAGGTCACAGTTGCTATAAACACTATTTGTTTAACCCTAGAAGTGGTAAGCTTTTTACTTTTAACTGAAACACATTTGCAAGCCAAATTGGGATTGCTCATGGTCTGGATTCGAGCCCTAGCACTTCCAAATGACTAGAACGTTACACTCGTCAGTGTAACTCTCTAACCGGTCTAGGCGCTTATAGCCAATAAGACATACCCTGGTGGCAGTTTACTGAACTGTATGAGCAGGTTCAGTTGCTTGCCACAAGAGGGCAACGCAATCACGAAGGCGATAAGTTCACTAAATTGATGACAGATGCCTCCACCTGCCACTTCTTATTGTATTTTTAAATGCGTCGTGACTTTACCACTTCTAGGGTTAAAATAGTATTTATATATCGTTTTCACATTTATATCCATCATTAAGAAAACTTTCATGTTCTAGTAGAACTTCAAATTTGACACAACCTGATGATTTGGATCCTGATGACTCAAGAGGAGATTAGAATTGGTTGACAATAGGAGAGAGGTAATTAAAGAACAAATTATTTTGAGTCTATTAACAAAATTAAGCAGTTTCTCTTGATTTCTTATCTTTCAAGACCTCTACCGGGGTCATTTAATAGTCTCACTTGATTTAAGCAATATATATTAATAAAATTAGGGTTTTGTCAGTACATTGCATGGAATATTTTTAATTATTTTTACATTTATACCTCAGAAAAGCCGGAATGGGTTTTATCTCAATTTTTGTCTTTCTTATCTATAATGCTAAACAAGGTCTCTTTTTGACACTTTCCAGAGAAAAGGAGAGTACACACAGTTATAAAACTTATTTTCATTATTCTTTACCTTATGGAGAAAGTTTTAGTTTACTTTAAACTGACCCACATACTGTGATAATCAAATAATGAGCTCTCAAAAACCCAGTTTTAAGGAATGTAAAATACGATGTCTAAAAATTGTTGTTTTAAAAACGTTTTACTGAAAACATGATCTATAAATGTGTTATTTAATATAAAGAAATAACAATCAGTTGTCAAATTAAAATCAATACTATATTGTTAAGATTGATCATAAATTTTGAACCTGTTTCAAAATCATAGGCTATCGGTATAAAAATGTCTCAACACATAACAAATTGTAATAATGATATAAATGTTATTACTATATCTAATTGCCAATAATTAATGATAAATAATTGAGCTGATTTTTTGTATTTATTTGTTTAAGAATTGAGGTTTATATTTTGACATGGTAATAGAGTTTTGAAAATTCATAATGGCGTTGGTTATTAATTATAAAATTAACAATTAGTTGGACTTTTCCAACGCGTCTTGTGTTTAGAATCTACACAACGTTTCAAGAGTTGGATAAACTACTCCCGTTTTCAAGTGCCTAACAATATTTACATTTGTACAAACAAAAGGTTATTTCTACGTATAAAAAAGAAACCGGTCAAAAAACACAACAAAAAAATATAACTATGGAAAAAATTATAAATAAAACACTATACTTAGCATATTCTGTACATTCGGAAAATTGCACACGAACGACACTAGCACTCCGCCTCCGAGCTAGCGGACGTAAAAATAAGTAGGACCGCACGACACGAAGGCCAGACCACTACGGCCACCGCCGTAGTGGTCCGCCAATAAGTAGGACCGCACGACCACTACGGCCAGACCACTCAGTAGTGGTCTGGCCTTCGTGTCGTGCGGTCCTACTTATTTTTACGTCCGCTAGCTCGGAGGCGGAGTGCTAGTGTCGTTCGTGTGCAATTTTCCGAATGTACAGAATATGCTAAGTATAGTGTTTTATTTATAATTTTTTCCATAGTTATATTTTTTTGTTGTGTTTTTTGACCGGTTTCTTTTTTATACGTAGAAATAACCTTTTGTTTGTACAAATGTAAATATTGTTAGGCACTTGAAAACGGGAGTAGTTTATCCAACTCTTGAAACGTTGTGTAGATTCTAAACACAAGACGCGTTGGAAAAGTCCAACTAATTGTTAATTTTATGACATGGTAATATGTATTTTGTTTCTTAAAATTGAATCATAAACCCCGTACAAAGGTCGGACTTATTGCTAGTCAATTAATATAAATAAACAAATGAACAATGTCTAATATTAATATAGCTTTATCATACCTCTTTTTATCGATTATAAAATATCATAAAATAAAAAATTAAAATGTAAAAAAAGTCTTTTAGCTATTTGGCTAACAGCTTGTGATGTGTTATATTAGTAAAAACAATGATGAACAAAAGATTATTAAAAAATATAAATGACGTTTTGTTTAGTATTTGTATTAATTTCAGACCCTGTATGAAGCCACCGGAAGAAATAAGAAGCAAAAGTATAAATGTATATAAGTTAAAAAGAGTGAAGGTAGAGTTTTTAGTGATTTAAATGATATTTGAGGACAATTTAAGTTATTTGATTATTTAAATTTTACCTATTTCAAATATTATACAATATTAGTATTATTCGTAGTATTTTTAACTATACAAGTTTTGAAATTTTCTTGGAGAAATAAAAATATTTTTAAGCTACTAACTAAAGTGGATAGTAGTTCTATTGTCATATAAATACAAGTATTTAACTTTTATCTTATTTTATTAAATTTTAAGAGTATATTTATAAGGGTTAATTGCTTTGTGGAGTACCCATATACTGTACAATTTAATAACTGACATATTTTTTTTATTGGAAGGGGCGGATTACTCCCAAGGCACTTCAGCCGTAGCGGCTTTTTGCGCACCCCTGTGTGGGTTGCGGCATTATCACATAGCGAAAAGCCATCGGTGATTGGCGGGATTTGAACCCGGGACCTTGGGCACCAAAGCCCGTGCTCTACCCCTAGACCAGACGCTCCCGCCGACATATCTTAATGTTTCTAATTCCATGGATATGAATGATAGTGATGATACCGAAAATAATAATTTTATTGACAATCCCAAATAAGAAATTATTTGTCACAATAAAAATATGTATCACCCAAAGAGAAAAGAGGAAGTTATACACCAATTAAAAGTGCAGAAAGTCTTGAAAATAATGTAAGAAACTTCAACAATTCAGAGGAAAAGAAAACAGAAGCAGGTAAGGTACTAAACATGTCATTGAGTCCTAATAAAGTCACAGGAGGTTGTCCAGAAGTGAAAGAAAACACTTCATCTGAAACATCCCATTTAAATAATAATGGAAAGAAAAGAAATGAAACTAATGGTGATGATGATGGATCAAAATTATTTGGTGACCATTTAGATGGATCATCAGAGACTCAACTTTCACAAAGCGAACGGTTTGAGGATGATAATTTTCAGCGTGAGAGGGAGGAGTCGAATTCACCTTTTCAAGATTCAAAAAACCATGTAACATCTCAAGAAACTAGCACTGAGTCTACTGACTCATTATCCAATGAAATAGAAATGAGTGTTCCTCTATCAAATAGTTATTCTCATAATTGTAACAAAAACGAATTAAAAAACCACGTGAATATTTCTCCCAATTCTCAGGGGAAGATAGCAAACATTGAGGACATCCCCTCAACTTCTCAAAAGAAGAAAATCAAGAGAAACACTGCTGTTGATGAAAAAGAAAAACCAAAGTCTCCAAAGAAAAAAAGATTAAAACTTGACAGTAAATCAAAAATCCAAGTTGATGGTCAGGTTAAAAATTCTTCCGGTACAAAATCAAATAAAATTATGTTGATTCAAGCCAAAATTACACAATTCTTTAACAAGGCAGCAGCACAAGTTATGATCGGTGAACATATCTCAAAAGAAGACGAAATGTTAAATACTTCAATGGAAAAACCCTCTACTTCTCAGGGAGGGAGAATAAACAATATTGATGAAATATTCCCCACACCAGAGCAAACTGAGAATGAAAATAACTACCTGAAAACCTCCCTAACTTCTCAGAGAAAGAGAACAAACCTCGAAGAAACTCTTAATGATATAATTTTAGAACATGGATTCCAGGGTGTCAAAGCATCAGAAACAGGCGATTCTCAAGTTGTAGCAAAGGAATCCTGTTTGCTTAGTGAAGAATCAGGAAAACAAAGACAAGAAAGAAATGCAGAGTTTTCTAGGTGTGCTGATTTGAGTCTCAGATCACAAGAGGGGCCTGCTTCCTCATCGAGTGCTTCTTCTTTGAAACATGATAAAGATGATACTGACATGGGAATCCCCTTCACTTCCTTGGAAAAGAGGAATCATGTAGAACGAATATCCTCCATAGCCGAGGACACTCCAAGAGGTGGAGATGGATCACCTGAAACATGTAACCATGACATGGACACGTCTGCTACTTACACTATTGTTAAGCAGGTAAATGACAAGAGTGAATCAGTTTCAAAGGCTGAGAAAAATGACTTGAATAACCAAGTAGAAACTACCCTACCTCCTCAGATAAAGGGAACAGATAATACTGTGGGTTCCTGCTCCAGAGAAAGAAAATCCTCCACTCCTAAAAAGAAAACCCAAGTAGGTAACCTTTTAAATAAAAAGAAAGAACAAAACATTCCCAAAAATAGACAACAAAAAGTTAAAGTTAATACCAATAATAATAACCAAGTTGAATCTACACCATCTCACAATCCGGGAACAGATAATATTGTAGGTACCAATCCCAGAAAAAGAAAACCCTCCACTCCCAAAAAGAAAACCCGAGAAAGTAATCCTTCGCCCAAAAAGGGAGACCAAAACATTCCGGAAAATAGAAAACTAAAACCTGAAGTTAAAGTTAATACGGTTACGGGAGATGAATATCAAAGAATTATTCAAGTATTGGTGAGGCATAGAGGATACGAAATACCTGGTTTTCAACTTGGTGTTGAAGTTAGAGATGTGAAAGACCTAGATGACATTGTATGTTTGTATAACGATAAGTGTAGGTTGATCCAAGTAAAACATAAATTGGATTACGAAGAAAATATACCCTCCGAGGATGAATACACAGAAATCCAAAATTCAGAATCAGGAAAGAAACAGTTAAATGTGTTGAATAATCTTTTTAAAACAAATTGTTCTCTGACACAAACAAACACTTTTTTTGAACTAGTTTTATACTTTATGTCATTTTGCACATTTAAAACAAGTGTTCGGTTTGCATCAAGTGATCTTGAAGAAATCACTTTTGTTACCAATATAGAGTTAGTTCCAGGAGAGAAATTAAATGATAATAAAATAGCAAACAAGTTTATAGATTTTTTGATCTTAAGATCAGACTTTCAGAGTGATCGGTTTCTTTATTTGGATCAGAAAAGCGGGAAAAAGTATTCTTTAAATATTGATACTTTAAAGAAGAATAATGAATTCATAAATTATCTGCAGAGTATTTTCCAACGTCCAGAATGGGGATTGGAACCAGACTCAGAGTTGGCAGATAGTTTTATCACTGAATACCTGGAAAAAGTAAGGGTTATAGTGGAATACCCTGATGTTGAAGAAATTGAAGATAAAGTTTTTAAAGAAATATTCACTGATCCCATATTTAAAAACATATTTCATAAAAATGATGTGCAACTGCTTGAAAATACATTGTTTGGACGTACATTGGTGCATTCAGAAATTCGGAATTTAATACTTAGGAAAAAAAAAAGTTTTAGGAAGAAAAAATCTTTATCATTTGAGGAGTTTTTATCAAATGATCATTGGAAGGAAAAACTTAATGAAGTAAAACATTTTATTGAGAAGTGCATGTTAACTGGGATAACAAATTATGAAACCCAAAAACTTTTGAACAGATTTAGTTGTATTTCATTTGATCAAGAAAGGATAAATGATATGTACGATGATATGGACAGGTTTTTATCTCAGCATGAACAATTTGTTTTATATTGCTATGAAGTTCAAAATGAGACATTGGCTGCTATTAAAATTCTGAATATACTTCATGACATAAATGTGAGGAAAAATAAAAACAATAATGCCTCAGTAAATGTTGTAGCTTACACAACACTTCACGAATTAATAAATCATCAGTACTTATGTGAGCAATTTTTGGAAAAATTCATTAACACTTTGATTATAACAGTTGTAAAAGAAGTAGTTGGTGTAGAAAAACAATGGACTTCACTTGCAAGGAAGTTGGTTGAAGCAGGATCTAGGTGTCAAAATCAAAAGGTTATACTAATTTCAGGTTCAGAAAACATTTTCTCTGCAAAAATAAAAGCTTTAAGTGAAGGCAAGATTTTGGAAAAGAAGTACCAGCATGACTTCAATTGTTTAAAGCAGACATCACAAGAAGCGATTCTGAATAAAAAGGTTTTGTTTCAGGGAAAACCCATCTCATTTGGTTCTCTCTTCCAAGATGATTTAACTTTTGCCTACAATATAATGGATGATAATGTAATGATAAAGTTATCTGACTCTGAAGAAAATATGATTTGTCTATTGGATGAATCTGCCTTTTCATCTCCTGGTTTCAATGAAGATTACTATATTTCAAGAAATATATTTCAAGAAAACTTAAATTTTGAATCAGTAAAAGAAAGAATGAAAGATGAACTATTCTTTATAACTGGAGTCCAACCGCTTAGCATAGATAAAATTTTAAAAAGAAATGGAATAGGAGCAAAATTTATTCACTTTTGGCCAAAAAAACTAAATCATGGTAAAAGAAAAATAAAAAAAAATGGTATTGTTTTGAGGGGGTTGACTGATGAATCGGATAGTGAAATTTTCAATGAGATTACACAAAATAACATCCTGGTACATTGGATTCTCATTTGTGAAAAAAATTTGGTGTTGGTGAAGTCAAACTCTAAACATGCAGACTACAAAGCCCTCTCTACAAATCCTCCAACTCTTATAGAAGAAAAAGAATTTTTATCCTCTGAACCATTGAAAAAAAATATTATATTGGTCGGTGAATCAGGAGTTGGAAAGTCTACTGTGTTGACTTATGTAGCAAATGAACTATTGAAATTATGTACAAACAAGCCCATGTGGATTGTTAAAATTAACCTAAGGAAATTTTGTAATAGTAATAAGGATTTCTTTGACGAAAACGATAAAAGGAGACCAATTGATTTAATATCTAAAATGGGTTCTCAGAGTGATTCTTCCAATATTATTACCCATAGAATAATTAAAGAAGGACTGAAGGTATGTCACCATGACAAATTTGATCTTGTATTGCTTCTTGATGGATTCAATGAGATTGGCTCAAGTTGCCAAACTGGAATTTACAACCTTATAGAAACTCTGAATTCAGAGTGTAATGTAAGACAAATTTGGATAACAACTCAACCTCAAGAGAGAGCAGAGATGGAAATCAAATTAAAAGTACAAGCTTATTTCTTAGACAACCTAGATGGAGAAAAGCAAGTCAACTTGATGGTTAAATATTGGGCTTCAAAATATAAATCCTATAACCCACCTATCATGCATGATGAGAATGAATTAAAAGATGATGCTAGAATAGCGTTGCAAACGTGGAAGGAGTCCATAAATGATCAAGAAGAGCAATCGTTTACACAGGTTTCTTTAAACGTCATAATTCTGTCTGATATTCTTTTGAAAACCAATCATAGGCTGAAAAAGGGTATCGACTTGTGTGAACTGTACGAGGCTTTCATTGACAAAAAGTTTTTCTTATATGAGGAAGAAGTGTCAGTTCATTGTCTAATGGATGTTGAAATAGTGAAAAATAAAATGTTTCAAGATTTAATCAAAGAAATATTACAGGAACTGTCTGTAAATAATATTTTGAGTTCTTATCCACGTAAACGTGAAAAAGGAACTTATTCTGACCAAACATTACTAAAGAAATTAGATGCTTTGACGAGATTCAAAGATTTTGTTGAGAGTATAAAACAGGTTGATATCAACTACAGGACCATTCTTTCAAAAATTGGCCTTTTAACTGTTAAAGAAGATTTAGATTTTATTCACGAAAGCTTTGTACAGTATTTTTTTAGTGAATATTTAGTGAAGAATTTAGATAATATAGTCCTAAAGTATTTCTTATTGACTATCTTCCTATCTGAAAAGGCCCTCTATCTTGGCCGAAAATTCCTAAATCACTTAATAAGGAGACAATTTGAAGAAGTAAATAAAAGTAAGAACAACATATTCATGCCAAGAACTGTAAAAAAAATTGACGATCGTCGTCTTAGAGTAGATACAAAAGATTTTACACAGGTTGTAGAGGAAAAGTTTGACCACATTATTATTTTACTTTTGCATTTATTGGGATGTAGGCGCTATACATTTCTGCAGAAGTGGGTAGAGACGGAACTTCAAATTTGTACCGAACTTGATAAAGCGAAAGCCCAGATTGCAATCTGTTTAGATAACGAAGAAAAAGCTCTAGTACCAAGAAAGATAAGACGTGTTCTAAAGATTGACAAATCTAATTGTACCAATGACATAAAGCTGAGATTAATGTTAGATAAAAATATTAATGAGGAAGAGAGATCAAGCAGTACATTTATTTAGGTTGTGAAGTGCAAGGTGGTGTAAAGGTATAGAAAATAATTCGTCACTAAAAAAAATTTTTTACTTAAAACCTGCCAGGAATATGTGAAGGAGTTTTCCCAATATAGGATCAGAGTTAGACATATACTGGAACCTCATTTTCTATTTTTAGATGAGAATTAAACTTAATTAATAAGTTTAGTAAGAGGTTAAAATGGTATGTAATTAAATTTCCTATAAACTTGTTGTACAAAACTTTTGTACACTTGAGTATAAAAAATTCCTCTGATGTCAGCACAGCCCCAATGAGTTTATAATGTGTTTACTCAATTCTATATTTTTCCACAAAAAATCCTAAAAGTTAAGAAAATTTAATAACATAAACTAAAAAATACTCGATAAATAACACAATTATATTTGAACTATTAATCAGATATAATTTAAATCATATTAAATTTTCAGATCAACAAATTCTAAAATATTATCATCATGTATATTTTTTGTTTCTCCTAAGTCAAATTTGCATTAAGTGTTCAATGATGACACTTCAAAAATGTTATAATGTTTTCCAATAACGTTTTATTTTAGTTCAAAGATCCATGAATCCAGCTATTTTGGCAATAAAAGTGTACAAATATTTTTGGACCGTTTATGGAAATTTTAGTGATTTGAAGTATGGAGTTAAAAAAATTTAATAAATTTAATTTAATGTCAAATTAAAAGTGACTATAAGGTGTGATGGATAGTGTTTTAAATGTTAAGTTTGTTATAACACTTTCCTCTATGGGAATATATGAGTAGATCTTCAAGAATAATATCTGGTCAAATAGTATGAGTGATGTAAAATTATTGAAAAAAATAGGCTGTGTTTTATTTAAAACTTATAGTATCGTGTGTTTTTACTGAATTGGAAAAAACTATAATAGTAATATATTGAATATGTAAATAATTTATTTATAAATAAAGGTCTGATTTTATTTATGGTTTTAAACTGAGTGAAGTGACTTTAATTTCATCCCCTCAATCCTCATGTTGACATGGATATATGTCTTAGCTCTGGGGGGTGTTAGTGATTTTTAAGATGGAAAACATGTAACAGGTTTCCATAGAAACTACTTGAACTATCGTATTGAATATTAAATATAAAAGAATTAGAACAGCTGTTTAGATAAACTTAAAATATTCCCTTTAGACATATCCATGATCTAACCTATTTCCCACAGGGAAGTAAATACAAACATTTTTTTTAATGGAAAATAAATCAAATCAAATCATCTTTGTTCATCTCTAAGCATAATTAAAATTCATCTTAATAGCCACGACCCGTAATTACATTAAAAGATAATAAATACCTTAGTCAGTCTGCAGTTCAATGATTTAAATTTATTTATGTTACATGTTTTGACTTGCATAATTTTCAAACAAATACAAGTTTGTGTAAATAAAACCAACATAACCTTAAATTTAGACACTTGTTACTAGCATTACTTATCCAAGAACAGACTGTTAGGAAAGTTTAAATCACGTTATATTGTCTTTATTATCAGCAGTCAAGTAATCTGCTTATGAAGATAGGTTTTCATCTTGGATAAGGGCGTTGAAAATATAATTTTATTTAAATTGGAGTTTGTCACTTAAAATGAGTTTATTAACCTCATAGTTCTTGTAAGACTTATATATTTCATATTCTTCCAATATATTCATTCTGTTTCCTTTTTGACAGTAATGTGACTCTTTAAGACCGTTGTTAATGTCATGCATATTGTGATTTTTGTCTGTCAGGTGTTGGGCAAAAGTCGATTTTTGTGTCTGTTTTTGTGTTCGGGCGTTGCTCTACATACCTCTGTATATCTAGTTTTAAATTCCTTACCTGTTTGGCCTATATAAAAACTCGGTGTTTACTATGTTTGTTGTGTTGTACAGTTTATGTTGGTTTTACACAAATTTGTATTCGTTTGAAAATGGCGTAAGCCAAAATATGTAACACAAATAAATTTAAATCATTGAACTGCAGACTGACTAAGGTATTTATTATTTTTAATTTAAGCATTAGATTATATGTATCAATTGACTATGTAAATACAAGGTTGTATATTAATTTTAAAAACAGGTTCACTAAAATCTAATTCAAAGAACTCTCCAATGCTACACAATTCCTTTGATACTAAACATTCCTTAATTACAATCTTAAATCTATGAACTGGTAAATTTCTGGAATTCTAGGTAACTTGTTAAAAATGTATATTGATTAGATTGTAAGTAAAGGTGACTGTTTTTTAGATAATCTGGCAGAAGGCATGTCTAATCTTCCATTATTTCTAGTGTTAATACATCACATCTCTGATTAACATGGTTCATATTTTCTCTTAGATTAGATTATCTTATAAATGTTAAGTTACAATATATAAAAAGGTTTGGCAAAGTCAAAATTTTAAATCTATAAAGTGTGTTTTACAGCTTCCTCTCATTTTAGCAAATTTTCCAAAGGGAAGAAGCTATCATTGTAGGTCTCATGGCAAGACCTTAATCTGGGACCATGTTATTTTTTCATTTTGAAGTGCCTAGAGACCAAAAATTAATCGTTAAAAATTTTATATATATATATATTATATATATATGTGTCCGTAAACACGATAACTCTCGTAAAAATGGTCCGATCAAGGCTATATTTTGTAGAGACGTGTATTCCTGCATTTTCTCAAACAAGTTCGTATACCAGACATATTCGTCAATGGGAATGGGTAGTTTGGGAGGGGGGGTTTGTAATCAAAAATGGTTTTTTGTGTTTTTCAAATGTAATTTAAAAGATTTTTAAATTTTATCTTTCACCATTGGAATAAGCTAAAAAAACTATACAATTTAGCTCTTTAAAGTTTTTCTCTATCTCCAACGGTTACCGAGATATTAAAAAATCTAAACACAGTACGTTGTATTTTGGGGCTCCAATGTTAATCTTATGGAGGATAAAGAAACATTAATATTTCATGTATCAATCGATATTACTGGATTAATCTTGGTATTTACTTTCATGTGGTTGAGGTCTTATGCTTAAAAGTCATAGTTTATGTGTTTATCATGACAGCAAACCTGCATACACTTTCCCCATATTAATCATATAGGGAATAGGCAAACTCATTCATTTATCGACAGATTTTGATAAAACTTGTCATATATTATTATTATTTTGGAAATTCGCTGAGTACGCACGTCTGCTGTGACTGGGGTGTTTTTACACTTCATATATCATGAATTCTGTGTGTCAAATTTTTATCTATCATAGTGACAAGAAACATTTAAAATTTAATGTACATACATTGTCTGTACGTTAGTGTTTTACAGACAGCTGTTGGTTTTAATCTAAACCACAAACCAATACCAGTGGTTATGACAGATAAGGCAGGAAGAAGACTTCAACGTCACATCCTCTGATGAGTGTTGAATACAAAAATCACCCAAGGTCACAGCGACACAGCTGCATATTTAAATACTCCCTTCGCAGCAGACCTGCGTACTCAGCGAATTTCCAAATCAATAATATAATAATAATAATAATATATGACAAGTTTTATAAAAATATGTCCATAAACATGATAATTATTTGCCTATTCTCCATAAGATTAACATGGGAAAGAGGTTACTGTACTATGTATTTATAATTTTTCAGTTCATAAATTCCTTGTCTATTCTTACTTCCTCTATGCACCAAAGCGATGAAAGCTACGTTAGCGTGGCATCTGACATCAAAGGAAGGATCTAACAGGGTTACTAGGCGTATGGCTTTCACAAGGCAATCTATGTTCCATAGAATATTCATTTAATTACACCTACTTCACCTCCTAAAGTAGAACACTACTAGGATTAAAATCAATAGAAGCTTCGAGGTCAAATTGAAATTAAGTCATATGCTTCCAATAAATACATGTCATTGAATTATGACTATTGTTTATTATAATTTTCCAATGTTTTGTTAACATTCTTAAAAGAGCACTTAACTTATGTAACAGTGATTGAACTAAGAATAATTAATTTATTACAGTGTGGTTGTTTGTATTATATAATAATATTTTTGGATGAAACTTGATATTTAGCTTCATGTGGTTGAGATCCATACATTTATGCTTAAAAATCATTGTTTATGTGTTTATTATTGCAGCTTACCTGCATACTCTTTTCCCATGTTAATCATATAGAGTTTAGGTAAACTTCTTTATTTGTGGGCAGATGTTGATGAAATTTTATGTAATTGGTCAAAATATAAATTGTTTACGCTAGAAACACCTACTTTCAGCGTTCCTCACAGCAGCAAACCTGCATACTCTTTCCCATGTTAATCTTATGGAGAGTAGGTAAATAATACTCATATTTATTGACAGATAATGATATAACTTGTCATATATTATTATTATTATTATGTTATTGATTTGGAAATTCGCTGAGTAGGCAGGTCTGCTGCGACGGGGGTATTTTATGGTTTTCTTTTTGTTACGTTGGCGTATCAGACAGTGATTACAACACCAACGATGATTAAGGTTTGTAAATAGTTTTATAATAAATACACATGAATATAATTACGTAACACCTTTGTCACAGCAGACCCGCATACTCAGCGAATTTCCATATCAATTATATAATAATAATATATGACAAGTTTTATCAATATCTTTCTATAGATACGAGAATTATTTGCCTATTCTCCACCAGATACAAATGGGAAAGAGTGTGAAGGTTTGCTGCTGTGAGAAACACTGAAAGTAGGCATTTCTACCATAAACAAACTTTCATCAACATCTGTCCATAAATGAAGGAGTTTGCCTATTCTCTATTTGATTAACATGGGAAAAGGGTACACAGGTTAGCTGCCATGATAAACACATAAACTATGATTTTTAAGCATAAATGTATGGATATCAACCAGATGAAGCTAAATATAAAGTTTCATCCAAAAATATTGGTTAAAAAGTGAAACATTAATTTTTCCTTATCCTCCATAAGATTAATATTGGACCCCAAAAATACAATGTACTGTGTTTAGATTTTTTAATATCTCGGTAACCGTTGGAGATAGAGAAAAACTTTAAGGAACCAAATTGTGTAGTTTTTTAAGCTGATTTTAATGGTGAAAGATAATTTTTTTAAAATTACATATGAAAAACCCTAAAAACCCAATTTTTGAGTACAAAACCCCCCTGAAATACCCGTTCCGATCAACTGATATGTCTGGTACACATATGTCCGATATATATACATACATACATACATACATATAAATAAATATATATTTAGGTTTTAATTTAAACGACTATTGTTTTTGGCCTGTGGGCACCTAAAAACAAAAAAATAACATGGTCCCGGGCTTAAGTCTTAGCATGAGACCTACGGTAATAGCTATGGGAAATTCGATAAAAAACTTGTTTAGGGTCACTGAAAGGCAGACAGACAGATTTTAACCAGTTAATTTTTTTATTTGACTCATAAAATTCATAGCTTGAATTTATGTATGCAAAGTAAAAATATTTAAAAAATTTCCAAAAAATTTGGAGAAATGAATGAAATTTATGTACAAATGGACTGTCAGCAATGTTTAATCCTGTTTAAGCTATCACACTACTAGTCTGCCATGTCCATTGTCTAAACGTAATCCCTACCCAGCCTTAACACATAGTCCACAACTATTTAACTGAATTTAAATTGAGCCCTTGATATATGTTTATAATCCATAAAATTCCTGAAAAGTAGTATTTTAACTTTTAGATTTAGATTCAAAACCATTTCTCAGATTACAGTATGCTATGTTTGAAAATAGGGGTAAAAATCTTAAAGATTTTACAATAATTAGTAAATAATATAGAAATAGGAAAGCGTTGCATCGTGCCTTCAATGTGCAAACAGCAATTTGTGAAACATGCGTGTATTGCGGTTTAAGTATTTACATATTAAAGGCACCTACAATAGTCTATCTGCAAACTGAAAGTAAAAATATAGTTTTTTTTAAATTACTTGGAATTAAGATCTATTAGGTTATCTTTTCGTTTTATGCACTCAAAAATCCAAATAGGTGTTTGAATACACTTTATCTGACTCAAGTAGTAAGTTACTAAAATTCTAAATTAATGAAATAAGCTCTCAAAAACCAATTTTACGTGATAATAAAACTTTCATTTTAGTTTTACCAAAGATTAAGTAAATTTTCCCATTAATCTCATTTACTATAAATTCTAATTAATTGAGAGAGAATTTCTTTTATTTATATGATTACAATCGCAGGTTATTGTTTTGTCAAAATAAATACTGGATCATGCTTTTGAACAATGTGTTATAGAACCAGTAGGCAGCAAAAACTATTTTTTAAAATTTATTTGTAAATAACATATTTGTTCACGGGCCTAAAAATAAAATAAATTTAATCATTAATTTTCTTGTAGATTAGATTAGATTATTGACATGGCGATCGTACCACAAGGTAGGTATTTTAAGGCAAATATGAATAAGTAATGAGTGTAAGATGATTGTGGCGCAATCTTGTAGTCTTGTTACTGACTAAGACTGCAATGTTCCTTAGATAGGATTGTTAATTAATAGCCCAACAGTTAATGGCATACCTAAAGGACCTACAGTTTAACGTGGAATCCGAACCACTGCCTCTGAATTACGAGGATAGTCTTTGCGGATTAACGTAGTATTAAATTGTGTGGACGTTAATCCACAGAAGAGAACACTACACCCACCGACCATCGCTCACAACTATCCACAATTCGTGACCTCCAAGTAGCTGGATTACAGGACGACGCCACGGCCCCATTAAGAATCACTTTTACACCATAATTAAGTACATTTTTACGACTACTTTGCGGCTCGTGTAGTCAAACTGTTGCAAAATGAACATTGTTTATGGGCGTAAAACCCTAACAAACCCCCGCTGATGGAGACTCTTAATTTTTACGTTATCAAGACAAAACCGTAAACGCCGTATAAATTAGGTCAGGCAATTCGAATACAGCTTTCATATTGCATTCTCCGTTTTGCAGGCGCACAAGAATATTCAGCTCTTTGTACTGAAAAACCTTAAATAAAAATATATAGTTTTTATTTAATAACAAACGTATTGATAAAAATGCCCTCATCGCAGCAGACCTGAGTACTCAGTGAATTCCCAAATCAAAATATGGAGTTTGCCTATTCTCCATAATATTAACATAGGAAACAGTATGCAGATTTTCAGCTGTGAGAAACACTGAAAGAGGGCGTATTTACAATAACAATGTTTATTTCGACTATATACCAAGCTATATCAACGTCTGTACATAAATAAAGGAGTTTGCCTATTAAATATAATTTCACGAAATTAAATATAATTATTAATTCCCTGTGGAAAAACTAATCCAATTCATGGATTTTAAAAATTCTTTTGAATTTTTTATAATCTACGATATTCATTCAAGAACTTTGAAGGATGGATTAGAAATAGGGAAAATGTGGAACAAACTGAATTATACTTTAATTAATGGTGTAACATTTATGCAACTTTAAAACGTCAAATGTAATCTTCCCGAAAACTAACAAACGGAAGTGAATTAGGGCGAAAGTTTGCTCATTAATATCCATTATAACCCCTGACAAGAACACTGGCTTTATACAGCCGCAAAAGTAAATTGTTAATGCCGCTGTGAACAGGGATTACACTTAGTTGGTTGGATAGTTTAACAACTAAGACAGGAATTGTGGTTAAAATATTTTATTAGGATTTTAGAGGATGTGAGAATATGTCTTACACTGTACGTTGTCCTGTAATCCAGCTACTTGGAGGTGGATGGTTAAGTCTGTGGCACTATTGAATAGTACGTTCATCCACAAATACCATCCTCATAATCAGACCAGTTCGTAATTCAGAGGCAGTGGTTCGGACACGTTAAACTGTAGGTCTCGTAGTTGCCACTGACTGTTGGACTATTAATTAACAGTTCTAAGGAACATGTCAGCCTTAGTCAGTAACAAGACTATAAGATCGCGCCACAATTACCTTACACTCAATTCCCAGTTATAATTGGCTTAAAATACTTATCTTGGTAGGTTACCAATTCAGTTAAATGTATAAAATATAATACCCCCGTCGAAGTAGATCTGCATACTCAGCGAAATTCTAAATCAATAACATAATAGTAAAAATAATATATTGCAAGTTCTGACAAGTTTTATCAATATCTGTCGTTAAATATGAGAGTAATTTGTCTATACTCCTTAAGATTAACTTGGGAAAAAGTATGCAGGTTTGCTGCTGTGAGGAACATTGAAAGTAGGTGTTTCTAGCTTAAACTATTTTTTTTTGACCATTTATATGAAGTTTCATCAACATCTGTCCATAAATAAAGGGGTTTGCCTATGCTCTATATGAATAATATGGGAAAAGAGTATGCGGGTTTGCTGTTGTGAGAAACATTGAAAGTGGGTGTTTCTAGCTTAAACTATTTTTATTTTGATCATTTATACAAGTTTCATCAACATCAGTCCATAAATAAAGGAGTTTACCTAAAGTCTATATGATTAACATGGGAAAAGAGTATTCGAGTTATCTGCCATGATAAACACATAAACTATGATTTTTAAGCATAAATGAATGGATATTAACCACATAAATCTAAATACCAAGTTTCATCTAAAAATACAGAATGGTTAGTGAAATATTATTTTTTTTAGTAGGTCCCATAGATGTCATTGGTTGTTGGGCTTTTAATTAACAGTCCTGTCTAAGGAACATCTCAGCCTTAGCCAGTAACAAAACTACAAGATCACGCCACAGTCATCTTACACTCATTATTTTCTTTATCGGCTTATCATCCCTACATGGATAGGTCGAGATATCATTAAACTTGTGGTATATTAGGACATTTTTAGCTACATGTATAGAGTTAGATAAGAGACTATGCTTTCGAATTAGCATTTCACCCAACTTAGTGGCATCTGTAAGTGTTACAATATTACCGTTAGTGCCGTTGGGTTTATCTTTATAGGCCCTTTAGCCGTTTTCGTTTAAGCGAGTCAAGAAAGAAATCACTGAGCCTATCAGCTGTTTGTGAAACAGCTGTTTTTAGTGTGAACGTAATTGTCATTAACAGCTGGGAGCACATGTGACGTCACTGATAAATTATCTATAATATTATAAAGAAGAGGTGGTTTCTGTATGTTTGTATGTATGTTTGTTTGTGGGTTTGTTGTAGTAAGTAAACGCAAAAAATACTGAACCAAACAGTTTGAAATTTTACACAAAGGTAGATCTTAAACTCATGCAACACATAGGCATACTCATTTCCTTAAAATCCTCTCGGGCTACGCCCTGTGAACGTCCTAGGTTTCAATGTTTACATTTTCTAATGACAACATCCGTTTGCACTATATTTTGACAGTTCGGGAAGAAGAAGAAATAAAGTTGATTTTTCAGATAAACTGCTGGATCGAAATTAGTGAATTATTTGAAATAACTTAGTGGAATGGTAGATTTTAAGTTTTTTCCGACAACTGTCTCTATTACATTAATCCTTATCCTCTCCCAATATTTGACAGATGTTACTTTGAAATGTTGTAGACACTCGTGTTTTGTCATTTTGTAAACAATGAAGAATTAATTAACAATAACTTAAATGTATCAGTAGAGCCTACACCTTTCAGCCTTTTAAACCCGTGCGAAGAACGGGTACTTTGGCTAGTTTAATATAAATTATAGTTTCAATAATTCATCTCTGGTTGATAAATACAGAAAATAGACAATATAAAATTCGATGAATCTCTAAAAGTAATAAAGGCCTGTGATAATGCTCAAAAGTCAAGAATATTGGAGGAGTATTTCATTTTTCAAAAACATCGCTTCATTGGGAAAACATAATCTATTAAATATTAAAGAGAATTTTGCTGATACAGTCACCTATCGCCTGTACAGCAGACTGGAGGGGATGACGTCACCTGTGGTAGATAACACATCGGCTCCAATCAGCTGTTGTATACGCCTCAATATGCGTATCTAAGACAGGAAAAGGGTAGATTGACGAGTAGGCCTACAATGATCAAACGTGTCAAATATTATTATTAATTTTTATTATATTACTGATTTGAAAATTCACCGAGTACGCAGGTCTGCTGCGACGAGTGTATTTGAATCATACAATAAAAATTTCCCGCCATTATAGAACGTTCGCGGCAAAATTACTTCTCTCACTAGGACTGCGCTCTTGTTTGAGCGATAATATTAGATGTTTAACTTTGAAGTTAATATTACGGTTCCTGTAAACCTGCAAAGCGACTCAAGAGCCATACTTCTTTAATAAAATTCCCTAAGGTTTTGTGCAAGGATTTTTAAATTCATATTACTTTTATTGTGTATATGGAGAAAGTATTGTTTTCGTCAAAATCGAATTTCTTGAGGTGGATATAGTTGGGTTGAATCCAAAAAAGTGGGTTTTGAGTGATGTCTGTCCGTGTGTAGTTCTGCGTTGTGTGTGTGTGTGCTGGATGTGTACAGTGCCACAGCCTACCCATTGGTCGATTTAGATGAAATTTGGCATGTATGTATATATTCACGGTATCTCCAGGCGTTTTTTTCATTTTTTGAATTTTTGATTTTTAAGGGTAGTTCACCCCTAAAAACCCTTAAAAACGTGAAAAATCAGAATTTCTCAAAAACGGCTCTAACGATTTTGATTAAATTTGATAGTTTATAGTGCACAGAGTACTAAATAATTTGACACCACCCGCATGTCTGTAAAAATGACGGTTCAAAAGTTATGGACTTTTAAATGTCAGAAAAATTAAATTTTTAAATTTTCAGCGTAAACAATAAAAGTAAAGTACAATTTGACTATCACCATTAAAACCTGCTTAAAAAACTAAACAAATTAGTATTTTGAATTATTTGTCTACGACTAACGGTTCCAGAGAAAAGTTAAATTTACTGTCCATGATAAACACAGTACGTTGTCTGAAAGCGTCCAATGTTATTCTTATGGAGAATATTAAAATATCAATTTCTTCCTTATTTTTTAACCGTTTTCCATGAAACTTGGTATGAAGTGTAAGGTCAAATCACCCAACAGAACCAACTCAAAAAAGCTTGGTATTACCGGGGGGGGGGGGTGTTCCCCCCATACAATTCGAACAATTAATTTAACTTTGTCTCTCTTGTTTTTATTTTCAGAAATGGGATGATTATTTTTGAAACAATAAATTATTAAATGATATTTATTTAGATGAACTTTGGAGAACATGATAGTTTTATTATAGATTGTCTTTCTTGAACTTACTTAAGGGAGAAAGTATGTCGTAGTATGGTCGTTTTTAATCTTTTAAAATCTAATCTAAAAAGATAACTTACTGAAAAATGTTAAGATGAGAAAATATCTCGAACGGGATAAATATGAAAATGTAGTATTTATAGTATAATAATAAAATTATATGTCAACTTTTATCAATATCTGTCGATAAATATGTTATATTCTCCATAAGATTAACATGGGAAAGAGTATGCAGGTTTTCTGCTGTGAGGAACACTGAAAGCAGGTGTTTCTAGCGTAATAAATTTTTATTTAGACCATTTATACGAGTTTCATCAACATCTGTCCATAAATAAAAGAGTTTGCCTCATCTCTATATGATTAACATGGGAGCTGCCATGATGAACACATAAACTATGATTTTTAAGCAAAAAACGGACGTTTTTGATACGAGTACAAGTTTAACAGCAGAGGTGTACCGAGGCTGTTAAATGTACGAGTATATATCAAAAAGCCAATTTTTGGCTGTGTGATGAACTATATTTTTCGTCATACTGAACATAAAATGAAGCAAACTCATAAAACGTAAATTATTACCTGATTTAGTATCGATAGTCGTCGATCATTTTTCTCGCTTTAGACTAATCAGCTGTTATGCTACTTACGTTGTAGCGGTTCATTCTTAATTACTGATTGGTTGTTTAGGTTATGTCAGTGTTAGTTATTATTATCGATAGCTCGATATCAACCATTTGATAGTTGGATTAATAGTCGATTACAAGTTTCACAAATACACAAAAAATCGATAATGATATTTGCAGCTACTTTATCGATTATTTAAATCGAATTTGACCTCGAATCAAAAGTATCATCTACAATGATCTTTTAAGGTATAGGACTAAAAAAATCATAATAATAATAGGAACAACTTTTGCTCATTAACACATGTATCTTTAACAGCTGTTTTGTAGCAGATTGACGAAAAAAATCTTTGTATTTAATTCCCTGTGTGATATAGGTTAGATCATGGATATGTCTAAAGGGAATGTTTTCACTTCATCTAAACAGCTGTTCTTATTCATTTGTATTAAAAATTCAATACAATAGCTCTGGTAGTTTCTATGGTAACCTGATGCATATTTTCCATCTTAAAAATCACCAACACTCCCCCAGAGCTAAGACATATCCATGTCAAAATTAATTTTAATGTGATTAAAAGGTGGAATATCAAAATTGTAGTAATTTAACCCCCTAGAACATAAACCGCCCCTCCCCAACACTGTCTAGAGTACAGAGCCGCCCTTCGTCGTGTCCATTCATCAACCCTTGTTTTGACAACGCTGATCGTTAAGGGTTGAAACTCTCATTCATTAATCTACGACTCTTATAATCTTTCTTGATTATTTACACTCTAAATAAACAATATCTGTGAACTAACCCATACTTTCTCCCTGTAAAAATAAACTTTAATTAAAAATTGCTTAAACTTAATTTTGGATTTGTAATTTGTATTCTTATACTCTTATTAAGATATAAACATTTTTGACACATCGCAGGAGAGTATTAGCATTTTTTGAGACGAAAAAGTGTAATGGAAGTGACGTCATATGGATATGAGAACAACAGTTAAAAAGAACTGAATACATTCCCTTCAGATCTAAGCTATTTCCCAACGGGAAGTAAATACAATATTTTGTTTCAAAAGTAGCTATAATATTTCTTCCCAAAAATCTAGTAAAAAAAGTAGCTGCCCCAAAAATCCCCCATTTTTGGGGGCACTCAAAATTTTCAATAACTTCAAAAATATTTTAGGATAAGTTTGTATGGTTTCCCAAAGTTTATTGATTTATTCTAACAAATAAAAAAGTTATAAGGGGGGATGGATTTTTTAGCTACCCTGTATAACCACATCTATAGGTTACCATGGGCCATATACACCCGTAATATGTTAAACTTCCTCAAAATAAACAACCTCACAAGAATCTGAAGTGGTGGTGTTTTAACAGTGAAATATGTTGTTTAATCTAACACATCTGATGGAACTTACGCACGTAGTTTTAAATAATGTTTTATTTTCATACAGACTACAAAAACATAAATTAACATTTGTTTAGACAAAAATAACGTAACAGACGTTACTTTAATTTATGTTTCTTCTAAGTTCGTCCATCCATCACGCAAATATTTGAGTGCACTCCTAGTTACAAGTATATTACCTACCAAAATTATTTTTACATTATTAAAGTAATTAATGTATGTGGTATTTTTGACTGCTCTAAATTTCCTTTATCGTAGTCCTCAAGTAGATAAATCTATTTTAAAATAAACTTCTTGTTTTAGTTCTTTTATCTTAATACGGATATCGAGCTAAAATTCACCAACATCTCAAAATAGTTAATATAGTCTAAGAATACTTTGACATCATGCACAATCCCTGCTCTTAAGAGTCAAATATCAACTTTGTTGATTCAAATGCTAATTTTCCAGACAAGTAAGTTAACTTGAGCGAGAATTTGGATCTTCCTGTAACGGGTGTTCAAGAAACTCTTCAAAGGAATGTTAATTTATGTTTTTACATGACAATGGAATGTCAAAATGTAGCATATATTTGTATTCATAACACCAATCTACTCCAGAGGGTGTTTTATGGCAAGTAAGAGTGAAGTGTGAATGTAATTAGTGAAATGGATTTGATGAAATGTGTAGCATTGTTGCAGACAAAAACAGCTGATTTGATAAGATATTCAATTAATGGTCAATGAAAAAAATACAAACTGGGACCAGGAACTAATTTTTACGACAATTTTTTAGGATTTGACCTAAGGTCGAACCGGCAACTCTCAGGTTATAGGAGTACTTTTTTTAAGTGTAGCCTATTCCACTCCTAAAACCCTTAAAACGTGAAATATAATTTTTTATTTTTTCCTTAATAAATTTGAAAAAAGGTCATGGTGCTTTGGGTCCTAAATAATACGACTCTACCTGCATTTCAATAATCTAATCTATATAAAAGTGCAACAAAGTATTCATAAATAACTTTTAAAATAACTAATAAATATTAAAACACTAAAGAACATTACAAATTTACAACCGGCTTGTTAAAAGGAACCGACCTCACTCACTGGTAGCATGGGACAGACAGGTCAGACAACTTTTACAATCTTATCAATCATGTGTGAAAGACATTGGGCGAAGATCACCTGTTATATGCAGGAGACTTATAAGTTAGAAGAGAGTTATAAGTTTAGAGGGAGTCGAACTGTAGTTTTTCATTTGCACTATTTAATTAAAACCTGTTCCCTTTCCTACATTTGTATCAATGTTGCCATTAACATTTCCCACTTAATTACAATAATTACAACTGGGTTTAAGCTAAATTTAATGAATAAGAATAATAATACATTATTTTAGCGAATTTCCCATAGGGAAGAAGCTATTACCGTAGGTCTCATGGTAAAACTTGAGCTCGGGACCATGTTATTTTTTCGTCTTCATATGTGTGTCTGTGAACACGATAACTCTCGTAAAAATGGTCCGATCGAGACCAAATTTGGTAGTGACGTGTATTCCTACAAATGCTCAGACAAGTTCGTAAACCAGTCATATCGGTCAATGAGAACGGGTAGTATGGGGGGGGGGGTTTGTACCCAAAATGGGGTTTTTTGCGTTTTTCACATGTAATTTTTAAAAATTTTTAATTGTATATTTCACCATTGGAATCAGGTTAAAAAACTACACTGTTAAGTTCCTTAAAGTTTTTCTCTATCTCTAACGGTTACCGAGATATTAAAAAATCTAAACACAGTACGTTGTATTGTGGGGCTCCAATGTTAATCTTATGGAGGATAGGGAAAAAATATTTTTCAATTTCAATTTCAATTTGTTTATTTTCATTAATTACATGTACAATTTTCACAGTAGCCATTTTTTACCTCTCTAGCTACAAGCTACTTGAGAGGAAAACTCTAAACGATTGCTTATATTTAATGGTCAGTGATAAATTTTCCCATATTAATCAATATTTTTGGATAAAACTTGATATTTAGCTTCATGTGGTTGAGATCTATCCATATATGATTAAAAATCATAGTTTATGTGTTTATCATGGCAGCAAACCTGCATACTCTCCCATTATAATCATATTTCCCATATAAATCATATGGGAAATAGGCAAACTCCTTTATTTATGGACAGATGTTCATGAAGGTTGGTATATATGTTAAGATAAAGATTATTTATTGTAGAAATTACCACTTTCAGTGATCCTCACAGCAGCTAACCTGCACACTCTTTCCCATGTTAATCTCATGGAGAATAGGCAAATAATTCTCTTGTTTATGGACAGATTTTATAAAACTTGTCATACATTATTATTATTATGTTATTGATTTGGAAATTCGCTGAGTACGCAGATCTGCTGCGACGGGGGTATTTAAGTATGTCATATCGTATAGAACATTGAGTTATTATAAATAAATTAAAAATGCACATTAAATATATAAAATATCATATTAAAAACGTTTAATCACACAAATTAAAGACTAGTTTATAGACTTTTTAATCCAGTCAAGTAATAAATACTTACAAAAAGAACAATAAACAACAATATATACGAAAATACAATAGATTTAATACATTACCTAACATTATATACCAGAAAAACTATACTAATTCCTTATAAAAATAAAAACCAAAAGCCTCTGAGGCAAAATCCTGTGACGAGGTCTTCATTAGGGACAAAATGTTTAAAAAAGTTTAGTGCAAGGTAGTTATATGATTTCTTAAAAGGTCTTGAGAAACTGAAATGAAATGAAACTGACTGTTTTAAAATTTTAATTGATAGTTTAGACGTTTATCAATATACCAGGGTGAGTAAGGTCTATACAATTTTGTGATATTTACAGTGTTTATTAAAATAATTAGGATTCCTAACAGGGAGTTTGAGAACACCCTGTACGAGATATCATTTGCACCTGTGCCAGAAGCTATAGCTACGTAACTGCCTCTATGTAGTACTATTAGCCTGTAAAGTGTTGATGTATGGTAAGCCCTACATGATCAATACCTGCACAGTTCATCCTGTTCCAGGAGTAGCTCCGTAACACCCTGTATGCGAGGTAATTAGCTATAGGGTAGGATACATGATAAGCAGTGTCTAATTAGTACCACACTCCTAATATTAGTTGTGTACCTTCAACTGTGGACCGATAATCAGAGATGGTCAGTTCAAATATAAGCAAATCTTGACAGAAATTTGTTATGTTTGTGTATTTGTGATTTGTTTTATTATTTTAAATGTTTCCTAATTTCTTTTATTTCCATTTATTTGATACTAATTGAAGCTGGCACTCAGAATATTTAATGTATGTTTTATCATTGAATCATTGACCTTACTTGTGAATAAAGCCTAGGGCAGAAGCCATATTGTTTGAATCTATTGTTGTTTTGTAATCACAGCTTAACTAATAATCAAAATAGAAATAATAAATCACTTTTAGCGAATTCCCCAATAGGGAATAAACTGTTACTGAATGTGTCTGTGATAACTCTCGTAAAAATGGTCCGATCAAGACCAAATTTGGTAGAGACGTGTATTTCTACATTTGCTCGGACGAGTTCGTAAACCACACATATCGGTCAATCGGATTATTTTATAGTAGTAGGTAGTTTTTGGGGGGGGTAGTACTAAAAAATTGGGGTTTTTTGCGATTTTCATATGCAATTAAAAAAGTGTTTAAATTTTATTTTTCACCATTAGAATCATCTTAAAAACCTACACAATTAAGTTCCTTAAAGTTTTTCTCTATCTCCAACGGTTACTGAGATATTAAAAAATCTAAACTCAGTACGTTGTATTTGGGGGCTCCAATGTTAATCTTATGGAGGATAAAGAAAAATTAATATTTCACTTATCAATCAATATTATTGGATTGAACCTCTAGTATTTACCTTCATGTTGTTATGCTTCAAATGCATAAAAATCATAGTTTACGGTGGTATTTGTACTTAAGTCTATTTATTTGACTCATCACCTGTAAGGAAGGATATCCAATAAAGATAATAACCATGGTAAATGCTATAAAGACCTCAAGTAAATGTGGGTTGTGTTCCAAACAACCAATATTCACAGTTCAGATTGAACTTAGTATTCCACTGATCATACACACCGAAATAACTGAAAAATATTAAAGTTTCTTCCATATTTGTTTTTTTAAGTGTATATGTGTGAATTTGTAAGATCATCAATATGTCTAAAGGGAATGTTTTCAGTTCATCTAAACAGCTGTTCTTATTCTTATATATTTAAAAATCAATACAATCGCTCTGATAGGTTCTATGGAAACTTTTTCAAATTTTCACCTTGAAAATTGCCAACCCCCACTTGAGCTAAGACATATCCATGTCAAAAAACATACTGGTTGATAAACATAATAATTACGTAAAAATTGCAGGAGTACAGTTCGTTTCTGAGTTCGCTCCTACAATATTATGTTTGAGATAAGAAAAGTAATGGATATTTCACTTTGAAAAGAAAAATACTAATTACAAACCTTTGTTTAACAATTCATCAAACAAGGGTTTTGTTGAGGTCGTGGCCGTCAGAACCAAAAGAAACCTTTAATTTCCAACAGAGAAACGACCTTTATTTAAATTGTGTCCATACAAGTTTTTAGAAATTATTTACATCGATTAACATGTTGGATCATGAATGAAAAATATTTTGATTTATTTGTCTGAAATTTGTTTCCAGTAATTATAAGTAACATTATATTAACATCATTCATTATTGTTATTTGTTCTATATATTTTATTTTTTACTAGCAATAAGCCCGTCCTTTGTACGGGGTGTAGGATTCAGTTTTAAGAAGAAGAAAGATCATCATACCAAAATGTAATGTACCTGATATCCTAAACAAATCAATACAAATAAAATAAATCAATACCCAGCTTTATTATTTAGTATTACTTTACAATTAAATAGATTAGAACATTTATACCATTATTATTATTAGTTATACGTTAAATAACTTTTTAATATAGTATGATTTCGAAATGGGTTTAAAATCAATGACCAATATAAACTAACTAATATTGATTTGACAGCTGTTTGTTTTTATTTCTATTAAATCTTTAAACTACAAAGACAGCTGATTATTACCAGTAGGCTATTCATTGAAAACTGAATCAAAATGCGAGTAATATCGCGTAAAAGTGGGTTTTAAATGCTCGTTATTTACTTTTCAAGGGGCGGCGGACAATTTCAAGCATTCAAAAACCTTCTCTGGAATGTAGATAATGCATGAAATAAGTTTCATTTTTATCAGTTCTCCGTTTTTCAAATAAAATGCCTCCTGGAGCGCCACAGACAGACAAAAATTGAGATAAGACCGGTTTCGGCTTCTCTAACGCACGAAAAGTAAAAATAACTAAATAATAAATAATTCTGAGCAATGTACAGACAAGACTCTAATTTTATTTATATAAATCTGGAAGTAATTTTCCAAAAATAAATACTAATGTGTTAGAAGTATGTAAAAAGCTGCTCATTTTGATTTTGTTCAGTTAAATGTATATCTATGAAATAGTTATTTATATATTAAGAGTGATAAGCGATAAAGGCGCCTTTCTGTGTGATTTTCATGCAAATCACATACGCCATTTTTCCTACAACTGTATTTTTTACACATGTACAGCAAATAAAAATTTTGATTTTAAGAGGATAAATTCTCTCATCCCCTACAGAATAGCTGTAACAGATGTTTGTATATTGCCAGTTTTACCAACATAATTTTCCATTTTACGTTTGATTTAATAGTCTGCTCTGCAGTTACCAGTCTCATTATTCAATTTAAATTGGTATTCCTGAATAAACAGTATGACCAACTTAAATGTATGATAAATTACATCACATGGCTATTAAAATGCGTACTGTTTTATACTTTGTCGTTCTTTTGGGTTGGAAACACTGGAGTACGAAAAATAAATTACTTAAATAGCCGAGCGAAAAGTCATTTATTTTAAACAGCAGTTTATAAACAGCTGTTTTACAATTGTATTGTAGAGCATATACTTAAACTTTTGACAACAGCTGTAGGAAAATACTATTTTGTTATAGGAAACACATATGATCGAATATTCAGTATAGATATTGTAGTTTGATATTTTGTTTGTAATAAAATATCGAATGGTGTTCGATATCAGAATATCGTTGTTTGAATTTAATTGATTATCGATTTACTTGAATTTAAACAACTCTTTCTCTAAAAACTCTGTACATTCACTTCAGTAAAAATAATACTTGCATCTAAATATTAATTAAGGGGATTTTCTACTCGTAATTGGATAAATGTATATTTTATTTTATTCTAAATAAGAAAATATAAACTTCAACTAAGGTACTTGAATTTTTAGTGGGGTAATTTAAGTTTTCCTAAACCTTTTTACACACACATCCACCTAATTTCCCTGTGAGAAGTGTCGATTATCCAAAAATTGACATTTTCTATGTTTCCAGGACATCAAATTGATATTCCGAGAGAATTATTGAAGTTAAGTAATGAAACTTTTGGTGCTTATATTAAGAGATATATTAAATTATTTCTTCTAATTTGAATGTTATTGGACAACTGGTTTTTAGCAGATTTTTTATATTTAATTTTTAATGAATTATTTTCACTTATTTAAAACCACAATGATGACAATACATGAACGTTCAGTTTACCTAAAATCTTATACTAAAATTATCAATTTAGAGTGGGTAGTGTTTACAACGTATCAATATGAAAAAATTGTCATTTTAAAACATAACACACCTATTTGTCATATTTTTTTCATTGTTAGGTTTTTTACGGATACACAACTGCCAAAGGTTATAAGAAAATAAAAGGAAAAACCCCAGATCCATCCCACCTAATCATAAAGTATTATTTTCGTTCAACACAATAGTTGTTTGGGGAGATAAAACAGCACATACATGTGTAGCTAGGCAACTGTTAAATTATCTGGTTCTCAAACAGAATTATAACTAAGCTCATTACAAACACGGGTAAATGAAATAACATCGGCTTATATCGGGTCATTGTTGTTTTAGGGTCTGAGAACCCAAAGTTAACAGTACAAAAACATGTAGATTAACTTCTCCCTCTATTGGGTTAAGGGCAATATTATTTAAGGTAGTTAGATAGTGCTTCCACTAACTGTTGTAGTTTTTATAACAGTTATAATTTACAATGTTACCATTTTGTTACTTTTTACGAGAAAACAGTATATTTAAAAGATTTACTGTACTCGTCTGTGTAAAATATATTAGTGCTAGTAAAAAATCTGAAACCAGAATTAAAGTAAAGCCTCGAGATAATATACCAGTTATAATATAATTAAAGATCACATAGTTTCAACAAATTATATACTAGACTAGCAGTACGCTCGTTCTTTGTACGGGTTGTAGGATTCTACGTTAGGGGTAAAAGATACTTATTAACATCAGAAAATTATTGAGATTAGATCAGAAAATATGTATGATTATTAAAATTCTTTATACGTCAAGATAACATTTTAATGTAGTATGATTTCGATGTGGGTTTACAATCAATGATCCTTATAAACAAACTATTTTATATAAACAATTTGACAGCTGTTTGTTTTATTTCTATTAAATCATTAAACTACAAAGACAGCTGATTATTACCAGTAGGTGATTAATTGAAAAATGAAAGCGAAATGTGACTAATATTGTGTAAAAAGTGGGTTTTTAAATGCTCGTTATTTACTTTTCAATCGGTAACGGACAATTTCAAGCATTGAAAAACCTTCTCTGGAATGTAGAGAACGCATGAAATAAGTTTCATTGTTATCAGTTCTCCCGTTTTATTCGGAGAAGATGTCGTAAAATGCTTCCTGGAGCGTTACAAACAGACACAAATCGAGATAAGACTTTTTTCGGCTTCTCTAACGCACGAATCATAAAAATAACTAACAAATGAATAACTCTGAGCAATATACAGAAAACCTCTAATTTTATTTATATAGATAATTAGCTCAAGGTGGTGTTCTATCCCATAGAAAAATCTGCCTCGGCCCTACGAAATAATAACGAAAATACAGAATGCGGCAGATATTTAAATCATTTCAACTCCAGTATTTGTAAACATTTTTCCTCATAAATTACATTTTACAGTTCACAAAAGCATGCAATCACGTACAAAGATATATTTTTAAAATGACGTCATTCAGTTGGTGACTCGGTCAGGACACATGTCTCGAATCAGTAAAATTGTCACACTTTACATAGAATCAAAATTGCAATAATTATCCATCACCCAATCACCGCTGTTTGTTTAATTCACGTCTCTTAATGTGCCTACAGGATAAACTTTATATGTGAGATAGATTAGTGTAGTTGATTGAAATAGCAATTATACCACAATGTAGGTATTTTAAGCCAAGTATGAATGAGGATTGAGTGTAAGATGATTGTGGCGCGATCTTGTAGTCTTGTTACTAAGGCTGACATGTTCCAAAGAAAAAAATCACAAACACTGAGGTAGCGAGAGACGACGTGGTCCTGAAACTCCCTCTTGAAATAATGCATCACACCATTTGTTATGTGAGCCGTTGCCCCATTTTTCTGGAATAAAATACATTTTAAGCTAACACGTTTTCGTTCCAGTTAAAAAATCACGAAAGTGTCCATCATTCTGAGGGATGGTTCTAGTTTGAACGTAACTTTAGTTCTCTGTTTCCTCAAAAAGTAACTGCAGTTTGATAATGGCCGTTTGTTTTATTAAATTACAGGTTTCTGTGAATTGTAAAATTTAAAATATGTGAAAAATAGTCACAAATACTGGATACAGATACAATATTACTTTTTTTATTTCAGGCAAAGTACTGTATCTTGATTCTGAACATTGAATTATAAAACCCTTAAAAGGTGGTTTAAACTTCCAGTTAAAAACATTGAAATATAGTTTATAGAGCTGTATTGTAATATTTACTTTGGTCATAAGGCCAGCTTAAAAATATTTGAGTTTTTTTATATTTTTTACTACGCTGAAATTTCTAGTGTTATTTTTTATTTACTAAATATTTCTGAATGAAATCAATCGATTTTTAGAAATGCGCAGAGCATATGAGACGAATATGGATATTGGGTTTTGATATAATACCAACATCACTGAAACAGCCTTGGCCGACTTTATCTGGGAATAAAAGCATCCGTTTTGTCGGACATTTCCGATTGCTGTATTGAGTGCAGCTCGTTTTGTAGCTTTATTGACATTTTATATTTGGAGAAAAAGTGGTTCATTTATTACTTCAACTTGTTTTATATTTTTGAAAATGTAGCCAGATAAGGTGCTTACATTTGTCTGTGAGTAAAATGGTTTGAGAGTTCATGGAATTTTAAACGTATTCTTACACCAAAACATACAATGATCATGAAACAATACTTTTGATGTGACCAAAACGATACTTTTGAAGTGACCAAAACAATACTTTTGAAGCGACCAAAACCATACTCTTGAAGTGAACAAAACGATACTTTGGAAGGAAATAAAACAATACTTTCGAAGCGACCAAAACGATACTTTCGAAGCGACCAAAACATACTTAAACGATAAAACGACTTTAAGATAAACAATACTTTCGAGCGACCAAAAATACTTTAGCGACCAAAACATACTTTGAATGCAAAAACATACAAGGATACAATACTTTCGAAGTGACCAAAACGATACTTTTGAAGCGACCATATTTGAAGCAAAACGATACTTTGAAGGAATTAAAAATACTTTCGAAGCGAAAATGTTACTTTTGAAGCGACCAAAACGATACTTTTGAAGTGACCAAAACGATACTTTCGAAGTGACCAAAACGATACTTTCGATGTGACCAAAACGATTCTTTCGAAGCGACCAAAACGATACTTTCGAATTGACCAAAACGATACTTTGAAAAAACTAGTTATTAAACACTGACTTAGTAAGTATTTTTTACTTTTAATTTATATTTATTGACTGACAATTTTAATCAAAGTTTCTATAAGTATTCCAAGATTAAATGTTGTAAAACCATTCAAACAGTGATTGATCATGAAATTTTTTTTGCAGTGAACGATCCTTCGGTTCAAAATAAAGACTTTAAGATTTTTATACTGACATTTTTTTTTTGCTTTTGTTAGATATACTTTAACATAAGCTATTAGAATTATATGTTTTTTTCTGATAGTTATAGGTATAAAATAATATTATTATTCGTTTATGTTTGTTTTATTTTCTTTTCTGACACATAAAATGAATATTCTGATCTGGATTTTGACATGGATATGTCTTAGCTCTGGGAGGTGTTGACAGTTTTCGCGACCGAAATTTGAAACATTGTCGACATTTAGTTAGTGACGTCATATGGTTAGTGACATCATAGCTTGGTTGTAAGAACAGCTGTTTAGATGTACTGAAAACATTCTCATTCGACATATGTACATGATCTAACCTATTTCCCACAGTTGAATAAATACAAATATTTCAGAAAGCAGGTTCCTAGAGACATTGATAGCTTTTTGTAGAATCATATCTGGCATTTCGGAAATTTAAAAAAAGTTGACACGCCATTTATACTTTGTATTTGTGCTCACAAACTTTTGTTCAAGCAGCTGACCTCGATATAAAATAAAATCCCTTGAAAACTAGGCTGTGCTTGATCATGAGAAATTATTTAACTAATTATTTTCATAGAATGTTTTAAGAACTTGTTTGTATTGTACTACGCATCATGAAAGCTCCATTTTGGGGTTCGATGATGTTAATGCTTTTGAATCTAAGAAAGTAATTAAAAGTAGCTTTTATCCGACTTTTCAATAGGATTTTATTTATTTTTTATCTAATAGTACTAATAATCACATTCAATACTTAACTGTCGGAATTTAACTAAAGATTGATTTACTATAATTTTGTAGACATTTCGTGTTCAATGGTTATACAATACAAATACTGTACTTATACTTTTAACTGAAATGTCGACCTACCCAGGGAGGTATTTAAAGCCAAGTATGAATGAGTCATGAGTGAAAGATAATTGTGGCGCGATCTTGTAGTCTTGTTACTGAATGCTGACATGTTCCTTAGACAGGACTGTTAATTAATAGCCCAACAGCTATTTCAAGTAAGGGACAGTTTAACGTGGGATCCGAACCAAAATTTGCCTTGAAACTATGAACTACCAAGAATAATAATTAATCTTTTAAATGTAAAAATTTTAAATACTTTACTATCTATCTAATATTTTTTTGTACGGTTCTGAGCCATGAGACTTACGGTATTAGCTTCTTCGCTCTGGGAAATCCGCTAAAATAAAATTACAATTTTCATCCGTGGATTGTAAAGTTTAATTTACATAATATAAGCTATTTCAGTTCGGTATACTAACGAACTGGAAGGAATTACAAACGAATTAGAGAGTTAAGATCAAAGTCTCTCCACCAGGTTGCGTTAATGCTGCCGTACCAAGTGTAGCGTGTGTGTATTGTATTGACATCGCCTCCCTAAAACCGTGCATTGGCAAGCGTTCATACGCTTTTCCCTACAGTCCTTGCCAACTGTTTGACGTTTAATTTTAAGGCTATTTTCGCTGATTTTATTTATTATTATTAATTTGCATATTTACCAAACAATATGTGTGCTTTGGGGATTTCTAAAAATTCAAACAACACAATTTAATAAAAAAGGTATAGTAATATAGTTCTGAACTAACAGTAAACCCGTCCTTTCAAAATAAAATCAGGACAAGCAGACGTCAAATTAGATTAGAATACTATTTGAAATGTTAACCTATCCAAGTAGGTGTTTAAAGCCAAGTATGAATGAGAAGTGAGTGTAAGATGATTGTGGCGCGATCTTGTAGTCTTGTTACTGACTAAGGCTGACATGTTCCTTAGACAGGACTGTTTATTAACAGTCCAACAGCCGATGGCAACTAAGGGACCTACAGTTTATCGTGGGTTGGGAACCACGTTTACCTCTGAATTACGAACTGGTCTAATTATGAGGATGCCATTTGCGGATAAACTTAGTATTCAATAGTGCGGACGTTAATCCACAGCAGAGAACATCACATCCACCGACCATCGCTCGTAACTATCCACAATCAGTGATCTTCAAGTAGTTGGATTACAGGACCGTCCCAGTAAATATTAAAAAAGTCTAATATTCCTCGAATTGGGTTTTTGAGAGCTTATATCTATATTTATTTAAAGTAAATAAAACACACTAGCTTTTCAATAGCTTTTGCCTATTGAATAATAACAATACATTTCATACCTGTAGATGCTCTCGTCTTTACGAAGTGTCTTACAAAAAAAGAAAGACAGTCAAACAGAAATTTATAACACCCATTCCGACTTTTCTAGGTTCTTTTCTATTTACTTCCCTGTGGGTAATAGGTTAGATCATGGATATATCTAAAGGGATTGTTTTACTGTTCATCTAGACAGCTGTATTTATTACCAAACTATGACGTCACTAACCAAATGACGCCACTGTTTTAAATTTTGGTCTGTAAAAATGCCAACACCCTCCCAGAGCTAAGACATATCCATGTCAAAATTATACAAGCAAATTTTTGTTGCTATTTCCATTGTAGGCCTAATTTAAAACGTGCATGGTTTCGTTCTGAATAAACATTCTTTTAATCGATCGTTTATTCAATTTTTGTGTACTTTTATACTTTTCTTCAGAACTAAATTTTATTTTAAGTTTGATCTGGTTATAGGTAAAATAATATAGCCATTGTGGCCAAAAGTATAAAATACGTTTTACTCCAATTTCATGCATTTATTTTGCACACTGGCTTTCTCAAAAACTACTTAACTTACAATTCTGGACCTGTTTTATTCAAATTTACACGTCAAATACAATGAAAATTTAATTTTTCCCTTAATTTACCTACCTAGAATTCCAGAAAGCTCCTTTTTAACCCAAGATACCAAATTCTCAGTGAAATTTTGCGCTAGCCATAAGTTGCTAACGAAGTATATCCGGTCCTATGTTTATGTAGGGGTTTTAATTGTTTTTACATGTAGAATGAGCTCTCAAAGTTACTGTATATCTTTGTGAATCACCCTGTATATATCTAAAAAAGATTAATATTAAAAGATTGAGCTGAGAATTTATATTATCTTATTGTTTTTTGTTTGCTTATTTTGAATTAAGGTAAATATTTGTTATTGTAAGTATATTTCTTCTCAACAAAGAGTCACAAAATCCTCAAAAAGGAAGAACTAACTGCTTGTTATAGTGTAAAAATTATTATCTAACAGCTTACACACAAACTACTACGTCAAATAGTTTAGCTTCGATAATAATTAAACACAAGTAGCAATAATTGGTCTCCCAAGTAACTTGCATTATACAACTATTAGGTTCAACTGAATATTCAATAACTCAGTGGTCGAAACTCTCTCGAGATCCGTTAGACGTTAGAGACAGGAAGTTTCCTCTAGGGAAGGAGAGCTTATGTAGTTCCCTAAATCCCCGCCACGCTGCGCTGCAAATCCGCATTTCACCACCGGGAACAATGTGTTATACTGTTATTGCAACAGCTGTTTGCATCCTAAAATTTAATGTAAATAATCAGCTGTTAGCACGTACTCTGTACGGGTTATAAGACTACGTGTTAAGAAGGAATATACAGAATTATTTAAAATAAGTAATAAACGATACCAGTGGACTGACACATACTGTCTCCCTTTAGTAAATTTAAAAAAGACAATCTGTAAGAGAACTAACATGTTCTACAAAGTTAATCTAAATAACATTTAATAATTTACTGTTTCAAAAAAATCATCCCATTTCTGAAAATGAAAACAAGAGAGACAAAGTTAAATTAATTTATGTTATTTAGATTTTTATTTTTCCATCACAATTGTATGTAAAACAAAGTTTCACGGCATTTCGGGATCTGGAATCTGATCCGTCCTCAGGTGATCTAAAACATAGCACAATCAACACATAATCCGGACCAAACCGGTATAAAGCTGGAAACATAAAAGTTTAAAGCAGTCAAAAAACTTACAAACAAACCATTAACTAAACATTACACACAAAAGAAACCAAATACGCCCACTCGTCACGACAAATCATGTCATGATGTGATGTGATCACATCATGACGGTAGAAAACGTAAGTATTCATTGCCAATGTAATTCTTACGGAGAATAGATAAAATGGTATAACTCGCTTAGTTGGTCACATAATTTGATAAAATGTTGTACTTGTTTTTTCTTAACAGCCTTAATATAAGCACATTACCATTTAAAACAACCCTCATTGCAGCAAACCTGCATACTTAGTTCTATTCGATTGCTAGGATAGGAATAATATAAGTTTTGTGAAATTCTCTCCGCTCACACTAGCGTGCTGCGTGAGATCTCGTTTGAATGCAAAAATCACTAAGGTGAAACATTAAACGTACCCTTAAACTAAATAACTTTTCTATTATTTTAAACAAGCTCATAAAACTTAATAAATGTATTTATTTTTTACTTTGTAAAAGCACACTGCACATGAAAAACACGAAAGAGTGAGATTCAAATGAGTCTTTCCTCATCAAAAAAATTAAAACGTCACCCCGGCTTTGATGATAAAAACCCCTTAATGAACGCGTCGTTAATAAACTGTTAGCCTCGCCTCAGGGCTTCTCCATTAGCATTTCATCACGCCCTGTGTGAGGCTAGTGGGGTCAACATGTAATCTATTAGGTGTGCTTTGTTTGTGTTTTTAAATTAGTATAATTCTTTATTTTAAAGCTTCGACGCTTATTAAATTTAATTAAGAAGGAAGTAATTATTTAACCAATTATTTTTAGTTATAGTATTATTCTCAATTACATTTTTGTTTACTATTATTAAGGTATGTTTAATAAGTTCATAAATACAAATTATTTTTACGGTTGAACTATAATTTTCACGATTAACCTTTCTGATACTGCATATAGATTCAAAAAAACTGCTTGTAATTGGTTTAGACAAATTCTGATTAGCATTTATATCTAAATTCAATAATGAAAAATTGTCTAAAATATTATCTTTTTTAGTATTAATAGTATAAAACTGGTTCAATAGAAATGTAATGAAACGTAGATTTTTATTCAAAATATAAAAGAGTTTGTGAACGAAATATGAAGTAAATAGAATTTACCTTCTTGTGAAAGTAAAAAAATGTTTAAGTAAAAATATTGTAATTAAGTTACGTTATAATATGGTTATAAGGACAGTTGTTTAGAGATACCTACCTTTTAGACATATCCATAATTTAATCTATTGCCCAAAGGAAGTAAATACATTTAATTTATAGAGGGGTTTTCAAAAATTTTAGTTTTGACATGAATACGTTTAAGCTCCGAGGGGTGTATTTGTGTAACACATTTTTGTAACGGAAAAGGTGCAGCGGAAGTATTTGGCCCTTTTCCCATAGAGCCAGAGATATTGTATTGAATTTTTGGTTATTAAAACAGCTGTTAGATAAACTGAAAATATTCTCCCTAGACATATCCATGATCTAACCTATTTCCCATAGGTAAGTAAATACAATCATTTTTAAATGTATTTGTCTTAATATTATTTTGTCTACGACCATTGCAAAAAGTACCAATAAAGATACTGAAATTAACATCATTAAGAGGCTCATTATTAAACGGAAATTGAAAACCGTTGCATTATGAGTTCATAACGATACAGGTTCTAGACCGATCAGAGCTCAGCATTTGACGAAGGTAATGTCATTATAGAATACTATAGTGAAATACAAAATCAGCTGATTTATCCATAAAAATAGTGTGTTTTAGTGGCTAACCTCAAATGTGAGTTTTTAATCATTCACAGAATAAGAACAACGCAATTCGCACATCAGCTGATTACTCCGAAAATGAAATACACACTAATTATTTTTTTATACCCTGAATATTGCAATGGCCGTACATAAATGAAATATACAACTCTTGTTTTTGAAAATCTAAATATTGTTGGTCATAGATAAATAGTATATGCTACGATTGTATTATGCCTTAAAGCTACTTGTGAGATATTTAGAACACTCGCTTTGCTCTTGTTCTAACTTACATATCATATCACTCGTCGCTTAGGCATTCATAATACAATCGTTGCATAACGATTGTATTTGCTCAAAACAGAATACAGTATCAAACCGTTCGAACGATAAATCGAACAACAATTAAATTGATAAATAATCGAATAAATCGATCAATCGATTTATTTGAAGAATAAATCGAACAATTTGTGGCTGAATAATGCTTACGATCGAACTTGACAGGATTATGAAGTAACAAGTGAAGCAAATAACAAAATGACTAAATTAACAATCAAATGACTGAAAATGGGTATGTATAACAAAGGATAAAATTAAAATGACTACCTAATGAAAGAGATAAGGGTAACAAATGATCATAAATGTCACTCGTTTGTAAACAGTGGTAGGGGTGACAGATAACTTTGGGAAAAGTGGGGTGGGGGGGCACGCAGATGAAAAATAACGATCGGTCCAGCGAAATGCTACTCGGGTTTTGATAAATGAAAGTGATATGAAGAGGAACTTTTGTCTTCAATCTGGAAATGGGGAGTTTATCCCATCCTTCAACTAACACTTGGTATATTTGACATATTTGAAAGTAATTACGAAAAAAACCCTTGGGAGACAAAAAGTATTTCTGAAGTATTTTTTTATTTTTTATTTTCTCTCTCATTTGGAAATAAAGGGTATCAGTGAACTGACACATACTTTCTTTCTTAGGTAAATTTAAAAAAGACAACCTGTAATGAATCATGTTCTTCAAAGTTTATCTAAATATCATTGAATAATTTATTGTTTCAAAAATAATCCCGTTTCTGAAAATAAAAACAAGAAAGATAAAGGTAAATTAATTGCTCGAATTGTGAGGGAAATCCCCCCTCCACCGGTAATACAAAGCTTTTCTGAGATGGTTTTGTTGGGTGATTTGACCTTACGCTTCATACTAAGCTTCATGGAAAGCGGTTGGTATCTTCCACATCACACCGTTACATCATGTTATGTACTGAGCATGGAGAAAGCTTCTTACATTGTACCACAGGCCTATAGTCAACCAGTACAATATCTTCCACATCAACACCGTTACATCTTGTTACTGAGCATGGAGAAAAGCTTCTTCCACATCAACAACGGTACATCTCGTTACTGAGCATGGAGATGTTCTTACATTGTTACACAGGCTATAGACAACGGAAATATCTTCCACATCACAACAATCGGTACATTCTTGTTACTGAGCATGGAGAAAGCTTATTACATGTACACAGGCCTATAGTCAACCAGTACTATCTTCACACAACTAACACGTTACATCTTGTTACTGAGCATGGAGAAAAGCTTCTTAACATTGTAAACACAGGCTATAGTCAACAGGACAATATTTCCACATCAACACCGTTACATCTTGTTACTGCAGCATGGAGAAAGCTTCTTACATTGTACCACAGGCCTATAGTCAACCAGGACAATATCTTCCACATCAACACCGTTACATCTTGTTACTGAGCATGGAGAAAGCTTCTTACATTGTACCACAGGCCTATAGTCAACCAGGACAATATCTTCCACATCAACACCGATACATCTTGTTACTGAGCATGGAGAAGCTTCTTACATTGTACCACAGGCCTATAGTCAAAACCAGGACAATATCTTCCACATCAACACCGTTACATCTTGTTACTGAGCATGGAGAAAGCTCTTACATTGTACCACAGGCCTATAGTCAACCAGTTACAATATCTTCCACATCAACACCGTTACATCTTGTTACTGAGCATGGAGAAAGCTTCTTACATTGTACCACAGGCCTATAGTCAACCAGGACAATATCTTCCACATCAACACCGTTACATCTTGTTACTGAGCATGGAGAAAGCTTCTTACATTGTACCACAGGCCTATAGTCAACCAGGACAATATCTTCCACATCAACACCGTTACATCTTGTTACTGAGCATGGAGAAAGCTTCTTACATTGTACCACAGGCCTATAGTCAACCAGGACAATATCTTCCACATCAACACCGTTACATCTTGTTACTGAGCATGGAGAAAGCTTCTTACATTGTACCACAGGCCTATAGTCAACCAGTACAATATCTTCCACATCAACACCGTTACATCTTGTTACTGAGCATGGAGAAAGCTTCTTACATTGTACCACAGGCCTATAGTCAACCAGTACAATATCTTCCACATCTACACCGTTACATCTTGTTACCTGAGCATGGAGAAAGCTTCTTACATTGTAACACAGGCCTATAGTCAACCAGGACAATATCTTCCACATCAACACCGTTACATCTTGTTACTGAGCATGGAGAAAGCTTCTTACATTGTACCACAGGCCTATAGACAACCAGGACAATATCTTCCACATCAACACCGTTACATCTTGTTACTGAGCATGGAGAAAGCTTCTTACATTGTACACAGGCCTATAGACAACCAGGACAATATCTTCCACATCAACACCGTTACATCTTGTTACTGAGCATGGAGAAAGCTTCTTACATTGTACCACAGGCCTATAGTCAACCAGGACAATATCTTCCACATCAACACCGTTACATCTTGTTACTGAGCATGGAGAAAGCTTCTTACATTGTAACACAGGCCTATAGTCAACCAGGACAATATCTTCCACATCAACACCGTTACATCTTGTTACTGAGCATGGAGAAAGCTTCTTACATTGTAACACAGGCCTATAGTCAACCAGGACAATATCTTCCACATCAACACCGTTACATCTTGTTACTGAGCATGGAGAAAGCTTCTTACATTGTACCACAGGCCTATAGTCAACCAGGACAATATCTTCCACATCAACACCGTTACATCTTGTTACTGAGCATGGAGAAAGCTTCTTACATTGTACCACAGGCCTATAGTCAACCAGGACAATATCTTCCACATCAACACCGTTACATCTTGTTACTGAGCATGGAGAAAGCTTCTTACATTGTACCACAGGCCTATAGTCAACCAGTACAATATCTTCCACATCAACACCGTTACATCTTGTTACTGAGCATGGAGAAAGCTTCTTACATTGTACCACAGGCCTATAGACAACCAGGACAATATCTTCCACATCAACACCGTTACATCTTGTTACTGAGCATGGAGAAAGCTTCTTACATTGTACCACAGGCCTATAGTCAACCAGTACAATATCTTCCACATCAACACCGTTACATCTTGTTACTGAGCATGGAGAAAGCTTCTTACATTGTAACACAGGCCTATAGTCAACCAGGACAATATCTTCCACATCAACACCGTTACATCTTGTTACTGAGCATGGAGAAAGCTTCTTACATTGTACCACAGGCCTATAGTCAACCAGGACAATATCTTCCACATCAACACCGGTACATTGCAACTGGGCATGGAGAAAGCTTCTAACATTGTACCACAGGCCCACCGTCAACCAGTACAATATCTTCCACACCAACACTGGTACATCATGCAACTGAGTGTGGAGAAAGCTTCTAACATTGTACCACAGGCCCACCGTCAACCAGTACAATATCTTCCACACCAACACCAGTACATTGTGCTATTGAGTATGGATAAAGCTTCTAACATTGTACCACAGGCCCACCGTCAACCAGTACAATATCTTCCACACCAACACTGGTACATCATGCAACTGAGTGTGGAGAAAGCTTCTAACATTGTACCACAGGACCACCGTCAACCAGTACAATATCTTCCACACCAACACCAGTACATTTTGCTATGGAGTATGGATAAAGCTTCTAACATTGTACCACAGGCCCACCGTCAACCAGTACAATATCTTCCACACCAACACTGGTACATCATGCAACTGAGTGTGGAGAAAGCTTCTAACATTGTACCACAGGCCCACCGTCAACCAGTACAATATCTTCCACACCAACACCAGTACATTGTGCTATTGAGTATGGATAAAGCTTCTAACATTGTACCACAGGCCCACCGTCAACCAGTACAATATCTTCCACACCAACACCAGTACATTGTGCTATTGAGTATGGATAAAGCTTCTAACATTGTACCACAGGCCCACCGTCAACCAGTACAATATCTTCCACATCAACACCGGTACATCTTGTTACTGAGCATGGAGAAAGCTTCTTACATTGTACCACAGGCCCACCGTCAACCAGTACAATATCTTTCCACCAAACACCGGTACATCATGTTACTGAGGTGGAGAAAGCTTCTTACATTGTACACAGGCCCCACCGTCAACCAGTACAATATTTCCACACCAAACAGTACATTGTGCTATTGAGTATGGATAAAGCTACTAACATTGTACCACAGGCCCACCGTCAACCAGTACAATGTCTTCCACACCAACACCAGTACATTGTGCTATTGAGTATGGATAAAGCTTCTAACATTGTACCACAGGCCCACCGTCAACCAGTACAATATCTTCCACACCAACACCAGTACATTGTGCTATTGAGTATGGATAAAGCTTCTAACATTGTACCACAGGCCCACCGTCAACCAGTACAATATCTTCCACATCAAAACACCAGTTACATTGCTTGAGTTTGGAGAAAGCTTTTACATTGTACCACAGGCTCCGTCAACCTGTAAAATATCTTCACATCAACACCGTACATTTTATGAGCATGGAGAAAGCTTCTAACATTGTACCACAGGTCCAACGTCAACCAGGACAATATCTTCCACATCAACACTGGTACATCGTGCTACTGAGTACGGAGAAAGTTTCTAACATTGTACCACAGGCCCACCGTCAACCAGTACAATATCTTCTACACCAACACCAGTACATTGTGCTATTGAGTATGGATAAAGCTTCTAACATTGTACCACAGGCCCACCGTCAACCAGTACAATATCTTCTACACCAACACCAGTACATCTTGTTTACTGGGCATGGGAGAAGCTTCTTACATTGTACCACAGGCCTATAGTCAACAGGACAATATCTTCCACATCAACACCGTACATCTTGTTACTGAGCATGGAGAAAGCTTCTTACATTGTAACACTGGCCACCGTCAAAACAGTACAATATCTTCCACATCAACACCGTTACATCGTGCTACTGGGCATGGAGAAAGCTCCTAACATTGTACCACAGGCACACCGTCATCCAGTACAATATCTTCCACATCAACACCGTTACATCGTGCTACTGGGCATGGAGAAAGCTCCTAACATTGTACCACAGGCCCACCGTCAACCAGTACAATATCTTCCACATCAACACCGTTACATCTTGTTACTGAGCATGGAGAAAGCTTCTTACATTGTACCACAGGCCTATAGTCAACCAGTACAATATCTTCCACATCAACACCGGTACATCTTGTTACTGAGCATGGAGAAAGCTTCTTACATTGTACCACAGGCCTATAGTCAACCAGGACAATATCTTCCACATCAACACCGTTACATCTTGTTACTGAGCATGGAGAAAGCTTCTTACATTGTACCACAGGCCCACCGTCAACCAGTACAATATCTTCCACATCAACACTGGTACATCTTGTTACTGGGCATGGAGAAAGCTTCTAACATTGTACCACAGGCCTATAGACAACCAGGACAATATCTTCCCACATCAACACCGTTACATCTTGTTACTGAGCATGGAGAAAGCTTCTTACATTGTACCACAGGCCTATAGTCAACCAGGACAATATCTTCCACATCAACACCGTTACATCTTGTTACTGAGCATGGAGAAAGCTTCTTACATTGTACCACAGGCCTATAGACAACCAGGACAATATCTTCCACATCAACACCGTTACATCTTGTTACTGAGCATGGAGAAAGCTTCTTACATTGTACCACAGGCCCACCGTCAACCAGGACAATATCTTCCACATCAACACCGTTACATCTTGTTACTGAGCATGGAGAAAGCTTCTTACATTGTACCACAGGCCTATAGTCAACCAGGACAATATCTTCCACATCAACACCGTTACATCTTGTTACTGAGCATGGAGAAAGCTTCTTACATTGTACCACAGGCCTATAGTCAACCAGGACAATATCTTCCACATCAACACCGTTACATCTTGTTACTGAGCATGGAGAAAGCTTCTAACATTGTACCACAGGCCCACCGTCAACCAGTACAATATCTTCCACACCAACACCAGTACATTGTGCTATTGAGTATGGATAAAGCTTCTAACATTGTACCACAGGCCCACCGTCAACCAGTACAATATCTTCCACACCAACACCAGTACATTGTGCTATTGAGTATGGATAAAGCTTCTAACATTGTACCACAGGCCCACCGTCAACCAGTACAATATCTTCCACATCAACACCGTTACATCTTGTTACTGAGCATGGAGAAAGCTTCTTACATTGTACCACAGGCCTACCGTCAACCAGTACAATATCTTCTACACCAACACCAGTACATTTTGCTATGGAGTATGGATAAAGCTTCTAACATTGTACCACAGGCCTATAGTCAACCAGTACAATATCTTCCACACCAACACCAGTACATGGTGCTATTGAGTATGGATAAAGCTTCTAACATTGTACCACAGGCCTATAGTCAACCAGTACAATATCTTCCACATCAACACCGTTACATCTTGTTACTGAGCATGGAGAAAGCTTCTTACATTGTACCACAGGCCTATAGTCAACCAGGACAATATCTTCCACATCAACACCGTTACATCTTGTTACTGAGCATGGAGAAAGCTTCTTACATTGTACCACAGGCCTATAGTCAACCAGTACAATATCTTCTACACCAACACCAGTACATTGTGCTATTGAGTATGGATAAAGCTTCTAACATTGTACCACAGGCCTATAGTCAACCAGTACAATATCTTCCACATCAACACCGTTACATCTTGTTACTGAGCATGGAGAAAGCTTCTTACATTGTACCACAGGCCTATAGTCAACCAGGACAATATCTTCCACATCAACACCGTTACATCTTGTTACTGAGCATGGAGAAAGCTTCTTACATTGTACCACAGGCCTATAGTCAACCAGGACAATATCTTCCACATCAACACCGTTACATCTTGTTACTGAGCATGGAGAAAGCTTCTTACATTGTACCACAGGCCTATAGTCAACCAGTACAATATCTTCCACATCAACACCGTTACATCTTGTTACTGAGCATGGAGAAAGCTTCTTACATTGTACCACAGGCCTATAGACAACCAGGACAATATCTTCCACATCAACACCGTTACATCTTGTTACTGAGCATGGAGAAAGCTTCTTACATTGTACCACAGGCCTATAGACAACCAGGACAATATCTTCCACATCAACACCGTTACATCTTGTTACTGAGCATGGAGAAAGCTTCTTACATTGTACCACAGGCCTATAGTCAACCAGGACAATATCTTCCACATCAACACCGGTACATCTTGTTACTGAGCATGGAGAAAGCTTCTTACATTGTACCACAGGCCTATAGTCAACCAGGACAATATCTTCCACATCAACACCGTTACATCTTGTTACTGAGCATGGAGAAAGCTTCTTACATTGTACCACAGGCCTATAGTCAACCAGGACAATATCTTCCACATCAACACCGTACATCTTGTTACTGAGCATGGAGAAGCTTCTTACATTGTACCACAGGCCTATAGTCAACCAGGACAATATCTTCCACATCAACACCGTTACATCTTGTTACTGAGCATGGAGAAAGCTTCTTACATTGTACCACAGGCCTATAGTCAACCAGGACAATATCTTCCACATCAACACCGTTACATCTTGTTACTGAGCATGGAGAAAGCTTCTTACATTGTACCACAGGCCTATAGTCAACCAGGACAATATCTTCCACATCAACACCGTTACATCTTGTTACTGAGCATGGAGAAAGCTTCTTACATTGTACCACAGGCCTATAGTCAACCAGGACAATATCTTCCACATCAACACCGTTACATCTTGTTACTGAGCATGGAGAAAGCTTCTTACATTGTACCACAGGCCTATAGTCAACCAGGACAATATCTTCCACATCAACACCGTTACATCTTGTTACTGAGCATGGAGAAAGCTTCTTACATTGTACCACAGGCCTATAGTCAACCAGGACAATATCTTCCACATCAACACCGTTACATCTTGTTACTGAGCATGGAGAAAGCTTCTTACATTGTACCACAGGCCTATAGTCAACCAGGACAATATCTTCCACATCAACACCGGTACATCTTGTTACTGAGCATGGAGAAAGCTTCTTACATTGTACCACAGGCCTATAGTCAACCAGTACAATATCTTCCACATCAACACCGGTACATCTTGTTACTGAGCATGGAGAAAGCTTCTTACATTGTACCACAGGCCTATAGTCAACCAGGACAATATCTTCCACATCAACACCGTTACATCTTGTTACTGAGCATGGAGAAAGCTTCTTACATTGTACCACAGGCCTATAGTCAACCAGGACAATATCTTCCACATCAACACCGTTACATCTTGTTACTGAGCATGGAGAAAGCTTCTTACATTGTACCACAGGCCTATAGTCAACCAGGACAATATCTTCCACATCAACACCGTTACATCTTGTTACTGAGCATGGAGAAAGCTTCTTACATTGTACCACAGGCCTATAGTCAACCAGGACAATATCTTCCACATCAACACCGTTACATCTTGTTACTGAGCATGGAGAAAGCTTCTTACATTGTACCACAGGCCTATAGTCAACCAGGACAATATCTTCCACATCAACACCGTTACATCTTGTTACTGAGCATGGAGAAAGCTTCTTACATTGTACCACAGGCCTATAGTCAACCAGGACAATATCTTCCACATCAACACCGTTACATCTTGTTACTGAGCATGGAGAAAGCTTCTTACATTGTACCACAGGCCTATAGTCAACCAGGACAATATCTTCCACATCAACACCGTTACATCTTGTTACTGAGCATGGAGAAAGCTTCTTACATTGTACCACAGGCCTATAGTCAACCAGGACAATATCTTCCACATCAACACCGTTACATCTTGTTACTGAGCATGGAGAAAGCTTCTTACATTGTACCACAGGCCTATAGTCAACCAGTACAATATCTTCCACATCAACACCGTTACATCTTGTTACTGAGCATGGAGAAAGCTTCTTACATTGTACCACAGGCCTATAGTCAACCAGGACAATATCTTCCACATCAACACCGTTACATCTTGTTACTGAGCATGGAGAAAGCTTCTTACATTGTACCACAGGCCTATAGTCAACCAGGACAATATCTTCCACATCAACACCGTTACATCTTGTTACTGAGCATGGAGAAAGCTTCTTACATTGTACCACAGGCCTATAGTCAACCAGGACAATATCTTCCACATCAACACCGTTACATCTTGTTACTGAGCATGGAGAAAGCTTCTTACATTGTACCACAGGCCTATAGTCAACCAGGACAATATCTTCCACATCAACACCGTTACATCTTGTTACTGAGCATGGAGAAAGCTTCTTACATTGTACCACAGGCCTATAGTCAACCAGTACAATATCTTCCACATCAACACCGTTACATCTTGTTACTGAGCATGGAGAAAGCTTCTTACATTGTACCACAGGCCTATAGTCAACCAGGACAATATCTTCCACATCAACACCGTTACATCTTGTTACTGAGCATGGAGAAAGCTTCTTACATTGTACCACAGGCCTATAGTCAACCAGTACAATATCTTCCACATCAACACCGTTACATCTTGTTACTGAGCATGGAGAAAGCTTCTTACATTGTACCACAGGCCTATAGTCAACCAGGACAATATCTTCCACATCAACACCGTTACATCTTGTTACTGAGCATGGAGAAAGCTTCTTACATTGTACCACAGGCCTATAGTCAACCAGTACAATATCTTCCACATCAACACCGTTACATCTTGTTACTGAGCATGGAGAAAGCTTCTTACATTGTACCACAGGCCTATAGTCAACCAGTACAATATCTTCCACATCAACACCGTTACATCTTGTTACTGAGCATGGAGAAAGCTTCTTACATTGTACCACAGGCCTATAGTCAACCAGTACAATATCTTCCACATCAACACCGTTACATCTTGTTACTGAGCATGGAGAAAGCTTCTTACATTGTACCACAGGCCTATAGTCAACCAGGACAATATCTTCCACATCAACACCGTTACATCTTGTTACTGAGCATGGAGAAAGCTTCTTACATTGTACCACAGGCCTATAGTCAACCAGGACAATATCTTCCACATCAACACCGTTACATCTTGTTACTGAGCATGGAGAAAGCTTCTTACATTGTACCACAGGCCTATAGTCAACCAGGACAATATCTTCCACATCAACACCGTTACATCTTGTTACTGAGCATGGAGAAAGCTTCTTACATTGTACCACAGGCCTATAGTCAACCAGTACAATATCTTCCACATCAACACCGTTACATCTTGTTACTGAGCATGGAGAAAGCTTCTTACATTGTACCACAGGCCTATAGTCAACCAGTACAATATCTTCCACATCAACACCGTTACATCTTGTTACTGAGCATGGAGAAAGCTTCTTACATTGTACCACAGGCCTATAGTCAACCAGGACAATATCTTCCACATCAACACCGTTACATCTTGTTACTGAGCATGGAGAAAGCTTCTTACATTGTACCACAGGCCTATAGTCAACCAGGACAATATCTTCCACATCAACACCGTTACATCTTGTTACTGAGCATGGAGAAAGCTTCTTACATTGTACCACAGGCCTATAGTCAACCAGTACAATGTCTTCCACATCAACACCGTTACATCTTGTTAATGAGCATGGAGAAAGCTTCTTACATTGTACCACAGGCCTATAGTCAACCAGGACAATATCTTCCACATCAACACCGTTACATCTTGTTACTGAGCATGGAGAAAGCTTCTTACATTGTACCACAGGCCTATAGTCAACCAGGACAATATCTTCCACATCAACACCGTTACATCTTGTTACTGAGCATGGAGAAAGCTTCTTACATTGTACCACAGGCCTATAGTCAACCAGTACAATATCTTCCACATCAACACTGGTACATCGTGCTACTGAGTACGGAGAGAGTTTCTAACATTGTACCACAGGCCCACCGTCAACCAGTACAATGTCTTCAACCCCATCACCACGCTGAATCCGTTGAATACTCCTAATATTCCCAAGGCATAGGCGAAAAACTCTGATGAACTGACCATACTGTATCTCAAGGTAGAGGGGAAACGTTTGGTTTGATAGTACAATTGAATGCTGCTACCATAAGGATGCTCGTTTTTATTCAATATCCCAGAGTATGATATAGAAACGCAATCCCTAGGACAGTTGCATGGGCAATGAAATTTTATGAGATCTTCGATTTCCATACGGAAAAAATCTTCATTACAATAGCTTGCTGTTACGCGGACGCTGCAGATACTGAAGGAACTGTTGAATATAAGGGTTGTTTGTGGGATACATCCACATATAGATAAAGAACAGTTTAACTTACATTCCAACTGACAGTTTTTTTCAGTGTAGAAATCAAAAAGAGACAGTCTTTTCTCAAATGAAAATAAACAGTCTCTTTTAAAAGGATCCATATCAAGCAAATCTAGTTTTGTATTTGTGAGTTCCGGAGAAATATGAACTTCTGTATGTCTTTGTTTATAAAATAAGATTGGATCTTTAGTGAAAGTGTAATCCACGGGGTTCGTTAAGGTAAGGTAATAAGGTCTCTTCTCTTGCCGGTGATAGTCAAAATCGATTTCTAAATAACTCTCAGAGTACAGTAGTTGTTTACACTTACGATTCAAGATATTTTGTGGATTGCAGTCAAGCTTTGTTGTGGCTTGCACGTCCTCACTTTGAATTTGACGAGGGCCGATACCTAATGAGTTGATAATTGTTTTACAAGAATAGACTGATTTGTTAAAGCGTGTTAAAAGTGTTGCATTTTCTACTGATCCTACAATCTGGAAATATAAGTGACCACCTCCAGGAATATCCTTGTTGTACACATGGATGGATTCGCCACTCACCTCTACTAGTTGTTTCAAGTAATTTAAATAGTCATATTCCTTAAATCCTTCTTCCAAATAGATCGAAACGTCACTACCAAATAGATTGTAAATGTTGACATTCACGAATTCCACTTGCGACTCATCTATCGGTAACTTGTCATTGATATTCCAATAATCAAAATAAAAGTCAAATGCAACTCTAAACCTATTAAGCTCATCTTCACTACATACCCATGACGTCACGTTCTCTACGGAAACGCAACGTTTCAAGACCGTAGGGAAGTAATCTGCCTTCAGAGATATCGGTATACACAGAGTGATGGCTGGAAATGGTATGTCCTCGACCTTAGAGGTAGTGAGGCTATCAACCACCAGGGAGTTTTGCCAATTGCTGTACTCCTCAGAGATATATGATGCACTGATGATGAACAACGAGACATTGATCACTGTCCAAAACAGATTGTACAGTTGTGGCTTTCGTTTTTCGGCCAGTTTGCGTACGTTAAATGATCCGTTATTATTTATTTTGTTTTCTTCCAGAGCATTCTTCAGTAATTTATTACCTCTTTTGACGTTTTCTAGCTCAATTTTCATAACATTAATATCGCTTTTTAACATATTAAGTTCAGGTAATATGGAGCTCAATTCTATGGTCGTGTTTTTGTTACTTTCTAAGGTTTGATTATTCATTCTGTAATTCTTCTAATGTTTTTTAACTCGACTATCTTTATTCTTCTGCTTATAATAATTAATTTTTAGATTTTTATCGAAACCTGTTCGATATTTCACCACCAAAAGTCTAAAGAACTTTTCAGCTTGTATAAAACCACTGAACTGACTAACATGCTGCGACCGACTAATGTGATTAAAATGCTTCTCGTGGCTTTGGATATTAACGAATCTAACAAAATATTAATTAGTGATAAAGATAGTGGCTACTACTAATTACTAGACACGGTTAATGATCACTGTTGCGTTTCACATGCAAAACACTCCGATTAGAAATGTTTAATGTATAATCCTGGAGCTGAGGCGCCTAATCTCACAGATCCCTAGTAGGGAAATGTTTTTGCCAAAGTTATAAGTTATACTCCAGCAACCTACCTCTTTGTGTAGCTGTCTATCTTCAGGTCTTAGTCAAGGTCGAAGTGACTCAGTTTCCTTATCTACTCGTATATATTACTATTCGCGACTCACAGACTTTGGGTCCAGAAGGCTGAACGCTTGTGTTACCGTGATTTAGGTTGAAGGGCCGAACGCCATATGTTTGTGTTATTTTATTTTTGGGTCTTTAAAATTATCTGTAACTTATGTTTTAGAGTTTTCGGTTGTTTTACTCCATTCATTTGGCGTGAGAATGTGTGTGTTTGTACCACAACATTGTTTACACACAGGGTGTGGTCAACCGAACACTTCCACACCATATTTGTTCTATGTGTATGTGTTTTGTACCACAGGCCCACCGTCAACAGTATTTTCCACACAACACCGGTACATCATGTACTGTGTGGAGAAAGCAACATTGTACCACAGGCACCGTCAACCAGTACATTCTTCCACACAACACCGGTACATTGTTACTGGCATGGAGTAACATTGTACCACAGGCCACCGTCAACCAGTACATTAACTTCCACACCAACACCGGTACATTGTGCTATTGAGTATGGATAAAGCTTCTAACATTGTACCACAGGCCCACCTTCAACCAGTACAATATCTTCCACACCAACACTGGTACATCTTGTTACTGAGTATGGAGTAAGCTTCTAACATTGTACCACAGGCCCACCTTCAACCAGTACAATATCTTCCACACCAACACTGATACATCTTGTTACGGGGCATGGAGTACGCTTCTAACATTGTACCACAGGCCCACCCTCAACCAGTACAATATCTTCCACACCAACACTGATACATCTTGTTACGGGGCATGGAGTACGCTTCTAACATTGTACCACAGGCCCACCGTCAACCAGTACAATATCTTCCACACCAACACTGGTACATCTTGTTACTGGGCATGGAGAAGGCTCCTAACATTGTACCACAGGCCCACCGTCAACCAGTACAATGTCTTCAACCCCATCACCACGCTGAATCCGTTGAATACTCCCAATATTCCCAAGGCGTAGGCGAAAAACTCTGATGAACTGACCATACTGTGTCTCAAGGTAGAGAGGAAAAATGTTTGGGTTGATAGTACAATTTAATTTTGTTCCCATAAAAGGCCTTGTCTTTATGCAATACCCCAGAGTATGATATAGAAACGCAATCTCTAGGACAGTTACATGAACAAGGATCGTCCATGTTATTACGGAAATCTGCATCACAATCAGCTTTCATCAAGTCGATGCCGCATATTCTGAAGGAACTGTTGAATATAAGTGTTGTTTGTGGGATACATCCACATCGAGTTAAAGAACAGTTTAACTTACATTCCAACTGACAGTTTTTTTCAGTGTAGAAATCAAAAAGAGACAGATTTTTCTCAAATGAAAATAAACAGTCTCTTTTAAAAGGATCCATATCAAGCAAATCTACTTTTGTATTTGTGAGATCAGGAGTAATTTGAACTTCTATATTTCTTTCTTTATAAATTAAGATTGGAAGTTTTGTGAAAGTGTAATCCACGGGGTTCGTCAAAGTCAATAAATAAGGCCTCTTATCTTTCCTCGGGAAAGCAAAAATGATTTCTAAATAGCTATCAGAGTACAGTAGTTTTTCACATTTACGATTCAAGACATTTTGTGGCTTGCACGTCCTCACTTTGAATTTGACGGTGACCATTACGTAATGAGTTGATAATTGTTTTACAAGAATAGATTGATTCGTTGAAGCGTGGCAACAGTGTTGCATTTTCTACTGATCCTACAAACGTATGAACATATCCAGGAATATCTTTGTTGTACACTCTGACGTTTGTTTCACTCACCTTCATTAGTTGTTTCAGGTAATTTAAATACTTATAATCTTTAAATCCTTCTTCCAAAAAGATCGATACGCCACTATCTATCAGATAGCCTAACTTGTGACCCACAAATCTCACTTCAGACTCATTTATCAGTAAACTAAGTTGTCCCCAATCATATAAGTCATGTACAACTCTAAACATATTAAGCTCATCTTCACTACACACCCATGACGTCACGTTCTCTGTGGAAACACAACGTCTCAAGAAGGCTGCAGGGTGGTAATCTGCCTTCAGAGATAGCGGCTTGCACAGAGTGATGGCTGGGAATGGTATGTCCTCGACCTTGGAGGTAGTGAGGCTATCAACTACCAGGGAGTTTTGCCAATTGTTATATTCGTCAGAGATGTATGAAGCACTGATGATGGCCATTGAGACATGGATAACTGTCCAAAACAGATTGTACAGTTGTGGTTTTCGTTTTTCTGCTATTTTGCGTATGATGAATGATCTGTTTTTGTTTAGTTTGCTTTTTTCAATATCATTCTTTAGTTTATTACCTCTTTTGACGTTTTCTAGCTCAACTTTTATAGCATTATTATCGTTTTTTAACATATTGAGTTCCGCTAATATGGAGCTCATCTCTATCGTCGTGTTTTTTCCACTGTCTACGTTAAGAGGATTCATTCTCTATTCTTCAAATATTTTCAACTGTTTTTCCGACCACTTTAATTCTTATGCTTATAATAATGAATTATGAGATTTTTATCGAAACCCACTTGATATTTCACCATAAATAGTCTAAAGAACTTTATAACTTGTATAGAACCACTGAGCTGACTAACATACTGCGACCGATTAATTTTATTATAATGCTTCTCGCGGCTTTGGATATTAATGAATCAAACATAATATTAATTAGTAGTAACGCTCGTGGCGTTGATAAATACTACACAAGGTTTTTATTCAAAGTTGCGTTTCACATGCAAAACACTCCGATTATAATTGTTTATTGCATTGATGTTTAATGTTTAACCCTGAATCTTACTCCGAGTAGGGAAATTTTATTGTCAAAGCTATAAGTTATACTCCAGCTACCTACCCCTTTGTGTAGCTGTCTATCTTCAGGTCTTAGTCAAGGTTGAAGTGTCGCCGTTTCCTTATATACTCGTGTGAATTAACTATTCTCACTTTTGCCGGTCATTTTGAAATAATATTGATAGTACAAAACATATCTTACTATAGCATATAACATGTGTAACCTATTACTAAAATAAACGGTATCAGTAGACTGACACATACTTTCTCCCTTAAACAAATTAAACAATTGAATTCGTAATTCAGAGGCCGTGGTTCGGATTCCACGTTAAACTGTAGGTCCATTAGTTTCCATCGGCTGTTGGGCTGTTAATTAACAGTCCTGCCTAAGGAGCATGTCAGCCTTAGTCAGTAACAAGACTACAAGATCGCGCCACAATCATCCTACATTCATTCCTCATTCATACTTGGCTTAAAATACCTACCTGGGTAGGTCGCCAGTTCAGTTATGTGACGATAGTCACCTTTTTCAAAATTATTTTCAAAAATTTGGGTTTCAACTACAGATATAAAACCTGGTACTTGGATTTCACAATCCACATACCAGTGTTGGGGAATTGGCATATAGAGTCATTTTATGATGACACGGAACCTAGTTACTCGTTCTGACCATTGAACTTGGATGGTCTCAGCGATTTTTACCTGCGTGAGCACTGAGGCCTGGTCAGACAGAGAGTCAGAGACGGAGCCCCAGGCGACTCACAGGGGAACATCTCGGACGCCAAATTCCGTGGTAAGGCGATCTCTTTAATTTGTATAGTCTTTTAAATTCAGAGTTTTAAAGTTTATTTTTGAAAACTATTTAAACTATTTATTGGTTGCGGTACGTGATTGTTTGATAATTATTCAAAATTAATAATTAATAAATTTATGTGGGTATTCGTGTTAACATAAATATAAATTAATTAACTTTCACATATTGGTATTGTTTATTGTTAGGAGCTTGTGAGCCATTTAACTAATTCAATTGAACTGTATTATATTGAACTTATATTGAACTAATATTTTCTATATTTAATTATTTAAATTTATTTAATTGTCATTTAACTAATACAATTGAACTGTATTATATTGAATTAATATTTTCTATATTTATTTATTTAAATCTATTTAATTGTCATTTAACTAATACAATTGAACTGTATTATATTGAATTAATATTTTCTATATTTAATTATTTAAATTTATTTAATTATCATTTAACTAATTCAATTGAACTGTATTATCTTGAACTTATATTTTCTATATATAAAAATTCGTATTTATTAAAAGAGAATTTAAATGTCATTATTGAGTTTGTATTATTAAATCCTAGCTACGCCCCTATGGCAACCCAATCGTGACAACAGGCACAGGCACAGGCACACACACCCACACACACACACACACACACACACACACACACACACACACACACACACACACACACACACACACACACACACACACACACACACACACACACACACACACACACACACACACACACATACACACTGACGGACAGACATCATATCTAAACCCACTTTTGGATTCAGGGGACCCCAAAATGGTTATATCCACCCTCAACTCAAATTCGAAAATTTTGACGAAAACAACACTTTCTCCATATACTATGTATAAGGGGAGAAAGTAAAAGTATTGTTTTCGTTAATAATTTTCACATTTGACATGCGAGTTACATCCATTTTATATTTATATTTCCGGACTGATTTTGTCCGTCTGTCTGTGTACAAACCCCGAGACCACAGTGTTCGTCCGATATTTATGAAACTAGGTACACGGGTGTACTTTAATTATATCTCCCATTTTAGCGAATTTCCCATAGGGAAGATGCTATTACCGTAGGTCTCATGGCAAGACTTAAGCACGGGACCATGTTATTTTTTGTCTTTAGGTGCCCAGAGACCAAAAACAATAGTCGTTAAAATTTATAAATAAATAAATAAATAATTATACATATATATATTTTTTATGTATATTATGTGTCTGTGAACACGATAACTCTCGTAAAAATGGTCAGATCGAGACCAAATTTGGTAGAAACGTGTATTCCTATATATGCTCGGATGAGTTCGTGATTCAGACATATCGGTCAATCGGAACAGGTAGTTTGGGGGTGTTTTGTACCCCAAAAATGGTTTTTGCGTTTTTTCCATGTATTCTTAAATACCCCCGTCATAGCAGACCTGCGTACTCAGCGAATTTCCAAATCAATAATATAATAATTATAATATATGACAAGTTTGGTCAAAATCTGTCGATAAACATGGGAATTATTTGCCTATTCTCCATAAGATTAAAATGCTTAATTAATCGTGATGAATTAACTCTTTAATTGAGGTTAAAAAATTTAACGCATGTCCCTTCGAATAAACTTTGCTATAACTTAATGAGGAAAAGCTCCGAACGGAAGTTTCCGAAGTTGTTTCCTGCAGTCGTGACATGTTGCAGAGTTTTCACAGTTTAGTAAGGTGTTGAAGGGTGATAAGGGCAATTATCAGTTGGGTAGTTGAGTATCAGAGAATCAGCTGGGCAACAGTGGGTGACGGGACTTGGAGTTGAGATGTTGACTTATAATTGACTCCAACGCCGCTCACTCTGAGCAAAAACTTTCTACGATTGCTTCAAAACTCTTGTAATCTACTACTAGTTTATTTGTTTGCATTCAACTTTTATTTCAAGTTTATTTCCCAAATTCACCCATAAATTTTTGATTTTTAGTACAAATTTTAAACTAAAAATTAATTAGTTAGGTACCAATAACTTAAATTTATTTGAGCTACTTTACGCAGATTTTTAACACATACTGTATCTATTGAATATGCTAGAAAAATGAACTAGGTTCAAGGAAAAACTTAAAAAACTAATAAATAAAACTGTCTTTTTAATTTAAAAAAATATTTTAAATTTAATAATTTTGACATGGATATGTCTTAGCTTTGGGGGGGATGTTGGCAATAAATTTCGAAAAACTAGGTTACGGAAATGAGACATTTAAGTAGAAATGTAATGCAGTTAATGTACGTAAGCCGTTACAGAAATTTGTTTTTATCTCATAATTGATAAAATGTGTAAATAAAAGTAAATCTATATAAATAAAATTAGAGTTTTGTTTGTACATTGCTCAGAATTATTAATTTTTTAGTTATTTTTATGTTTCATGCGTTAGAGAAGTCGAAGCAAGTCTTATCACAATTTTTGTCTGTTTGTCTGCGACGCTCCAGGAGGCATTTACGCCGTCTACTCCGAAAAACGGGTGGACTAATAACAATGAAACTTATTTCATGCATTCTCTACATTCCAGAGAAGGTTTTTGAATGCTTAAAATTGTCCACCGCCCCTTGAAAAGTAAATAAGGAGTATTTAAAACCCTAATTTTTACGCTATAATAGTAGTTTGCTTTCAGTTTTAAATCAATCACCTACTGGTAATAATCAGCTGTCTTTGTAGTTTAATGATTTTAAAGAAAAAGAACAAACAGCTGTCAAATTAAAATCAATATTTGTTTAAATCTTCCGTGTTTTTCAACCCATTTCGAAATCATTCTATATTAAAAAGCTATTTTAACTTATAACTAATTTTAATAATGGGTTACGTGTTCTAATCTATTTAATTGTAAAGTAATTTAATTATTGCATAATAAAGCTGGGTATTGATTTATTTTCTTTGTGCTGATTTGTTTAGGATTTCAGGTTTACATTTTGGTATGATAATCTTTCTTCTTTTACTGAATCCTACAACAAGTACAAAGGACGGGTTTACTGCCAAATCCTTATAGAATGTAGAATATTTTTCTATATCAATTTATATATCCTTCTTAACAATAGCATGGGATATGAATAAGTAGTTTTTTTGCTACAAGGAACACAATGAAGCTGTCACTCGAACACGGGAGGAGTTTCTCCGCCTCTAGAAACGTTGTGTAGTTTAAAACACAAGAGCGATAGGAAAGGTCCAATTAATTGTAAAATAAATAAAACGAAGCTGTATACAAAGTTGTATCACAGTATTTGAAGTAATTAAAGAGATATATTAACTTTAATCTTTTCTTCATAAGGTTAACTTTAAAGCTACAAAAGACAACAGGCTATGTTTACCAGAGTATATATTTCAGTAACCGATTGACTAAGAGCAAAGTTTAAAAATACTAAATAGTTAATTTTTAAACTGATTGAAAAGATGTCAATAGAAAGTGAATTATTCACACACACAAACGAATGGTATTTTTGCTATCTGTGGATCTAAAATAAAAAAAATGCTTGGTCCTTATCTTCTATTTCCAATAGTAGATTCGCTATGACAGCTCATTTATGTGAAATTATCCATAATTATTAAACATTCAGGAAAATGAAGATATCCAGGACAGGTATGAATATATTCCTTTTGAATCGATGCGTTTGTGCATATATGATAAATCCTGGACGCATGGTATTTTCCCGAGAGAGTTTGATAGATAATTTATCAAAGAAATCACTACGTCGCCATTCAGAAGCAGTCAATCGAATTTCACAGGTGCTTTGGTAAAATTCAATAAGCCTTTGATCTTGAATTTCTCTGCTTTTGGCGGGTTCTGCTTTTAGATAATAAAGCACACATGAAGAAATGTTTTTACTTTCCATGTGGAAATAGCTAAAAAATGGATATGTCTAAAGAAGTGTTTCCTCTAAACAGTGTCCTTATAGAAACATATAGAACCGTAAGGCGACTTGAAACTTACCTAACCTAACCTAACCTAATCTAACCTAACCCAGCCTAACCTAACCTAATATTACCACCTATCCTAACCTAACCTTGACTTTTGTTTCAAATTTTGGTCTGACGAATTACCAATACCCCCTAAACCTCAGTCCTATAACTAATTCATGACAAAATTAGAAAGGTAGTCCGTTCAGTAAAACTTATTATAATTTACTGCACTTATTTAAAAATTGTACTTACGGAAACAAAAAACCACAACACCATAAATTTATTTATTGAGAAAACGTCATAAGTAAGACGTAAGCAGTAATAGCAAGAAAACGTAAGAAGAGAGATTAAAGTGAATTGAATTCTTAGGTTTTTATTTTTTTTAATTTGTAAAAATACAGTTACAGTGAGTAAATTTGCTATTGCATAATAATAAGACAAACAAATTTATCAGTCAGCTATTTAGCTACGTAAGTCCTCAATAATATATGAGATATAAATCAGCTAATTTGTTCAGTATATGAGTCCCCAAAAATATATCATATGAAAAACAGCTGATTTGTTTAGGAAAATACAAATGTGTGTGGAGTATGTCCGTAAATATAGTTCAACAACTAAACTTAAAATGAGTATAGTAAATAATATTAAAATTAGTGTTTTAGAACCTGAAATTGTTACCTTAAAAATATAAAATGTTCATTAGTGAATTAATTTACAATTGGGAAAATTTAAATTCCATTAATAAAACATTTTCCAATACAAGGGACGTGCCAGAGTTTCAGACATGTAGATTACTGTTGTAATTATACCGACAACATTACCAAAACACGCCGGCCTGTTAGTTACTTACTTCTAAAGCCCAACAGCTCCCATCTTCCTAACTTATATAAGGTGCCTAACTTATATAATTTCCTGTTTACAACTTTTCCATTCTTAATTTATCCTATATAACCTCAAATGTATCAACACAAACAGAAGTGAAATTTAAGAATTTCAACTGACAAGGAGGTTAGTATTTATAGTATGGCTTCATAATCTGTTGGTCGTCGGTTCGATACTGAGTGAAGTCCTGAAAAAATTTGTGATTATTATAAGATTTGTAATTTTGTCATTTTATTTCCTGAAAATAAAACTTTAAGGAAGATTTTTGGAGTAGTCGGGGAGAATGGAGAATCAGACATAATGAAGAATTAGATTAGATTATTAAAATGGTGACCATACAACAAGGTAGGTACTTTAAGACAAGTATGAATGACGATTGAGTTTTATACGATTGTGGCACGATCTTGTAGTCTTGAGGCTGACATGTTCTTTAGACAGGACTGTTAATTAATGGCCCAACAGCCGATGGCAATTAACGGACCTACGGTTTAGCGTGGGATCCAAACCACGGCCTCTGAATTTCGAATTAGTCTAATTATGAGGATGATTTTTAACTATGCGGACGTTAATCCGACACCCACCGACCATCGCTCCCAACTATCCACAATTCGTGACCTCCAAGTAGCTGGATTACAGGACGACGCTACCGTCCCAGTCTAAGGAATCTACACTAAAATTATGATATCACGGTCCACCTAACAACTAAACGTTTGGGATGGGTTGGGCATGTCTTGAGGCGAGACAGAGGATCACAGAGGAACAGGAGTTGCAGAAGGATGTCGGAGTAGGGCAGCAGAATGGGGGAAGAACATCAGGAAAGGTCCAAGAGAAGATGGTGGGACAATGTGAAAACAAAACATCACAAGAGCAGGAGCATCACAGAGGGACAGGAGTAACAGAGGGATGTAGGAGAAGGGCAGTAGAATGGGGGAAGAACATCAGGAAAGGTCCAAGAGAAGATGGTGGAACAGTGTGAAAACAAAACATCACAAGAGCAGGAGCAGCAATTGACATGGCACAAGACAGGGAGAGATGGCGAGCAGTTGTTTCAATAATTTACTTCTAAAAAATTTTAAAATTATCAATGGTACATAATTCCACTAGGTAGCTTTAATAAAAACATTGCACCTGTGAAAGATATTGTTTTATTTAAAAAAATAGCTTGTGAGAGTCATTTCTACTTCGGTTTCTTGTCGTATATATATGGTTGTCACCTAGCCTAGGAATCGAATGATTTAAAAGGAGTCGTTTTACATAAAGAACTGTTTGGAAAACATAAAGACTGTAAGCAGTCATTATGTCCAGGTCAGTGAAATTGTGACGGACAGAAATATCAAACTTCAGATTGAGCATGGTGCGGATAGCTCTTTTTAGCACCTTTCGTAGGTGTAACCAATGTCCATAGTACCTGGTAGTAAAAGTATGACTTTTGTGGTGCCCAACTGTCATTTAGTTATAATTCCTTACCCTAGCAAATGTTATTAAAGCTCACCAAATGCGATTTGATAGAATCCAAAAATACTCAAGTGTGTTCCACCAAAATTTAAGATAAATAACCATTCATTACCAATAAAACAGAGTTAAAAAATTTTTCTATGGAAAAGTGAGCTATTCATATGACCCGAATTGTGAATCAATCCATTCAGATCAACTTGTTTTGTGGGAATGATATTATTATGTCTTATCATTTCAGTATTGTTGTTCACTATGCTGCGACCAAGAATATTTAATGTTTCTCAAGGAAGCCGTAATGATATTTGACCTCAGAACATGGCCAATTTTAGTTAACATATATTTAATGTTAGGCGTTACGAAGTTCGCCGGGTCAGCTAGTACAGTTAGTTATTTGTAATTTTTCACAAAATATGTTCCTAAATAAAAATTTTATTAATTCCTAATATTTCGAGGGCCTCTAAATCCACCAAATTTAACAGCATTCCAAAAATAGGTTTAGTAGTTGCAAAGCGTGATTTTGTAACAAAAGCCACGCGTAAAAATGTAAACAATATTTTATTTCCATAGACCGTTGTACATTTTTGGTTTGAAGGTGATGACGGTGGAGTTGTCGCGCTTGAACACGAGTTATGGAGTAAAGCCAATGCAGTAATGGCTGTGCCAAACACAACCCCACACACAAGTTATGTTCACTGCTCGATGCACTTTTAATTAATCGTGGAGACCTTTAAACTTTATTTTGCTTCCACGTTGGTGTGGAGGTAGAGATTGCACGAATAAAGTTAGACCTTCATCTGTACATTGATAGGGATATTAAATATTTTTTGTTATTTTTACGTTTTGTACCGCAGAAAACCCGAAACTGGTCTTATCTCAATTTTTACTTTCCCGCCTTATTCTTTTTTTTCATTTTTGGTTTCTAAAACAAATAATTTTTTAGCAATATAAATATTTTTAAGTCAAAAAAGAATAAATTTAGTAATCAGGTTTTAAAACTTCACAGTTATCACGAAACGTGTGTCATTAAACTATAATTAATTAAAATAAAATATACTATTATATAACAAGTAAAAATACTTAAATAAAAAATAATTGTATTTACTTCCCTGTGAGAAATAGGATAGATCATGGATATGTCTAAAGGGAATGTTTTCAGTTTCTCTAAAACAGCTGTCGTTATAGCTATATGACGTCACTAAGCGTATGACGTTACTGTTTCAAATTTTGGTCTCGCAAATTGCCAACGCCACCTCCAGAGCTAAGACACATCCATGTCAAAAGGTTAATACTTATTTTGGAACTATAACACGTGATATAAAAAAACGTTGAGTATACAAATTTATATATAATATATAAATCTTAATATAAAAATATAGCTTATAAGAATGGCTCGAGCTTGCAGCAGAGGAAACTTTTAAAAGATTAGAAATCTTCCCACAAGTATGGTTCCGAATCTCTTCAAAACTTCGTGGCTCTTGCATGGAATAAGAATGGGATATTTACAGTTTTAAAATAAAACGTTATGATGTTAAAACTGAGATTATATGCATATACGAAGCATATACCATACATATAAAGTATTTCTTTTTAAATTTATGATCATTAAAAGAAACAAACACAGAAATTAAATCAATATATTTAATCTTTGTCAAAATTAACCTATTATACAAAAATTATGTAATTTCGTATTTCCATTCAAGATAATAAATACGATTACCAAATGATTTGACGTAAACTAAATGGGTTTTTAATTTGTTAATTTGTCCAAAATTAATGAAACTAAGACTTAATAGGAGAGGTTATTAATTTTTAATTAACATTTAAAACGACGTTTAGACGAATGCAAAAACTACAGTTAATGAACAACGTCGGGTTAAATTGTAAAAGGACTTTTTATCGTGTGAATGTGGAAGAATTCCCAAAGTAAAGTTGTTTCAATTAAAATTAATTATTTAAAAATTAATTTAAAGAAGAAACAAATTTAATTTAATCTGAATTCAAAGGTCATCCTGTAATCCAGCTACTTGGTCACGAATTGTGGATAGTTATGAGCGATGGTCGGTGGGTGTAGTGTTCTCTTGTATGGATAACGTCCGCACTATTGAATACTACATTAATCCGCAAAGACCATTCTTATAATTAGACCATCTTATAATTCGTAATTCAGAGGCAGTGGTTCGGATTACACGTTAAACTGTAGGTCCCTTAGTTGCCATCGGCTGTTGGGCTATTAATTAACAGTTCTGTCTAAGGAACATGTCAGCCTTAGTCAGTAACAAGACTACAAGATCGCGCCACAATCATCTTACACTCAATCCTCATTCATACTTGGTAATACCTACCTTGTGGTATGGTCGCTGTTTCAATAATCTAATCTAATTTTGTGAAACAGTTAAAAACAGTGAAAAACTATTTTATCTTTAAAGTTTAATCAGCTACCTACCTTACGTAATAAGATTTTTTCATTATAATTTCTATGATAAAAGGTTTATAATTCATACGGCTTTATACAAGAATTCCTAAAAGACCTTACATTTAGGGGGAGTCCATAAGAGATTAAGTTAAACGTTTCTATTTTAGGACCATATTTTTCAGCTTTGGTTAGTCCTACATGCTTGAAACCTTTTTCAGTTGTTTTGGTACTTTTTATAGGTCCTGTATTAGAATTATTCTTAAAAAAAGTAATATAACCTATTTCATGTTTTATAAAAGATTTTTTGACATATATGCGTATAGATAGTTAAATGTTTATGAATCTGCTACCTGATATTTGAAATCATACAACGAAACTGCTGTGAAAATTTTAAGTTGCCTTTAAAGGTTTCTGAGATATTTGTTACTAACGTTGTAACAGTTAAACTTTCGGAAAACACAGAAAAATATTTCCTGGTAACAAAAAATTAATCATGCAAGGTCCAAATTGAAATACAAAAATTTTCAGGAATTAAAGAAGATTCATAAACAGTAAAAAAATTTAAAAAATAGATTTTTTTGTACAAATAATTTTTGAGACAGAAAAAAACAGTGGGAAATTAACTATTTTATTTTTGATTTTAAATAGCTACCATTCGTGATAAGATTTTTCATAATAAATAAGTTGATAATTCATTTGAATTTACACCAAATATTCATAATGAATATAAGTACTAAATGCTTAATGAAATCTGATTATTTATTGATGTCATTATGTAACTTATTTAAAAATATATAGGAAAAATATTCTACTATAAAATATTGACTAAGCCACAAAAAATACTATAGTATTCATACAAATTTAAAAATGTTGAAGGCAGACGTTCTGGAAAATACGTTTTTACAGGCATTTTAAATTAAATTTAAAATTATTTCGAAAATTATCTGAAAACTTGGGTAATAATTGTTGAAATAAGGATTTGTAATAGTTTAATTGCAATCTTCAATGTAATTAAATGTGGAAAAAGAATCTCTGGAAACTAATTTAATAACTTTAGTGACCGGGTTGGCGAAAAAGTTTAAATGAGATTTTTAAGAAGCTGGAATGGATTTTGATGTGGTTAAATTTACTGAACAAATGCATATTTTATTTTTTAAACTTACTATCATGTTTTTTATGAGTTTCTTAAACTTAAGACTTTAATTATTCCTATTATAAAGTTGTTTGTGTTTTACAAATAAGATGTTTTAGTGGTGTAATTTTAAAATAAAATAAAATAGCTCTTGTTATCATTAAATTAAAAAAATAATATCATACATATAGATAAATTAACCCCAATTTAATCTTATATTGGTAGGCCTATAGTTTAATTTGCATATACGGGGTGGTTATAAAATCCCTTCCCCTATTATTTTTTTATTAGAAGAAATAAATAACCTTTCGGAAACCATAGAAACTTAACCCAAAGTATATTTTTAAGTAATTGAAAATTTTGAGTGGCCCCCAAGAATGGGGGATTTTGGGAGCAACCCAACATTTTCAAATATAAAGTCCCATCGACATGTACCTCATTTTAAAGTTCTTAAAATTTAAATACGATTGGCAAAAACTGGGGCTCTCTACCTCTACCTAGTACAAAATTGCATTATTTCGAAAACTATGACCCTGGGGTTTTTAAGTTCCTCCCCCCCTTGGTTTTTGCTACAATTTACATTTAAAGTGATTTTAAATTATAGGATCATTTTAATAGGTACATATCCTAACTTTTGTAGTAATTAAAAATTTTGGGAGGTACCTAAGGTCTAAGATGTAGGAGTCAACTTCAGAATTCCTTATAAATAAATAAATAGTTTTGTGGTGTATCTACAATTTTGTCTAACTAAATCTACCTCAGAAACCATTTGACATAGAGCAACTTCAAATTACTAAATTATTTGATTTAGCTGATTCAAATGGAAAAACACGATAACCCTTATCTTCCATAAAAATCCAAGTTTGTAGTACAAACTCCAATCTAAAACTTCTTCACATTCTTCCTTGAAGATCTTGTGATAGTTTTAGTTAGTCTAGTCATAGTTTTCGAACTTATACTTACAAATTTATTTCTATTTATACACACGAGAACAAAGCTACAGACCAAACTGGTCATACAAAATGTCTAGGGGTAGAGCGCGGGCTTTGGTGCCCAAGGTCCCGGGTTCAAATCCCGCCAATCACCAATGGCTTTTCGCTAAGTGATAATGCCGCAACACACACAGGGGTGGGTAAAAAGCCGCTACGGCCGAAGTTCCTTGGGAGTAATCCGCCCCTTAAAAAAAAAAATAAAAAAAATAAAATAAAAAACTGGTCATACATGACTACTTGGCAATGGTACAACACAGTTTTATAAACACCCTCTAGAATGGTAGAAATATTAGTTTTTCTCAGTGACAGAACACATTATACAACGAGTATTCTCCAATAACAGTACAATAACGCACGACAATGGTTCCCATGTTTGCCATTGAAAGCTTTCTGTTTGAGTCACTTAGAGTTGATAAAAATTCATGACTGTTGGAAATATTAGACGACTGGTTTATTTTTGTGTTTACTTCTAACATCAAACATTTGCCATTGGCTGTATTTTTATTCATTGTTGGCTTATATAAGCGAACTTCCTATGAAAAAGTGAGCCATTCACTTGGGGTTTTTAATTTATTTATGTATAGTTTAAGAGAAAATGTTTTTATTTACTTACTTGTGGGAAATAGGTTAGATCATGGATATGTCTAAAGTGAATGGTTTCAGTTTATGTAAACAGCTGTTCATATTCTTTTATATTAAAAATTCAATACAATAGCTCTGGTAGTTTCTATGGAAACCTGTTACATGTTTTCCATCTTACAAATCGCCAACACCCCCCCAGAGCTAAGACATATCCATGTCACATAATTTAGGGACACATAATTTAGTATTCTGAATCATGACTAGGTCAATTGGTTACTAAGATATTTAAAATGGAAAACAGTACACTGTGTAATAAAAAGCTTATGGAGAATAGCTAAAAATCAATAACTCACTTATTTACATAAATATTCTTAAAAATTTGGTATTCAAGTCCATCGAGTTAAGTTTTATCAATACATCTATAAAAACATAAATTTAATGATTACTAACTAAGGCAGAAAATCTACGTTTTCGGTGTCCATGTATAATTCTAAGAAGAATATATACATAGTATAACTCTCGTAGTTATTGACTTAATTTGATGAAATGATGTATGTTTTTTTTACTTACGAACAGCCTTCACTTAGCGCTCTCATGTAAAACAACCCTTATTGCAGAAAACCTGTATACTCAGTACAGTTCGAATACGATGGGAATAATAAAGTTTTGTGAAATTCCCTGTACTCTCGCCAGCGGACTGCGTGCAATCTCGTTTTCATATTTCAGCTTTATATATTTTTTATAAAATGAATGACGTTGTTAAATTAATTGTTGTTCTATATTTTTACATTGAATATTTATATTTAAAAAATATAAAATTTTTGCCTAAAAAATTTTGAAGAAAATTAAATTAAATTAGTTTGCATTGCTCAGAGTTATTCATTTTAGTGTTTTTCGTGCGGGTACTATTAGCATATTTATTCGGATTTCGCTCTCCCACTAACAATGGGAAAACCGATAACAGTAAACTTATTTCATGCAACTCCTACATCCAGAATTTTTCAAAATTTAAACGCACGTTCAAACGCGTCACTCCACATTGTCGAATTTTTGTTTTTAAATCCTACTTATAATCGCTGTATTACTAAAAAGAAAAAAAACCAACTTATTAAGTAAGAGTTTTGATTTTCAAGACAAAATTTTGTAAATCAAGGAAAAATAGTTAACTTTAAAACGTAAACTAATTATTTTTATTTTTAATTTTCGAATCAATAATAAAATAAAAATTTACTATTGTTTAGGATTGTGTCGGATTTTTGCCGCACCCTGTATAAACTGTATAAACATTGTAAACATTTGACAATCTGACTCCTCTTAAATACTTTAAGCTAAAAATTTAATAAAAAGACAACAGCTGCTTCATAAAAGCACAAACAGTCGTCCAGCATTAAAGAGTGTCTCCTGGCCCAGCAATAAGAAAAGACTACAAAGAAATCCGACATTGGTGTGCTTTCAATTGTGAAAGTCCGTTATTGCTTCTATCGTACAACAATGATGTGAAGCTTGAACTAAGTTTAACATCTTAGAACTTTTCATTATGGCGTTGGCTATTAATTACTCTAATATTATTTTGTTGAGCTTTTACAACGTGTTCGTTTGAAACTCATGATATCGATGGATTTTTGATTATTTATTTTACAATTAAGCGATAGGAAAAACGCTCGTGTTTTAAACTACACAACGTTTCTGAAGGCGATAAACTCCTCCCGTTTTCAAGTGGTTGCCTAATAATTTACATTAAAAATTGAATTCACAGATAGGTTACAGATATTAATTGTAAAATAAATAATTTCCAATATGTCTATGTTTTGTACAACTTTTCTAAAGGTGGTAAAACACCTTCTTTATCAAGTGGTTACTTACGAAATTTTTATGTAATAACAAAATAGATTGTAGATTGGATTTGTTATTAAATGTGAAAGGTTGTGCAGTTAAAAACACAGTCAAAAAAGGAAGGTTTCCTGGAAGGTTTCACCTTTAAGTTTACGTGAGATCATTTTAGAATTTATTTGGTTGAAAAATTTCTATAAAAATTGAATCTTTTGCTATGTAAACTTAAACTGATAAACTAACTTTACTATTTGTTATATATAGCTATAGTTATAGCTATATACTGTCGATAAAATTTTCTGGCAAAAAATTTTATAAATTTACTTTACTATCACCATTTAAAGTGGCTTAAAAAATAAATAAATTAGTATTTCAAAACATTAGTCTACGACTAACAGTTTAAAAGAAAGTTAAGGAGGCTTAAAGTCCAATATTAAGTTTATGTAGGGTATTAAAAAATCAATTTATTCCTTATCTCTCAACTATTTTCCAAGAGACTTGGGATGCAGTTTTGGAAACTTACGTAGGGGGAGGTTATGCCCCTCAAAATGTCTTACAATTAATTTAACGTTTTTTTTCTTCAGATTCAGAAATTTGATGATTATTTTTCAAACAATACATTTTAAATGATATTTAGATATACTTAAAGAATATTATAGATTTATTGAAGGTTGTCGTATTAAAATTGACTTTAGGGAGAAAATATGTGTCGGTCCACTCATATCATGTACGGTATTTAATTTTTTTCCAGAATTTGTTTGATTTTTTACCATTTGTGATAGTGTTACCCAAAGAAATAAGTTGAGTGTGATAATTTTTGAAATTGGACTGTGAAAATAATTAAACTTATAGGAGGAAGGTGTTAAGAGAGTAAAAATGCATTAAGCTGTAGTTATATAAATAGAGATAGCTTTGTAATATTTGACAGAGACATCAGCTATTAGAGAGAGAGAGAGAGAGAGAGAGAGAGAGAGAGAGAGAGAGAGAGAGAGAGAGAGAGAGAGAGAGAGAGAGAGAGAGAGAGAGAGAGAGAGAGAGAGAGAGAGAGAGAGAGAGATCATGTATGGTTCAGTAATGTGAGCGATGATATTAAGGGTGAATTGACGCCAATCTAATATCTCTTCATCATCATATGTCAAAACCTCATGCACATTGATGTTATTGTGTCGTGTTAAACAGAAGGTTTTATGCAGCATGTTGTGAATTAATAATGTTATTAATAATAAATTATGTGGCTCATATACAGGGTGACAATGAATTCTTTAAGGTTAATCAAAAACCAAACGGCATGAGTTTTAAGTTCATAACTAAATTCACACAACTCAATTTTGATAAATTTATCTGTACCCTTAAACTATATTATTGTTAACTTATTCAGACTAGTTTTACAGGTTGAATTAGAGAATCAAGAGTAAAATAATTATCAGAATGATTTGGCATTGCACTATTTTTATTGTTTACTTTTAGAGAATTTCCCACAGAGAAGAAACTATGTTACTTTTTTGTTTTGAGGTGTCTAAAGACAAAAAGAATTGTTGTTAGAAATTTTATATAAACTGTATATACATTATATATAAACGTGTATGTTCTTGAACAAGATAACTCTCATAAAAATAGTCCGATAGAGACCACATTTGGTAGATGTGTATTCCTCCATTTACTCGGACGAGTTCGTAATCCAGATACTGTATGTCGGCCAATCAGAATAGTTAGTTTTGGGGGTTTTCGTACCCCAAAATTGGGTTTCTGCATTTTATGTGTAATTTTTAAAACATTTTGATTTATTCTTTTACCATTAGAATCAACTCAAAAGAACTACACTATTTAGTAACTTAAAGTTTTACTCTATCTCCAATGGTTATCAAGAAAACTAAACACAGTACGTTGTATTTCAGATTAGATCATTGAAGTGGCAACCATACTACAATGTAGGTATTTTAAGCCAAGTATGATTGAATGTAAGATGACTGCGGCGCGATCTTGTAGTCTTGTTACTGATTAAGGCTGACATACTCCTTAGACAGGAATTAATAGCCCAACGGCCAAAGGCAACTAATGGACCTACAGTTTAACGTGGAGTCCGAACCACGGCCTCTGAATTACAAATTGGTCTAATTATAAGGGTTGTATTTGCGGATTAACGCAGCATTCAATAGTGCGGACGTTAATCCACACAAGAGAATACTACATCCACCGACCATCTCTCACAATTATCCACAATTCGTGACCTCCAAGTAGCTGGATTGCAGGACGTCGTCGCAACCGTCCCCGTCCAATGCTTTGTCCAGTCCTTTTGGGGCTTCAATGCTAATCTTACGAAGGATAAGGAAAATTAATGTAGTAAAAATTAATTAAATTAGTTAGTATTTAGCTTCATGTGGCTTAGATCCTTCTATTTATGTTTAAAAATCATTGTTGATGTGTTTAACATGGCAGATACCCCCTATACTCCTTTCCCATGTTAATCATACAGAGAATAGGCAAACCCCTTTATTTAATAAAAGATGAAAAACAAATTTTTTGTATAACATCAAAAAATCCTGTTTATGGTAAAACTCCTAATGTTTCTCACCACAGCAAACCAGCATACTCTTTCCCATGTTAATCTCATAGAGAAAAGTCAAACTTTCTTATATATTTACAGATATTGATTAAACTTGTCATATAATTATTATTTTCGGATTATTAATTTGGAAATTTGCTGAGTAGGAAGTCTACTCTGACGGGTCTGTATATATTTATAGTATGAAAATTCTTTAAATTACTTTAAGCACTGTAATCACTATATAAGCTATAAAAACATTTTTCTCAGTATTTAAAATAAAGATTTATTATCTTTTGATATCAAGATGAGGACATTTTTACTATATAAATGTATTTGCTTTGATTGATTGGCATTAAAAGGGATAGAAGTAAAGTCTAACAAATTTAAATAAAATAGATATGTTTATTTACATGTAGTATGATACAAATACATCAATAAAAAACATTAGTGTACACTTAATCTTATGACAATACCTTAAGTAATATGAATATATATCACTGAGGAGGCTTAAAGATGAATAAACCCCATTGTCAAGTTCTACAATTTGAGAAATACTTTGATATTCACAATTTTATGTTCAATTTCTTCTAGTATTATACCTTTAGAGAGCACTAGTATTGTAATAAATTGACCATGTAATATTTCAATAAAATATACCATCTATATGAGAATTAGTAAATATTTTCTAATGCAAAAACTGTAACGTTACACAATAGTAAAAGTAGCGAGTACAAATTTTAGAAGATTAAAAAAGGAAGTTTGTTGTCAAAATGATGTTTTCTATTTTTGTTTGCGTATTAAAAAGTTTTATTTAAATGATACAAATATCAAATAAGGAATATTTTTACATAGATACTTTCCCAAATCTAGCCTCGTAGTAAGTCTTAGCAGTCAGAAAGCATTTTTGTTACTCTATCCAATCCAAAGAGTAATCAAGCAATATCATCTTATTAGAAAAATCTATATGAACCTTGACTGTAGTTTATTACATTCAATCACATTGATTCAAATTTTTATCATATATTTGAGACAAAATCTTTTAATTTTCACCGTACATTACATTATATTTAACATTTCATAATCAAGCTATCATTTAATTTATTACTAAATGTTTAAACTATTTCAAATTTAATTGATATGTCCAATAGTACAAATTTCAAACAATATGAATTGAAGTGTTTTTGGACGAGCACCGAAGTAAATAGAACTATAGTTATTTATAAGGCTTGGAAGTCTTTTGATCAATTCATGAAGCCCTAATTTTAAATGTGCCGCTAAAAATAACCAATCAATCAAGATTGTAAAAACACCTGATTCTGACTCAGCTGTTCGGTTACTTTTGGCCACATCTGTTTTAGGGGTGAATTCATTTTACACACTATGAATGCATTAGGTGTATTGGATACACTCGTATAAAAATAAATTATAATAATAGTTCAGTATATATATTATTGTTTATTTTTATAGAAATATAGCCAGTACAGGATATCTTAAAAATATTAAATACATTGAATTACTCATTTTTGTTCTATTAATCTTTTAAAACCTGGGTTCTTCCAGATGGAATTAAGAGTAGAACCCTAACTTACTAGGCCCTTACATTTTAATAGAACTGTAAAATTTGTGAAGTAAAATTTCTACTATTCTAAATTGGTCTATAATTTCATATCTATCAGCCTATGCTACTGTATTCAGTAGTATTTGTTCTCCTCTACTATATACATGAGCTAGGCATATGGAAACATATTTTAAATGAGTTTTCAAAATGTTCTTACTTGGCTAGTTAGGTATATTGTAATATCTTAAGGCTTTCTGAAGCAATAGTCACAACTTTCAATAAGAGTAGTTTAAATTGTCGTTTATCAAACTTAAAAATTACACAGGGGGTTTAAACTTAAAATATATTTACATACAAATGAAAAACCACAGTTAAAAATAGTATATACAATCTCTAGCTAAAACATTCAAAGACAAGGTTCAACACAAAATTACCGTATAACAAATATAGGATGGTTAAAATTCCCTTTATATGGTAAAATAACTATGGCAATAGCATACCTGTATTTTATAATTCAACATTAAACATGTATCAAACACATGGTACTTTACACAACTTAAAATTAATTTCAACGTAGACAGTTACGATTAAAATACAATATTTCTAAAATAGTCCTGTTAATAACAGCTACTTTAATAATGAGTATGTAATTAAATGTCAACGTACATTTATTTTCTGAAACAATGAACACCAATCGTCAACAAGGTGGTGGTAATGTGATATTTTTAACATTTATAGAATTTAATAAATAATGAAAACATGTGTTAGACAATTTATGGAGTAATTCAAGTATATGACCAAAGTCTGAAATAAGTGTATTTTATTTGTGATGTGCGTTACATATCACATCAAATATCGGGATAAAATTAAGCTCGGTAGGGAAATTTAGTACTACTGTATTTGTAAAGTCCTATGTATATTTAAAAACTTAGTATTAGTTCACAGTGAAATAGTAAAAAAATGTTATGAAAGAAATATAACTAGATACTTGATGTGACATGGAAAACATTTGAATTACAATCGTATCGCAAAATCGCACATCACTTATCGGTTGGTCGCTGACCTTGCTGGTGTGACTAGAGCGACAACCCTGTCCCCATCCCCTCACAGAATATCTGGTAACACAAAGTCTTATTGGCACCTCCGAATCCGATACACTGAAGCCACCCGGACCAACAAAACCAAACAAGTCAGCAACAATCACAGGTCTTGAAATTGCGGTTGGAACGGATCGATTATCGATCGAATCCAACATCCGGTTAGTGGTGGTAGTAGTCTGTTTGGTCGTCCAGGTGCTGGTCAGTGAAGAGCAAGAGTTAGCTCGAGTAGCGACGGTGGTGGAACCTGCAATGACAGAGGAAAAAGTTAATATAAAATAGTTAATTTTGTAACTAGAACCTAAAATTTAACTTTTTTCATTCCAGGTCAGGTCAGAGAACTGAGGTTGGAAAATGAGCGAGGTGAAAGGCGATTTAAGTCCTAGTGACGAACTATTTAATCATCTTTCGACTCTTTATACTGAGATCAATGGTACAAAAGTTAAAATTGTAAAATGTATTTATTTTTCATGTTAGCCCATAAAACAACGAGAGTTTTCTCCAAATGCAGTTGTGTTCCAACTGCAGTCATGCTCCAACTTGCTTCAACTGCAGTCGTACTCCAAATGCAGTGGGTTCCAATTGCAGTCGTGCTCCAACTGCAGTGGTGCTTCAATACAGTTGTTCTCAAACTGCAGTCGTGCTCCAACTTGCTTCAACTGCAGTCGTACTCCAAATGCAGTGGTGTTCTAACTGCAGTTGTGCTTCATCTGCAGTCGTGCTTCATCTGCAGTCGTGCTTCAACTGCAGTCGTGCTTCAACTGCAGTTGTGCTTCAACTGCAGTCGTGCTTCAACTGCAGTCGTGCTTCAACTGCAGTTGTGCTTCAACTGCAGTTGTGCTTCAACTGCAGTTGTGCTCCAACTCTTGTTTTGAGCGCACGCTATCTTGTGTCACTCCGCTAGCTCGGAGGTAGCGTGTTGTGTTATAAATAGTCTTTGTATTGTGCACGATAGATAAGTATAGTGTTCGTGTATTGACAACATATAATTAATATCTGCAACTTAAACTTTTAATTTTTAATGTCAGTTATTAGGTTATCACTTGAAAACGGTAGGAGTTTCTCCACGTTCAGAAACGTTGTGTACAGCCGTATTGGAAACGTCCAATAAAAGATGTTAAATAACTTAAAACCACCGCCATTATGAATGTTAAAGATTCTAAAGTAAAGTTTTTAACTGTTATAGGATATGAGATGCCCTTATGATGCTAAGTTGATATTGAGTTTATAAGCGAGTCGGACGGACCTTAGACCTCAGAAGTTGGTGTCGTAGTCGGAGCGTCTCCTGGCAGGCCCATACCCGCCGCTGCTGCTGCCCCCGTAGTACCCGGAGGCTGCCGCGTTGTAGTAGTATCCATTCCACTCGGACCGCCAGCTGTCGTACAGGTTGGCCATGCTGTTCTCCTGCAGGGATCCTGACGATCGCTGCCAACCCAACGAGCAACAACAGTTAGCAATATAGAAAGTATCCGAGTAAATGTAGGAAAACACATCTCCATCAAATTTAGTCTTGATCGGACCGGACCATCTTTACAAGAGTTTGGTGTAAACGGACACATACATATCTATTAAACTACTGTTATTTTTAGCCTCTAAACACTTAAAAACAAAGAAGTAAGATGGTCCTGGGCTTATATCTTGCCATGAGACCTACGGTAATAGCTTCTTCCCTATGGGAAATTTACTAAAACTGCAAAACTCAGTCTTATTAACTTTCGTTTATGTTCTTCAATCATAGTGGTAAAACGTAAAAACAAATTTATTTTTAAAATAGCAGATGTCCATCCTGTGTAGTGCCGGTAGGGGTTTTATAACTCAGTGTTAAGATTAAAGATACAGTTGTATGACTAAATATACACCTAAAATTAAAATAAGTATAAAAAATAATAGGTTAAATAAATAAATTGAAAGATAAATTCTCAGCTAAATTATTTATTATTATTGTAAATTAGAAAATGTGTACAGTTGGTAAAATTGTGTTTACATTAACTTTTTAACATAGTTTAATTCAATGTAGGCTTAAATTGATTTTAATTTGATAGTTGCTTATTACTTCATTTGAACCATTTTAATAAATCACATATTTAGTAAAAACTTTGTCCAAAATTTGGTTTTTGAGAGCTTATTTGGTTTTAATACGTTTCGGGTCAGTTAAAAGTAAACAAAAAGCTTCTCCTAAAAGTATAGAATAATGAAGATAAATTTAAAAATAGTAGGTACTCCTGTTTTCACTGCAAAGCGTTGAAGAAAGACAGACATATATAAAATAAGATAAAACCCATTTAAGCTTTTCTGGTTTTTAAAACGTAACAAAAACCAAAAAACCGTAATTCCAAGCAATTTACAGACAAAACTTCAAATTAAACTGCCTCTTATTGTACAATCCATGAAACTTAAAAAAAGTTAATAACTAAGAACAGAATATTAGTTTTACAATTTTTCAAATATTTGATCGTAAAACTTTTATAGTTTTCTCCATATATTGTTTTAATTACTACATCCTGAATAAGCTTGATTGTTTTGATACAAAGATTTGTTGTTGAAAAGTTACAGTTGGTATTACAGTTTATTCTCATACCTTCTTCGTAGGCTTGTCGTTCCAAACATCCTCCATGTTGTACAGATCATCTGCTCCGTAGTTGTCTAATCCTCCCATATGGTTTTTGTTTAGCTCATTCAACATGTCGTCGCTAAGAGCGACAGGCTGCTTTTTCTTGGCGCTGTTGTGTCGGTTGACCAACTGAAAAAGTCATGAATGAAGATATGAAGTCAAGTTGATGACCCAATGGGAAATAGGTTGATCATGGATATGTCTAAAGAGAATGTTTTCAGTTAATCTAAACAGCTGTTCTGGTTGTGTTATATAAAAATTCAATACAATAGCTCTGGTAGTTTGTATGGAAACCTGTTTCAAATTTTCATCTTACAAATTGCCAACTCCCCCCCTAGAGCTAAGACATATCCATGTCAATATGTTACATCATGGATATGTCTGAAGGGAATGTTTCAGTTCCTCTAAACAGCTGTTTTCACATTCAATATCACTTCTGACTTCTTATCACTATAAAGTGTTCGATTGAAGAAAACTATTTTGTCCTTTTGTTGAATTTTTTGTGCGGTGAATTAAAGAACAAGCATTTTGCTTGTATCTAAAAAAACCATAAAAGACCTTTTCACGTAACCTATATGAAATTTTTAAATAAAGAAATAAATTTAGTATACTACACAAAATTGTTTTTATAAAGCCACATTTTTGATCCAATAATTTTATAAAATATGTCACTTTGGAGGTCAAAAATGGTCTTTAAATGTACAAAAAACAACATTGTTACATTAAACAGGTCTCTCAGGAAGCTTGAATGAAACAATCACATATGCTTAACGAATAAGCTACACTAGTGCCGACCTAGAGGGTTTCAGTTGTCCCTCATTAAACAAATTTCATCTAAGATAACACAATATAAGTACAACATGGAGGTTATTAAATGCACAAAGGTGATTTTGACTTATAAAAAAGTTTACTTTTTGTTTTTTATGAGTAAGTTTACATACCACAGTGACGCCGAATATGATGACGAAGAGGAGGGACGCCAGCCCGATGACGATGACAGCTATGGCCCACTGTGGAAGCAGTACGTCTTCCTCAGCCACCCCGACTGTAGGCAGCTCTTGCTTTGGCAACACTGAATCACAAACCTCATTAGATTATGTGTGGGTTTTATTCTATATTAGGTGTATCAATTGCATAATGTTACATTATAATACAACTAATACGTTAGAGCATATGCATAATATCATTGATATATTATTCAATATATTTTATTGGACTTATCTAATGCGTATGTGTTTTTTACTACACAACGTTTCTGGATGTGGGGAAACTCCTCCCGTTTTCAAGTGATTATCTAATAATTTACATTAAGGTACATATATACAAAAACAACATTGATAACCCAACAAATAACCACAACATCGCTTCTGAGCTAGAGGAGCAACACAAGATAGCGTGCACTCAGAACGAGAGTTGGAGCACTACCTTTGTTTTGTACATGATAGATAAGTATAGTATTATTGACATCATGATATAATTAATATCTGTAACCAAACTTTAAATTTTTGATATTAATTATTATTAAGGAATCACTTGAAAACGTTACCTCCAGAAATGTTTAAAAGATATTGAATAATTAATAGACAACGCCGTTATAAATTTTAAAGGTTCTATAAATATATCTTCAAAGATACATTATTGAATTAGGAACCTTCAACCAACCACCTGTCACCACTTTTCAGCATTTTCAACCTAAATATGAGTGAAGATTGTTTGTTACTATATTTTTTATCTTTTTCTGGCAAATGACATTTCATAGGTCTTTAATGAGGATTATTATTTATTAGCCTAACGATGAAAAAGAGCTAGACACAGTAAGGGATTGAACAAAAACAAAGTGTCACGAAGCTTCGATCACGATCACAAACAAATAAAAAGTGTCACGACATTTCTAGCATGGTCAAATAAGTGTGTGAACAAATTGTCACGATTTTTCAATCACGATCACAAACAACAACAAAAAGTGTGTGAACAAAGTGTCACGAAGCTTCGATCACAATCACAAACAACAACAAAGTGTCACAATGCTTCAATCACGATCAAAAACAAATAAAAAGTGTCACGACATTTCTATCGCGGTCAAAGTGTGTGAACAAAGTGTCACGACTTTTCGATCACGATCACAAAGAACAACAATAAAGTGTCACGACCTTTCGATCACGGTTACAAACAACACCATCAGAGTGTCACGACGTCTTCATCACAATTACAAACAAACAACAACAAAGTGTCACGACATTTCGATCATAATCACAAACAACAACGCAAAGTTTCACAACGTTTTTATCACGATCACAAACAACAACAAAAAAATGTGTGAACAAAGTGTCACGACATTTTGGGTTCTGGTACTGTATTTGATCCCGTTCTCAGGCGAGTTGAAACCTAGATTATGACAAGATTAGTACACAATTTGGACTAAGCTAGACTGAGATGAAAACAAAAATGTAAAGGAATAATTCCAAAGTGTATCCAAACTATGTCATAAAGGTTTAAGAAGCAAGAAGGGGGACTAATTTAAACATGTTTGTTTTTACTTTTATACCTGCTTAGTCCGAATTATGTACTATACTTGTCATGTTCTATGTTCTAGCTCACCTGAGTACGGGGTCAGATTTTAGATCTTGAAACGTCGTGAAACCTTTTTTTTATTTATCGTAATGTAAAACGTCCGTAAAATGTGATAAAAATCGTTCTCGAAACTCAACAACAAATTCAATATTGCAAAAGAATCTGGCTGCAAAATGTTACGTACCAACAAAATCAGTGAACTTGGAGTCGACGGTGAACTTGCCCATCTTGAACTGCGTGGTGTTGTGAGCTTTGAGCGGATCACCTCCAGAGATCACCTCCTGCGACACCGTGGCTTGCTGCAGAGCCTCGTGGAAGAGTCTGCGCATATCCGCCGTGGACACGGTACGTCCCAGGTCGGTCAACTCCACAAAGTAGTCCACCAGCACGCTGCCCTCGCTGGGACAACAGACACATCACGTCATGTTTCAGAGGTTAAAAATAGATTATTGAAATGGCGGCTCTACCATAAAGTAGGTAAGATTGAGTGTAAGATGATTGTGGTGCGATCTTGTAGGCTGCCATGTTCCTTAGACAGGACTAATAATTAATAGCCCAACGGCCAATGGCAACTAAGGGACCTACAGCTTAAAGTAGAGTACGAATAACCGCCTATAAATTACGAACTGGTCTAATTATGAGGATGGTATTTTTCGGATGGACTTTGTATTCAATAGTGCGGAGGTTAATTCACACAAGAGAACACTACACCCACCGACCATCGCTCATAACTATCCACAATTCGTGACCAGTAAATATATTTACTGTATATTTACTGTATTACTGTATTTACTGTATTCTGACTACTTGCTATGTTTTATCAATATTTTGCCATAAATAAAGGAGTTTGCCTATTCTCCATAAGATTGACAAGGGAAAGAGTATGCAGGTTTGCTGCTGTGAGGAACACTGAAAGTATGCGTTTCTAGCATAAACTATTTTTATTTTAACTATTTATACCAAGCTTCATCAGAATCTGTCCATAAATAAAGGAGTTTGCCTATTTTCCGTTCGGGTGACATGGAGAAAGAGTATGCAGATTAGCTGCCATGATAAACATATCAACTATGATTTTTAAGTATAAATGGATAGATATCAACCAGGTAAAGCTAAAGACCAAGTTTCGTCTAAAAATATAGATTGATAAGTGCAAAAATGAAAAATAAAAATAATAACAATTCATTGAGCAAATATTCTCGAAAAAACAACTTAAAGTGTGATAACATATTACGTGCTGCTTACAAAATACAAAATTATACAAAATTACAAATAATTTAAATGGAGAATATATACACCACCTTACCTAAATGCGTCGATTGTGATTTTCTTGTACCATCGGCTCAAAGCCTCTGAGCTGCTGTACACACTTTCAAGCTGAAACAAAATTTTAATTTTATAGTTCAGTTACAAAAACATTAAAAACTGCGTCAAGATTTTTTAGAAAACCCATTTGCAAATAAAAGTCAAAGATTGAAGAGTATAGCAATATCATAAAATATTGACGTAATAAAAGGATTCATTGCCAATATACCCTCGAATTATAACTTAATTACCCCATAAAATTCTCGTATATTTTTATAGTAGGTAATATTAAATCCCATGTGATGTCACTGTGTGAATAGGAATAGATTGATTTCCAGGAATGTTGGCCAGGTACTGTGAAGGTTGATCTTTTATACAGCTCCGGAAAGAAAGGGCGAATGAGGATCGCTAAGACAGGAGGGGGTACTTTGGGTACCCTGGGGAGGTAGAGGTAATAACTCCAAGGTAGACCAGCTACCTGGACCAGATGTCATACCTGAGTGTCAGGTAACAAGACAGGTATAAAGCAGACACCAATCCATTCCTGGAATTCATACTGAGTATCTAATTTCTAAGGTTGCACGCCTTAAAGTGACAAGGAGAAACCAATAGGTAAGGGAAGCTGAAAGACTGAAAGATTAGATTAGATCATTGAAATGGCAACCACACTACAATGTACGTATTTTAAGCCAAGTATGGATAAGGATTGAGTGTAAGATGATTGTGGCGCGATCTTGTAGTCTTGTTACTGATTAAGGATGACATGTTCCTTAGACAGGACTGTTAATTAATAGTCCAACAGCCGAGGGCACTAAGGGACCTACAGATTAATGTGAAATCCGAACCACGGCCTCTGGATTACGAATTGGTCTAATTATGAGGATAGGCTTTGCGGATTAACGTAGTATTCAATAGTGCGTACGTTAACCCACAAAAGAGAACACCACATCCACCGACCATCTCTCACAACTGTCCACAATTCGTGACCTCCAAGTAGCTGGATTACAATTTATAAAATATTTTGTCGTTAAAAACACAGACACGTTGAAAAGTTCAATAAAAGATATTGAATAATTAATATCCAACGCCATTATGAATTTTAGGATCCTTTAGATTCACGTTATGTACCCGAAAACAAACAAACAATCCGTAAATAAAAAAAACTCAAAATCAAACTTGTTAAAGACACGAATAATGTATCATTTCTAACTAAATTTAAGAAAGACAACTTCATACCCAAATGTCTTCAGGTATAGTATTAGTTACAAGTTGATATAATTAATAATTGTAATTTTCAATAACTGTGACTTTCGATTTCAAATTGAAATTAATAGATGATCACTTGAAAATTGGAGGAGTTTCTTCACCTCCGGAAAAATTGAGTAATTAAAAACACAGACGCGTTTTAAAAGTCCAAAAAAGATATTGAATATTCAAGAATCAATGAATTTTAAAGATTCTGTAGTCAAAAAACTTACCCACGTTGTGACAAGTTCATTTATTTGACCCAATAATAGCGTATGAAGTGTAATAAAACGTTATGACTAGGGCGGTGGCGTCGTCCTGTAATCCAGCTACTAGGAGGTCACGAATTAGGGATAGTTATGAGCGATGGTTGGTGGGTGTAGTGTGTTCTTGTGTGGATTAACGTCCACACTTTTGAATACTACGTTAATCCACAAAGAACATCCTCATAATTCAGAGACAGTGGTTCGGATTCCACGTTAAAGTGTAGGTCCCTTAGATATGCCATTGACTATTGGGCTAAGGAAAATCTCAGCCTTAGTCAGTAACAAGAATCGCGCCACAATAATCTCACACTAATTGCTCTTTCATACTTGGCTTAAAATACCTACCTGGGTAGGTTGCCATTCAAAGTATAGGTTTATGGTTTCATACCTGATCGTGGACCTCGTTAGCGAGTGTCTGCCACTCCTGGGTGTTATGATCCAGCAGCTCCGGCACCCACGAGGCTCCGCCCACCAGCTTGATGGTAGCTGCCAGGTCGCAGTCTTCGGAGCACATGCCGGGGGTGGTGGGCGCCGGGGTGGTTGTCGTCGTGGTGGTCGTGGTCGTTGTGGTGGTCGTGCTGCTGCTAGGGGTGAAATTCTCCACGCTGGCTGTCTTCGCGGCTGCAAGGATCTTCTCGATGGATATGGGTGTGGTGGACACTGTAGGCCACCCTGTGAACTCGGTTGTTGCTCTGGAAAAAGTTTTTTTCGTCAGTCTCCTTCAAAAACAGCTGTTTTAGATACATGTGATGAAGATGAAAAGTTGTTCTTTTTCTTCCAAGAACTAAACCTATTTTGCGATGGTATTTTTAGTCCTAGGCCACAAAAGGTCATTGTTGACGGTAATTTTGATTCGAGTTCAGCATTCGATTGTTAATAATCGATAAAGTAACTGCAACAATCACTTTAGATTTTTAATCGAACTATTGATAATAATAACTAACGCTGACGTAACCTAAACAACCAATCAGGAATCAAGAAAGAAGAGCTACAGCGTAAGTAACATAACAGCTGATTAGTCTAAAGCGACAAAAATGGTCGACAACTATTGATACTAAATCAGGTAATAATTTAGGTTTTACGTGGTTTTTTTCATTTTATTTACAGTATGACGAAAAATTTAGTTCATCTGACGGCACAAAATTGAATTTTTGAAATATACTCGTACATTTAAACGCCTCGGATGTAAAACTGTGCTAGTGGTGTTAGTGATAAAATATATTATTTTTTATTTTGTAAGGTTAAGAGTCTGCAATATTTGCTTTTTTTGTCACCTATACAAATATTGATACGTTAAAATAATCGTATTTACATTGTTTTTACCCAAAAACGTTTTACTTCGTGTCTTATGAGAAGAAACATGGAGGATAGAGAAAAACAGAGAGTTAAGAGAATTGTATAAAGAGCCAAACAAAATAGGAATTATGAAAAACAGGAGATTAAGGTGGCTGAGCCATTTTACAAAGAAGAAGTGAGGAGAGGACGTAAAACAAGTTGTGAAAGGAAACAATAAAGAAGAAGAAGGTTAGGGAGACCAAGAATACGCTGGAAAAATGGCTTGAAGAAGAAGATGAAGATGGAAGCTGAATTTGATATGGCAGATGACCGCAGAGTAAGAAGAGGCGTTGTTGGTGCGATGAGGTCAAAGTTCAACCAGGTTTTTAAAGGAAACAGGAGTAAGTAATGCTAGTGAAAAATTGATAAACTATATCTGAATAATTGACTATACAAAAATTGACAGAAAGGTGCAAATACATCTAGGATAAACGTATTCAAATAGAAAATTAACTCTATGTGTATTTACTATAAATTTCGTGTTTAAAAGAAAGCATGTTTCCGAGATTTAACATTCCTCTAACGGGAGTAAAAATCCAAGAAGATGGAGACAATGCAGATTGTTAAAGATAATTTTGACTTGTTCACCATAAGAAATTCTATCAACAGTTTAACATTATATACAGTTTTTCTTTTGAGTTCACTTTGAATTATTGCTGTAATTTTTTAAATATCTTAACAATGCGTTTTTAAACGTTTTTCCGACTACCCAACAATCAAGGTATATTGAGTAACGAGAATAGTATATTTCATTACTGGACCGGGAAAGCGTATTTACATGAGCTAGATTATGTTTACAGTTGAGCACTGGGTAAGAGCCTTTCAGACGAGTATTGAACGATACTTTTCCTCATACTGCAAACAATTAATTGATATAATTACAAAACAGAAAACAAATTAAATTGTATTATTTACAAATTTCTTTGTTGCAACAATTAACCAACCTATTCCACTTATATTCATATCTCTCTTGGAATATCTGAGGCAGAAATTCATTCGACATTGTATTCGCCCTGATCAACAACGTTTCTGATGAATTTCCACTTGAGCATATTATTATTTTTATTGATATAATTATGTTTTCTTATGTTATTACATAAAAACGCGATGCCAGCAGGTACGATTCTCACGTTTAAACACAATGAGGTTAACTTTGGCCAATGTTTTGACAATAATGTCAGCTGATGCACTGCCCGGTAAAAATAGGATAACGGTATAAGGTTCACATAATTTAGCTAATTTTAGTCCTCGGTAAAGACAAATAGACGTATAACTGACGAGTGGAACGTCGAAGCCTTTATGAAGTTCTAGGGTTCGAATCCCGACCATGAGCAATCCCAATTTGGCTTGCAAATGTGTGGTATAGTGGAGTGGGGGGCACGCCTTCAATAAACGGCGACCGGCTTGAGTGGAAGTTGACGGCATTTGTAGGCTTAATCGGGATTGCAGTGAACATCTATTTTGCTTCTTTTACGATAGTATGGTTAAAGGAAAGCATGTTTTGTGTTTTTTCTTAATACTCGATATTTTCGAACACAATGAGGTTAACTTTTGCCAATGTTTTGACAATAATGTCTGTCAGCAACATTCATTATTTAAAGATACTGTGCAATTCGACATGGATATGTCTAAGTCCTTTTGGGGGGTGTAAGCAGATTTGTGTAACGCAAAAAGTGCAGCGTAAGTGTTTAGCGGAAGTACCATCATATGGTTATAAGAACAGCTGTTTAGATGAACTGAAAAATCCTTGAAGACATATCCATGATCTAACCTATTACCCACAAGCAAGTAAACACATTTTTACTGCCAAAAGTAAAAAATCTTAATAAATTAATTTTAATATTTATTTAACTATTGCATTGATACACACACAATTATTTTAGTATCAAGGATTATTTTAATTCCAGATTGTATAAGAGAAGACAAGACTAAATTCCCAGAACAGTGATTTAGAATCAAGCTTCCATGAAACTCTTGAAAACACAGATTTCCCAGCGCTGTGAGAATCTGTATCCGCTATGGAAATAGAACGCACTTGACACAAAATAGGTTGAACAAATAAATTTTATGTACTTGTTTGGGTTTACTTTAAGTTTGATTTAAATAAGGCATATTATGTTTTAAATACGATCGTATTTTTACGGTAACAGGACATCAAAATAGGTTAACATATTTTTATTTCTCCCCTTATTTGGAGAAAGTGTTATTTCGTCAAAATTTTATTCAGGCTTCCTGAATTAGGCTTCCTGAAAGTATGTGTCGATCTACTGATACAGTTTATTTTCTGACATTGTAATATGATTGGGAAAATGGTTTAAAAAAGCTACCGATATAAAAGAATAATGTGTATAGTTACCTGGTAGGCCAGCCCTTCTGGATCTTGGGCTGGAGTGGGCCGAGCCCTCCAGCGGATTTGCTGCTGGAGCTGGACCTTGCTGGAGGCTTGCGTCCACCTCCAGGTCTACTGGGGAACACCACCTTCAGACCATTACTAGGAGTCGTCGTTACATCAGCAGCAGGCGTCGAAGAACTTACAGTCTCATTGCTATTAAACCCAGGGGGCAATAGAGCAGAAACGTCTTTAAATTGGACTTTCTTCAAAATCGAATCCAAAACTGACGTAGATGCTTCTTTCGGTTCTTCTGTTGTCAGTTTAAATCCTGGTGGAAGAAGAGCAGATATGTCAACTTTCTCTGGTTTAATGGCACTTGAGTCTTCACTCTTAGGCTTGTACCCAGGTGGAAGAAGAGCAGCTATGTCAACCTTCTCTGGTTTAATAGCACTTGAGTCTTCACTCTTAGGCTTGTACCCAGGTGGAAGAAGGTTACTTGGTAAATCGAAACTAATTTTAGGAACTTTAGGTACTTTCGGCTTTTCTTCAACTGACTCTGAGGTTTTATTTAGTTTAAATCCAGGAGGGAGTAGAGCACTAACATCTTGGAACGAAACTTTGCTCAAAATGCTCTCTATTCCTGACGGTTTATTTGGTGTGTTTTCCGTGGACGTCTTATAGTCAGGAGGAAGGAAACTTGACACATCCACAGGCTTGATTTTATTAGGGAGGCCTAATGAGTCATTGGACCTGCCACCACCAGTTCTAGTACTATTCGTTCTAGTTGGTTCATCACCTTGCATTTCTGAACTTGATTCTGTAGTGGTGGTAGTTGTGATTGGGTTTTTGGGTTTAAATGAGTTTCTTGCCTTGAACCCAGGAGGAAGTAAACCAGTGAGATCGTCAAACTGAATGCTGTCGATAAGTGACGGCTTCTTCGTTACGCCTGGTTTTGGACTGGGCTTTGGTCTCACGGTTGTTCTACGATTAGATGGATTAAATTTCCTAATTACTACAGGAGGGGAACCTGCTGTTGTCGGCTCGGGTGTTGTGGTAGTTGTAGTGGTGGTTGTTGTTGTAGTTGTTGTGGTAGTGGTTGAAGTCGAAGTTGAAGACAAAGTTGTAGAGGAATTTTCCGAAGTCATTTCAGGAAGAACTTCAAGAGGTCTGAATCCACCACTAAGAATACCACTGGATAATTCGGACTGTACTCTATCAAGCTTATCGATAATGCTCTCTGTTGATGGTACTGAGTGAGTTATAGCTTGTGATATGGTTTCATTGGTTTTTACTTCTATCTGACTATTACTGCTATTTTTAGAAACGATATTATTCGTGTTGTTTGGCAATTTTAAAATGGTAGCATCAGAAGTTGGAGATTTAACTGTTGATGTAATGTTTTCTTTATGTTTTTCATCCAAACCGGTTTCTTTGACGACTGTAGTTTTCGAACCAAGAGGCTTCGGTAGTTCCTGCTGTGTGATGCTTCCTGGAAGGAATCTCGCACCTGAAACACTTCTACTGGTTTGAACCGATGCTACTATAACCCAACTTTCTGTTGGATGTTCTTCTTCTTCCTCCCCAGCTGTCGGTGCATCTGCACTAGGAGGGGCTTTTACTTGATCACTATGAGATATTACAGGACGATCTGTTGGCTTTACGGAATCCCTTTCACTTTGATTTATTTTTGTATCTTTTATCGATGACAATGTTTTGTTCATAGCTAAAGGAGGCTTTACAGTAACAGCTTTTTCACTTTTTTCCTCAACAGGCTGTTCTGTCTGTGGTTGTTCTGAGAGATCAATAGAGCTACTATCTACAAAATCTCTAAAGTTCTCATCAGATACAAGAACATGATCATGACTCATAGTTAAAACATCAAAACTTGAGTTCTTCTCACCATTTAGATTTTTATTGAGCTTACTGTCTTCCTTGCTTTTGCCCACTGGTGAATTGGAGAGGGGAGCATCTTCTGATTCAACATAGGCGTCCCCGTCAGGACCACTAACATCGTCTGATATATCAGATGAGTACTCATAATCTACTGCATCTTCGTCTTCAGGGTAAGAATGTGTTTGATCATGATCTGAGTTCAGTCTATCCCCTTGATCTACGATGCGGAATCTGTTGATTTCTGGATCAGCAAAAGGTCTAAATGATATCTGTGGTGACGGAGAAGCACTGGGAATAGTTTTCTTCCTATCTATTGGGCGTCCGAATTCTAGGGAATAGTCCCTGATATTAATATTCTCTTCAGGAATTTTGGCTGTTGTAGGAGTAAAACGAATGTTCGTGGGTTGGTTATATTTAAACCTGTCATTGCTGGATGTCACTCCAGTTCTATTTTTCTGTCTCCTTTCAATGAAGCTCGCTGGTGATGGGGGTGTGTACGTTGTAGGTTTTATTCTTATATTGTTATATTTAGTTCGTAACGTCGTAATTCTGAAAGGCGGCTCAGTCTGGACGTCGGGTCTTGCTGTTGTCCTCGGAATGGCCGGTGTTCCTCTTGGAAATTCAGGATTTTTCCTAAATTTAGGTGGTGGACTTTCGGTTGAAATTGGTTCCACTTTGTTGACAAATTTTCTCCTAGAGTTTTGCTCTTCTTTCTTTCTATCTTGAAACTTGGTAAATATATCAATGGGCGAACTGGATGCGGCAGCTCTCGCTAAACTGTCTTCGTTATCCAAGTTTTGATCTACAAACGTATTAAGGGCAAGGTCGTCCTCTTGCTCCTTAGTGTTCGACCTTGTGATTTCAGGTCTCTTAACCTTTCGACTCTCCGAGAGAGGGGGTGCACCGATGGACGACTGTACCTGCTTCCACCTGTTGCTGGGGAACTGGTCTGACACCTGGGGGTGTTGAACATTCACGTAGCTTTGCGTTGTTCGTCCCGACTCGTCTTCTGAGTTTCGTATCCCTATGAATGCATTTTCGAATTGACTTTGAAACGTAGGCTTCTGAACATTAGGCACATTTTGAAATCTGTTAGTTTGTCCGAGTGAAACCTCTCGAAAAGGGAAGTTTTGCGAGTTCGTATCTTGGGTGGAATCGAAATGTTGGAAAGGTTGAGGTAGATGCTGGTTTGTTCGGACAAACTGAGTTGGTCTTGATGTGAATTGCTCAAAGTGCTGAAGGGATGACGATCTACTAGGGTTGGGAGGAAACTGGAACTGCGCGGGTTGTATCGGTTGGAACTCGTTCTGTTGGGAGTTTTGTGAAGACGTTCGGAAGGGGTCGAAAGCTCCGTTGTTCTGAGGTGAGAAGAAGCTCGAGAGCTGCTGCTGAGTCTGTAGCGAGGGTTGTTGGAAGGCGAGATAGCGAGGGTGTTGTCCGGCCCCGTTGAAGAAGAAATCTTGGCCTGGAACAAAACAAGAATGCAAATTAAAACCGTTCCTTAATTGTTGTATGCCAATTAATTAATTAAACGCTATACTAAAACCATCTTTGATGTGTAAATGCATGAAGTCTGGTACCCTGACGTTGTGTTATATGACTAGCATGCCATAATTAGTCACAATGATGTTGAATCAGCAATCACGTAGCCGATTCATTGAATCGGCTAATTGAATTGATTGACAGCCTATCACTGGACGGATGAGTGTCCTATAATCAAACTACTCGCAGGTCACAAATTGTGGATGGATATGAGCGATGGTCTGTGGATATAATACACTCTCTAGTTAGGGTTAACGTCTGTGAAAAAATTAATTAAATACTACATTCATCTTCAAAGACCATACTCATTAGAATAGTCCGTAATGGACAGAGGATGTTAAAACTGTATGTTCATTAAATGTCATTGGCTGTTAGGCTTTTAATTAACATTCCTGTCTAAGGAAAATTTCAGCATTGGTCAATAACAAAACTACAAGATCGCACCACAATAATCTTGTACTCGTTTCTCAATAATACTTGGCTTAAAATACCTACCTGGGTAGGTCACCATTTCAAAAAAGGTATAACAGAAGGTGGCTAAATATTATATAGGTGATGATGCTTCAATATCAGGCATAAAATATTACAAGCTATAATATTATATAAAAATACCAAGTTTTAAGTAAGTAAACGAAAATTATATAACTGTTGGGGATATTTATTTTTACTAACCAATGCTCAATTTTTTTTCAAAACAGATTTATTTAACACAATTAAGGTTAACAGTTAAGGTTAAAATTTCATAGGTGAATATTACATCAGATTACAGTTAATCATGGTATACTATAATAAACAAAATGCTGCTTATATTAATGTGAAACAGTGATTCATCCCCTAGGCTTACGCTCGTGTGGGATGAACTTCTAAAAATTTAGTATACCAACACACTCAGAGAGATAGGACCGCTGCACACTCAAATAAACGTAGCAAATAACGTAAAATTAAACGCTACTCATCACGGATAGAACAAAGTATACAGGACTTAAGAGAAATACCAATACTAGAAAAACTGTTTTGTAGATAGGAAAAATTATAAATATAACATTCTTTACGCTTATAAACAAGGAGTTATACTAAAAGCTTTACATACCGAATGGTTATTCTAAAATATTCATATAGTACTGTAGTTAAAAGCTACGCCACTATTTTCATTGAATTGTGGATAGTTGTGAGCTATGGTCGGTGCGTGTAGTGTTCTCTTGTGTGGATTAACGTCCGCACTATTGAATACTACGTTAATCCACAAAGACCATCCTCATAATAAGACCAATTCGTAATTCAAAGGCCGTGGTTCGGATTCCACGTTAAACTGTAGGTCCCTTAGTTGCCATCGGCTGTTGGGCTATTAATTAACAGTCCTGTCTAAGGAACATGTCAGCCTTAGTCAGTAACAAGACTACAAGATCGCGCCACAATCATACTCAACCCTCATTCATACTTGGCTTAAAACACCTACCTTGTAGTATGGTCGCCATTTCAATAATCTAATCTAATTCAAAAGTGATCCACAACACCTCACAGACATTAAGTAAGCCTTTAAAGCTTCTAAAAATACCGATAAATGTTCTAAACTTATAAGTTTACAAGACAGTTGTACAATATAGGAGTATTAAAATTAAAGTAATGTTGAAAATGAAATAAAATTGGGATTAAGAGAAAATTAAATGGTATAAGAGTGAGAGAGAGAGAGCGATCCGATATCGGTGGCTGGGGGTGGGGTTGTTGAAGTAAGGGATGGATCCTATGCTAACACCCTTTACAAGCAAATCTCCTCGAGGGTGTAAGGACTGACAACTAAACTCCCTCAATTTGATTATGAATCACGACATTCCAACGCTACAATTGTATCACGTACCGTTGCACTTTCAAAATCACAATTAGACGTTGGGGTTTCTAAAAGAAAATTAAATTATTTGTAACCTTACGTGACTGATTGTCTTTGCTTCATGTTGGAATAGTGTGACAATTGCGATCCAATACACAACAAAATTAAAAATTGGTACCAGCAGATCTGCGTCTCAAGGAAATTTAAATCAATAATTCTAATAATAATAATAATAAATATCATATAAATATGACTGTTTTATAAAAATTTTAAACATAAATATCCTATCAATAAAAACTAAAATTTTTATTAGCTGGGGGAAACACTGAAATAGTCATTTTTGATTTTTTTATTTAACCAATTATACCAAGTTTCATCAACATCTGTCCATAAATAAAGGAGTTTGCCTATTCCCTATATGATTATTATGGGAAAAGAGTATGCAGGTTTGCTGCCATGATAAACACATAAACTATGATTTTTAAGCATAAATGGATGAACCTCAACCACATAAAGCTAATATAAATTTTTATGTTGAAAATTAATAAGTGTATTTATTTTTTTATTATATTATTTTTATATTTAAAATATGTCTTGTAAATTGGAATTATATACAACGTACTGTGTTTAGTTTTTTTTATATCTCGGTAACCGTTGGAGATAGAAAAAAACTTTAAGGAACTTAATTGTGTAGTTTTTTAAGCTGATTTTAGTGAAAATTAAATCTAAAAATTTTTAAATTACATATGAAACGCAAAATATTTTATACAAAACCCCCCAAACTAGTTCCATTGAACGATATGTCTGGTTTACGAACTCGTCCGAGCATTTGTAGGAATACACGTCTCTACCAAATTTGTCTCGATCGGACATCACGAGAGTTACGTGACAGACACAAACTACAAACAAAAATCATATATATATCAAAAAAAATTAACGATATTGTTTTTGGTCTCAGGCACCTAAAGAAAATAATAACATGGTCCACTTAAGTCTTACCATGAGACCTACTAATACTATTCCCTATGGGAAAAGTAAAAATTAAAAATTGTATTCACTTCCATGTGGTAAATAGCTTATGCTTATATCAAGAATATGTCTGAAGGGAATGTGTTCAGTTTCTCGAAACATCTGTTATCATAACCAAATGCCGTCACTTCCGTTTTGCGCCCTCCAAACAAAACATCATACAACAAAACTAAACAAATTGCCCTCCACCCAAAGCTTAGTATCCATGTCAAACGTAGGACTTTTAATTTCATGTTAAGTGAAAGTATTTTCAAACTAATACAATTTTAAAGCATATAAGCAATATTTTACATTTTAAAATTGTATGTAGGCCTGATATACAGATAATACCCAAAAAACCATTAGTTTTACAAATTTTTTGAAATGGATCAAATTAAATTCTTTCAGAAGGGAGTCTTACAAAGAGTAAAAGACCTTTATAATAAATCAACCACATTAAGTTAAGGGGAGATGTATGTACTACATATATACTACATATATGCTTATACTATATACTTTACAGAATAAGGAAATACATAGTTTTTATGTATCTATTGCATATGTACCTAACACAAATTTATTACAGTATAGAGTGTAACAACGATTTACTGTCAAAAGCATGCTTATGCACTACTTGTATATAACCCAGTTTAAATAATATGTTATACCTACATTTTATATTATAATACAGTATGTTAAATACTTCGGTATAATTATCTTGAGAACCATTTAACTTAGGTTAACGATATTTTGCGATTATGAACGCCTATAACAACTGTACGCGTATGATATTTCCATTAGTTTGTTTATTCCTAGAATATACAACTACAAAATTAAAAAAAAATTATCTGACCCTAATGGTTAGCCCAGTTCCTTTTATGGTTCATGAGTTAGGTACCTTATGTGTTTTGCCATTTCAATACTATTGAAATTCAATGGATTTTAACTATTTTAATCTATATAAATAAAATTAGAGTTTTGTATGTACATTGCTCAGAATTATTAATTTTTAAAGTTATTTTTTACTTTTCGTGCGATAGAGAAGCCGAAACCGGTCTTATTTAAATTTTTGCCTGTTTCTCGGTTTGTCTGTGACGCTCCAGGAGACATTTTACGTCGTCTTCTCCGAAAAACGGGAGAACTGATTACAATGAAACTTATTTCATGTATTCTCTACATTCCAGAGAAGGTTTGTAAAGGGGCTTGAAATCACCTGCCGAAAAGTACCACCTTGAAAAGTAAATAACGAGCATTTAAAACCCCATTTTTACGCGATATAACTCGCATTTTGATTCAGTTTTCAATGAAGCAGGGTATTGATTTATTTTCTTTGTATTGATTTGTTTAGGATTTCAGGTTTACATTTTGGTACGATGATCTTTTTTCTTTAAACTGAATCCTACAACCCGTACAGTGGATTTTAAATCTTTTAATTATTATTAAAATTTCAAAAGGTCATTTAATGATGATTATGCAGTTGTCACGGTTCCAGTGAGACTGGAGCAGTGATCTCACAGCCGTTCCCTAGCAACTAACAACGCCCTCACATTGATTATGCCCGGGCTTAACCCAGCGTTGCACTTCATATATACACATATATATTAATATTCAATCACAATTAAAATTTCTGCCACATCAACCTTAAAATTTAATATCAACTTTGCAATAACAAAAGTTGTAAATTAAAATCTAACAGAGTTCACTTACAAAGTACAATAAGGAAAGTAATTGGCGATCATTTAATTTACAAACTTTGTTCGTAGTTAATTATTGTTCATAATGAAGATCAAGAACCAATCCACTAGGTTATAGCTAGAAATTAAAGTTAAGTAGTAACTTGGACACTGTTCATTGAAGTTGAAAGACAAGGAAACGCACACTTGACACTGCAACTTGAAAATGTGCAACATTTTGATTTTGAAACTGTATTATATAGTTCTAGCAGTACGCCCGTACGTTGTATGGGTTGTAGGATTCTGTGTTAGGAGAAAATATACTTATTAACATGACAAAACTAATTAGATTAGATCAACAAATATTTATAGTTGTTAAAATTCGTTGTACGTGAAGATAACATTTTAATCAATGATAAATGTTAACAAACTAATATTAAACTTAATTTTAATTTAACAGCTGTTTGTTTTTCTTTCTACTAAATCATAAATTATAAACACAGCTGACTATTACCAGTAGGTGGTTCATTGAAAACCGAAAGCAAAATGCGACTAATATCACGTAAAAGTGGTTTTTAAATGCTCGTTATAAACTTTTAAAGGGGTGATGGACGATTCCAAGCAGTGAAAACCCTTCTCCGGAATGTAGAGAATGCATGAAATAAGTTTCATTGTTATCAGTTATCTCGTTTTTAGGAGAAGACGGCGTAAAATGCCTCCTGGAGCGTCACAGACAGACAAATAGACAGAACATAAATCGAGATAGTACTTTTCGGCTTCTCTAACGCACGAAACGTAAAGATAACTAAACAATGAATAACTCTGAGCTATGAACAGAAAAACTCTAATTTCATTTATATAGATAGTTATATTAAAATCCATACAAATTGGAATTGAAAATATAACCTTTTAGCATTCCTAACTGATATTTTTCCACACGAGTGACATCATAGACATCGTGACGTCACCGATAACGATGACGCGAACGTTGCTCAAGTATAGCCCCCGAGGATTAGCTTAATTGAGTCCAAACGGAGACGTCACATGAGAGGTCTCATCACATAGGTATGTATCACTTAACGAGGTATTCACCTTATGTATTCATTTTATATTCAGAAATATTGTTCCATTGCAAAAAGTAATATTGATTTATCAGGTTTTATTGACCATTTTTTGTCTAAACAATCCACAACTTTAATTGAGAATTTAATTTAAAAATAAATATGATGTTGAGTTCTGTTCGATGTCTTTTAGACTGAGGGAACGTTTACGCATTCATTTTGTGAACCGTTTCCTGATTTCTAATCAAACTATCTCATGTGACGTTTCCTAACACACGTCTTCCATGTGACCTTTCTTTACATACATCTCCCTTGTGACCGTTCCTTATATAAGTTTCCCAAATGACATTTCCTAACATACGTCTCTCATGTGACGTTTCCTAACATACGTCTCCCATGTGACGTTTCCTAACATACGTTTCCGATGTGACCTTTCCTAACACACGTTTCTGATGTGACCTTTCCTAACATACGTTTCCCATGTGACATTTCCTAACATATGTTTACTAACACACGTTTTTGATGTGACTTTTCCTAACATACGTTTCCGATGTGACGTTTCCTAACATACGTTTCAGATGTGACCTTTCCTAACACACGTTTCTGATGTGACCTTTCCTAACACACGTTTCTGATGTGACCTTTCCTAACATACGTTTCTGATGTGACCTTTCCTAACACACGTTTCTGATGTGACCTTTCCTAACATACGTTTCCCATGTGACGTTTCCTAACATACGTTTCCCACGTGACCTTTCCTAACATACGTTTCCCATGTGACCTTTCCTAACATACGTTTTCCATGTGACGTTTCCAAACACACGTTTCTGATGTGACCTTCCCTAACACAAGTTTCTGATGTGACCTTTCCTAACACACGTTTCTGATGTGACCTTTCCTAACATACATTTCCCACGTGGCCTTTCCTAACACACGTTTCTGATGTGACCTTCTCTAACATACATTTCCCATGTGACCTTTCCTAACATACGTTTAACATGTGACCTTTCCTAACATACGTTTAACATGTGACCTTTCCTAACATACGTTTAACATGTGACCTTTCCTAACACCCGTTTCCGATGTGACCTTTCCTAACGTACGTTTACTATATGACTTCACCTAACTTTTTGTCCTGTTCTGATGTGAGTTTCCCAAGTGATGCCGTTTACCTATATTAAATTTTTTAATCAAGGGTAGTTTCGTATTTGTCGTTTCAAGACTAAGTAACCTTTCTAAGTAAAAGGTTTTTCAATTTAGGTAAAAGGTATCTTTTGACGATAACGGTATATGTTTTATCATTTAAAAAAGAAGAAGATTACCCGAGGATGAGCTTAAATACTTTTAATAGCTATTTAATATATTAAAAGGAAATTTACAAAATACGACACTACTATTCAAGGACTTCTGATTACTAAATTAATAGAATATACATACTCACACATAACAAGCGATTTATAACAATACAGTCTGAGCCTGGATATGAAAAATACTTTAAAAGAGAAAAATATTTAACCAAAGTTGACGACAGTGATAATTCAAAGCTGTGAAATGAAAGGTATGACAGGCTAATACGAACAAAGTAAGGTAGAAAGAAAAATGTGAGATGCCCGTGACAGGCTGGGACGGCAGAGGGCGGTGAGACACGAGTGATCACTAGCGCTCCTGGTGGCCACGTCGTGAATTAGAGCGATAAATTGTTAAAATATAATAACTCATTTAACCAAGCAAGTACATTAATAACCACCCTAGTTTTGGTAATAACTTTTTTGTCATAATGCTTCAAACTAGCTGTTTTAGATACATGTGTTGAAGAGCAAAAGTTGTTCTTTTTCTTCCTAGGACTTAAGTTATTATTATGATGTTTTTTTACTATATCTATGCCAAAATGATGATTGTTGAAGATACTTTTGTTTAGCATTCGATTGTAAATAATTGATAAAGTAACTGCAACAATAATTATCGATTTGTTGTGCATTTCGATCCGGACATTGATTGTGAAACTGGTTATCGACTATTAAATCGAACTATCGAATTGTTGAGATTGAACTATCGATAATAATTACTGACATAGCCTAAACAACTAATCAGGAATGAAGAAAGAACTGATACAACGTAAGTAACATAACAGCTGATTAGTCTAAAGCGACAAAAATGGTCGACAACAATTGATACTCTAAATCAGGTAATAGTTTATGTTTTACGAGTTTTTTCAAATTTTTTACAGTATGACGTAAAATATAGTTCATCACCCAGTCCAAAATTGGCTTTTTGATATATACTCGCACAATTACCAGCCTCGGGTTAAACTTGTGTTGAAAAATTAAATAAAAAACCTCTCATACTGGTTGCTGGATACGAAATACTGATTTACGTACGATAATAATATACTTTTACCCAGATTGTTATAAATACGCGTATATTATTACTTACTACTATTCTATTTCGTAGTAGTATGGTAAATAAGTGTTTACTAGGACAAGTGACATACACTTTTTTGTGCCATACCCTAACATAACCTAAAAAACTAACAAAAACTGACAAAATCCATTAAAATATTTTGCCTAAAATATTTCTTCCTGTTTTTAAGAGTTACAGAATATGTTTATGATTAATATTTTAACTTATTGAGATTTTTTTAGGCTAGTCAAAATATCACCAGTGTAAATGGTATTGTGAAAAATAATATTAGACTGTTCTAGTAAACAGGTTCTAAGACAAAATACACGGAAAAGAATTTCATTTAAAGAGGATAAAAAACATTAAAAAATTAATCGTAGAAATGTATCCAAAACAGAAGCTATAACAACCCTGTAGGTTGGTTAAAAGTGTCCTACTCCTGTCAGATCATGAGCGGTCACCTCTGGCTAGCCTATGCTGTGGTAACTCGCTGTCATGAATTAGACCATACAAGTTAGGGTTTTCTAAAATATAATTACCAGTAGCTAATTCAAGTATTTATACACAACTAGCTAAAGTACCCGTCATTCGCACGGGTAAAAAGATTTGATGGAGGTTACCTTTTCCTCTTCGACATGAAATAAATATTCTAAAACATGAAAATTTGATTAAGAAAAATCCTTTATTTGAGATAAAATACTATTCACATTAAAATAGGTATCTACTAATAGTGTTTTATATTAAACACGATCTCAAAAATGTACAAACACGAGTGTCTACAACATGACAATGTACCACCTGTTAAGTAATACCGTATTGGAAAATGTATTACATATTTGTATACATATGAAACGTATTACAGAAGAATTCAAGTATTTAGGTGTGATAATAAACAGCCAGAATAAGATGGATAGGGAAATACAAGCTAGATTGAATGGAGCTGATAGATTCTATTGGAGCTTATCGAAACTTTTGAAAAGCAGACTCCTGTCAAGAAACACTAAGGCTCGAATATATCTCGCAATAATTCAGCCAGTTCTCCTTTATGGTTCGGAAGTTTGGACCCTCACAAAGAACATAGAGAGAAAATTAATAACTTTTGAGAATAAAATCCTGAGAAGAATATACGGGTCAACATTGGAAGATGGGGGGTGGAGGATTAGAAAGAACAAAGAGTTAAGGGAAATTTACGGAAGACCTGATATTGAAGCTTTAATCCAAAGTAGGAGAATTAGATGGGCATGTTCGAAGAAGAGTAGAAGATAGATGGAGGCATCTTGTTGGCGAGGCCAAAAATCTCCTTGGATTTGTGTGGCCGCAGGAGTAAGTAAGTAAGTATTGGAAAATGATAAGGAATGACCAAATGGAGACAGGCATTGGAAGAAAACTTAAAATTTACCATTTTCGGCAATACTAATTTCGATCCTGTGGTTTATCTGTAAAAATTAGCTTTAATCCTTCTTCTTCCCGAACTGTCAAATTGTAGTGTTCACAACTGTTGACCTTCAAGTAATTTTATGTTTTCATTCTTGAAAATGTAAACATTGAAACTTAGTACGTTCACGGAGCGTAGTCCAAGAGGATTTTAAGGAAATGGATATGCCTATGTGTCGCATGAGTCTAAGATCTACCTTTGTGTAAAATTTCAAACCGGCTGGTTCAGTATTTTTCGCGTTTACTTGCCACATCAAACAAACCCACAAACATACAGAGATCATCTCTTCTTTATAATATTATTGATGACTCAATCCTCACTATCAATCGACACATACGTCGAGAAATAAAAATAGTTATCTGTATGAAGCACTAATTTTACGCACTCTATGTGTTATAGCCAGATACGGTAAACCAATGTATTTACTTCTCTCTGAGAAATATGTTACATCATGTGTATTTCTACAAAGAATGTTATCACTCCCTCTAAACAGCTGTTCTTATAGCCAAGTGACGTCACTACCGTTAGTCAATCCATGTCAACTTTTTAAAACAAAATCTACCTTACCGACGGTTTTCAAGTTAGTTTAATCCAGCTTAAGACTTTTACTCATAAGCAACAATAACCTCTTCCACACAATTGGAAAGGATTCATTCGCACGTTGAATGCAATCAGCTGTTGATCAGCTGTGATGAAAGTGAGACGGAACAACCGTCATATGATGGGATGTGATGGTTGACCGAACATCCAACAGATGGCGTTGGGCAACTATCTCTCATACACAATGGCGAATTACTCCTTTTGCATCAAAGAGACCAGACACGCTTTACACATAATAACGCTGGCTAGAAATTGAGCGAATATGGGCAATGGTAAAAGCGAGAGAAATTGCCTTCTATGTTGTCAAATGTTACACTTTGTATACGGACATTCATTTTACTTAACAATATAAGTGTAACTAGCTGGAATCATTCGCGCTTGCTTCGAGGTTTTGTTGTAGTCAGCTTATATTAAGGCTGTTCACTAGTAAAAACACATACAACACTATCAAATCTAAATATATAAAACAAAGCTGTTAGTTACACGCATTATATCTCGAGAACGGCTACCGATTTAATGATCTTTGATTTTTCGGATTCGTCTCTGCTCCAGTCATGCTTTAGGCATATTCAGTTTCCATAAATTCAATTAGTTTTCATTTTATAGCGTTTTAATTTTCTACTGTTAATCTTATGGGGATTATTTGTTTACAAATTATCTACATCAAAACTTTTGACTTAACAGCTGTTTGTTTACTGTCCGTTAGCAATATGCTTTAGATTCAATGTCATCTGAATCATTTATTAATGTAAAACTATGAAGTAAATATGTGCTGTAAAATGGGCAGCATTACCACGTATAGTTTACGGTTTTTGTGAATCATGTACTGTATCTCTTTATTTTCTGTATGATTAAAAGTCACGTGTTTATATGTTTTCCAAATAAAAAAATAATTACAATGATTATTCATATTGAGTTTATTATAAACATCAGCAGTTGTATATTAAAGCTTTCACAACGACGCCGCAATGCTAATTGACTTTAGGACATGGCCAATCTTAAAGTTTACATGTATTTACTGTTAGGCGTTACGAAGTTCGACGGGTCAGCTAGTATGTCAATAATTTAAGCTGTTAATAATATTAAGCTAGTTGTAACATATAATCTCTGTAAGAACTATATGGGCAACGAATATGTAGTTTTACTGCAAGAAACAATAAATTTGGGAGTTTTATGTATGTATTGATAAAACTTAAGAGTCTGCATCAGTGGTAGCCATCTTGAATTTTAGTCCCTCAAGAGCAATGTTAAATTCTTGCGGAACATACCTTCACTTTGGCGTCTGTAGTGGCGTTAATTATCAAAGTATCAATGTAAAACTTTGGAAGCACATTGATGAGATGTGGCTTAAGGGCATGGCCTTTTCAATATGTTCAAAAATTTAACTTGATATAAAAACAAAAATCCTGGAATATTTTACAAAATAAATCATTATTATTTTTTTATTGAGAGCGAAAATGAGAAGTTCTGTAAGGTGGTGCCCAAGAGGACTGTAATACCTTTAATTTGACACCTCTTCCGTTAATTTATGAAAATAGGTCAAGGAGATATAGGCGCCAGAATTTAACATTGCTCTTATGGGACTAAAATCGAAGATGGCTACCACTGAGGCAGACTCTTAACTAGATGGACTTTCATAAAAAATTATGGAAGAATATCTAAGTAAATAAGTGATTTATTAGTTTTTAGTACAAATGCTTAACAGTAAAATAGTGAGTTGAATTGAATAAAGGAATTGAGGCCGTTGAATAGGCACCCTCCACGCCAGAGAATTGACATTGTAAATGTAGTCAAAGCAGAGGGAAGCATAGTTTGCTAAGGAAATGTTAAATGGCCCCACTCGGTCTGGGCACGTACCCTGATAACCTCTGTCCATTTCACCATTTCGCTCAATGTTTCTTCTGTTATTTATTTTTATCTCTTTACATAAACCTCGAGAAAGCCTCTCTTTCGGAGCGAGGAAAAATGTTTTGGCAGGTTTTGTTATTACTGGAAATAAATGAAATGGTGAAGGTTTTTACTTAATGAAATAATTTCAGTGTTTATACTAAATGTATTTATATTTAAATATTGTAAATAACATATAGAATACAAATATGTTTAATAAATTCTATCAATATACAGTTGGTATCATGTACTATTACTTGGAGGTTACGAATTTTGGATAGTTGTGAGCAATGGTCAGTGGATGGATTTATATATCCACAATATTGATGATGCTACGTTCATCCGCAAAGACTATCCTAATCATTAGAACAGTTCGTAATTCAGAGGAAAAGTGGTTCGGATCACACGCTTAACTTTAGTAGGTCCCTTAGATGACATCGGCTGTTGGGCTGTTAATGAACAGTCCTGTATAAAGAACATGTCAGCCTTAGTCAGTAACAAGACTACATGATCGTGCCACAATCATCTTACACTCAATTCTCATTCATACTTGGGTTAAAATACCGACCAGATTAGGTCACCATCTCAAAGGGTAATAGAAATAGTAATAATAGTAGTAAAAATAAAAGATTTAAAAAAAGATGATAAAGATAATATTTAATCAAAAAATATACAATAAGTACTACAATAATATTACGTACGATGGTATACACAAAATTAAAGTTTTAGATAGTGGTTTGGAATAAAATTTATTTTTTGTTTAATTTAAGTTTAAAAAAAATGGTATCACTCTTTTACTTCAATAAAAATGCTTTAAAATGCATATTGTTTTGTTTTGTGTCTTGAATCTTTATACGCCTTTTTAGATTTTTGAAATTAATAAATATTTTGATTTCTTTTTATTTACTTTTTTTAGTTAAAATTTTTTACGTTTTAACGAGAAGCTGGGTAAAATTCAGTTTTGGTACAAAGCGACTTTGAAGTATTAGGAAGCACCCAGCCGGTTACAAGACAAAAGGCTTAGAAACAATACTGATTTTTATTTACATTAGATTATTGAAATGGTGACCTAAAATTGTGGTATTTTAAGCCACAAATGAATGAGAAATGAGTGTAAGATGATTGTGGCGCGATCTTGTAGTCTTGTTACTGACTAAGGCTGACATGTTCCTTAGACACAACCATTAATTAAAATGGCACAACAGCCGATGACATATAAGGGACCTACAGTTTAACGTGGAATCCGATCCACGGCCTCTGAATTACGAATTGGTCTAATTAGAGGATGGTCTTTGCGGATTAACGTAGTATTCGGTAGTGCGGACGTTAATCCACACAAGAGAACACTACACTCATCGACCATCACTCACAACTATCCACAATGCGTGACCTCCAAGTAGCTTGATTACAGGATGTCACCACCGTCCCAGTCATTTAGGCTTACCGTCAAAATACAGTAACTTTTACAACAAACAGTAGTTATAAAATTTTAATTTAAACAATTTTGCGAACAATAAATATGGAAATATTTTAACTGCACTTTTAATTTTCCAAAACAATAAAAGTCCGGATGAAATAAATCCTAAAAATAAACATGAAACAATCGAAACGGAACAATGATGCAGGTAATGTCGGAGAGTCCACATGTCGGTGTGCTGGAGAGAAAAGCACCAGGTGACATTGTTGGCTGAAATCAGCTGTTCCATTGAACAACCACAGCTGACCTTTTGTGAATTGAGTTTATTCAATGATTAATAGTTTATCCAGCCACCAATAACGATTCGATTGATCAAATAAATGTTTGCGATTCGACGAAATTAATACACTACCATTACAGACTTTATTTTCCTAAAAAGGCAATTATAAAAAGCAAAAATGGTAAATTACTACTAGAATAAGTTAAAATTACAATTTTTATTTAATAGTTTATTGAAACGAAACTTAAAATTAAAATAAAAACTGATTATATGTAAACCTCATAATCACGTACAAATGATTTCTAGCTACATCTTTATAATTGAGTTGGTAATATATATTATTGTTGTGAAACGAAATCTTACTTTTAGTAATTCTAAACACATTTTCCACGGATAGTGAAAATACTTTTTGTAAATTTTGAACATTTTACGAATGTACTAAATTGTATATTATTTTATAGCTTTATACGACCTTTTAAATTTTATTTGTAGGTTCATGATTTGTAATTAAAACACTGATTTTATTCAAAACATTTAAAAAATCTAATTTTTCTATCCACAATAATCTTTATTACTAGCAGTAAGCCTGTACTTTGTATGCGTTGTATGATTCAGTTTTGTTGAGAAAGATACTTATTATCTTGACAAATATTTACTTGAAATATTACTCATATAAATACAAAAAAAATAATCCTGGGTAAATTATTTAACATTAATTTCAAATTAAATAGATTATATTTAATTAGAAATTGTAGGCTATCATTATTAAAATGTATTATACATTAAGATAGCATTTTAATATAGTAGCCTATACTTTTGAAATAGTGTTGCAAACAATGATCAATGTAAACAAACTAATCATTATTTTAATTCCAATATTTGGTGTTCTTTCTTTCCGTTAAAAATATTCCATTAAAATGCGTTACAGAGAAACAGAAAGGCAAAGATTATTGAGATAAAACTTAAAAATATCAAAAACGATAACATAAATACAATGAATGTAGATATAAACCAAAAATTCACGTGATATAAATTAGATTAGATTATTGAAATGGCAACCATACCACGAGGTAGGTATTTTAAGCCAAGTATGATTGGGGTTTGAGTGTAAGATAATTGTGGCACGATCTTGTAGCCTTGTTACTGACTAAGGCTGACATGTTCCTTAGACAGAACTGTTAATTATAGCCCAACAGCCGATGGCAACTAAGGGACTTACAATTTTACGAGTCCAAACCACGGCTTCTGAATTACGAATTGGTCTATAAGGATGGTCTCAAATATCGATCCTCAGTTTCAACATTCACATTAACCACTTATCAACCAAAATACAGCAGGAGTTTTACAAACTATGCCGTAGCCAGACCACTGAATGGGCTCCTGTCATGTTGGGCTGATTTATTGGAGGGAATGGAACGCAGATTTGGTAATTAACTGTTACTAGGTCAAAGTTTTCTAATTTAACGGGCTATCGTCCAATAATTTGAAATAAAGACGTAATTGTTGTGATCGTACTTCAATTGTCCAATTCTATGTTTTCGTAATTTATAAATTCTAAATTCATCGTTCTCCTATAAATAATTAGTTAAAGTACCCACTCTTCGCACGGGTAAAAAAAGGCTAAGAGGTTTAGTGATACATTTAAATTATTAATTTGTTTTTGTTGTTTACAAAATAACAAAACACGAGTCTACAACATGACAAAGTTACACCTTTGAAGTAATATTGGGAAAGGATAAGGATTAACGTAATAGATGTAGTCATCGGGTGAAAACTTAAAATCTACCATTCCACTATTTCGATCTAATAATTCGCTCACTAATTTTGATCCAGCAGTTTTTCTGTAAAAATGATTTTTCTTTCTTCTTCTTCGTGAAATGTCAAAATGTCGTGTAAACAGATGTTGGAAAGAGTGGTTTCGGCAGCTCTTTCTTCTTCTTCCCGAACTGACAATGTTCACAGCTGTTGACATTTAAATAATTTTATGTTGATATCCTTTGAAAATATTCAACTTCTGAAGTTTACGGGGCATAGCTTAAGGGGATTTTAAGGAAATTAATATGCCTATGAGTTGCATGAGTTTAAGATTTACCTTTCTGTAAAATTTCAAACCATTATTCATTATTGTTCATTATTTTTCACGTTTACTTCCCACAACAAACAAACAAACATACAGAAACCACATGCTCTTTATAATATTACAGATTCCACCAGTATCATACGCATATGAAACATATTTTCTGATCAGATGTTTGCCACGTTCTTGTATTCTTACTCAACTCTATGACTCCTATCCCTTGGATCTGTTTTCAGTTCTTTTACGACAATTTTATTTACAGTTTGATATGCAAATATAATAATAATTTATTCAACAAAAAGTTCAAATCTAATCAAATTGAAAATTTAGTTGTATAAACGGATTAATAATATGTACGTTTTTATTTGGACGCCTTTAAATTTTATACCGGCAAATTAATCAGCTGTTTTCTGTCAGTGACAAAGCCATATCGTCAAACTCCTCAACTAACCTCCTCTCATATTTACCTTCAAATATCCACTTGAGTCGGTTAGTGTAATCAATTAGAATTTAAAAAAATGATCTGACAATTACTAATATCATAGCTCATGGGTAAATGTACTTCCGGTTTGAAATTATAAGCGGGCGACTTCTGTCAGATCATGAGCGGTCACTTGTGGCTAGCTTATATGCCTCACATCGCAGTACCACACTTTCTTTAGTTTACTGTATACTCACTAGGTTAGGTATAAAAAATATACTTCATGAATACTTTGTTCGTTAAAATTCAGAACCATAATCTATATAAATAAAATTAGTTTTGTGTGTACATTGCTCAGAGTTATTGATTTTTTTAGTTTTTCTTACGTTTCGTGCGTTAGAGAAGCCGAAACAAGTCTTATCTCAAATTGTGTCTGTTTGTCTGTGACGCTCTAGGAGGCATTTTACGCCGTCTTCTCCGAAAAAACTGGAAAACTGATAACAATGAAACTTTTTTCATGCATTCTCTACATTCCAGAGAAGGTTTTGCAAATCTTGAAATTGTTCGCCGCCCCTTAAAAAGTAAATCACAAGCATTTAAAAACCCACTTATTGCGCGATATTAGTCGCATTTTGCTTTCAATAATCAATAAACCACCTACTGGTAATAATCAGCTGTCTTTGTAGTTTAAAGATTTGATTGAAAGAAAAACAAACAACAGTCAAATCAATAATAGTTAGTTTATATTGGTCATTGATTTTAAACACATTTCGAAATCATATTAAAAAGTTATTTTAACGTATAACTAATTATAATAATGGTTTAATTGTCAAGTAACGCTAAATAATAAAGATGGGTATTGATTTACTTCTTTTCACTGACTTTTTTAGGATATCAGGTTTACATTTTGGTATGATAATCTTTCTTCTTTAAACTGAATCCTACAACCCGTACAAAGGACGGGCTTACTGCTAGTACCAAATATTTACATATAACAATCATATCGACTATTCGATAGGATTATTCGATAGCCACAATCGTAAACGTGAACCGCATTCGGTATGTGACTTTAACAAACATTAACCGCATAGCATTCCTCTGTAAGGTGAAACCTTGTGGTAGAACATCAAACAGAGACCCTCCCTCCATCTCTTACCCTACTATCAACCTCTACCGTCAACTTCACAGCTTTTGTTTTACTTAATTTTAATTTTTTTGTGTACATCCTTTTTGGGGCTCCTTTACCACAAAAAGGTTTTCGAAATCTGTAAAAATAAACGGTGCATTAATCGAGGTTTCATATAATTTGGTAACGGAGAGGTGTATTTTTTCACTTTAATATACAACAACATGTAACGTTTCCTAATCGAATCGTATACAGGGTGTTCATTAAAGTCGGGGACAAACTTCGAGGGGTGATAGTACTCATCAAAATAAACAAAAAATTTCTAATAAACATATGTCGAAAAATCCTTCGTTTAGCCGCTAGCCGCCATTTTGTATTTTATACAAAAAACGTTATATATAAATAATTATTCAAGATACAGAAACCAAACTTCGCACACATATTTAATGGCCAAAGAAAAAAATATTCTCAAATTATCATTAAGTTTGCTTTTATATTTTTAAAATGACGGCGGTTAAAAATATTTCAATTTAAATAACAAAAAACCATTAACTTTAAGAACCGCCGCCATTTTGAAAATATAAAAGCAATGCTTAATGATACTTTGAGAATATTTTCATCTTTGGCCAATAAATATATGTGCAAAGTTTGGTTTCTGTATCTTAAATAGTTCTTTATGTATAAAGTTTTTTGTTTAAAATACAAAATGGCGGCTAGCGGCTAAACGAAGGATTTTTCGACATATGTTTATAGAGAATTTTATGTTTATTTTGATGAGTACTATCACCCCTCGAAGTTTGTCCCCAACTTTAATGAACACCCTGTATTTATTTGTAAAACGAGACGAATTGATTAAAGATGTCACCAAGTTGTTATTCACCATACCCTACTACACTTTAAGATAAGATTACCATTTGAAATGGCGGCATACCCTGGTTGGTATTTTAAGCCAAATATGAATGAGAAATGAGTGTAAGATGATTGTGACGCGATCTTGTAGTCATGTTTCTAAGGCTGACATGTTCCTTTGACAGAATTGTTAAATAATAGCCTAACAGTCAATGACATATCTATAAGGAACGTACAGTTTAACTTGGAGTCCGAACCACTGCCTCTGAATAACGAATCGGTCTACTTATGAGGATGGTCTTTGCGGATTAACGTAGTATTCAATAGTGCGGACGTTAATCCACACAAGAGAACACTATACCCTCCCATCGCTCACAACTATCCACACTCTCGTAGACGCATTTGTAGTTGAAGAGGTAACTTTCTACATGTGAAAAATGCTGAGAGATGGTACAAAATCAAAATTTATAATTACCTATTCACTTATCCTATAATTTTTGCTATTTTTTATTTGTTTTTTCCTACTACGAAATTCGCTCTTTTCTGTGTCTGTGTTTACAAACGTCTTAGTAGCCTTTAAACAAAACTTATTTGTATTTTTTTAGACTTGTTACATCTAAATGTTATTGCTGTGAATTTTAACGAATAATTTTACATTACACAGGCCTACATATTAGTTTTTAATATTATCTAAAAATTATTATATCAAGTTAAATTTTACATCGGTAGTAAAAATATTTAAAATGGATATAATAAAATACGTAAACGTGGTCTGGGAACCACTCTTCTGGCCATTGGGCAAACGGTTGCTAAAAGACTGCATTCATGTGGAATGGCAGGAATAGCCCACATAAAGGGGAACTGGGAGTATTGTCTACTTAAATGATTCGCCCAAAAATACCCTTTAAAAAGTAGTAGAGTGATAGGTGACTTTTAGATTATAAACACGCAAAATAAATTACTTAGGTTTTTATTTTAGGGCAAAACTGAAACAAAAAGCATCAAAACTTCGTTTTTTGATTGACGAATTACACAACATAAGACAAACTATTCTTAACCAAAGATAATACACAACTGTAAGTTGTATAAATTTTCTTAATCTTTATAATAAAAGCATGAGGAATGAGGAAGTAGGTTTGAAGCAACGACGAACAATAAAACATACATTATGTGATCCTAATTATATAAAGCTCTATATACAAAGTTTTACCACAGTATTACAAATAATAAGAGAGATATCAAGTTTTATACCTTCCCTATAAAATCGAAACAATGTTTGTATTTACTTCGCTGTGATAGGTTAGATCATGGATATGTCTAAAGGGAATGTTTTCAGTTCATCTAAACAGCTGTTCTTATTTTTTTATATTAAACATTTAATACAACAGCTCTGGTAGTTTCTATGGAAACCTGTTACATATTTTTCATCTTACAAATCACCAACTATCCCCACAGAGCTAAGACATATACATGTAAAAATAACATAGGAGTTTATAAGACAACGTACTGTGTTTGTCAGATTTTATATCTTAGTAACCGATTGGCAAAGAGGTAAGATTTAAAATACAAAATTGTTTGTTTTTAATAAATTTTAATGGTACTAGTAAATTTTTGGTAAATTATATGTAAAAACCCCCAGAAACCACATTTTGGAGTACCCCCTAAGCTAAACCATATCGCCTGTATTTTAAACTCTTGCCATCTAATGTTTAAAAGAACCGATCCTTGCAGCCCTTTTTCCGTTATTTCGTCACATACACAAACACACACACACGTACACACACGCACACACACACACACACACCGTTGGAAATTAAAAGTTTGATTCGTCTAACAACAATAACCAACACTATACATATATTTTCTCCCTTCGTTCGTTCATCAATTCAATAATTGCTTTTTGCAGTTTTTGAAACCCTACACTTAAATTGTTAATTATATAATATTCTAAATATGTGAATATTAAGTCGTATTAGTTACAACACCTAAAGCTTTAGAACGGCTGGACAGATTTTAATGATCTTTGATTTTTTGGATTCATCTCTGCTCTGATCATGCTTTAGGCATATTCAGTTTCCATAAGATTCCATTTTATGGCGTTTTAAATTTATAATGTTATCCTTATCAGGAATGAGATTGTTTACAAATTTTCTACAAAAAACCCATGATGCCATGTTGGGGAGCGCGCTGGTCTAGGGGTTAGAGCGCGGGGCTTTGGTGCCCAAGGTCCCGGGTTCAAATCCCGCCAATCACCAATGGCTTTTCGCTATGTGATAATGCCGCAACCCACACAGGTGTGCGCAAAAAGCCGCTACGGCTGAAGTGCCTTGGGAGAAATCCGCCCCTTTCAGTAAAAAAAAAAATAAAAAAAAAAAGATGCCATGTTATCAAAAGCCATGTTGGTTTACTTTCCTTTAGCAATTTGATTTGCTATTCAATGCCTTCTGTATCAATCGTGAATATAACACTGTAAAGTATATAAATACCATAAAACATAAACAGTTTTACTTGCCACGTTGATACTTTCCAGTTTTGGGGGTTTATGAACCTATTTTTTATTTCGTGTACAGCTGGACCGATTTTAATCTTTGATTTGAATATGTCTTTTAGTTTCAGTTCTGTTATTAACTATACCACGATCCAGAATATCTATTCTTTCACATGGCCTATCTTAAAGTTAACATGTATTTACTGTCAGGCGTTACAAAGTTCACCGAGTTAGCTAGTAATTAATAATGTAGAATGATAGAAAAACGATTTTTATATGTAACGAAATATTTTCCCCAAACTTCAGCATCATCATGTTGTCTTTCCCAGTAACCTTCATAATTGAGTTTCACATCGGAGTTAATGTTGTTTGCCTTCATCTCGACCTGACTGGGAATGGTTGTAAACATCAGAGAACACTTTATTTAGGAGGAAATTAAAAGAAAACTCAGACTGTTGTTTTATGGTGAATATCTCTAAGAAAATTATTCATCAAATTTAATTGAATCGTTTATTGTAGAAATCCCACAACCAAAGTTTTTCCGATTTTTACTTTTGAACATATTATTTATTTACAGCTTGAAATACATCGTTTGGTGCAGAAACCCCACAACTATGACAGTCTGTTAGGTTTTAAACTGGTCTTCGAATTATTCGTTTGGTGTAAAAACACCTCAAGTGAGCTGCAGTTGTGGGGTTTCTGAAACAAACTCGGGGTAAATTTATTTTTTATGTAGTCATGTTGGCTACCTTGGTAATACCTATTTTTGAAAATAATGTTTAATCTATATTGTTGTTTTACAACAAGCTCAAGCCATAAAATTTGCCGGAAAGGTCGTAAATTATTAAAAATATTTTAACAGTGTTTATTGTAGAAACACCATAACTAAAAAATTTCAAAAACCTTTTTAACTGGTATTTTAAACTTAATAATTACAAACAGCATCCAGTGCTTTGAATACCTACGTAGTAAACAATAAAAAATTGCAAAATTAAAATGTTTTATACTTTTTTGGAAAACCCATTTTTTTATTTTCCTAAAATTTTAAAATTTGTTGGATATGGTGTTCCTGCAATATAGATTTTTATAACATTTCGTAATTTTGAAAATTCATTTGAAGCTGTATCCAAAGATGGATTTCTAATTCATAAGATACAGAACGATAATTTTTTTAAAATAATTTATTTTTTTATATTTTTATATTTTGAAATGTTTATTATTTGAATATACAGGGTGAATCACGTAAGTTGTCCAATATTAATTCCAGACAAACTGTTGGTCCTTTGATAAAAACTTTGGTTGGTTGCCAAATGTCATTTCGATTAAATTTAATTTAATTAACAAGGAAAATTGACTCCATGTTAAACAATTAACATGTGTTTCTTATGGGAGTAACAAGATTTTTGTTGAAAATTTAAAAACTAAAATATATATTGTAAGGTTTAAATTTGAAAGTTGCTTGGATTTCCAATACCTTTAAAATGATATACTGTTTGACAATTAATTGTTGTTTTCTAGATAGTATTGTAGTGTTACATATTAGAATAATACTTAGCTCATATGGAATGTAATTGTTTAGTTAGAGTAGAGTAATCTGCATTATTAAGAAAAATAGTTTTCAAAAAATTAGGATTGTTTCACTAAAAGGGCCGCCATTTTGAAATAAATCAAGATATTCAAAATCTTATTCCGCCAAAATGTTTATATTAGCAAGAGCTTCAATACGATACATAACATGAGATTCGAACTAGTGATCCTCATTTACCGGAACACTCTGTATTTAAAAAATAATTGCAAATAGTTTTACTTTATTCCTTGGGGTTGGTTTAGTGGGAATGAATTTTATTTCATCATTGTAGGACCAACGGTTTGTCTGGAATCAATATTGGACACATTACGTGATTCACCTTGTATAAGTTATTTGGTTACGTACTTTAATCAAAATGCCTTTACTTAAAATGGGAGTGCTAAAAGTCTTCAACTTCCCTTAAATGTATAGTGGGATAAGTGTTTTTATTATGTAAATTATCTAAGTATAAAATTTGAAAACCTCAATCTACATCAAAGGTTGACAAACGACCTGGTCCTTGACACGTGACATGACGTGACATCACGTACTCAGATTGATGAATTATCGGAACCCCCCTACCAAACTGGGTTTCTCGGTGTATCTAGCGATGTTACAATATTATCTATACCAATTAAAATCGATATTCTTGTTTCGATATATCCAATATTATCTTTATTACAGGGCATGGCACGATTTGGGAACAATTGTATTCGACATCGCGAACAAATATATTACATTTTCTATTAAAACTTTTTGTATTTACTTCCTTGTGGGAAATAGGTTAGATCATGGATATGTCTAAAGGGAATGTTTTTAATTAATCTAAACAGCTGTTCTTAATCTTTTATATTAAAAATTCAATACAATAGCCCTGGTAGTTTCTATGGAAACCTGTTACATATTTTCCATCTTAAAAATCACTAACACCCCCTATATCTCTTAAGAACTATGACATTATATATAGCTTATTTTCCACTTGTATTTAATTAAAAGAAGGAGCTATTCTGTGTAGCAACTTTAAAATTGTTAGAGAAGACTGTTAAACTATCATAGTTCCATGTATTTATTATCTCGTATGTATCAGAATGTAACTATATCCTTATTACTACTGAGTTAATCCTAAACCTATGGATTTTTTTGAAATTGCTGTCACATAAGCATGAAATTCGTTCCAAATTGTATTTTTGTAGGTTTCATAAACAATATCTCAATATATGTTTACTGATTTTTATAAATGTTTAATTTTACTCAAAGTGAAGTTAATTCTGTTACAATATATTGTCATAAAGCTTTACTTTAGATTAATTTATTTACACTAACAGAAGTAATTTGATATCGATTCAATGACGCTACCGATATTTCGTTTCCAATGATATTGCTATATCAATATTGAAGTTTGATATCGTTCTTGATACAGAATATTGGACGATTCTAAATATTGAAATAGTAATCAACGTACAACCTCGTTCTACGTACAATAATACTTTTAGAAGTTAGCAAAGACAATCGTAACGTATATATCTTTAAATTGTATTTGATGCTAGGCACTTAAGAAAAGTGTGTATCTTTATTTCAAATGATACGCTAACCTAATGATTGTGAAATTCCTGTTGTTTTTCTTTTTCTCAAATCAAGTATATTAAAAAACTGATATAGGGCTACGGTTGTACATCACGTTACATAACCTCTTCAGATAATATATAAACTAAAACTGAGAAAAACTGCATATAATAAGTTAATATTCTTAATATTTCGTTTTACATCCATAAGAACAGTGCTTATTTTGTGACAGAATTACTAATTACACGATAGTTGTGACTGTATAGGATTGTGATTAATTATTTATTTTGTATTTTATTTTCGTCAAGCTTTTATGTTATAGCTTTTAGGGAGTATAGCGTTCCCATCCCACCCATTTCAAATTTTTTGTTATGTAGCTACTTAAAGGCGATCTGACCAGGTATTTTAAGCCAAGTATGAATGAGAAATGAGTGTAAGATGATTGTGGCGCGATCTTGTAGTCTTGTTACTGACTAAGGCTGACATGTTCCATAGAACTGTTAATTAATAGCCCAACAGTCAACGTCAAATCTAAGGGACCTTCAGTTTAACTTGGAGTTAAAACCACGGCCTCTGAATTACGAACTGGTCTTGTTATGAGGATGGTCTTTGTGGAATAACGTAGTATTCAATAGTGTGGACGTTAATCCACACAAGAGAACACTACACCCACCGACCATCGCTCACAACTATCCTCAATGCATAACCTCCAAGTAGCCGGATTACAGGACACGCCACCATTCTAGTTATGATAAAATTATTGAGGAGCCATATTAAAGTTTAAGTGAATATCTATTTAATTGTTATTAATTTTTATTTATTTAAAATATAATTACATCTGATAATTAACAAGTAATTATAATCTTGTTTAGTAGCAAAACTAAAAAAAATTAATTCTCTACACTATTACACGGCTATTGAGAAGTTGGTAATGTTTTGACAAAATTACCATCGTTCCCGTGGGACTAAAGTGGGATTAATTTTGAAGATATTGGAGGACTGGATGGTAGTAGACTCTAAAAACAAGATTAAATTTCGTGTGATATTCAATATCTCTATAAAGAAATTCAGCCTTTGTGAAACCTGAAGATGTTATAAGTACTAAAGGGAGATTAAAGTCGTTGGGCTCTCATATATCCAACGTTTCTTTTGAAGTTTATTGGTTATTTTTAACATTTTCATACAAATATTTTATCTAAAAATATATTAACAATATATGAAATAGTATATCCATTTACCAGGAATTGCATAGAGTAATGTACTTATGTCTCACAACACAAGGTGTTTAAATAAACCACAATTTATCTTATGGTTCACAATTGTAAACCACAAAAAAGCAAAAATGGTCTCTATCAACTTCTCTATCTGGTTGTCTGTATGTCTTTCTGTAGAGCTTATCCGCGAAAACGGGAGTATCCACTACTATGAAATCGTAATGAATTTACTACGAATTTATTTTCCTTTAATATATACCTTTTTTTATTGGAAGGGGCAGACTACTACCAAGGCGCTTCAGCCATAGTGGCTTTTTGCGCACCCCTGTGTGGGTTGCGGCATTATCACATAGCGAAAAGCCATTGGTGATTGGTGGGATTTGAACCTGGGACCTTGGGCATCAAAGTTTCGCGCTCTACCCCTAGACCAGCGCGCTCCACAATATCCAAATCCAATCTATACCTTTTGGAGAAGGTATAGATCTACAGTTTAACGTGGAATCCGAACCATGGCCTCAGAATTACGAACTGGTCTAATTATGAAGACGGTCTTTGTGAATTAACGTAGTATTTGAATACTACGTTAGTATTTGTGTGGATTAACGTCCGCACTATTGCTAGGGCGGACGTTAATCCACACAAGAGAACACTACACCCACAGACTATCGCACACAACTATCCACAATTCGTCACTTCCGAGTAGCTGGATTACAGGACGTCACCACCGTCTCATTTTGCTTATTAAGGGAATCCTTCACTATCTTCAACTTTTTAAAATTTTTGGGTCTTTGATATAATGAATGACTTTATTTGATAGTTACTAGGCTAATTTAAAGATATAATATGAAGAAGTGATACGTTAAAAAATAACAATTGAATTATGAATGATTTTCAAATGTTATAGCTTTTTAAAATTATATTTTATTTAATAACCTTTTAATCAATCAACCAATTTCAAAATGCAAGTTATATTTTTAAAGATAATACTACAAGGAACATTTTGGTTCATGTAAACCATGATAACCCAATAAATAAATATATAGGAGAGAATATTTTCAACAATGCTTGTGCAAATAAAAATGCTTTTTAAATTTAAAACAGTGAAATTTATTATTAAATATGTTTACACTGAGATACCCATGCACCAAAATCTTTTTAATATAATCAAGAATATTTTTTAATCTGGTATTTTTCACATTTAAAAGTTGGTAAAACCTTGAACAGGAACATCCTATTTTTCTTCTAGCTCTTTTTTCTGTACGTTTTCTCTCATATTTGCACTTTTTAAATATTTTCTGACCTCTTGTATAGAAAAGTTGAAAAAATGGCAAAAATCGCGATTCACAAAATTTTACTTTTAAATTTATTTCAGTATCTAAATATACTCAGATTGCCAAAACATTATATATTCTTATTCAGAATAAAGTGCTTTATAAAAAATATTTTTTACCTTCCCTTAACGGGCCATACAACCCGTGCAAATGGTGGGTATACTGTTAGTTGCTAGACTAAATAAATAATACAAATAATAATGATTTTGAAATTATTTATAAATTAAGATAATTAATGTTTAAGTCTACTAATTAATAAAATCTAGATGCAAACTAGAAGGAATTTTTAATTAGGAAAACGTTCCTATAAGCGTGGAGTTAGCCGCTTGGCTATGTTGAAACAAACAGTATAAAAGTAGTTCTCTGAAATTAACCTTTTAACTTCGGAGGCTCTTACGCCACTACTGACCTTAAATTATTCACATTAATGAAGGAACTTCAATAGACACGTGGGACGTGATTTTATTTTTGTTGAGAACCGTAAAAATATAGTATGAACTACTCCAAGAAATATTATAAATAGAGATTTTTAGTAGTTCTTATCAAAAAACTTATCTTTTATCTATACTATATTTAAACTGTATATTCAATAAAACAAATTATGAAGAAGTATGTGTTATACATCGAAACGAAGTAACAAAAAAAGTAATATTTTTAAAAACAACCAATACGAAACAAATATGCTTATTATTTAATGATGTTGATTACTCATTAAAATAAATTTTATGTCAATTTATAGTACATATATAAAAGTGTAACAAATCCGACAAATGTCTTGTATTAAAAATGTGTATGAATAAAAATAAAATGTGTTTAGGGTAAGGGCATAGCTAGCCACACATGCTGCGACAGGATTTGAAATAACATTTTAATTGTATTTATTTGTATATTAGTATTTTTACTCCAGCCTGGATCTGTTTTTACGTTCTTTGAGGATTTTACAATTCAATTTCAATCCCAAAACTATAGTAACCTATTTACAAAGTCTTTGGTTAACAATAATAATAGGATGATGTATTCTTTATAATATTTAGTCCTAAAATTGTATTTAGTCTAGTCGGGTGGCAAATAAATAATGTAAACATTTCTTAAAAGTTATAAATTATGGATTTGTCTCGATTCTATTTACCGGATACTTACTACGCAACAAATTTCCCGATAATTAGTTTTGGTTACTTCACTATCACAAACACCAACCACTTTTAAATATTTCCCAATCGTCGAAATTTCCCAACTAATCCCTCCGTTCCAAGGATTTTCCAGCGCTACGCGCATATGCTAATGTTTTCACCGAGTGTTTCAGCAGTGGTGTAAGTGGAACGTTTTCCAGTTTCGCAGAAGTGATGAAATGCATGCAACCTCAATAGTGTGCTAGTGCTAGTGCCTGTGACAGCTACTTACCCAGCTGTCATTGTGGCCAGCTGTCATCCGGAACCACGTGACCAGAGCCCATTGTTGCCCACTGATTATTCCGCAGGGCTACCAACATTTCTACACTTTCTCCGTTTCGTAGTTTTTGTTAGGTTAGAAATTAAATGACAAAAACGCAACTGGAACTCCAATTCTATTCTAGTTTCTTGTTTAGAACGATTTAAAACTCATTTGTAACACGGTCATTGTGTTAATAATAAAACTTATAAAAACAGCAATAAAGTAAGTTATAAGGCATGTAGGAAGTAAAGCAAAGAAGGCTGAGTCAGGATTGATGCGAGGTGATTCGGAAATTAAGTTCCGTTTTGTTCTAGGCACTTATGGTACGCAGGTATTCCCCAATGAGTGTGTTGTCTTTTACCGCCATTTTTCGCGAACAACTGTGCTCAATTTTAACTCTGTACCTGTACGCTTGCTTTCAAAATGCTTAAGATTATCAATTCGCCCTGGCACATAACACATCACAGAACCTTACAGGATAGCTACATCACATACAAAAATATAGCAAAGCATATATTTTTACGATACAATCAATAAATAAACGTTAAAATTATGATTTTAAGATAGTGGATTTTCTACTCACACCACCTTAAGTTATATAGATTGTTGTCAGGTATATTTTCTATAACGATTAATAAAACAAAGATCACAACTATCGAGATCTAGAAAGACATCCCATCCTCAGATGAGCGGGGACCTTGAAAATTAGTACATAATCCGAACTAAACCAGTAAAAAGCTGCAAAATGGGCTTTTATAGCCCTTGTGACTAGTGAAAGTAATTTTGTCTGTATTCAGGTATTTTTGACATGGATATGTCTTAGCTCTGGGTTGATGTTGGTGATTTGTAGGATGGAAAATATGTAAAAGGTTTCCATAGAAACTACCAGAGCTATTTTATTGAATTATTAATGTAAAAGAATAAGAACAGCTGTTTAAATGAACTGAAAACATTCCCTTTAGACATATCCATGATCTAACCTATTTTACACAGGGAAGTAAATGCAAACGTTTTTACTTTTGTTGCTTGGAAATCTATGTAAGTTTGTTAGTGCTTTAAACACTTCCGTTTTTGTCTGGCATAGACCGGATTATGTTCTAATCTCCTCATGTACTAGGTTCTACTTCACCTGAGGACAGGATCAGATACTGTTTGCCGAAACGTTGTAAAACTTTGTTTTACTGATCGGGCTGGAAAACGACCGCAACAACAGTTAAAATATAAACAAATTAACAAAGCAATTATTATTATTATTGATTCTACTATCATATAATTCTATAAACGAATGAAATGTGATGTTTTAAAACTAACCCATAGGTTAGTTTTAGGTTAAATACCCTTGAAATAAGTTGACTTCTGTATCACTCAAATATTCTGAAAATGTGGTGGTCGAGGGGTTTTCAGAGCGTGTTGTGATCAATGACTTGGATGAGTGAGATGCTGTGAGAGAAACTTTCTTTTGGTTCTTTATTTGAGTAGGAAAATGGATCTATTGCATTGTGAAATGTTTCGTATAATCATTCCTTAATGCGTTTTTAATATAACGAAAGCGGTTATTCTGTTGATATCAAAACCTCCGTGTAACTTATATAAAAACTATGATACAATATATCTTTGGTTTCCTGAACCGTTACATAATTTTGAGTCAAGATTCAATACAATTTGTTTTTTCTGCTAAATCTACACCTGCTGATAAATTTAGTTTAAAATGTAAATTTAATGAGCATATAGTAGGTTCAGAGAGTGCTTATTAAGTTTAAACCTAATGGAAAATCGAATTTATGTAACATTTAAGATCTCGTACTATGAAATTTTCCTTTCGACTCACCTAAGTTAAGGAATCAAGCAATATGTGTTTTTGAAAATATTGGCCTACGTTGTATTTTATTTTAAACTAAAAAATAAGTAACGATTTGCTACAACACTTTAAACTAATGACTTTTTACATTTTCATATCCTAACTAGACATGACTTACATAAATGAATTTAATTAATTTTTTTCTAATGCACTTCTACAACTATTAAGCGTTAAGCGTTTCATTATAAAAGTTGGGTCGTTTAAAACGTTGAACGCGAGGCTATAATTGGAGGTTCTAAAGCGGATTAAACACGACCCCTGGTTAGAGGCTAGAGAATCAAAGCCACCCGGGGAAATCACACGACACCTAACCTGCCCCAAATGAAAACTATTGCCCTGTCTAATTCTCTCCTTTTCCAACTCTGTTAATTATTTTAATTAACGTTTCTCTAACAAATAAAATTTAAAACGAAAAATTAGTTCTAAATTCGTCAGTTTTACATTCTCTCGATAGATAGATTTGATATTATTTTGCGAAAGCATTATTTTTGGAAAGATTTCTCCCATAGATTTTGGGATGGGAATGGAAATATTCGTCTATTGGCACCCTGAATCGAAAAAAGCATCAGTGAATTGAATTAATTTATCCTTAAAACTGTACACAAAACTTATTTATTTGATATTTAGTAAAACTTTTTAAAATATATTTAAACATGGTTTTAAAAGTCCATAATTAATTATGGAAATATTGGATTCAATTTTAATTTTTGAAATAATATATTTTTATTAGTATATACTTATAAAGCTACACAAAAGAGATAAAAAAATATTTTTGAAACTAGTTATTTTAGTTGTGATAATATTAATTTCTAAGTCAAAATAAGAAGATATATTATATATATATTATATATCTATATAAAATTTATTTTTTATTATATTATATAGATATTATTATTGTTACTTTTACATAAGTATTTTTTTAAGCTATAAAAAGTTAAGGAATTTATAAAACTTTTTACGTATTTATGAAGTAAGCGAATTTATTTTTTCTTATTTAGGGATAGACTATAAAAAAACAATTATTAAATTAAATATATTATAGATATATTATATAATTTTTTAAAATATTATTAAATTTTCTTAACAATAATCTCGTAAAATCTAAAAATTGTCTTCTACAATTCAAGTTCAAACAGAAATATGGTCAATGAATTTTTTTTGAAAATTTTTTCATTTTTTCATTGTAATTATTAAAATAATTTTAATTTAACTAAAAAAACAATTAGTTCTAAAGTTTTTTATATTCTATTAATTAAAAACAGTAATTGATTGTATTAAGTTAATCTTATGGATAGAATTAATTTTATTATTAATGAATATTTTTGGAAAAAATGATATTTATTAATTATAATAAAAAATAACAATTTATTGCATAGAAACTGATATTTTTATTTAATAACTGGATAAATATAAAAATTTAAAATATAATTTTTAAATAAATATTATTTATTAAATCTACTTTAGTTTTCCTCACAGATAATAATTTTATGTAATTAATAGAATAAAATAACAGTTTATCATATTTATATAAATTATTATTTATAATTATTATTTTAAGATTTAAATTCGCTAAACACTGTTATTTTTTAATCGTTATGTTTAAGCTATAGCAAAAGTTCATCAAAAATTTGTGGATTTGCATGGTAAAGATTTTTGTATTTACTTCCCTGTGGCAAATAGATCAGATCATGTTCTTATTCTTAGGATTGGAGGATTGGACACTTTTAAAATAACAATTTAATAAAATTTGAAATCAGTGCAAATAATTTTTTAAAATTAAAAAACATGTTATTATACAATTTAGTATAGCTAATTAATCAGCATGCCAAAATTGAGCTTCATATTCCACCGATAACAACGTAAGAATTATTCCGTATACTTGATTAGATTAGTTTACCATTTGAAATAGCGACCTATCCAGGTAGGCATGAATAAGAAATGAGTGTAAGATGATTGTGGCGCTATCTTGTAGTCTTGTTACTGACTAAGGCTGACATGTTCCTTAGACAGTACTGTTAATTAATAGCCCAACAGTCAATGGCAAATCTAAGGGACTTACAGTTTAACGTGGAATTTAAACAACTGCATCTGAATTACGAACTGGTATAGTTATGAAGATGGTCTTTGCGGATTAACGTAGTATTCAATAATACGGACGTTAATCCACACAAGAGAACACTCAACTATCTTCAATTCGTGACCTCCAAGTAGCTGGAAGACACGCCACGTGAAAGTTGTTACTGTATTTATAGAAAGGGAATCTATTGGGTTATAGAAATTGTATTTGTAGACTCCACATATATCGGAGTTTACTCTCCAAATAGAGGGAACGGAAACAATATATCATTGGCCTGCGAGGGAGGTGAGATGACCGCTCTATTGTGGCAGGCTCATGATTCAGCTTTTCCACAAATCAATAAATCATCCTCCACTTGTCTTCCTGATTCCTCCAGGACTTAGAGTTGTTCAACTTTTCTGCCGTTCCTACACTTTTAAAGACCTCTTCATCTAATTTACACAACTCCTAACTATATATTTATCCTAATAGTGGAAAATAATTGATAAAAAATTGTGTCAGTGGACTGACAAATACTTTCTCCCTTAATCAAATTTAAAAATTACTACATTTAATAAAACTATCATGTACTTTAAAGTTTATCTAGGTATTATTTAAAATATTTTTTGACATGGTACTTTTTGTCTTAGCACTGGGGGGGGGCTGTGTTGGTGAATTGTAAGATGGAAAACATGTAACAGGTTTCCATAGAAACTACCCAGAGCTATTGTATTGAGTTTTTAGTATAAAAGAATAAGAACAGCTGTTTAGATGAACTGAAACCATTCCCCTAAGACATTCCATAATCTAACCTATTTCACACAGGGAAGTAAAAATAAGTTAATAAAATTAATTAATGAAACTTTTTGGTGGCACTACCCCTGCCCCCTTATCTCCAAGGTAATACCAATCTTTTTGATTGGGTGATGTGACCTTACACTGCGTACCAAGTTTCATCGAAAATGGTTCAGATATAATCCTCCACAAGAATAACTTTGGACGCTCTCAGACAATGTTCTGCGTTTACAATGGGTATTAAATACTATGGGTACTATTAACGTGGCGAATAAAGTTGTTCATTTTGTACAGCACATATTTACTTCATAGTTTTACATTAATGAATGATTCAGATGGCATTGGATAGTAAAGCATATAGGATAGGAAAGTAAACCAATCAGCTGTAGCTAAGAAATCAAATGTTTTCATTGTAGAACATTTGTAAACAAACTTACTCTCCATAAGGTTTACATCAGAAATTTAAAACGCCATAAAATGGAAACTTATGGGGTTTTCGAAAATATTTTCACTAAAACCTTCCCGGACACATATAGAGCAAGTTCCTCAAATTTCATGGCGATCGAATGAGTAGTTTGGCAACGCATAAAGAACATACATGCACACTTACATTCAATTTTATATATAGAGATAACGTTAGTTACTCGTATAAAATTAGTTAAAGACCCTAGTTTTTGTATCTATACTGACAAAGTATAGCTAATATCCCACTAATAATGCCGAACTTAAATCCACACTAGGAAATATCATTCCTACCACCACACAGAGCTATCCAAAAATATTTCGTGACCTCCAAGTAGCTGGATGCTGAGGTGTCCTGTAACACCTCAGCACTGTTAAAGCTATATTACCTAAGAGTTAATCCAGCTTAACCTACAACACGTGTAATCGGTAATCACACACGCAGAACACGTATTTACGATGGAGTAGAACGTGTTCAGTTAAAAGCCACCTCTGTTCTGATTACATGTTTCAATCGGATTGTGTTGTGTTGAAGCAATCACCGAAGTTGGCAACACTGGGGGTTGAGTCAATTATAAGTCTCAACTTTTCCCATCCTCGATCTGCCCTTGGCTTACCCCCCTTCACTACCCATAATTCTTTGCGCGTCACGTGTCATAAGGGTACTTGTGTATTTATCTCAGAAAAAATTTGAAACTATTAGATTTAGGATTTTTATGTTCTGTATATTATTTACTTACAATATCGCCAATTTAAGAACAGTACAGACTATTTAAGGATGTGTAAGGGACATTTAAAACTACCAAGATTTCTTCCTGAGTAGAATTATATACTGTAATTTCATGTTATTTTCACTAAAGTACTTTTAAGTTTAATTTTGTTCATTACGTGTATGTTGTATGAAAAATAAAAATCAATGATTTACTGGTACATAACATTTACGGCGGTTGGCGGTTGTGATGTTCCCTGGTGTGGATTAATGTCCACACTATTGAATACTACGTTCATCCACAACTACTATCCTAATATTTAGACCAAAGGCCATGGTTCGGATCCCACATTAAACTGTGGGTACCTTATATGTCATCAATTGTTAAACTAAAAATTAACAGTTCTGTCTAAGGAACATGTCAGCCTTAGTCAATAACAAGACTACAAGATCGCGCCACAATCATCTAACACTCTTACATTAATACTTGGCGTAAAATACCTATCTGAGTAGGTCGCCATTTCAGAAACTAACTAACTATGATTTTTGGCTGAATTTAAAATTCCGACTAAGTCCAGAATCGAACCGGTAACCCTGAGTTACGAGGCGAGACATAGAGGCTGAAGGAGGCTGACTGTAGTGATGTTGCAGCAATAGATCAAAGTTCACGTTGTGTTTTCACGAACCGATCGTTATTTTTCATCTTTCATCCCCCCCCTACTTTCCCCCCCTCACGTCACCCCCTCATGTTCAAAGTCTCGAACGTAGATTGATTTATTGTCTTGCCTTCCTGTATTTTACCTAGCGATATTTTTCATATTCGACTTATAATGTAGAAAATCATCCAGGTTTAAGTAGTTATTTTATGAGAATCTTATAACTAAAGTTATTATTTTAAGTAATTTTACATGCACACCTTTATAATATTGAATTTTTAAAATACTTACTTTAAAAAAAGATAGGTTTTAAATGATTTAAAGTAAAATGAACAAGAACAATGAAAAAAGAAAGGAGAAAGAAGAACGGTTGTAAAATGTATTTATTGGAATTTAATTTAGTTTTTAATATTGCGTATTAAATGTTAAATTTCAACGGAGATAAGACCTTTATCGATGTTGGTGTGCCCAACCTCTGATATTTTTAATCAGATAATAAAATAGGTCCAGTTAAATATTGAAATTGTGTCCGGAGCCGGTGCGGTAACACACATATTTTAATCTCAACATGTTCTTCTCAGTTATTTAATTACGATAAAGATATTTTTATTTAATTTAATAAGTAATCTGCTTTGCTATAATACAATTTGAAAACTGTTCGTTGTCCGACAAGTTTACTCAACGTGAATAATTTCATTAACATTCAAAACAAATAACGAAATTTCCCCATCACTTTTTACCATCACAATAAGATGGTAAAAAATGTTTTACTAATTTTAGGAAATTTTCTAGTTTTTTAAAGTATTCTAAATTATGTTGAAGTATTACGTTTATTAAGGGAAGGGATGGATGTTTATTATGAGAGTAATGCAAGATTCTACTGTTACAATATTCTCACAAAGTAGTTCCATACACTTCAGGGCAAAGAGGGGTCTAATGCAATCTGATAGAGAAATGAGGTTAAGAGCAAAGTATATTAGCTATGTTGATTACCTCGTCTGTGTGAATTGCAATCTGTATTGTACTCTATGGTGACGAGAAGAAACGTTCTGTGTTGAGCTCCGTATTATACTCTGTGGTGACAAGAATAAACTATTAAGGCGAGTGAGTTTCTTACTCTATGGTGACAAATAAAAACAATCTGTTACGAACGCTACATTGTACTCTATGGTGACGATAAAAAACGTTCTATCCTAGGCGGTGTTTTATTCTCTGTGTTACAACGAGAAACCGTTATGGCTACTTATTTTGTATACTCTATGGTGAAGAGTAAAAACACACTTTGGGGATAGCTGTTGTACACTCTATAAGGACAAGACGAAACTACTGTTGAGTTGCGAGCTCTAAATTGTACTCTATGGTAACGAGAACAAACGTGTTGTGTTAGGCTCTGTTTTATACTCTAAGGTGATAAGAAGAAACTGATGTGGCAAGTGCTTTTGTGTACTTTATTTTGAAGAGTAAAACGAGCCGTGTCAGGTGCGGTTTTATACTCTATGGTAGTAAGAATATGTGTTGTTACGACTGTTCTTTTATACTCGATGGTGACAAGAACAAATTTGCTTTGGCAAGTGTTTTTTGTACACTCTACGGTGACGAAAACAAACGTACTGGGTTGCTTTACATCGTCTAATAACATAACCAATGTTAAAGTTATCGAGGAAAGGTTCTTTTGGACCTTTTTAAAGAATAACCTCAAACACCATGAAGTGAACATAGTGAACCAACGGAATGAGGTATATTTGCTTAGAAGAAACGAATGATATCAGTAAATTAGTTATTGAGAGAAGAGAAATTATTTTGAAAAAGATCAATTTTATGGAACTAAAGTGTACTTTTTGGCCATACGGCCCAGTAACTCTCCCTTTCGCCACTAGAAGACTTACTTGGTTATAGACATGCCCGGTGGCAGTCTAGTGCACTACGAGAGCAGGTTCGGTTACTTGCCCCCAGAGGGCAACATAGTCACGTAGGCGCTAGTGTCTAACAAGTTCACTAAACTGACGGCAGATGCCACTTCTTGAATGATACCAGTAAATTAGTTTGGTAGTTATTGAGAGAAGAGAAATTATTTGGGGAAAGATGAATTTTCTGGAATTAAAGTGTACTTTTTGGCTAATCTTATCTGATGTTTTAAATATCTTTCACACACCTTTGGAAGCACGTTACAGACCTGCACGCGAAATGCCAGTGGTAGAGGCTATTGGTGAAGATGGACCAATCATGACGAGTCACGAACAGAGTTGACGAGTTGATGATGATGACGCTCTCATGGCGTCATCCTACATACGGCCTAGTAACTCTCCCTTTCGCCGCTAGAGGACACCATGGTCGAGTGGTGCTTCCTTTCATATTGTTTCAAACTTGTTGAATGTAACTCCTGAGGCCCATCAGGGGATATTGAAAAAACTCGGTTAATCTCGGAGGTTGGCAATAGTGAAAACCATCATAATTGTAGGACATGATTATATTGAGTTTATAATTTTTGAACCCAATGTGTGGTGATATTATTAGTTCCTCTCCGGAATACTAAAATACCCTGACAGACTCAACCTACTCCAAGCCAACTTGCTGGCAACTTGTAATGAAGTTAACTATAGACTAAGTGATTCAAGCCCCTGTATTAGAAACTTTCTAACTAACGTACCGAGGTACTTACATCCATATACAATTACAGTTTCATACGTTTTTGAGAATTCCTCTAATTGGTATAACAGGGAATTTGCTACTCAAAAATGGATAAAATTAGTTTTTTCTTCTAAATATACACTTTATTTTATTATAAATAAGAAATCATATACTTCAAGTATGATCATTAGTTTTTAATTGACGTAATTTAAGTTTTCCCAAACTTTAACTTATTACATCCATTTAATCTCACAGTGCGAAGTGTCCATTATTCAAAAGTTAATTTTTTCTACGTTTTTAGGACTTCAAATTTAAATTTCAAGAGAACCGTTGAGGTTTGATGGAAGCAAATTTTGGTGCTTATAACAGTAATATATTAGAATAGTTCTTGTATTTCGAATGCTATTTGACCGTTGGTTTTCTGCAAATTAAAAATTAAAGTTTTTTGCTTACAACGATGAAAATACGTTTAGTTTACTTAAATACCTACAATTTAATACAAAATTTATCAATTTTAAATGAGTTGTTCTAGATACATACTAAGTTCAGAAATACAAAAGAAGTAAAACTTAAAATAGCATTGGGCATGAACTGTTTTTAAAATAAATACTTAAAATTGAGTCAATTGGTAAATAGTAAAATCAATATTATAATATTGTTTCTGTCTACATATGTTTCTAATATACAAGTGTGTATATTGTTGTGAGGGAAAAGTTTATTTAAAAATACTTTGATAGAAAGAAAAATTATTTTTCAATTTTGATTTATGTTTTCATTAACTAAATAAAGGTTTAAAAATGCTGTTTGGGCGAATTCATTTTCTAATACAGTACATCTAAGCATCTATGGGAAGGTGGTGACGTCATGTAATCCAGCTACTTGGAGGTCAGGAATTGTGGATAGTTGTGAGCTATGGACGGTGGCTGTAGTGTTCTCTTGTGTGGATTAACGTCCGCACTATTGAATACTACGTTAATCCATGAAAACAATCCTCATAATTAGTCCAATTCGTAGTTCAGAGGCAGTGGTTCGGATTACACGTTAAACTGTAGGTCCCTTAAATGCCATCGGCTGTTGGGCTATTAATTAACAGTTCTGTATAAGGAACATGTCAGCCACATTCATCATACACTCAACCCTCATTCATACTTGGCTTAAAATATCTCCCTTTTAGTATAGTCGCCATTTCAGTAATTTAATCTAATCTAATCTAAGTGGTTTCACACATATCTTTTATTTACACGTTTGGCACGAAAGATTCTATCACAGATTATATTTCTGATATTTAAAATCCATCCTGAAGAACTGGATTCAGATTAAATTCTCTTTCGTACAACGTGACATTTACAAATTGAAAATAATGGCATTTCATGAATGACAAAAATTGATAACACGTAGTGGACCAAGCAAAAAGCCCACAACCTGAACGTAATTCAATTTACATACATCTCAATTCAGTCTTTCGGTTGAAGGTTTTTACGATTCTCCGCTCGATTCAAATTTTCGATGCGATTTATTTGTGATTGAACTAAACTTGGGAAAAAATAAATAAACTAGTAAGATGAATAATTAAAATAATCTTAAAAGAGAAAACTAATACTAATAACAAACTAAATAGTATTTTTCATAGTTTATCAGTCAATCAACTGGATTTGCCAGAATGAGTAAAATATGATACTTCTGTTAAATTCAAATTACTACTAATACAATAGTACTAGCGTTACCCGTCACACGTTTAGATTCGCTGGCAAATATGAAAAATAATATATTTACTACTACTTTTCTGATTTGGTGGCCTATCCAGGGGGTTTTAAGCAGAATTATGTATACAAAATTAGTGTATTAATGTGTACTTGAAACGTTAAAACATATATGAAAAAATGTTACAGACCATATCATGATAAAAAACTATTAGGGTACTCTCACCTTGTTTTGTAGTTTTTCCAACTGGGGTTGTCATTAAAAAATACCTCAAGCACCCCAGGAATCCTCCAATTGGTATTTTCCCAGGGATATCCAAGGAAATCCTCATTGTTAGATATTTTTACTTTCTCCCCTTATACATAGTATATGGAGAAAGTATTGTTTTCGTCAAAATTTTCGAATTTAACATATATCTTTTCCCTGAATCAAAATTCGTTTTCATCTGCACTTTCTTTGTGTTGTGCTCTCTCATTTACAGTGCCAAAGTACCCGTTTTATTTAAAAAGCATGTAAAAGTACTATGATACATTTATTTTTGTTAATTATTTTTAATTGTTTACAAAAAACTAAAACGTGAAAAACATTTTCTCAAAGGCTCTAACATTTTGATTAAATAATAGTTTATAGTGCACAGAGATAAAATTTGACACCACACGCATGTCTGTAAAAATGATTCAAAAGTTATCTTTAAATGTAAAAAAAATCAAATAAATTTTCAGCGACAATAAAAAATAAAGTATAATTTCTGGTACCATTGACCAGTTAAAAAAACTACAAATTAGTATTGATTTTATTTGTCCGACTAACGGTTCCAGAAAAAGTTAAATTTTCTGTCCACGATAAACGCAGTACGTTGTCTAAGCGCCCAATGTTATTCTTATGGAATAAAAAAATCAATTTCTTCTTATTTTCTTTTCCATGAACTGTATGAATGTAAGGTCATCAGTCAAAACAGTCAACATGTTTTATAATAAATTTGAACAAAAATGTAGATATTTAGAAATGTGCATGAGTTTTATTACAGTCTTTTTTAAAATTTAAAAGTATGTGTTGTTGGTCGTATTTTTGCGTTTCCTTGTAAACCACAAACAAACAATATTTTTAATATTTATCACATGAAAAAATTCTTATAAGACTATATCTTACACCAAACCTTTTGATTTTTTTAATTTAAAATGTTTTAATATTTCACAGCAGCAAATCTGATATTAGTATTATAGAATTTAAGATAAATTTAATTTTTAAGAAAAAGATTCTTCGATTTAAAAAATGAAATTTATTAACATTTAAGTTATGTAATTTAACTTATTGTTACAAAATGACACAGTGTTTAAACATTAAAGTAAAATCTTAAATATTGAAATAATAAGTATAGAGACATGTGAAAAAACAATAATTTATTGATAATTCACTAATTTGATAGCAGTTTATTGAAAAATCAACTTATTATTTTTTGAACTAAAATATTAGTGAAAACGGATGTTTATTGGTAACATTGATAGATATTTTTTTATTTTTTGAGAATTTTAGTGTTATTGTTGACATTCATAATTGCATTCTCTAAATAGCATTTGAAAAATTAGGACGTACAATCGAGAATTCAAAATCTGATTGCCTATGTATTAGCAGATTTAATATTTGTGTAAATGAAATGTTGTTGTATTTTGCGTTTATTGCCATCAAAAACCAATCATTTTTACTCTTTCTTATGTTAAAAAGATAAAATTTAACTATTTTATCTTCGGGTATGGGTGGGGAATATTTTTAATATTTAATTGAACATCAATTGAATCAATGTGACAATTTAGTGATTCACCTAATTTTTAACGATTTATTAAGATTAATCAAAAGGTTAATATTTTAAACATGAATGTGTAATTAGAGGACAAGTTTTTTGTTAAAGTTTAAAAAAAATAGATTGTAAGGTAATTTTAAACGTGGGCCTTTTTGGTCCTCAAAAAACTTATCTCTACACACCTAAACACGTAAAAGTAACATTTTCCCCGGGCTTAGGTCTTGCCATGATACCTACGGTAATAGCTTCTTGTGTATGAGACATTTGCTAAAAGCTGTCATAATTTCGGATGGATTCTCCCCCATAATGGTCAACCCTGTAGGGCCATATTTCCTCAGCACATACGATCACGGACCCCGTTATGGCCGTTATTTCTCCGCCTCGGTATGGGGAATGTGTTTATCAATGCAGCCCTTCCCGGAATGTCTCCGCTATGTGATCTGCCAAATCCCGCTTTATATCCGATCGGGACGTCCTTCCATACATCAGCTTGGGTGTATAATCTTTCCAGACAGGCTTATTCATTCAAACTCTTAATATACAGGGTGTTCATTAAAGTCGAGGACATATTTCGAGGGATGATTGTAATCATCAAAATAAACAAAAAATGTCCAATAAACATATGTCGAAAAAATTTCGTTTAGCCGCTAGCCGCCATTTTGTATTTGATACAAAAATTGTTACATCTGAAGAACTACTTAAGCCAAAGAAAAACATATTGTTAAAGTAACATTTAGTTTGCTTTCATGTTTTTAAAATGGCGGTGGTTAAAACTCTTTTGATTTAAATAAAAAAAAACATTACTTTTATACAATTTCGGCAAGATATAAAAAATATTGTAATTATTAAATTTAAATAATTTTAATTTTAAATCTAACGAGACTTTGTTGAATGAAATCCGTCCTCGGATAAGCGAGAAAATGCACTTTTAGTGCGCATTCTTTATAACTTTCAGAAATCTATATAAATAAAATTAGAGTTTTGTCTGTACATTGCTCAGAATTATTCATTTTTTAGTAATTTTTACTTTTTGTGCGTTAGAGAAGCCGAAACCGGTCTTATCTCAATTTTGGTCTGTTTGTCTGTGACGCTCCAGGAGACATATTACGCCGTCTTCTCCGAAAGAACGGGAGAACTGATTACAATGAAACTTATTTCATGTATTCTCTACATTCCAGAGAAGGTTTGTAAATGCTTGAAATCGCCCGCCGCCCCTTGAAAAGTAAATAACGAGCATTTAAAAACCCAATTTTACGCGATATTACTCGCATTTTGATTCAGTTTTCAATGAATAACCTACTGGCAATAATCAGCTGTCTTTGTAGTTTAAAAATTTAATAGAAATAAAAACAAACAGCTGTCAAATCAATATTAGTTATTTTATATTAGTCATTGGTTTAAACCCATTTTGAAATCATGCTATATTAAAAAGTTATTTTAACGTATAACTAATACTAATAATGGTATAAATGTTCTAATAATAAGCTGGGTATTGATTTATTTTCTTTGAATTGATTTGTTTAGGATTTCAGGTTACATTTTGGTATGATGATCTTTCTTCTCTAAACTGAATCCTACAACCCGTACAAAGGACGGGCTTACTGCTAGTCTTATATAATTTTCTAAAAAGATTGATTGGCAACAGTGGTTTAGTTTGATGGGAAACCTCAACCGGAACAAAACGTCAACAGTGAACAAATCGAAACGGAATTTAAAATCCACCATATCAGTCAGACGCAGGGTTGGCTATAACAGCTAATCCGAACACCAGTAAAACGTCACAAGCGAACCATAGAAAAGTCGTTTGAATTTCGCGAATTCAACAATCGATCTGCCAAAACAAATCAGATTAGTTAAACCTATCGTCCGACGAAGCGATATATCGATCACAAATTGGGTATTTTAAACTGATTCGAAAAATTTGTATTTTTTAACCATTGTTGTGGTTGATAACTCAAACCTTTTGCATTTTGGCTTATTTATGTTTAAAACAGACCTATCTGTGTCTCCTAAAGTATTTTGACCTGGATATATCTTAGCTATGGGGAGGAGGTGTTGGCAATCCGTAAGACCAAAATTTACACTGTACCGTAGCTATTACATTAGGTCTCATAAGACCTAAGCCCGGGATCATGTTATTTTTTCGTACACGATAACTGTCGTAAAATTTTTCGATCGAGAGCAAATTTGGTAGAGACGTGTATTCCTACATTTACTCGGACGAGTTCGTAATCCAGACATATCGGTCAATCAGAACGGGTAATTGGGGGGGAGGTGTTTGTACCCCAAAAATACACTTTTTTGCGTTTTTCATGTTTATATAATTTAAAAAATCAATTTCACTTTTTAATATTGGAATAAACTAAAAAGTTGATACAATTTAGTACTTGAAAGTATTGCTCTGTCTCCAACGGTTACCGAGACGTTTAAAAAACTAAACACAGTACGTTGTAACTTGGAGCTTTAATGTTAATCTAACGGAGGATAAGGAAAAGTTAATATTTCACTTATCAATGTATATTTTTGGACGAAACTTAGTCTTTAGCTTCATATGGTTGAGATCAATCCATTTATGCAAAAAATCATAGTGTATGTGTTTATCATGCCAGCTAACCTGCATACTCTTTTCCCATGTTAATCAGTAAGAGAATCAGTCAAAATAAAAATGGTTTATGGTAAAAATGAATTCAGTGTTCCTCTCAGCAGCAAAGTGCATACCGTACTCTTTCCAGTGTTAATCTCTTTGTGACTAAGCAAACTCTTATTTATTACGGTTATTGATCAAACCTGTTATATATTATTATTGATTTGGAAATTCGGTATTTAAAATGCTTCAGTTACGTTTGAATTTTACTAATATACTTGTTTATGAAGAGTCACGTTTGCTAACAATAAACTTGCATAACTTGGTGGGTTTCCACAAACCTATGCGTAACTTGCAACAACTTGGGATGAAGTCAGTCAAGTGCAGGCATAGCCAAGTTATTCAGGATCTGTCAAGTCACTCCAACCCTTATCATTTCCATTGTTAACACATTTGTTACCTGTCAAAAGTGTGAAACGATATATTCTTAAAATTCGTGAATCGTTATTTAGAGTTTTATTGCGGACATTTTCCATCACGATGTAAAACAAAGTAACACACAACACGTAAGATAACATACAAGATAACACACAACACGTAAAAACGAAAACATAATACCTTCCGGTTTGAAACTTGGACAGTTGTCTTTGAGTCTCCCTGACGAGTGGACGTGTTTTGTTTCTTATGTGTGTAAAAGTTGGTGAATGGTTTGTTTGTAGGGTTTTTGACTGCTTTTTTGAAAACTTTTATATTTTCAGCTTTATATTGGCTTAGTCCGGATTTTGTGTTAATTGTGTTATGTTTTAAATATTAGTTCACCTGAGGACGAGATCAGATTCCAGATCCCGAAACGCCGTGAAACTTTGTTTTACATCGTGATGGAAAATGTCCGAAACAAAGCTAAATAACATAAATCCATTAATAACATATATAATGAATTTTAAACAAAGGATTCGTGAATTATTAGTCTGAATCTGATGTTTATTTTTAACGAGCGGTGTTTTTTTTGTAAGCTCGTCTTTGTACCAGTTGTATGTCTGAGTGTTAAAAGCGTTGTTTTTATGGTAAAATGTTTACATATAAACGAAAAAATCAACAAAAATTAAACTCATATAAGCTATTTAGCAATAGCTTTAATTTAAATAATGAAGATTTACTATTAATAAGACTAAATATTTTCCTGAAATCGTAATCAAAAATAACATTTAATGAAACAGCTTAGACCGATTTCTTACCATTAAATCACTTAAACAGGTCACATATTTTCGGTAAGAATTGGGTTTTTGAAAACTGATTTCTTTATTTTAATATTTTCGAGTTATTTTATAGCAAACAAAAACTTCTTCCCAGAGGTGTACAGTAATAATTATGCTTATTGAATAAGAATTATTCTAAGTGCATAGAAGTGACATCATATGTTTAAATAGAATTAACGATAAAAATAAAATTAACAATTTAAAATTAACGGTTACTTCTACCATGCATACCTGATTTTGAATTGAAAAATCTCTGAAACGAACCTGAAACAAAACATTGAATTATAAATAATTTGATGCATTATAGAGGAGGAATAAAAAAAACTGTATTTTTAAATTCCTTCCATTGAGCTATTAACAATTTGTAATACTATTACTGTAGGCCTTTTCATACCAGGACTTTCTCGGTATTTGTCCAGAGCCATGCTACATTACTTGAGGCTAGACCTAGTGGATTGCAATATTATCACTTAGTGAACTTTGTTTGATCACAGTTACCATTTACTGGGACGGTGGCGTCGTCCTGTAATCCAGCTACTTGGAGATCACGAATTGTGGATAGTTGTGTGCGATGGTCGGTGGGTGTAGTGTTCTCTTGTGTGGATTAACGTCCGCGCTATTGAATACTACGTTAATCCGCAAAGACCATCCTCATAATTAGACCAATGCATAATTAAGAGGCAAAATTGATTCGGATTCAACGTTAAACTGTAGGTTCCTTATATGTACCATTGACTTTTGGGCTATTAATGAACAGTTCTGTCTAAGGAACATGTCAGCCTTAGTCAGTAACAAGACTATATGATCGCGCCACAATCATCTTACACTTAATCCTCATTTATACTTGGCTTAAAATACCTACCTTGTGGTATGGTCGCCATTTCAATAATCTAATCCACAAATTAGAACAATATTATGACGGATGAAAACGCTAGAATCGAACAGTAGAAGGTCAAATTAAAATTACATGAGGGATGGCTTCGTTTTTGATCGAGACAAAAAGATGACTAAATTGATTCTTGAACCAAACTGATGTCACAATAGAACACAATGCGCATCGACCACCGAGGATGAGACACATTTGGATCTTATTGGATTCTCATTGTTCCACTGGCTTTGGGCGTCACCTCGGTGGCCTTTGATTGAAAGAAACCAGTTTATGTCAGACCACCGACGAAGCTTCACGTGTTATTTTTTACCCTTCAAACTATGTTAGATCGAGGAGTCAGCACACAGTCAAAGACAGAAATAATTATAAAATCGCGTTACTCGAAATGATTTTTTAATGCACACATGGTATTAGCACTGTGTTAGTGTGCTACCGGTGTTTTGTTACCAATACAAAACTAAGGGTAACGTAATGACTTAGAAAGTCAAAGGTTGCTAGATCAAAACCAGTTGCAACGACTCCTGATCTCTGACTAACTTGTATGACTCGCGACGTTACTGCAACAATGGTAAAGGGCAGTTGAGGTTAAAATAAATAAATTATTTTACCTAAATATATTAGTTTACTTGGAATATATTGCAAACATTTTAAACATTCTTGTTAGCATTACTGCACATAACCCAACTTAAAAAATGTGACTGTGCTGAGGCACTAAGTAGAGAGTAAATATCAAGTCACTTCAATATCTTTCTTTCCTTTTCACTGGGACGGTGGCGACGTCCTGTAATCAAGCTACCTGGAGGTCACGAATTGTGGATAGTTGTGAGCGATGATCGGTGGATGTAGTGTTCTCTTGTGTGAGTTAACGTCCGCACTATTGAATACTACGTTAATCCGCAAAGAAAATCCTCTTAATTAGACCAATTCCTAATTCAGAGGCCGTCCACGTTAAACTGTAGGTTCCTTAGTTGCCATCGACTATTGGGCTATTAATTAACAGTCCTGTCTAAGGAACATGTCAGCCTTAGTCAGTAAAAAGACTACATGATCTTATACTCAATCCTTGTGGTATGGTCACCATTTTAATAATATAATCTAATCTAATCTATATCACGGCTTGAAAAGTCTTCCTCCAAGAATACTGTTCAGCAGTTTAACCGAAATAATTTAAAATATGAGTGAGACATATATGAAGATGATTCTTATTTGTAAACCTTATTCTTAGCGAAGTGAAATGACCCTAAAATAACCCTAGTCCTACAAAACTCCCAAGAGAAATAAATTACAATTATTACCTCATATCAATTTGAGGTCACATATAACAGATTTTTGGGACCACTAAGAGGTTCCTCAATCTCATAAAATGTGTATGTGTACTGAGAAATAGTCATTTTTGAAATATAATCGTGTCTGCAAAACATTATAATGATAGTTTTTGACATTGATATGTCTTAGCTCTGAAGGGTGGTGGCAGTTTGCTAGACCAAAATTTGAAGCTGTGACGTCATATGATCAGTGACGTCAAATTGCTATAACGACAGCTGTTTTGAGGAACTAAACACACCCCTTTGACATATCCAAGATCTAACGCATTTTCTACAGGGAAGTAAATACAGTATATTTATTAAATTACATGTTTTAGTACATTGGAAATGTAATATAGTATATACAATAATGTTTACAAATTTTGTATTTATGGTGATTCAAAAATCACTTTTTAGAACATAGGCTTTAACATCACGTCACTCAAAAAGTCGATCATTGAACGAGGTATCACAACAAAAAATTTACATATCAAAGACTATACTTTTACACGCACTCGAACGACACAGTACTGTAATAACTATCTGTTTTTGTTAATTAAACTAAAATAATTAACTACCTTAATAAAACATCATTATCAAAATACAATTATTTTTAGAGTTAAAATGAAATACAATAATTAAACAATAATAAACGAATGAAGATAATTAAGGCACATGCAAATTAGAATGCTAACCCACAGCTTTGATGACGTAAATGTGTTTGCAGAACAGTTTATTTAATTAAACTAAGCCATTATCCTTGCAACAATGTATCCATTTTTAATTGTTTTCAGTAAATATATGTCAATTAGTGGCATCCAAATTTATTTATTTATTACTTATTTATTTATCCATCTATATAAATGAAATTTAGAGTTTTTAAAATGTTTTCTCATTTTATACGTAGAACTTCATGGGGGACTAACCCCCTAATACCACCTATGTTGAGTGATGGGACCTTACGCTGCATTCTAAGTTTCATGGAAAACTGTTGGGAAATAAGGAAGATTTTTTTATATTCTCCTTAAGAATATAACAATGAGTGCTTTCAGAAAATGCACTGAATTTACCAACGACATTAAATTTAACTTTTTTTGGAACCGTTAGTCGTACACTAATGATTAAATATACTATTTTTTTAGTTTTTTTAAGCTGGATTCAATGGTGCTAGTCAATGTAACCTTTATTGTTTCTGCGGAAAATTAAAAAAATAATGCGGGTTGTCATTTTTCTACATCATGAAGCTATTAATCATACAATTTTCATCAAAATTGTTAGAGCCATTTTTAAGAAATTTTCATTTTAAGTGTTTTGGGGGGACATCACTAAAAAAGCCCTTTTTCGATTCAGGGGGCACTAATATCTAGGCTTCTGCACATTCCCACACACACGCATAACACAGACAGACATCACTCTAAAACCACTCTTTTAAATGAAGGGGTACAATAATGGATACATCCACCAGAAACTCAAATTCGAAAATGCTGACGAAAACAATACCTTTGCTATACGTATACTCTCGTATAGGAGGAGAAAGTAAAATGATTGGAAAACATATTCTTCCAGTAAACACGGAAATAAAATAAAAAATAGTAAATCCTTCTATTTACATTTAGTCTCTCAAAAGTTTCCAGTTGTATTGAAAGACCAACAGTGCTTGGAGCCCGGGGCGAGGCTATCTCTGGGGCGACATGTCGAGGTCAGAACCCTCTGTTGTGGCTCTCTGAAACTACATTCACTCACCATCGTTCAGTTTCTGTTTACTTTGGGAATATTTTTCTTTTGTACTTTTTCCTGTGTGTGAAAAAAATGACAAATGTATTTCTGTTTCACTTGAAATTTAATAATCAGTAATAAGTTTTTTGTAACTGAAATATATACTCACCAAAAGGCAAAACTCCCTCACTGAATTATTCATAAATCTTTTTTAATATTGACAATGGTCAATATAATTTTTTATAAATTTTATTACTTCTCTTAAATTTAAGTTTTACGTAAGCTATTGTGTATTTTCTAAAAGTTAATGGTTAGACTGAAATTAATTATACTGTTAGAGCGGTTTTGCTAAATAGTAGAGTAGTATCTTTTTCCTAAATGACCGATTTATAAATATTAAAGACCACATTTTCAACGAAATTATATTTTTAAATTTTAAATTAAATGATGCTGGGGTTTCTTTTCATTAAATTAATTTTATAGATCACATGTTCTATAGAATTTTGAAAAAAATGTTTCTAGTAATGCTCAGAACTTGATTTTAGGACGTTCGTAATATTATAGAATAATAAAAATAAATTTCTACACAAATATCTTATTAGACGTTGCAGAAAGAAAGAGATATAAAAAGATATTGAGACAAGACCTATTTCGGGTTTCTAGGGTACAAAACGTAAAAATTAATGAAACATAACATAATTCCAAGACAAACCTCTAGTTTATATAGTTTACCAACTTATTCTAAAAAATGAAGGTTTTGGAAATCTCTAAGACATATCATATATACATTTGAAAACTTGATGATAACTTATGCAGTATTTATTTTTTAATCAACGGTATTCTCCAATATTTATTATTTGTTCGTCGCTTTATCTTTTTTAATTAGAAATTATACAACATTGTCCATGTGGTTATTGTAACTCGATTCAAACAAACGAACGATTCAAATAATAAGACATTGTGCTCTAATTCATCCAAAACGACACCATTACAATACAATAGGTTGCGCAACACCGTTGCAAAGCATAATAATGACATATAACAGTGACACCTATCCTCTATGCCCGTCGTCTGTCACAGTGATCCCAGTCACAGCTGATTACGTAACGATACACAACCGGAAGTTCGCAAGACGTTCCGGACATTGACGACAGTCCCGGATGGACGAGAAGCGTTACATGTAGGTTGGGAAACGGAATCGAACCTTTCAGCAACCCAATTTGGTAACTGTGGGAACGTAGGAGTGGACTCAACTAGCCTTGTGTGTTGTGATTCAGCGTTTTAGTGGTACGTCAGAATGTGGGAAATTCTTAAAAGATTTTGTTTGATCACGATGCAATAGAAATATAAAGAACTAGTAAGCATGTATAGACTCTATAGGTTTATTTGAAATAATTATAAGGTATATTACTTAAAATAGTCATCTATATCGATAAAGTTAGAATTTTTTATACATTGATTTTGATATTTTTGTTTTTTACGTTTTACAAAAAATATTAAATCGGTTCGAAATTATTGTAACGCTTTTCCGTGAAAACGACAGCACTCAATCACACAAAATTTATTTTACTATTCTATATCTTACTTTAAAATGTCCCACGCACTATGAAAATAAAATAATGAAGTCTGAATCACCAAGTTTTCAGCATTATTGTACATTTTTCTAAGTTTTACAGAACGTAATATTTGAGAGTGATTTAATAGAAATAAATTACCATCACCTGTTAAATTAATAAAATATATTACTCATTTAATAAGAAACTTTAAATTATTTTTTAGATTAATAAAAAAAGCGTAAGTATTTTTTATCCCCATTTTATCAATTTAGATATATAAAAAATATTTGACATATATTTTAGCTCTGGAGGGGGTTGGTAATTTTTTAAAGATAAATATGTAACAGGTTTCCATAAAACTACCAGAGCTATTTTTGAATTAAAAGAAATAAAACAGCTATAGATAAACAGAAAACATTACCTTAAGACATATCCATGATCTAACATATTACCCATAGGAAAGTAAATGCATAATTTTTTTATGGTTTGGAATGAATAACAGAACATTTTGTACACAAATATTCAAGTACATTAATGAATAAATCAATGGTAATTTTTATACGTTTAATGACTTTTTAGTGACCACTTTGATACTGTTTCAGATTGTAGCCTTAGATGTCATGAGTATAGAAAATGACACAGGTAAAAATTTCACTCCAAAAGGGTTAACAGTTTTTGAGATATTTGGGAAATGGGATTAAAAACTGGATTCGGAAAATCAGCGACAAAGATACAAAACACATTCCAAAGACATAGAAATCTTACTAGACATCATAAACTTTATTGAAAATTGTGCCAATTTGTTATAGAAACGTCAGACTATCGTAAAAACAGTATTTAAAAACTTGTGAATTTTAAAAGATCTTTTGGGTACCGTCCTCCCCTTAAGATTTCAGGTTTATATTTATTCATGAAAGTAAGTATCTTGCATGTCAACACTCGATCATACAGCCTTTGTAAAGAAAAAGCTCAAGGATTATATTTTAAAATTACTCTAAATACAACAAAAAATATTGTTATATCTGAACAATTAATTGTTTCCATTTCCATAAAAATTGAAACAGATTTCACTTGAATCATTGAAAAACAAACATATTCTTCCAGTAAATACTGCAATCAAATAAAATGTAATAAAACCTCTCTCCATTTACAATCATGTAATCGAACTAAATAACAATATTTGAAACAATCTAGCAAATGGAAGCGACGTCCTGTGTGCCGTTAAACCGTATTGTTTGCTAGACTAATTCAACTCCGGGATTGATGCAATGTCACGTGATGTCCATTTAATAATGGATGTGGATCTACCCAGATTATTTAATGGATGGAATTATGTTGAATGCAGAATGTGTTGATCCTTTTCCACGAGGATTTTCCGATCCAAGAGATATATTGCCTTACTAACCTACCCTAAGAGGATTGTTTGCAAATTTATCTAAAGTATAAACAGTTTTTATAACTTTTTAAAACTTATATCTTCAATTTCTAAACTGTTTATAGGTAATGCATTAACGATATTTTAATGGGTTTCTAGTTCTTGCCTAGTATCTTATAAAACCCTCAAAGTTCTATTTTCTTTCATGTAATTTTGTGCACGCCTCATATTACTTTTTATTTTACATAAAATAAAAGATGTTAAATGATATATACAGTAAAAAATCTAGAAAAATCACATATTTTATTATATTTGGACTAAAATACAGTAAAAAAAACAAGATAATATTCAACTAACTACTTTGAAAACAATTTAAAAGTACCAAGAAGGAAATGTTCAGGGATTTTCTCCCACGTTTCGCCACACTGTTATAGCAGGAACAACGATCTTTGTAAAAATTATGTTTTAAGTTTTTGCAACCAGGTTGCACTTTACATTCTCACTACCTTGGAATGATCTTTATGTGGGTTTATTTTGTTACATCCTCTGAGGTGAACACATCTTCAATTTGGTGCGGAATAGAGTTATGTCTTCATGGAAAAAAGTGACGGAAAACAGACGAAACTAATAAGCAAACACAAGTTGAAGCCGAGGTCCTCCTTGAGGGAGATCGATGGAATAGATACAAACAAGTTTTGACATCGATTCAAACCTTTTGGCTTTCTAGATAATAATATCTTTATTGTAGTTGACAATATAAATTGCATTACAAAAGTCATTTCATTAAGATTATATAATAATGTATGTATAAATTAAAAACAAAACAAGGTTTGACACCAAAACAAGGTTTGACACCAGTGCTGAAATTTAATTCGCGGAAATCCCTAAAATTTAGTTTTCCCAGCGGTTCATCGTGAATTCATCAACAGAGTACACAACTTTAGACACCAAGAGGCGTTTCAAACGAGCTTTGAATTTAATTTGGTTGCCAGACTGCTTTATGCCTTCAGGAAGCTTATTAAGGAATTTGATCCCTAGCTGAGATGGCAATTGCTCAAAAGCTACAGTTCTGTGTTGCTGGGATCGATAAGTATCCCTTCCCCTCGTTTCATACTGATGAATTTGGTTGCCTTGGACGAGGGGGCATCTATATTTACAGTAGGTGGTTACCTCCATAATATAGAGACTGGGTACTGTAAGCAAACCAAGCTCCCTGAAGGCGTTCCTACAAGATTCTCTGGCCTGCAATTTTGAAATTATTCTGACTGCTTTTTTTTGCAGTCTAAAAACCCTTTCCTGTCTAAATTTTGCACAACTACCCCAAAGTCTTATTCCATAGGAAATGTGAGGGTAGATTAGGCCAAAATAGGCCATTAAAAGTACTTCTTTGGAACAGAATTTTGAAAGGTTACGTAATGCGAAAATTCCAGATGTAACCTTGGTGCAGATGTTATCAATGTGATCCTCCCAAGTCAGCCCTTTATCGAGGTGCATTCCTAGGAATTTCACGGAATCAGAGTCCTCTAAGAGGTCGTCATCCACCATTACTGCAGGTGGCAGGTCCAGCTCCTGCCGCCGTAAGCAGAATGAAATAACGTTTGATTTGGAATTGTTAGTTTTCAAATTGATCTCGGAAAATTTCTGAATGCAAGAGTTGACGTTAATAAATGATTTTATCTCTAATTCTTCTTTTGTTTGAGCGCTGAGACATATGGTGGTGTCATCTGCATATTGGATGATTTTTCCATCCTGAATTGATAAATTTATGTCGTTTACGTACAGCAAAAAAAGAATAGGTCCCAAAATTGATCCCTGAGGGACTCCTTGGGCCAGTTTGACTCTTTGAGAGAGTGAATTTTCTATTTGGACACTTTGGAATCTGTTGGATAAGTAGGATTCAATCCACTTGTGTGGCAATCCTCGTATGCCGTACGTCTCTAACTGGATTTAGGTCGTTTAAAAGTACAACGAAATACCATAGGGAGCAGACATTTCAAACATACAAATAGCCTAGGAACAATAGCCACGTTTACACGAGGCCAGTAGGCGGGCAGGTTACCTGAAGTAAGTTACTGTACCGGGGACTTGCCGATGATCCTGTCCACACGACTTGGGTTGTGAGCGAGCCAGTGTTTGATGTGGAATATGACAGAAAGTGCATTTTCTGCGTTATCTTATGATGATATACAAAAACGTACACCTGATTTTCACTTCTTACTGTTTTATCCATTTCACCTGAGTAAGCGTCGTATTGCTTCTATTTTAGATTTAGCTTCAGTCATTCTAAGCCCTTCAATTTTCATAGCGGAAACTTTTCACTGATGGCTGTTTCGCGTGCATTCTTGTTTTTGTACAGTTTCGAAAACTGGTCCAATAAGCAAGGTCGGTCCTTATAAAGTTCCAAAAACTTAATTCTCATCTCTTCGGACCAAGGAGGAGGCATTTAATTAGTACGGTATTACACAATATAAAGAAATTTTAAAAAGGAACAAACATCCTACAGGTCTGTTACTGTTCGTCACAATATTAGGTCACTTGCTCTGCTCGACAGACTTAAAAAGCTGTCCACACGGCGTCAGTGCGAGGCAGGCTGTGTAGCAGGTATGTTTTTGAGTGGTGGGGGCAGGTTGTCTACTCCTCGTGCAAGTCGACCTGCCAAGCACGTTAAGCAACTTGCCTGTGATTTCGAGCTGGGTCGTCCACACGGGGAAGGTTACTTGCCTCAGGTTACCTGCTTCAAGTAACCTGCTCCCCTACTGGCCTCGTGTAAACGCGGCTCAAAGGCTCCTCAAAAATATACCAGGAGTGGCGGATTATTTTCATCTGCCTACTTCTGAGGCGGTCTTAAATGATAGACCTACTCCAACTTGCTTTAGGCTGCTTCTACACTCATGTATCTCATACGTATAAAAGTGCAAGGGTGAGAATACAGGGGTAATATCCTGTGTGTTTTGTGTGCAGCATCTTTGCCCAAAGTATAATATTTCCTATAGATAATATTAATATTTATTAAATAGTTCAATACTTGAGATGAGAAAATTTCAATTTTACTTGTCTGAAATAAAGTTAAAAGGGTAGCCAGAAAGAATTTCTATTTCTAGAAAACTTGAGAAATTAGGGTCCGCGCACCAAAGGAAAACTATCTTCATGAAACCAAGTTAACAAAAGAATTTATTAGATTCGTTTAACCTTTCGGATTTTACCTGAGTTTTATGGCTTCAACTATTTAGATAAGACTTCTCTACTTTGAGAACCTTCCTGCTGAGCTTGTATTGTTTACTGTCTAACATTGAGGATATTATATTAGGTATACACAGTCAGTTTATTAAATTCATTTATTAGCAATACCTTCAGACAAACAATTTTGTTGTTTTAAAGGATACGTTTTTAATGACGTAATACGTTCATTATTACGTTTTAGCGAATTTCCCATAGGGAAGAAGCTATTACCGTAAGTCTCATGGTAAGACCCGGGACCATGTTATTTTTTCGTCTTTAGGTGCCCAGAGTCCAAACACAATAGTCGTTAAAATTTATATATATATATGTGTGTATGTTAGCACGATAACTCTCGTAAAAATGGTCCGATCAAGACCAAATTTAGTAGAGACGTGTATTCCTACAAGTGCTCGGACGAGTTCGTAAACCAGACATATCGGTCAATGGGAACGGGTAGTTTGGGGGGGTTTTGTACCCCAAAACAGTTTTGCGTTTTTTCACATGTAATTTTTAAAAATTTCTAATTTTATATTTCACCATTGGAAAGCTTAAAAACTACACAACACAAATAATTTGTTAAAGTTTTTCTCTATCTCCAACGGTTACCGAGATATTAAAAAAATCTAAACACAGTACGTTGTATTGTGGGGCTCCAATGTTAATCTTATGGAGGATAGGAAAAATTAATATTTCCCATATTAATCAATATTTTTGGATAAAACTTGATATTTAGCTTCATGTGGTTGAGATCTATCTATTTATGTTTAAAAATCATAGTTTATGTGTTTATCATGGCAGCAAACCTGCATACTCTTTTCCCGTGTTAATCATATAGGGAATAGGCAAACTCCTTTATTTATGGACAGATGTTGATGAAAGTTGGTATAAATGTTAAGATAAAAATTATTCATGGTAGAAATGACTTCTTTCAGTGTTCCTCACAGCAGCTAACCTGCACACTCTTTCCTATGTTAATCTTATGGAGAATAGGCAAATAATTCTCATGTTTATGGACATATTTTTATAAAACTTGTCATATATTAAATTATTGATTTGGAAATTCGCTGAGTACGCAGGTGTACTGCGACAGGGGTATTTAAGATTCAACCCTCTACGCATTATGGATTGTGTGTATTTTTATCTATTTATTTTGACCCTTTGACCTCTTGTATCGAAATCCAAGACGCTAACCACTAGACCAGTAGGAGACCTGATTTTGAATCATCTGCTAAACGATGTTTTTGCATAAAATCGATAATAGAGCTATTTGCTTTAAATTTACCAAGTGAAATTTCACCAGAGTATTTTTAAAACGTACTTTTTAAGCCGTGTAAAGTTTCAAGATGGTCGGTGCATGAATGGCTAAAGTGATGAAAAAAAAACAAACATTTAAACCTGTTCGTAGGAAATCCTTATACATAGTTTTCAAAAAATAGTAGTGATCCACACAAACGGTTTATTAGCATAGATTACTCCCTACCAAGTCATTTTATGGGTAATCTTCTAGACTCTGAGTTCCTGAATGAATGCAGGAGAAATACGAAATAGATCACCTATTATTTGTCTTCTTTCAATAACAGATAACTATTATTTTAAATATTAAACAAAGACATTTTTTACCTCAGAGGACCATTACTTTACTTGATCGAATATTCTAAACGTTGAATTAATAAACTTTTATTGATACAAAATTTCCTTGTCGTTATGTAAATATAAAAACTGTTGGCCCTCTGGGAAAAGAGCCAATTGAATTGACAAGATGGATTGGTTGAAAACTTCTGAATAAAGTTTTGCAAACACCCTGTCCTATAAATATTTTAAAATATCAGTTGTTAATACTCCAGGGGGATTGGGCAAACATTTTTTTTAAATCTTACATTAAATTCACTAGTTATATCGTTTTAAACCTCTTCTATAAATTTATTTGAACAGACGATAAAATAAAAGGTATCAATGTATTGACACATACTTTATCCCTTAAAAATTAAAAGGAACTACAATCTTTAATAATACTATAATGTTTACCAATTTGAATATCACTAATTGACCCCAAAAATAATTGCTAATCGACTAACTAATTGTCTCACTAATTAACTAATTGACTTAAAATAATAAATTCTGTGATTTTTAGCTGTATCCAAAGGTTAAAAAAGTAAATTAGATTTTTCAAAATATACATAAATGGAAAACACCATTTTGGGGTACACAAATACCCCCCAAAAGTGTTAATTTAGTCAAACAGTTTAGTTGTCAAACAAACTTAAAGATAGTACAGAAACGAACAAATCAGCCGATTGTTTTAAATAATCAGACAATTGCGGCTGTCATCGTGTCGACACGACATATTGAATGACCCCCCCCCCAAAAGGAGATTAGGGGGTTAGGAACTTCTATCGTAGTCCAGAGGTTAACTGTCACCGAGTCAAGTGAATAGCTCACTTTTTCATAGGAAATTTGCTAATAAATGAAGGTAGAATAAACTTTGTGTACAAATTTTAACAGAAATTGGTCCAAAGGATCCACTGACCTACATTGGTCAGATTAGGACACATACATTGTTTTGTGATTAAAACAAATAAGCAAATATATCGAGTAAACTTGCATTATGCGCATAATTAAACAAACCTGTGTACAAATAAACCTCTATCATTGTGTATTCAATTATAATGAAATTTGTTCAAAGCAAATATAGGAAACCTGATAAACGAATCCCAGTTATGTAGAGCGGACGGGTGGTCGTTGGACGAGGGAATTGTGATTTATATATTCTAGACGGTTATTGCAATTTTCCCTCAATTTACTTAAAGCTTCAACATTTGCATCTCAATCGAAAGTACTATTTAGGACAGCGTTTGAAAAGAAAAATAATATCTCCATGGATTAAAATAACTAATAAAAAATAAACTTGTTGAAAACGCTGTGATTTAAAAATGGTTTTTACAGTACTTTGTAGCAAATAATAAGTGTTTTTAGCATCTAGATTAAAGAACTAAACCGGGGTTAAATACCTGCTTTCGTGTAATCCAATCTGGAAACATCGAGCCTGTTTAGGATGGCCTGAAGGTGGTCCAATAGGAAATAAAACTTTTTGATATTTTAATGAGTATAAGATGCTCATTCCATTCAAGCCAATTCCATCTGAGGGATGGCAACTTCAATATAAAGTAGGATTTGAACCATTTTCTTTGGGAATAACATAGTGTTCAATAGTGTGGACACTAATCTACACCAGAGAAAATTAAATCCACCGCTATCGTTTACAAAATTATACAATTAGTGAACTTAAAAAAGTTGGATTGCAGGACTTAAAATCACATTTACGTAAAATAACAACACTGTGAATTTGAAAGTAATACTTATTGTTTCCTTGCCAAGATTTGATCCAGTGATAAATTTGTGAACGTCCGGAAACTGAAGATCATTAACATTCCTTCTTTCTGCTTGTACACACAGCTGTGTTACATCAGGAGAGCTGCCAGGCAGAAAACACCGATGTTATCTCAGGGAGGAAAGCGAAGGAAGAATATGCCATGGATGAGATGGTTGACCGCCTCCGGTTAGGTAACAAGAGATACCAACACCCCAACAATAAGATAACAAAAGATGTGAGCTAGAGCAAGAGGGAAACAAGTTGGTAGCTTTTCTTAATGACTTAAAAAATATACTTAAAAACTTCCCTTTGGGAAATTGGTTAGATTATAGATATTTCTGAAGGGAATATTTTTCCATTCTTGTAAACAGCTGTTCTCATAACCATATGACGTCACTGTAACACTTTTGCGTCCCGAAAACTGCTAACTCCCAGTGCTCAGTCATATCCATGTCAAAAACCTCAACAGCCCAAAACCATGGGTCTAGAGCGTCTAAGGTGGATTGATGACAGCGTGGTTTCGTAGCGGCGTGAGTCAAATAATCCAGAGGTGACCGCTCATGATCTAACGAGAGTAGCCGGGAACTGGTTTCGATCCAGCAACCTTTGACTTACTGGGCTAGTGTTACTCGTGAGCCACCGTGCTGGTAAAATTATGGTTCTGGAGTACAACAATTAAAATTAAGTTTACGGTTAAAAAAATAAAAAGTCAGTTTTCGACCTATTTCAATCTTAAATTCATTTTTAAATTTGTAAAAAATTCTTGATAGTTTAGCAATTTAACGACCGTGTAATAACTTTGTAAACACGACACAAATGATTTATTTAGAATTCATCAAATAAAACAAATTTCTTATTAGCAAATCCATAATTAAAACGCCCTATTTTGTGTAAAATGAGCAAAAACTAATTTGCTATATTAATTAAACTAAAAATTATTATCTAACACCTAAACTGGTTTTGGAAAATCGATTAAAGTTGGTATAAAGTACTGTACACAATTTCTTTCCTTAAATAATAACTCTTATTGAAATTAATCTAATATGTTAAGAGAATGAAGTACTGTCAGAGTTAAAAAATTGACAACTGGGAGAGAATCTCTTGAGTTTGATTATTGGGCAATTAATCAACTATCTTGGAAAATGAATAAGCTCTTCCAGTAAATAAAGGCTACATTGAAAATGAGCTACGCCCATCACACCCACTTTACACTCATATTAGAACCTGACAATTTTGTAAAGAGTTTTGTAAATTTCTGGTTGAAAACATCATTTAGCAACCTTCTCAGCTAACATTACCACAAAATGAAATTTTAAATGTATTTCAAATACTTCTACAATTTAAACTTTTTTCTCGAATTCTAACTCTAGTAATTGAGTTTATTACCTTGATCAAAAAAGGTTTAAGCACTTTGAACTAAAAAATATAAATAATCACTTATTCTGACTAATAAGGTTGCTAAAATGGTGAACGACTGTTGTTTACTTCAATTAAATCAACCAGATACATTCTGTAGAGGCAGTAATGTATTGGATTGTGGAGTGAAATGTGGGATATAAATTGAGAGTGGAGTGGTGTAGCTTGATACAAGATAAGCTGGTCACAAAGGGACGAACTCTGTAGCGTTGTGTGTGTGTGCGTGTGCGTCTGTGTGTCCTTCTCATGTATTTTCCAATGAGAAAATTACAATTTCAACAAAAATGTAAACCCAATTATCTATCACATAGTAATAAAATATTCTTTCATTTGATCAAATTAAATTTTAACGATGTCAATTTATTTTTAATGCTCTTTTTGAACATTGAAGTATGTTATTGATAGCGTTAAATCCAGATAGGTATTTTAAGCCAAGTATGAATGAAAGTGTAAGACTATTGTTGCGCTAAGTTATAGTATTGTTACTGACTAAGACTGACATTTTCCTTAGACAGGACTGTTAATTAATATCCCAACAGTCAATGGCATATCTAATAGATGCACAGTTTAACGTGGAGTCCGAACCACTGCCTCTGAATTACGAACTGGTCTAATTATGAGGATGATCTTTACGGTCTTTACTGCTTAAGTTTATCCACACAAGATAACACAACACCCATTGACCCATCGCTCACAACACACAATTCGTGACCTCCAAATTGCTGGATTACAGGACACTCCAGGGCTTCAGTCTATAAATTGTATCAGTAACAACCGAAACGGGATCCGAACCACTGCCAGTAGATTGAGATTCCGGTACGCTATCCACTGAGTTACCGACTCACTTATTGACATAACTGGACTTGTTAAGGCCATAGTGACGTCCGAGGCCATTATACCATTGCAGGAAAGCCTGTTTCTGGCGGTACTCCTGCGCGAACCTCGGTATGCGACCCCACACGGGGCTCTGCCCCCTTGGCAGGTGAAAGTGATGAGGTAACCGAGGCCTCGCCAACTGAATGTCAAATCTTGCGTATCTCATGGCTCAAGATGATTGGATCGTGAGTCCCAGGTGGAGGGAATTTTACAAAACTATCTACTAAAATGTCTTCATCGGTGCTGAAATATTTAGTAGTAACTATGTTAAATTGTGGTGTTTCTGGACTTGAAATCGTTCACCCAAATCTAATAACGCGAATAATCTATAGTGTTTACCAAGTTTTAACACAATTATTCAAATTAATAAGTGGGATTATCACCTTTACCATTGCCTAAAGGTAAAGCCTTTCCTAAATAAGACCAACAACGAGGCTTCAAAATACAACGTACTGTGTTTACCAGTTTCTATATCTTAGTAACCACTTGCAATAGAACGAAGTTTCGTAGTCTACAGTTCACCGAGTTGAATCCAATGGTGTCAATAAACGTTTAACAAATCATCCATTATAAATTATAAAGTAACTTCACCCTTAAACTCCCTTTTCGATGTACCAATTTGTCTGGATTTCAAGCCTCGTCGATTTATTAAATATTTACATGTCTGTGCGTACGTTTTCGTGTTTAAGAGATATATGCAGCACTTTTACCTTCTATACCTTTTTTTGAAATGGCAACCTACCCAGGTAGGTATTTTAAGCCAAGTATGAATGAGAAATGAGTGTAAGATGATTGTGGCGCGATCTTGTAGTCTTGTTACTGACTAAAGCTGACATGTTCCTTATACAGAACTGTTAATTAATATCCCAACAGTAAATGGCATATCTAAGGGATCCACAGTTCAACGTGGAGTCCGAACCACTGCCTCTAAACTACGAACCATGGACATTTTCCATCACGATTTTAAATAAAACAAAGTTTCACGACATTTCAGGATCTGGAATCTGATATTGTCCTTTGGCGAGCTACAACCTAAAACATAACACGACTAGTACATAATCCGGGCTGTATTCCAGTCTTTGTGACGAGTGGACGTGTTTTGTTTCTTGTGTGCGTATCTGTTAGTGAATGGTATTGTTTGTAAGGTTTTGACCGCTTTAAACTTTTTTGTTTTCAGCTTTATACCGACTTAGTCCGGATTATGTACTAATCGTGGTATGTGAGGTTATAGCTCGCCTGATGACGGGATTAGATTTTAAATCCCGAAACGTTGAACAACTTGGTTTTACTTAAAATCGTAATGAAAAATGTCCTTAGTAAAAATCTAAATAAAATTAGTCTTATTTGCTACTATATAAAAGATTTATCGTATGTATTATATTTTCTAGTGAGTAGGGAATAAGAGAAATGTAGAGTTGAGGCTGAATACAGAATAAGCTGCCTCTTGAGAAAGGCCGCCACGATACTTCAAAGTTTTCCCGCTTCTGTAGTTTGTGTGTGTATGAAATATTGTGGAGAAATCCCCCCAAAAGCAATATCCATAGAGTAAGCGATACACTATTTGTGGACTAAAGTCCTACTACTTTCCTTAGCATGTTTTTAGCGAACTTCCCATAGGGACGAAGCTATTACCGTAGGTCTCATGGCACGACTTAAGCCCAGGACCATGTTTTTTTTGTTTTGAGGTGCCCAGAGGTCACAAACAATATTCGTTAAAGTTTATTATATATGTGTGTGTGTCTGCAAATACGATAACTCTCGCAAAAATGGTCCGACCAAGACCAAATTTGGTAGAGAAGGGTATTCAGGCAAGAGTATCAGGCATATCGGTAAACCGGAACGGGTTGTTTGGGAGATGGTTTGTACTCAACAAATTGTGCGTTTTTCATATGTAATTTAAAAATTTGTTAATTTTATTTTTCACCATTAGGATCAGCTTAAAATACTACACAGTTTAGTTCCTTAAAGCTTTGCTCTATCTCCAACGGTTACCGAGATATTAAAAATTCTAAACACAGTACGTTGTGTTTTTATAAAACTTGTCATACATTATTATTTTGTTAATGATTTGGATATTTGCTGAGTACGCAGGTCTGCTGCAACGGGGGTATTTTTAAATTATTGCGATTCTAATAGAACCTTAACACTATATCCATTATGTAACCTATCTAAAATTTACCGATAATAGTGCACAACTTTAAAATTCCTTTCTTGAGAATCAAAAGCGTAGTAGAAACAATGATATCTATTTAATGAAATATAATTAATTTACTTCATTATAGAACAAGAAAATAAATTAATATTCGTAAATACAGTATTATTCTATTCTATTCTAGCCTAGTATCATGTTTACAACCAATACTAGAAGTGACCAATCAATCATCGTTTTATAATAAGGAGCAATGAGAAATTAATTGTAAAAATACTAATTACATTTTAATATAATTACATTTTAACAAACGTAAAAATAAAATGTAAGTTTTTGTTGAAAAATTAACGTAGGTTAAAGTGATTTCTTAATTACATTAAGATTTTACATAAATACAAAAAGAGTAAATAATTTAAAATACGGTAAACAAAGGACCAAAAACTGATAAATCGAGAAAAGTTATATTTCTGCGTCAATAACCTTTTATCGACAGAGAGCGTTTGCTTGGACGAATAAATCCGCCTGTTCGCAAATGTGAAAAATCACAATCTGATGACAGAAGCTGAACATAATAGCGACTAAGAAGGGAGTGAGCAGGTAGGGGATGGGGGTGGAAGAAGTTAGGGGTTGGGGGGTAACCGATTCAAGACTCCCCTCTGACATCTCCGGTCAGGAATTTCGAGATTTTCATTTCAGCGAATTTCCTTTAATTTTAGACGTAAAAAACTCATAAAAGATCTACCAATTATATATTTTTGTAAATAAGTTACAATAACTTAAAGAAAGATATTTTTAACAAAAGAAATTGCATCAATGACTCAACAACAAAATAATTTTCGACATACTGATTCAAAAACAGCTGTTTTAGATACATGTGATGAAAATCAAAAGCTCCTCTTTTTCTTCTAAGGACTAAAGCTATTATTATGATGATTTTTTGAGTCCTTGGCCACAAAAGATCACTGTTGATAATACTTTTGATTCGAAGTCAGCATTCGATTGTAAATAATCGATTAATTAACTGCAACAATCACTATCGGTTTTTTGTGTATTTCGGATGTTCCGGATATCGATTGTGAAACTGGTAATCGACTATTGAACTGTTTAGTGGTTGAGGTTGAATTATTAATATTAACACTGACATAACCTAAACAACCAATCAGGAATCAAGAAATAACTGCTACAACTTAAGTAACATAACAGCTGATTAGTCTAAAGCGACAAAAATGGTCGACAACTGTTGATACTACATTTAGGTAATAATTTATGTTTTACGAGTTTGTTTAATTTTGACATTGATATGTCTTAGCTTTGAGGAGTTGTTGGCAATTTTTAAGATGGAAAACATGTAACAGGTTTCCATAGAAATTACTAGAGCTGTTGTATTGAATTTTTAATATAAATGAATAAGAACAGCTGTTTAGATTAACAAAAACCATTCCCTTGAGACATATCTATGATCTAATCTATTCCCCATTTTATTTGCAGTTTGACGATAAATATAGTTCTTTACATGGCCCAAAATTGGCTTTTTGATACTCGCGCATTTAACAGCCTCGGCTGTTAAACTTTTGCTCGTATCATTAACGCCCGTTTTTGGTCCTAGTGATGAAACATAATATTATGTCTTTTAATGTTTAATAAACCTGGAATAATATTTGTATTGGGTGAAATTAAGAGTATTTCGGACTTGTCAGTGCCAATGAAATGGAAATAGTACTAATATATTTATGGTTTTAAAAGTTAAATGTGTTTTTAATCAAAAATACATCCGTCGTCGTGGACTTTAGTCCCATAAGAACTGTGCTATAAGAATTCTGTCCCATAAGAATTTTGTGATAGCATTACTGTTAATTTGATTTTCACTAAGATGAAGGTAGGTGTGTCAAATTATAGACGAAGTGGCTGTTTAGAGAACTATGTTATTGATTTTTGTATTTTATTTTCCAGAAAAAAATGACAAATGTAATTTCTAGACCTTTAATTTAACTCTCCTGAATCATCAATTTACTACGATTGAATAATCTAATGCTGTTACAAAACAAATTTGTTCTTACGACTAACGTCCAAGATGGCGAAGGTGTTGCAGACATTTAAACCCTCAGAGTGATATATGAGAATATACTCGGCTGGGACAGTGGCGACGTCCTGTAATCCAGCTACTTGGAGGTCATGAATTGTGGATAGTTGTGAGCCATGGTCGGTGGGTGTAGTGTTCTCTTGTGTGGATTAACGTCCGCACTATTGAATACTAAGTAAATCCTTAAAGACCATCCTCATAATTAAACCAATTCGTAATTCAGAAGCAGTGGTTCAGATTCCACGTTAAACTTTAGTTCTCTTAGGTGTCATCGGCTGTTGGGATATTAATTAACAGTCCTGTCTAAGGAACATGTCAGCCTTAGTCAGTAACAAGACTACAAGATCGCGTCACAATCATCTTACACTTAATCCTCATTCATACTTGGCTTAAAAAATCCATCTACCTTGTGGTATGGTCGCCATTTCAATAATCTTATCTATATACTATTACTTGTTTATTCATTGGATATAACTGTGTGGTAATTCTTTTTTCTAGGAAAATAGGTTAAATCAGGATAGGATAGATCTAAATGGAACGTATTCAGTGTTTCGTTAAACAGCTGTTCTTATAATCAAAAATTTTCAATACAACAGCTCTAAATCCTTCCGCAGCACCTTTTGCGTTACACAAATCTACTAACACCCCCAAGAGCTTAGACATATCCATGTCAAAAATTAATAATGTAATTCCCTACATTATCTCTTTATCTTTAATTTGACAACTCAACAATATTTTACAACTATCGTGTATCCCGTACACTGACAAAATCATTTAACATTGATTTTAAGGTGGTAAACCAAAATATTTTGCCACTCCTGATTCTTAAAGAAAACCCAAACTAGAGCGTTTATTAATTCCCCATTAACGTACCCAGGGGGAGGGGGTATTTATTTCATAAACGAATAACAACAGCCTGCTCATTCTATGAAATGACTTGATTGACTGCCACAACAAAAGCCGGTCAAACACAGAGATAAACAAAGGTCTTTGTACCCATTGAGGCCCGCTGCGAGAGTAGGTCGCTGCTGATCAAAATTCGAACCCCGTCACGTCCGTGAAAGTGACACAAGGCATTCGATATTACCCCCCCCCCGCTCCACACACCCCCTCGCAATACGTACACAACAACCTGTTAGTTACGTAACATTAGACTAAGGCGTGCAGTCAGCCTGGCCAGTGTGCGTTTAAACTAAAATAAACGGTATCGGTGGACTGGCACATACTTTCTCCCTTAAGTAAACGCAATAAATACAAACATAAACATTTCAATATATTATTTGGATTATTTTTGCGGACATTTTTATCACGATAAGTAAAAAAAAAGCTTCATAACGTTTCGGAATCTGATATCTGTTCCCGTCCTCAGGTGCGTTCAAACTAAGAACATTACAAGATTAGTTATGCTAAATCAGAAATACCGGAATATGTACTAATACTATCACGTTTTAGGTTCCAGCTGACCTGAGGACGGGATTAGATTGAAGATTCCGATTTCCGAAACGTCGTGAAACCATGTTTTACTAATCGTGAAAAATGTTACTATCAGACTAAATGTTAGAAACCCACCATTACAAACAATCTATTCCAAACAACAAAATGTTACTATCAGTCTAAATGTTATACTTTATACTTTTAACTGAAATGGCGACCTACCCAGGTAGGTATTTTAAGCCAAGTATGAATGAGTAATGAATGTAGGATGATTGTGGCGCGATCTTGTAGTCTTGTTACTGACTAAGGCTGACATGTTCCTTAGACAGGACTGTTAATTAATAGCCCAACAGCCGATGGCATCTAATGGACCTACAGTTTAACGTGGAATCCGAACCACGACCTCTGAATTACGAATTGGTCTAATTATGAGGATGTTCTTTGTGGATTAACGTAGTATTCAATAGTGCGGACGTTATTCCACACAAGAGAACACTACATCCACCGACCATCTCTCACAACTATCCACAATTCGTGACCTCCAAGTAGCTGGATTACAGGACGTCGCCACCGTCCCAGTCCCAGTTAGAAACCCACCATTACAAACAATCTATTCCAAACAACAAAATGTTACTATCAGTCTAAATGTTAGAAACCCACCATTACAAACAATCTATTCCAAACAACAAAATGTTACTATCAGTCTAAATGTTAGAAACCCACCATTACAAACAATCTGTTCCAAACAACAAAATGTTACCACAGTTTTACTGAAACTGAAAATTGTTACATATTTAAAATAATGACATCAATCTAACTTTGAAGAGAATAACATGGCACACGTCACAAATGACGAATTAACGTAACATATTGTGTTCACGTACATACATCACATCCATCTCAGAATGCTATATTATTCCATGAATATATGAACACCACACAACACACAAACATTAGGGCGTTGTAATGTCTATTTGACGTCCGCTACAAACAAACGAAACTTCCTTCTCGGAATTCATTTAGTTTGATTTCTACCTGGAGGGACAAACTGTAAATATTAAATACGTGAAATGGTAAAAAAAGCACTTAATTATTAATAAAGAATTCCGTTTGCTCCTATAACTGTACTGTAGTTTTATCTTGGTAAATATAAAATATAAAATAAATAACTCATAAAATGTAATAGTAAACAAAACTGACTAAATAAATAATACAAGAAAACTGTACTTACATATTAAAGTAGTTTAAACAAACACTTTTGACATGGATATGTCTTAGCTTGTTGGTGTTTTTTTAAGAAAAACATAAACAGTTTCCATAGAAACTAAAAAATATTGTATCAAATTTTAAATATTAAATATTAAGAACAGCTGTTTAGATAAACTGAAAATATTCCCTTTAGACATATCCATGATCTAACCTATTTCTCACAGGGAAATAAAAACAAACATTTTTTGTAGTGTAAAGTTACTATGGTTGATTTTGGCTACTTGAATTGAACTGAAAAAATTTACCAAAGAGTTTTCGACCCAGAGGGCATAAATATTTAATATTTAAGTATTTGTTTTATTACTTAACATTTAAAAGTTGGAGTTAAAGTTAACCCTGAATATCTTAATATATAAAATTCAAAACCCTCATTCACTCACTCACTGAAATTCGTTATACTGGTTCTTTAGGCCTAAAATAGGAAAGTCTAATAGTCTTTGTGACGATTTTCCCATAAATCCCTACCCTATACGCCTTCAAAGTTCCCTTGTTAATCTTATGGGTAATTAATTATGTTTTGGATTCCAAACATATGTATTAAGATATAAACAGCAGCTGTTTTGATTTTAACCTTGAGCAAGCCAAGAAGCATAAAATAGTTAGCATAGGTACTATTTGTTATAAAATTTAATATTTCTCAGAACGAATTTTTGTGATTACGTTTTATGATTAAAAATAAAATGTTTATTATTATCGGTACGAAGTTCGCCGGGTCAGTTAGTGTAAATATAAAATGTGAATTCTTATGTTTGATTTGTTTGTTTTACTTTTTAATATTTTAAATCTTGTTCAAATAACATTATTATAAGTTGGAGCTAGAATTAGCCCTCATATTACGTGAATATAGTCTATCTCAATTTTTATATATGTTTTAATGTCTTAAGCCCAGATGAATACACTCATTTCTTATACATAATTTGGCTTAAAATACCAAGTCCTCATTTTAGAGGTATTATTAATTATTTTAATTCTTATTCACCTACGAACCTAAACCTAAACAGGTCTATATTTACAGCTAATTATATTACAGCTATTATATAAACAGATAGTCTATATTTATAAAAGAGGATGTTGGTATATTTGTATAAATCTTTATTTGCACTCGGAAACCTTTGGACAATTTGCCATAAAAAGCGGTTCACTTAGGTGACATTTCATGGTGAAGGTTTGTGAATCATAAATTTTGTTGTAGCTCAATTGGGTTTCTCCCTAGAAAATCAGAACTTTGTTTACATTATAGCCATTTTATTTTGAACAGATGATTGCTTTACTATACAGGGTGTTCATTAAAGTTGGGGACAAACTTTGAGGGGTGATAGTACTCATCAAAATAATAAAAAAATTGCCTATAAACATATGTCAAAAAATCCTTCGTTTAGCCACTAGCCGCCATTTTGTATTTTATAGAAAAAACTTTATATATAAAGAACTGTTTAAGATACAGAAACCAAACTTTGCTCACATATTTATTGGCCAAAGAGAAAAATATTCTCAAAGTATCATTAAGTTTGCTTTTATATTTTCAAAATGGCGGCGGTTCTTAAAGTTAATGGTTTTTTGTTACTTAAATTAAAATATTTTTAACCACCGTAATTTTGAAAATATAAAAGCAAACTTATTGATAATTTGAGAATATTTTTTTCTTTAGCCATTAAATATGTGTGCGAAGTTTGGTTTCTGTATCTTAAATAATTATTTATATACAACGTTTTTTGTATAAAATAGAAAATGGCGGCTAGCGGCTAAACGAAGGATTTTTCGACATATGTTTATTAGAAATTTTTTGTTTATTTTGATGAGTACTATCACCCCTTGAAGTTTGTCCCCAACTTTAATGAACACCCTGTATATTTTACTCTGATGTCACCGCATACATTGAATTTGAAAGTCGGTTCGCCAATACTGCTTCTTTGGAACTTTAACACACCAAAACTCTTTAAAGGGACCAGATTTAATGTAAAAACTAATGCCTAATTTTATTGTTTTTAATTTTTTTTTTTCCCCCCCCCCCCCCCCCCCCCCCCCCCCCCCCCCCCCCCCCCCCCCCCCCCCCCCCCCCCCCCCCCCCCTTTTTTTTTTTTTTAATTTATTTTTTTTTTTATATTTAACCCCTATTTTTTTTTAAGCAAAAGATATTGAACGAAAATGTATAAGGGAAGGGCTAAAACCAAGGGTTCTGATGTTTTCAACTGATTTGCTATTCAACCATGAACAGCTCCAATTTCCTATGCGACTTGCTTTCGCAATGACAATCAACAAATCCCAAAAATGGAATAGATAATGGTTTTTTTGTATAACTCTTTTTATTGCTCTATTTTGGTATGTTAATAGGAAAAAAGACGAGAAAAAGTCCGTCGGATTTAGCTAGTGACTTAAAAAATCAAAAGAAAAACACTCTTAAACAATAAATAAAGTTAAAACCCATTGCAAACTCACAATGTTCCCACGAGAGAAGCGGTGGTGTGTTGTATGCTAATGGCGTCGTGTATGGAATGACCCAGGGACATTACCCGCGACTCGCTTTTTATACCAATTAGCCCCCCTCACCCCCCCCCCCCGGGGCTCACAAAAAGAATTACATTCCTGCTTACTCAGCGAGTAAACCGTATTTTTAGCTTTAGGGTTGTTTGAAAATATATGACGCATCGTACGTAAAATCCACTTTCAAAAATCAAAGATTATAAATCATAAAAAAATTATTGAAAAATTTAATATGATAACGTCAAAAGTAGGAAATACAGCCTAGTCAAAATATCTCAGGAACCGACAAAATTACATAGGCCAATGTACTATTTTACACATTCAAAAGCTAATATTTAAAACGTTTACACAGATATTTATAACGCTATAGGTAACTAAATAAGTCAATGGGAAAGTAATTGTCTTTAATAGCTGATGACTGTGGACATGGCACAAAGAAAAGTAAATACAAAAAGAAAATAAACCTAGGCCTCCATTTTTTGGGGAGGAGGGGGTGTTAGCAAATTTGTGGAACGCAAAATGTGCAGCGGAAGTGTTTGGATCCCGTTTCCATAGGAACGTTTCCAGAGCTATTGTAATGAATAAAAAGAAATTCCCTTTAGACATATACATGATCTAACCTATTTTCTTCAGGGAAGAAAATACAACCATTTTGAAACAGTGGATGGAGTGTGTTCTATGTGGTATATTGCATACTATATTACACTCGCCTGTAAGATAAATAGTTTAATACCATAAACTTTTTTATTAACCCAGAGGGGGACATGATAGTTTATTTTGTATTTCAGCGTAGTACAAATTGATTAAAATGGTTCATACTCTTGTCAAAAAAATTGTTTTGTGTTTTTAAACTTCAAACAGACAATTTTTGTTGTTTGTTCTAAATTTGTTTGTTGTTGTTTGAATTAGTTAATTGTTATTTAAAATTTATGTTTACCTATAAATGAATTTAGATTTCAGGTTTCAAAAATTGGTGAAACTTATATTAAAGAGACCAATAGGTCAGTAAAAATAGTTCAAATACTCCTATTTGTGTACATATTGATTTTTTAATGTGACAAACAGTATTTTAAACAGGATGAAAGATTTTAGTCAAGGTGGAATAATAAGCTCTGCTATTGTAGACAAAACATATTCAAATTTTCTGTTTTAATTGATAAAAATTGTTATTTATTTTTAAATGTGTTTCCTGACTCAAAACCTTTAGCCGAAAGCATGACAATACTTGTTCGTATATTGTGAGTAAAATTTTCGTATTTTAGATCCCCAAAAGATAGAACTAGAATTTATATTTGAAAATCGATAAGCTATTCACTCGTTGATTCTGTTTGTAGCAAGACTTCGAAAAGTCAAATACGAGAACTAAATATTCATAGGGCTTTCAGCTGCTCTTAACAACCGATTCTGAACAATTTTGCTGCGATATTTGTGTTTTTAAACACGTAGACAGTGTTTAGAACGTACCTAAATGAAACCTAACGTACCTTTCCTTAATCTATGTCCATGTTTTATGATTTTTATGTTAAATCATGATTATTTCAAAAAAATGTACATCAGTTTGGATATCTGTTATTCATTATCCTTTATTGGACTTCTCCGACCCTGTTTTTTTACTAGACAACGTTTCTGGAGGTGAAAAACTCCTGCCGTTTTCAAGTGATTACCTAATAATTTACATAAAAATTGAAAGTTTAAGTCACAGATATTAAGTCAGTAGTTAATTCTACTCTCGTTCTGAGTGCACGCTATCTTGTGTCGACCGCTCGGAGGTGGAGTGATGTGGTTTTTTGTTTCGTTATCAATAAATTTATTTTTTTGCATGATAGATAAGTATACTATTATTGATCACATTCTATAATTAACATCTGTAACCTAAACTTTAAATTTTTAATGTAAATTACTAGGTAATCACTTGAAAACGGGAGGAATTTCTCCACATTCAGAAACGTTGTATAGTTAAAAACATAGACGTGTTAAAAAGTGTAATAAAATATATTTAATAATTAATAACCAATGGCATTATGAATTTTAACGGTTCTGGCTATCTATATCCTATTTATTTACAATGGCTGTACCAACCTCTCAAATTCTCATTTTTAGTTAATTTAATACTAACTCCTTTTGGTTCTGTTATTTATTTAAAATTTGACGTGTTTGCATATATTAGATTAGATTACTTTATTGAAATGGTGACCCGATCACAAGGTAGGTATTTTAAGCCTAGTATGAGTGAGACATAAGTGTAAGATGATTGTGGCATGATCTTGTAGTTTCGTTACTGACTAAGGCTGACAGGTTCCTAAGACAGGACTGTTAAATTGTTAATTAATAGCCTAATAGCTGATGTCATCCAAGGAACCTACAGTTAAACATGTAGTCCGAGCCACTGGCTCTGAATTATGAACTCGTCTAATTATGAGGATGGTCTTTATAGATTAACGTAGTATTCAATAGTGCGGACGTTAATCCACACAAGAGAACACTTCATCCACCGACGATCGCTCACAACTATCCACAATTCGTGACCTCCAAGTGGCTGGATTTCAGGACGACGCCATCGTCCCAATAATTTTTTGTCACCCCCCCCCACCGTACATTTTTCAGTAACCGAATATATTTTCAACTCTTTACTTTGCACCTGCTGAGACAGGTTTCATCATAGTTTTAATATGTATGCAAAGTTGGAATAGAGCTAGAGAAGTTTGTAAGTTATGATAATTTATGAAAATTTGTTATATATTCCCCAAATAGAAATCCGTACTTTTTTGTTTCTATATAAAAGTTCTAAGTTATGAATATTTTTACACAAAGTTTATCAAAGTATCAGCCCAAATAATATTAATCGTGTGGGTTAGTTTTTAGGCAAAAACTTCAAAGTAGTTTTTGGGTTAATTCATTTTGTGTTGGAAGAAACTAGGATAGTAGTTTCTATGCTAATGTAAATGGGACGTTTAATTGTCTTAACACTTAATCCCAACGGAGAAATGTCTGATCCAGGGTCATGTTATGTATTCTCCTTCCCTCCTGTCACAGGATTACAGTTGTTTCGTAAACTATGTTTATTCATAAATATATTACACACTGTACTCACATTATAAACGTAGTATTATTCTATAAGTAAGAAAAAACTATAATATTGACATCAAAATATAAGATACCCTAAAAATAGGTAGGTTTTATTCAATATCTTTCTTTGGATTTTTCTAACGACTCTGTGTTTTTAACTACACAACGTTTCTTGAGGTGGAGAAGCTCCTCCCGTTTTCAAGTGATTACCTAATAATTTACATTAAAAATTGAAAGTTTGTTCACAGATAAATTATATCATGTTGTTATAATATCTGTAGCTTAAACTTTCAATCATAAATGTAAATTATTAGTCACTTAAAAACGGGATGATTTTCTCCACCTCCAGAAACATCTTGTGGTTTAAAACACAGACGCGTTTGAATAGACCAATAAAAGATATTAAATAATTTACTAGCCAATGTCATTATTAGTTTTAAGTAAGTTTGCTGCTATGAGTAACAAAAAGTTTAAATTTTCCAGTATGCATTTTTAGATCTTGACATTACGAAGCTGTATACTAAGTTTTATAACGACATTTCAAATAATACGTGAGATATCAATTTAAAGTTCCCTATAAGTATAAACTTTGAGCACCAAAAGACATCGTACCATATTTACTAGTCTTTATATTTAGTACTGTATTAGCATCTGGGGACTTTTAAAACTAAAAAAACATAGCCACGAGTCTAGTTCTTGTTGTGATATATTTTCCGACTTAGAGTTTCTATAAACAACTAGCTGACCCGGCGAACTTCGTAACGCCCTACAGTAAATACGTGTTAACTTTAAGATTGGCCATGTTCTGAAGTCGAATAGCATTACGACTTCGTTGTGAAAAATTAGATATTCTGGGTTGCGGCATAGTTAATAACAATACTGAATCAATAAGACATACTAATAACATTACCACAAAACAAATAAATCTGAGTGGATTGATTCACAAATTTGCTAATCCAACCTAAAACCAAACAAAACCTAACTTTAATACGGCTTTTATAGGAAAGATATACAACAGCTGATTATTATAATAAACGTAATAATACAAACATTGTAATTATCATATAAACACGTGATTTTAATCAGACAGAAAATAAAAATAAAAATACATAATCCCCCAAAACCGTAAACCATTAACGTGATGAATAAAGTTGTTAATTTTTTACAGTACACATTTACTTCACAGTTTAACATTAATGAATGATTCAGATGGCATTGGATAGTGAAGCATATTGCTAATGGAAGGTAGACCAATCAGCTGTAGCTAAGAAATCAAATGTTTTCATTTTAGACAATTTGTAAACAAACTTACTCTCCATAATGTTAACATTAGAAATTTAAAACGCCATAAAATGGAAACTTATGGGGGTTTCGAAAATATTTTTTCACTAAAACCTTCCCGGACACATATAGAGCACCTTCCTAAAATTTCATGGCGATCGGATGAGTAGTTTGGCAACGCATAAAGGACATACATACAGACAGACATACATACATTCAATTTTATATATAGAGATTTGCTAATAGATCTAGATATATCCTAAAACATTTTTCTTATGTAAGGTTGAGAGATAACAGATAAGATAAGATAAGAGCATCAGTACAGAAAAATCATAAGAGTTTAGAAGTAAATTGTAATTAAATTTTAAACCAAGTTCAAGACGGATCACAAAGGAAGTGTCTGTCCATTTGCACTACAGATTCCGTTAAAGTTTTAAAGTAATTTGTCAAGTTGGCTAGCCTGGCTAAACTTACCTCGTTTCAATGTTCAACATTGTTACGCCTGCCTTTGTTCCTTGATTACTACATTTAAAAGTAAAATATTTCAACACTTCCTTGTGTAATATAAATGTAAAAAAATCAAGAGTCTACCATACAGATGAAATATTTTGTAACAGGGCAAATACGAAGTGTTAATTTTGAGTCATTACTGGTTGTATCATAGTAGTTCATGTATGGCTGAGGTTTAAATCTAAAGGTAAAGTGGTTATCAAGGGAATTATATTATTATATTTTTTTATTCAAGACTAGCAGTAAATCCGTCCTTTGTACGGGTTGAAGGATTCAGTAAAAGAAGAACGATTATCATACCAAAATGTAAACCTGAAATCCTAAACAAATCAGTACAAAAGAATAAATAAATACCCAGCTTTATTATTTTTTGCATTACTTTAGAATTAGAACATTTATAGAATTAATATAATTAGTTATACGTTAACATTACTTTTTAATATAGAATGATTTCGAAATAGGTTTAAAATCTCGGACCAATATAACCTAACTAATGTTGATTTTAATTTGACAGCTGTTTTGAATCATTAAACTAAAGAGATAGCTGATTATTAACAGTAGGTGATTCATTGCAAACTGAAAGCAAAATGCAACTAATATCGTATAAAAAGTGGGGTTTTAAATGCTCGTGATTTAATTTTTAAAAGGCGGTGGACAATTTCAAGCATTGAAAACCCCTTATCTAGAATGTAGAGAATGTATGAAAAAAGTTTTATTGTTGTCATTTGTTCCGTTTTTTTAGAGAAGACGGCGTAAAATGCTTCCTGGAGCGTCAAAGACAGACACAAGTTGAGATAAGACTTGTTTCGACTTCTCTATCGCATGAAACGTACAAATAACTAAAAAATTAATAACTCTGAGCAATATAATGACAAACCTCTAATTTTATTATATAGAAAATAGAATTACAAAGAAATTATTTCTGACAACAAACAAGTAATTATGCATTTAACATTCATAAAACATATTTTTGTACATGTATCAGTCATAGAATTACCATTCTACCTATCTTTATATATTTAATCCTAATTGCATTTGGATTGTATTCTTTACTGTTATAAATTGTAATTTTATTACCTGATTCGTGGACTGATGATTCTAGGTATCAAATGAGGCGACTCTCAAACCGCTTATGATTTTCATAACCAATATTGATAAAAATGTATCACTTAACTTATAAAATTTCTAAATTACATTTACAAAGGCGTTATATTGGACATTAGCATTTTAAGAGTCTGCATCAGTGGTAGCCATCTTGGATTTTAGTCCCGTAAGAGCAATGTTAAATTCTGGCGCCTATATCTCCTTGACCTATTGTCATAAATTAACGGAAGAGGTGTCAAATTAAAGGTATTACAGTCCTCCAGGGCACCACCTTACAGAACTTCTTTCTTTCGCTCTCAATAAAAAAATAATAATGATTTATTTTGTATAATATTCCTGGATTTTTGTTTTTATATCAAGTTAAATTTTTGAACATATGAAAAGGTCATGCCCTTGAGCCACATCTCATCAATGTACTTCCAAAGTTTTACATTGATACTTTGATAATTAACGCCACTACAGACGCCAAAGTGAAGGTATGTTCCGCCAGAATTTAACATTGCTCTTACGGGAAAATTCAAGATGGCTACCACTGATGCAGACTCTTAATTGCAACTTGCAGATACCTTTAAATATAAAAACTAATAGATTTAGTAATGTAAAAATAGCCTCTGAGACCGCGATAAAGTATCGAGTATTTCTAGGGAGTAAGAAGAATGAAAGTGGTGATTGTCATTGTGAGTGGAAGCTTTTAGCTCGTGTTGTTTCGTTAAGTCTGTGAGGAAAACTGACAAGAAAACTAGATCAGCCGAGGGCCATTTCAAACAATGGTGGTCACATTTTTATTTTCCTAAAATTAAAAAGATCCTTCCACAGGCTGTATAAACTAATGTTAGCAAATTAAATAATTTACATTAAAAAAACATATATTTAAAAAAGTCTCAGCACCATTATTTTTGGTTGAAATTATACTCAAATATTTTCTATCAATAAATAGTTAGATAATAACGGTTTATGATTTGTTTAAAGCGTTTGTTACTATACCCCCTATACATTACATGGTGGAATTTAAATTCGATTATAAATCAGAATGCCAAACTCAGGGAAAATGTTATATGATTCGAACCAGACACATCCCTACTCACTAAACCATCAAAACTGAATGATACAACAAAGAAATGTATCTGTTGGATCACAAAACATCTCATTCGTCATAAAATATTACCATTAGATTACCATTTGAAATGGCAAAGTATGAATGAGAAATGATTGTGGGATGATTGTGGCGCGATCTTGTAGTCGTGTTACTGACTAAGGCTGACATGTTCCTTAGACAGGACTGTTAATTAATAGCCCAACAGCCGATGGCAACTAAGGGACCTACAGTTTAACGTGGAATCCGAACCACGGCCTCTGAATTACGAACTGGTCTAATTATGAGGATGGTATTTGCGGATTAACGTAGTATTTAATAGTGCGGACGTTAATCCACATAAGAGAACAATACATCCACTGACCATTGTTACGCATAACTATCCACAATTCGTGACCTCCAAGTAGCTGGATTACAGGACGTCACCACCGTCCCAGTCAATATTTGAATTCTTTGTTTCCTTTGATCAAAGTAGTTCCCTTGAAACATTCACTCATCAGCCATAACCAATCACAGGATATCCCACACAACCTGTCAATTTACTAACCTTGATTTCTTCGACTCTCAAAAATGTCCTTGGCCCATACAGATAACCAGTTCAAATTTATTTTAATTTCTGAGTCTGTTTCAAGTCATGATTCGTTTGTCAAATAGTTTCGTAAATATTGGTGGTAGTTACTGGAAGCTAGCTCTGGTTAGCCTAATGGATGGGTGATGTCCAGTAAAGTGCCTATCGTGGGAACATGGAGAGATTGTAAGCTCAAGGTGAACACCAGGACTCGCTCTCCTTGGTCCTGGAACTCCTAGAGAAGGATTCGACACACTGTAGCTCAAAGGATGTACCTCTCTCTCAGCCAGTGTCATGCCCAGGGTTTTTATCTGGGGTAAATCCCATAAATTTAGTTGACCCTAAACGAAAAATTCGGATTTTAATTAAACTATTTTGATCTCCATGAAACATTGTCTTCACATACCTCCTTGTTACTTGAGCAAAAGGATACGTAACTGACTGATGAACCACCTAAAGTGTGCCTTGAGTTATAAAAAAGAGATTTTCCATATTTTGGTCCTCAAACACACAACACCGATGACATCATTTAAGACAAAACTTCAATACTTATAAAAATTAGAAACGTCAAACAATTTGAAATAAAAGATTTTTATTTCCTTATCGACTTGAACAGTCTAGTAAAACAGGGTAAGCTGAAGAATAACTAAAAATAAAACCATTTAACACATTTTTTTGCTAGATTACATTATTATTATTTTAAATTTCTTTTAACGGTCAACTTAAACGCAAGTTGTTTACAAATTTTTATACATAAAAATGTTGAGCTGTAAATAAATATATGTATATATTTCCAGTTTTATCAAATTATGGAGAATTCATTAAAATTAGTGTCATAAAAAAGCATTTTCATTCTGTGTCACACACTGAATAAGATTGTGGGTTCTGTGACTTACTTACTGGTACACCTTTCTCAAGAACTGTAAGAAATAGGGATTTTCAATTTCCTTTGTATGTACAACTATTTAAAAGCAAACTAAAATACTGCAGTGATTGAATTAAAGATATTAGTTGCTGAGAAAAAAATTTGTATTTAAAAGATGGAAAAAAATATTTTCCAAAAAACCTTAATTTTTCAGCAAGTAAACAAGATATAAAAATAAATCTACTACTGTAGGTTTTACAATACATAAAGAAATACAGATATAAAATTTTAATTCCATATGGGTTATAGTTTCTGAGAAGAGTTTACCTACAGCTCACAAATTTAACATGTCGGAGATAGGGTCTTCCCACTCCCCAGCCAAATTACAAAAAGTGGTTTTAAGTTGGGGCAAGCTCTAGTGTGGTTTGGATGAGTTTAACCGAGTTGTTCTGGGGGGTGTCTGGAGTAGTCCATAAAGTTGTCGACAGTTCTGATGGCAAAGTTGAAGCCTCGGGCTTGGTGTCCTCAGCGACGGGTGGTGAGGGGGAGCGGGGGGGGGCTCAACTGAACAACTGAACATTAATACCCGGGAAAACAGTTTTAAGGATATGAATACTATTAAAGTACGGTAAGAAAAAACTCAACATACCAATATGACTATTCCAACAATTAAAGAATTGAAATAAATATTATCAAAGACTGTTGAATGACCAAGGCGATGGCTATTCGCACGTCGACGTGCGCCGTTACCACACTAATATTATACCATCGATAAATAGTAAAAATCATTTAAAAATCTATATAAATAAAATTAGAGTTTTGTCTGTACATTGCTCAGAATTATTAATTTTCTAGTTAATCTTACTTTTCGTGCGTTAAAAAATCCGAAACCGGTCTTATCTCAATGTTTGTCTGTTTGTCTATGACGCTCCAGGAGGCATTTTACGCCGTCTTCTCCGAAAAAATGGGAGAACTGATTACAATAAAACTTATTTCATGTATTCCCTACATTCCAGAGAAGGTTTTTAAAGGCTCTGAAGTGTCCGCCGACCCTTGAAAAGTAAATAGCGAGCATTTAAAACCCCACTTTTTACGCGATATTGTCGCATTTTGCTCCAGTTTTAAATGGCAATATATATTGACCTACTGGCAATAATCAGCTGTCTTTTTAGTTTAAAGATTTAATAGAAATAAAAACAAACAGCAATTGAATCAATATTAGCTAGTTTATATTGGCCATTGATTTAAACCCATTTCGAAATCATACTACAGTATATTAAAAAGTTATTTTAACGTATAAATAATTATAATAGTGGTATAAATGTTCTTATCTATTTAATTGTAAAGTAATGCTAAATAAATAATAAAGCTGGGTATTGATTTATTTTCTTTGTATTGATTTGATTAGGATTTCAGGTTTACATTTTGGTATGATGATCCTCATTCTTTAAACTGAATCCTACAACCCGTACAATAGACGGGCTTACTGCTTGTCATAAATAATTATACAAAGAACCTAACCTCATCCGAGTACGAAACAACTAACACTTTATAGACGTACGAAAAGACACTTTGAATGACCAAATGACCCTTTCTAGTTAATACGATTTGTTTTGTTTGCTATTACGTTTAATTAATGCATTGTTGTCTTATTTGTTTATTTCTGTTTGAATTGTGTATGCATTGTTATTTATTCCTGGTATTTATCACAGCTACTCCTAAAAATAACTTGTCTAACTGCAGATGTATTTTTTTGTAGAACAAACACATTTTTATCCTCTCGTTTTCTTTTCATACCAGGTCACAGCCGTTGGAATGAAAATTAAAAAAAACTATAAAATTTGAAGAAGAAATAAAAAGTGTAGAAATTTCTGCATGTAAACATATATCAATTAGGTACCTGCTTAATTTTAAAACACACGCATACACATACAATATATTATTATACTTCTTTGTTTACGTAATTATAAGATACAATAATAATACTGTGCTATAATTTTTGTCAAAATAAAAGAAAGTTGTTGACAACGTTTTTCAATAAGAGATTCTTTCCTATATTTACAATTTAAGAGGAATATTTGTACGTTTGTATTTGTATTTATATCAGTAAATAAAAGGTAAATATTTTTGGGAGAATCGTACGTATTCTCCAACTAGGTCATGTTTACTGGAGCTGGAAGCTTTGGGGCTTGGAGTCCGTGTTCGATAATACCCTTTTAACCAACTCTAACAATAATACCCTGGAATACAAACATGAATATCTACTCGAGCAATTTTGCTTACAAAATTACGGAATATAAATTAAAGCAAAAGATACATGTAATAAATTAAATATTACAGTATTGTGAAGTTCAAATAAAAGAACCATTCTTAATCTCCCTAACAGCTACTATTAAAAAACGTATAAAATCGGGAACAGTTTACCATATTTAAAATGTTCGTATTTACTTCCCTGTGGGAAATAGGTTAGATCATGGATATGTCTAAAGGGAATGGTCTCAGTTCATCTAAACAGCTGTTCTTATTAGTAACACCTCAAGTAAGACTGTCAAAGACATTAAACAGCCACATTTATCAGCAATTACTGTTATATAACAAACTGCCTTTAGCCTTAAGAAACTTTTCCCATAACTCTTTTAACACTAATGATATTCAATAATTTATGTGAGTCTGTACGAATTGTATGACCTGTCCTATTGCATTTTTGTAGTGCTTAATGGAAATAAAAGTATTGTCTATTGTCTATTATTTCATATTAAAAATCCAATACAATAGCTCTGGTAGTTCATATGGAAACCTGTCACATATTTTCCATCTTAAAAATCGCCAACGCCCCCCAAGAGCTAACACATATCCATGTCAAAATGAAATTTTTTCCTTAAGGGAGCGTTATAATTGACGTTTACAATGAAAATTAAGTGTTTATTACTAGCTATTATGAAATTTTTGGTTTTCTGTAACAGTTACTAAAATATATATTTTTTACTATATAAGATTAAAAAAAAGATAAATTGGAAAATAGGAATAATTTGTAAAACTCAGTCTATATTAAGATAATACTTTATATAGTATATTTTTAACATAAGTTTGAACCTATTTACTGATGTATACAAATTAATATTTGTTTTATTGGAACATTTTGTTATTTCTCTCTGTAAATTATTAAATTACATGTTTAATAAAGTTTAGAAAAAATGGTTCTGACATCTATAAAAAGTCGGATTTCGGGAGCTCACTACTTTATTTTTAATAGGTTAAAGGTCAGTTAAAACACCCCCGTCGCAGCAGACCTGCGTACCCGGCGTTTTTCCAAATCAATAATTAAAAAAAAATAATTTATGAAAAGTTTTATCATTATCTGTCGATAAATATGAGTTATTTACCTATTCACCGCCATCTTGGAAAAGCGCGCGAAAGCCCACGTGGTACCATGGGTGCCGCCATCTCGATGACGTCATCGGTCACGTGACCAAAATGCTGGCTTCTGATTGGTCAGGGGTTTCTCCATAAGAGCCCATGATAAATCTATTCCCCATAAGAGCCCATGTTAGACCTCAAGTGGGGGCCTTAACTACTCTCCATAAAATTTATATGGGAAAAGAGTATACAAGTTAGCTGCCATGATAAACACATAAACTATGAATTTTAAGCATAAATGGATGGATCTCAACCACATGAAGCTCAAGTTTCATCCAAAAATATACATTGATAAGTGAAATATTAATTTTTCTTTATCCTCCATAAGATTGGATGCATAACATTGGAGCCCCAAAATACAACGAACTTTGTTTAGACTTTATTTATTTATTTATCACTAGTTGATAAATACGGCTTCGAATGACAATTCAATTAGATTAGATTAGATTATTGAAATGGCGACCATACCACAAGGTAGGTATTTTAAGCCAAGTATGAATGAGAGTTGATTGTGGCGCGATCTTGTAGTCTTGTTACTGACTAAGGCTGACATGTTCCTTAGACAGGACTGTTAATTAATAGCCCAACAGCCGATGTCAACTAAGGGACCTACAGTTTAACGTGGAATCCGAACCACGACCTCTGAATTACGAATTGGTCTAATTATGAGGATAGTCTTTGCGGATTAACGTAGCTTTCAATAGTGCGGACGTTAATCCACACAAGAGAACACTACACCCTCCGACCATCGCTCACAACTATCCACAATTCGTGACCTCCAAGTAGCTGGATTACAGGATGACGCCACCATCCCAGTCTACTTATATTTATACTTATATTTATAATACAATACTTATATTTATAAGTTTAATTATTTATTTATTAACTTTATTTACTTTTAAATTGTTTTTTATCATATTGAAACTTTTATTCAAATATCTGCTTAGAATATATCATTATCAGCAGATAAAATATTTGTTCAATAAATAATTGATTCGGTTAACAAAACACAGTAATTACAGTTTGCAAGTAATTAACCCTATACCAACGAGTTTCCAATATACCCTACAAGGTAATATCGTTTAAGCAAAGTCACAGCAATACCAGTTCAAGGTATTGCTTTCTGAAGATCTCTGTCTTTCTCAACTAACTTCAACATTTTAATTAGTTTTCCACAACGATTCCATCTTCTATCTGAAAAGTTCACAGAAGATATGCCAAATCTTATAACTGTCAAAAATTACGAAAAAGTTTTAACTTATTTTATTTTATGTTTTATGTTACCTCATATAAAAAATTAACTTGAAATGAAATACTTTATTAAACATTGACGTAACAATTTAAATCTTTTATTATACTCTACTTACTGCTACCAATATTCAATTTTTAACAGTTAAAAGTCTTATCTTATGTCTTAAGTCTTAAAATATGAAAATAATTAAAGAGTACTTTAACGTTTGACATGGATATGTCTTAACTCTTGGGGGGATGTTGGTGATTTTAAGATGGATATTTGTACTGAAAATGATGAAATTGATGAAAATTGACTGGGATGGTGGCGACATCTTGTAATCCAGCTACTTGGAGGTCACGAATTGTGGATAGTTGTGAGCGATGGACGGTGGGTGAAGTGTTCTCTTGTGTGGATTAACGTCCGCACTATTGAATACTGCGTTAATCCGCAAAGACCATCCACATAATTAGACCAATTCGTAATTCAGAGGCCGTGGTTCGGATTCCACGTTAAACTGTAGGTCCCTTAGTAGCCATCGGCTGTTGGGCTATTAATTAACAGTCCTGTCTAAGGAACATGTCAGCCTTAGTCAGTAAAAAGACTACAAGATCGCGCCACAATCATCTTACATTCAATTTTCATTCATACTTGGCTTAAAATACCTACCTTGTAGTATGGTCGCCATTTCAATAATCTAATCTAATTTAATGTAACAGGTTTCACAAAAACCACTAGAACTACTGTATTGAATTTTTAATATAAAAGAATAAGAACAGCTGTTTATATCAACTAAAAACATTCCCTTTATACATATCCATGATCTAAACTATTTCGCACAGGGAAGTAAATACAAACATTGTTGTTAAGGGTGTTGTAAAGACCTCTATTTTGCACCATTTGATTTCCTTTTTTACATCCTTGAAAACTAGTGGTCACAAGATAGGTGTTTACATTTAAAAATATTCAGTTGTCCAATTTAACCAACCCTTTAACAACCTAAAAAGTAATGAAGTGATATATAAGTTAACGTCAAGGTCTCAAATTTTAATCTCGGACCGTTCAAATTATACCCAGCTGTGCCAGGACATAAAACTCACTATATATTTTAAGTTGGTTCCTGACTGTATCTCGTAACATAAAAGTATTTCAGTATGCTAAAACATATTTTGGTTACTAAGCTATTGATCCTTTCTTCCAGCATATTCTTCACGAAAATTCCAAAATATCTCTACGATATTTCCCACCTCCGGCCCACCCAGGGGGGGGAGAGGGCCAAACGACAATCCGTCCTGATTACTGCGAGGCTGGGACCTTTTATAAATGTTTCTTCGCCAAGTTTTGTCGTGATTACTGTAGATGGAACCTTTCAGCAATGTTGTTAGCTTTAACTACGTTACAGCACAGCCGTCTAGATCACCTAACCAGCTTACAAACCAACCAGAACACTATGTCTTAACATATGTTATACTTTTATAGCGTACAGGTTGTTTTAAATAATTTACAACAATACCCGTAATATTTTTAAATGCCTATCCCAATGGATTTATTAAAGCCTGTGAGATCTCGTAAGTTATAGTAAGGTGAGGCACTGTAACAGTATTAATCACATCTTCCTATTATTATTATCTTTTGAAATGGCGACATACCCAGGTAGGTATTCTAAGTATGAATGAGACAAGAGACCGCACGCAGCACGCTGGCGTGAGTGTAGCGAATGTCATATATACATAAACAAAATTAGAGTTTTGTCTGTACATTGCTCAGAGTTATTCATTTTTTAGTTATTTTTACGTTTCGTGCGTTAAAGAATCCGAAACAGTTTTATCTCAATTTGTGCCTGTCTGTGACGCTCCAGGAGGCATTTTACGCCGTCTTCTCCGAAAAACGGAGGAACTGATAACAATTTCTTATTTCACGCACTCTCTACATCCCAGAGAAGGTTTTAAAAGCTTGAAATTGTCCGCCGCCCTTTAAAAAGTATATCACGAGCGTTTGAAATCCCACTTTTTACGCGATAATAGTCGCATTTTGCTTTCAGTTTCAATGAATTACCTATTAGTAATGATTAGCTGTCTTTGTAGTTTAATGATTTAATAAAAAGGAAACACTACCAGCTGTCATATTAAAATCAATATTAGATCAAACCTATTTCGAAATTCATCTTCTTTAAACTGATTCATACAAGCCGTACAAAGGACGGAGTTACTGCTTGTTAAAAATAAATGAGCACTTTCTACTATCGAAACAACACGTAATAAGCTACATTTTAAAAAACTACGACGAATATCTCAACAAGAATTAAATATATCTAAACAATTTTTAACTGAACATTATGTTGAGAACACATTTATGTTCTGTATTTGTGAAGATTTAAAACGAGTTAAAAATCACGGTATGAGAATAAAAAAATATCTGTAGGAAGTGAGATTAAAAAAAACTCCACTACAAGAAGTAGTCATCCGGGTTATACTAACATTTATTCATATCACAAAAAAGATAAGACAGTTGCACTAAAGGAAAACTTGGTGTTTCATGCAAATGCAGACGTGAGGAGAATAGAGGCTTGGATCTGTGTAACGGTATCTCACGGCATCTGCGAGATATCATATATTCTTTCCATCTTCATACATTTTTAGAACCAAGATCATATCAGGGGTTCCTTCTATTTATAGAACCTGAGAAATCCATACTGAGCGAGGTTAGAAAACGTACACTTCAAGTTTGATAAATTTTGTTCTTTAAAGAAGATACTTACAATATTATTTTTCAACTTTCCACTTGTTCATTGTTTGAAATTTTCTCTTGGAATTTTATTGGGAACATTTTCCATCAACAATGGTAAAAGTATCACGAAATTTTGGATCTAAAATCTGATCCCGTTTTCAGGTGTACTGAAACCTAGAATACGACAACATAAGTACAAAATATGGAGTTGAAACGAGCTGAGTTGTCAGCTTTTTACTAACCTAATCTAGATAATATACTAAACTTGTTATGTTATGGGTTCTAGCTTACCTCCAGACGGGATACGATTTCAAATCCTGAAACGTTGTAAAACTCTTTTTTTACTGATCGTGATGGAAAATTCCTGAGACTGGGACCGTGGCGTGTCCTGTAATCCAGCTACTTGGAGGTCACGAATTGTGGATAGTTGTGTGCAATGGTCGGTGGGTGAAGTGTTCTCTTGTGTGGATTAACGTCTGCACTATTGAATACTGCGTTAATCCACAAAGACTATCCTCATAATTAGGTCAGTTCGTAATTTAGAGGCAGTGGTTCGGACTCCTAGTTTAAAACTGTAGTTCTTTTAGTTATGCCATTTACTGTCGGGCTATTAATTAACAGTTCTGTCTAAGGAACGTGTCAGCTTTCGTCAGTAACAAGACTACAAGATCGTTCCACGATCATCTTACACTCATATTTTCTCATTTGTACTTAGCTTATATAATACCTACGTTATTAAGTCGCCTTTCAATTGGTAATCTAATCTAATCTAATGGCAATCTAAATAACAAATCAAATACAACTGATTTTAAACTTAAAAAATTAAACATGAAAGAAAATGTTCATTGAAAAAATTGTAATTTTTATTTGAGGTAAAAACCAGCTGCATTATTATATTTTTTACTGGATATTTATATTCTTATTGAAATTGACATTTACAAAAATAATTATATGTATGTTATATATATATTGAAGTAAGATAATTGAATACTTTTGATTATTCAAGTTGGTACTCCTGGAAGTAGGAAGTTGGTTTGTAATTAAAATTTTTACTAACTTGATTACTTGAAGCTGTTGGTTAAAATGAAATGGCTGTATGTAGAAATTACATAAAAAGCCATCTAGGAGAAATCTGGTACAGATGGATGGATCCCTATTAAGGATATCCATTAACCAGCCTTTAGTCGTCAAATCCAGTATAAATCAAGTAAGACTGTTCCTTATTTTACAGTAAGACCAGTTACAATTATAAAAGGAATATTAATTATCAATTAAGAATATTACAGATTTTACAGTGTTTAATTTAAATACCTGGTTGTAAGATAATTTCTAAATTCAAGATTTCCCTTAATGGCTGCTATAAAAAGGGAGTATAATTTATTCTTAAGCTACATTCAGTAGCACCATAGACTTAGTATCAAACAGTATACATTATACAGTAAACAACAAATAGCTGCAGTATGAGATGCAATAAAACATCAATCTACGCTATAAAAGCAACTGAAGTTATTCACATAAAACATACGAGTAAATAAACTGAACAAACCGTTCTGTTTATTTTATCCTCTGACGTGAAAGGAAAAAGTTAGTCACAATCGTTTGTAGAAACAATAACACATCTCTTTACATTGTATTCACTGACTTTCTGTTTGTGATGTATGCAGTTTGGTCCAAATAATTGCATTCTCCCATCTATATTGTAGTACAAAATTATTTTTTTCAAAATTTTACATATCAGTATTGACATAACATACATCATATCATGGATAAGTCTTAGCTCTGAGGGGGATGGTGTTGGTGATTTTTAAGATGGAAAATATGTAACAGGTTTCCATAGAAACCACCAGAGCTATTGTAGTGAATTTTTAATATAAAAGAATAAGGACAGCTGTTTAGATTAGATTAGATTAGATCATTGAAATGGCAACCATACTACAATGTAGGTATTTTAGGCCAAGTATGAATGAGGATTGAATGTAAGATGATTGTGGTGCATGACATGTTCCTTAGACAGGACTGTTAATTAATAGCCCAACAGCTGATGGGAACTAATGGACCTACAGTTTAACGTGGAATCCGAACCACGGCCTCTGAATTACGAATTGGTCTAATTATGAGGATCGTCTTTGTGGATTAACGTGGTATTCGATAGTGCGGACGTTAATCCACACAAGATAACACCATATCCACCGACCATCGCTCACAACTACCCATAATTCGTGACCTCCAAGTAGCTGGATTACAGGACGTCGCCACCGTCCCAGTCATGTCCCTTAGTTTAGTGAAATTATTACATTTAGACATATCCATGATCTAACCTATTTCCCTTATGGGAGTAAATACAAACATTTTTTGTTTTGTTTTGGCCTGGAACAAAATTAATGTGCGTTTGGGGTTTTTACTATATCTTCTTTACTGTGTCTATGTTCTTATGAAAGAGCAGAGAACGATTGTCCTACTAACACTATTGGTATGTTGTTGATTAGATTTTGTACATATATATACATAGCCACAATATCTCCTTATGTGTGTTTGTTTTATTTTACATTTGTTAGTTCTTTAATTATTATTTTTGTCTACAACTAAAACCTATTTAAAACGGGGGAAATAAAAAATAAAAACTATACTTCCCTTTGGAAAATAGCTTAGATGATGGATATGTCTAAAGAGAATGTTTTCAGTTCCTTTAAAATAGCAAGCCTTATTACCATATGACGTCACATCCGTTGCAAAATTCGCATGATGCGAATCGCTAACACTCCCAGAGATTAAGATAGCCATGACAAAAACATATGTTCAGTCATAAGCTTCAGTCAAGGAAATAACACAATAGGTAAGCTATCCCCTTTAATATTCTTATAGCGGTGCGAGCGGCGTTAGGGACAACTGAAATCCGCTAGGTCGGCGCTAGTGTCGCTTATTCGTTACGCATATGTGATTGTTTCATGCAAGATTCCTGTGTGACCTGTTTAAGATAACAATTCATTTTTTTGGACATTTTTAACATTTTTAGACCTCCAAAGTAACATATTTTATAACATTATCCGATCAAAAATATAGAATTAGGTATACAATAATTTTTTGTATTAAACGATTTTTTTCTTATTTCACAATTGAAAAAAGTATGAAAAAGGTATGATATTCATCCTCGATCCCAAAATTTCAGCTTAAATGCATAAGTAGCTTTCCCACACTCCTTGCATGAAAAACGCCAAATTTCTACATTAATCACCCAGTAACTCGAAAGGGTTTCCCAAAAAATTATGCCAAAGCATATTTATGATAAAAACAATATATACACGTTGAAATTATGTTCTTACCATTCACACCATCCAATATAACCCATTTAATCCATCTTTTCAAGCCCTGAAATGGAAAGTTTGACAACCTACACTAACATTTTTTCACATAGAAGACAAAGGACAGAAACACATATAACATACCATCACATAAATGTTTAATTGAACAAGAAAATGCCACAACTTAAGAATCACTCTCAATCATTTTTGTAATAGTATTGCCCTTTCTAATCATCTTCCCAGTAAACTTAAAAATTATTTCATTTACTTCCCTGTGGAGAATGTTTAGATAGATATGTCTAAAGGGAATGTTTTCAGTTCATCTAAACAGCTGTTCTTATTCTTTTATATTAAAAACTCAATGCAATAGCTCTGGTATCTTCTATGGGTAGCTGTCACATATTTTCTATCTTACAAATCACAAACACCCCTCCAGAGCTAAATCATATCTATTTCAAAAAAATAAAAGATTTATGCAGATATAATGTCAAGTGAAAAGGGTCTTCTTAGAGGAGTGTTTTACGGTATTAAGAACTTCTTAAATGTGAAGTATATTTAATCATATGTTTTAGCCTACCTACATTAAGACCTAAATGGTGACCAATGCTTATGAAATTTATTGTTTGCTGTGAATTAAAAATTGATTGATTTATTGAAATAAATTTTATTTTATAGCAAAATTATACTAAGCGCATTTATACCGTAATTAAATTTAACTGAAGCAGTTTTTTTCAAACTTTTAATCATCCGTTGCACTATATTGAACTTGGAAACACGACGGGGTTTTCCTGGCATAGAGACAGCTGATTATTCCGGACTTTTCAATTAAGTTGTCCCCGAACTAAACAATTCACTCTATCCCATAGCCAACATCGCTTCATTATACTTTTAAATATTTCTTTTTATCCGATATATATTTAACTAAAGTTTTCAACACTAAAAAACATTTTACAAGAACCGTACATTGTCCACACAAAAATACATTTTTGTGGAAAAATTATTCCGAAAAATTAAAATAATTGAATATTGAAAAATACACAATATTGCTCTCATATCTATTACCGGTAATTATCTTAATAATAAACTATTAAATGTTCCCTATCAGTAAATAATCTGCTGATGTAAAATCTATTTGGTAAATTGAATGTAAATATTGAATAATGATAGTTTTTGAAATTTTGACGCATTAATCAAAATTTACAAGCTCTGAATTCAAAAATGTCAAAACCTACGTCATTCTTAATCTTAGCTGTATAGGTAAACACGAAGTTTTAACATTTTAATAATTAAAATTAGTTTTAGGTAATAGCTAACCTGAAACGACGTGAAACTATGTTTTTTTTAAATCGTGAATCGTTAAGGAAAATGTATGAAATACAAATCTAAATAATATTAATCCACCATCACCAATGATGAATTTCAAGCAAGGATTAGTAGAATCAGTTTATTTAATACTCAACATAACGGGTTTAAAAGATTCTTTTGGAATTTCCATATAAGCCCAGAGCGTATCGGAGTGGTTCTACGCCCCCGTACACTAGTCCGACAGTGGGCGAATAACGGTACCTAATTATACAAATCAGCTGATTGGCTGATCAGCTGGAACGCGATCACTTCCTAGGTGGACAACTGTGAAGGTCACCTTTGGAGGTCTTTGGTAATGATCAATCTAGATTCGTTTCCTGTGCACTGGGAATAAGGACCTTGTGAAGTGAGAACATTTCAAAATACACGAGCTTATTATAAAGACGTGGTCAATGTGTGTTGTTTTTAAAATAAATCTACAAAAAATAGAGATTTGTCTGTACTTTTCTTAGAATGATAGTATTTTTGTTGTTTTGTAACCAATAAAATCAGAAATTGGTCTTTTCTTAATTTCTGTCTGACTTACGTAACGCTAAACCAGGTCTTTCTGTAACACTAAACAAGGTCTTTCTGTAACACTAAACAAGGTCTTTCTGTAACGCTAAACAAGGTCTTTCTGTAACGCTAAACAAGGTATTTCTGTAACGCTAAACAAGGTATTTTTGTAACGCTAAACAAGGTCTTTCTGTAACGCTAAACAAGGTATTTCTGTAACGCTAAACAAGGTATTTTTGTAACGCTAAACAAGGTCTTTCTGTAAGGCTAAACAAGATATTCCTGTAACACTAATCGAAAGGTCTTTCTGTAACACTAAACAAGGTCTTTCTGTAACGCTAAACAAGGTATTTATGTAACGCTAAACAAGGTATTTCTGTAACGCTAAGTAAGATCTTTCTGTAACGCTAAACAAGGTCTTTCTGTAACGCTAAGTAAGATCTTTCTGTAACGTTTAACAAGGTATCTATGTAATGCCAAACAAGGTATTTCTGTAACGCCAAACAAGGTCTTTCAGTAACGCTAAACAAGGTATTTCTGTAACGCCAAACAAGGTATTTCTGAAACACTAAACAAGGTCTTTCCGTAACGCTTAACAAGGTCTTTCAGTGTGGCTAAAAAAGGTCTTTCTGTAACGCAAAGCAAAATCTTGTTGTAACGCTAAACAAGGTCTTTCTATGACGCTAAACACTTTACATTTCGGTGATGGTTTTTTGTTTGGCCTACTTTAAACTGACCCACGGCACCATGAAAATAAGATAATGATTCTTAAAAACCCATTAGTAAGAAAATTATACGTATTTGTTTAAGTTCTACAGAACACATGATTTATAAAAGTGGTTTATTTATGTATCCTGATTTTAGTCATAACAACGATTTTACTGTATTTGCGTTTGATACACATTATCTAACATTATTAAATTTGAAAAAAGTGTTGGATATTTACCAATAAAGTGTAAAAATTGTTTTATTTCCAAACACCGTTATGCAAGAGAGTTTACGTTGTTATGCAGTACGGCAATGCGCTTGCCAAGAAATAAATTGAATTGAATTGAATCCCGTTTGAGACTCACCTGCTAGTTTCGTTCATACTGTTGGAACAGTTTTACAACTTTACTTTGGAAAATGGTACTTGAAATTAAAAAAAGATTAGACACTTTACGAAAGGTTAGCTAATAAGTTTTACTCTTACTTTATACAGTGTGTGAAAAGTCTTTTCACTTATATGGTAAAAAAGTTAGTTTTATTTACATTTTTACCATCCCAAAGGGTTATTTTGAGGGGGAGGTGTGGGAGTAAAAATTAATAAATAAATACCTCTTAGCTTGAACACCCCTAGGTTAAAAACACAACTTTATGTATCATTTTATAAGGCGTAATAATAAAGTGGTGCATTTAAAGGCAAGTAATAATGAAGAAAGAAAATCATTTTTTATTTAAGGATTGCAAGATATAAATTGCTGACTACATCCAATGAGTTTTTAAGTTAATTCATAAGTTGTAATATGCCGCGGAATAAGTTAATTAATGACCTATAAAAGTTAATAGTGTATAATGTAGTTACAGAACCTAACAGAATGTAAAAACTCAAAACATTTTACAGAGCTTAAACTATTCAATACTGTATCTTAACATCGGTACGAACATTACGAAGGTTTCAAAACAAAGTTCTGTACATTTTAACTCATAAAAAATATAAAAAAATATTTTTCTACCTTTGAAAGGGTAAAATCTCTAAAAATATGTATACTCCGTTCATAGATACCAATAAAGATTTCATAACACCTTAAGACATTTTTTAACTGAATTTATTTACTTACTAAGTCTTCCACCAGTGGAGATACATACCTGTGGACAAAATACAACATTTAAAATTGTTTAGTTTCTTTATTATTCTGAACAGTATTACAATTATATTGCAAGTTAAATTTAATGTAATTAAATATTATTTAAATAATTAATGACTGCGACAGTGGCAACGTTCTGTAATCCAACTACTAGGATGTCACGAATTGTGGATAGTTGTGAGAGATGGTCGGTGGATGTAGTGTTCTCTTGTGTGGATTAAAGTCCGCACTATTGAATACTACGTTAATCTGCAAAGTCTATTTTCATAATTAGACCAATTCGTAATTCAGAGGCCGTGGTTCGGATTCCAAGTTAAACTGTAGGTCCATTAGTTTCCATCGGCTGTTGTGCTATTAATTAACAGTCCTGTCCAAGGAACATGTCAGCCTTAGTCAGTAACAAGACTACAAGATCGCGCCACAATCATCCTACACTCAATCCTCATTCATACTTGGCTTAAAATACCTACATTGTAGTTTGGTTGCCATTTAAAGTATATAATCTAATCTAATTAAAGTGGGTAATAACCTTAAATGTATTCACAGCGGGACCTATACTGCTACTGCTAGCTTACTGCCCTGTTACACAGATATAATATTATACTGTTATACTCTTATACTGCAACTAGCTTCGTTCGCTGGGTTTTTTGCCCCTGTGGTTGTTGTTGGCAGCCCTTAGTAATTATGATACAGTTAATGCGGTGAAGTGATGTGCGTTTGAAATTTCATAACATTACAAACTAAAATAACGTAACGTGACGTAAGTCACAGTTATAAATGTTTAAACTGTTTGGTCACTCACATAACCTTAAAACCAAAATGTAAACAAAATAAAAAACTTAAACAAATGAAAGTACTTCAATCTATGGTGTATATCTTCAATTAAAAGATATAGTTAAAGCAATCAGCTGTTGAAAAGAAAATAGTTATAATTTAAACATAGTTCTGTTTCCATAGTATGGGATCCTTTTTGGGCTTCTAGGGAGAAACCCAATTGAGCTACAACAAAATTGATGATCCATAAACCTTCTCCATGAAATTTTACCTAAGTGTACCACTTTTCATGGCAAATCGTCCAACAGTGTCAGAGTCCATAAACTTCAAACATATAAATACATATACAAACATCCTCTTTTATAGATATAGACGATAAGGTTATTTAGGTTTAACTTTTCACACTTATTTACGTCTAGTAACGTAAACTCTAACTGAACTAAGACAAAAGTCTTACACACGGAAGAAATGACTTCAAGTCAATTTTCTTTCTTGTTAGGCGCATCATGAGATGGAGGCGGACAGTCATAAATGACAAAGACCGTAGCCAAGTAGCTATTATAGCCTGATGCGCACGTAATTCGATGTGAAAATTGCAATTTAGCTGTGAATAGGCACCTGGATTGGTCGATTGATCGGAGTTTTATTCGACGACGAGTTAAACTTATTGAAACCTTTTGAAAAGTAGTTTATTTCCTAAATTAAGAATCTCATTATTACTATGTCCCACTTATACGATAGTATATGGAGAAAGTATTGTTTTCGTCAAATATTTTTAATTTGAGTAAAGAGTCGATATATCCGTTTGGCTCCTGAATACAAAAAGGGGGACTCGATTTCTATCTTTTCGTGTGTGCGTATGGATGTGTACAGAGGCACAGTCAGGTATATTTTTCATTTCTGTTAATTTTTGATTTTTAAGGGTAGTTCACCCATAAAAAAACCTCAAAAAACGTGAAAAATTCAAATTTCTCAAAAATGGCTTAGACGATTTTGATTAAAATTTAGAACTTTATTGTGCATAGAGTACTAAATAATATGACACCACCAACATGTCTGTAAACATGTTGATGGTAACCTAAAGTTATAAGCTTTTAAATGTCAAAAAGTCAACTTGTTAAGTTTTCATTTTTAAGTTAAACCAGTGTAAAAGCTAAACAAATGAGTATTGATTCGTCTACATAATCACTATAGACTATCACTATAGACCACAATAGTACGTTGTCTGAGAGGGTCCAATGAAATTCAGATGGAGAATGTTAAAAAATAAATTTATTCCTTATTTCCCAACCTTTTCCCACGAAACCTAGTATGCAGTGTAAAGTCGCATCACCCAAAACAATTCATTCAAAAACTTTGGTAATATGGGGGGGGGGTTATGCCCCCAAATATCTAGTTATTAATTTAACTCTTCTATTTCTTGTTATTCGTTTAAGGAATTTCATGATTATTTTTGAAATAGTAAATTTTTAAATTCTGTTTATATCAAGTTTATAGAATATTTTAGTTTTATTAAAAGTTGTAGTCTTTAGATTTTTTTAACGGGCAAAGTATGTGTCAGTCCACTGATACCGTTTATTTATTTTGCTATTTTTCATGTCGTTAATACACTGCTTACTTAAACCCTGAATATTACCATTGATTAATCTAAATTTTAACAATGCTTCTCTAAAGTTTTTTAAGTATTTAATTTATTATAATCGATAAATATAATAAAACATTGGAGAGTATCTTTATACTTTTCATAAAGTCGGAAGTTCTAACTTTCGAGTGATGGATCCGCTCAATTTGGCGTTGGACTTAAGCCAAAAACGTTTCAAAATCAATGGCAGCTCCTCCCCAACTGTGTTCCCAGAACATTAGACTCGATGTCTACACTATGCTGCTATGCTACTATAAAGTTCCCCTGCTATACTTTTATACTGCTTTGCTGTAATAATGCTCTACTGCTAAACTCCTACCGGTCTACTATACCTTGCTATACTGTGACGGAGGTGTGTTCTAAGATCCAACTAATTCAAGATTACGAATTGTAGATAAGATTATAGATCATAACACAAGGTAGGTATTTAAAGCCAAGTATAGAGGATGAGTGTAAGATGATTGTTGGCGCAATCTTGTGGTCTTGTTACCAACTAAGGCTGACATGTTCCTTAGACAGGACTGTTACATTAATAGCCCAACAGCCGATGACAACTAAGGGACCTACAGTTTAATGTAGAGTCCGAACCACTGTTTTAATTATGAGGATGGTCTTTGTGGATTAATGTAGATATTCAAAAGATAGTTATGAGCGATGGTCGGTGGACGTGATATTCCCTGTTGTAGATTAACGTCCGCAATATTGAGTACTACTTTTATCCATAAAGAACATCCTCAGAGGAAAATTTCTGGTTCGTATCCAACATTAAACTGTAGGCATTAATGAACTATTTTGTTAGTCTTAATATTTATAAAAAATAGTTGGTCCACATCAATTTCATAATGTAGGTAGGACGGTCTATAAAAGTCGATGTTATGTACAGCCACCAGTAAGGAAGTATTTGTATGGATCAGAAAGCCCGGAATAGACTCTTTGACAGCTTGTGTCACTCATAAAGGGAGAGGGAATCTCCCTAAGCCATTCAAAAAGTATTACCATACCTAGGGCCTGTGCGGTGAATTAAAGACGGCGAGATACTTTGGCGGAGTGAGTAACAAAAGTAAGCCAGAGGTGACCGCTCATGATCTGACAGGAGTCGGTAGCGACTGGGACCATGACGTGTCCTGTAATCCAGCTACTTGGAGGTCACGAATTGTGGATAGTTGTGAACGATGGTCGGTGGATGCAGTGTTCTCTTGTGTGGATTAACGTCCGCACTGTTGAATACTACGTTAATCTACAAAGACCATCCTCATAATTAGACCAGTTCGTAATTCAGAGGCAGTAGTTCGGATGCTACGTTAAACTGTAGGTCACTTAGTTACCAACAGCTGTTGGGTTATTAATAAACGGTCCTGTCTAAAAAAAACGTCAGCCTTAGTCAGTAACAGTCAGACTACAAGATCGTGCCACAATCATCCTATACTCATTTCTCATTTATACTTGGCTTAAAATACCTTCCTGGGTAAGTTGCCAATCAGTTAAAAGTATAAAGTATACTTACTTATTAAGTGGTTCCTTTCTAACAACCTGACTTACTGGGCTTTGACTTACGTTAAGCCGTTCAGATCCCATGTTAAACTGTGGTCGCTCTGATGCTATTGGCTTTTGGGCTATTAATTTAAAGTTCCGTCCATATCAGCCTTAGTCAGTAACAAGACTACAAGATCGCACCACAATCATTTCTTATTCATTTGGCTCAAAATACCTACCTGGCATTGAATACTGCATTACCAGTCTACTGCGTCACAGCCATACTGCTCTACTGAGTGAGAGCAAGTTAGTGCAAAAGCTGTTTAACTTATCAACTGCTACGAACAGACGGCGGAACTAATTTATCGCTCAACTAGTTCAAAGTGTATTTATCAACTCTGAGATGTACTCTTCTGATTCTTACGTAGATATTTAAAATAAGTGGCTTCTTTGTTTTAGATAAGACAAATCTTGTGAGATTATTATTCTTTTCCACCTGACTTAGATTTTGGATTTTAGATTCAATCAATTGAATTGTTAATGGTTCAGTTTTAATTAGGATATAAATGTTAAACACATAATTACATGTTTTATCCAACCGTATCTATCAATTTGTTTAAAAATGTTTTAAGGGAATTCATATTGGTTTTGGGTGATGTGATACCATACTCGTTTGTTTTTAAAACCTTTAGTTTATAGTCTAATTTGTGTGTAGTTAAAAGACAATTCATTTTAAATTACATGTTTAGTTGTACACAGTTAACTATTTAATACTAACTTTAATTTTACTAGTTAAACTATTTTGATATTTTTCCATAAGAAGGTTATGTAACCTTATGTTACATGGTTATGTAACCATGTAAAAACACTTTTTCACTATCGATTTTTTTCTGATACAAAAATTCCTTCATGAATTGCAACTGAACAATATAATATTTAGTTGTATTACCATGAATTGAAACAATATTACGTAATATAGAAGAGACGTTAATTGTAATAAGTTAATTTTCATAATTTGTTAGTGAAATACAATAATTATTAAATGATTCTACCAGTTGCAAAACTCGTTAACTTCATTTATTAAAAATTCCTTTAATTACAAAAAACTATAGACTATAATTATATTTTCTATATACCAACTATTAATACTGATCAATTTCCTTTTGTGGCAACTTCAATGCAACCTACGTTGATTAAGGCCGTAATACATAGTTGTAATTATAAACCACATTATTTCAACATCAACGTATATTTTATTCAATAAAAATGAACCATTTATGTTTTAATTGAATGCAGTTAGTAATTAACAATGAATGTATATTCGTTGTTTTAGAATTCACGCTGTTTCATAACACGCTGTGTCCTGTAATCCAGCTACTTGGAGGTCACGAATTGTGGATAGTTGTGAGCGATGGTCGGTGGGTGTAGTGTTCTAGTGTGTGGATTAACGTCCGCACTATTGAATACTAATTTAATCCGCAAAGACCATCCTTATAATCAGACCAGTTCGTACATTTAGAGGGAGTGTTTCGTATTACACGTTAAACTGTAGGTCCCTTAGTTGCCATCAGCTGTTGGGCTATTAATTAACAGTATTGACTAAGGATTATGTAAGTTTTAGTCAGTAACAAGACTTCAAGTTCGCGTCACAATCATCTTACACTCATTTATAAATCCATACTTGACTTAAAATACCTACTTGGGTTGATCACTATTTCAAAATTCTATCCAATCTTCCTCCATATACTATAAATAGGGAGAGAAATTTAAAATAGACTCAATTAACAAAAGTATTTGTAATGCTGTAGCAACGTCGTTCATTCAAACACGCATATTGGATACTTTTATACTAACATTTATTGTTCCTGTCTAAGGAACGTGTCAGCCTTAGTCAGTAACAAGACTACAAGATTGCGCCACACTTATCTTACACTCAATCCTCATTCATACTTGGCTTAAAATACCTACCTTGTGGTATGATTGCCATTTCAATAATCTAATCTAATCTACATTAATAATCATTTATCTGTAGTAGGAAATACAAGTGAGAAATGATAAAAACATACAATGACTCAAATAAAATGTTTAATTTTCTTAAAATTATAATGAAGTGATACGGGGCGAAGTCCTTAGGCAATGCCTAGTTAAATGATGATTTAGCATTCAACATGCATCCATTTTGAATAATCACTGCAAAATAATGTTTCAAAACGTGGGTTGGAATACGATTCACACGTATTTGGTATGTTTCGGAAATTTATTCTCCTGTACATCAGGAGTTTCGTGTAAGCCCTTCTCGCTATTCATGGATGTAAGGAAATCCATCAGTCTTGCCTAGCATCTCTTTCATCACTGTCACAAAAATACTTAACTTAATTCAAGACGATTGAATGACGTGTTTTAATATGTTAGACCAATTACGTAGTTTTATATTCAGCACTTTCTTATTTAAGTCATGAAAAATTGAAATAGATAAACCTTATTAGCGAATGTCCAGAAGCTATTGTAGGTCTTATGGCAAGAATTAAGCCCGGGATCATGTTATTTTTTCATATTTATGTGCCAGAGGCCAAAATAAATTGTCGTTAAAAATTGTATATATTCCATTACATAATCCAGCCATATCGGTCAATAAAACAGGGTGTTTGGGGGGGAGGGAGTTTGTACTAAAAAATTGGGGGGTTTTCGTTGTTAATGTGTGATTTAAATAAAATTTTCAATTTTATCTTTAACCATTTGAATCATCTTAAAAACTAAACAATCTAGTTCCTTAAAGTTTTGCTATATCGCTAATGGGTACCGAAATATTAAAAAATCTGAACACAGAACGTTGTATTTTGGGGCTCCAATGTTAATCTTATGGAGGATAAGGGAAAATTTATATTTCTATTATCAGTGTATATTTTATTATTATATATCTTCATGTGGTTGAGATTCATCCATTTATGAAATTTTTACGCTAGAAATGACTACTTTCAGTGTTCCTTACAGCAGCAAACCTGCATATTCTTTCCCATGATAATTCATTGAGAATAGGCAAATAACTCATATTTATCGACAGATATTGATAACACTTGTCAAATATTATTATTGAATTGGAAATTCGCTGAGTACGCAGGTCTGTTGCGACGGGGGTATTTTATTTATGGTTATACATGAAATTAACGACTTATAGAAAAGCGAAAGGGTCTTTAATGCTAAATAGTAAACTTTAAACATTTCGAAATATGCGTAAGATAAAGTTGGATAAAAATTATGATTGTGCTTAAATAAACAAATTGAACGACCGTTTTTAAATCCTGGAACTAACTAGTCTTGGAAGAACAAATGGTGAGGTTATCCATCAGGTAAGCCGTCGTGAATTATTGAAGCCAATTTCCGGCGAATGTTCACCGGAAGCGCATTCAACCGGCAGCGGCAGCGCAATCTGGGGATCTTGATTACAATTATTCTTATCTCTGCAATTTGGATGCTGTAACTGTAGGATTATGCGACAGATAGGAGTAAAACTTATCCCTAAGTAGCTATTATATTTTCGCACGGTTGGTAACAATTATACGGTTCTTTGAAAAACGTAAAAGATTATTAAAAGATTGGAGAAATGATGGGCATCTACTAGCCTAACGGTTAGCGTCTTGGACTTTGGTGCAAGAGGTGACGAGTTCGATCCCCGGAATGGCCACAAAATTTAGATAGGAATTCCATGAAATAAAATAGCGTACTTCGAGACTACATAGCTTAACATGAACCTGCCATTGGCAAAACAGTATAAAAAAGAAGAAATGATTCTATCAATTATCACTCAATCAACCAAAACTCAGTAAGGCTTTCTGTGCACTTTTGGTTTTACCGAATCTGTTGATTACCGTATCAGGTTCTGAGACACATATATGTTGCTTACTTTTATTCACTCATTTCCTATGGTTTAATCTTTTAGGGGAATTCTCCCACTGCATCACAGGTTTTCGTGGCCCAGAAAAAAATCAGATTGATATCAGGTGCTAGTCCCAGAGAATCTTGCAGACAGCACTTCCAGAAACTCAAAATTTTGCCTCTTCCTTCTATGTTTATCTTTTAGAGTTTTTTGTTTGTTAAATCCAATCCTAACCAATTTTCAAGAGAAATCATTTGCATAGCCACTTCACAAGGAACAATTCTATTTTACAATATCCGACCCATAATACATGAAAGAGTCTTTGTAAAATATACTTCATATGCCTGCTCCAAGATATTTTATAATTTCTCTCCACTCTTGAAAAACTAGCATTTAATTTCCCTCTTCAAAACGCCATCTATAATGTAAAAGACTTCCTCTCTCATCCCACAAGAAGGACATTATGATTTTTTTCAGTACATTTTGTTCATGTTCAATCTATTTATAAGTTTATTTTATGTATTCTATCTTGATTGCACTGTATTGACATTTATCACCTGTTACTGTAGCTGTGCTACAAAACTTTGTAACGTTTTGTGATAGTAAATGAATAAATAAATCAGTTACAGAATAGAATAAAAGTTCTGTTTTTGTTGTAATCATGAAATAAGTTTTTTAATATTTATTTTATTCGGTATTTTAAATAATTATTTTTATCAGTAGTCGGCACCGATATGCTTGTTCAATATTTTATACGGAAGAATAATGAATCAAATTTACTTGCCTCTAATAATCTTTGAATTTCCACTCCACCAGATTGTTATTTTTTCTGACTTACCGACCAGACTAAATTCTTGGAATGATAACAAATTGAGTAGCTACTGCCTTGGGGGTACACCATACCTGTAAACAAACATTACCATTAGAAATCTATACAATAAATGTTAGTATAAAAGTATCCAATATGCGTGTTTGAATAAACGACGTTGCTACAGCATTACAAATACTTTTGTTAATTGAGTCTATTTTCAATTTCTCTCCCTATTTATAGTATATGGAGGAAGATTGGATAGCATTTTGAAATAGTGATCAACCCAAGTAGGTATTTTAAGTCAAGAATGGATTTAGAAATGAGTGTAAGATGATTGTGGCACGATCTTGTAGTATTGTTACTGACTAAGGCTGACATACTACTTTGACAGAACTGTTAAAGCTATATGTCCAACAACTAATAGTCCAACAGTCAATGACATATCTAAGGCATATCTACAGGTTAACCTGGAGTCCGAACCACTGCCTCTGAATTATGAACTAGTCTAAACATGAGGAGTGTATTTGCAGAAGGGGACCTTTCCCATTAATTCACCAACACTACTTTTTTGGATGATTCCGTTAGTTCATCACCACTTGCGATATAATATATACAGTAAAACATTTCGTCATGAGTATTTAGGAGTGATTTGTTCGGGTTTATCTGCAGGCTTAAAACACCGACCTCGTTAGATTAAATTAGATCATTGAAATGACCATTAGAAATGACTCATGATCATTAGATGATTGAGTGTAAGATGATTGTTGCGCAATCTTGTAGTCTTGTTACTGACTAAGGCTTACATATTCCTTAGTCAGGACTGTTAATTAACAGCCCAACAGCTGATGGCAACTAAGGGACCTACAGTTTAACGTGTAATCCGAAACACTCCCTCTGAATTACGAATTGGTCAAATCATGAGGATGGTCTTTGCGAATTAACGTAGTATTCAATAGTGCGAACGTTAATCCACACAAGAGAACACTACATCCACCGACCATCGCTCATAACTATCCACAATTCGTGACCTCCAAGTAGCTGGATTACAGGATGACGTCACCATCCCAGTCCATATAGTATGTAAAGGTAACGTTTCCATTATTGTAGACGTACATCTATAGTAAAGGCAAAGCAAACTTCAGCTTTATATCCTATTTTTAACAAATTCTTGTGTACTTTAAATTGTTCATGGTGGGTATAGTGACTAACCTTTTACTTTAAAACAGTATTTTTTATAATTGTATGAAATGTTTTCTACAAGGCCTTTTCCTCATGGGAAATGTGAAAGTGCGCCCCTTCAAAACTTGATGTAAATCGGTGAACCGAGAAAACCGAACTTTTTAATTAATTGATTTTCCCAGTAGTAACGCAATTTTGCCCTCTCCCTCTCTTTCCCTCTCCCTTCCGCTCCATCTCTCTCGCTCTCTCTCGTATCAAAGCGAAACGACGTATTTTGTTTTTACAAGACCAAACCAAACACGATGTTTCTTTACTTTCAATGAGAGATACAACCAACTCTCTCTGTTAGGCTTTTTTATTTCAGTTTATGGATAATGTTTTTCATATGTTGGTTCAAAGTATTCTTTAGTTGGGAAAAGAAGAATAATGCAGAATTTTATGTTATCTACCAGACGAAACATTACTGTATTGATGTAAATTGAGTACCTACTATAAATCTGTACTATGATGTTAAAAAAATTAAATACCAAATAGTTTTATACATGTGATAGTAACCAATGTGAAAAATGTTTGTATTTACTTCCCTGTGGGAATTAGGTTAGATCATGGATATGTCTAAAGGTAATGTTTTCACCTCATCTAAACAGCTGTTCTTATTCTTTTATATAAAAAACTCAATACAATAGCTCAAGTGGTTTCTATGAAAACCTGTTAAATATTTTTTCATTTTACAAATCGCCAACTACCCCCTTCCGTTTCCCCATTCCTCTTAAATAATGATAAAACTTGTCATATATTAATATTATTATGCTATTGATTTGGTAATTCGCTGAGTACGCAAGTCTGCTGCGACGGGGGTATTCCATATATAATTAATTATTAAAAATTTCAAATGTTATATTTTACCATTAGAATCAACTTAAAATTTCCACAATTTAGTACTTTAAAGTTTTGCGCTATCTCCAACGGTTACAGAGATATTACAAATTCTAAACACGGTGGTTTAGTTGTATTTCGGGGCTCCAATGTTAATCTTAAGGAGGATAAGTAAAAATTAATATTATGCTTATTATATTTTTGGATAAAACTTTGTATTAAGCTTCATGTGATTGAGATCCATCAATTTATGCTTAAAAATCATAGTTTATGTGTTAATCATGGAAACTAACGTGCATACTCTTTTCCCATGTTAATCATATAAAGAATAGGCAAATCCCTTTATTTATGAAACTATATTAATGAAACTTGAAAATTCTTACGTTCAATGTTTCTCACACCAGCAATTCTGCATAGTCTTTCCCATGTCAATGTTATGGATAATAGGCAATGCTATTTATCAGGGATATTGATTAAAAACGTTATATATTATTATTGATTTGGAAATTCGCTGAGTACGCAGGTCTGCTGCGACGGGGTATTTACATTTTAAGTGTAGTTTACCCACGTAAAATCTTAAACATTACGGTAATGTTTCTCTAAAACGGATGAAACATTATTATTGTAATTCAAAAGTTTATAGAGAATTTAGTCCCGATTAAAATGACGAATTTCCAAACCAATTATAATTGCAACTATTGATTTGGAAATTCGTTGAGCACGCAGGTCTGCTGCGACGGGGTACTTTTACGGATGTACATACACCTAAAAAGCTTTCCTGTCCTGCGACACAGCGGTACAGGACAACGGTAGGACTTGGCAAGGACAATGTTCTGCTACATACTCAAGTGTAGCGGTACTGTGGTGGCGGTGTGGTGGCACGACTGCCTGTCAAGGATAACAACTGTCACTCGACACCGCAGATCCTGTTTTCAGACATGTCTACCAACCCAGCAAAATGCAAACTGTATCAGCTGGCTCCATATTGTACAGTACAGATATGAATACATGTGAAATATTCCAGAACCTAATGGAGATTTTGTAAAAAAGTTAATTTCTTCCCTTTTTAATATGGTACACAGGTGTACTTTGTCAACATCCCAAGATAATTTTTCTCAATTTTGGATTTTTAGGGTAGTACAATTTTTAAAACTAAAAGCCACTAAAATTGGAAAAACACAAGTGTGTTTCTCAAAATCCGTTTTGATGATTTTCCTTAATTTCTAATCATTTTCCTAATTTAATGGTTTATACGTAGTATTGAGGTCCCAAATAATATAAGACCTCATATGTATGTATAATAAATGGTTCAATTGCTATGCACTTTTAAATGTCAAAAATTATTTTTTTTTAATTTTCTGTAAACACAACAGTTTTGTATGATGAATTATTAGTCTACGACTTACGGTACCAGAAAAGGGACAATTTTAATGTCCATAGTAAACGAAGTTCGTTGTCTGAGAGCGAATGTTATTTTTATGGATATAATATTAAAAAATAAATGTCTTCCTTAATTCTCAACCGTTAATTATGAAACTTCGTATGCAGTGTAAGGCTACATGACCCAATAAAACCCACTTTAATAAGTTTGGTATTACCTTGGGTGGGGAAGAGGGGATTTCCGCAAAAACTTTCTAATAATTAATTTAACTTATTTTCTCTCGTTATTAGTTGAAGAAAATGGATGATTTATTAAAAAAAAAGTTAAATTATATTTAGATAAACTTTAAAGAAGGCTATAGTTTTTTTACATATCTATACCACAATTATAAATAAATTACTTATTAAATAAAAATATTTATAAATGTTAGGTTGGCAACAATTAACTTCAACAATCGTCATTTTTAAAGCGTGAAGATAACGTTATGTGTTATTAATGCCAAATGAAATGAGAACATTTGTATGAATCGTATTGGAGGTTTTAGCTGAGTCAAAGTTTCAATGTCCGTCTGTTGTTAGCTTAAAATGACTACAAGTGTATTCAACAAGAAAAGTTTTAAAATATAACTTCGTTTAGCCGGTTTTTATTAGTTCCTGTCAAATTCGCATGAAATTTCCAGAAAGGTTGACATTGGCATAAATACATTTTTAACCTCTATAGTGTAGCTCACGTCCTTTACATTGTAATACCACTAATTCTAAGCTGTCTGTAAAAATAAGAAATTATTCATACATACTCGTATTTTTAGGATTACTCTTAATTTTTAAAAATTTTAATATTTATCAAATTTAGTTAATCGATGACACAATGGAGTTAGGAGTCTCTAGGAAAGTTGGCCAGACACTGCTACCATGGTCAATGTTATGAGCCACTGGTAAGGAAGTATTTGTACGGACCAGAAAGCCAGGAATGGACACTTTGACACCCTGAGTCGCCCAGAAAGGGAGAGGAAATCTTTCAAAGCTATCAAGCCTCTAACAAGCACACAAGAAATATTCTCCAATCCATTCTAGAGCGGGTTCTTCAAATACTGGATTTCTAGCTTATTCGATTTTAAAGAGAGACATTTTTTAACAATTTGTTGAAACCTAAACTTTTATTGCTATGCCTAGCCTGTGCGGGGAATTAACTACGGCGTACCGTAGTGGTGCGAGTTACATATGCTAGCCAGAGGTGACCGCTCATGATATAACAGGAGTCGTCGGCTGGATTCGATCCAGCAACCTTTGACTTCTGGGCCTGTGCGTTGAGCGTTTCAGATTCATAGTTAAGTAGCAGGTCTCTTCGATTTAATTTGCTGTTGGTCTATTAATAATTAACAGTGCCTATTCATGCCTATTAACTAATTATAGATTAGATTAAATTTTTGAAAAAGCGACTTCGCCAGGTAAGTATTTTAAGACTAAAGTCCTTAGACAGGACTATTAATTAATTGATTTTTTGGCTTAATACCGGGGAAATGCTCGACGCAAAAATCTCTTTCCATTCGAGGAAAGAGGAAAAAGTGTGAAAAACATCCCAATAGCTCTGTTTCCAGAGGCCTCTGCTGTGGTAGAACACTAAAACCCCGGTGGTAGCACCACACCACTGCAATCGTCCCGAGCTATAAGCTTATTGTGCCATCACAGTGAGTGGCCTCTGTACTGTATCAGAATATCTTACTTGTCGCCTTACTCAAGGTGACCGTCCCTCTTTTCCCTTCGCAGTATGGACAACAAGAAGACGCTTAAAGCCTTCCATTTTTCGTCACCCTGCAACATCTTTCCCTCACTGTTCTCAGGGGTTAGTCAGATCACCACTAACTGTGTCTGCAAGGACAGCACGATCTTCTTGAAAACAACAAAAAAGGTGTGGTACATATTATCTTCGCTGTATCCACAGTATCTGCACCTAGAAGAGTCAACTTTACCCATTCGTGCAGATACAGGCGAAAATAACCATGCCCTGTCAAGAACTGAATGAGATAGAAGTTGCCCATGGATGCGGCAAATTCATGGTTCCAGGTTCCTGATGAAACGTCAAACGGGCTCATTAATTAATAGCCTAACAATAGATGGTATTTATGGGACCTACAGTTAACGAGGAATCCGAACTGCTTTGCCTCTAATTTAGTCAAATTATGGGAATGCTCTTTGCTGGTGAATGTAGCATTCAATTGTGCGGACGTCAATCCACACCGGGGAACATTCCATCTACCAACCATTGCTCATAAGTATCCACAAGTGATCCACAATTACAATATCACATCACAATCATGTTAAGCTTAATTCTCATTCATATTTGGGTTAAAATACCTAACTCGTTAGATTAGATTAGATCATTGAAATGACAAACATACTACAATGTAGTATTTTTAAGCCAAGTATGAATGAGGATTGAGTGTAAGATGATTGTGGCGCGATCTTGTAGTCTTGTTACTGACTAAGGCAGATTTGTTTCTTAGACAGAACTGTTAATTAATAACGCAACAGCCGATGCATATAATCGACCTACAGTTTAACGTGGAATCCGAACTACGGCCTCTGAATTACGAATTGGTCTAATTATGAGGATGGTCTTTGCAAATTAACGTAATGCTCAATAGTGCGGACGTTAATCCACACAAGGGAACACTACATTCATCGATCATCGCTCACAGCTATCCACAATCTGTGACCTCCAAGTAGCTGGATTACAGGACGTCGCCACCGTCCCAGTCAAAGGTAGGTCGCCATTTTCAAAAGATAATAGTACTTCTAATAATATTCCTGACAGAGACAACTACTCTGATGAGTTCATTTTATTAAGCTGTAAATTTATAGAACAATTAAGCCTACTCTTAGCAGTGAAACAAATATTTCGACGAGAGTTTTTCAACTGACAGTCTTTACATTATTTGGTTTGACACTGAGTTTGAGTCCTGTGATCCTTTGACTCCCCACCCCACCAAGGGTGGTCGCGGTGGCATGAGATTATTCCGCAATCCAATTTTGTGTTATTGTGCGGCAAAGGCGACGGGGACCTCGGTAATAAATTGGCGTTGGGGTCAAATAAAGCTGAAACCCGCTTAACGCGATCCCCAGCTCTGCACACTTTCGCCTGCTTCATCGAAAGGGTAATGGGATTAATTGCTGTCCTCTGTGTACTTGCTTCTCATATTTTACATTTTTCACATTTTAATCTTTTATATATTATATTTATTATATAGGGTGTTTCAGAATTCCCTACCAATACTCTAGGGCATTGTTCCTGGGTAAGAAACATATCTAAATATCATATTTAAATTTTCCGGAATTCCTTAGTTACTCACACAGCCTCCATTTTGTTTTTATCACTAGTTGCAGTGCAACTAAGCTCTGGCGGTCACCTATCACTAAAGCTGCCATATCTCAGTTAATATTTGTCTAATTTAAAACAATTTGGTGTCAATCGATTTGTAATTACATTACCTAAAAAAATTCTTGTAAATTTTCTGTTAAATCAACAGTTCACGAATCATTTGAGAAACAGAATTTTAAATGGCCGCCATTTTGTTTTATGAATTTGAGAAATTGTCATGATTTTTTGTAGTTTTGTCTAGTTGTCATGAATGTTTGTGCAAAATTTCAATTCCGTACGTTTAACCATTATTCAGAAAAAAATTATAAGTGAAAAAACAAAATGGAGGCTGGATGAGTAACTGAGGACTTCCGAACAATTTCAATATGGTATTTAGATATGTTTCTTACCCAGGAACAATACCCTAGAGTATTGGTAGGGAATTGTGAAACACCCTGTATTATTCACAGCAAAATAAAATCAAAATTATTGAGTTTACATGTTTGGAGACATCACGGATCTAATTTGATATTTTTTATGTATTTCGTAATTTGACATTAATTATCCGTTTTATAATCCCATGGCTGGATTTTTCTGAGGTTGCACAACTCCAAAACTAAACATAACATTATAACTTTAGTCACTGAGCAAAAACCTCACACAGAATCTTTAAAATTCATAATAGCGTTGGTTATTAATTAATTATAAAATTTTTCTTCCTGAAAAGGGAGAAATCCCTTTTAACGAATTTCCATAGGGATAAGATAGCTATTATAGGTCTATTATGAGAAAGCCCGGGTCCATGTTATTTTTTCTTCTTTAGGTAAGAAAAAACAAAGTCGTAAAATTTATATATATATATATAAATAAATATTTATAATATATATGTTCCACAGTTTAATATGTGTCTTTGAACTACGATAACTCTCGTAAAAATATGGTCCGACGAGACCAAATTTGGTTGAGACGTGTATCCTTTACAAATATCGGACGAGTTCGTAAACCAGTTATCGTCAATTAATGTATTTTTTTGTACCCCAAAATTTGTTTTTTTCAGTTTATTCACGTTTAATTTTTAAAATTTCTAATTTTATATTTCACATTGAATCGCTTAAAAACCTACACTATTAAGTTCCTGAGTTTTTCTCTATCTAATCTGTTGAGTTTTAAATTATTAAACACAGTACGTTGTATTTGTCTTAATGTTCATCTTATGGAGGATAGGAAAAATTATATTTCCCACTATAATATTTTTTTTGGATATAAACTTATTTATTTAGCTTCATGTGGTTAAATCTATCCATTTATGCTTAAAAATCATAGTTTATGTGTTTATTCACAATGCATACTCTTTTATAATAATCATATAAATGGGCAAACTCTTTATTTATGGACAAATGTTGATGAAGTTATAAATGTTAACATAAAAATTTATAAATGCTTTTAGTTTCTAACAGCTGCAATTGAAATCTTTTCACTGTTAATTCTGTGTAGAATGGCAAATAATTTGTTTATTCAAGATTTTGACAGACTTGTCAAATATTATATTATTAATCACTGTTGATTGTGGAAATTCGCTGAACGCAGGCGCTGGAGGGCGAGGATTAACATGATTACCAACTTTCAAACATTATATAATATTTATTATGAAATCACTTGGACGCGCTGAGGTTATATTTGTGTTTGTTAAAAATACAAAGCATTGAAAAAGTCAAATAAAAAATGTTGTAAATAATTCAAACACAGTTTCGAGATGGTTTGACATTAACTAATTATACTACAAAATAAATAATCTGGTCTTCGACAGAATCAAACATCCAGTTCTTCAAATCCCTTACAATTAATTATCGAACTCATTTTTAAGCCATATTCACCCTAAAATACCCTACAAGATGTTGGGTCTGTATCTGTCTATAATATTATGGTTGAGACCCCACGTTATAATTTTTTCGATGATTAATTCAATAATTTAGTAACTTACGGAGTTTCATACTTTTGTAACTTGTAAATTATTCTACACTCGTTTCTTATTCATAATTGGCTTAAGATACCTACCTTGTGGTACGGCCACCATTCATAAAATTTAATCTAATCTAATCTGCCAAGCCAGTTTTATTTGTAAACAATCCGTCACGACTTGTTGATATTCTCTTATGAGTGTTAACGTCCACACTATTGAATACTACGTAACGCAAAAACAATCCTTATAATTAGAACAGATCGTAATTCAGAGGCAAAGTAATGGTTTAAGTACCTAATTAGTCAATAACGATACTACAATATCACGCCACAATAATCTTATACTCATTTCTCACTCACACTTGGCTTAAAATATATTTGGGTAATTCACGACTTCAGCAAAAAGTTTTAAAGTATTATAAACACAAATATGAATAGCATTTTTCATCAACCCAGCTTTAAAAACTCGTTAATCACCTCACCCAAATGAATGCGGGTGTAATATTAAAAGTAGATGCTTTATTCAACCCTTTGACAGACTCTTCAATATTAAATAGCTGTCAGGTAATGGTCTGTAAGGAGATTGTGAAAGGAGTCGATAACTGATGGAGCTGTCAACGACCGCTGGAGCAGCGATGATCGAAGCTTCGCAGCTCATGTTGTATAATATCAAGCTCACGTACCGGGTTCACAAACTCGGCGCCAAACTTGCTGGCGCGTCGCCAGGCGCGAGATTTGCCAACTTTCACAAAACCGTGGTTTAATTACATTTTCATGGGAGGGATATACAGTGTAGAACATAGTCGTTTGGGAAAAAAAGAAATCGGAAACTAGATTTGAATAGTTCTATTTTCTATAAGTATTTATTATTATTTTAATATGTTGAAATGTCTATTTAAAACCCAACAACAATAATATTTTGACATGAGACTGGTTACAGGTAGTTATTGCCATCTGTCGTCAATTTATGAATAGTACTTCTAATAATATTCCTGACAGAGACAACTACTCTGATGAGTTCATTTTATTAAGCTGTAAATTTATAGAACAATTAAGCCTACTCTTAGCAGTGAAACAAATATTTCGACGAGAGTTTTTCAACTGACAGTCTTTACATTATTTGGTTTGACACTGAGTTTGAGTCCTGTGATCCTTTGACTCCCCACCCCACCAAGGGTGGTCGCGGTGGCATGAGATTATTCCGCAATCCAATTTTGTGTTATTGTGCGGCAAAGGCGACGGGGACCTCGGTAATAAATTGGCGTTGGGGTCAAATAAAGCTGAAACCCGCTTAACGCGATCCCCAGCTCTGCACACTTTCGCCTGCTTCATCGAAAGGGTAATGGGATTAATTGCTGTCCTCTGTGTACTTGCTTCTAATTTTTCACATTTTAATCTTTTATATATTATATTTATTATACAGGGTGTTTCAGAATTCCCTACCAATACTCTAGGGCATTGTTCCTGGGTAAGAAACATATCTAAATATCATATTTAAATTTTCCGGAATTCCTTAGTTACTCACACAGCCTCCATTTTGTTTTTATCACTAGTTGCAGTGCAACTAAGCTCTGGCGGTCACCTATCACTAAAGCTGCCATATCTCAGTTAATATTTGTCTAATTTAAAACAATTTGGTGTCAATCGATTTGTAATTACATTACCTAAAAAAAGTTATTCTTGTAAATTTTCTGTTAAATCAACAGTTCACGAATCATTTGAGAAACAGAATTTTAAATGGCCGCCATTTTGTTTTATGAATTTGAGAAATTGTCATGATTTTTTGTAGTTTTGTCTAGTTGTCATGAATGTTTGTGCAAAATTTCAATTCCGTACGTTTAACCATTATTCAGAAAAAAAATTATAAGTGAAAAAACAAAATGGAGGCTGTATGAGTAACTGAGGACTTCCGAACAATTTAAATATGGTATTTAGATATGTTTCTTACCCAGGAACAATACCCTAGAGTATTGGTAGGGAATTGTGAAACACCCTGTATTATTCACAGCAAAATAAAATCAAAATTATTGAGTTTACATGTTTGGAGACATCACGGATCTAATTTGATATTTTTTATGTATTTCGTAATTTGACATTAATTATCCGTTTTATAATCCCATGGCTGGATTTTTCTGAGGTTACACAACTCCAAAACTAAACATAAAATTATAACTTTAGTCCCTGAGCAAAACTCTGACACAGAATCTTTAAAATTCATAATAGCGTTGGTTATTAATTAATTATTACATTTTTCTTAGGGGAAAAGGGAGAAACCTCTCCCTTTTAACATTGATTACCTATTATACATTATATAATATTATTATGAAATCACTTGGATACAGCTGAGGTTCTTCATATTTGTGTTGTTAAAAATACAAAGCATTGAAAAAGTCAAATAAAAAATGTTGTAAATAATTCAAACACAGTTTCGAGATGGTTTGACATTAACTAATTATACTACCAAATAAATAATCTGGTCTTTGACAGCATCAAACATCCAGTTCATCAAATCCTTTACAATTAATTATCGAACTCATTTTTAAGCCATATTCACCCTAAAATACCCTACAAGATGTTGTGTCTGTATCTGTGTATAATATTATGGTTGAGACCCCACGTTATAATTTATTCGATGATTAATTCAATAATTTAGTAACTTACGGAGTTTCATACTTTTGTAACTTGTAAATTATTCTACACTCGTTTCTTATTCATAATTGGCTTAAGATACCTACCTTGTGGTACGGCCACCATTCATATAATCTAATCTAATCTAATCTGCCAAGCCAGTTTTATTTGTAAACAATCCGTCACGACTTGTTGATATTCTCTTATGAGTGTTAACGTCCACACTATTGAATACTACGTAACGCAAAAACAATCCTTATAATTAGAACAGATCGTAATTCAGAGGCAAAGTAATGGTTTAAATACCTAATTAGTCAATAACGATACTACAATATCACGCCACAATAATCTTATACTTATTTCTCATTCACACTTGGCTTAAAATACCTACCAGGATAATTCACCATTTCAGCAAAAAGTTTTAAAGTATTATAAACACAAATATGAATAGCATTTTTCATCAACCCAGCTTTAAAAACTCGTTAATCACCTCACCCAAATGAATGCGGGTGTAATATTAAAAGTAGATGCTTTATTCAACCCTTTGACAGACTCTTCAATATTAAATAGCTGTCAGGTAATGGTCTGTAAGGAGATTGTGAAAGGAGTCGATAACTGATGGAGCTGTCAACGACCGCTGGAGCAGCGATGATCGAAGCTTCGCAGCTCATGTTGTATAATATCAAGCTCACGTACCGGGTTCACAAACTCGGCGCCAAACTTGCTGGCGCGTCGCCAGGCGCGAGATTTGCCAACTTTCACAAAACCGTGGTTTAATTACATTTTATGGAGGGTTATACAGTGTACAACATAGTCGTTTGGGAAAAAAGAAATTGGAAACTAGATTTGAATAGTTCTATTTTCTATAAGTATTTATTATTATTTTATTAAGTTGAAATGTCTATTTAAAACCCAACAACAATAATGTTTTGACATGAGGCTGGTTACAGGTAGTTATTGCCATCTGTCGTCAATTTGTGAACTTTTAAGTCACTGAGCCGTTTAGCCGACTCACCGCCGCCTGTGAGTGAATGTTGGAACTAACTCACGCAGTTCGCTGCTTTGCCGCTAAAGTATACTTATAGCCACTTTTTAAGTCGGTGGTTCTTGGTATAACTGGCTTAAGTGTGTCGCTGACGAGTTAAACTTTGAAGTCAACCGGAAGTACAAGAGTTCGAATCCCCATCATGAGTAATACCAATTTCGCTTGCAAATCTGTGGTACAGTGGAGTGGAGGGCCCAACTTAAATAAACGGTGACCGACTTGGGGGAGTTGATGGCATTTGTAGGCTTGAATTGGATTGCAGTGGACACCCATTTGCTTCTTTTACTAAACCGTAGTTTGAATAGTTAAGTTGTAATTTAAATAAATGTAATTTCTAAAATAATTAAGTTGATTTTCAATATTTTATTGTCATGTAACTATTATTTCTTTAGATGTCTTTGAAAATGTGATCGGGAATGTTTACAAATTTGTTCTAATTAATATAAAAAATGTTTAAGGTTGTGTATTTTATAGTTTCTGAAATAAATGGGATGGGAAACTCCCACGTAAATAATGTTTGTATTTACTTCCCCGTGGGAAATAGGTTAGATCATGGATATGTCTAAAGGGAATGTTTTCAGTAAATCTAAACAGCTGTTATTCTTTTATATTAAAAATTCAATACAATAGCTCTGTTACAATAGCGGTAGTTTCTATGAAACCCTATTACATATTTTCCATCTTAAAAATCACCAACACCCCCCAGAGCTCCTTGTCACACTGTTGTGATGATCCTGGTCAAACACATAATAAATTAATCAATTACCTTATTTAATTGTTTAACTCATAAAGTATTAAATAATGATAACGAATTAATCAGTATTTTTGTATACCTCTCTCATTCACTACCTCTACCTAATACTCATACAAATATACCTCTTGATTAAGAGCAAGAATAAGGACAATAGCGATGCTCTAACTGTAGTCCCAAAGGAACTCCTCTTAATGACACATTTATGAAGGGTATGTTTTATTCATGAACCCAAAGAGAATAGTTCTAGTCTTACTTTGAATATCGATAATGAATCTAGTTCTAGATACACAACTTTAGAATGTACCTATAATGTCTTAATTAACTTATCCTAGTTGTGTTCCAAAAGTAATTTATTTTAAAATACTCAAATTCTAAATATTCCTTAGGTGTTGAATATTTGATGGTTCACTCTTTTAGACATGGATATGTCTTATCTTTGGGAGTATAGACTATCTTTCAGACCAAAATTTTACACGGTAACGATATATTATCATAAGAACAGCTGTTTAGGGGAACAGAAAACATCCCTTTTAGACATATCCATGATCTAACCTATTTCCCACAGGGACGTCAATACAATCATTTTCACTTAAAAAGTAACAATTACAACAAAAAAGTAACAAGTAACAATTTAGTATTAGTTACATTTACGTTTTCCAGATAAATTATATTATCCAGAATCGTTTTGGAACTTTGTAGTTTATACTTGGTAGCATAAATTTTTTTCTTATAAGTTGGTAAGTAAACTAGTTATTTAAAAAAATAAAGAATTAAAGAAATTTCATCCAATTTGTGTTGATTATTCGATAGTAAACTTGTTTATCTTATCAGTAACTTTAAAAAGTAACAGTTATTTTAGAATGAGAAATTATACTTTTACGTTAGCTGGAACAATAATATTTCGCAAAATAACTTTTCTAGACACAAATAAACAAAAGCTACGAAGGTTTAAAATAATTATCCTAAATGCTGATTAGTTCATAGTTTTGTAACCTTAAAAGTGTATGATTACTAACTTTGCTAAATTTTCTTATGTGTTGGCAAGTAAACTACCTAGTATTTCAAAAGAAAAGGACGGAAGAAATTCAAGTAAAGCTGTTCTGGATGAGTAATAGGCGCGAGGAGGAAGATTTAATCTAGGAACGTTTCTTAGACGATATCCCGTTTGGTCTAAACATAAAACATAGCTGTGCTGAGGTTTTATGTTGGAGTTATCAGATCTAACTGAGAGGGTATTTTACATAAATTACAATACTCCTGGACTTAGACATCATCTCTTTATCATCAGGACGTGTCGGTGTTATGCATATGATAATGGAGCATTTTCAACAACTCACTTTAATAAGCTTTGGTACATGTAACCAGTATTTGTAGCTTGTTGAGTAACATATAATTTCATCACCTATTCATTTTTTTCTGTTTCATTATGTTAATTTTCATGGTAAACAGTTTTGTTATTTAGTTTCTGAAATTTAATACGTGACATAACGTTAAAGAAATATGGCGTTCACCGTTGGGCACCATTTCATTACCATTAATATGAGTGTGTAGTATTTCTTTTAAAAATATCCAAACAGAAAATTATATTGTTTGATTAAATTAATTTTTTATGATCTCCCCTTATACATAGTATATGGAGAAATTATTTTTTTTGTGTCAAAATTTTCGAATTTGAGTTGAGAGTGAATACATCCGTTTTGGGGTCCTCTGAATCCAAAAAAGTGGGTTTCGACGTGATATCTGTCCGTCCGTGTGTGTGTCTGGATGTGTACAGAGTCACATCCGACCCCGTTGGTGCAATTTAGATTAAATTTGGCATGTATATGTATATTCACTGTAACTCCAGTTTTTTAAATATTTTTTTAAGGGTGTTCACCCCTGAAAACCCAAAAAAACGTAAAAAATCCAAATCTTTCCATAATGGCTCTAACGAATTTGATTTAAGTTGGACAGTTTATAGGGAACAGAGTAATAAATAATACAAAACCAACCGCATGCCTGTACAAATTACTGTTCAAAATTTATGGGATTTTAAATATCGAAAAAAATGTTTTTATTTTCAGCGAAAACAACAAAAGTAAAGTATAATTTGACTACCACCATTAAAACCGGCTTAATAAAACTAAAAATTTAGTATTTGGAACTATTTGTCTACAACTAACAGTTCCAGAGAAAAGTAAAATTTACTGTCTATGAAAAACGCAATACGTTGTCTAAGAGTGCCCAATTATATTCTTATGGAGAATATTAAAAAAAATTCCTTATTTTCCAATCGTTTTCCATGAAATTTGCTATGAAGCGTAAGGTAAAATCACCCAACAAAACCCACTAAAAAATCTTGGTAATGCCGGGGAGAGGGGTTTTCCCTCTCATAAAATTCTAACAATTAATTTAACTTTGTTTCTCTTATTGTTATTTCCAGAAATTGTATGCTTATTTTTTGTGTCAGTCCACTGATACCGTTTATTTTTAAGATATACACAATCATATAATGATAATTTACGTAAAAAGACGATTAAGTAAAGCTTGTTTTAATTTTAAAGTTCAAAATTCACAAAACATTACGTGTGTATCTAACGTAACAATTATCTCAACAGTTAAATTCGGTAAAACAGAGGGTAGGAGAAGCTAAATTAACAACATTAATCAAGAGCATTCAAGTGTGTTTCAGACAAAGACGTTTAAACTGAGAAACGTTTCTGCAGGGAATATACATATAACAGCTGTAGAAAAACTTTGGAAATGCAAACCGCTGTATTAGTGGGCTCTCTTCGGGGTATAGGGCCATTAGATCCGCCATTAATGCAAATTTCGCGGTAAACGATCGCTGTGATTGCGCATCTCTATTAAACCACTAAGCTGTTCGATATTTTGGGCACCAAAATTATCGGAAAAACATTAGTTCCTACCACTTATACTGATGTCGTTCTAAATATTCACTAGGTTCATTCCTTTGCGTTATTACTTTTCTGAAATGGTGAGCTATCCAAGTAGGTATTTTAAACCAAGTATGAATGAGAAATGAGTGTAAGATGATTGTGGCGTGATCTTGTAGTCTTATTCCTGACTAAGGCTGACAACTTCCTTAGACAGAACTGTTAATCAATAACCCAACAGCCGATGGCAACAACTAAGGGACCTACAGTTTAACGTGGAATCCGAACCACTGCCTCTGAATTTACGAACTGGTCTAATTATGAGGATGGTTTTTGCGGAATATTGTAGTATTCAATAGTGTGGACGTTAATCCACACAAGAGAACACTTCACCCACCGACCATTGCACACAACTATCCACAATTCGTGACCTCCAAGTAGCTGGATTACAGGACGTCGCCACCGTCCCAGTCACACTTTTACTGTTCAAGATCCGAACTACAATTTTACTTCTCAATTAAGAATGGTTTATTTATGGGCTGGTATTATGAACGTAGTATTCAATATTGCGGACGTTAATCCACACTGGACAATACCACATCCATCACTACTTATAGTTATCCACAATTTGAGACCTCCAATTATCTGGATTACAGGAAAAGCCGTCATCCTAGTCTAGCCTATTGATTCACTCCAGTTTTTTACGTCCTCATAAGAACGTTTTGTTTCCGGTTTGGTCAGAGGTCTGCTTAACTTGGAGACCTTAGAGTAAGTATAATGGAGATCCCATATAAGTTAAGAGCCAGAAATAGACATCAACTAACCAAGTCGAGTGAGTGTCTGCAATCTTTTAAGAATAATTTTGTAATTGTAAATATCTGTGTGCCTATTTACTGAGTATTTTGACCTTGATTATGGAAACAGATCCGGTACTTGTAAGATAAAAACACCTACAACTATTTAAAACCGTTGGCTGACAGGTATTGTTTAATTTATTAGTCTTTACAGTTCTAGATGTATCGTATTGACTAGTGTTTTACGTGTCGGGCTTTGGTACAACAGTTTACGGGGTAAAATCCCAGAATTCCCATTTGGGTTTAAGCCTACTTCCTGAAGAAAACGTTTGTGTAAAGTCACTCTATGACTATAAAAATGCCTCTAGAAAAAAAGAAAAAGAACAAAAACATGTCAATGATGGGGTTAATGTAATAGTATAACCGGGAGTAAGCTTCCACAACCATATCATATTTACAAAAGCAGTATTAATACCTAGCATGGAATTGTTGTTGGAATATCTAAGGCGTTTCAAGATGACATCTGAGAGATCTAGTTGCACTTGAAACAGCCATTTGCGCAATTTAGCTTTGAGCTTTGAAGAGACTGAGTCAAACGGTTGGAATAATGTTTCACTACACCTTAGCTGCTTGGCTCGGCTCAGATCTTCTCTGAGGAATCCTATATAGTTGCTGAAACATCTGCTGGATAAAACTAATATTTTGCGTTTTACTGGAAGATATTAGTAACTTATGATATCGTCCTTGAGTAGTATATTAAAATAAAACAAAAATTAAATAAACGGTATCAGTGAACTAGCTCATACTTTATCTCTTTTTATCTCTTTAAAAGTAAACTAAATAATACCTGTATCACAGTTTTTCGGTGTGGTAGAGTCGTTACAAAACAGAACGGCGTTACATACGAAATATACACCGAAGAAAACAGATTTTAAAAGATTAAAAACAAATCAGATTGATCGATGGTTAAGTTGGATTAAATCATTGAAATGGCAATCATAAACAATGTAGGTATTTTAAGCCAAATATGAATGAGGATTGAGTGTAAGATGATTGTGGCGCGATTTGAAGTCTTGTTACTGACTAAGGCTGACATATTCTTTAGACAGGACTGTTGATTAATAGCTCAACAGTCAATGGCAACGGAATTACAAGTTTAACACTTATAACGACATAATTTTTCGCTGGAATATATGGCTAAATTGACGTATTGTTTTATTGGTGTTTAGTGTGTTTTATTATTGTTTTAGATATTAATAAATGAGTAACAATGATGTACAACATTTATGATAAATTTTTATTACGCATATAGTAAGAAAAAAATGAAATTTATCTCTTAAGAAGAAGCTTTTAAAAAATATGTGTAGGATTGTTAAATGTATTTATAAATAATCTACCTTATATTTCTACAGGTGATTTTGTTCCGCAACAACCTTTTTAAAATTCAGCAAGACCGACGATTTATAAGCGAAACATGCGGTAAAGTTCAACGTATATAAATGCGTTTAATATACGACAATGTGGCAATATAAATGGAAATATGATTTAAAAATCTGTACAGATCAAGGCGCATTTAGTATTACGTAGTAAAATTATCGATCGGTCAATTTGACCGATGTTTCGTTTTAACGTGAAACCCGAACATTCCCTGAACTACGAACTGGTCTAATTATGAGGATGTTCTTTTGCGGATTTACGTAGTATTCAATAGTGCGGACGTTAATCCACACAAGAGAACACTACACCCACCGACCATCGCTCACAACTATCTACAATTCGTGACCTCCAAGTAGCTGGATTACAGAAGGTCGCCACCGTCCCAGTTAAATAAATTCATAAATTCAAAAATGATCATTCCATCAGTCGATTTTAAAGTAATAAAAGTAGGAATATAATGTAAACAGAACTCGTCTTGACTTTACTTAACTACACCAATATTCAAATAATAAGTTTACATTGTTTAAATGTTCAAAGTAAATACAATCAAGAAAGTTCTTAACCTTATTCAAGTTATCCATTACACAGTTGATAAGACTTATTCATCTATCTTGGAGAATAAATTTGAGTTTAATTTATATTTGAGTCATTTTCACTACACTTAAAGAAACACTTATACCTACACTTCATTTTTAGAGAAATAACACTAATTTTAACTTCAAACGTATTTTATGAAAGTTTTAATAGTTGTGCCATTGAATGAGTGTGCTTTGTACTTCGTTCAAAGCATCATTAATTTTAGAATTTTCCATGAAAACAACGTTTTAAATGTTATGGCCTTAAAATTAAATTATTTGTAACTATAAATAGTAGTGATTTATAAATTTAACATAATGAGACAAACAGACGATTGCTGGAAAGATAACTTACGACATTAAATTGCTCTAAAGAATATTTTGCAAAAAGTAAAAGTCTTATTAATTAACATTTGTAATTTTTGTTGAAATAAACCAATTACATCTTTTGGAATAAACTACCTCATTAGCTATACAGCTTAGACATACTTCAAGTATTTTTTGAATGCGATTCTAATTTTTAAGAGTAAGAAAGAATGATTACAGGCCGTTAATGCTTAAATCTCATTTTCTGATAGTCGTGTTACACAAAGTTTACAGTTATTGCTTGGTTCTTAAAACAAATAAGACAATATAGTCAGTTTTAGTTATTATTTACTAAATATATTCACAGGATATCATAGAAACCTGTTGTATTTTGAATATATAAGTTGCAACTCTCAAAACATACGGAACTAGCAATCATAACTACGAAAAAACCATAACTATGAAATAATATTTCAATGTTTTATAATGTTTTAGGAATACATTCATGCAAGCACAACAGTATCAACAATAATAAAAAAAGTTAGTATTTACTTCCCTGTGGGAAATAGGTCAGATCATGGATATGTCTAATGGGAATGTTTTCAGTTCATCTAAACAGCTGTTCTTATAACCGAACTATGACGTCACTAGCCAAATTACGTCACTGTTTCAAATTTTGGTCGCGCAAATTGCTAACACCCCTCCCCCCGAGATAAGACATATCTACTGTATATCAAAATACTGGCCCTAAAATTACCAAAACATTAACTCCATAAGCTACTGAATTATGGAAAAAATTATCGAAAAAGTAATACCATAATTTATTGGGGTTAGTTGAAACATATGAGGGTAATACCGGATCGTGCTCTAGAAACCGAAGCTGTAATATCTCTCCCCCCCACACCCTTATGGTTCAATTACTCCCCGGTGCCGCGAAACTAAGGGGAAAGATGAACATTAGCGTCACTGGGTGAGGAACAGATAGAAAGTACAAAGTCAATGAAAATTCCTATTTCACATCTAAATGAAAATATTCTAGATCTAACAATAATGTATATTTAAGATTTAACAATTGAGCATAGTATGTATTGTTTCAGTTGTAAACCATTTTACTTCCTCCCCTACAAAGAACAAGAAAAGGTTTTGTTAAAATTCATGAATTTAAGATCAGATTGGAAATGTCCTCTTTGTATCCAAGTAGGTTTGCATCTCAGTTGACTGTACTCTGTTTTGTTCATTCTCTTAGATCAGTACGTAATTCACAGGCAAAGTTGTGGTTTAAATCCAAGTTAAACAGAAGGCCTCTAAGATTCCATTGGCTGTTGGGAAGCCCTGTCTAAGAATGTGAAAGCCTTATTTAGTAAAAAATGCTACATAATCGCACCACAACTATGTTACGCTGTTTTCCCAACTATAAAGTACTTTGTTTTAAAATATCTACTTGGGTAGAAGCGAATCAAGAATTTTATAGGCAGAAAACATAATACATGTTAAATAATACATCGCATAGAATAATGGCTATAAAGAAGCCAGTGCACGCATGCATAGCGATGTTTGAAGATGAATTAATGAGTAAAAAGTGGCCAGAAACTTCGGCTAAAATATTAGATTAGACATTACTTAAACTGAGATTAAAGAATTCATCAGAATTATTATTAGTAGTAGAATTAATAAGTAAAAACCCCTTCTTCTTTAACTTGAAGCTACATATTTTTTTTAAATATCTTATTCCCAAGGGAAGTAAATTATACAGCTTTATAGCAAAAACTTCATTAATTGTTAAATTCAATAAAATATTGTGATCTTTCTGTTTAGTCTGGCGACGTTCTGTAATCCAGCTACTTGGATGTCACGAATTGTGGATAGTTGTAAGCAATGGTCGGTGGGTGTAGTGTTCTCTTGTGTGGATTAACGTCCGTACTATTGAATAATACGTTAATCCACAAAGACCATCCTCATAATTAAACCAGTTCGTAGTTCAGAGGCCGTGGTTCGGATTCCACGTTAAACTGTAGGTTCCTTAGTTGCCTTCAGCTGTTGGGCTATTAATTAACAGTCCTGTCTAAGGCGAATGTCAGCTTTAGTCAGTAACAAGACTACAAGATCGCGCCACAATCATCCTACACTCATTTTTCATTCATACTTGGCTTAAAATACCTACCTGGGTAGGTTGCATTTCAATAAACTAATCTAATCTACACAACAAGAAGTCGTTAAAGTTCTTTTTAATAAAGATCAGGCAATCAAGGACATACATAGTCGGGAGGATGAGTAGCCTTAAACTAATGAACAGGGGTTTACAGTGTTCCCTGACTAAAGGCAAAAATGTGTGTCACTAACCATAGCATAAGCGAATTCTGAAATGGGCTCATACTAAGAACTAAAAGCAAAAATATACCTGAATAAATTTACGAACTATAACATCTGTGTAACTTTCCCAACCCATCCCACGTTCATAATCGATACCAAAAAGCTCCTCACTGGATTGGTCTTTTTAATACTAAGACGGCTAGAAGTAAACAAAATTTAAAATTTCTTTTTACCAATGAGACGGAGACTATTGTCAGGACACAAGTCATGGGTAATGAAGTAATACAAAGTTAGCTGGCTGTGCTCTATGTCAAATTTATTTGGTTCCCACCAGGGCAGGTTAGTGATAGAGTAAAATAATCAACTATTTTGGGTTACTAACTAGTAACAATCACTAGTAACTTGTTACCATGTAGCCTATCACTTGACTTGGTACGACCAGACAACAGCGTTCTCGGCCATCTAACCTATCCTATTTTATCTCCCTATTATTATCGTACACAGGCTAGAGGCATAGTGTTAATGATAGTGCTAACTTTCCTTCCATTGGCTATCACAATAAACTTTGAAGTACACCCACAGAAAATCTTCCTACGAGCTAAGATAAAATCCTGGCCTCTAAGTACCCCCATCAACATCCCCATAATAGGTTAATTATAATAAAGTGATGTACAAGGGACATACATATTGTAGCTCGATATCGTGTCTGGCTGGCCCAAGGGGGTACGTTATGTTATTAGTGTTGCGAGAGTCGATATATCGCTATCGGATGTAGATGAGATACTGTTTTGCATAGATTGCTCCTGCTAACGGTTCTGGTATTCGAGACGATATCGAATACTTTGTAATATCGATAGTGGATTGCATAAGTTCATTTATTAATCGATACATACATTCCTGGTGTTCTAATGTTGACCCAACAAAACCTTAGATGAAATTTAGTCTGTGTAATACAATAACTCGAAGAATTTTAAAATGTGTGAAACCATATTTTTATATGAAAAAATGCAATTTGGTTTTTGTTTTAATGTAATAACATATATTTACTTTCTTTTGGGAAATAGCTTAGATCATAGATAAATCTAAAGTGAATGATTCAGTTCCTCTAAACAGTTGTCTTAATACCCAAATGACGTCACTTCGGTTTCAAATTTTGGTTTGACGGATTGCCAATACACCCTCCATTGCTAAGACATATCCATGTAAAAATGTTTGAATTTACTTCCCTGTGGGAAATGGGTTAGATCATGGATATGTCTAAAGGGAATGGTTTTAGTTCATCTAAACAGCTGTTCTTATTCTTTTAAGCTAAAAATTCAATACAATAGTTTTGAAACTTTCTATGGAAACCTTTTACATATTTTCCATCTTAAAAATCACCAACACCCCTCCAGTGCTAAGACATATCCATGTCAAAATGTTTGTTTTACTTCTGTGGGATTTAGATCATGGATATGTCTAATTTTTAGTTCATATAAACATGATCTTATTCATCTAAATATTAAACAAAGTTGTGTTAATTATACTCGACTGGACCGATTTTAATGATCTTTGATTTTTCGGATTTTGGTCATTCATGCATGAAAATTCGCCGTGTGTAGACTTCTTTGTGAAAATTCAGTAAAGCCAAGAATTCAAATGTTTTTTACATAGTGAGATGTTGGAAATTTTCTACCTGTAAGTGTTTTAAGTTAAGTTTTGTTAAAGTATTTGAAAAAAATGCTTTGATTCATTGGGAAAGATAATTAATATAAAGATTGTACTATATTGATGAATAATCATTTCTGTGATCATACATAGTGTATAGAAAAATTATTATTTACGTCAAAATATTCAAATTTTGTTTTAAAGTGGATATATCCATTTTGAGGCTCCCTCAGTCTAAGGAATTACTTTTCCAATGAGACCAGACTAATCACCTGGTTTTTATAGAATTAGGCACACGGGTAAACTTTGGCTATATACCTCCACCATCTTGGATTTTAGTCCCATAAGAATAATTTTAATCTTGTGACAGCATCACTAGACTAGCAATTGTATCTGTCTGGAAAATAGAGTATAAAATATTTGTATTTATTTCCCTGAGGAAAATAGGTTAGAACATGGATATGACTAAAGGGAATATTTTCAGTTCATCTAAACAGCTGTTTAGATGAACTTGTTTCAATTTTCAGTCGTTGAAATTACTAACACCCCCGAAGCTAAGACGTAGCCATGTCAAAAATAGGTGTAAGATGATTGTGGCGTGTTCTTAATTGTAGATTTTATTTGTAGGCTGACGTGTTCCTTAGACAGGATCAAGGATCAGGATCAGGATCGTGTTCCTTAGGACTGTTGATCAATACCCGAACAGTCATTGTCATCTAAGGACTGTGGCGTGTCCTGTAATCCAGCTACTTGGAGGTCACGAATTGTGGATAGTTGTGAGCGATGGTCTGTGGGTGTAATGTTCTCTTGTGTGAATAATTAACGTCCGCACTATTATACGCACCAGTTTGTAATCCAGAGGCAGTGGTTCGGATTCCACGTTAAACCCTAGGTCCTTTAGACCTTAGACCCTTAGGACTGTTGGATTATTAATTAACAGCTCTGTCTAAGGAATACGTCAGCCTTAGTCAGTAACAAGAATACAAGATCGAAACAGCTACTTGGAGGTTACGAATTGTAGATAGTTGTGAGAGATGATCGGTGGATGTAGTGTTCTCTTGTGTGGAATAACGTCCGCACTATTGAATACTACGTTAATCCACAAAAATCTTCCTCATAATTAGACAGGTTCGTAATTCAGAGGCAGTGGTTCAGATTCCACGTTAAACTGTAGGTCCATTAGTTGTCATCGGCTGTTGGGCTATTAATTAACAGTCCTGTCTAAGGAACGTATCTGCCTTAGTCAGTAACAAGACTACAAGATCGCGCCACAATCATCTTACACACATTTATCATTCATACTTGGCTTAAAATACCTACCTGTGTAGGTTACCATTGCAATAATCTAAAATCTAATCAACTGTCTTTTCCAATTATTGAGTTTTATTTTGTCACATTTTTCCAAGGACCTAAAGCGAAATATTTCACTAGTAAGAACTCTATTCAATTCAAATACAAATTTATCTATTCTAAAATTGTGTAAAGGACTTTTCAATGATAACCAAATTTAAAATCCTCTTCTGCATAGTTAGTCATATACTTTGTATCTATAATTAATCAATCGTACTTATAAGTTTCACATTAGTTTACATCGATGAAATAAACCAAACTAAAAAGTAAATACAATCTACATACATTTTTAAGATAGTCGTATTTGCTATTGTCTGGGGGAGATTCGCAAATATAATGTAGAAGGCAATATTCAATATGCCTTTCGCTTCTGGGAGGAATCTTCTCTGGCAAAATCCAATTTTATCACTAAGACTCCTCTGAGAGAATAACATTGATCCGTGTAAGAGCTTTGTATAAAGCTTGCACAAGCTTGGCGCAACCTCGCGCAGTGGGTTGTGGGGATGAGCTCGTATTGTAGGGGAACTGAGCTTTAATTTTACATATTACTTAATACTTAATATCTTCATTCTTGTAGTAGAGAATATACACAGTGTCCTACGAAGCGGTTTAAATGTATAATTTAATATTACGTACCCAAAACTGTGTTATGTGTCATTAAGTTAACATTAGCTTCTTATGGAATTCGGACACCCTTAATCGTGGTTTGAAATGATTTTGATTGTTTGATTGATAACACCTTCAGGGAGTCTATTAATGTATAACAATCTGAGACTGTAAACACTCAAGCGTCACAGTTATATGTTGTTGAGATTTATAGTTTTCCCTGCTTCTGGTATCATAATGGTGGATCTGACTGCCTTGTACGAGTGTGCACTTGAATTTGCAATACAATGCAGTTTCGTAAATGTAGAATGGGCAGTATAAGCATATCTAGCTCCCTAAAGGCGTCTACATGAGTCCCTTGGCTGCAATTTGCAAATTATTCCTCCTGTTTTTTTTGTAGCTTGAATACTCTCTCCATTCTGAATTTAGCACAACCATCCAACTAGCTAATGAAATGGATATTTCCTGTTTATATCAATAGTAATTTATATAGTTTGTATAGTCCAGTAAGCCCAAGCAAACTTGAAAACATTTGAGTACTTTCTCCTCTCTATCTTTGAAAAATACCATTTATACATAAAAAGAACAAAATAATAGTTCTTATGATTCCTTATAATTCATAATAGCGTCGGCTATTATTTATTAAATATCTTTTATTGGACTTTTCCAACGCGTCTGTTTTTTAAAATACACCACGTTTCTGGAGGTAGAGAAACTCCTCCGTTTTTTAGTGATTACCTAATAATTTACATCAAAAATTGAATGTTTAAGTTACATATTAGTTATATAATGTTGTAAATAATACTATACTTATCTATCATGCACAACTCATAAACTATATTGATAACGCAACAAATAACCACAACACTCCGCCTCCAAGCTGGTAGGGCGACACAAGATAGCGTGCGCTCAGGCCAAGAGTAGGAGCACTATTGTATTGTGTATTTGTACTTCCGTATTGGTTATAATGGATAATTATAGTATTATTGACACCATAATATTAAATATCCAATTTTTAATGTAAATTATTAGGTAATGACTTGAAAACGTGAGGAGTTTTTCCACTTCCAGAAACTTTGTGTAGTTATAAACTGACTGACTTGAATGGTGGCGACGTCCTGTAATCCAGCTACTTGGAGGTCACGAATTGTGGATTTGTGAGAGACGGTCGGTGGATGTAGTGTTCTCTTGTGTGGATTAACGTACGCACTATTCAATACTACGTTAATCCGCAAAGACCATCCTCATAATTTTTCTTTCAACGTTTTTAATTATGTATATTCTACTCCAGTAGCATTTTAACGTATTTATAGAGTTCTTAATTTTAGCTAAGTAACAAAAATGTATGTAATTAAACATAATAGCTTTAGAAGGTAAAAAGGTTGAACATTAAAATACGTTAAAATTGTTGGATATTTAGAAAAAAAAACAAAAAAACCTATCCTAATTGTATTTGTTTTTAGTATAGGTGTGTTTATAATATTAAGAGCTTGTTAAATGTGTCGTATATTTAATCATATGTTATACCTACATTAAGGCCTACGTTGTAACGCTTGCTTTTGCAATATATTTTTAGGTGGCAATAAACGAATTGATTGATTGATTGAGTTAATTTTCGCGATTATACTGTTGTGAAACACAATACCAATTAGTTTGCGGAATGTTCGGAACAATTTGACTAATTAGGCAAACCAGTTAGTCGATCGAATGTCTCATTTAATCCCTCTTTTATTGCCAGGTGAATCGATTCGGCCGAAAATGATTCGGTTGGTATTTGTTCATTTATTTCTTCCGATTCATTTCATCTCAGCAGCTCGCCGCTTTTACTGCAGTATATTGGAACTTGGGCAAAAATATTTTTTCCAATGAAAATCGGAAAAAATTCTATATCAGATCTTTCGATTTTTATATATCGGTTTAAATAAATCGTATGAGCGAATTGATGGATTTTGAAAAGGTTGATGTCGTAACCTCTGTGTTATTGAAGTATGTTTCAAGTGTGACCTAGAAATAATAATCCAGTTTTATTATATAAATTATGTTATTTAGATATATATTTTGCGGCCATTTCCCCTCACAAATAGTAAAAAAATTCGTGACGTTTTAGGATATGGAATGTGATCTCGATTTTAAGGCAAGTATGAATTAGGATTTAGAGTATGATAATTGTGGCGCGATCTTGTAGTCTTGTTACTGACTAAGGCTGGCATGTTCCTTAGACATTCCTGTTAATTTATAGCAGAACAGCCAATGACAACTAAGGGACCTACAGTTTAGCATGGAATCCGAACCACGGCCTCTGAATTACGAATAGGTCTAATCATAAGGATGGTCTTTGCGAATTAACGTATTATTCAATAGTGCGGACGTTAATCCACACAAGAGAACACTACACCCAATTACCATCACTCACAACTATCCACAATTCGTGGCCTCCAAGTAGCTGGATTACAGGATGACGCCACCATACCAGTCTAACTTACTAACTATTTAATTTTAAATTATTATAATTAATCTCTGTACGTCCTTTATGCGTTGCCAAACTACTCATCCGATCGCCATGAAATTTTAGGAAGTTGCTCTATATGTGTCCGGGAAGGTTTTAGTGAAATAATATTCTCGAAAACTCCGTAAGTTTCTATTTTATGGCGTTTTAAATTTTTAATGTTAAGCTTAAGGAGAGTTAACTTTTCACAATGAAGCCGTAATGCTATTCGACTGTATGAATGTTAAATAAGCCTCCATTTTTAACTGCAAGAGTTTGTAATAAATTGGTTTCTATGACTCAATAATCTAATCAATCAAGTCAATTGTTACCTAACCAGTATTGGTTTTCGTTGATGAACTCAAAGGCTTTCCGCTCTTAAGTTTAGGGGTTCGTAGAATTCATCAGAAACATTTCCTTGTCAGTAATAAGTTCCATAAAGATTTTTGAAAACACCTATTTTACTCACCCATCCAAAGATATTTTCCTGCAGTGACAAAAAATAGAACTTGATATTATTATATAAATTTCTTAAATTTGTTGTGAAATTTTTTTCTCTGCATAAACAATACGTAACGTGTTTTCATATTTCAATAATTATAAAACTAATAGAAATATAATCAAAATGTTACTGGATGATTGTTTCATAATTTAATTTAACAAATAAGGGTTTTTATTGAATTGATCAGTACTATATTTTGACCAAAGATACGATGATTATAGTTCAACTTATCTTCAGTGAATAAAATTTACTAATGGAAGTAGATATAACGCTGTCTTCTCTTATTTCTCATTAAAAAAATAAATAATATAATTTTATAAGTCGGAAAGCTTTATTGTATTACAGTTATATTCATTAAGTAAAACTATTAATATTCAAATTTACAATGGATTTTATCCTTTTATATGTTAACAAAACACTTCTGTCTAAAAAACTATGGATGGTAACAAATATACGATAAAACAAGGCAACACCTATGACTGTAATGATTTTATAATAGTAAAATTTTTATTGCGAAACATACTTTACAAATTAAAATGAAATAAAAATCAAATTACGAATATACTTTAAAACCCGACCGGCAAATGCATCCAATTACAGAATAAGTCTGAGATACATTGGAGAGGTTTTGGTGAATATTGTAGCTTGGATATGATATTTATTTAAATCTGGTGCTGTGGTCATATTTCCTCATTATTTTGACCCCTAACTCAACGAAAACGAGGGAAAGGTCCAAAACGACAGCTGGTTTTGAAGGCGGGTTAAATAATTGCCTTTGAAAACCCAACTGGCCAGTTTGGTCTTACGATCCTTAAAAAATTCTAATTAAAATACTACTATAAAACATTTAATTAAATTTAATATAACTAGAACAAATTTTTCTTAATTTCAAGTGTAAGTTCTTAATTTTGATTATGCTATACAGGTTGTCCATGAAAAACGTTTCAGGACTTTGGTGAATGATTGATTATATTAAAAGGAATAAAAAAGAAACGATTTTCTGGGACACCCTGTATAAGATGAAAAATTGGCAAAATGTAGTTACTAAAAAACCATCGAAAATGAACAGGGGATAATATTTAAAATACTTAAGGAAGGAAAATATAGGTTAACTTCATTTACGTGGAGAATTTGGAAAAACTAAATATGTGTTGTGACCAGCTAATTTCTTTTAAATATTTTTTATTTGAAATGCTACACAAAATATATGTTTATCGAGGTAAATGTAGAATAATTGAATAGCTAAAAGGCTTCACCATAGGAATTTATCATACCAAAATGTAAACCTGAAATCCTAAATAAAGCAATATAAAGAAAATAAATCAATAACTAGTTTTATTATCTAGCATTACTTTACAAGTAAATATATTATGACATTTATACCATTATTATAGTTATTTATACGTTGAAATGACTTTTTAATATAGTATGATTTCGAAATGGGTTTAAAATCAATGACCAAAATAAACTAACTAATAGTGATTTGACAGCTGTTTGTTTTTATTTCTATTAAACTTTAAACTACAAAGACAGCTGATTATTACCAGTAGTTTATTCATTGAAAACTGGATCAAAATGCGAGTAATATTGCGTAAAAGTGGGTTTTTAAATACTCGTTATTTACTTTTCAAGGTGCGGCGGGCGATTTCAAGCATGTATAAACCTTCTCTGTCATGTAGATAATATATGAAATAAGTTTCATTTTAATCAGTTCTCCCGTTTTTTCGTAGAAGACGGCGTAAAATGCCTCCTAGAGCGTCACAGACAAACAGTCAAACAGACAAAAATTAAGATAAGACCGGTTTCGGCTTTTCTAACGCACGAAAAGTAAAAATAACTAAAAAATGAATAATTCTGAGCAATGTACAGACAAAACTCTAATTTTATTTATATTGATTCATATCCTGCTTGTAATGAACACATAGCTGCTATGTCCTGGAGCACCTATTTGTATTAACATACTATTACATATCGCTATGTTATTCAAATTCTATACAACCCACAACTTCAATGAAGGCTTGCCGGCAGTTGTTGACTTTTGAACTTTTCGCGAGGCCCACGCCCTTCTACAGGACGTCAAGGGCGATAGGAAACCAGTTCGAATCTTGTATCCATCCACCCACCAAGGTCAACGAGTGTTTTTATTCCTTTAATACTTAGTAAATTGTTCATCTCGATCCTTAAAATAAACCTGCTCCTCCCATTCAGATTTCAGATTTTTTGAATAAATCTATTATTTTAGTGTGAAACTTTCAGTTGCATGCGTCATGGTAAAGAAGCAGACTATTACTATGTCCATGAAATATACAGATGAATTCAAAATAGGTAAAATGGTAATGCAAAAAACTAGATCGCACGCAGGAAAGGACATGTTCGTAGCGAGGGCAGAGTTTAAACTATGTGTGATTCTCGGGTTAAAATGGATTAATGGATAATGGATTAGTAAACTATTGATAGTCCCAACCTAATCAACAAAGACAACTAGTCACGTCACAATTTATCAACCCATTTTTCCCCATAATCTATATAAATAAAATTAAAGTTTCGTCTGTACTTTGCTCAGAGTTATTCATTCTTTTTAGTTATTTTTAAGTTTCGTGCGTTAGAGAAACCGAAACAAGTCTTATCTCAATTTGTGTCCGTCTGTGACGCTCCAGGAGGCATTTTACGCCGTCTTCTCAGAAAAAACGGGAGAACTGATAACAACGAAACTTATTTCGTGCATTCTCTACATTCCAGAGAAAGTTTTTCAAAGGTTATCAATAATAGTTAGTTTATTGGTCATTGATTTTAAACCCATTTCGAAATCATATTAAAAGTTATTTTAACGTATAACTAATTATAATAATGGTATGAATGTTCTAATCTATTTAATTGTAAAATTATGCTAAATAATAAAGCTGGGTACTGATTCATTTTCTTTGTACCGATATGTTTAGGATATCAGGTTTCCATTTTGGTATGATATTTTTTCTTCTTTCAACTAAATTCTACAGCCCGTACAAAAGCCGGGCTTACCGCTAACCTATAAGAAATCTTTAAAATGTAAAGAATTATCAAGAAGGGTATTATAACCACAAAACAAGTAAACCAGTTGTACATACAACTAGATCACGCATTCAGCACGCTTGCGTGAGTAGAGCGAATTTCACAGAACTAATATTATTCATATTATAGAACTGAGTACTGAGTATGCAGGTTTCCTGCAGCAAGGGTTGATTTACATGATAATGTGCTTATATTAACTCTGATCACTAACTAAGTAAAACCTAATACAACTTTGTCTCAAATTATGTCAATATCTGAGCGAGTTATACCAATTTATGCATTCTCTTTAAGAATATTTTGTTTCGGGTCATATGAATAGCTCTCTTTTGCATAGGAAATTCGATAATAATGAAATTCGCTAATAACTCCAATCACCAAATATAGCTTAAGAGTCAATCCAATCATCTTCAGCATCAAAAGTGCGTATTGTAACTAAAAGCATTAAACCACTTAACCAGTTAAATATCAAACTAGCAGTAAGCCCGTCCTATGTATGAAAAACCTTCTCTGGAATGTAGAGAATGCATGAAATAAGTTTCATTCTTATCAGTTCTCCCGTATTTTCGGAGAAGACTGTGTAAAATGCCTTCTGGAGCGTCACAGACAGACACGAATTGAGATAAGACTTGTTTCGGCTTCTCTAATGTACGAAACGTAAAAATAACTAAAGAAATTAATAACTCTGAGCAATGTACAGACAAAACTCTAATTTTATTTATATAGACTAATGAAAATTAAATACATCCAAATTCGTTTTAAATAAAACTGTCATTTGTAACAACGCGAGGTTTACAAAATTCATATATAGTAAAGAAAATAAGAGAAGAACAAAGACACATGGAAGGCCATATACACAAAATGAAGAGGCAAAGCCTCCAGCCAAGATCACGTCGAGCCTCGAGGTTCTACCTCCCAGTCAGCATTTCACCTTTGATTTTGTCAGTTTACGAGAAAGGCGTTTTACCCCTTGATATAACACGTGCAGGTCCTACATGGCTTTTGTTTTTGGCAACGAAGCGACTTTTGTTTGTCACTTTGTAACAAACAAACTCGAGAAAATTATATCACAAAAATACAAACCTACTTCTGAACTGTTTTGTTGTACATTTTAGTAGTTTAGCTGTGGTTATTATTAATTTCAGTAATTTACAACTAGTTGATTTTTAAATATATGTGATATCAATTTTGAGTTTAATGTTGGTTTTATCACTATTAAAGTCATAGTACGGTAGCCTGTATATATTTTGTATTACATAGGCCATTAATAGGGCTTGTTTGTTTCTTTTTAACCTCAGAAATTATATCCTAAATTTGTCGGTGTATTTCAGATACACCCTGTATATATGGACGAAGTTTCCTTGTTCGTTGGTTACTGAAATGGCGACCTACCCAGGTAGGTATTTTAAGCCAAGTATGAATGAGAAATAAGTGTTAGATGATTGTGGCGCGATCTTGTAGTCTTGTTACTGACTAAGGCTGGCATATTCCATTGACAGAACTGTTAACTAATAGCCCAACAGTCAATGGCACATCTAAAGGACTACAGATTAACGGGGAGTCCGAACCACTGCCTCTGAATCACGAACTAGTCTAATTATGATGGGGACCTTTTCCATTAATTCACCAACACTACTTTTTTGGCTGATTTCGTTAGTTCATCACCACTTGCGATATAATATTCAGAAAAACATATCGTCATGAGTATTTAGGAGTGATTTGTTCAGGTTTATCTGCAGGATTGCAGAACATTTTATCGCTTAGCGTTAACATGACCGCACAGGTCCACAGAACGAGGTTAGGTTAGTTTAGGTTAGGTTAGGTAGTTTTGAATTGTGAGTCTTTAAGAGTTCCATTTGTCGTTAAAAGTATATCGTTTAATTTCTCTTAATTTTGTTATGTATTTCCCTATTAATGTTTTCAGGTAGTTCTCAAATAATTTATTCTCCAAAATGTTTAATATTAAACTTACTTTAAGTATAAATAGTATTAGTAGAGAATAATTGGAATCCTAAGGTAAAAATCTGGTTGGTGGTAAATTAACAGAAAAGATCCGCAGATGGACTTAGTAATCAATATTGCGTACGTTAATCCACAACAGAGAACCGACCATCGCTCTTAAATATCCACAACTCGTGATCTCAAAGTAGCTGGATTACAGGACACGTCACCTGAATCTGAATTTCCATTGTAAACATGAAAACAAATCTTTGTCCACTGGCTGTGAGTCAGACTCAGAGGTGGAGGCAGGTACAACGGCCGCTGTCCGCTGTTGCAACCCGGGTTACGACACTGATCTACTTTCACGTTCACTCGGCGACGTGGAGGTCAGTCCCACAGTCCCACTGTCCCGACGGAGAATGGTCCGGTGCCAGTGTCGGCGTCTATACGACCCAGTTGTAGACACGGCACTAAATGGGTTCCAGAGGGATATTAGCTGTCCTTTGCCAGTATAGATACCGATGAATGGTATCTAGGATAGAGATGGAGAAACATCCACATCAGCTGATTCCTTCTAACAAGACTGGGACGGTCGCGACGTCCTGTAATCCAGCTACTTGGAGGTCACGAATTGTGGATAATTGTGAGCGATGGTCGGTGGATGTAGTGTTCTCTTGTGTGGTTAACGTCCGCACTCATAATTAGACCAGTTCGTAATTCAGAGGCCGTGGTTCGGATTCCACGTTAAACTGTAGGTCCATTAGTTGCCACCGGCTGTTGGGCTATTAATTAACAGTCCTGTCTAAGGAACATGTCAGCCTTAGTCAGTAACAAGACTACAAGATCGCGCCACAATCATTCTACATTCATTCCTCATCCATACTTGGCTTAAAATACCTACCTTGGTAAGTCGCCATTTCAGTTAAAAATAAAAGTAAAGTAAAAGCAAGAAGGAATTAATTTTAAACTTATTGTCCTGCTGGTGGTTTAGAGTCAGCACTTAGGGGCTGCTTGTGGATATAACTGAGGCCATTAGTGATAATTTTAATGTGTAACCACGCTGAAATCATTAATGTCCCTGAGTCACCAATGAGTTATTTTCATTAGGTGGTATTCCGGCAGATGTAAGACTTCATGATGTAGAAAGAACTCTCCAAAATCCTGAAGAGAGATATAGAATCAATTGAGAGTACAAAAGTGAAGATGGAAAGTATGAAAGCTCTTTCGGAGGATTTAATTTATTTCATTGGCGACCATACTACAATGTAGATGTTTTAAGCCAAGTATGAATAAACTTTAGAAAACATAAAATTTAATCAAAATACAAACATTTGAATGGGTGAATCATCGAATCAATAAAAAGCTTAATTAATGTGTGAAATGTCTAATTGCATTTTTAAAACTGCATTGTCTTGGGTTTTAAAGTTCAATAAGTGTAATCTGGGTGTTAAGAAACCAACTTTAGATGGAACCCTGTAGTTAGAAGTTTTTGTTCGATGAGACATTTGCATGAGAAAAGCTTTTCAATTGTTCGAAATATTTAATAAAGAGTGTTTAGTCGTTGAAGCGTAATATTACTAAATACAATTTTTCCTCATTATATGGTATAACTATATTATCTTACCAATATAAGTTTACAATGCTATAGTTTTGGGACATCTAATTGAAATAATTTGTTAATTGAAAGAACTGCTTTATAAAGAACAAAATAGTTTATTCTTGATAAGTTGGTTGAATTCATTCTAGTTCATAAAGCATTTCCCTCTTCATAAAAACTTAAAATCACAGGCTAAGAATATCGCAGTTTACTCAAATAGTTCAGAATATTGCAATATTTTCTTTTTAAAATGGCGACCCACCCAGGTAGGTATATTAGGTAAAGGATAAATGACAAATGAGTGTAAGATGAATGTGGTGAGATTTTGTAGTGTCGTTACTGACCAAGACTGACATGTTCCTTAGACAGGACTGTTAATTATTAGCCCAACAGCCCATTTCATGTAAAAGGCCAACATATTCACCTTGGATCTTAACCACAACTTTTCCTCTGAATTACGAACTACACTAGTAAACTTACGTAGTATTCAATAGTGCGGACGTTAATCCACACCAGGGAATATAACATCCACCAACTATATCTCATAACTATCCACATTCCTATAGTCCTCCAAGTAGCTGGACTATAGGACACGCCACCTACACACTAATAAAATTTCAATCTATCAAATAATCGACTTAAGGTAGTAAATTACGATTTAAACCTTTCATAACGTCTATCAAAAACGTTGTAAAAGTTCATTTTCCCTACAAATTTCCCTAAACAGATTTGTTATTGTACCAGCTCTCTCGTCAAAAGAAGCGCGCATCTTGACTATATGCAAATATATTCTGACTGGCGGACGTTTATCACATCGGCAGGATGCTGTGGATGACGTCATCATCCCACGTCTCCCATCTGACTCACCAGGAGGCGCTAGCGTCTGCTGAAACAGCTGATGAAACTGGCGTGTGAACTGGGTACTGCTTTCAGCATCCAACCAACACAAATAGAACTGTTGCATTCTTTAATTAATTATAACTAACAATTCAGTGCTTCCAGAATTGCTGTTGTTGTAGGGATTAGATAAAGCGTTAGGGACAAATGAAATCCGCTAGGTTGGCGCTAGTGTTGCATCTTCGTTACGTTTATATACGTCATTTTTCCTGCAAGCTTCCTGATTAATCTGTTTGAGAGGTTGAGAGTTTTTTGTGCATTTTTGAACATTTTCAGACCTCCAAATTGACATAGATCCAAAAAATTAATGATTTAAAAATCATTTTACGTAGTATATGGTCACAAAGTTATTTATTCTATAATTAATTGGACTCATCCTATCGCTCTTGTGTTTTAAACTACACAACGTTTCTGGAGATGGAGAAACTCCTTCCGTTTTCAAGTGTTTACCTAATAATTTATATTAAATACTGAATGTTATTTAAAATTTGGTTTCGATTTGCTGAATATACAAATTCGAGTGATAGCTGCCTTATTTAAGATCTTTGACTTTTAAGTTGAGTAACTTAACATTTAGTATTATTAGGTAATAACTTGAAAACGGAGGAGTTTCTCCACCTCCAGAAACGTTGTGTAGTTTAAAACACAAGAGCGATAGGAAAAGTCCAATTAATTGTAAAATCCATCACTTTCATGAATTTCAAACAAAAAGGTCACATAGGTTCGCGAAAGAGGTCTGTTATCCATCCATGTTCCCAGTTTCAACTGACTAAAGCTGACATGTTCCCTGTAACTCAAAACTTTTTCACTATAAAACGTGAACATTTTAAGAAAACCCCTATTTATGATACAATCAACAAATAAACGTTAAAATTATTTTTTATAATAGTTAATTATTTGGATGAAGACAATACCCATAAATCACTCATGGATCATTTATGAATCACTCGCATAAACGTTTTTCGATGCACGTACAACCGAATGAGAGAAAGGAAGAAAAAGGTGGGTTATTTAAAAGATGGGTTCGGTTTGCTGAATATACAAATTCGAATGACAGGTGCCTTATGTCAGGTCTTTGACTTATAAGGTGAGTCTGGGATTCCCAGCGTATCATTCTTTTGAACGAAACAATCTTACCTCTTTGGATTTTATGTTTCATGTAATTCAGAATTCAGCAAACGTAATTCAGAGTCAAATTTGTGGTTCGAACCCCACAGTAAACTAGTTAAGCTATTAATTGATAATCCTGTCGAAGAAACACGTCAGCATTAGTCAGTAAGACTACAAGATCGCGCCACAATACTTTTAAACTCATTTTTCAATCTTACTTAGCATTAAATGACTACTTGAGTAGCTATTCATCAATTGATTGTGAACGCATCACAATATATTTAGGAAGAAATTGACAAAGCGCAATACGTTTTGCCAATTAATCCAGGAGGATTAACAGTAAAACTATTTTCGAAGAAAATACAGTAGCGTTCAATTGGCATTTTCCTCGATATCTTCAGACCAAGCTACGAAGGGAGGTTTTTAGGGGTAGACGTAGAAGGGGGTGGGAAGGGGAGGGTAGTCGTGCCTTATCGTTTTGTTAAACTCTTTAAGTTGAAGCTTTCCTTCTCGCCACTTGCGCCAAGTGGCTTCATCAATTCCATTGCAAACGCTAATTTATTTTTATAAACTTTCTCTAACTATTGATAAATCTATATAAATAAAATTAAACCTTTGTCTGTACATTGCTCAGAGTTATTAATTTTTTAGTTATTTTTACGTTTCGTGCGTTAGATTAGCCGAAACCAGTCTTATCTCAATTTGTGTCTGTTTGTTTGTGACACTCCAGGAAGCATTTTACGCCGTCTTCTCCGAAAAAAGGGAGAACTGACAAATATGACACATATTTCATGCATTCTCTACATTCCAGAGAAGGCTTTTCAAAGCTTGAAATTGTCCGCCGCCCTTGAGTAAATAACTACATTTAAACCCCACATTTTACGCAATATTGGTCACATTTTGGTTTAGTTTTCAATGAATAACCTACTGGTAATAATCAGCTGTCTTTGAAGTTTAGTAGTATTGATTTGTTTCGAGTTTCAGGTTTACATTTTGGTATGATAATCTTTCTTCTTTAAACCGAATCTTACAACCCGTACAAAGGACAGGCTTACTGCTAGTAAAAATTACATTATTATCTTTCTGGCATGTTTTGAGAAAAGCTTCAGTTGTTATATTTGAGTGATTTTCAGTATCTGATTACATCTGTTTCTGTATATATCAGCACAATTGAATACTTTGTTTATCTGAAAAACCATCCCCGTAATTAGATCCGTTAGTTATTTTAAGCCAAGTTTGAATGAGAAATGAGTGTAAGATGATTGTGGCACAATCTTGTAGTATTGTTACTGACTAAGGCTGACATGTTCCTTAGACAGAACTGTTATTAATAGCCCAAGAGCCGATGGCAACTAAGGGACCTACAGTTTAACGTGGTAATCCGAACCACGGCCTCTGAATTACGTATTGGTCTAATTATGAGGATGGTCTTTGCGGATTAACGTAGTATTCAATAGTGCGGACGTTAATCCACACAAGAGAACACTACACCCACCGACCATCGCTCATAACTATCCACAATTCGTGACCTCCAAGTAGCTGGATTACAGGACGTCGCCACAGTCCTTAGATGACAACGACTGTTTGGCTATTGATTAACAGTCCTGTCTAAGGAACACGTCAGCCTACAAATAAAATCTACAATTAAAACACGCCACAATCATCTTACACTTATTTTTGACATGACTACGTCTTAGCTTTGGGGTGAAGTGTTAGCAAATTGAACAACTAAAATTTGAAACAAGAACAGCTGTTTAGATGAACTAAAAGTTGTTCCTTTAGACATATCCATGATCTAACCTATTTCCCTCGGGAAGTAAATACAAACATTTTCTTCATACTTTGCTTAAAATACCAAACAGGTTAGGTTGTCATTTAAAAAGGAAATAGTAAAAATCGTAAAAACTTTCAATGGTTCAAAATGCGAGCTAACCTTGCCTCTAATCTTTGAATTTCCACTCCCCCTGATTGTTATTGTTTTCTGACTTACCGACCAGACTAAATTCTTGGAATGATAACAAAACGAGTAGCTACTGCCTTGGGACACACCATACCTGTAAACAAAAATTACCATTTAGAAACCAATCCATACTATGAATATACAGTAAAGTAGCGTATAAAAGTTATATTAAAGTTTACAATATACATGGTTGAATCGACGAATTCGCTACAGAGTTACATATAATTTTGTTAATTATTTCTCACTCTATACATAGTATATGGAGAAAATACTGTTTTCGTCAAAATTTTCAAATTTGAGTCGAGAGTGAAAATACGTTTTGTGGTTTACTGTCTATGTAACAAACCATACCAACCACAACGACCTTTATGAAACGTGAATACAAGAGTGCAGTTTTGGCAATACCCTCGACCATTTTTTATTTTTTACAATTTTCAATTTTTAGGGTCAATAATCCCTGAAAACCCTTATAAAATGTGAAATTCAACCGGCCCAAAAAACTAAACAATTTATTATTTTGAATTAACTAGTCTACGACTAATAGTCCCAAAGAAAAGTAAATTTGTTGCCTAAGAGTGTCTATTTTTATTTACATGAAAAAACGTAAATTTTTTCAACCGTTTTGCGTGAAACTTGGTATACAATTTTAGGTCACATATTCTATAAAACTCACACAATATGTTTGTCATTAGTTTGGGGCGTAAGTGTCTAACTAAATGAGATGACCATTTTTAAACACTACATTTTTTTGTCATTTTAATAATCGTTAATGTAAAAGTTTTAATAAAGGTATATATCATATAGTGTACTTTTAAACGTTTTTGTATCACCTCACTAATACCACTTATTTAAACTGCATTTAATTTTCAACCTTTTGACGTGGATATGTTTTAGCTCTGGGGGGTGTTGTTGATTTGTAAGAAAGAAAATATGTAACAGGTTTCCATAGAAACTACCAGAGCTATTGTATTGAATGTTTAATATAAAATAGTAAGAACAGCTGTTTATATGAACTGAAAACATTTCCTTTAGACATATCCATGATCTAACCTATTTCCCACAGGGAAGTAAATACAAACATTTTTTGTACACCTTTTTAGATTGAATTTTACAGTATTTTAAATTATCCTATTAGTTTTGTATGCATTATATATAGCAAATTAATCTATGAAAACATCAAATAAAAATTAAAAACCAAACAAAGAAAGATCTAAAGTTATTTATATACACAATTCAACCGCAACATTAACTTTCACAAATGTAATAACCCCCTGGCTTGCAAAAATGAATATAGTTCGTGAAATGACTAAATTAATTGTGTTTGATATATGTTCCTCCATGAAACAGTGAGCAGCTTTTACAAACAAAACTAATTTAGATTAGCGTTACATCAATTTATCGCTAGTTGCGGCGGCTCCCAACAGAGTGCGTTAATAACACGGCACACGCTGCGCACTCTACCGGCAATCCCGCGAAATTGTCTGAGATTTAATGGCTCCTTTTGGGTGTGCGATATTGAAAAGTAAACGAGGTATCTATATCAAGTTGACTGATTAGTTAGTTAGTGAAATGGTGACCAGCCCAGTTAGGTATTTTAAGCCAAGTATGAATGAGAAAGGAGTGTAAGATGATTATGGCGCGATATTGTAGTCTAGTTACTAACATTATTATTGAAAAAACTGTTAAATCCAACAGTCACGAACAAGACAGGATGTGAGGTTTCAGTGGGCTGGAATACCACTGCGGCTGTTATAGGACTATGTCCTCTTCAGCCACCAACAGTCAATGGAATATCTATGGGAACTAGAGTTTAACGTGATGTCCGAACCACTGCCTCTAAATTACGAATTGGTATAATTATGAGGATGGTATTTACTGATTAACGGAGGATTCAATAGTGCGGACGTTAATACACACAAGAGAACACTACACACTCACAACTATCCATAATTTGCGGCCTCCAAGTAGCTGGATTACAGGACACGTCACGTTCACAGTTCGCATTGCCATACCTGATCGTGTGTACTACTATTGTTAGAATAAGAATACGATGCTTCAGCAAATATAACCAGGCTCCTCTACTATATCTTTTTTACAGCCACCAGGAAGAAAGGAGTCACGCGGATCGATAAGAGTGGTCAGTCTGAGTCACTCGTGAAGAAGAAGGTTACAACTCCGTATAGCTTCCAGAACCAAAAGTGTCAGTTTACTGGACAAACATGAAGCATACACTAAACCCTCTCAGAGCAAAATAATTGATCTTAGGATTCCGATTTAGTTCCAAGTTCCAAGGTTGTAGGCCCTTAGAGACAAGGATGAACCAAAAGAAAAGATGTTGACTTTGGATACCCAAACGTCTTTCCAACATTGTGACAACTTCATGTACCTAATACATATGTTCCTCTAAAGTGCAATAAAATAGAAAGCAATTTAGTGACCTGATCATATGTAGTTTTTGTTGGGATCTAACACACCATTCCTCCTTCACAGGGTAAAGCTCTATCCTAGATGCCCTAGGATGATTTGCACTAAACCCTCTCAGAGCAAAATAATTGATCTTGGGATTCCAATTTAGTTCCAAGTTCCAAGGTTACAGGCCCTTAGAGACAAGGATGAACCAAAAGTGCAAGAAAAGCTGTTGACTTTGGATACCCAAACGTCTTTCCAACATTGTGACAACTTCATTTACCCAATACATATGTTACTCTAAAGTGCAATAAAATAGTTAGATAGCAATTTAGTGACCTGATCATATGTAGTTTTTGTTGGGATCTAACACACCATTCCTCCTTCACAGGGTAAAGCTCTATCCTAGATGCCCTAGGATGATTTGCTCAAAACGGTCTTTTTCACTACGTTTCCTTCATGTAGACTTACTTTACGTCTGGGTATATAAAGATACCCAGGATATTTCACACTCAAACATTTTCAACTCTCTTAGTCTTAAAATATGCAATAACCTTGTACAATTTCCCCAAAGTATCCTTGGATTTGATCAAACTCATTTTCACCAGACTTGTTTAAGTCCTGAGCCAGGTAAGATAGATTGATTAAGTAAGATAGGAGCTTGGAATGTTTGATAGATAAAATCCTGTTCTTTTCCATGACAAAACAATTTGAACAACTTAACGTGTCAATTTGATTTTTCGACGTCAACCGCTTCAGCCTAGGACCTGAGGATGCCACTTCACAGCAAAAGAGAAACGTTTGGAAATACAAACTACATGACGACGCGGTTGACGCCGAAAAATCAACATGACATTGTTGGAACCAGCCGCGAAAGCCTAAGTTTGGAGCTTAACATGCTTTTAATTAAAATAAACATAACTGGAACTGTTGCAGTCCACCCAGTTGATCTCTGGTCTAGTTTCAGTTTCCTCTGGTTTGCTACATTTTTTCCACTCTGATACCGGCGTACAATGCCTCGATGGTGAGAATAATTCACGGAACCACGCGGTCGGGCGAGGTTACTTCATCTCGCCTCCGCCCCGCTGGCCACAGGCATTGACGGAGGTCTAGTTGAGTCGATAGTCAGGGGTAATCTGCTAAGAGGTTTTAGAGAGTTGGAGTTTGACCGTCCATTGGTCGAATGGCCTACCACGGATTATGGTGGTATAGTTAAAAATGAAATTAAATAAAAATACTTCTTTATTGAGGCGAACATTAGGAACACGGGGTCCTTTCTTACAGTTAACCTCTTTAAATGAAACAATAATAAAAATAACAACATAAAATTAAGCCTAATTTAATAATTATATACTAGGATATAACTAGTAAGAACACAAGTTTTCCAACACTACTTTATTTCTCTCTTTCTCCGTTTGGGCCTGATGATGTTCCCCCCATAAGAGTTCGCCATTCAACATTAATTTAAATTTGCCTTCTTGTTTTTATAATAGAAACGGGATATTAGTTTTGAAGACAATAAATTTTAAATATTTATCTAACACGTAAGTTCAAGAATCAAGAGGTTATTAATTATGTATACAACCCATTAAACATATGATTATCAGCTTATTAACCCTTTTTATCAAGTGTTGGTTATTTTTTACTCGTTTGTGAGGAAGCGTGCGTGGTTCTTAAAGATGTTCAATAACTACATTTATCTATGTCTATTTCAACATTCTTTATAAATTACAGTTGTAGTCATAAATTAAAGTAGTGATTAAATTTCATGGATAAGCAGTTGTCGATGTATTTCTTACATTCTTTGTTACCGATGTTCGTTTTTCAATGTTACTGGTTCACCACTGCCAGTTTTACCATTTATCGTTTCAAGAACTAATTTAATTAAACTATGATCAACTACGAAATCAATCTCAATAATTTAATTTTAATTGTTTGAGATGTTATTTGTGTCAAGGCATGCGGATGGGGCCATCTTTGTTGCTATTTTCAGCCTCATATTAAATCGATAATTTTGATTAAAGGCCGGCAGGAATTGGGTCAGTAGCTTGATACAGTTATTAAGTAATGGTTCGGAAGACCTCGGGAATAATATTGGTAAAAGCTCGCATTACTTTCGGGTGAACGCTGCGATGAAATGTAGTCAAAATTGCATCAATACGTTGTTCGTTCAGCTAACCGCAGTTCTTTTCAATAAATTTAATATATAGATAGCTAAAGCTATGTACACAGTATTAGATCATTCGAAGAACACCAACAGAATATGGAATCGTAACAGAAAAAAATATGTCAGAGACAGAGCTAATAAATTGTATTTGAATTTCCACCGTGAACTCAAAATTATGAGTATTTATCTAAAAGTATTTTTCTAAATATTTACAATTAGGAAAGGAAATGTGATTTTTCAGAAGAATTTAAAGAATGCTTTTACACATTTTAAAGTAACTTTTCATCATTTTTACACATTTAAAAAAATTTAAAATTTATAAATTTGTCATGTAGGAGATGGTTTATTCCTATACATATTGCATATTTAATCCTCAAGTTAAATTTTCTAAAATGATCTAAAGTTTGAAAAAAAATCAAACAAATACGTAATTTACGAAAGAAATAAGAAAGCACCCAATATGTAACCTTGTGGGACTCCGTTATCTGACGAATTCCCATTAATTATTATCTAGGAGAGCTTGAAATTGAAAACCTCAACTGATCTATTCCTGGCCATAGTGTCAATCATGTAGCTACCGTTAAATCAGCGAAGACTAATGGACTAATGGGCGAATGGACTAATGGATCCTGTTGATTGTAGCGGGTGCGCTACGCTCACAATAACAAGACTAATAGTATCAATATCGTTGTATTAATCCAAAACAGAATAATCTTGTAACCGATTGTTTCTCCGTCAATATTTGGACATCGAATTCTGATTTATTACATACAAAATGGGGGTATTTTATATGCAGAACGTCATTTTTACACTTTCTTCCTTTTTCCTAAGAAAAAAGTAACTATTATAAGATAGTGTGCGGTATTAATGGAAGCCATCACGATATATTAACATATGTATGGATTTTTTAGTATAATTATTTTTAATAATTATTTTCTGTAGCTTATTTAATCTTTAAAGCTGGTTGGTACTCATTAAAATGTATTCAGATGTAGAGAGAAAAGTTAAAAGTTTGTTTAAGATTTCCCTCCTTAATAAACACAACGGAAAAATAAAATCCACAGAACCGCAGCATATACTATTGAAACTTGGTCATTATTAAGATCTCTATACTGTATTATATCCAGGAAAACTATTATTTATAAGGCTTAAACATTTTGTAAGATCCTTTTCAGGGGTTGTACATTGTTTTTTGTGCCAAAACGACTTTCATTATAAACTGCATTATTAGTTATGTGTATTTTGTAAAAGGATCAATTAGCTGTTATATTAAATTAATACACCTTTAGCTATTAATTGTTTGAATAACCAATAATTTATTAGAATAGTCTAACTCTGTTTCTTTTATAACTAAAATAAAATATAATATGATAATCTAATATACTCTTTGAGGGAATTTAACTTAATATTTTTTATATACATTTAAAAATATCCCACTGAAACCGCAGCAAGTTTAAAAGGAGGTTGAATAAAACGTGTATATGTAAACCATTATTCATGAAACCATTTTAAATCAAAGATATAATCAAATATATTTACGAAAATTTGATTAAATAAATAGAGTTGGCAAATTCAACAAAGGTCAAAAGCCCGTTGGCTTATCTGAGCCTGATGTTTGCTGTGGCGGTGGTCTCGTCTAACAAACAAGCCGTTTTGATCCAACGCCGTCAGCCATGGATATTGCAGCCACAGCCATTACCACCGGCAAATATTTACCAACAAACTATAATTTGTTGAAGATAAATTGTTGTCATGAATATGTCTAATCGTGGATATGACTCTGAGAGAGTTTTAGCAATTTGCGGGACGCAAAAAATAACAGGAATGACGTCATATGGTTTTGAGAACAGTTTTTTAGAGGAACTGGAAACATTCCTTTCAGATATCAGTCATCTATTTCACGTAAGGAAATGAATACAATAAATCTTTCACAGAGAAAGTAAATTCATTTTGACATGGATATGTCTTAGCTCTGGGGGGGATGTTGGTGATTTTTAAGATGGAAAACCTGTAACAGGTTTCCATAGAAACTACTAGAACTATTGTATTGAATTTTAAATATAAAAAATAAGAACAGCTGTTTAGATGAACTGAAAGCATTCCCTTTAGACATATCCATGATCTAACCTATTTCCCACAGGGAAGTAAATACAAAAATGTTTTTGCATAGGGAATGTTAGTCCCATAATGCTCAATGCTCTTATACTTATTCTTATTTGTCAGACAAATTTGTGACATTAATATATTTAATGATATATGTTTGTTTGTTTTTTGTTACCGTATTGTTTTTTGTGTTAAGTTACGCTGCGATTTAAGCAGCATAAGTTGTTATTGTATTAATTGCTAAGTTATTCTCTGTGTAACAGCTGATTATTTTAGGTTACACTGCGATAGTGACCTATTCTCTGTGAAATATTTTAGGTAAACAACTATACTACTCTATTCTCTGTGGAACAGCTGATTTTTTAAAGTTAAAATGCGATAATGCTCTATTCTCTGTGTAACAGCTGATTCTTTAAGGTTACAATGCGATAATGATCTATTCTCTGTGTAACAGCTGATTCTTTAAGGTTAGAATGCAATAATGCTCTATTCTCTGTGTAACAGCTGATTCTTTCAGTTTACAATGCGATAATGATCTATTCTCTGTGTAACAGCTGATTCTTTCAGGTTACAATGCGATAATGATCTATTCTCTTTGTAACAGCTGATTCTTTAGTTTAAATTCCAAAAATGCTCTATTCTCAAATGGGTCACCTGACTACAAGCCTGTCCACATATTCTCATCAGCTGTCGGTATGCCACCGATAGCTTTCTCTAAACACGAATCGACCAAGGAGAAAGGGAATGTTGTTGTATTGGATAGCCAAAAACACTACAGGAACCACATGTTACGATAGTTTGAGTTTTCATTTTTGCCACCACACTGGACTTAAGAATGAGTGTCATAAGAATACGTTATAATAATTTTAAACGATTTCATGTTATCTTTAAATTTTGATAAAACTCAACGTAATTAAATATAATAGCTAAAGGATTTATATAAACAGATAACTAATTTGTAATGTTAATAATAAGACTTGAGTTAAAATAGTAGAAATCTATTTTTAGTTTCAATAGTAGTTTAACGTCAAGTTTATTAGTGGAAATAGGGTTTTTAATATAATATTTTAATATGTTAAGAAGAGGCCTATGTTTGCACAAAAGGGAACATAAATAAAAGATTGATCGTTGGAAGTAGGTCCAGCGCTCGTTATTTGAACAATGCTCTCTCGCAATATTTCCTCATTATTTCGCTAGCAGAACAAAACGGGAAATAAATACGGGACGCCAAGTGTATTTCATGAACCTTCAAAGTGGAAACGGAAGTTGGGTTTATTTCAAAGATAACAAGATCGTACGCAGCACGCTGGCGTAAGTAGAGCGAATTTCACAGAACTAATATTATTCATATCATTGTAATAAAATAGTTCTGAGTATAATGATTTGCTGCAACGGTTGTTGTACATGGTAATGTGCTTATATTAAGGTTGTTCACAAAGTAAAACACATGCAACAGTTTATCAAATTATGTCAATAACTAAATGAGTTATACCAATTGATTTACCCTCCGTAAGAATCACATGGACAATGAATACGTAGGTTTGCTGCGGTAAGAAACATTACAAATAGGAGTTTTTTGGATGCAATGATATAAATTAACTAGATGGACTTTGGTTTTTAGCTATTCTCCATAAGTTTAACGTTACACAATGTAATGTGTCAACCATTTTGAATATTTCAGTAACCAATTGACCTAGAGTCATGATTCAAAATGGAATTGTGTGTTTAGGGTTGTAGCTTTTACGGGTTCCTAAATAAATGTAACTTAAGTTTATAAATTTATAATAAGTAGGGCAGAAACGTCTCTCTCCCTTTAAAATATTTTATCTACGACAAAAAACAATATTAAAATTTTTTTGGGCCTGAAGCATTAAATTTACAAAGGGTTATCAGAGAATATATCATCGTGGCAACAATGGGCAATTCAAGTCTTCAGGAGCCATCAGGTGTTATAAGTTGTGCTGCAACGCCTCTCCTAAGCAGCCATGATGAAGGTCCCGGATTCGCGAAGGTTATTCACACACTTTTATTTTAAATTTCTATTGACTCAACTTTGTGATTTATTTAGTTTCTGCAAGATTAGATCATTTAAATGGCAACCATACTACAATGTGGGTATTTTAAGCCAAGTATGAATGAGGATTGAGTGTGTGATGATTGTGGCGCGATCTTGTAGTCTTGTTACTGACTAAGGCTGACATGTTCCTTAGACAGGACTGTTAATTAAGAGTCTGCATCAGTGGTAGGCATCTTGAATTTTAGTCCCGTAAGGGCAATGTTAAATTCTGGCGTAACACACCTTCACTTTGGCGTGTGTAGTGGCGTTAATTATCAAAGTATCAATGTAAAACTTTGGAAGTACATTGATGAGATGTGCCTCAATGGCATGACCTTTTCAATATGTTCAATATGTTTAAAAATTTAACTTGATATAAAAACAAAAATCCAGGAATATTTTACAAAATAAATCATTATTATTTTTTATTGAGAGCGAAAATAAGAAGTTCTGTAAGGTGGTGCCCTGGAGGACTGTAATACCTTTAATTTGACACCTCTTCCGTTAATTTATTACAATAGGTCAAGGAGATATAGGCGCCAGAACTTAACATTGCTCTTACAGGACTAAAATCCAAGATGGCTACCACTGATGCAGACTCTTAATAGCCTAACAGCCGATGGGAACTAAGGGACCTACAGTTTAAGTTGGCACCTAAAAATGTAAAAATAACACGGTCCCGGGCCTAAGTCTTGCCATGAGACCTACGGTAATAGGTTATTTCCTATGGGAAATTCGCTAAAAACAGTATTTTACAATTTAATTTATTCATTTAGTTAGTTGTAGGTCAAAATCAAAATTATTTTCTCAGAGTTTATACAATTTCAACATCCACTAAATCTAAGACCACTTAAACCCGAGATAAGAGGCTTGGCGTCGGCAATGCACAAAAGCAGAGTAATTAGTTTAAGAGGCCAAGCAATAATCTTCCAACAGCCGTCTTCATTGCACTGCTTCCATCCTGTCTTAGATGGTTTTTTATTTAAAAAAATATTAATCTATAAAACATATTTTTTTACTAAACGGTGTCAGTGAACTGTCATATACTTTATCTGTTAAACTAGCAGTAAGCGCGTCCTTTGTACGTGTTGTAGGATTCGGTTTGAAGAAGAAAGATCATCATACCAAAATGTAAACCTGAAATGCTAAACAAATCAATACAAAGAAAATAAATCAATACCCAGTTTTATTATTTAGCATTACTTTACAATTACTGTAAATAGATAAGAACATTTATACCACTATTATAATTAGTTATACGTTAACATAACTTTAATATACTGTAGTATGATTTCGAAATGGGTTTTATTTCTATTAAATCTTTAAACTACAAAGACAGCTGATTATTACCAGCAGGTTATTCATTGAAAACTGGATCAAAATGCGAGTAATATCGCGTAAAAGTGGGTTTTTAAATGCTCGTTATTTACTTTTAAAGGGGCGGCGGGCGATTTCAAGCATTTATAAACCTTCTCTGAAATGTAGATACATGAAATAAGTTTCATTGTAATCAGTTCTCCCGTTTTTTCGGAGAAGACGGCGTAAAATGCCTCCTGGAGCGTCACAAACAGACAAAAATTGAGATAAGACCGGTTTCGGCTTCTCTAACGCACGAAAAGTAAAAATAACTAAAAAATGAATAATTCTGAGCAATGTACAGACAAAACTCTAATTTTATTTATATAGAAGTATACTTAGAGAAATTATATACTTTTAGTAAAATTATTATACTTTTAAATTCTTAGTGCTGGAGACCGTGATTTACACGAATAGAAAACATACATAGAATAGAATACCTCCCTTAGGAATACATTTTTAAAAGGTTAAATTGGTCCGAATTATAGTCCAGGAGAAATAACATATATGTACTAGTCCTCTCTCTGACTCTAAATACTTATATTAATTTTACTTGTGATTGATTTTTACTTATATTAAGTCTGATTTTGTGATAAGCCATTTTTAAAGAATGCACCAAGGAATACAAAGGCCTGGTCCGAGATAACCTGAATTGGTTTTCCTTAGAGAACTTGTAAGTAGTAACTCTTATTAGTTGCCCCCCTTAGACCTGTTGTGGGGGGAGGGGGTTGAACTGCCCACAATCAATCAGACCCCTCTCGTACTTAATCATTCAACCAACATTCTTTCAGTCGTTGTGTCGACAACCGTTGTACCGTTGTAAACGAAACCAAATAATTGTGTTAGAAAAAGGGCAAAAAAGGGAAAAATCAAATAAAAATGTTTGCATTTACATCCCTGTGGAAAATAGGTTAGATCATGGATGTCTAAAGGAAATGTTTTCAATTCCTCTAAACAGCTGTCCATATAACCATATGACGTCACTGTTTCAAATTTCGGTCCCGCAAATTTCCAGCACGCCCCCTACCCAGAGTTAAGACATATCCATGTCAAAAAGGCAATTGTACTCACGCCATGTCTCGTTTCAATTTTTTTCTTTAGGCGTACAATTTAACTACGTTTTCTTTTATTGCAAACACGTGTTTTAAAATTGTTTACATCTGATAGCACTAGTTTCTATCCCCTATTAAACTGTAGATCCCTTAAATGCAATTGGCTGTCGTGATATAAATTAACAGTTCTGTCAAAAGAAAATGCCTTATTCAGTAACAAGCCTACAAGACCGCCATAATCATTCTACATTCGTTTGTCATTCAAACTTGGCTTAATACTTACCTGATAGATCGGTATTACAGACAAGTTATGATAGTAATAACAAAGATCCTTATTACTGTGATTTGTTAAAATAATGAAAGTGTCAAAACATCAATTTTGAAAACATGTTTTACACTACTAGATTAGATTAGATTATTGAAATGGTGACCATACTACAAGGATGGTATTTTAAGCCAAGTATTAATGAGGATGGAGTGTAAAATGATTGTGGCACGATCTTGTAGTCTTGTTACTGACTAAGGCTGACATGTTCCTTAGACAGGACTGGTAATTAATAGCCCAACAGCCGATGGCAACTAAGGGACCTACAGGTTAACATGGAATCCAAACCACGGGCTCTGCATTACGGTCTAATTATGAGGATGGTTTTCGCGGATTAGCGCAGTATTCAATAGTGCGGACGTTAATCCACACAAGAGAACCGATCATCGCTCACAAATATCCACAGTTAGTGACCTCCAAGTAGCTGGATTACAGGAAGTCGCCACCGCCCCAGTCTCGGGTACTCAAACCCCTAAGTATACAGCACCTATTTTAACTCATTGCCCACAAAACATAAGTTTATACGATGCCTGAGACTTTGTTTTTACCAGAAAATCGATAATTTGTCGTCATTTTAAATGAGACAGTAATGTCTAAAGATCTATCTCATTGTATAAGTGGGTGGATTATAAAACTATTACTAAAAACGTCTCCTTCTAAAAAACTACTAGTGGTGTAGTCGAAAAGATTCCTTAACACTTATTAACAGATAGATTGCTTATAAATATATTTATGTTAAAATATTCAGATTCATGATAAACAAATTCGTGTTTGAAGAAAGGGTGCTTCAGAGATTTTAATATCGTTTTACAGGATTAAAGATCCAATATTGTGGAGGTACTGCATACTCAAGATACTGACAGACTCTAGATACCTTTATTGAAACACGAATTTTTATACGAAGAGATATAGTTTGAAAACTGGTTAAATGTAAATTTTTAGATTTATCAGTGATCTAAGTGATTAAATCATGAGAATTATGTTAGTAACATTTATTGTGGAGATGATTTTTAAGAAATAGTTAATCTTGTATCAAATAAATTACTAGACATTTTAATAATCTGCCAAGTATACGCTTTTCTGGTATAAAACAAAGATATTTTTCAAGTTTTAAATTCACGAAAAAGTATAGTTATGATAGATAATACGCTATTTTCTAGACACATATATACAATATATAACTGAAAACAAGTGAGGGATTTCCTCTTCATCTTATTGTGTTACTTATTATTCAACGAATTTGCAACTTTCTTAACCCCATTATCGTTCTAGGGTATTTCTATATAATATATACATATTACAAATTCTAACTTTCAATTTGATGAAGTAAAAATAAGTTCTAAAATTGATTCCTAGACCAAACACTCTGTAGGAGGGATGAAATATTTCGTTTTATCCCAATAAGAACACTGTTAATTTTGTGAAGCATTAATGGTTACACGTACGTAGAAAATTCGTTGAGGTGTCAAATTAAAGATAAATTGGCTATCTAAAGAATTACATTTTTCCGGAAATATATCGAGGTAAACATTACCTGTAATTTGGTACCTCAACTATATTTGTACGACTATCAAGTTGTCAGTGTGTTAGACCCTGCTGCATAAGTTGATAGATTACAATGGACGACATTTGGCAGATGTTATATTCAAATATGTTTGTATTTACTTCCCTGTGGGAAATAGGTTAGATCATGGATATGTCTAAAGGTAATGTTTTCACTTCATCTAAACAGCTGTTCTTATTCTTTTATATTAAAAATTCAATAAAATAGCTCTGGTAGTTTCTATGGAAATCTGTTACATATTTTCCATCTTAAAAATCACCAACACCCCCCAGAGCTAAGACATATCCACGTCAAAATGTTTGTATTTACTTCCCTGTGGGAAATGGGTTAGATCATGGATATGTCTAAAGGTAATGTTTTCACTTCATTTAAACAGCTGTTCTTATTCTTTTATTTTAAATATTCAATCAAATAGCTCTGGTGGTTTCTATTGAAACTGTTACATATTTTCCGTTCTAAATATCGCCAACACCCCCACCAGAGCTAAGACATATCCATGTCAAAATATTTGTTTGGTTTATAGTACAATAAATGGCTACCTTTCTATTTTATTTTTATAACAATAAAACAAAATTAACTAATCTTATTAAAATTTATTATTTAAATCTTTCCATTTCACTGACTAACCCTGTGTATTCGGATAGTCAGCAAGGAGCCAGGAGCGTGCCTCACCGCAGGTTGCACATCCTGCGTTTACCCACGACGTGACGCAGTCATGACTCTTGACTCCTGACTCCGCCGCCGCTAGGCGTTTATGAGGTTTAGCAAGATCAGTCCGCCGTTACAGTGTTACAGCACAAGCCAAGGCCGCCTGGTGAGGGTCCTTGGCATTTCTGACTCACGACGCCGACCGCGGCAACGGGACTCAGTCTGTCGGTGTTCTCGCGCCACGGATTTATCCGTTTTTGGGGGATTTTAAAAATTTAAACGGGTGTATACTGACTACGCCTCGTGGTCGGTGCAATCCGAGGGTCAATTCGTAATCCTAAAAAAGGCTTTTTTTGACTACATTCGGTCTTTGCTAAAACCATCCTTCCCCTTCCTTTTGGGACTAAAGTAATACTTTAGTCCCAAGGGAGAAAAAGTATGTAGTTTTTAGTCCCGAGGGAGAAAAAGTAATCCGGTAAGAATAATATGGAAAAACTCGTCAGAAATAATAGCAGCTGACAGGAGTAATTACCCTCGGCTACGCCTCAAGTGACAACAGTTTCCTTCGTGGAGAAAAAGTTTCACTTTAATACATTTTTGCACAAATAACTGTTTATGAGTTCTCGAAACCCCCAGGTTTTACAGAACATTTTCAAAACTATCCCTATATTATAATATTATCGTAATGGATTACGAGTTTTACTAATGATAATAAACGGTATCAGTGGACTGACACATACTCTCTCCCTTATGTAAATTTAAGAACGGCAACCTGTAGTAAAACTGTCATGTTCTTCAAAGTTCATCTAAATATCATTTAATAATTTATTGATTAAAAAATAATCATTCCATTTCTGAAAATAAAAACAAGAGAGACAAAGTTGTTCGAATTGTATGGGGGAATACCCCCGGTAATACCAAACTTTTTGAAGTTTTGTTGGGTGATTTGACCTTTCGCTTCATACTAAGTTTCATGGAAAACGGTTGGAAAATTAGGAAGAAATTGTTTTTTTTAATTCTCAATAAGAATAACATTGGGCGCTTTCAGACAACGTACTGCGTTTTCATGGACACACTGACGGACAGACATCACGTCGAAACCCACTTTTTTGGATTCAGGGGACGCCAAAACGGATATATCCACTCTCAACTCAAATTCGAAATGTTGACGAAAACAATACTTATACTCCAATACTCCAATACAATACTCCATATACTATGTATAAGGGAAGAACGTAAAAGGTATCTTTGACTATACATTCGGTCACTGCTAAAACCCATCTCCTTCTCCTTCCTTACTTTAGTACTCTATTCCACAGAATAAAGTACGGCTTTACACAGTACTAAAGTAATACTTTTACTCCCAAGGGAGAAAAATTATATAGTTTTTAGTCCCGAGGGAGAAAAAGTAATTCCGTAAGAATAACATGGAAAAAACTCGTCAGAAATAATAGCAGCTGACAGAAGTAACTAATTCTTGAACTTTTTCCCTCAGGAAATTGTCGCCCTCGGCAACGCCTCAAGTGACAACAGTTTCCTTCGTGGACAAAAAGTTTCACTTTAATACATTTTTGCACAAATAACTGTTAATGAGCTCTCAAAACTCCATGTTTTACGGTACATTTTCAAAACTATCCTATAGTAGAGAGTTATCCTCCTATAGTTATGAATTACGAGTTTTACCTATGATAAAAATGTAATTTAATATAATCGAGCTCAGAACTGTTTACGATATCAGGTTAATTTTTGTCATATTAAGTATCTTTGTGCTTAACAATGAGTAATATAACCTAAAGAAAGAACGGGCTAATTGGTAGTTGAAGAAAAATATTTCAATTATATAATTTTGAAACATGTAAAACCTTATTAAATTAACAATTAGTTGGACTTTTCCAACGCGTCTTGTGTTTAAAATATACACAACGTTTCGAGAGTTGGATAAACTACTCCCGTTTTCAAGTGCCTAACGATATTTACTTTTATACAAACAAAGGGTTATTTCTATATATAAAAGAAACCGGTCAAAAACACAACAAAAAATATAGCTATAGAATTAAATAGTAAACAAAACACTCTACTATTTTATTATATTTTTTGTTGTGTTTTTTGACTGGTTTCTTTTATATACAGAAATAACCCTTTGTTTGTATAAATGTAAATATCGTTAGGCACTTGAAAACGGGAGTAGTTTAACCAACTCTCAAATGTTGTGTAGATTTTAAACACAAGACGCGTTGGAAAAGTCCAACTAATTGTTAATTTAATAATTAATAACCAACGCTATCATGAATTTTCAAAACTCTGATGTAAAACCTAGCGAAATTAAACCGTTTGAAAGTTTACAACACAATACAAAGTGTTGGTGATTGAGAGGACACTGGAGTTCCGAGTTTGGCGTTGCTGAAGCTGCGTTTCTTAACTGTTTCAAATCTCTACGATTGAACTAAACTTCCCGCCCGGTGTCTATCCTCGGCTTAATTATCTTTCAGATTACCTCCGCGTCATGTCGTGAGGTTCTCCCGCATGGTTGAGACACTTCTTCACGACTTGGACGACGAAACCTGTTCCTATTTCGTAGTCTAATTTTGTCAGTTTCTCTTTGTGTAACCACATTAAATTTTGTGGCGGACGTTCACCTCTTCAAAAACCCCACCCGTATTACATTAACTATGATTTTGTTAAAAACGTTCATAAATACACGGTTTTCAAATTCTGGCCTAGAAAAGGGAAGTGTAGAAAACGTGTAAAAAACTCTACTGAAAAATGAATTTTATTGGAAAGAATATTGTTTTCAAGAAAGAACTACAGCTACTTGGAGGAAACGAGTTGTAGATAGTTAAGCATTGGTCGGTAGATGTGAAATTATCTTGTGAGGATCAACTATTGAATGCTACGTTCATCCATAGAGATCTTCATAATAATTCGAACTTTTCGGAAATCAGAGGTAAAATAGTGGTACGAATCTTTCTTAAAACGGTGCATTAGATGCCATCGGCGGTTGGACTATTAATTAACAGTCATATTTAAGAAACATCAGACATAGTCAGTAACAAAACTACAGGTAATAAATATATAAAACTGTAGAACTTGTAACAAATGTTGAATTAATGACTAAAAGTTTGGCAGTAGAATTTTTACAGAGAGTTTATGATTGAAAAGGCGTTTACAAAATTAAATATGTCTTAGAGAAATACTAATTTAAAAAAAAAACTACAGTATTTCTAGTTTTCAATAATATGTTTCTCTTCTTTCAGTTATCTTTTCAGTATAGACGACTTCGACTTGTTATCTTAAACAGCAACATTAAATTATTAGCTTAACGGCAAACACAATAAATACATAAGTGCAGATTTAAATATACTGTAAACCATACCAAACGTAAGTACTTTTCATCTTAAATATGCAAAGTTTACAATTTTTTTAATATTTTAAGATATGGGACAGGGTACAGCTAGTTTTATCGGTAACAAATCCTATTTATAATCATCGGGTTCAAGCAAGGACCTCGTTCAACTCTATAACTAAAACAATCATTACATAACCCCGGGTTACATGATCTGCATCCCGGGTTCGAAGACCTCTAGGAAGATGTCAAGTCATCCAGGGGTGAGGAACTCACTGAGTTACATTTCTTATCTTTGTATCCTGAGTTGCAGAAACTCTAAGACGATATCGAGCTATCTGGAGTAGTAAGAATCATACTGAGTTAAAATTACTTCCACTGCGTCCCGAGTTTCAGAATCTCAACGTGGTATATTGAGGAGTCATCCTTTGAAAAAAAATTGAGTTACAGTTACTTCCTGTGAATCCTGAGTTCCAGAATATCTATGACGACAATAAGAATGTAGAAACGCATTACGAGTTCCAATGAATTACTGGGACGGTGGCGTCGTCCTGTAATTCTGCTACCTGGAGGTCACGAATTGTGGATGGTTGTGAGCGATGGTCGGTGGGTGTAGGTTCTCGTGTGTGGATTAACGTCCACACTATTAAATACTCCCATCGCAGCAAACCTGCGTACTCAGCCAATTTCCAAATCAATAACATATTAATAATAATACAATAATAATATAGTTTGATCATTATCTGTCAATAAATATGAGTAATATTTGCCTACTCTCCATAGATTAACATGGGAAAGAGTATGCAGGTTTGCTGCTGTGAGGAACGCTGAAAGTAGGTGTTTCTAGCGTAAACAATTCATTTTTTTAGCATTTATATCAACTTTCATCAACATCTGTCCATAAATAAAGGAGTTTGCCTATTCCACTATATGATTAATATGGGGAAAGAGTATGCAGGTTTGCTGCCATGATAAACACATTTTAACGACTGTTGTTTTTGGACTCTGGGCACCTAAAGAAGAAAAAATAACATGGTCCCGGGCTTAAGTCTCGCCATGAGACCTACGGTAATAGCTTCTTCCCTATGGGAAATTCGCTAAAACTACGGTAATCCGCAAAGAACATCCTTAAAATTGGACAGTTTCGTAACTTCAGAGGCCATTGTTCGGATTATACGTTAAACTGTAAGTCCCTTAGTTGTCATCAGCTGTTGGGCTTTTAATTAACAGTCCTGTGTAAGGAACATGTTAGTCTTAGTCAGTAACAAGACTACAAGATCGCGCCACAATCATCTTACACTCAATCCTCATTCATACTTGGCTTAAAATGCCTACCTTATGGTGTGGTCGCCATTTCAATGATCTAATCTAATCTAAATACTTCAGAAGAACGAGGAACTCAATGAGTTAGACTAGTGTTACTTACTTCCCTTTGATTTTTCAATCATCAATCATATCGTGGGTAGTTTGACCGATAAATGTGTATATCTCATAATTTGGTGTAATCTTGAAATTTACCCTCTGTCAATCAATAACCGCCCCGGTTTTTTCTAGTTAAAATGTCATACTGCTCTACAGACACATTCCAGAAAGTTGAACTAGTTACGAGCTATAATCTCCACGGAGGAAAGTACGAGGACAATTATGGCGGACTGCAGTAATGACTCTCGACTGGACAAGAAAGTCAGGATCTCGAGCAAACAAAACTACTTCCGTCTCGACTATCTCGTGTTTCCGGTCGTCCACCCGCTGCGGACGAACTCTTTAACTGGAGTAAAGCAGGACCAGGAACCGTGAAAGAAGGATCCCAGACTAAATAATTTGGAGAGAGTGAAAGTCCTGTAGGAAACCCAGAGTTCCCTTTATTTCAGCATCACCAGATTTAATGCCTGTCATTTTTAATCCTGAAAGCTAATTTTTCTTAGCAAAATGAAAAAAAAACTTTATCAGAGGACACCACCGAAATGGAGTTAGTTCAAGCATGATTAGTTTACAAAGATGTTTAAAACATTGTATGTTTAAACTATGCAAATTAGAAAGAAAGTTAATAACCCCTAGATCAAACAACGAAAAATAATAATTCTTAGATTAGATTAGATTATTGAAATTGCAACCATACTGCAATGTAGGTATTTTAAGCCAAGTATGAATGAGGATTGAGTGTAAGATGATTGTAGCGCGATCTTGTAGTCTTGTTACTGACTAAGGCTGACATGTTCCTTAGACAGGACTGTTAATTAATAGCCCAACAGCCGATGGCAACTAATGGACCTACAGTTTAACGTGGAATCCGAACCAAGGCCTCTGAATTACGAATTGGTTTCACAAGAGAACATTTAAATCCCTAAGGGCAAAAGATCCTGTGATATTCAACATCCGTTTAGGTTTCTTACAAAATTCTTAAAGAGAGAATCGATTAAAACATTTTATAAATATCGTAGCTTAAATTATATAAACTTGATAAATACAACAATACCGTATGTTTCGTGTTGACGCACAACTAAACATAATCAATAGGTGAAGGTAGCTGAGACTTGTTGACGATCGTCTCCGGAAACGGAAGTCTGAGCGACAGATTGAAATCGTGACCAAAATACGTGTCCTTGTGAAATGGATTTGTTTTTTATGGATCTACCTAACTTTCTCCCACATATATAGTTTAGAGAGAAATTATAGTCAAAATTAAGTTCCCAGTGTACATAACAATTTTAGTCCCCTAAACCCAAAAAGTGGTTTTTGAATTTTCGATCAATGAATTAATAGGTGAATGGATAGAAGACACGCCACTGGGACGTTTGCGTGTTCTGTAGTCCTGATACTTAAAAGTCACGAATTGTGGATAGTAATGAGCGAACCATCCTCATAATTTGACTAGTTCGTTCTTGGTTTGGATCCCACGTAAAACTTTAGGTCCCTCAGATACCATTGGATGTCGGGATATCAGTTAGCAGTTCTGTCTATGGAATATGGCAGCCTTAGTCAGTAACAAGACCAAATCGCGCCACAATCATCTTTTCTCATTCATACTTGGCTTAAAATACCTACCTGGGTAGGTCAACATTTGGCATGTTAATTCAAAAGGTAATTGAATTGAAAAGATATTGATGAAGTTGAGAGGCATTTGAAGAAGAGGAAGTAAGATGAAATATGGAAGAAGGATTGAGGACAGTTAGGGGAAGATAAAAATGCCAAATATAGACTAAGACCAGAAAAAACTAAAACTAAATATGATATAAATATAGCAAAAATCATACGTTAAAGATACTAAATTATAGTTGTAAAAAAGGAATTTTAAATGTGTGTAGGTCTTGGACTGCTTAAGAGTCATCAAAAACATGACAAAGAAAAATGCGTGAAAGTATCACGCTGAATCATAAAGTCTGATACAATTTTATGACTAACGACATTGAGGGAGTTTACATTATCCATGAACTCAGGAACACTTAGTCTCACACAATAGAGAATCGATAAGATTATCGATAAGCCATACGATGTTTTTAAAAATTCTAAAGAAAGTAATCGGATAAAGATTTTCGATTCGATACGGCTTCGAGTACAGTTCACTATTGCAAGAAGTGGGTAAAATAGCTGTAATCTGTTACTTCGTTTTCGACTTGTTTCGATTATTTATAATTTAAATCATTTCGCTTCAAGATTCAACAATCAAAAACAATCGATATTTCACATCGCAACGTGGATACGGTGCGATACTATTGTTATCGGAACTGGTCACAATGACAACTGAGACGTCTAATGACTTGTTTGCATTTCTCTTTACCTTGTATCCATCATTCCACGTCATTCTAAGTACTCTAGAAACCTTTTTTTATTTCCAGCGATAAATAAACTTGGAATACACAGCAAAAAATGAATATGTGATTTTTTATGAATCTCATCAATGCGCCATATTACATTTTTGACCCATAAAAGAAGTTTATTTAAGTTTTCTCCTCCATTATTGATACCAGTAGTTTTAAAAATAGTTAATATCTAAAAATAAAAATTTTATAAAAAAATAATTTCTACATAATTACAAGTGATACTAGGCGGAATACCAATAATGTGCCAAATGAAGTATTCGCTACAAAATTGAGCGGATTAATAAATAGTTTTGTAACAATTTAGTTACAATAAACCTGTGTTTCAGTTAGCTAGAGGTTTGAGGTTTTGGTTTTTGAACGTAGTAAAGACATTTCTGTCATATCATGTAATAATATTAGGGATTTTCTAATAGACTTTGTTTTGAAACTGTATTTGACAACGACGCAAAATCGCAATGTCCACAGTGGTCACTACGTCTATCTTGTGCCAACATTTGGATACAGAATAAACACATAGGAATATATAATTAATTAACAGTTTTATTATAAACCCCGATCTCATTAAAAATTAAAAGATTATCTCCGTCTTTAACGGGATTAAAATTATCGCGTTAAAAATTATCTCATTAGCAACATCTGAATACTTCACAGGAAACACACGTACAGTAAAAATATTCATATACAAATATACCATGTCCGTGTCTTCGGACATGGTATATATAATCTAATCTAATTCTAATCTAAAGACTGGGACCGTGGCGTGTCCTGTAATACAGCTACTTAGGGCTCACGAATGGTGAATAGTTTTGAGCGATGGTCGGTCGGTGTAGTGTTCTCTTGAGTGGATTAATGTCCACACTATTAAATACAACGTTAATTCGCAAAGACAATCCTCATAATTAGACAAGTTCGTAATTCAGAGACAATGGGTTCGGACTCGTTTAACTGCAGGTCCTTTAGGTCATGTTCTGTCTAAGGAATATGCCCTTCTTAGTCAATAACAAGACTATAAGATCGCACCACAATCATCCTACACTCATTTCTCATTCATACTTGGCTTGAATACCTACCTGGGTTGGTTTACTTTTCAGTTTAAAGTATAAAGAATAAAGTGTAAAAAGATTATTCAGATTTTTAAAGATCAAACTTAGTCAACACATGGACCTCAATAAACACGGATCGTTGCGAACAGTGTTGGGGTAAATTAGTAGACCTTAAAAAGGTGCACCAATCAATTATATTTACGTCCAAGAATATTTTGCATTCAGTATAAAGTCTCAGTTACGTGGTTGGCGGTGTATTTATACCCGGGAGGGTGGTAATACACAAAACATGCTTGACAATACAAGCGTGGTGTTGAGTAGCACGAAAAACACTCTACTTTAGCACGAGCTCCGCACTCGAGACATTTGGCTCCACGTGCGTCTTCTGCGGGGGGTGAACAACCCGCTTCACTAGAAACCTCTGTCGATGTTTGTGAACTACTTCCTGGAGGTATAGGAGGTAATGGCCGATTAGCCATTGAACATGGTGGCATGTAAGGTACGTAATCGGACTCCGTTGGAGGTCTGACACGGGAAGTGCTTGGAGACCCTGAGTTTTGTGGTACAGGAAGTATTCGAGAACAGGGGCACCTGTTGGTCTGGGTGCGTTTATATGACATATCCATATAGCCCGATGCACTACTAGTAGTAGTCAGTTCGCTAGGATACCCTATTACTGTAAGTGACCTTTTTCGAAATAGACCTGCTCGTGGAGACCCTAATTTTGGAGGTATTGGAGGTGGTCCGTACTCAGCAAATGGTGTAGGTGGTCGTTCGTACCCAGAATCTATTGGGCACTGATTATTTCCACTGAGAGGGGTTTTCTTTGTGTTTGGCACTGTAGCAAATGGACCGGCACGTGAAGCATATGGAGACCCTAATTTTGGAGGTATTGGAGGTGGTCCGTACTCAGCAAATGGTGTAGGTGGTCGTTCGTACCCAGAATCTATTGGGCACTGATTATTTTCACTGAGAGGGGTTTTCTTTGTGTTTGGCACTGTAGCAAATGGACCGGCACGTGAAGCACATGGAGAACCTAATTTTGGAGGTATTGGAGGTGGCTCATTACCTGGAGATAGTTCTTGTGTAGGGGGTGGTTCGTATCCAGAATGTATTGGGCACTGATTATTTCCACTGAGAGGGGTTTTCTTTGTATTTGGCATTGTAGAAAATGGACCGGCACGTGAAGCACACGGAGACCCTAATTTTGGAGGTATTGGAGGTGGCTCATTACCTGGAGATAGTTCTTGTGTAGGGGGTGGTTCGTATCCAGAATGTATTGGGCACTGATTATTCCCACTGAGAGGGGTTTTCTTTGTATTTGGAATTGTAGCAAATGGACCGGCACGTGAAGCATATGGAGACCCTAATTTTGGAGGTAATGGAGGTGGTATTACCTGAAGTTCTTGTGTAGGGGTGGTTCGTATAAATGTATTGGGCACTGATTATTTTCACTGAGAGGGGTTTTCTTTGTATTTGGCATTGTAGGAAATGGACCAGCACGTGAAGCATATGGAGACCCTAATTTTGGAGGTAATGGAGGTGGTCTACTCATAGGTTAGTCGTTGACTTATTGAACTGATTATTTTCCACTGAGAGGGGTTTTCTGTATTTGGATGTAGAATACACGTGAAGCAAGAGACCCTAATTTTGAGGAGGTGGTTTATAACGGGTAGGGTTCGTACAGAATTTTCCATTCATGTTTTCTTGTATTATAAATTGTAGATCGAAGCTAAACCCTAATAGGTAATGGATTGTTATTACTGACAAAAAATCCTTGAAAACTACGAGTATAAGCAGGAGCTGATCGTATTCTTTAACTAGCATTGCCGGTAGTCCTTGTCCTTCTTGTATATAACTTTGTCTGTGGTCCTCAAGCTCGTAGTCAGAGGGATGGTACTTACTATCACAAACTTCACAATAACAGACTACGTTGTTAAAGCAAGAGCTACACATAACCACGGCAGGGTTACCACACGCACTACATTTTGGTGCACCATTCAAAGACATGTTTCTTTTATTACGAAAAATTTAGATCTTGAAAATCTTGTAACCTTGTTTTGTGAGGTTATAAAGAAATTATTTATAGTGTCAGCTGACAGCAAAAGTATATTCAAGTTGTACTACTGAATTGCAGCCTAGTCACAAAACCTTAATTATGTACAAGAAATGACAAAATCACCCCTCATCCTTGTTAATCAAGGTTAACCATCTACGTAACGTACGTACGTACGGGTATACACCCATACGTACTTATACAAGTAAGTACAGTAAGTTGATTATAGCCTATTGAATCGTAATATTTTTGTATTCATAAAATATACTGTAGGGATTCGGAAAACTGTTGATTTACTATCGCTAAACAAAAAATTATGAGATGAAAACATTTTAAATACAAAACGTTGGATTACTTTAAGATAAATATGCTTATAGTGAAATATATTGAGTACTAGCTGACCCGGCGAACTTCGTAACGCCTGACAGCAAATAGATGTTACCTTTAAGACTGGCCATGTTCTGAAGTCGAATAGCATTACGGGTTCGTTGTGAAAGGTCATATATTTTGGGTCACGGTATAGTTAATAACAATACTGAAACGATAAGACACATTAATAACATTACCGAAAAACAATTAAATCTCAGTGGATTTATTGACAATTTTCAAACCCAATCCCTAACTGTAATACGGCTTTTATAGGAAAGATATACAACAGCTGATTATTATAATAAACGTATTATATATAAAAATTGTAATTAGTTTTTCATTTGGCCAACATATAAACACGTGACTTTTAATCAGTCAGAAAATAAAAATATATATACATAATCCCCCAAAACCGTAAACTATTAACGTGGCGAATAAAGCTGTTCATTTTGTACTGCACATAATTACTTCATAGTTTTAACATTAAGCTAATGGAAAGTAAAACAACAGCTGTAGCTTAAGAAATCAAATGTTTTTATTGTAGAACATTTGTAAGCAAACTTAGTCCCCATAAGGTTAACATTAGAAATTTAAAACGCTATAAAATGGAAACTAATTGAATTTATGGAAACTGAATATGCCTAAAGCATGAGCGGAGCAGAGACAAATCCAAAAAATCAAAGATCATTAAAATCGGTCCAGTTGTTCTCGAGTTATAATGCGTGTAACTAACACGACTTTGTTTTATATATTTAGATAAATATATGTTACGAGCAAGTGGATAGGACCAAAGCTAAATAAGTAGACTTGAAAAAGGTGCACCAATATATTATTTACACATCCAAAATTTGCTGTATTCAATATAAATTCTCAGTTATGTGGTTAGCGGTACCGGAAAACCCGGGTGGGTGGCAATACGCATAACATGCTTTACAATACATGCGTGGATCCGTGGAGCAGGAAAAACACTCAATTTGAGCACGGCCTCCACACTCGTTACAATTGACTGCTCGCCCTCCTTGTGCAGGGGGTGGACAGCTACTCACTGCACTAGAAGCCTCTGTAGATCTTTGTGAACTACTATCCGGAGGCAAAGGAGGTAATGGACGGGTAGCCAAAGAAAGCTTTTGTGGTACACATCTTGACTCCGTTCCAGGTGAGGCGGTACGTGTGGTTGGAGACCTTGTTTTTGGAGGTACAGGTGGTGGTCCATAATCTGGAGATTGTTGTGGTACACATGTTGACTCCGTTCCAGGTGAGGCGGTACGTGTGGTTGGAGACCTTGTTTTTGGAGGTACATGTGGTGGTCCATATTCTGGAGATTGTTGTGGTACACATGTTGACTCCGTTCCAGGTGAGGTGGTACGTGTGGTTGGAGACCTTGTTTTTGGAGGTACAGGTGGTAGTCCATAATCTGGAGATTGTTGTGGTACACATCTTGAGTCTGTTCCAGGTGAGCCGGTACGTGTGGTTGGAGACCTTGTTTTTGGAGGTACAGGTGGTAGTCCATAATCTGGACATTGTTGTGGTACACATCTTGGGTCTGTTCCAGGTGAGCCGGTACGTGTGGTTGGAGACCTTGTTTTTGGAGGTACATGTTTTTGAGATTGTTCTCCTGTCGGTGGTGGTCCGTTTCCAGAAGATGGTCGACACATATCTTTTCCGCTAGGAGGACTTTTTGTAGGTGAGCTTGGAGGTGCGTATCCTGAAGGACATAATCGTCCTCTACTAGGACACCTACCTGGAGATTTTGTTAGACGTGGTCTTCGTTTTGACGTTGGTCCTTGCCCTGTTTCTATACAGCTTAGTTTATGATTATCAGCCCCGTAGTAGCCAGGCGGGTGGTGACCTTTCTCACAATCTTCACAATAGTAGACCACGTCTTTAAAGCAATAGTCGCACGAAGCCACGGCAGGGCTACCACACACACTACATTTTGGTGCACACTTAGAGGACATTTTGTCTTATATCACTAAAAATTTAGTCTTGAAAAAGCTTGTAATCTTGTTTAACGAGACATTTTTATAAACAAAAATATTATAAATCAGCTGGTTGACAACAAATCAAAATTGTTTTTATTGAGTCAAGTCTTAAAAGAGAGCTGAGAGAGGATAATGTAAGGTCTCTTTGGAAAAGGTCTTCACCAATAATTATGGAACTACTTGTTTGAGCAGAGAGCTAAGAGGATAGGGTAAGGTCCCTGTGAACAAAGGTTCCTAAAAATAATTAATGTTTATATTTGGGGAATTTGTTGTTCGTTAGGTAAAATCGCGAACAATTATCTGGTCGTTTTTCCCCATAAATTCCTCTTTTATTAAGCATTTTTAATATAATATAGTTTACATCATAAAACCTTTGTTAATGTACCATTGTGGTACGCACAGAACTTTTACTTAAGACAATACAAGCTTAATAGTATTTTTGTGATTACCATAGTACACCACAAACTTTGTCTGAATTTCTCAGATTACTCCATCAAAGCTATATGGGAATGAAGTATCATTAATGCGTTACCAATCAAGACCCAGTTACATTGTTACAGATATATAATGTATTTACTACTACGTAAATACGTAACGTTACGTGGCAAGTACGTACGAATTTCTGGTTTAGTATCTTCGGGTTCTAAAACATTATCTTTGGCGTACCTAATATTACTTATGCTTTAGCTTTGGTTCCAAAATCCCAATTTTTATTATTATATTAAGTATTATTCAATTCAACCTCTGTTTCTAACTTTAGGTTAGGTAATATCAGAATATAAAATTCCAAAAAAGTGAATAAACAAATATACTGACTGGGACGGTGGCGACGTCCTGTAATCCAGCTACTTGGAGGTCACGAATTGTGGATAGTTATGAGCGATGGTCGGTGGATGTAGTGTTCTCTTGTGTGGATTAACGTCCGCACTATTGAATACTACGTTAATCCGCAAATACCATTCTCATAATTAGACCAGTTCGTAATTCAGAGGCCGTGGTTCGGATTCCACGTTAAACTGTAGGTCCCTTAGTTGCCATCGGCTGTTGGGCTATTAATTAACAGTCCTGTCTAAGGAACATGTCAGCCTTAGTCAGTAACAAGACTACAAGATCGCGCCACAATCATTTCTCATTCATACTTGGCTTTAAATACCTACCTGGGTAGGTCGTCATTTCAAATGGTAATCTGAAAATCTGGTAATCTGGTACCTAATCCTATTACATTTACCTACTACATCTCTTACTTTCTTTCTAGTCCACATTCCTTTTTCCGACTGTCCCAGTGTTCAACGTATAAGTATACTAATTTCAATTGATGTCACAGGCAAGGTTTATAGAAGAAAATGATTTATTTAGACATTTCTGTCTGCAGAGCTATAAAAATGTATTTTTTATTCCAGGTTACATTTAAATTCACATTAAACTTTCAGCGGGCGTATAAAACTAGACGCAACGCCCAGCTTGACCGCTGTTAACCAGCTCGGCCGTGAATTGCTGTCAGTTTATGGAACAGTTTACTAGATTGCGCTGTAAACCCTCCAAGGAATATGTTTCATGATGAAATGCTCCGCAAATTTGATGAGTAAGTACACGTCTGAGTGTCTTAGAATAATAGGTTGACGGCTAGCTTCCAAAAATAAACTCGTCTTAAAAAATCAATACCGTACCTGCCAGGTATTTTATATGGGTGTAGAAGTAATTCACGAGGAATAATCTTTTGACGTGTAGCTTATATGGAAATTTTAAATTTGCTACATTTTCTATCCGAACGGTATTCTCCAAATATGAGATGGTTGAACCAAATAGTTTGAACAAACATGTATAGTTTGATACAGAAAATTAAAGCTGTCACCTTTAAAAAGAGTGTGTAAAGCCTTTTGTAACCTTTTCAAGGAAAATTCCAAGGTATTTTATACTTTTGTGATTAGGAATCCACAGAATATTATGGAATATTATTAAAAATAATATCACCCGGTGTTGGATTCTTCTTCAACAAAGACATTTTAGCCTAGCATTTATATGAGTTATTTAACGAAGCTTTATCCGCAGATTTGTGTGGAATGATGGGTCTGCAATATAATAGCAGTGGCATCTGCATAGAAAGTCAAAGAAGTATAACGATGATCAGGGATGATAAAAATAAATAAATTAAAAAAAATAATGGACCGAGAATAATTGATCACTGTAGCACTCCTGTCCACGTTTTCCAAACTGTAAAAAAGCTTGAATTAATTTTAACAGAACAGATCGATCCTATGACTGATTTGATAGTACTTTTATAATATTAAGGAAAACTGAATTCGTGTAGTTTGTACAATAGTCCTTCTTCGTTCCAGACTTTGACAAACGCCTGAGCAACATCGAGGGGCAAAGCAGAAGTAACCTTCTGAAATCTACTAACAATAAACTCGTTTAGTGGAAAACAAGACAACTGTTCCATGAGGAGACCTACAAGCTACTTGGGGATAAATTGGATCGTAGATCAGAACAACTAAAATATTTTAACATAATTTATTTTATAATTTATTTCAAAGACTTGAAGTATTGTATGTCAAGGTGACTGAAGAGCTCCAGACGTATGTGTCACAAAAACTTCATCATAATGCCACAAAGAGTGTCCAATTAGAAGATAAATTAACTATGATATTGAGTTTTAAATGGTTTCCTGATGATTCATTGCACTCAAGTTAACGTATGATGTTAATAACGAAAGGTGAAGTACCGTAGATCTAGGTAGCACATCATTTTCAAGGTTTCTTGAAGGTGTTAGTGATCACCTCAACATTAGAAGTCTATGACATTGTTAAGCTGTTGGAACGTTTTTCGTAGCGTGCCAAATATTAGCATCTTTTGGATTTATTTCTGAAAAGTAGTGCCTGTAAGACTGAACGCTGAAGGAGTCCAATTCTTTTTTACAATAGTCAACATAATATTCCAATTCAACTCGTACTCAGGAAGTCTGAATCTTCGTACAACGCAGGGTGGTTGATCTGAGTGTAAGATTTCTATTGGGAGGCACAAACCGATTCTGTAAGAGTTGTTCTTAGGCGATGTACTTTTGGTCAATCTCATTTGTCATATAGAGATTTTGATTGTATTTAGCAGAAAATAACATAACACAGTTCCACTTTTTTCCAAACCAATTTTACCATTTATTAGTCTCTTTAGACTTATAAATTTGGGCTTTAAAATTCATGAAGTAAAACTGAGGTTATATCTTTAGGAATATTGAAGAGACGCACATTTTGTGTAGAGCTATATCAATGACATCTGGTTATTAATTTGTCTGTCAAGGATAATGCGTGGGTTTCAAGGACTTACTAGCAAACCTGCGAGCAGAAATACCGCAGCTACATAAGTAGAGAGTAAAACAGGTGTACCAATTATTACATTTACTTCCTAAAACGTTTACCGTTCGAAATAGAGTCTCAATTTCGTGACAAACGCTTCTAGTGAATTTGAGAAGTGATATTTTAAAAAACATGCTTGACAATACTTAACCGGTTCAGATGAACAACAAGAACTACACTTTGCTTTTGGATCCACACACAGTAGTGCACTTGAAGTCAAGATCCTCATCTTCAGAAGGTGGAAATCTACCTGTTGCACTAGAAGTCTCTATAGGTGATGTTGGTCCACATCCTGAAGATGGTGTATCGACACGATTGGTACTGGAAGATCCTGTTTCTTCAGATGGTACACGTCCTGTAGATGGATCTTGTGTCGGGGGTTGGCCGTATCCAGAATGTTGTGGACACGAATTCGTTTCACTAGAAGACTTTACCTGCTGAAAAGGAGGTGGACCGACACAATTGGCACTTGGAGCTCCTGATTTTGAATGATGATGGGCAAATATTCTATTCAATATAAGAGCTTTTTTTGCACATGGCCTTGTTGAAATTTCAACGTCATCCGTGGGAGTTGGAGGCGTATTCGGAGGTGCTAAGACTCTTGGAGGACACGCAAGCGGTCCACTAGTACATCCTCCTGGTGGTTGAGGAGTCTTTAAACGAGACGAACCTTGATCCTCGGTCCCATAACAGCCAGCGGAATAATACCTACTCTCACAATTTCCACAATAGTAGGCCATCGGTTTGGAGCAAGAGCTATACGCAGCCACAGCAGGGCGACCGCACTCACCACATAAAGGTGTATCATTCAAGGACATTCTCTTTCATCACTAAAATTTTGAGTCTAAAAATCATGTAGTTTTTGTTTAGTGATAGATTTTTATAAACAAATATTAAAATGAGTCAGCTGAGTGCATATAATAGATTCAAGTCGTGAAACAAAATTGTAGGTGGGAGTTAGTTCCCAGCTAAAATTTTGATCACACACACACACTTGAAGTCAAGACCCTCATCCTCAGAAGGTGGAAATCTACGTGTTGCACTAGAAGCCTCTATAGGTTATATTGGTATTAAAAGGCATTATTTTACTCTCTTAGGAGTTATATCGAAGGTCTGCTCCAATAAAAATAGTCATTGTTTATCTGTAGCGTATCACAGTGATATAAGTTTTAGTATTTGTATAAACTGAATTGAAGCTTAGAGAGGAAGTTTTTTATGTATAGATATAATAATTAACTCATTAACTATGAAAATTCAACCACTAAGCCTATATCAAAACGTAAATCAAGTATTTAAACCACGTAAATTAGGTAATGTACAGGGTTAGAAAACAGAGAGAAAATGTGGGAGAGATTGTTCGATAATAGGTTTGGAAAAGTCGCCGATATTCACCTTGGCAGTATTTCTGTGTTCATTACGGTACTGCATAAACTGTGTTTGAGATTCCTCAAATTACACCATCGGAACGTTATGGGAACGGTGCCTCATTAATGCGTTACCAAGCAAGACCCAGTTACATTGTAACAGGGCCAGGGAATCACTAGACCATGACCTGTGATGTAACTGCTCCTTTATTCCGTTATAATGTACTAATTACTGAAATATTCGTTGCGTAACGGTTACTGGAATTGATTAGGATCTTTGATTGGATTAGATTATTGAAATGGTGACCATACCACAAGGTAGGTATTTTAAGCCAAGTATGAATGAGAGTTGATGTTAAGATGATTGTGGCGTGATCTTGTAGTCTTGTTACTGACTAAGGCTGACATGTTCCTTAGACAGGACTGTTAATTAATAGCCCAACTGCCGATGGCAACTAAGGGACCTACAGTTTAACGTGGAATCCGAACCACGACTAACGAATTACTAAAATGATTCGGATTAATTTTCACTTAGTGCGGATAAACACACACGAGAAACTACACACCACACCCAACAACAAATACCAAACCACCAACCATCTATATAGATTAAATATCAATAGAGATAAGTGTTTGTGAGCAAAGAATGGTATGTTTAAAATTATTGTTTTTTGGTTTAACTTTTTTTGTAAATGTATTTGTTGTTTTATTTTGTAACTTGGTATTAATTATATATTTGTTAATGTGTAATTGGCGGCATGCGCGTAGTTAGGTGGATACTTAATAACATAAGTTAACATGAGATCGAAATTTTGTTTTTGGTTGCTTATCATCTATTTCTAGAGTGGCCCACTTTCGGTGTTTCTTGCGGGATGCGAAATATTTTCTTGTGAACATTGGTCCGATATGCTGGTTCTTATTTGGGGTGTTGTGGTGCGCTTTGTACTTCCATTATTGTTTGTCTATTGGGGGCATTGTGAAGTTGGTTTCATGTTGGTTGGAGACCTATTTCTTGGTATCCGTGGTTTGTCCATCTGGAGGAGATTCTAGTTTCATTGAGCGTTGGGTGTGCTATTTTCTGGAGGTCCTAGTGTTGGACACTGATTTTGTAGGTAGTCCATATCCTGGAGATTGTTCTTGTGATTGGGGTGAACTGTATACAGAAGGTGATTGGCTCATATTATTTCCACTTGGAGAACTAATTTGTGTGAGTGGCTTTGTTGAAGGTAGACCGGCTTGTGTAGCACTTGGAGACCCTAATATTTGAGGTATTGGAGGCGGTCTATTTCCTGGAGATGTTTCTCCTGTTGGAGGTGGCCCGAAACTTGGAGATTTTGTTGGTGTTGGGGGTGGTCCGTATCCTGGAGATGGTGCTCGTGTTGGAGGAGGTCCGTATGCTGGAGATTGTGCTCGTGTTGGAGGAGGTCCGTATGTTGGAGATGGTGCTCGTGTTGGAGGAGGTCCGTATTCTGGAGATGGTGCTCGTGTTGGAGGAGGTCCGTATGTTGGAGATGGTGCTCGTGTTGGAGGAGGTCCGTATGTTGGAGATGGTGCTCGTGTTGGAGGAGGTCCGTATTCTGGAGATGGCTCTCGTGTTGGGGATGGTCCGTATCCAGATGGTGGTGGGTACCCATTCGTTCCAGTTCCACTAGGAGACATTTTTGTTGTATGTGGCGTTGTTGGAAATAGACTGTCATGTGTGACGTTTACAGGTGGACTCGGAGGTGTTATGACTATTTCAGGACATTCACGTGGTGGTGATGGTGGTGGGTACCCATTCGTTCCAGTTCCACTAGGAGACGTTTTTGTTGTGTTTGGCGTTGTTGGAAATAGACTGTCATGTGTGACGTTTACAGGTGGACTCGGAGGTGTTATGACTATTTCAGGACATTCACGTGGTGGTGATGGTGGTGGGTACCCATTCGTTCCAGTTCCACTAGGAGACATTTTTGTTGTATGTGGCGTTGTTGGAAATAGACTGTCATGTGTGACGTTTACAGGTGGACTCGGAGGTGTTATGACTATTTCAGGACATTCACGTGGTGGTGATGGTGGTGGGTACCCATTCGTTCCAGTTCCACCAGGAGACATTTTTGTTGTGTTTGGCGTTGTTGGAAATAGACTGTCATGTGTGACGTTTACAGGTGGACTGGGAGGTGTTATGACTATTTCAGGACATTCACGTGGTGGTGATGGTGGTGGGTACCCATTCGTTCCAGTTCCACCAGGAGACATTTTTGTTGTATGTGGCGTTGTTGGAAATAGACTGTCATGTGTGACGTTTACAGGTGGACTCGGAGGTGTTATGACTATTTCAGGACATTCACGTGGTGGTGATGGTGGTGGGTACCCATTCGTTCCAGTTCCACTAGGAGACGTTTTTGTTGTGTTTGGCGTTGTTGGAAATAGACTGTCATGTGTGACGTTTACAGGTGGACTCGGAGGTGTTATGACTATTTCAGGATATTCACGAGGTCCACTTTGAGATCCGCCTGGGGATTGAGGACTTTGTGATTGAGGTGGTCCTTGCGTTGCCGATGGCCCTTGACTTGTTTGTATATAACTTTTTTTGTGATTTGCAGTCTTGGCATCGCCAGGTGGATGATAGGTTTTGTCACATTTTTCACAATAATGCATATCCTGGTTACAGCACGAACTACACACAACGACGGCAGGGCTCCCGCATGCGTCACACATTGGTGCACTTTTTTCGGACATTTTTCTGTATTCACTTAAAATTTTGGTTCTTGGAAAATCTTGTAAATCTTGTTTACGATTTCAAATATAAATACATTTATTAATAAGTAGAGTCAGCTGATAGCAAGTAAACAAATTCACGTCATGGAACAAATGTTTATATTTACTTTCCTGTGGGAAATATGTTAGATCATGGATATGTCTAAATGTAATGTTTTCACTTCATCTAAACAGCTGTTCTTATTCTTTTATATTAAAAATTCAATACAATAGCTATGATGGCTTCAATGGGAACATGTTACATATTTTCAATCTTACAAATTGTCAACAACACCCCCCTCCAGAGCTAATATACAATATTTATTGTTTTTAACTGCTACAATGTACTGTGAAAAAATATTTCTGTTGGAATATTAGTTGTGTAACAGATGTGTTAATACGACTGATTAGAATCTTCGGTTCTAATTATTTTATGGTTTTATCGTTGGTCAAAAATTACCTCGTACCGAGATACCGGTATTAAAAAAACTAAACACATTACGTTGTCTTTTGGGGTTCGAATATCAATTATAAGGAGGTTAAGGAAAAATTTATATTTCACAATTTTATATAAAACTTTGCTTTTAGCTTCATGTGAATGAGATCCATACATTTATGCAAATCATAGTTTATGTGTTTATCATAGCAGCTATCCTGCATACTCCTTTATTCATGGACAGATTTTGATCAAACTTAGTATATGGTCAAAATAAAAATAGTTTATGGTAAAAATAGCTACTTTCAACGTTCCTCTTAGCAGCAAACCTGCATACTCTTTCCCATGTTAATCGTATGGAGAATAGGTAAACTTACGGGTATTGATCGAACCTGTTATATATTATTATTGATTAGGAAATTCGCTGAGTACGCAGGTCTGCTGCGACGGGGTTGTTTTTAATACAGAACAGCCGAAAACTAGTCAGGACAGGACAGGATGTGAGGTTTCAGTAGGCTAAAGGCATACTGCGGCTGTTATAGGACTATGTCCTCTTAAGCCAAGGATAGGTTTTTTGGTTTTGGTTGCGGGTTAAATGAGGTTTTGGTTGCGGGCTTTGGTTATGGTTAGTGAATGGATGATTTCGGTTTGAGAACAAAGACCAGAGCTAAGTCGAGAGCAGGTTGCTCTCGACCGAAACGAGTGTCTGGCTTTGTTTGTTGTGTTGGGTGGAACAGGGTTTAGGGTGGATTTGTTTATTTATTTATTATCTGCAGGTTTGGGTAGAAGGGGATGGAATCAAATGAAAGAAGAGAAAAAGCAGGGATTTACATCCCACGCCGAAACGAATATCTGGCTTTGTTTTTGTGCTGGGAGGGGAAGGGTTTAGGATGTCTATGTTTATTTATTTTCTGCTGGTTGGGATAGAGGGGATGAAGTCAAAGACCAGAAGAAAGCGGGGATTTGTGTCCCACGTCGAAACGAATATCTGGCTTTGTTTTGTAGAAGGGATTTAAATGGTAGAAGTGCGGGAGTAGCGAAACCACAGTCGTAGACTAGGCCGGACGTGTGTGTCCTAACCCGGAAGATCGTCAAGACTGTGGTCAGTCGGTGGATAGAGTAGGTTGGACTGTGGGTTTTGGGGGTATTACCATTAAAAAACTAGTCAGAGTACAGCTGGGCAGAGCAGCTGGAAGTGTAGAGTGAAGGTGAAAGGACTAGACCGGGTGACCTCCCGGGCTTCCTCGCCTGGAGGCCGCTCCCGCCGTCCGTGGAGGTGGAGGTCTTTTGTTCTCGACCGCGGGCAGCCGCAACCTCTTGTTCATTCTCTTTCACTTTTACGGCCATTTGCTGCTTTCCTCTCATACATTGTCCAAGGGAAGGAATGAGTTGTCTTTCCCGCGTATTCAAAATTCAAAAATGAGCTATCCAATTAATAACGGAAGTAAATAGACAAACGTCTTGCCGGAGACTTTTTACCCCATTTGAATATCCTAGCATTAGTATCTCACTTCAGTTTTTATTCGATGTTTTACAAATTTTAGTTAAATTCTATTCAAACCGTAGCAGATACTGGTAGTGGACTGACACGTACTTTCTCCCTGAAGTCAATTTATAAACTAATTATTAGAATTTCATGGGGGTGACTAACCCCCCCTTAGTAAAACCAAGCCTTTCTGAGTGATAGAACTGCTAAAATCAGTTCTTTTTTATTCCTGATTGGTTGTTTAGGTTATGTCAGAGTTAGTTATTATCAATAGTTTAATTTCAATCATTCGATAGTTTGATTAAATAGTCGATTACCAGTTTTACAAACGCAAAATATCGATAGTGATGTATGCAGTTACTCTATTGACTATTTACAATCTAATACTGACCTAGAATCAAAAGTCGCAACAACCATCTTGATATTTTGCTGCATAGGACTCAAAATAGCATCACAATAATAGTTTTAGTCTTAGGAAGAAAAAAACTACTTTTGATCTTCAACAAATGTATCTAAAACAGTTGTTGAAGGAGTATGACGAAAAAATTATATATACCAAGAAGACTCCTTCACATTTATGACTGCCTAGTCACAAGTATCAGGAGCTCACGTTTGTGTTTTATCACCGATACATGTTCTAAATATTTAACACGTATTTGAGTTTTCTGACGGAATAACGTGACTAATGAAGTATTACATTATGGCTCAGGGATAGAATAATTAATTTTTAACTTAAAAATTCTAATATAATATTATATTATTTTTGAAAGAACCTTTGTTTTCTTCTATAATCGGGGGGTGGTACGGCTTAGCGTGTTAAATCTATAAACAATCAGGAAGTAATTTACTATGATTTTATTTTAAGATATTGTTGCAAAATATTTTAAAGACAGTCTCAGCACATTAGGTTTATAAAAATGAATATAAAACAAGACTTTTTTAAGTAAGCCAATTTTTTTAATTAAAATAAATTAAATAAGTTAACAGTGACAGATTGTATTTTCTTCATAACTTTTTTTCCATGAAAGATACACACGAAAAAAGTTAGTTTTTTCCTGTTACTAAATATTAGTTAAACATTCTGTACCATAATTACTTGTATAAACTCAAGAACAGCCAAAGAAATTATAAAAAATATACAAGTTTTTAGTTTACCACAGTTATTTTTGTTCAGATTGAAGCTATAGATGAGACGGATAAGTGAAAAGATTGCAAAGCTATATGTATAATAGCTTTAGAAATATTAAGGAAACTGAAGATAAAACACTGTTTTCGCGAAATCAGCTTTAAAGTCAATTTAGTCTCAACAACAACACACAAACATCACTTATGTTTTTTCCTTATAACTTTCTCAAAACTTAAGATATTCAAATAAAATATTCACCATGTTTTTAAGGGAACAACAAGCTTTTAGAAAATATAAATAATAAAAAAAGTTTTTTGTTTGTTTTTAGTCTATCGCCCCCCATTTTGGTTTTATTCCTTCATTAACACCAGTAACATTGTATTTATCTCGAAACATAAACGTCTTTAGAAAATTTAAAATTTTGTGTGAACTATACAATAAATACGTTTTTTCATATTTTTATACATCGAAGCGAATATTCGTTGTTTGAAATTCGCTATTCATAATGGTGGATTTATGTTATTTAGATTTTTATTGCGAACATTTTCCATCACGATTTTATGTTATGTTAAGTTTCATGACGTTTCTGGATTCAGTTCTTTGAGTCTCTGTGACGAGTGGACGTGTTATGTTTCTTATGTGGGAAATGGTCAGTGAATGGTTTGTTTTTAAGTTTTTTGACTATGTGTTAATTGTGTTATATTTTAGATATTAGTTCGCCTGAGCACGGGATCAGATTCCAGGTCCCGAAACGTCGTGAAACTTTGTTTTACATGAAATCGAGATTGAAAATGACCCCAATAAAAATGTAAGTAACACGAACCGAATATGTTTCTGGTTATTTTAAAGTTTGCAGAAGCTAGGACTAATAGGAAACAGCACAGTAAGAATTGAGTTATAAATTAAATTTTAAGACCATCGTTTGGAGGTAATTGTGTTTCACTGCCGTTGCACAAATGAGTAAACCTTGGGCTTTGCAGTATTTAGCAGTTTCTTGTAATGCCTTTTCCAGCTCGGCCAGTCAACAATGACGCGCATCAGCTGCGATGAGCTACAGCTGGCTCTTCCACTAATGTTGCTCAGGATATATAACTCCATTGCCTGCACTCCCTAACTCTCACAACTCACTCGTGCATGCTATATCTCTCTTTAATCTACCAAATCTGCGGAATTTGATATTTTTGTTCGTTTTACCACACTATAGAGGTTTGACTATGTATGATTGTATTTATAACGTAACTATTTCACAAAAAATATAAATATAAATAGGTTCGCTGCCCTCGTCACAGCAGACCTGCGTACTCAACGAATTTCCAAATCAATAATATGATATGACAATTTTATCAATGTATGTCAAAAAATATGTGAGTTATTTGCCTATTGTCCATAAGATGGACAACTCCTTTATTTATAGACGGATGTTTATGAAACTTGGTATTAATGGTCAAAATAATTTTTTTTATGCTGGAAACGACTATTTTCAATGTTCCTGACAGCAGCAAACCTGCATACTCTTTCTCATGTTAATCTTATGGTGAATATACAAATAACTCTCATTTTTATCGACAGATAATGATAAAACTGCTCGTATATTAGTATGTTATTGATTTGAAAATTCGCTGAGTACGCAGGTCTGCTGCGACGGGGGTATTTATTTGTTACAAGCAGTAAACTTGTATTTTGTACGGATTGTTTAATTCATCGTTAAGAAATAATATACTTATTACAATGATAAAACAATAACCGTAAATTTCAAAAAAATTCAAGTAAATTTGAAAAAGATTAGATTAGAAAATACGTTTCATTGGTAAAATTTGTTATACGTCAGCAAATTTTTCCTATTGTATAATTTTGAGATAGGCTATGAATGATGAACGTAAATATAAAAGTGTTGATTTTAATTTGACAGATGGTTACTTCATTCTATAAAAAAACAAAATCATTTTGTAATCAAACACTAAATAGCGAATATCTGGTAAACGAAGCGGTTTTTGTAAAAACAACAAACTAATCCTGAATTTTCTCCTTATTTTTACCCACATAACCTTCCCCAGAGTGTAGTACATATGGCACACCCTGTATAAAGTAACGAATCCGCAACTAACGCATTCCAGCAGCGTCTCATCCTAGTGACTTTCACCGTGGCAGCTACACCCGTGAGATGTTTACAGCCTTCGACCTTGCAACACCGGTCCACAGGTCCGGTGATGTTGATCGTATACGACTACTTGAATATTTACAAGCGACTTGCAACTCTCGATTGTTTCCTGGTCGATGGTTCCCAGAGTTATTGGAATCGAATCGTTTCGACTGCTTGCCTCCCGCTCTCCCCGCGTGTTCTATCAAAGTGTAGAATCGTGAAAACATGCATTAAGGTGATTTGAATTGCATTAGGGTCCACTATCCCTCAATATTTATAGGAGTTGCAAAATTTTCAAGTATAAAGTTAAATTATTAGGATTAAAAACATACATGACTGGGACGGAGGCGACGTCCTGTAATCTAGCTACTTGGAGGTCACGAATTGTGGATAGTTGTGAGGGATGGTCGGTGGATGTGGTGTTCTCTTGTGTGGATTAACGTCCGCACTATTGAATACCACGTTAATCCGTAGAGACAATCCTCATAATTAAACCAATTCGTAATTCAGAGGCCGTGGTTCGATTTCCACGTTAAACTGTAGGTCCCTTAGTTGCCATAGGCTGTTGGGCTATTAATTAACAGTCCTGTCTAAGGAACATGTCAGCCTTAGTCAGTAACAAGACTACAAGATCGCGCCACAATCATCTTACATTCAATCCTCATTCATACTTGGCTTAAAATACCTACCTGGGTAGGTCGCCATTTCAATTAAAAGTATAAAGTATAAGTAAGTACAAAATGAGTATGGTGCGATATTATAGTCTAATAACTGACCATGTTCCTTAGTCATGACTGTTAATTCATATTTCAAAAGCCAATTTTGCTTCTAAGTTACTAATTGGTCTAATTATGAGGATGGGCTTTACGGATAAAGGTAACATTCAATAGTGAGGACGATGATCCACAACATATAAACCACATTCACCGTCCATTGCTTATAACAATCCACAATTCGTGACCTCCAAGCAGCTGGATTAAAGGACACGCCATCGTCTGTCATACATCTTAAGTATACTCCAAATTTTGAACTTTAACCTACTCCAACGCCATTTTTGACTTTTCAAGATCCCTTCTTAACAGTTTCTTGAGTCCGTCATCAAAATTCGAAGTAGAAAATTCTTCTTTGTCTCCAACAACTTCCTAAATCCACCAACACCATAAAACCTCCAACAATATTTTCAACCCCAAACATCTTCACAATTTCACCAACACCATTTCCTCCAACTTCAACTTCTTTCCAGCATCTTAAAACTAGCTAAGCTGCAAGATCCTGCAAACTAATTCTACTAAATAGGATATCCAGAGCTCCCAACGTTTTTTGAGTACTCTCGGAAGACACTTAATTTCCGAGGTCAATTTCTTATCCGTTCAGTTCAATTCTTCCTCTTGGGCGTCACCCTAGGCCAAGCTCCTTTCTTCGAGATAACTAGATGGCCTTGCTCACCCGGTAGTCGAGATCCTATAGACAAGTAGAGACCAAGGCGAAAGAGAGAGACAAGTGCTGAATGTTCAGACCAAAAAATTCTGTGACAGTAAATTTCCAGTTATTTTCCAATGTATGATCAAATTCGTCAATGCTTGTTCAGAAACGCAATAAGACAGAGGTTCACGAGCAAAAGGTTACCAATTACGTAGTAGTTATGAACAATATGCAAACTACTCTGTCTTAAACAATATCTCAGACATGAATTAGTGCGGATTGGCCTCATTTGCATCTCAGTTTGCAGTGAAGGGCGGATCTGCCGTTATGCAACCAACTCGTCGGCCTTGCATACCTTGTGCATAACAACCCCCCTTCAACACAACGTTCCAGGCCATTCTGAGGAGATTTGGTAATTTTACACTGTACACACGTTTGTAATTTGGTTACGAAACACTACAGTAGATTATCTGACGAGTCTCAGTAACGAAGCTCATTAAGATTCTTGCAAATTATTTCATATGAGCGAAGCAACGTTTTTCCAATTATGTAAATTTAAAATCCATTTATATAAACATTGATATAATATATACAGTATATTGATATAATTTGACTAGGACGGTGGTGTTGTCCTGTAATCCAGCTACTTGGAGGTCACGAATTGTGGATGGTTAACTCTTGTGTGGATTAACGTCCACACTATTGGATACTACTTAAATCCAAAAATACCATTCTCATAATTAAATCAGTTCGTAATTTAGAGGTAGTTGTTTGGACTCCACATTGAACTGTAGATCCCTTAGTTGCCATCGGCTGATGGGCTATTAATTAACAGTTCTGTCTAAGGAACATGTCATCCTTAGTCAGTAACAAGACTACAAGATCGTGCCACAATCATCTTACACCCAATCCTCATTCATACTTGGGTTAAAAAACCTACCTTGAAGTATTGTCGCCATTTCAATAATCTAATATAATCTATAAACAGCATCAGTGGACTGAAATATACACGAGATTTACATATGATCGATCTACTTTTTTCAAATGAATCAAACCATTATGAAGAGCCATTGGGTCAACAGATTCTGTTTCTTTTAGACTACTGAATAAAACGTCATGTTCATTTTAGCCATCTTTTGATGATCAGTAAGATAGTCATTTGAAGTCAAGTAATAAAAAACGGTATCGTTCATACGCTGAGGTGTCACTGGTTTATAAAAAAAGTAACACATGTTCCAACCGTTATCACTTGTGTATCAGTTCCCTGAGAAGCGGTTTCTCGGAGCTGTTCCAGCATCAGATAACTCTTGTTCTCCTCCTTGCCGACTCACGGCGTGAAATGAGAAAGCGCACAACACATGTTATGATGCCCGGCGTGCTGGCAGAGATCAAGATGGAGAATCACATCTGCTCGTTGCCTTTTGATTGTTCAGATTAAAATGTTTTGTACATACCCGTTCCACTTTGTTACATGCTTTGGTTGTATTTCATGATGAAAGTAATTACAACTGTTTAACTTTTGCTGAGATTTTAAGTATACCTTTCCCTATAGGAGGTAACAAATTGTTGGTAGCTTGCGTGATTGTTGGAGGGACGTCTTTTGTACATTAATTTGGTCGAATGCAAAATCTCGGCAAGTTGAATGGTAGTCGATAGCGACGTCCTGTAATCCAGCTACTTGGAGGTCATGAATTGTGGATCTCTTGTGTGGATTAACGTCTGCACTATTGAATACTACGTAAATCCACAAAGACCATCCTCATAATTAGACCAATTCGTAATGCAGAGGCCGTGGTTTGGATTCTACGTTAAACTGTAGGTGCATTAGTTGCCATCGGCTGTTGGGCTATTAATTAACAGTACTGTCTATGGAACATGTAAGCCTTAGTCAGTAACAAGACTACAAGATCGTACTACAAATCTTACACTCAATCCTCATTCATACTTGGTTTAAAATACCTATATTGAAGTCTGGTTGCCATTTCAATGATCTAATCTAATCTGATCTAATGTTTCATGGTCTAATCACTAAAGTTTTTAGAACTTTTTAGGTTTATATGTCCAGACCAAAGTATTTAAAAGCTATTTTCTATTTTTGGTTTCATATCTGAGAGGAATCGTCTTATGGAAGATCCCATTTATTTTTTTGCTGCTTTTATGTTTTTATTTTAATTTTATAATTTACCCACCTTTTTCCAATAAAGCAGGCAACATTGTTTTTTTATGAAACACCCTATAATTTGTTATGAGTTTATGTAGAAAACGTTGAAACCAGGATATCGAGATTATTTTAAAATTTAATTTTAGTGGGGTAAACTTACGTTTACATTGTTGTACAGCAATGACTATCAACCATTTGATTCTTGAAGTTACAGTGACATTAAAGCTTAAAATAGCCTAAAGCCTGGTTAGTTAAGTTTATAAAAATATTCCATGAATGAAAATTTAAAAAAACACATTTTTTATCTAGAATCATAACAAAATACAGGGTGTTCCGCAAGAAAAAAGTTAACCGCTATTGGGATAATTTGGAATATTTCGTGAAGTACGTATTTAAAAGGAGTGTAAAAAATAAATGGCGTCCCCCATAAGAAATTTACTTCCAAACATAAAATAAAACTTTAGTTATTGGAAAACTTTACACTGGACACCTGGTGTATACGAGATTAACTTAAACGACATTTTTTCGGTCTTTAGGGGTTTTAATACGGAAAATTGTAATGATACCCATAAGTACCCTATGCCACCTACAGTAATAGCTTCTTTCCTATGGGAAATTCGCTAAAAGCAGGCACAAAAGACTATTATTCAACCCCAGCTGGGTGAGTTCAACCGCATCATTACACCCGGAACGTTTCGCTGAGATCGCACATGTAGACACAACTCCTTTGTGACTTTGTGCAATAATTAATGCTAAGACCTCGTGTAAGCTTCTGTCTGGATGGAATCATTAACGACATCGTACAGAGCACGCAGCCGCTGACGTGAGGACATTTACAATTGCCATCACATGGCAATTGTTGTTTTACATGATAATTTGCTTGTAATAAGGCATTCCACCAAGTAAAAGCACATATAACATTTAATTTTCACTATTGTCTGTAAGAATTACAATGGATACGTAGTGGTTTCCTAACTAGATGGACTTGCATACCAAATTTTGTAAGAATAGTTTAGTTAATAAGTGAGTTATTGAATTTAGCTGTTCTCCATAAGATTAACATTGCACAATGTTCTGTGTTTACCATTTTTAATGTCGCAGTAACCAATTGACCTAGAGTCGTGATTAGAAAATACTAAACTGTGTGTTTTTTAGTTGAGTTCGTTAGTAAAAAAGAAATCAGATTTTTTTTCAAAAATTGTACATAAATAAATCGAAACCCCTCTCAAAAGTGTAGTTAATGTGATCCGATTGCGTTTTCCAACGAAATCATCCAAGATTTTACAGAAAGGAACAACTCCACCGAATTTCACAATAATCAGGCAATAATTTCGGCCGTTATTCTGTCGACACATTTTATAACTATTTTTATACATATGAAGTTTTGAATGGCCCCCAAAACTTCTAGAATTTCTATAATGGTCCCGGGCTTAAATGTCACCATACAGGTAATGTGAATAGGTCACTTTTCCATAGAAAATTGGTTAATTATCATTCTGAAAAATATTCACTTTTCATCTAAGCAAAATAAGTTTAATTACAGTTTTGTCGTTATGTCACGATCTAATTACTTCAGATTTGACTATATTTTGCAAAATTGTATTTTTTCTTTGAGTTGTTATAACCCCTTAATTTAATACCCTAAATTTAATACCTCTTTAAAATGTTTGCAACTATTTTCAAGATATCAGGAATTTTGCTTTAAAATATGTTCTTTCGTAGTTGGCATTAACCTCAACACTCTATCAGGAATCGTTAACATAATTTATTTAAGTTTAAGCAAAAGTTATTTTTCATGAAATATATTTAATTTTATAGTCAAACTTTACAAATGTTTCACATGCTTACAGGGAGGAAATTAAAAGGTAATAAGTCATACTATTTGTGTAAACTAATGTTTTTAAATTTGTATAAGTTTATGAAGACGTAACGAACTTCATCCAACTATTACGTCTAGATACGTTATACTTAAAAATTATCAATTGTTAAAACAAGACACAGTTTTAAACAACATAATAGAAAAGAGTACCTAAAACCAAAGGACACCCTACAAAATCATCCTACAAAAACCTTTAGTAAGAGACGTAAAGACATAAATTTTCAATTTGCAACGAAAATGATATAAACTTGCATCGTCCCTATGGAAGGCCAGGCACACCGCAACGGAGTACCGCAAGGCTCTGCGCTAGGTCCGTTGTTTTTCCCGCTAAAGAAAAGTCCTTGACACAACACTCCAACACGCCATTCTGGCGTTCTTCTCCATCGTGATAAGCAGCTCTCAAGGCCGATGGTCAATCAACGTTTAATTTGTGAGTCGCTAAATAATTGAGAAAATTACTACCTATCGCCACTAAGTGCTACATTCGTATTTCCATTATTGGATTTAATTGCAGCTAACTATAATTTTGTATAAATTATAGAAACAGGTTTAAAAATATTGTGAATATTCATTTAAAAAACATAAATACCTTGATCGCCTACAAAGATATTTCTAAAAGGTAAGAGAAACAATTTACCTCACAGAGACTGTTTAATTTAAAACAATTAATGAGCGCAGATAAAGGTGAGATTCAATTTCACGCTGGATTCAACCATTTCCCTTGTGTTCTTTGCTTTGTTGTGATAAATAATTCCCAATTTGTAGCTCTTTAAAGCTTATCTTCACTAGTCTCGACATCTCTCTAGATTTACCTACATCGAATTTTCTGCAAATTGGTTAGTGTTTACTAAATTTAAACAATATGTAATCTTCTATTAAGGTTAATATGTATACATAAGTTGGATCAAACAAAAAATAGATTTACAACCATTATTGTACCTTTTCAGCTTCTAAAAAAATCTTTGTTTAAAATAAATAATTACAATAGCTTCTATTAGAGTCAAAAGGCTAATTATTTTGGTAGTAACTCTTTGTTGGTGATGGTGAATTAGAACCTATGACGTACTACAATGTGGATTTCCGTACTAATATTGTCATGTTCTAGATTCCATCTCACCTGAGGACGGGATCTGATTCCAGATCCCGAAACGTCGTGAAACCTTTTTATTTTCTTCCCTTATACATAGTATATGGTGAAAGTATTGTTTTCGTAAAAATTTTCGAATTTCAGTTGAGAGTGGATGGGGTTGAGAGTGTGTATCTGTTTTGCCCTGAAGCTAAAAAAAGTGGGTTTCGACGTGATGTCTGTCCGTGCGTCTGTCTGTGTTGCGTGTGTTTAGATGTGTACAGAGCCAAAACCTACCCCGTTGGTCCGATTTAGATGAAATTTTGTATGTATGTATATATTCACCGTATCTCTGTGGGGTTTTTAATTTTTTTGAATTTCCGATTTATAAGGGTAGTTTACCCCTAAAACCATTCAAACGTGAAAAATTTAAATTTTTCAAAAATGGCTTTAATGGCTTTTCAATATGGATTTTAATACATATTGTATTTTTTAATTTACTTCAGGGAGAAAGTATGTGTTCACTGATACCGTTTATTTTACTTTATGTTACTGAAAATGTCCGTAATAACAATCTAAGTAACATAAAGCTAATAATAACATTTTTAATTTCCTTACTTTCATTGATTATTTCCTTAATTATCTAATACGATCGGTTTCTCAAAGATAAATAAAACTTGTAAGTATACTTCCTACATGCAATTGACACTAAAACGCTTGATAAACAAGAACATAAACAGGCCGAAGTGAGCTGTGTTTACCCGGTCGCCATGGAAACAGCTGTTAAATAAAGTGAAAGCTTATTCTTTTATCTTTTACTCTCGCCATCTCGCCAACTTAACGCGTCTCCTCGCGAATACAGCGCTTCTCTCGTTTACAACAGCTGTTAAGATGACAAGTGTTGAGAGCCCGGAGGAAAATTGCCGCTTCAACTTCGATGAAAATCAGTCTAGAGTAGAAGATATTAGAGTTGAGGGAAAATTGAAACAAACTAGTATCATTTTACATGTTTCAGTTCATAATTTAGTTGAAAAAACAGTTCATTCGTATTTTTATAGTTTTTTATATCTCTTCAACGTATTGTTTGAAACAATATCATTTCTTAGTTATAAAACCTGAACATTCTAATCTGTACATCTTTTATAAAAGATATCGAATAATTTATAGCCAATGTGCCATTGTGAATTTCAAAAATTTTAGATTGACATTGGTAAAGAGTTCCTCCATTAAAACAGATTTTTTCGCCAGCCTCACTCAAGGTTTGTTCTTTTTTCTTCGTAAGTTTTTTCTCTTTTTTATATTCGGTTATTCATTCCAGAAGTATCCCGCTCAATGAGCTAAAACATACTTAAGTGTGCTGAATAGATTTCTTGAATTATATTGTGATTGATGATCACACATGAAATTTTTAGTGAGCTCAACTGAAAAGCAACTTTTCACTTAAAACAGTAGATTTGTAAGTGTGTTTTTGTGGGGTTATTAAAATTAAGTAGTTAAAAATTCCTTTCTTTCTTTGTAAAAAATATGAATGATATTTCCACCACAATATTTATTACTTTCAAATCCCGTAGAGCCACATGGGTTACTCATTAATATACAAGAGATAGTTAATATGAAACAAAAAATATAAAGAATATGAAAAGTAAAGTTGCTCTTTTAATTTTCTCCCGATTGGTAAATGTAATTATTTATACAATACAAAATTCAATATCAACTTTGAAACAATAAAATGTTTCAGGAGCGAAACTTCAATAAAGTTTTCGCCGCTTTGAGAAAAGAAAATGAAATAAAGTACAGATGAAAGGTTTCGTTAAAAGTGGTGATAATTAAAAATGACTTGGAAGTGACTTTGATGTTTCGCTTTTAATGCTGCCCTCGCCCTGCAGAGTGCGTGGCGATCGTTTAATGGAGACTTCGTCACAAACAAAAACTTTCCTCAAATTATTCCTTTGTATTTTTCTCTTTACGCTTCACTTTTAGAGCGTTTCTGAATAATTAGGTTAATTAAAGCTTCTTTGCGATAAAGTGTAATTATTATTTTTAATATAATTTGAAAGAAATATATTTTGTTATAGGGATGGTGTTAACATATTTGTTTGACGCAAAAAGTGTAGCGGAAGTTTTTTAATTCCGTTTCCATAGGAAATTCCAGAACTCTTGTATTGAATTTTTGACAGAACCGAAAAACATTCCCTTAGACGTACCCATGACCTAACCTATTTGACATAAAGAAATAAATTCAAACATTTTTTAGTTGTTTCATGCTTTTTAACTTATGTTAAAAAATCTGAAGTTAGATACATTTTAGTTCATTAACTGTAAGAAATTGCATCGTGGATGATAAAGAAGATACGTTAAATAAACTATCAAAATGTTATCAAAAGTTTATATATGTTCAATTGTATGTGGTCTATTTGTTAAACAATATTAAATATTCAAATCTATGAGAAGTAATTCTCAGAGAATCACTTTTTACGTTGGCAAGTTTACCTTTTGAGGAACAGTAAATAATATTTTTGATCAAACCTTAACAATTTCGATAGAATTTTAAGTTGCAAAAACTTACAAACTATTTGTCGTTCATCCTCCTAGCACACACTCGACTATAATTTTTCTAAGTGGGTTATCCTTGCTTCTTAACCAAAGAGGAATAAGTAGTATACACCAACTTCAAATAGGTATGTTTCGACTTTGGGTTTGTATTGAAGACGTGAATTAGTAATGTTAAACAGAGGTCAGAAGAGGAAAATTAGATTTACTCTAACCTCGCTATCTGTTTGCTTTCGTTTAAAAAACCCTGAGTAATCTAACATTTCCCCCTTTTTACCTCTCAACACTCAAGTCTAAACCTCTTATACATCTTTCATAAGATTAAAGTTACGATAAACTTTTAGTCTGTTGAGTTTACCACATATTCCGGTTTTGAGGTTACACTAACCATTAGTGTTTAATGGAGTTTTCGTTACGACGAAATTCCCTTCAATAATAGTTGAAATAATTTTAATTTCAAAACTCTGTTAAGGTGAAGATACTCCTTAAAAACCCCAACAAAGCTGTACTTTACTTACTTTACATTTAACTGAAATGGCGACCTACCCAGGTTGGTATTTTAAGCCAAGTATGAATGAGGAATGAATGTAGGATGATTGTGGCGCCATCTTGTAGTCTTGTTACTGACTAAGGCTGACATGTTCCTTAGACAGGACTGTTAATTAATAGCCCAACAGCCGATGGCAACTAATGAACGTACAGTTTAACGTGGAATCCGAACCACGGCCTCTGAATTACGACGAATTGGTCTAATTATGAGGATGGTCTTAGTGGATTAACGTAGTATTCAATAGTGCGGACGTTAATCCACACAACAGAACACTACACATACCAACCATCTCTCACAACTATCCACAATTCGTGACCTCCAAGTAGCTGGATTACAAGTAATTAAGTAGCTGGAGCTGTAGTTTAACCAGTAAACGAAATGATCATTCCATATACAATGTTCTTCAAACATTTAATAAAATTTATTCTAGCTGTTCTCTTACGCCCATGTACCATGCTCAAGACCAAAGACTATACCAAGACTGGGGACATAAAGTGAAAAGAACGTTCCTAAGTGGATCAATAGGTCTATCAATGTACATTTAGGGGATAGTGCCTCGCCGATAGTTTATCAGTCTGATCCTGAAAGATGAGCTGTCACAAGGGTACTAAAGTCCACTCTAAAAGGTCGTTTGGGTGACCAATCTATACCATTCCAGCATTTTGGTTCCTAGCATCAATCTTCGCTTTTGAAGGCTGTTGTATCTTACCACTTCTAGAACTAAGAAGATCAATAAGAAATAGAAGACATTCAGTGTGACTTAATGATTACATAAGATTCTAAATCAATTTTGAAATCTTCTTAGTGGGGAAGAACTGTTGTATCTTACCAACTTATCCCCTAGTGTCAAAGACTAAAACAAATCATCTGTTGTTTAATTTATGTTTATATACTTCGTGTCAAAAATGTACTTGTAATAAATTAAAGTATATTCCATTGTTCTTTTGAAAAGTACTCTTTATTTCTCAGTTACAGGTAAATATATAAAATTCAAGGATATAATAAAAGCTTGCTCAATGTGTCTATATCGATCAAACTCACCCAAACATTTGCCGTTTGACTATTCTTTTGCATTTGACTCTGTGAATTCTAAAATATTTTTCCAAACTCAAATATTCTGGGTTCAGTTATTCTTCTGTGAAGTTGTTTACTTCATATGTACATGAAAGAAGAAGGCTATAGTTGATGGCGTGGTTTCGTTTTTAAGGGGTTCCCCAGGGATCCTGCCTGGGATTCATGCTATTTGTGTTAAACACGGCTGACATTGGAGATCAGTTTAAGTTAATACCCAACTACTCCTCTTATATCCTCCCTCTTAAGTGTCTGAATTGGTCTCTAAAATTTCATTTGATTTTCATTCAATTATTATTAACCTTTAATAATTATTATTATTTGTAAGATAATTGTGGTGCTATCTTGTAGTCTTGTTACGGAATTAACCTAGCATGTTCCTTAGACAAGACTGTTACTTAATTGCCCAACATCCAATGGCATCTAAGGGACTTAAAGTTAAACACTATATCCAAACCAATTTTGCCTCTAACTGGTTTTAATTGAGATGATGGTCTTTGTCGATGTACGAAGCATTCAATAGTGCGGACTAATCGAACATCGCTCATAATTATCCAAAATTCGTGACCTCCAAGTAGCTGGATTACATGACATGCCACCGTTTCCGTCAGGTGATAAGTGAATCCAAATTTTATTTGTTCCTGAAATGTTCAAAGTCCTGCCCTAAACCATGAAAGCTGCATCCTATCTTTAAAAAATATATTATTTCTATTTTGTTTTAATTTCGGTTACTATTTCTTAGAATAAGTTGACGTCATCTTGAAGTGGACCAGAGTTTGTAACTTTGAAGAATACTGTATATAAACACATTATTCATTTATTTAATATCCTCTTATATTCCAAACTCAAGTAACTCTTTCCCAATGGCCGCCACGAGCCAACCTGTCTTGTTTCCCACGAGGTATCGCACGGCCCAGTGCCCCATGTAATGTCTCCTAACCCTACAGATTCTCAACGCTTCGTGCAACAGTTGCCCGACCAGGACGGTGACGTCATTAAAACATTCCGACTGTCACACCTGCATTGTCCGCCATAGGTTTTGCATTCCTCAAAACTTTACACCCTTAATGGTTTTCTTACTGTTTAGTTAGATTAGATTAAATTACCATTTGAAATGGTGACCTACCCAGGTAGGTATTTTAAGCCAAGTATGAATGAGAAATGATTGTGGGATGATTGTGGCACTATCTTGTAGTCTTGTTACTGACTAAGTGACTAAGGCTGGCATGTTCCTTAGGCAGCACTGTTAATTAATATCCCAACGGCTGATGGCAACTAAGGGACCTACAGATTAACGTGGAATCCGAACCACGGCCACTGAATTACGAATTGGTCTAATTAATTATGAGGATGGTATTTGCGGATTTACGCAGTATTCAATAGTGCGAACGTTAATCCACACAAGATAACACTACACCCACCGACCATCGCTCATAACTATCCACAATTCGTGACCTCCAAGTAGCTGGATTACAGGACGTCGCCACCATTCCAGTCCCAGTTGCACTTTAGAGGCCATAATTGGGTACAAAAGATGAAGTTGTTACCAGTAAGCGTAAATGTGGGGCTTATCAGGGTTAAGGTTGTTTAATGTTTAGGAAAATACGATTTGAAATAATAAAACTATAGGATTCTCAATATTTGGTTTTAAAATATACCGTAAAGTGCAACAGACCAAACAAGCAAAAAGTATCGCACACTTGTCTGCGCTGTATGCCCTTTTCCTGCCCTTAAAAATAAAATTTTCTGAGGCATGAACCAAGTTCACCGTTATACCGAATTTCAGAAAAAACCGAACCATCAATGTGGTCGTTGTACACAGACAGACGCAAGCCCAAAACCCACGTTGGGAATTCAGGAAGCCTCAAATCGGATGTATCCAAACTCAGAGGAAATTCTAAAATTTTCACGAAGACAATATCATATACTATGTTAAGGTAAGACACCGAACCACCTGATTTTAACTTAGAGATCCCCTGGGTAGTGTCTCCTTATAGGCCAATCAACCCCCAAAAATTAAAATTTTATTTACGCCACTAGTTGTTACAATATGTCTTTTGGCTGTTAAAATTGACCATCTTTCCTTTCACCTGGTCCATACATGCATAGGGTGTCACTTTTTGAACTTGGTTAGATACCCAGTTTGAATTATATTTCGAGAGAAATATTCAAAATATAGATTAAAAATAAAACTTACCACTCGTTATAGAAAATTGACAGGATTTTCATTATTTTGACTTAATATTCACCTGAAACAGAAAAGGCGTGTAAAACATCATTACAGACATATGGGTGTGTCATATTTGTTAACACTTTATACAATCTTAACTAATAAATTTTAATCAAAATCGTTAGAGCCATTTTTGAGAAATTTGGATTTTTCACGTTTTTAAGGGCTGGAGATACGGTGAACATATACATGCATACCAAATTTTCTCTGTATTGGGCATATCCTTACACATCCAGGCACACACGGAAAGACTTAAATCACGTCTAAACCTATTTTTCGTAGTCAGGGAACCCTATAACGGATATATCCACTCTCAACTGAAAGTCGGCAATTTTGACGAAACAATACTTTCTCCATATACTTACTACCTTATAAGTGGGGGAAAGTAAAAAAAAATTCAAAAGAGTTCTGTTCACTAAACCATCATCATGTTTCTCGTACAATGATTCAGTCTATTTACAATTAAACTGACAGTTTGTAAAAATCAATAACCATTGATTTTACCAGAGGATGTCTTCTACATATAATCTCTAGAAGTCTGTTAACAATGTACAATCAATTACAATAAAAAACAACGTATTTTATGATACGAAGTTTTTACTGCACTCAAGAACTTTTCGGATTAGTCTCAACATATTTCAAACTGTGCATATAATTACTGCATCAAAAACATCGCTGTAAGAATGATAAACGAGCAAGAACTTCGTGGTCATAACAGTCGAGTTTTTGCTACGAGATGTTATGTTGGTAATTGCCCGCAAAAACCGAAAGATAAACGTTCCACCGACGTCAATAATTTGTCCGGGGGATGTTCGTCACTAAGAAATAATCCCCTCTGGTGAATTTCCCATACGAAAGAAGCTACTCGTATCACCGTAGGTCTCATGTCAAGACCTAAGCCCGGGATCATGTTAATTTCTCGTTTTGAGGTGCCAGAAGCCATTTATACCCTTATTAAAGTTAGTCATACATTAAAATAACTTTTTAGTGTAGCATGATTTCGAAATAGGTTTAAAATCAACGACCAATATAAACTAACTAATATTAATTTGACAGCTGTTTCTTTTTCTTTCTTAAATCATTAAACTACAAAGACAGCTGATTATTACCAGTAGGTTAATCATTGGAAACTGAAGCAAAATGCGACTAATATCGTATATAAAGTGGGGTTTTAAATGCTCGTTATTTACTTTCCAAGGGACGGCGGACTATTTAAAGCATTGAAAACCTTCTCTGGAATGTAGAGAATGCATGAAATAAGTTTCATTGTTATCAGTTCTCTCGTTTTTCAGAGCAGACGGCGTAAAATGCCTCCTGTAGCGCCACAGATATACAGACCAAAATTAAGATAGACTTGTTTCGGCTGTAACGCACGAAACCTAAAAATAACTAAACAATTAATAACTCTGAGCAATGCACAAAAAAACCTCTAATTTTATTTATATAGATTGTTATGGCAGCCGTAGTGGTAAACGAAATATGCAAACAAACCTAAAATATCAAAACTTATTTAAATCAACTAGGACCTGTGTTCTTAACGAATTGCTGTTTAGCTATACATCATACGGTTTCAAAACAAAATTAGTAAGAGGAGGAGGAAAATAACCTTAAGAGTTACGAGGAAATTATTCAGCTAATTATGACATAAAACTTTCAAATCGCCTTCAAGGAGAACCTGAAATTCCCCAGTACATTATGTAAACATACTACCTATACAGGCTTGTGAGAGGCACAAAATCAAATCAAATCTCGCACGTTGACCCTTGAAAAAGGTCGGAGAAAGTTTTGAAGGTCAGACACTTAAAAAGTGAAATCACCAAGTGGAATTGAAACGTTTGCACAAATTAGGCCATTGTGTGAAGCCTTGGGTGGGGAGAGTGCGAATGTTTTACTAATGCGTGCGGTAGTTAAGATGATTATTGCTGGAGACAGTGTTGACACCTCGCTAGGTGGGTTGGTGATAATAATGTCCACTCATAGTCTTAGGTTCACTGGTTTGAGCCTTGCAAAGTTGTAAAAGATTTAGATAGGAAACACAAAAAGCAGGGTGTCTCCTGAATTTAAGCGTTTCAATTTTTTTGTTTTTTTGAACATTTTTCTAAATTAATTTTTGGTGATTCACTTATTAGACATTTTAACGTCTAACCTACCAAGCTGTTTAATTATACATGACAAATGATACCCCCAAACGACCTGCCTCAATTAGGCAGCATGACTATTTTATTTTTTTGGAAAGTCATATTCATTTATTAATTACAAATTATTTTTTTAGATTTGAATCACAAAAAATATGGCTGTAGTTTCCTTATGTTTTTATTCAGTACAAAAGAAAGACAGCAGAGATAAAATCTAAGAATAGCCAAGTATCGACGAAGTCAACACCTATGGGTTCTCGAGAAAAAAAGGAAGAAAGGGAAAAAGAAAATTTCTTGACCGAAATAAAGTTTCTTGAATTATTTGCAAACTTGGGCCAAAGTTAAAGACCAAAATCGTCAAAGTTTTGAAGTGTAATTCACATTTCATAAAGAGGATGAAGGCTGTCCTTTGCTTCTTTATCTCTCGCATACATTCTAACAATTTTCCTATGTGCCTCGACTTTCTTTACCAGTTGACACCCAGGAACACTTCAATCACCAAGAGTGTAAATGTAAGATTTTCACAAATTAACCCACCATAAACAATATTTGTATTTATTTCCATGTAGGAAAAATGTTAGATCATTGATATGTCTAAAGGGAATTTTCTCAGTTCATCTAAACAGCTGTTATACCAAGCTATAATGTCACTAGCCTAGAAGTCATCAACCCAATCACGTCACTGTTTCATATTTTGGTCGCGCAAATTGCCAAAACCCCTAGAGCTAAGGCATACCCATGTCAAAAAGGCTTAGGTTGAGAGAGTTTGGAAGGTATTTAGATAATGTTTGGTTACGATATGAAGTTAGGGATTGGATCATGGAGAATTTGATACATATTTGGAGGTCCAATACTTCAAGAACTAAACTATGGAGCAGTGAATGATATAATTTAAACATCGAGAAAAGTCTTCATTAAATCAAGACTTGGGTTGGGGGATCGACTAAGGAAGATAGATATTGAAGACAGTGATACCAACTGCCAGGGTAAGGTCGTTGATAGTCCCAAGGTCACGTATTTGATCCTAAGAGAAATTTGAAAGACATCTGAAGGTCCATCACTTACAATGTTAAATTATGCACAGCGGTGAATGAAATTGGAAAATTTGCTCAGATTGAGCGACCACAACTTGAATCCTTGGCTTGGCAGAGTGTGTATGTTATTACAGGAGATGAGAAGCGATTACGCACCATTTCACCAAGGCCGGGGACCCAAAACAGCTGATGTGTGAATGCCAGCCATCAGCTGGCTAACGGGGTAGCAGCGCCGACGGCCTACTTTCGGCAATGAATTCGTCATAACCTCCTAGGACACTTTCTCCAGCTGATGCGTGCTCAACGCGTGTGAAAGTGAAGTTCCCGCCGTGGCCTGCAGGTTGTCGTTTCGTGACCTCATGTGTTTATATTCGTCACAGGATAATTTCTTTGAACGATTTCCGGCTTAAATGGTTGGGAATAGTTTAATTAGTCAACAACCACGAGATAACTAAAAACTTCTCAACACTCTTGGTTGTAAGAGTGAGGGTGAAAGGGTTGATTAGGAAACGAAAGAAAAGTGGATTAAGGTTGGATATGAAATTATTTTCGTTAAGGCGGACTGAGAGTGGAGTTCTTGCATCCTCAATCCACCTCTAATGTAGCAGTTCGTCAAGTCTGGATGCTTAGTAAACGCAACACACAGTATTCTTTTGGACTAAGTATGATCATTTCACTCTTTCAATCCACTATAGTAGTTGAAAGGTTTATACTTTAAGGCTTTTCACTGAAATCGAAACCTACCCAGGAAGGTATTATAAGCCAAATATGAAAGAGAAATGAGTATATAAGCGATCTTGTAGTCTTGTTACTGACTAAGGCTGACATGTTCCTTATACTGGAGTGTATTAATTAATAGTCCAACAGTCAATGGCGTATCTAAGGGACCTACAGTTTAGCGTGGAGTCCGAACCACTGCCTCTGAATTACGAACTGGTCTAGTTATGAAGATGGTCTTTGCGTATTAACGAAGTATTCAATAGTGCGGACGTTAATCCACACAAGAGAAAACAGTTGCTGGATTACAGGTCCCAATCTTGATACAGAAGAGGTTGCGACTCATCAGTGGTCCCTGTATCCTTTATCCAACCCCCCCAAATTGTAAGTCTCAAATCAGGTCTTTAACTTTTCACCCTCAGTATCCTGATCGAACCAACAACCCCTAGCTTAGAAGCAGGCATATAAATGCATGGCAAGCATGTAAACGGTCGTAAAATAAAATTATTCCAAGAGTGAAAGTAAGAAAAGGAAAACATACAAGGAAAATTGTGTCGTTTAGCGAAACCTGAGTTAAAGTTCTGTCTTTTCTCACGTTTCTTAAAGGAAGGGAAACACGAGATTTAACCCTTGAACGTTTAAGGGAAGCAGGGAGGGAAAACTATTTTTTTCCATTTTCTGATTTTAATGTAGTTTTAGAGAAGAAATCTTCCTTTTTCAGGAAATTTATATATTATGATCCTAAGTATATTTTTAAATAAATTAATATTGTATCTCTCGAGTTTAGTGTTGGTTGCTAGTAGCGCTGTATGGCTCATTTACCGATAATCGATTTTATTTGTACAAAGGTACACTTTTCTCAGGATCTGTAAGAGATAGGGAATTGAAGTTTTTTACTCATGTACAAATATATAATACCAAGTTACAGCACAAGAATTATTTCATTGAAAGTTTTATTTGCTGAGAAAAAAATTTAATTTAGAAAACCCTGAAGAAAAATGTTGGTTAAAAAAAATATTTTTCAGGATTTGAAAATTGTAATAAATTAATTCTAGTGCTGTTGGTTTACAATACATAAGGAACTACTGATACAAAATTTCAACTCCATATCTTTTATGGTTTCTGAGAAAAGTGTACTTAAAGTTCACAAATTTAACATGGCGGAGATAGGACTTCGCCGCTCCCCTTTTTAACCTAACACGATATTACCAATTGAAATCTTAGTTTATCTCCTTATAACTTTCCGTATGAAAAATATTCAATCTGATACAGTTTAACCCCTGATGTAATAAACAAAATAACAGTGAAGGAGCTATACACTTTCATTAAGTTATGTAGTAAATTATTTTACTGTGCCAGTTTATACATTCACATTTTTGTGCCCCACTCTTCGGCCCCATGGCTGATTAAGGTAGTTTGAACCTTTCATTAAATTTAATTTTTTCACATAACAATTATTTTGATTTTGACATGGATATGTCTTAGCTCTGGAGGGGTGTTGGTGATTTGTAGGATGAAAAATGTGTAACAGGTTTCCATATAAACTACCAGACCTATTATATTGAATTTAATATGAAAGAATAAGAACAGCTGTTCAGATGAACTGAAAACATTACCTTTAGACATGTACATGATCTAACCTATTTCCCACAGGGAAGTAAATACAAACATTTTACAATAAGCGGTTTATTTTAAAGGAAAAACAAAACAGGCGTTTTCTTTATGGTGCGAAATCACCATATGGCGGGGGCTGTGGGGGCGGCATTTGTGGCGGGGGCGACTTCACGTTGTAGGTAGGATTCATCCAGATAACACTCAGACACATAAATATGATCAAGCGCCTCCGCTGCCACTTCAGGCCACTGTTCATGTTCCTCTATCCAAGAAATGGAATACTGTCATCTACAGTCTGTGCCAGAAAAGCAAAGATTGGTCAAGGGGTAACAACAAGGGATGGAAGGGAGGCAATTGATCAAGTTTGTGAGCTATGTCATTCTAAAGCTGTGAAGAAGTGTAAATTTTTCACATAAAAACACATCATACTTTTTACTTACTTTACTTTTAACTGAAATGGCGACCTACCCAGGTAGGTATTTTAAGGTATTTTTTTAAATATGAATGAGGAATGATGAATGTAGCATGATTGTGGCGCGATCTTGTAGTCTTGTTACTGACTAAGGTTGACATGTTCCTTAGACAGGACTCATTATTAGCCTGACAGAAGAGATCACATAAGGAACGAAGATATCAGGAAAGAGCCTAATATTTTCTGCCTCAATGAAAAAGTAGCAATGTATAGAAAGCAGTGGAAGGAGCATGTTGAGCGTCAGATGATAGGTTTCCTCTAAGAATTCTAAAGTACCAGCCAGTTGGAAAAAGAGATGTAGGCAGACCACTTAAAAGATGGCAATGATGATGTCAAAGCAAATTTGTTTATATTAAAATGAATTATATAATATATGGGTCCGTATCATAAGATAATAATAACTACTGAAAAGCAATTTATACATTTATTCTTTTTATTTAATAATATTTATTACATGTAAAGCTGAACGTGAGTCGGAACAGGCATAGCCTAATCCCTGTTTGAAAGAAGAAGTTTGCTATGTTTTTATATTTTGTTTTATTTTTAAAAATTCGGTTTAATTTTGTTTTATTATTTTTATTGTTGTTTAATTTTAAGAGGTTAACTGTAAGAAAAGACCACGTGGTCCTAATGTTCGCCTCAATACAGAAGTATTTTTAATTTCGGTTCATTTTAGGAGGATTTCAAAGATGAGTTGGTCATCTCCAAAGTTCCTCATCACCACAAAGCTCTTCTAAATTTTCTATAATCGAGTAATCAACTCATGTGCAACTCATGGAAATTAAATATTCAAAATGCTGGATTTACATTTGCAGTTTTCAATAACAATGGTAATGAGCACGGCTTTGAACTGATATTTGCTCAGCACCTGAGATACACTTTACAACATATAATTTATGAGCTGTTATGAACCGATCGTTGTGAACAGCTGATTGCAACGCAGAATGGATTCCAATAACAGCCGATGCACATTTTAATTAACCGTCTCATTGTAGGTGCTTTGATATCAAAATGCAATCCCACATGCTCTGTGCTGGTACGTTCTCCAACAATAACAACTTATATTGCATAATTAATCTATATATATACAGATATAATATATATATATAAAAGGATTATATATATATATATAAATGTTTGAAGTTTATACACTTGGACACCGTTGGGTGATTTGCCATAAAAAGTGATTTGCCATTGTGTCGAAAAAAGGGGCACGATTATGACATGTTTAGAAAGAAACTAATATATGCACTTACTGGTATGTCGTGTTACAGTGTTAAGGATTTTATGTTTAGATAGATTTAAGACGGATATGTTTGTTATTATGTAAACTGTTTTTAAGAATTACTTTTTTATTTACTATTTTGTATGACGTAGCATATACATTATACTATGTCAACATGCTTAATAAAGAACTTGAACTTGATCATCAATTTGTTGTAGCTCAATTAGACTTCTCCATAGAAGCCCAAAAAAGAAACCCATGCTATGAAACCAGAACTTTTTTTACATTATAAATATTTACGTCAACAGCTGATTGCTTTACTATTTCTGTTAGTTGAAGATATACACCACAGATCTAAGCACTTGAATTTGTTTATGTTTTTTATTTTGTTTACATTTTGGTTTAAGGTTATGCGAGTGACTTAACTGTTTAAATTTTGACATGGATATGTCTTAGCTCTGGGGGGGTGTTCGTGTTTCTTAAGATCGAAAACATGTAACAGGTTTCCATAGAAACTACCAGAGCTATTGTATTGAATTTTTAATATAAAATAATAAGAACAGCTGTTTAGATGAACTGAAAGCATTCACTTTAGACATATCCATGATATAACCTATTTCCCACAGGGAAGTAAATACAAACATTTTTTTAACTGTGACTTCTCATTGCACATGTTGATACTGTGTTACGTTATTTTAGTTTATAATGGTATGAATTTTCACACGTACATTCCCTACACCGCAATTAACTATATTCTAATTACTGACTGCCAACAACAATCATAGGGGCCCCAGCGAGCGAAGCTAGTTACAGTATAAATCCAAACGAAAAAGTAAATTTAATTTAAAATTTAAAACGAAAAGTTTGGAGAAGAACAGTTATCATTAGGTTCCCCGGAGAATCTTGCGTAGAAATGGAAAATCTGTGGTCTTGAGATTGAAGTTGTTTGATTTTAAATCCTTCATTAGCAAATCTCCCTGGTTTGTAAAACACAAACGTCTGTTGAATTTAAATTTTGATTAGGAAAAGTTATAGGATTCTTATTTTAATAAAGTTCTTATATTAAACATTATTTTATACTTTACACTTTTAACTGAAGTTTAACAAGTATCGATGAGAAATGAATGTAGGTTGACTGTGACACGATCTCGTAGTCATGTTACTGACTAAGGCTGACATGTTCCTTACAGTTTAACGTGGAGTCCGAACCACTGCCTTTAAATTAGGAACTGGTCTATGAGGATGGTTTTAGTGGATTTACGTAGTATTCAATAGTGCGGACGTTAATCCACACAAGAGAACACTACATCCACCGACCATCGCTCACAACTATCCACCTTCACCCCTATCGAAAATGTATTTACAAAACTACCTTGATTGTAATTCACTTGGAACTGTTTGTAATTTGTGATATTTCTCTTCACGAAATGAGTTTAGAATTTTCCACTAATAATACTTTGAATTATCATTCTTAATTTAAGTCGTGGGTTTAAAATGTCAGTTTGCAAAGAATATATTAGAATACAATTTTGGTAACTAAGTTTAGTTTGCTTTTTCTATATTAATACCTCCTAAATCGATAGCAATAATGAGTACGAATAAAACATCTTATAAGTCAAGCGATTGCACTAACAGGTGTTTTTGTCGTTGATAAAATTCTTCATTAACACTTTTACAATTAAAAATCTGTTAAAATCTGTATTAAAAATCGTTTATCTGTATAAAACTGTATCGATGTTTATGTTTCCATAAAAATCCATACAAACCGTTGTATAATTGAATTACATTATTTAGCTATTCAGAAATATTGGTTTGGGGGTTTCAATATCCGTAAAATATATTTTTTTATTTCTTTTAATTTCTGATAATATTTGATCCTAACAATGATAAACATTTTGTTTTTATTTTTGAAAATAAACATTTATTTTTTGTAAATTGATTTCCTTGTAAAAATACTCAATTAAAATTTATGACTTTGGTATCAAATTGTAGGTATTTAGGTAAACAAAAAATTAATATATTTTCATCGTTGTGGTTAAAAAAAAAGAATCAAAAAAGATTTTTGCGACACTTAGCGCTCTGTACTACACCACTAAAAAGTACCATGGTTAAACTGTACATTTTCTTATTTAAATAAAATTAAGTACAGATTTTTTCAAACTTTTCAATTTTGAACCATTTACGAGTAGCAAATCCCTTTGAAGACAAAATTTATTCGAGGATTTGACTTTGAAAAATATATAGGTTTTTACTCTAGTAAAAGCGAGTAGTTTCGACATTAACTTTCTATTTCGATCGATTGAAACCACATCAATGTGTGGCAAAAACCTGACATTTTTCATAGATCGTCAGTTTCTCCTATGCGTTCATGTTCGGTTCAGGGACTGAAAAACTAGCGTAGAAGACAGGACAATTGGGGGAAAGCCGCGGCCATGTATAAAACATACTCTGGGAACCAGTGTCGTTCCAATGCCAGTGTGCTGCGTGCGATTTCATTTTACTTAAGATTATATTAGATTACTGAAATGGCAACCATACCACAAGGTAGGTATTTTAAGCCAAGTATGAATGAGGATTGAGTGTAAGATGATTGCGGCACGATCATGTTGTCTTGTTACTGACTAAGGCTGACATGTTCCTTAGACAGGACTGTTAATTAATATCCCAAAAACCGATGACAACTAATGGACCTACAGTTTAACGTGGAATCCGAACCACTGCCTCTAAATTACGAATTGGTCTAGTCATGACGATGGACTTTGCGAATTAACGTAGTATTCAGTAGTGCGGACGTTAATCCACACAAGAGAACACTACATCCACCGATTATCTCTCACAACTATCCACAATTCGTGACCTCCAAGTAGCTGGATTACAGGAAGTCGCCACCGTCCCAGTCAAAGCAAAATTATTTTGAACCATTTCAATGAAAATGTTTAAGATAAAAAGGAGTCATACAGAAATGTCGTCTGTCATAAAAAGCGTCACTACTTCATCCCTTTCATGTTTCCTTTTCATCTTAATGTGTAGTGATGTGGCGATCTTTACGTTTAAAATGTTTTACGTTATCAAAGGTTAAAGTTGACCATCTCTCCAGTTCATTTATATATATTTCATTTTTAAGAGTAGCATACTCTAAAACTTTTAACGACCGTAGAAACATGAATTTATATTTAGGTTATATATAACCAATATTTTATTGGCCTATTATTTCAGTCTCAAATATAACACTATTTGAAATCTTGTAAAATTTTAGCTATTTAAACTAAAAATCATTTTCAGTTTTCGAATTTTATCGTCACTTTCAAGCTTTTAAAACATTTTCTGAGTGTGAAAATGTAACAAGAATATTTATAAGCTTTTATTATTATTTCCAAATTTACACTAATTAATTGGAAATAGTTAAAGAATGTGATTAATGAAAGAAAGTGTACGCCAGATTAACTACACGATGGGTTTTTATTTACCTTAGCTCACTAGTGAATATTAGGTACTGTGAAATTTTATATAATTATCAACAGCAATTTCACTACATCAAATTTTCTTTTTAAATCAGAAAGTTGGAAAAATACGAGCCATAATGTTGTGAACCAATGTGGTATTACGGCTGCAAAAAACACTTAGCAGTTTCTAAGTTATTCCATAAACTTCTGACAACTAGAACCACATCACAGCCTGGCCTGTCTAAAAACATTGTTACAAATTTGTTTTATAACAAACGTGTCGTCATATTATCTAAAAAATTCATTATTGTTTCTTCAGTTAAAAACATTATTCTGAATAATAGTTAGATAGTTCTATTAATAGATAGTTCAAAAAACGTTTGGTGTTTTATTCAGAGAAAAAAACGAGTTTTTAGATTACTTTAATTGTCTAAAAATTGTGAGGGAAAGGATTTCTAACTGAACATGACACCGAAAAATTTCGGTGAAGTGATGATATTGTAATCTGAAGGCTACAAGTTCGATCCAAGACCTGAAAATATTTGTAGCGAGAGAAAAAAGTGGTTTCTCGTGGAAACAATCGGTATCATGGTTATAAATTGGTGTAAAACATTGGCAGTTCTCATATATCAGTTGTATCCGTTGTTAAAACATTAATAACATCGATTGAGTCTGTTGTGTACAGTTTTGTTGTTGGTATTGTTTACAAAAATAGAACATCCTAGAGTTTTATACTCCAACTCAACAATTACCTTTGTCAAGAGGAGAAAAAAGTGTTTGGATAATCTTGGGTATTATTATTGTTGTTACGTTTCTAAAATGGTAACTTACCCAGGTAGGTATTTTAATATCTGTATGAATGAGAAACGAGTGTAAGATGATTGTGGTACGATCTTGTAGTCTTGTTACTGACTAATACTGACACCTTTCTTAGGCATTACTGTAAATTAATAGCCCAACAGCCTCTGGAATCTAGGGGACTCAGAACCCAATTTTTGCCTCTGACTTACACGGTAGCGTCGTCCTGTAATTCAGCTACATGGAGGTCACTAAGGATAGTTGTGAGCGATGGTCGGTGGATGTAGTGTTCTCTTGTGTGGATTAACGTCCGCACTAATGAATCCGCAAAGACCATCCTTATAATTAGACCAATTCGTAAGTTCATAGGCCATGGTTCGGATTCCACGTTAAACTGTAGGTCCCTTAGTTGTCATCTGCTGTTGGGCTATTAATTAACAGTCCTGTCTAAGGAACAGGTCAGACTTACCCTGTGGTATGATCGCCATTTTAGTAATCTAATCTAACTTTGTCTACTTATAAGGCTATACTTACCGGATTAACGTAGCATTCAACAGTGGGACGTTAATCCACACCAAGGAATATCACATCCACTGACCATCCACAATTAATCGTGATCTCAAAGTATCTGGATTACAAAATATACCACCGCCCTGGGACAGCGATAGGGTCTAACCCAGAGAGCCCTCAATTTTTCTAATGTGATTACACGATCTAGGATAATATTCTGTCCAGCTAAGGAAGCATTGTTCCTGCAGGACATTCCTACTGTTGGACAAGAAGCAGAAACCGGGAGCACACGTCATGAGAAACCAGAAGGAACCAAAGTGAAGGACTTACCAGTATTAAATTGTAACAGGAACTCAGAAGAATAAAAGTATGATCTTTGAACTAGCAAAAAAACTTAAAAACTATACTTTACTTTATACTTTTAACTGAAATGGCGACCTACCCAGGTAGGTATTTTAAGCCAAGTATGAATGAGAAATGAGTGTAGGATGATTGTGGCGCGATCTTGTAGTCTTGTTACTGACTAAGGCTGACATGTTCCTTAGACAGGACTTTTAATCAATAGCCCAACAGCCGATGGCAACTAATGGACCTACAGTTTAACGTGGAATCCGAACCACGGCCTCTGAATTACGAATTGGTCTAATTATGAGGAAGGTCTTTGCTGAATAACGCAGTATTCAATAGTGCGGACGTTATCCACACAAGAGAACACTACACCCACCGACCATCTCTCACAACTATCCATAATTCGTGACGTCGCCACCGTCCCAGTCAAATAAAAACCCGACTAGGACTATCGAAATGTATCCAGTAATAAAGCGCCGTAAACATTTTATTCATGTCTTTACAACTTTTATTGAACGTAAAAAAATCACAGTCTTTAAAAGTACAATAAGGAGCAAGGAGTCAGAACCTACATAACAGTATTTCCTTTTTCACATAACTCGAGGCGTGGCGTCGTAAGCTCGCTGTCTCGTTGCGTTCCTTGTCCGTTGTGCAGCAGCACCGGCGTGTCGTATAATTTACGACAGGTTACGATGTGGCCACTAAACCGCAACCTATTGTATACGTCGTAAATGTTTACTCGCTCGTACCTCAGATGTGTTTAACCGAGCATCGACTGGTTTACTATCGATTACTGGTTTACTATCGATTAGTATTTTACGTCGGTTAGTATTGAACTTTTAGTATTATAAGTGTTTTCAGAAAGAAAAAAACCAGGTAGGACATCCGTGTGAGGTTCTTTTTTAGCTATTATAATATTATATGATTTTCTGTGAATATTTTATGGTTAAATTTGAATTAATCGTAATCGAATCAAACGATAAATTAGTTACTTAATTTCAAAACGAAATTATTCACAGGAAAATGTATCCTAATGTATTTTTATATAGTGGCTTATATCACAAAACTAGTTTTCTTAAAGGAAAAAATTATATTTAAAGATATTTGAACCTGGTAAAACGAGATGTAGGAATATAAATTATATACTAAAGCACATAGAGAGCTACAAAATATACAAATTTCACAGAAAATCTTTAAACGTCTTATTTAGGTATATTATAGAGTAAATGGAATTAATGGTATGTGCAAAATATTAATAAGCATTTCAGGCACACGTGAATTTAAATACAATTTATTCCAAATGAAAATGTAATTATTGAAACAAAAGAGCTACAACAGCTAGCATAAACGTATACATGCATTAGTATCATTAGTGATCGAGGACATTTGTGCAAATGTGTCGTGGGACATTGTACTGTTGTAACACAACCCAACAACAGAGCTGCATCAGCTGATTCGTTCTTTCCAGTATTTTCAACTGTTTACAAATAACTGTCTATAATAAAAATTACTTGTAAAATAAGTTAGTAAGAAACGTTACATTTCAAAATCAAGCGTCTTCGTTGTTAAAACACACAAACGTAACGAGATTGTTTTGTAGATGTAAATAATGTTTACAGTCCTCTAAACAACTTGAGCCTTTCTTAACAAACGTTTTCCTACACCTACTATGTAAATCCGTACTCTAGTCCCTGCAATAGAGAACTAAAGTAATACTTTTAGTCCCAAGGGAGAAAAAGTATGTGGTTTTTAGTCCCGTGGGAGGAAATGTAATCCCATAAGAATATTTTGGGAAATAATCGGGAACATCTTGTAATGAATAAACTGTCAGAAATAAAAGCAGCTGACAGTACTAATTAATTATTGATCGGTCAGCTGATAGTTTGCATTGATTGCTTTGAGGTTATGTTAACCAACTTAGAAAATTTTGGTGATTCATCCTAGTTAATAGGGGGTAATTTGTAGCTTATGTTACTTACAAGTGGAGGAAAAAGGGTGTGTACATCATGGGATAAAAGGTTTTTTTGTCCTTCAAGAAATGTCATAAAAACATTTTAATCCTTTAATCCCTTGTTACACAAATAGCTTTATTCTTTATTGTATTTTTTAGTTACTAATCAGAACCTATTATGTTCAAGATAAAGTTTGTCTAAACTTGTCAGTGTATTCCCCACTTGTTTCATATTTTTTATAACCTAAAGTAACCATATTTTTCTTCACTCATAACATTAAATTATTCATTTTGTTTCACTGAATCTGTTTCATGTAAAAAATCATTTACATGTATTTCTTTCAATCTTTATTTCATAAGAAAATCTTCGTTGTTTTTGCTCCTGTTTTACGCGGATTTAACAAAATCCAACTACGGACTCGTAGTCCGCTGTCTATCGAGTTCCTGTCATAATGCATTTAGTTATTAGCGTCAAATTCCATTATCTCCTTGCCATCCCCTCCGCCTCTCCTGTGAGGAATTAATCAGGTTCCAGCCCCCATCAGATTATGGATCAGTCATAATTTAATCATAATACATTTAAAATCTAAATCTCGAGAGGGATTAGGCCTTTGCTTGAACACAACACAATTTACTACCGACTTCCGAAATTGTGGCAATATGATTGCCGTATATTAAATAAGATTGTATCTACTAATCGAAATGTCTAGATGAATTATTAATTAATTTAGTATGAGAAGAGAAATTGAGTCTGCAGGAGCAAAATATTTCGTTTAAATCCTTAAGATCAGTGTTAACTTTGTGACGGTATTACTAGTTACTTGATAGTTATAACAAGATGAAGTGTCAAGTTGAAGGTAAAGTAATTATTTAAGTAACTAAATTTTTTCCAAGAAAATATAAATATAATTAATTAATATAACTACACAGTTACAATTGACTGGAACCATGGCGTGTCCTGTAATCCAGCTCCTAGGAGGTCACGAATTGTGGATAGTTGTGAGCGACGGTCGGTGGGTGTAGTGTTCTCTAGTGTGGATTAATGTCCACACTATTGAATACTGCGTCATTCCACAAAGACCATCCTCATAATTATATCAGATCGTAATTTAGAGGCAGTGGTTCGGACTCCACGTTACACTGTAGGTCTCTTAGATACGCCATTGACTGTAGGGCTATTAATTAACAGTTCTGTCTAAGGAACATGTCAACCTTAGTCAGTAACACGACTATAAGATCGCGCCACAATCATCCTACACTCATTTCTCATTCATGCTTGGCTTAAAATACATGCCTTAGTAAATGTCCTTAGTAAAACCTTAGCAATGCTTTCACAAAATGAATATTTTTCTTTTAGATCTAAAATCCAAGATGGCAGCTCTGACTATTACTCCGAAGTCGTTCTGGACTGTGGAGGTCACTAACACAAAGTAGGTATGGAATTTAGACTCTGAGGTCAGTTAAAACCTTGATCTCGGTTGGTGTAACCTCCCCCCCCCCACGAAGGGTACTCTGGGGAGGGGCGCGGCCCTCGTTACGCAGGCGCAGTTACACTAGCTGTAGAAAGCGTCCACCGAGACCGGTTTAGACTCAGAGACCATTCACGTTCACTCACTCTCACTTGATTCCCACATATCGAAACTTCCCTTTGCATCATCGCCGTGTCCAAGAGACGCGGAGACTCTTGGAATGTCAAGGTCTTACACTGTAACATTGTAACACTAACGCTTTGAGTCATGTGACATTAGAGGTACGTGATTCAGAATCTGTGAAGTTCTAGGGCGTCATAGTTAGCTGTGACTTTTCAGAATTAGGTACATTCAGAGGAAGCAGAAACATTGCTTGTGAGTCCTTTTTTCAACAAAATCCAACTACGGACTCGTAGTCCGCTGTCTATCGAGTTCCTGTCATAATGCATTTAGTTATTAGCGTCAAATTCCATTATCTCCTTGCCATCCCCTCCGCCTCTCCTGTGAGGAATTAATCAGGTTCCAGCCCCCATCAGATTATGGATCAGTCATAATTTAATCATAATACATTTAAAATCTAAATCTCGAGAGGGATTAGGCCTTTGCTTGAACACAACACAATTTACTACCGACTTCCGAAATTGTGGCAATATGATTGCCGTATATTAAATAAGATTGTATCTACTAATTGAAATGTCTAGATGAATTATTAATTAATTTAGCATGGAGATAACAAGTCTGCAGGAGCTGCAAAATATTTCGTTTACATCCTTAAGATCAGTGTTAACTTTGTGACAGTATTTGAAGGTAAAGTAATTATTTAAGTAACTAAGATCTACCTTTCTGTAAAATTTCAAACCAGTCGGTTCAGTATTTTTCGCATTTACTTGCCACAAAAAACCCAGAAACAAACATACAGAAACCCTGGAACCATGGCGTGTCCTGTAATCCAGCTCCTAGGAGGTCACGAATTGTGGATAGTTGTGAGCGACGGTCGGTGGGTGTAGTGTTCTCTAGTGTGGATTAATGTCCACACTATTGAATACTGCGTCATTCCACAAAGACCATCCTCATAATTATATCAGATCGTAATTTAGAGGCAGTGGTTCGGACTCCACGTTACACTGTAGGTCTCTTAGATACGCCATTGACTGTAGGGCTATTAATTAACAGTTCTGTCTAAGGAACATGTCAACCTTAGTCAGTAACACGACTATACTCGCACCACAATCATCCTACACTCATTTCTCATTCATGCTTGGCTTAATGTCACATTTCTTAATTTAAGGCTATATAATTAATATATAACCAGTACGGTAGCTCAGGGTTAAGTCGTTGTGGACTGTGGAGGTCACTACCACAAAGTAGGTATGGAATTTAGACTCTGAGGTCAGTTAAAACCTTGATCTCGGTTGGTGTAACCCCCCCCCCCCACGAAGGGTACTCTGGGGAGGGGCGCGGCCCTCGTTACGCAGGCGCAGTTACACTAGCTGTAGAAAGCGTCCACCGAGACCGGTTTAGACTCAGAGACCATTCACGTTCACTCACTCTCACTTGATTCCCACATATCGAAACTTCCCTTTGCATCATCGCCGTGTCCAAGAGACGCGGAGACTCTCGGAATGTCAAGGTCTTACACTGTAACATTGTAACACTAACACTTTGAGTCATGTGACATTAGAGGTACGTGATTCAGAATCTGTGGAGTTCTAGGGCGTCATAGTTAGCTGTGACTTTTCAGAATTAGGTACATTCAGAAGAAGCAGAAACATTGCTTGTGAGTCCTTTTGTCATCACCTTGGTTCCGTTTTGTTTCCAAGCTGAGTCTTATTATCCAGTCTGTCCAGAATTCTATGGAATGGTGTATCTCCTTGAAAAAGTCTTTCTCGGTGAGCACTTGGGTAATTCTGAGCCGAGGGATGTTATCATGACTGGGACTTGGAGGCTACGAATTGTGGATAGTTATAACCGATGGCATGTGGATTTTGGATGGCATGTGTGGATTAACGTCCACCTTATTGGATACAACTTTCACAAATACCATCCAAACCAATTCTGAGGCAAAACTGTGGTTCGGATCCAACGTCAAACTGTAGGTCCCTTAGATACCATTGGCTGTTGGGCTATTAAGGTGATTAAATTTACACTTATTCCTTAGTCTTCTTGGCTTAAAATACCTACCTGGGTGATTTGTAATTTGGGGAAGGTAATGATAAGACCAGTTTAAAAAAATTCATTCTCTAGCAAAGCTAAGTCCCCATAACATTGGATATTTAAATATGCACTATATACAGGATGTTCATTAAAGTCGGGTACAAACTTCAAGGGATGGTAGTACTCATCAAATTAAACGAAAACTTGTTACTGACTAAGGCTGACATGTTCCTTAGACAGGACTGTTAATTAATAGCCAAACAGACGATGGCAACTAATGGACCTACAGTTTAACGTGGAGTCCGAACCACGGCCTCTGATTTACGAATTGGTCTAATTATGAGGATTATCATCCTATAAAAGAATATAACTTTTAGGTTGATTGTTTTAGAAGGAAGTCTGAGTTTATCACTTTTTTTTAGAAAAAAAAACATAAGGAGACGTTAATCCACACAACCGCAAAATAAAAAAAAAATGTTTTTGAACTCAGTGGGAACAGATGCCTAAACAAACAACTATCCACAATTCGTGACCTCCAAGTAGCTGGATTACAGGACGTCGCCACCGTCCCAGGCTCATAAGATTAATGTTAATTTTTGTAGCTTGACTTTAATGAACACTTGTTGGTGATATTTCGGAATTTTGTGTCTAAAAATATATGTGTCATTATGACAGCCGATATTGTATTTCCACAGTGACGCCGGCAATATGTCACAGAGTTACAGGTGAAATATTCAATTGCCAATACTGCAATGTAATTTATCTCGACACTGTGTGAGCGATTGCCTCATCGCAGTTCTTCTGTAGGTCAACAGTCGAACATCGATTGGTCGCACATGAGATAATTTGCACCCTTTTGTTCTCGTCTGACATTTCATGTTCGTTACGTTTTCCGATTCAATTCATTCCCTTTTGAAAGTATACAGAGACAGCAAAATTGTCTCTCTATATTCCTTATTCAATATAAAATGGCTATGATATTTAAATTTTCATTTCGTTTGTTTTTAACTTTTCCGTAGTGATATTAATGAACAGCATTTTTGCGTTACCGTTGAAATACTGACAAAACTTAAAATTGAATAATTTTTACTTTTTTAACATGGATATTTCTTAGCTCTGGGAGGGTAATTGCACTGCCAAGACCTAATACTGTACTATTGTTTCATCTTAGTGAGTGTATTCGTTTTTAAGACCTTTGAAAAACCTTCTTATATTTTACAGAATAGAAACTACCAGAGCTATTTTATTGAATTTTTAATATAAAATAATAAGAACAGCTGTTTAGATGAAGTGAAATCATTACCTTTAGACATATCCATGATCTAACCTATTTCCCACAGGGAAGTAAATACAAACATTTTGACATGGATATGTCTTAGCTCTGGGGGCGTTCTGTTCCTCTAGCAGCTGTAATTATAACCACATGACGACGCAATAAAACCTAAAAATAATAAATATGTCATACAGTAATTCCATGCAATTTACAGACAAAACTAATCAAAGCTAAGACATTCATGTCAAAAATGTATTCATTACATACGAGTAGACTATATAAAACACCGAAGGGACCTGGTATTTCAAGAAATGTAAATGAAATCAAAATTTGTCTTTAGGTTTTCCCAAAAATATTGAATTCAAAAAGTACAGGGCCCCTGTGATCATTGGGTGTACTTTGGCCATATCTCTAGAGAACCTTTTGTGTTTTACTAAGGTTAGTTTACCCCTAAAACCCCTTAAAAAATGTGAAAAATACAATTTTCTCAAAATCCACTGTAACGATTTTGATTAAAATTTCATGGTTTACAGTTAGTTATAAATTAGGATTGAGTGTAAGATGATTGTGAAATAATATAAAACCAACTTGTATTTATATATAGCACAACAGTCAATGGCATCTCTTAGGGAACCTACAGTTTAACGTGGAATCCAAAGCATGGCCCTGAATTACGAATTGGTCTAATCATGAGGATGGTGTTTGCGGATTAAAGTAGTATTGAATTTTAAGTCCGTGGTAAACGGAGTACGCCGTCTGAGAGCGCTCACAACTATCCACAGTCCGTTTCTCCCCATACATCTCAAGTCGCCGCAGTCGTTTGTCTCAAATAAGATGTGATGATGCAGGGACCTGGCTGGAGGCTACACCGATGTACAATGGTAACAGGACCAGCATCTGCAGACAGACGATGTGGAGCAGCTAGCCTCTAGCCGGGGGCCGTCCTCCTGCACAATAGCGGCCTCTCACAATAGACGATTGATTGACTGACCCATATTGATTCGTTCTGTTGGAACTATTTATTTCTCTGTTCGAAAAAAATCATCTGATACCAACTGTACCGTTACTTAGCTTTGGTAATGTTGGCAACAATGCTGAAAAGCGTCAATAATGTGGTGCGCTCTTCTAACCTGTTTCCTTGGTTAGTGATGGATAAATAGGCCTATATATTTTTTTATTCGAAGTGTAATAAACCAATATTTTAGATACTTTCCTATGAAAGTAATTTAAGCCAGATATTAATGAGCAATAGGTTTAAGATGATTGTGGCACGATCTTGTAGTCTTGTTACTGACTAAGAGCTGACATGTTTCTTTAACATTACTGTTAATTATTAACGAGGGATCCCAACTTAAATTTTACCTTTGAGTTACGAACTAGTTTAATTGTGCGGATGGCCTACAGGGCCAATTCGACCTAAAAGACAACGAATAGATTTACTAATAAACTTTTAGTAACCAAAAAATATATACTTTAAATTAAATACTTTACACAAATTAAAACTATGCCCAATTTCACAAGTTTTAAAACACTGTGTGAATGATATGAAACTTGGTATAAAAGGATAAATTGTTTTTTAATTTTTTTGTTTTTTTTGGGTTTTTTGTTTGAATAGATGCGAAAAATATAGCGTTAAATTTTACACAAAGTAGATCTTAAATATGCAAACATACTACTCATTTCCTTAAAATCTCTCATACGCCCTGTGACTCCTAAGTTTCAATGTTTACATTTTAAAATGAAAACATAAAATTACTTGAATGTCAACAGCTGTAACACTAAATTTGACAGTCGAGAAGAAGAAGAAAAGAAGAGATAATGTGACGTTAGGTTTCAATGTTTACATTTTCTAATAAACATCTGTTGTATCATTTATCGGGAAAAGAAAAATAAAGTTGTTTTTAGATAAACTGCTATCGAATTAGTGAATTATTTGAAATAGCGGAATGGTAGATTTTGTTTTTTTGCGACTTCTATTACATTAATCCTTAACTCAATATTTAACATATGTTACTTTAAATTTTGTAGACACTTTTTTGTCATTTATAAACATGAAGAATTAATTAACAATACCTTTAATGTATCAGTAACTACCCCTTTCAGTTTTTACATAAGAAACTAAATATTGGCTAGTTTGGTATAAAAGGATAAATTGTTTTTTTTATTTTATGTAGTTTTCTACGCCAGGGGAATTTTTCCAACGTTTTGAATAGAATCTGCGGGCTATAGAATTATTACTTGGTTAAACAACTTATAGAGTCGGAATTTTACCTTGCTACCTTGTGGCTCAAACCCTCACCACACTCTTCTCTTTCTTCACACTCCTCAAACTCCTCACATTTCCTCTAACGCACTCTAGGCTTACACCGCCTAACAGACCCCACTCAAAAAGGTTCATCGACTTGTTCACCGACTAAATTTTTTGGTAGTTTACAGAATTATTTTAGATAACGTCAGGATCAGAGGTTAGGACTCAATTACCGACATTGGTAAACACAGTTCTGTGAACCGGAAACGCAGGTTCAGCAAACTGATTAAGCGAACAACAGCATTAGCGTTTACCGCTGTAGCTGCTGGATTACCTATTGGAAGTGGATAAAACAATCAAATCAGAACAGGGCTGGACCGGTGTTTTGGAGTAAACAATCATCTGTTTGTTCCTTTACGCGGACGTACTCACGCAAACAGCTGTTTATTTTGCCTCCGCGTTACAAGCCCGCCGACGAACTTTTAACCATCAATTATCTGGTCTTGGAGAGGATTTTCTCGCTAAGTAGAAAACATTAATTGAGTAAAACTTTGGAGTCTGGAGTAATTATGTCTTAACCCACTCTTTTATTCCATTAAATTAAGAAGATTCAACGCATTGCTGTGTCAGGCTTTGGTTTGGTAGGTGATGCTGTTCCTACGGTTATATTACGACGCAACAGCTGGTGTTTACGAAGAATTAAAAAATATGCTCTGTTGCAGTGCTACTGGATGTCAGTAATTTACAGAGGGTCACCAGTTCCAGATATGCGTTCAGGGGGCGCTATTGACCAGGTAGTTCAGAAACACCCTTTTTATTGTATTTTGATGACGCACTGTTGCACTACAGCCTATAATTGATTTTAATTTTTAGTTGTTATCGACTTATAATAATTCTGGCCAGCAAGACCAACAGGAAACGCCTTGAGGTCATTCAGACAATTTAGAGGTTGTCAAACTCCATTAAAATCTCGTTACCAACATCCTGAGGAAGTTAATAAGTGCGTTAACCTCCAAATCTCGAGTTCTTGAAGTATGGTCCTTCTGTGCCGGATATATCAGAGAAATATATTCCTATTTCAAATCTTTGTAATCCAATACTAATAATTTTTTCTTTCTTTTTTTCTTTTTTTTCAATTTCAACATATTGGTACGAGAAAAAGACCCAAATAAAGGATCCGGTACCATTAAAACTGTTACCATAAAATAACGAGTATTTGCAAGATGGGCAAACCTCGCCCTATATGGTCTATCGTGAATTGACACAGCTTTATTAACAACATTTATTAACATACGAGGGGTGGTTTAGGTAAGTTCCGTTTTGCTATACACACTAGTAGTTCGTGAGAATACTGAAATTTTTGTGTACGTCGTATACTGGCTTACTTTGGAAAAAACTGTGCTTAGCGTCTTGGACTTTCCCATGTTTATCGTATATGGATTAATGGATAAAAATTTAGATGAGAAAAAATAGACAGTGAACTGCGAGGCTACCTAGCGAAAAAGCTGAGCCTGCCAAAATGGCAAACAAGATTTTAAAAAATTGTGCTCAATTTTCAGCTGTTCTGTAGCTAACCTGTGCGGTTCTGTATTGAATTTTTCTGTTAATGACATGTATTTGAGGTTCGGTCAGTGATACGGTTATTAATTATCCCTCCATTATTAGTTAAAATATAAATAGCATAGTACACTGTGACAGCAAAGTCTCTCGAAAGAAACAACCTCCAAAATCATTAAACCTATGTGGCACCACTGAGCTGAACCGTACATGTTATTTTTATACGGAATGAAGATTGAAAAGAAAAAGAGAAAATTTGTTAGTGAATTGTCTTTTCAGGGTTTTGATGTCAGAAGAGAATTATTGTTACATAATACAAATATTTTTGACATGGCAGCACAAAATCTAACCTCTAACCGGTACACCGCGAAGATTACTGTATTGACGGAACGTATCGCCCATGTTGACTTAATGGTAAATACATGAGTTCGTGAACAGTACTGGAAAATAATGATTCACTATCACTCATCATTCGTATAATGATTTGTTGCGGCTAGTTCTACGCACTGCACCCTTCTGACCTATCGCACTACATCCACCGACCATCGATCATAACTATCCACAATTCGTGACCTCCAATAGATGGATTACAGTCTGAGCTGTAAACACCTCTTTAATGTGAATAGTATTTTATCCCAAAAAAATTATTTTTTCTTAACATTTTGCAAACCTATTTTACCGGCGAGAAGGATCAACAGTATTAGTCATATTTTTCTTACGTTTTTCAGAATATACGAGTATAAAAGTGATTTTATAGAAATAAATAGTGTTCTCTTGTGTGGATTAACGTCCGCACTATTGAATACTACGTTAATCCGCAAAGACCATCCTCATAATTAGACCAGTTTCTTAATTCAGAGGCAGTGGTTCGGACTCCAAGTTAAACTGTAGGCCCCTTAGACATTCCATTGACCGTTGTGCTATTAATTAACAGTTATGTCTTAGGAACATGTCAGCCTTAGTCAGTAACAAGACTACAAGATCGCGTCACAATCATCTAACAGATATTTCTCATTCACACTTCACTTTACTCATTCATTCAAAACCAAGAGGCAAAGGCATCTACAGAGAGCATCTACAAAAAATACCTACAGTTTAACGTGGGATCAAAATCACAATTTTGTCTCTGAAATACGAACTGCTTACTTTAACCTAGAGTCTAGAGATTACCTTAAGAGTCTGCAGCTACAACAATCTTTCACGACGTTTCGGCGTGTGTAGTGGCGTTAAGTATCAAAGTATCAATGTAAAACTTTAGAAGCACATTGATGAGAAGCTGAGTCCGAATTATTTACTTTTCTTGTCATTTTCTTGTGACTAGCTCACCTGAGGACGGTCAGATTCCAGATCCCGAAACGTCGTAAAACTGTAACAATCATTATTATTTTTTTATTGAGAGCGAAAATAAGAAGTTCTGTAAGGTGGTGCCCTGGAGGACTGTATACCTTTAATTTGACACCTCTTCCGTTAATTTATGACAATAGTCAAGGAGATATAGGCGCCAGAATTTAACATTGCTCTTATGGGACTAAAATCCAAGATGGCTACCACTGATGCAGATTCTTAAGCTGATTTTTACAATTGCCCACGCGTTGTTATTCACCCACATCTCGTGTTACAGAGGTTTCCTGTCCAGACTCTACGAAACATGTTGATGTTATGAAACGTGAAGCAAACAGTTAATTAATTGATAGTGAAGACATTGGCGTAACAGAGCGGCATGCTTCAGAGTGATGGAAAATGTCTGAAATAACAATTCAAAACATAAATGATTGAATGGAGCTCAATAATAGTTTTTGATACATGTAAGTTACACATGCATAGGGTATAAGCTTTACCGAACATCTGGGTCACTCTTATTTACAATGGAACTGGTAAATAACAGTGAAGATAAAGGTATATTTATGGGGATTTGGTATCTCAAAAATAAATAAACTTTCTCCCTTAAGTAAATTAAAAACTACATTCTCTACATGTATCCTGTAAATCCGCTACAAAACTCTAAACCTCTACCCTGATGACGTCACAGGTTGCCAATAGCCCCCCTCCCAAAGCTAAGACAATTCCTAGGCAAAATTTAAACCCCTAACAAAAAATTATCTCCTTGATTTATTCGTGAATCTTTCATAAAAATGTCGTCCTGTAATCCAGCTAATTGGAGGTCACGAATTGTGGATATTTGTGGTCGGTGGATGTAGTGTGGATCTATTGAATACTACGTTAATCTACAAAGACCCATCATTATAATTAGACCAATTCGTAAATTCAGAGGTTGTGGTTCAGATTCCGTATTTGTTTTATCTTTTAGGACAATTGGTTCAGGACAACGATAAATGATTACTTTACCAAATACACTTAATCCTCATTCATTTATTACGTTTTGATAAGGAATGGTCCAATATCTGGCGCGATATTTCGCCGTTAAGGCAGGATCTTGAGTAACACACAGAAATCCTGTAACGTAAGTAGTATGTAACAATCGTAATACAAAAAAAACATTTTTTAGCTCAACAAATGCAATTGAGTGAGCTACAAAAACCATTTGAAGCTCACCACTCTAATGCAACCATTTATTAATCTGCACGAACACAACATTTTAAAATACAACTGTATTTCAAAATCAATTTCAGGACGATAAACCCACGCTACATAAAACTTTCATCTCTTGCAAACCTGAACTGAATAACAACAGGAACAATATGGTCTGTTGGTTCTTCACGCAGATGTTTTGTTGAAGTACAGTATTAACTTTTGAACACAGACAGCTTTGCTTGTTCAGTGGAAATACGTATTCAGTCAAGTATTTTTTCCTATCCTTGAGTACAATGCAGTTTTATAAGGTTCTTTCATGGAAGTATCTTTTGTATCAATACACTTTGATCAATATTAAAATCTCTATACACTCAAAAAAAAGGTTTTTTATATTTTTACAAAGAGAGATATTATAAAATGATACTTTGTAAAATATATCACCTTACCACCATTTGGAGCCATAGAGTCTTACAATGAAATGTTTTAATCTATAAAAATTAGACTTTTTGTCTTTACCTTGCTCAACGTTATTAACTGTTTAGTTATTTTTACGTTTCGTGCGTTAGAAAAACCGAAACCAGTCTTATCTCAATTTGTGTATGTTTGTCCGTGTCGCTCCAGAAGACATTTTACGCCGTCTTCTCCGAAAAAGCGGGAGAACTGATAACAATTAAATTTATTTCATGCATTCTCTGCATTGCAGAGAAGGTTTTTCAAAGCTTGAAATTGTCCACCGCGCCTTGAAAAGTAAATAACAAGCATTTAAAAACCCATTTTTACGCTTTATAAGTCGTATTTTGCTCAGTTTTCAATGAATAACCTACTGGTAATAATCAGCTGTCTTTGTAGTTTAAAGATTTAATAGAAACAACAACAAATAGATGTCAAATTAATATTAGTTCGTTTATATTGGTCATTGATTTTAAACCCAGTTCGAAATCATACTATATTAAAAAGTTATTTTAACGTATAACTAATATTATAATAATGGTATAAATGTTCTAATCTATTTAATTGTAAGGGAAAGTTAAATAATAAAGCTGGGTATTGATTTATTTCAGGTTTACATTTTGGTATGATAATCTTTCTTCTTTAAACTGAATCCTACAACCCGTGCAAAGGACGGGCTTACTGCTAGTAACTAATAAAAATTCTCAAACTTCAATAACAGAACAAACCAAAAATATAAAAATCAGTATAGATAAAGTTTTTTTATATCTGTTAGTCATTTTTATTTGAGAACTTCCAGGAAAAATCATTAAAGTTACATAATTTAGTCATTCTTAAAGGAAATTTAAAAATGTAAAAAAATTGTTATTGATACAGTAATTTAACAATAATTTCCGTAAAAATTTCATCCCATTCCAAAAACGACACATAATTAAGAGATTCTTCAGTTATGAACTATGATTTAGTTTAATAAATAAGCAAAAGAACATTTCACAAATACCATGAAACTCAAAGTTGTTATCGTTACACGATAAAATATCTTTCTAACAATGCAATATGCACGTTTTTAGTGAGACATTGAAACTACTTTAATAATCCACAACGTAGCGTCCTCATACCATTGTATACAAGTTATATTGTCTGTCTAGGTAACCCAACAGTTTATAGCTTCCATCAAAAAGTTTTCCCCTAAAATCCCTTACAACCCAGCATTTCGATGGGGTGGGTTCTAGGGGGGGTAATTGGGGGGAACGGGGGTTAGAGATAACAATCTTCACGTGTCACACCGTGATACAATACTGCCCTGATTGGTAGCAAGACTTAACCAGGATTATCGCATACAACGACCCCACCCCCCCACAAACCCCTATTACACGTGCGCCGTTTTCCATTCTAGGGATTTTTATCCCATTTTCACATAGATATGTCTTAGCTCTGGGAGGGTGTTGGTGATTTTTATGGACAATCCTACATCATGTCGAAACCAATATTTTTTAATTCAGGTAACCCTTAAAACGATATATACACTTTCAACTAAAATTTTAACTAAAACAATACTGTCTCCCTCCAGTACTCCTAGTGAACAACTTTGGTTAATTAATTAAAATTACGGTTAGTTCGAAATAGCTTTACACTTTCAATTTCTATATTTACCAAATCAAAACATATTTCTCTGCTGGAATGAAACTCGCACTGGACAATGATCAGTGATGAGGCAAGCGAATGTCGATTCGTGTTTACAAAACTCGCGATTCTATATCATCAAATTATATCATCGTGTCCCATTGAACATCGTCAAGCCCTCGACCCGTTAACGTTATATTCATGTTCGCGGTATTCAACCTGGGTTTGATCGACACATTAACGTTCAATGACGTTCGTTAAAATCTAATCAAATTACTTCAGTTTTGTCCGCTGGAATTATAAGAAATTTCCAATGGGAAAATGAGCTTTTCACGTGAGGGACCATGATGGAAGTTCAAAATTTCACCTCCTGATCACGCTTTGGGGGTCATTCAACATTTTATAATGGTTATACTGTAACAACGGCTGTTGAGAGGAACTGGAAACATTCCCTTTAGACATATCCATGATGTAAGCTATTTCCTACAGGGAAGTAAATACTGTACAATCATTTGACATGGATATATCTGAGGTCCGGGATTATTATATGGCTATAAGAACAGCTGTTTAGAGTAAAATGAAATCATTTTTACAGACATATCAACGTATTCAACAATTTCACCACAGATAAGTAAACACAAGTATTGTTTTTGACATGGATATGTCTTAGCTCTGGGAGGGTGTTGGTAAATTTTTAAGCTCGAAATTATGTAACAGAGGTTTCTATTGAAACTACCATAGCTATTGTATTGAATTTTTTATATAAAAGAATAAGAACAGCTGTTTAGATGAACTGAACACATTTCCTTCAGACATATGCATAATTTAACCTATTTCTCTCAGGGAGGTAAATACAAACATTTTTTTACTTTCTCCTTTTACACATGGTATATGGAGAAAGTATTGCTTTCGTCATTATATTCAAATTTGAGTTGAGAGTGGATATATCCATTTTCTCTCACGCTTTATGGAATTAACAACAATCAAAATTAAATTAATGCCATTTTTATGGGGGTAAAACGAAATATTTTCCACTCTTAAATACTTTAAGAAGGAACCTTAGAAGTGCTCAAAGAATTTCTTAAACTGCCTTTAAATAATTAATTCAAACAACATAATGACTGTAAATTATTCGAATAAACATACAATCGACTATCAAAAGATTTCGTTTGGGGGCTTGAGGAAATCAAAATTTCAATATTATTAACTGTCATATATAGAAGTTAACAATTCGAATGCTATGATTTTTAAGTCTATAAATTTATTTCCATGTTGCAGTAATAGATTTGTATTGTATTTACACGTTTATAACTTGAATTACAATTTGTTTTCATCACAACACAGCCACATGAAATAATGCTAACTGAGGCATAAGATTAAATTCAAACGATTGAATGTTTGAAACATTGATCAAAACCACGGAAACAACACGCTTTAATATGTTCAATGTTGATTAAATCCATTACTAAATTAAATAATTTAATTTTCCAGGGAAAAAGTCACCCGATTGTTACCACCGGATTAGCAGAATCTTCAAACAAAATTAATTACTCTGATGAGAAAGACCCGGGATTCGGCTGAATGCGGATGTCATTAGTGAAAATAGCATCATTAAATTTGTTTACGCAGCAAAGCGCAACGAAGGATAAAGAAATTGGATTAATTTTTTTGTTTAGGACTTCTGGTCCGATGATGTTTTCTGTGTACTCCTTTCTATATCTAAAATATTATAAAGAAGAAGGAGAGTTTGTTGTGGCAAGTAAACAGAAAAAATACTGAACCGACCGGTTTGAAATTTTACACAGTTAGATTTCGAACGCATGCAACTCATAGGTATATTCATTTCCGGAAAATTCTATAAGGCCCCGTGAACGTTCTAGGTTTCAATGAATAAATACATCAAATTACTTGAATGTCAACAGCTGTGGACACTAAAATTTGACAGTTCGGGAAGCAGAAGACACAGTTGCTGTAAATGTCCTAGGTTCCAATGTTTACAGGTTCTAATTTCTCCATCTCTTTACACTACTTTACACAATCCAGGGAAAAGAAGAAAGAGAATTTTACAGATAAACTGATAGATCGAAATTAAAATTGCCGAAAAAAATAGATTTTAAGTTTTCTGCCGACACCTATTTCGATTACGTTGGTGGTATTTTTCATGTTGCGGACACTCGTGTTTATAATTTTTTTTAGATTGGGTTAGATAATTGAAATGGCAACCCACCCAGGTAGATATTTTAAGCCAAGTATGAATGAGGATTGAGTGTAAGATGATTGTGGCGCGATTTTGTAGTCTTGTTATTGACTCTGGCTGACATGTTTCTTAGACAGGAATGTTAACTAATAGCCCAACAACCGATGGCAACTAAGAGACCTACAGGTTAACGTGGAATCCGAACCACGGTCCTGATTTACGAATTGGTCTAATTATAACGATGGTCTTTGCGAATTAACGTAGTATTCAATAGTGCGGACGTTAATCCACACAAGAGAACACTACATCCACCGACCATCGATCATAACTATCCACAATTCATAACCTCCAAGTAGCTGGATTACAGGATGACGCCACAATTACATCGTGTTTAGTATAAAATACTATTAGTAAACACCTATTTTAATGTGAATAGCATTTTATCCCAAAAAAATTATTTTTTCTTAGTAAAATTTTCATGTTTTGGAATATGTATTTCATGCCGAAGAGAAAATTAAACCTCTCTCAAACCTTTTTAACCCGTGCGAAAGACGGGTACTTTGGCTACTAGTGTGTTACATAGATGACAGAGATGGCGGGTTAGTATTAGATTGTTATTGCAGAGATTTCCATCACGATTGCTACAACAATCTTTCACGACGTTTCGGAATCTAGAATCTGATCTCGTCTTCAGGTGAGATGGAACCAACAACATACTAATATTAGTGCATATCCTGGACTGAGCGGTATAAAGATTTTAATGCTTCTTGAGCCCTGGTTACAGCTTTATACCAGCTGAGTCCGAATTATGTACTTTTCTTGTCATGTTCTCGATACAGCTCACCTGAGGACGGTCAGATTCCAGATCCCGAAACGTCGTGAAACTGTAACTAATAACGATGAAAAGTGTCTGAAATAACAATTCAAAACATAAATGATTGAATGGAACTTAATAAAAGTTTTTGATACATGTAAGTTACACATGCATAGGGTATAAGCTTTTGCAATATTTATAGCTTTATGTACTTATTTCCCATCAAATTGTATTTAAATCCCTGTGGGAAATAAGTTAGATCATGGATGTATCTAAAGGGAATGTTTTAGTTCCTCTAAACCTCTACCCTGATGACGTCACAGGTTGCCAATAGCCCCCCTCCCAAAGCTAAGACAATTCCTAGGCAAAATTTAAACCCCTAACAAAAAATTATCTCCTTGATTTATTCGTGAATCTTTCATAAAAATGCCCAGTATTTGTTTTATCTTTTAGGACAATTGGTTCAGGCAACGATAAATGATTACTTTACCAAAACTATCGTAACCAACTATGATTTGGAAACGATGAACTAGAATCAAAAACATCTGGGAGTTTTATGTTTCGATATTTATTACGTTTTGATAAGGAATGGTCCAATATCTGGTCTTATATACTTATCTTCGACCTTTGTCTGTACTTTAATATCGATGCTTTAGAATATATACGCCAAGTCAATAAATATTCAAACGTAAATACAAAATGCCCAAAACTGATTTCTATTCTTCTGTTAAGAGTCGAGTCTTTGAATGCCTTTGAAGCTTAACCTCAAAGACGGTTGAGATCCCAAAGGAATTCTATCATTCCGCTCGATCTTTTTTAAATTGATGAATCGATATTGTTATTCGGTTTTATCGTATTAGTCCTAAATAATCGACCTGATTACTTTCGTTAATAAATACTTCGTAGGTTCCGTAAATCTAACATTTTTCAGTTTTTACTCTTGTAATTTCTAACGACTTTGAGTATTTCAACGTTATCGTAAAGACAGCGTTATTTCAAATCATACATCTATATATATAAATTTATGTATATATGTATGTCCACTATGCGTTGCCAAACTACTCATCCGATCGCCATGAAATTTTAGGAAGTTGCTCTATATGTGTCTGGGAAGGTTTTAGTGAAAAACATTTTCGAAAACTCCATAATTTTCCATCTTAAGACGTTTTAAATTTCTAATGTTAACCTTATTGGGACTAAGTTTGTTTAAAACTTTTCTTCAATCAAAACATTTGATTTCTTAGCTACAGCTGATTGGTTTACTTTCCATCAGCAATATGCTTTACTATCCAATGCAATCTGAATCATTCATTAATGTAAAACTATGAAGTAAATATGTGCTGTACAAAATGAACAGATTATTCACCACTAATAGTTTACGGTTTTTTGGAATTATGTGTTTATATATTTTATTTTCTGTCTGATTAAAAGTGACCTTGTAATAAACAATATAATTATTTTTAATTTGGCCAACAAATAAACATTTGATTTTTAATCATAACATAAAATCCCCAAAATCTGTACTGAGAAAAATTCATTTTATACAGTAGTTAGATACCATTAAGTACTATATGTTTGCTTCTTTGGCTTGCTCAATGGTTCAAATAAAAACAGCTGTTGTTTAATAAATTAAGACAACATAAAATGTTGGAATCCAATTCAAAATTATTTCCCCATAAGATTAAAATAGGAACTTTGGAGGCGTATAGGGTACATATTTATGGGAAAATCGTCACAAAAACTATTAGACTGCCCTATTTTAGGCCTAAAGAACCAGTATACCAAATTTCAGCATCCTAAATAATTGGGAAGTGGGAGAATTAGTGATGAGTGGGTCAGTGAGTGAGGGCTTTGACGTTTATATATACAGATAAAAGAAAATTAGAGAGATTTATATTTTGAAAAGGCAAACATGCTCACCCTGAGCGACTCGTATAAATATGGAACCATTCCAACGTTAAAACAATTACGTTGCTTTAAATAATATGAATTTAAACGAATTATGAATTTAAATAATTAATGAAGGTAAAACGGTTGATTTTGATAATTACTCTGTACACATATTTAATTATAACTTTGAACCACAATTAAGTACTAATTAAATGTTTATATAATGAAGTTTTATTAATGAAATGTTTGAACTCGTTTTATATTACTATATTTAAGTTAAACATTTAAACATAAGATAATACTGTGAAAAGTTTTGGAGGAACATATTTTGAAACATTTAACAAAATGGACAGTAAAACTTGTAAAAAAGTTGAAAATGTTGAAATCTTTCACATATATAATGTTTTTATCGTAATGTAAAGGGCCTAATATAAACAATAAGTTACGTCCAAAAATTATTAAAACCACTTTTCGTATACTGTATATCGATTTATTTTTCCAATGTTCCCCCTTGTAAGGTATAAAATAAATAAAAAATAATAGTTAAAAAATTCGTGCTGATTAAGTTTTTCAGAAATTTCTATTAATCACTATAAATATAAATTATAGTTTTATGGCAACAGAAATCTAATTTCGTAGGCTATTAAAACTGTTTCTTGTAATACTAAATAGGATAACTTTGGTAATAAATATACTGAAACTAAATTAATTTGTTTTTACTATACGAATGTTTGAAAAACCCCTCAATGGTCTCTACATGTATAAAAAATTCACGTTTGTGGCAGAAAGTTGTAGAAACAATCACACAAAATGTAAACAAACAGAATATTACCTTGCTGAGCGGAGACGAGCGAAGCAAAGACCAAAACCAGACATCCAACGAGACCCATTATGTGCACTAACACTCCACTGACAAAGCACTAACTTAGCATGGCACTACACACGAGCGAACTGACACGAGCACTGACGTACAAGAATGACACAGACGCTACCCACAAGGGCGTCGCATCAACACTGACTCAGGACTCAGAGCAGAGACAGGCGTTGCTGGCCACCTGGTGAGGTGGGGGGCCACTCCCCCCCATCATCACCCCGACCCACGATGATCACGTCGAACTCTTTGATACATAAAATTCCGTCAAACCGCAACCCCTTTACGTCACTGTCTTACGTCACCTTTGACGAACAGGTGTTAATTACGAAAAAGTTCTCGCTAAAAGTTTTAACATCAAATTATTTCATAATCAGAGGAAGTTTATGAAGACTCCGAAGGTGAGAAGGTTTTAATTATCTTCGTAATGAGATGGAATTGCGTTTTTGCACTTTTAAAGCTTTTGGAAATTAAATTACTCTTTTAGTCCAGGCAAATAATACTAAAGTATGTAGAACAAGCTTGATATTATTGGGTGAGTTGCCCCCCCATAAAGTTCTGACAATTTCTTTAATTTTCTTTCTCTTGTTATTTTTTCATACATTAATTGGATAATTATTTTCGAAACATTAAATTATGTGTGTGGGTGTAGTGTTCTCTTGTGGATTAACGTCCGCACTACATTAATCCACAAAGACCATTCTCATAATTAGACCAATTCGTAATTCAGAGGCCGTGGTTTGGATTCCACGTTAACCTGTAGGTCCCTTAGATATGCCATTGATTGTTGTGCTATTAATTAACAGTCCTGACTAATGAACATGTCAGCTTTAGTCAGTAACAAGACTACAAGATCGCGCCACAATCATCTTACACTCAATCCTCATTCACACTTGGCTTAAAATAACTAATGACATTTTCAATAATCTAATCGAATATATCAAATGATATTTAGATAAACTAAAAAAATATTATATTTTTATTAAAGATTGTCGATTTTAAATTTACTTAAGGGAAAAATCGTGTCAGTCCACTGATACCATTTATTGTAACGTGTAAGTAAGTTAATATTCTTTAAATGATATTATTTTTGCAAATTATTTTTAAGGAAATACATAGTACCCCTTAACAAATGTTGTACAATTAATTCTTCCCAAAAACGTAAGAGGATAAAAATTTATTTGTTTCCATGCAGAAAAAATAGATCATGGATGGATATGTTTTATTTATTTTATTTTGTGTACTTCTAGCCAGAGGCATTTTTAACGTTTTAATGGAGAGTGTTCCAAGCCCCGGTCTTGTTACTACCTAACGTCTGTTGTTATGAAGCATCATTAACTAATAGCCCAATGACAAATGGCGACTGGGAATTTTTTCAGTTCGTCTAAACTGCTGTTCCCATAATCATACGATATCGCTTCTGTTACACGTTTTGCGTATCCCAGACCTTATAATCTATGTCAAAAAATGTTAAATAAACCTTAAGAATTCCGTGGAAAAGTTATCGGAGGAAAAAGGTAGTCCATAATACCTATTTGAGTCAATCAAACTAAAATCATTTATGTCCATAAAATTATGCAGTACTTTTACAATACAAAAAAAAAACAGGAAAAAAGATACTCATAGGTCACAAATGTTCTTGTGCGTGGAGTTAGGTCTTGTAAAGTACTTAAGAACACAATTATTTGGATTACATACGGAAAATTGAATTAAATATATTGAAATTTGAATAATTATATAATACAGCTACAGTCATTTGAATTCAAAATATTATGATGAGTATAAACTCAAAATACAGTAATAGAAATAATTTTTTAAACATAATAGTAACATTTACTTTGTGTATAGTTGATCATATGAAATAAGTCTATTAAAAATTTATATTTAGAGAAAAGTCAAAGTGAAAACACTTCTTAGATATTATTTTTTAAGAGAAAATGAGGCTAAGACAATATTTATTCATTGGAAAAAGATACCATCAAATGGCATTAGGCGCCATCTGTGGCTTGGCATCGGTTGTCATTGAGTAATCAAAGTGCTGCAACTTTTGAAATTTACCTTTAAATATATTTTTTATTGATACTTGTTCGAAATAAACCACTAACGGATAGTTACACACCATAGAGAAATTAAAGAGGATAAATAAAGCGAGATAAATTTTAAGTACTCTATGTAAAAAATATAAGTGTATGGTGGAGAACCAGAATGTGTGGAGAGGTCGTCTGACATGTTGGCAGATTAACGGCGAGCCAACGACCGCGGGAGTCCTGCGGGGGCGTAGCCCGGGGCAACGACTCCGTACCCGACAGGCTCGCCGAGCACGTCCGATACGAACGGGAGTCGTCCGGGTCGAGGATCATGAACCTACCTGAGCTGCTTCAGCATTTACCCACAGTAACGAGGGAAACTACAAGGAAAAGGTTAGAACCTGTTGGCCTTTCTGACTACCAGACACTTACGATAAGGTCAGTTTACAGAGCTTCCCTCTAAACCATTGGCTATTTCTTTAAGTTTGGTTTTCCCCCAGCAAGCAGAATTGTTAACACAAGAATACAGGTAGAAATGTTTACACTGAAGCTAACCAAGTACGGTAAATGACATATAGCAACAGATGTAAATGTTTCATCCAAAAACCAGGTGAGTTGAAACATTAGTACAGGTGGAAATGATCTATCCTGAAACAAGCTAAGTAATTGGTACATTAGTACAAATGGAAATTCTCTATCCTAAAGCCAGCTAAGTAATTGAGACATTGGTTCAAGTGGAAATTCTCTATCCTAAAGCCCAGCTAAGTAATTGAGACATTGGTTCAAGTGGAAATTCTCTATCCTAAAGCCAGCTAAGTAATTGAGACATTGGTTCAAGTGGAAATTCTCTATCCTAAAGCCAGCTAAGTAATTGAGACATTAGTACACGTGGAAAATCTCTATCCTAAAGCCAGCTAAGTAATTGAGACATTAGTACAGGTGGAAATGCTCTATCCTAAAGCCAGCTAAGTAATTGAGACATTAGTACACGTGGAAAATCTCTATCCTAAAGCCAGCTAAGTAATTGAGACATTAGTGCACGTGGAAAATCTCTATCCTAAAGCCAGCTAAGTAATTGAGACATTAGTACACGTGGAAAATCTCTATCCTAAAGCCAGCTAAGTAATTGAGACATTAGTACACGTGGAAAATCTCTATCCTAAAGCCAGCTAAGTAATTGAGACATTAGTACACGTGGAAAATCTCTATCCTAAAGCCAGCTAAGTAATTGAGACATTAGTACACGTGGAAAATCTCTATCCTAAAGCCAGCTAAGTAATTGAGACATTAGTACACGTGGAAAATCTCTATCCTAAAGCCAGCTAAGTAATTGAGACATTAGTACACGTGGAAAATCTCTATCCTAAAGCCAGCTAAGTAATTGAGACATTAGTACACGTGGAAAATCTCTATCCTAAAGCCAGCTAAGTAATTGAGACATTAGTACACGTGGAAAATCTCTATCCTAAAGCCAGCTAAGTAATTGAGACATTAGTACACGTGGAAAATCTCTATCCTAAAGCCAGCTAAGTAATTGAGACATTAGTACACGTGGAAAATCTCTATCCTAAAGCCAGCTAAGTAATTGAGACATTAGTACACGTGGAAAATCTCTATCCTAAAGCCAGCTAAGTAATTGAGACATTAGTACACGTGGAAAATCTCTATCCTAAAGCCAGCTAAGTAATTGAGACATTAGTACACGTGGAAAATCTCTATCCTAAAGCCAGCTAAGTAATTGAGACATTAGTGCACGTGGAAAATCCCTATCCTAAAGCCAGCTAAGTAATTGAGACATTAGTACACGTGGAAAATCTCTATCCTAAAGCCAGCTAAGTAATTGAGACATTAGTGCACGTGGAAAATCTTTATCCTAAAGCCAGCTAAATAATTGAAACATTAGTACAGGTGGAAAATTTCTATCCTAAAGCTAGCTAAATCATTGGCACAATAGTAGAGGTAGAAATGTTTTATCCTCAAGTTAACTAATTACGATAATTGGCACATTCATACAGATGGAAAATGCTCTATTTTAAAGCTGGCTAATTAATTGACACTTCAGAAGATATGAAAATGATATAACCTAAAGCTATGTTAGCAACTGACATATTACTGTACTACAGGTGTAAATGCTCTATCCTAAAGCTATGTTAGCAACTGATATATTACTGTACTACAGGTGTAAATGCTCTATCCTAAAGCTATGTTAGCAACTGATATATTACTGTACTACAGGTGTAAATGCTCTATCCTAAAGCTATGTTAGCAACTGATATAATATTACTGTACTACAGGTATAAATGCTCTATCCTAAAGCCATTTGAGTAAGTGACTCATTAGAATATGTTAAACTGATTTGTGCTCTAGCAGAGATACAAAGTAACTAACGCCTTCGTATAGTTGAAACTATTCTATACCAGCTAAATAATTTATACTTGCAGAGATTGAACTGTGCTGTTGTCCTCCAGTCTCAACAACTCTAGCAAGTAATATTTCTCAGAGTAATCTCCTCTTTTGTACAATATGAACGTAAGTGTCCTCTAACTAGCTACCTAACTCCTTAGTACATGTAGAACTCATATTTCTCTAGCCATCTATCCAGCTACCTTCGTGCAGATGAAACCTTTCTCTCTCTGTTCAAGTCAGCTGTCTAGCTCTGTTATAAATATGGAACTTCACAGCTAGAAATTATTCTCTCAATTACTTTAATAACCCGTATACAAGTAATTAAAAATTGCATTTAATTCTCTTAAGTAAATAGCTCAGATCATGGAATGTTTTAGCTGTCCTTATAACCATGTGACGTCACTTCCATTTCAAATTTCGGTCTGACGAATTATTAATGCCCCCCCGAGCTAAGAAATATCCATGTTTAAATGTTTGTATTTACTTCCCTGTGGGAAATAGGTTAAGTTACGGATATGTCTAAAGGAGGTGTTTTCAGTTTATCTGAACAGCTGATCGTACTCTTTTAAACTAAAAATTCAATACAATAGTGTATACAATAGTGTGTGTACACAATAGTGAATGGTAGTGTCTATGGAAACCTGTTACATATTTTCCATCTTTAAAAAATGTTTTTATTTATTTCCCTGTGGGAAAAGGGTTAGATCATGGATATGTCTAAAGAGAATAGTCTTAGTTCATCTAAACAGCTGTTCTTATTCTTTTACATTAAAATGAAATACAATAGCTCTGGTAGTTTCTATGGAAACCTGTTACATGTTTTCCATCTTAAAAGTCGCCAATACCCCCCTATAGCTAAAACATATCCATTTCAAGATCACCAACACCCAATACCAGACATATCCATGTCAAAAACAATACTTGTGTTTAATTCTCTGTGGGAAAATACTTTAATTCGTTGATATCTCTGTAAAAATGTTTTCAGTTTACTCTAAACAGCTGTTCTTGTAGCCATATAATAATCCCGGACCTCAGATATATCCATGTCAAATGATTGTCCAGTATTTACTTCCATGTGGGAAATAGCTTACATCATGGATATGTCTAAAGGGAATGTTTTCAGTTCCTCTCAACAGCTGTTGTTATAACCATTATAAAATGTTGAATGACCCCCAAAGCGTGTTCAGGAGGTGAAATTTTGAACTTCCATCATGGACCTTCACGTGAATAACTCACCTTTCCATTGGAAATTCGCTTATAACTCCAGCGGACAAAACTGAAGTAAATTGATTAGATTTTAACGAACGTCATTGAACGTTAATGTGTCGATCAAACCCAGGTTGAATACCGCGAACATGAATATAACGTTAACGGAGAGGGGGGAGTTATTTGGCCGAGGGCTCGGCGATGTTCAATGGGACACGATGATATAATTTGATGATATAGAATCGCGAGTTTTGTAAACACGAATCGACATTCGCTTGCCTCATCACCGATCATTGTCCAGTGCGAGTTTCATTCCCACAGAGAAATATATATTGATTTGGTAAATTTAGAAATTGAAAGTGTAAAGCTATTTCTTTGTTTATCTATATAAATTAAATTAACCGTAATTTTAAGTGGTTAATTAACCAAAGTGGTTCACTAGGAGTACTGGAGGGAGACAGTATTGTTTTTGTAAACATTTTAGAATTCGAGTTGAAAGTGTATATATCCTTTTTAGGGTCACCTGAAAAATTGGTTTCGACATGATGTAGGATTGTCCATTTGCGTGTGTTTTGATGTGTACAGAGCCACAGCCTGCCTTGTTTGTCCGATTTGAGGCTATTTGGTATGTATGATACTATATACCGTATGGATTAAGGGTAGTTCACCCCTAAAAACCCTTAAAAACGTAAAAAATCTAAATTGATCGAAAATGGCTTTAAACATTTTTATTAAAATTTAGTATCTCATTGTGCTTTTTACTTTTAACTGAAATGGCAAACTGGCTGGATAGCCAAGTATGAATGAGAATACTTTCCACACTTTACAGTTTAAAACTGAATTCCTCTAGAACAGTTAGTTAGGTATTTTAAACCAACAATGAATGCTAAATGAGTGTAAGTTGATTGTGGCGCGATCTTGCGTTTACTGACTAAGGCTGACATGTTCCTTAGGCAGAACTGTTAGATAGGCCCAATAGTCAATGGGATATCTAATGGACCTACAGATTAACGCGGAATCCGAACCACTGCCTCCGAACTATGAACTGGTCTAATTATGAGGATGGTTTTAGCGGACTAAACTAGTATTCTAATCCACACAAGAGAACACTACACTCACCGACCATCGCTCATAACTATCCACAATTCGAGAGTGTTCTCTAGTGTGGATTAGAATACTACGTTAATCCGCAGAGACCATCCTCATAATTGGACCAGTTCGTAGTTCAGAGGCAGTGGTTCGGACTCCACGTTTAAACTGTAGGACAATCAGATATGCCATTGACTGTTGGGCTATAAATCAATAGTTCTGTTTAAGGAACATATCAGCCTTAGTCAGTAACAAGACTACAATATCGCGCCACAATCATCTTACTCTCTTTTCTCGTTCATACATAGTTTAAAATACCTAGGGTAAATCTCCATTTCACTAACTACTGTGTTCGCCGCTAACTACAAAGAACCATTTTCCCGCGGTGTTTTGCCCCGATGCCTTGCTCCAGTGACAACGCGTGATCCGAGCGACAGCAGAGCGCTCTAGTGCTGCGGAAGAGAAACCCAAGCCGGCACTTTCACTTGAGTGTGAGTGACTGCGAGGATAGACTCGGCGACTGTTGCGCAACCTAGCGGCGTTCTTGCGATCCAACACAACGGCCGCCGGTATCGGCTAAATACTGTACTGTTACATAACCTCAAAACTCTCGTTGTCATTATCTTGCACCGTAATTTGTGTAAAACTAGCCAAAGTACCCGTTCTTCGCGATAATATTGTATTTTCGCAGGAGCGAAAATACAATATTATCGCTTATCATAATATTTGTATAACCCTCGCAGGAGCGGGGGTACTCATAAAGAGTTACCACCTGCCCAAAAAAAAACCGTTCTTCGCACGGGTTAAAAAGGCTGAAAGGTGTAGGCTCTACTGATACATTTAAGTTATTGTTAATTAATTCTTCATTGTTTACAAAATGACAAAACACGAGTGTCTACAACATTTCAAAGTAACATCTGTCAAATATTGGGAGAGGATAAGGGTTAAATTTAATAGAGAGAGTCGTCGGATAAAACTTAAAATCTACCATTCCGCTATTTCAAATAAATCACTAATTTCGATCCAGCAGTTTATTTGAAAAATCAACTTTATTTCTTCTTCTTGCCGAACTGTCAAAATATAGTGCAAACGGATGTTGCCATTAGAAAATGTAAACATTGAAACCTAGGACGGTCACGGCAGCTCTTTCTTCTTCTTCTTCCCGAACTGTCAAATTTTAGTGTTAACAGCTGTTCACATTCAAGTAATTTTATGTTTTCATTCTTTGAAAATTTAAACATTAAAATGTAGGACGTTCATGGGGCGTAGCCCGAGGGGTTTTTAAGGGAACTAATATGGCTATGTGTTGCACGAGTTTAAGATCTACCTTTCTGTAAAATTTCAAACCAGTCGGTTCAGTATTTTTCGCATTTACTTGCCACAACAAACCCACAAACAAACATACAGAAACCACCTCTTCTTTATAATATTATAGATTTGATGTAATAGTAATAATTGGTGATTTCTCATTGGTAAAAGTGATAGAATATGTCACATTTCTTAATTTAAGGCTATATAATTAATATATAACCAGTACGGTAGTTCAGGGTTAACGCTGTGGCCCAGTAAGTCAAAGATTCCAAGCGGCCAGCGATTCTTGTCACATCTTCGGTCGCCTCTGGCTTGCCTATACGACTAAAGCTAATACCGTGTGACTACGGTACTTCGCTGTCTTTAATTCACCACACAGGCCCTCGACTTATGGTGATGGGCAGGCAGTTAAGGTGTAAGAAAGAAAATTAAAAATAGCACAATACAAATTCAGGAAAATATAATTGAACATCCTATAAAAGAACATAACTTTTAGGTTGATTGTTTTAGAAGGAAGTCTGAGTTTATCACTTTTTTTTAGAAAAAAACAACAACATAAGGACTTCCGCAAATAAAAAAATGTTTTTGCTCTCAGTGGGAACAGATGCCTAAACAAAAATAGTTATAGGATTCTCAGAAATGCTGACCAAATTGCACTGCCAAGACCTAATACTAGTGTTTCATCTTAGTGGGTGTATTCGTTTTTAAGACCTTTGAAAAACATTTATTTTTACAGAAAGACAGATAAACCATCCTGACAAAAATTTAGATAAAGCCCATTTCACATTCTCTGGGTGTAAAACTAAAAAAATTTCACAATTTACAGACAAGGCTAAATATTCTTTAAATTAGTGAATACTTAAATAATTTTATTTTCTAATAATTTAATAGATATATAATAACTTTATTTAAATTTATACCAATATTGAGGAAATGTACTATCAATATAGACATGGCATTACATTTTTATAAATAATCTACTCATACTTAAGCAAAGAGAACAAATTAAACCTAGTTAATCTGTGAATTTAAGCAAGAGACTAACGCCTTCAATATTGAAAACGCTAGTTGGAAACAGCAATGCGTTGAAATTACGTACCTCTTTAGGCAGGCGTTCCTATAGTTATCCTATGTGTTTATATTTTTTATTTTGCTGTTTTATTCATTTCAAAATGTACATGCCATTAGTAATTACAGACAAAAATTGGAGAAAGGTTCATTCCCGCTTCTCTGTGGTATAAAACCTAAAAATAATAAATATGTCACAAATCCATGCAAATTACAGACAAAACTAATTTTATTTATACTTCCTCACCTTATATATAATAGGTATATGGAGAAAGTTTTTTTCTTCAAATTTATAATTTGATTTGAGAGTGGTTATAGTCTTTTGGAGGCTCCCTGTACCCAAAAAAGTGGTTTTGGGCTTATGTCTATCCGTCTACGTACAAACTCCGGGCCCCTGTGATCATTGGGTGTACTTTGGCCATATCTCTAGAGAACTTTTTGTGTTTTACTAAGGTTAGTTTACCCCTAAAACCCGTCTTAAAAAATGTGAAAAATACAATTTTCTCAAAATCCACTGTAACGATTTTGATTAAAATTTCATGGTTTATAGTTAGTTATTGAGGCCCCAAATAATATAAAACAACTTGTATTTATATAGAACTTATGGTTCCTTAGTTATGGGCTCTTAAATGAAAATATTTTTTAAATTTTTTTGGCAAAATTTTGTTTGAAAATTAAACAAATAATATTTAAAATCATTTGTCTGCGATTCAGAGAAAAGTTGAATTTCAAGTCCGTGGTAAACGGGGTACGCCGTCTGAGAGCGTCCAATTTTTTTCTTATGCAAAACATTAAAGAGGTCCGTTTCTCCCCTACATCTCAACCGTTTTACATGAAACTTTGCATGTAGTGTAGGCTTACACCGCCTAACAGACCCCACTCAAAAAGGTTCACATTACCCGTTAGGGAGGGTTATGATCCCAAAAATTTCTAACAATACTTCAACTCGTTTTCTTTTGTTGTTAGTTTAAGAAATTTGATGGTAATGTTTGTAATAGTAAATTTTTGGTAGTTTACAGAATTATTTTAGATATGCGTTAAAACCAAAACCAGTATTCTGACAAGAAGCAAAATTTCGGGAATGTCATTGTTATTCAAGGAGGGTGCGATCTACATCGGAAGCAGATGTTATGAGGATGAGACGAGGCATAATTGGTGGTAGGGATGAAGGAGGAGTGGTGGGGAGTAGAGGGAGGGGGAGGCATTGGTAGTGCGAGCACGTCCTCCACGTGATACGATGGCCCTCTGACCCAAACCTTCAACACCCCGACTCCAGACCCATCATGTCTCCTTTTTACGACGATTCAACCTCGAAAACTTGCCCCAATACTTTCCTAAGACCAAAATTAACATTAGTAAAATTAGGTTCACTTTAACCTCCCAGTAAAAGATGCTGTCTATTCATTTTTTTTTTTTTTTTTTTTTGGCAGGTAGTAACTCTTTATGAGTACCTCCGCTCCTGCGAGGGTTATGTGGTGACTCCACCGGAAGTATTTACCCAAACTAACCCCACCTTCCCCCATCCGTCCAGACGTGTATGAGCAACTTACATACAGGCGAAGGGACTTCATTTGGGCGAATCACAGCATAAGCGTTTACCGCTGTAGCTCCTGGATTACCTCTTGGAGTGGCTAAAACAATCAAATCAGAACAGGGCCGGACCAAGTGAAATATCAGATGTTAATCAAAATATAATAAACACAAACTTAAATTAAGAAGATTCAACGCATTGCTGTGTCAGGCTTTGGCTTGGTAGGTCATGCTGTTCCTACGGTAGATCATCCAGGATGGCCCCCTTCCTGGACGGATACATAAGGCCGGAGCAGTTTGGATTTCGTCGCGGACACTCTACGACGCAACAGCTGTTTACGAAGCTGGTCGACAAACATAATATTAACCTATGCTCTGTTGCAGTGCTACTGGATGTCAGCAAGGCGTTCGATAAGGTCTGGCACGAGCGACTTCTCCTCAAGTTCAGCGAGTCCCCACTCCCAGCGGCAGCGGTCCATCTCCTCAAGTCTTACTTAGAGGGTCACCAGTTCCAGATATGCGTTCAGGGGGCGCTATCAACGACACGCCCGGTTGAGGCTGGGGTACCCCAGGGCAGTGTCCTGGGCCCGGTACTCTACCTTGTTTATACTAATGACATGTCGACTGTTCCAGGAGTAACGTTGTCGCTTTACGCTGATGACGCACTGTTGCACTACAGCAGCTGTCGCCCTGTCCACGCCGCGAGGATGATGCAGACACAGATGGACGCCCTGTCACCATGGCTCCGACAGTAGCGCATCAAAGTCAACGCTGATAAGAGTAATGCCATTTGTTTCAGGAAGAGGCGAGAAATGCCGAGAGCAGTTCCACCCGAGAACCAGCTAGACGGAGTGGGGATACCGTGGAAGACGTCCGTGACTTGGGTGTCACCCTGGACTCACGCCTGTGTTTCAAACAGCATGTTGACAGGAAAGTTGCTGAGGCAACGGCAATCCTGGGGCTGATGTGGCCACTTCTTGCAGCGGGGAGCCCAGTCATGGTCAGGACGAAGGTCACCATGTTCCTACTAATTGTACGCTCATGTATATGTATGCTTCAGAAGCATGGTGGATTCTGGCTAGCAAGACCAACAGGAAACGCCTTGAGGCCATCCAGACGAAGTCACTGAGACGAATCACACGACAACCGTGATTCGTCAGGAACTCTGTAATTATGGGGACGTTGGGAGTCCCAACTCTTGACCTATTTAACAGAACAAAAGCCAATGGACTGTTTCAGAAAGCAGCCGAGTCCAGCCTAGAGCACATCAGGGACCTCTGTACACGGCATGATGTCGCAGAGGTCTGGAGGCCCAGGCCCATCCCACCGAACCACGGTTGTCGTGTGATTCGTCTCAGCGACTTCGTCTGGATTGCCTCTTGGCGTTTCCTGTTTTCACTGACTTGGCCCGGAATAAGTTGCAAGAAATCCCTAAAATCCATGGATTTTCTCTGTTCCTTAAAGAAAACCTCAAATATTCGAAAAAAATATATCCAGATGATTCCAAGTATTTTTGACGCGTAGTTTAGCCTCTAAAATTATTAGAATTTGTTGCCTACTCAAGACTCTAGAACCATCACTACTAGAATTCGAATTTCGTTTGGTATTTGAAACCCTACCTCTAAAGTTCGAATTTAAACTCTACAATTAATTATTCGAAGTCGGTTCTCATAGCTTTTCGATTCTTATCGAAACTTGAGCCAGTGTGTTTCCAAAATTCCTCACGGTTTGGATAGTAAGAGTTACGTAAAAACGGACAGACAGACAATATTTGAGATAAGGCTCATTTTGGATTTTCGGTGCTACAAAACATTGGAATAACCAAAAATATCATATTTCTAAGCAACGTACAGACAAAACTTTAATTTGATTTATATTAATACAAATTTAATTTAATTGCATACTTTGTAATCCAACACTAATAATTTTTTCTTTCTTTCTTTTTTTATGATTTGAGTTTAAATTTTGCCATATTAATAAGTATTTTTTAACTAAGGATACTACAACCCGTAGAAAAGAAGGGCGTACTACTAGTTGTATCAATTTTATTTTATTTTTCGTCTAGATTTTACAACAAATCAGATATGCAAAGCGTAGTTATGTAGATCAAGCGTATTAGTTTAGTCTACAACATACATTTAGCAGCTGATTTTACCATTTTAATATTCAAAAGAAAGTTAATAAATAAACCATGACTCAATTGGTCAAGTAGTTTTCATAATGTCCACCAGGAGGCAGCACCAGTTGGAACGAAGTTTACCGTAAATGCCACCAGAGCGTGTCGTAGGTTAGCTATAACCAGAACGTATTACCATAGATGAACGGATACTAAAGTTAACTTAAGTACTAAGTTACTAAAGTACTACTTAAAAATACTTATAATCCGTTCCTCTCTGGTATTACATAATTATTCTCATCTTAAGATTAATTATATTAAATAATATATTATTTTCCAATTTCAACATATTGGTACTAGAAAAACACCCAAATAAAATTTAAAGGAAAACATATTTTATTTTGTTCGATTATTACAATGAAATGTTGAAATTTCATTTTTAATTCTCAATGGAAAGAAAAACTACGGTTTTGATTATATAGACTCTTCCGGCCGATATTGATTTATAATAATAATAATATAAATCAATTTAATTTTTGGACCTTTTTATTAAGGTCATAATATTATCAATGTTAAACTAAGTGTATCCAGGGTATTGCACAAAATTAAAATTTTATACACATTGTTAAAATTTTAAAGTTTATGGGGATTATGTCTTGTGATTACAGATAACATGTTTATGGTTTTGCCAAATATATAATAATGAAAACTTCATCTTGTTCCTGGAGAGGTTAACTGGGTTAACTTCCTTCGCCAACCTGTCCTGTCAGTTAAAATTTACATATATATTATGTGTGAGTGTCTCTGTGAACACAATAACTCTAATAAAAATGGTCAATCGAGCCCAAATTTGGTAGAGACGTGTGTTCCTACATTTGCTCGGTACTGTTGGTACTGTTCGTAAACCAGACATATTGGTCAATCTGAACGGGTAGTTTAGGGGGTTTTGTACTCAAAAATTGTTTTTTTGTGTTTTTCATACGTAATTTTACAAATGTTTAAATTTTATCCTTGACCATTAGTATCAGCTTAAAAAACTACACAATTTAGTTCCTTAAAGTTTTTCTCTATCTCCAACCGTTACCGAGAAATTAAAAAATCTAAACACGTTACGATGTATTTTGGGGCTCCATGTTAATCTTATGGAGGATAAAGAAAAATTAATATATCACTTATCAATCTATATTTTGACATAGATATGTCTTAGCTCTGGGGGGGGTGTTGGTGATTTTTAAGATGGAAAATATGTAACAGGTTTCCATAGAAACTACCAGAGCTATTGTATTGAATTTTTAATATAAATGAATAAGAACAGCCGTTTAGATGAAGTGAAAACATTACCTTTAGACATATCCATGATCTGACCTATTTACCACAGGGAAGTAAATACAAACATTTTTGGATGAAACTTGATATTTAGCTTCATGTTGTTGAGATCGATACATTTATGCTTAAAAATTATAGTTTATGTATTTATCATGGCCGCTAACCTGCATACTCTTTTCCCATGTTTATCATATGGAGAATGGATAAACTCCTTTATTTATGGACAGATGTTGATGAAACTTAATATAAATGGTCAAAATAAAAACTGTTTATGCTAGAAATGCCTACTTTCAGTGTTCCTTACAGCAAACCTGCATACTCTTTCCTATGTTAATCTATGATAATAGGCAAATAATTAACTTTCATATATTTATCGACAGATACTGATAAAACTTGAGATATTATGTTATTGATTTGGAAATTCGCTGAGTACACAGGTCTGTTGCAAATGGGGTACTTTTAATTTCTTAAATAATGCTAGACTGAACAAATTATTTTCTTTGTTTATTTGTTTTATTCCACTAGCCACACTACTGGCAACAGTGACCAGTCAATTTTTCTGTTAATGACATGTATTTTGTAGATTTTTTAAAATAAAATTCACTATTGATAAAATCTATCACACTCACTATTCACAAATATTCATCACATTCACTCTTTACAAATATTCAACCTAATAACCCCACCAGAGTGAGTTTGTATCTTATCTAAGACATGTGTTATACATTGTGTAATTCTTATATGTAGCAACTTTACCTTCCACTTGGTCTATTTCTCTTGACTATTTAACAAAAATAGGTTACCCAAATGAACGTTAACTAAATTTCAAGTGTAAAGCAAATAATTAATTATCCCTCCATTATTAGTTAAAATATAAATAGCATAGTACAGTACTTAGTTTTATGAAGTATTAATTATGATGCAACGTAAGGTCCAATATTCTTTTCTGAATTTTTCCTAAATAATGAAAAATATTTTTGGAAGAGCAAATGTGTTGAAGGGATAGGTTGCAACTTTGGAGCAACCTAATGTAACTTTGGTATTTTTGGGTAGTTTCAGTGCACCCAATTTCAGTTCCTTAACTCAATTATATTAATTGAAAAATTATTCCCTGCCAACTCCCTCTTTTTTACGTCTAAATCAATCTAAAATACATATTTACCTAAATTTGCGCTTACCCCCCTAAGTGGATAGCTCAGCCTGTCGATACGGGGACTCTCCTCGAGATAATGCTCGCCGACACGTTGTCGTGTGCGAGCGATGGGAAGCCTAGAGAAGCAATTTAGAGTTATAGGTAGGGCTCATTTCCCTTGTAGGCATGGTCCCTCTCATGACAATGTCTCCTGAGAACTAACCGTGTATCTGTGCTCTTGCCGAGAATGTTCTTAAGAGAAAGAAAATAGATCATGACCATCTTTGATCCTTCCTTAGGAGAAAAGTACCTGGTGACCGAGCTTTGCTCGAATAGAATAAGCTATGTATTATACAAGTTAATTAGCAAAATTAAAACAAATTTATTAATTAACGAAAACATTTATATGGTTTAAATAAAACGGATTTCATACACCTAAATTAATATAGCATAAACACTGAGCAAAAATATAATTCCCGAGTGGGGGATCAATCTCACAACCTCCTAAATCATTAAACCTATGTGGTACCACTGAGCTACGGCGTCGGCCAAGCTAACAATGTCGTTTATGGTCTTTTAGCCAACCTCAATTAATTGTTTTAGCTTACCATAGACTATTTAATTATCCACACAGATATTACTAGCCTGTAATCAACTGATTCTGTTAGAAACGGAATGAATATTGAAAAGGAAAATTTAATTTACACCAATTAATTGGTTTGTCACAGTGGCTTTAAGCAATATAATGAATACGTTTTTTATTAAAACACGAAAGATTTTGGAAATTCTATTCTCTGCTTTTATTTCACACAGTTATTTTATCCTTTAGTTTTTACAAATTGTTTAATAATTTGATAATTTTTCATTCATACAAACAAATAAATATTTATATAAAACCTCTAACATATTGTTTCCAACCATCTTCAATCAACAACTATCAAACGGTTATAAACAGGTGTTTTGATTTGTATTGTTTACATTTGATTCTCCATAAGTGTAATGTTAATTTTTTAGATTTTAAACTTAATATTACAAGAAAACCGGAATTTTCCTGGACATTAGACCTATCTAGAACTTATTTTCTAATCGGAAATTAGTTATTTCCAAAATTTAAAGAAAATCGTTAGAGCCGTTTTCGAGATCCGTGTGCAAATATATATATATACAAACCTTGCTCGTATTATAGTATTGGATTGGATAAATAACAAGCTTTAGTCTTATATGCTTCACATACGAGGTTCCATCTTGACATAATACCTTTACAGGTTCTTTTAGAGTGGGAATCATCCTGAGATGAGGGGAGGTTTAGTGGGTGCAAGTCCCAAAATCCAGAGAGTGTGCAGTTTTTCTCCCTGAAGGTGCATAATAGCATTCACCACCCCCAAAACCCCTCTTTTCAGGTTTTGATTTCAGAAGAGAATTACTTTTACATTACACAAGATTGTCTTAAGTAAATGTTCTGTATGATGTCCAACGTGTATATTATTTCTAATTTTGATTTTTTTTAGAGAATAATTAAGGGTGATAAATTTGCAATCCCAATTAATATAGTTTAAACTGGTATGTTATACCGAGGTGTGTCTTGTAATCCGGATACTTCGAGGTCAAGAATTATAGATAGTTGTGAACGATGGTCACTGGATGTAGTGTTCTCTTGTATGGATTAACGTCCACACTATAAAATACTATGTTAATCCGCAAAGACCATCCTCATAATCAAACAAGTTCGTAATTCCGAGGCAGTGGTTCAGACTCGACGTAAAACTATAGATCCCTTAGACACCCCATTGACTGTTGTGCTATTAGTTAACAGTTCTGTCTAAGGAACAGTTCAGACTTACCTCGTGTTATGGTCGCCATTTCAATAATCTAACTTGGTCTACTTATGAGGATAGACTTAGCGGATTAACATAGTATTCAAGAGTGGGTTGTTAATTCACACCAAGTAATATCACATTCACTGGCCATCCACAATTAATCGTGACCTCAAAATATCTGGATTACAAAATATGCCACCGCCCTTTGACAGCGATGGGGTCTAACCCAGAGAGCCCTCAACCTCAAAATAGAGATGGGCGTTATTTAACATAACAGTCTGAATAACAATGTTATCGACGCGCCGACGTTATAACGGCAACAATGTTATCGAGACTCCCTGTTATTCTAATAACAGTTAACTCGCAACGAACGTTAGTGGATAACAGTTTAGATCAACGTTATTGAATAACCATCTGGACAAAGTGTTATCGAATAACGCTCGTCCAGCCTGCAATTCACCGGGCAACGTAGGTTATTTACCAACTGTTGTTAATAACTGTTGTCGATTTCCGCTGCCGATGGTGGAGGGGGAATCCTGTTGAGACAGGAAAGAGTTTTAAGAGGAAACCTAGCCGTTCAATTTTGAATAGGCCTATTTAAAAATCAAATAAATAATAGTTGTAGCTACAGTATTTGGCTTTCTGTTCTCACGAATGTTACCATAGCGTTCATAGCTAGTTTAGTATGGAAAACTACTTACATACTTTATTTTTATTATTTAAGTGAAAGAGATAATTAATTAAAATAATATAAAGTGAGTGTATTTTATTTTTCATTGATCAAGTTTACTGTTGCTGTGATATTTGTTAGGTACTATTAGATGATAAATTTTAAAAGCAGGTAACTTTGTAACCGAGCGTCGTTCTCGTTTGAAATCAAAACATATTCAACAACTACTGTTTTTAAATTCGAACAATTACCTATTGAATAAGTAACGCCACGTATGTAGAAAGGACTATTATGATAGTACTACTAATCTTTGTTATTTTATGTTAAATTAAATATAATACCGGTCAATAAAACGTTATATTATCCTATTTATAATACTAAATTATTTATTGACCTTCGTATTCCAAACAAATATTTCTAATACATGCAGTGTAGCTAAAGAAAAAGAAAATCCAAATCTATATTAGTAGCAGTGATAATGTAGGTACTAAAGTTTACCTCAGAATTACGGGGCTGTATTATAATAACAGTAGTAATAACAGTTGTCAAAATAACAGGTTACGATAACACGTTATTGGATAGCTCCGTTGCCGTTATAACTGTTACTGGAAAATATAATTCACATCTCTACCTCAAAATACCTCAAATTAGAAAGGAAGCATTAAAAAACAAAAACTTTCTTCAACAAGTATAATAATGACTTAGAAATTTTCACGGTACAAGAACAAAGTGCAAACTTTCTTAAAAATAAATACAAACTTATGTAACATAACATTGGGTATGGTAAAATTAAAATCTTTGAAAATTGTACTTCTACTTCGACAAATAAAATTAGAGTGATCATCACACAATCTTTTTTTCAACATTAATGCAGCATATTCCTATTAATTTTAAATGAAAAATAATATTCAGTTTGGATAGTAGAAGATAATCATAAATTACAAAACAGTCTCACTTTACATGTGAAAGATTCTTAATAAAAACTAAATTAACAATTTGAATGTAGACCTAAAATAATACTTTTTGCTTTTATATATGTGTGTGACTAGTTGCACAAGTAACGTACACTTCTGTTAGTGAAAAAGTCCTCGCTTATTACATTGTGTTGAGCTGTTTGTTTTCATGTGGATTTTACAATGTAATAAAAAACTGTAAAATTTGGAATGTTATGATACGTAAAAACTAATTTTATACACAATGGTTGTTTTAACACATCTAAATTTGCGAATATTTTCATGTTGGTGGATCACCATTGGTCGAAAAAGATACTGGCCAAATGATTTGATGACACCAAAAGATGGGTTACCTATACCAAATCTGATAGTGGTCCTATCATATTGTCAGCCTTCTCTCAACACGTTCAATGCTTAAGGCAATTATGAGGCGTTCTTCAGGAGCTGACATACATAGACTTTAACCATCACAGGGAACCGAGGGCACTACATTGAAACTACCAATGCACAAAATCTAACCTCTAACCGGTACACCGCGAAGAACATTCCCGTACCAGTGCTACCAGCAAAGAAAAGCAATAATGTGTTGGTTACAAAGTGCAGGATTTCTGGCGCCCTACGTCCTTGTGACCACACGGGATTTCTCGCTCTTAACACCGAACATATTAAGGAATTTAAGATCTTAAGTGTGTGATCACTTCCAAAACTGTCAGGGAGTGCTTTAAAACCCTGCAAGTATGCCAATAGAAAAACCGAGCATGCTTCTCAGATGAAGTCACTGATTGGAGCAAGAACAAAGAAAATCATCAGGAGCTAATACACCATTCTATGGTCTTGATAAAACCAAAGATGCTGTGGTAGTAGTGGAGCGGCTAATCCACATGGCATTCGACAATTTGGTCAGAGAACAGCAATTCCTTTGTTGGCAAATGTTCCAAGACAAGGATCAAGCGAGAAGCTGCTCCTTGAATCATCTGCTCTCTTCACCAACTGGCTGCTGGGGTTGAGCAGAGGTCGGGTTAATAAATCGGAGTCTAGACGATCTAGACGATCAAAGGTGGGTCATTGCTTTGACCACTGGACCACTTTTACATTTAGAAGAAACATTTACATACTATAGGGTTGATTTATGATGAACCCGAATGTGTAGGCTCTGCAACAGCTCCTTGGAGACCGATAAGCACATCATCGTAGATTTTAAGTGACTGAGAGTAAGGAGAAGGGTTCTATTCGATCTTGTACAACCTGATGAGGTATTCGATACTAGCGTTGGGTAAAAGCACCTGAGCCTTGATGAAAGTTATCAGGAGCTAATACACCATTCTATGGTCTTGACCACACCGAACATACTGTAGTAGAAGAAGAGCGACTATCCACAAAGCAATAGACAATTGGGTCAGGGAACAACAATTCCTTTGTTGGCAAAACTTCTACTTTATTCAAGCTAGCTAAATTCAAAAATAGCATTGGGAAAATAATATTTTGATTTTTTTACACTAAATGAGCAGGGACTGTGATTTTCAGTAGCGCTTTACGGGTTAATGCTTACCCACAACTAACTGAAATACCCGAACCAGACCAGCAATTTTTATAAATTCTTGTATAAAAAAATTAGGGAAATCAAACAGAATTTCAATAAGCTATTTACAAGAGTACTTTAGGAAGCTAATGTGGAGTTGATAGCTGTAACTGTATCAAATTTGTAAAAAAATAAAATTATTAATCTATTGATCTCACAGACCGACAAAATTTGAATATATAAATAAGTACTTCATATTAGCCTACATAAACTCATCTGCAATACTGGCTGGGTGGTGTAGTGGTTATAATACCCGCCTTCAAATCTGAAGGTCGCCGGATCGAATCCCATAAGAGTCGAATCTGGACCCAGTCGCCATTTGTCATTGGGTTACTAATTAATGATGCTTCCTAACAACAGGCCGACGTTAGGTAGTAACAAGACCGGGGTTTGGACCGTTCCCCATCAAAACGTTAAAAATGCCACTGGCGTAGAAATACACAAAAAAAAAGCATTTTTCAAATCAAGTCTAGGATATAGGTATAACTTAACTCACAAAGCATTACGAGTTTTTTAAACATTTGACAATGATGACACACTGTATAACCGAAATCTAAATTTAAAAATACTTCTTAAGTAATACATCCGGCGCATAACCATAGTGTGCAACAATGTAAATATCTAAACGTATCTACAGTTGACAAGCTTCTCAGAATATTTTACAAAACTCTGTAACATTCGTTTACTTTTACGTATTCAAACCCAACTTGATCCAATATCAAAGCAAAGATCATCGAATTCCACTTGTTTTTTTAACTCGTTGAGGAGTTTTCACGATTTTTTGTTCAGCCTCTTTATGAGCCTGAGTGTGGGTATGTGTTGAGTGTTCTCTCTGTCTATGCGCGTTGCACCACCCATGTAGCCTTGCAGAGGCGGAGGAATCAGTACCGAGCCATCCGTCTGCTGGTAGTGCTCGAACAGTGCGATAGCCAACCGTGGAACAGCGCATGCAGTGCCGTTCACCGTGTGCAAGAACCTGTTCCAAATACAAACTGAGATTTCTCACTACTAATACCTAAAAAAGTAGACAAAGTTGTTATATTTTCAAACCTTTCAGGACTGAACACATCATATGACGTGCAATTTGGGTTTTCCTAGAGTGATAATGTTGAAAATCTTAAAATAATCCATGTGAAAAATAAAAATTTTGTATGAAAACCTTTTATTAACATTAAAACGGCAAGAAAAACTTGATACTTTTGAATTTAAAAAAATAATTTGTTAATTTGTTACTAATGAATTTAATAATAAATTTGAATTTTAAATAGCTATAAGAGCTATTCAGAAAGTAGACTTTTTTAGTAGCATGGTAGTAGGCAGGCCTACCAGGATCTTAGTGTCAAAACATTTCTACGTTCAGTGAACCTATCTTGTTTTTCTGGCTGTGACCAGTAAAAATATGCGTTGTATTGTGGAGGTACTGTAACTTCTTGAACAACTTAAAAAAAAATAATATAAAATTTTAGCCCCCCAACGGATTGGATAATTACCAGAGTCTGCTTGTGTTAAATAAGTCCTAAAAAATATGTTAAGAAAACCCAATGCACATGGTAACAAAAGTACCTAATTGACTTAATAAGACAGTATTATGACAGCTTTTATCAGCATTTTTATTATTAACTCTTCGAGGACCAGCGCCATTTTATAGTTTTTATTTAAGTCTGTTTTTTTTAATGCCATGAATGAAAAAGGCCATGTGAAATCAGCATTTTATCTTATGTTTTATAAAAAGGTTTGTACTTAGACCTACTTTTATCTTAACCCTTTGCTGTCTTCTTAAGTCTACAGAGTAATTCTGTCACAAAATTAACTTTGTTCTTGTGGGACTAAAATTCAAGATATTGGAAGTATTACAGACTCAAAACCCAAAGTCTCACTGTAACAGCTTTAAGAAGTTAAAAAAATTACCTTCCATTACTGCGAATGCCAAGACGACGAGATTGGTAGTCTGTGCAGTCACTGCAACTGGATAGCTGTCAACAAACATATTGGTCAGGTATTTCCTCAGAATGTACAATAACACGAAAGGTTGGTTTAGCTCTGTCAACTAGAAAATGCACTGGAAAACCATTCACTCTACAAAATTCTAGACAACTCTGGTTGGTCATGTGTAAAGTTGCACATGTGTGAAAACAAAACAAGAAGACGCACCAAAAAATAAACTAGAATATGGACAACAAAACACATTAAAAAACACTAAGAAAGGAATACAATCAAAACTCAACAAATTCTAAGACAAAACATACAGTGGAAAGAAATACACAGCCTCGGTAATTTGAAGACAAAACTCTTATGCACAAAAATAAAAAACACTCTATATATACTGAAAAAATGAATGATATACATAACTAGAGTCCAGAGATATCATAGAGCTATCAGGACATGATAAGTGTTATCTTGATATCATGTGAAATGTCAGCAATTATTGTGTTACATATATATTGAGTTTGGAGTTAAGTTAGGCAGGTTATTGATAGTATAAAATATTATCTACGAGATAAAATTATCAATAGTCAACCTAACTTAACTCCGCAGAGCGCTGTTTGTCTACACACTTTAATCTACAGCACGATATCACTAATTATTCATTACTACTTACACAATGTGAACTAAACAAACTTACTTTATGGAACATAAGAACTCAGTTATCTGGACGTAAAACAAAGACATCCTGTTAGCCAATTAAAGGTTGAATTTAATTGGTAAGAAGTAGTTTTGTAAGCTTCAACAAGTGATTAGGAAACTTACCTCGGCCCACATTTTTTTCCCCGGCAGCCAAGTCTCCACATCATACTTGCGGTAGGCCTGGGCTCCCAGCTCGTGCGGCGGCATGTCCAACACCCTCAGCTGCAGGCCTAGGTCGGCAAAGTGGTTCACCTGCCAGTCTCGGAACTGATCTAACAGCTGACTTGACCCTTCCGGCTCACTCACACCGAACATCTCGACCTTGGTGAACTGATGCACTCTGAACCCAAAACAACGGTTAATCAGTTTAAATTTTTTTACCTTTAAAAAGAAAAACAAAAATTAATAAAACATAAAGTTAAAAGTTCCACTAACTTTTATTGTCATATCACTGCTCCCATGACAATTAAGTAAATAAAAAAGTATAGTGAATAGTATGGTATGACCTAACAGTAACTGAAGCGACGATAACCTAAAATGCAGCGATGTTAACTAAAGTGACGGTAACTGAAGCAAGAGGATGTAGACTATTCTGACAGATGATTTAGGTTGGGACACATTTGTTTACGTACACTGGATCAAGGTTGAGTCATAGACCATACATTATATTGAGGTGAAATATGCTTTATAAAGATCCGACCCAATAAAACTCGTTATGTTTAAATTTATGTTTGCCAGTAGGCTACTATTACAAATTTGTAATATCCAGGTTTTCAACATAGTTTGTTCATAATATAGAGGTGAAATATGGGTAATTTGCTATATTGAGGTTTCTTACATGACTGTATTACAATGTAACCATAACTTACTATTTTATCCATGCCTCAATTCCAAAATGAAAAACTGCACTACGTGTTATTTATAAATTTACTAGCTGACGGGTTAGCTTCATACCGTCTAAAAGTAATGCACGTGTTGTTAACTTTTAGACTCACTCATTTGGATATTATTTATTTAATAGCTTTATTTTCGTTATCTTTCAACCAAGTCGGGTCATTCCACTACAGGGGTGTACTCATGCGAATCTTCGTTCTTTTTTAGAGGATTGATTTGAAATGTTCCGATGTCAAATAGAATCATAGGTATGTTGTGAGAGGTTACATCTTCTGGGTCATATTTACAGTTACGTTCAATTAAATTCATTCTAAAACTCACACAAAAAAAATAAAAAACCAACTCATAATTACATTGGAACAAATTAATCAACCAGTTATCTACAAATGCTTATTTTCAAAACAATCACAAACTTTCGCTGGAAATGACGCACAGTGACGTTAGCTGTCAACTGGAGGAAAAAACATCACAAAATCACCTGTTAATAAAATATTCCCATTATTGATGTATGAATATGATCAAAATGCAAAACGCCTTTTCTTCATAAGCTTAACATGTACTAATTTTATAGGCTAGTGGGGCTTAGCCCCAAAGTTAAATACAAAACTGAATATGCCTATATCCTACTAGGTGCATAAACAAATCCAAAAAACCAAAGATCATTAAAATTGTTCCAGCCCTTCTCGAGTTATATATGGTGTAACTAACACGACTTTTTTTATATATTTAGATTACTTCTTCAGTTACCTTCACTATTTAGGTATTAACGGCAATCCAGCGCTTCTAATCTAGATAGAGCTCAATTATCGAGATCGTAATGAGAAGAAGGGAGAAAAAAGTACAATGGCTTTGACAATAAGTTACAATTGAATCTTAGAACTTTGTTTACTTTTTAAATGGAGGTAAAATGAATCCATTTATTTCTCAATATAGGCCTACCTATATATTCCTCTTTCCTCAGAGGTGCGAGACGTCTCAGCTCGGTAACATCTACTGACAGCTGCTAACCGAAGTGGGAGTTTTGCAGACTGAATATCTTTGTTCATAAGGTAAGCAGCCAGTGCCATCTCTGAAGTTCCTGATAAACATTTGTCACCTCCATGTTCAGGGCTCAGACTATACACCTACGGAATATACAATTTTTGGTAGAATATTTTAAAATAATTTTGGTTTTTTATATTTATTTCCTAACCTCAACGATGGGCTCAAGGCCTGTGCGGCGAATAAAGACAGCAAGGTACCGTAGCAGTGTGAGTAAGCTAAGCAGAGATGGCGGCTCATAATCTGACAGAAGACCTAGTCCACTTGACCATTGCATAATCCCTGAGCTACCTTGTCACTAAACCTCTTCTGAGATGAAAAAGGTAAGACTTAATCTCTTTCTTAACTCTTACATAACAATTTATGTGAAATGCAATAAAACATTCTAATGACTTGAGTACATAATTAAATTAAATTAATTACTTTAATTAAATAATTAATTCTAATGATTTAAGTAGTCCACAAGTAAATACTTTATTGAAAATCGCAAAATGCTATTTTGATATAAGATTAGTTTGGGGAAATCGGTAAGTTAATCAGACATAGGTTTACTTAAATCCCGACTATTTTTTCGTGGGAGGATGCATATAATATATTTAGGCACATAGGTTATCAAAAACTCAAGATCTTATACCATTTAAAATTTCAAAGGAAAAATAAAAAAGCCAAAATCAATGAAAGTCAAATGTTTGAAAATTTACTTTTGCCTATAAGAAAACATAAACAGCTAAGAGAACTGAAACTGTGACAAAATATAAACAACATTGTGTTTATTATATATAAGTCTACTACGATAACTGTTAAATGTAATCAGGTGTAATATTCATAGGCTATATGAAATCATTTGTTAACCTTAATTGTGTGAAATAAATATGTTTTGAATTGAAATTGAAATTTATTTGTAAAAGTGGCAAGCAATCCTAGTTGCCATAAAGCCCAGAATGTACAACAGGAATAGCTAGACAGCTATGGGCATATAGCTGCCCATAACATGTTCCTTAGACTAAACTGGAATGTACAACTTTACGTAGGATTCAAGCCACAGTTTTGGTTATGAACCATGTAATTATCTGGTTTGATTATGAGGATGGTCCTTGCGTGTGTCACAATCGTCTTACACTCATTTTTCATTCACACTTATCTTAAAATACCTGTCTGGGTAAATCACTATTTTGGAAATGTAATAGGAAAAGTAAAAATAGGTAAATGTGTTAGTCAATACAAAATGACCATAGACCATAAAAATTCACAATATGTGACCTCCAAGAAGCTAAATGACAATAACTTGTATTTGAAGTATATATGTAAAAGTTAAATACTGTAAAAAAAATCATGCAAAACAATAATTTTAAAGTGAGAAATTTCTTACTTGACTCCTTTTACCTCGAGTTTCCATTCCACAACTTTCAATAACTGATCTATCCAAAATGTCTGGAACTGATATAAGCTGGAATCCTTCCTTTATCAGTTTAGAAAGTGAATGTTTGATCATTGCTGATTCAAGCATTGACAGTTGTTCAACAAAAAAATAACTTCTATGGCCAGTGAAAATACTAACATCATTTCTCAATATATTCAACAATTTGGCTATTTCATGAAACTGTTTCGGTTTAAAATCAAAACTTTTCTGATTCCCGTAGAGTTGAATTACTTTAGGCTCTTCACCATAGTTCATAACATCAGGATGAGTTTTATTGGGTATTTTTAACATTTCTTCCAGTAAAATACCTTTGATGGAATCTTTTTTATCACTTGAAATAGAACTATAAAGCTGTAGCACTTTATCAATATCACCAATACCTTTTCTATTTATAATGTTATTATATATTTCATCTCTGTTTCTTGGGTTACACATATATGAAATGTCAAGATCAGGAGCAGGTATCATAAACTCTCTTTGCATAGGACCTTGGTTAAAATATCTCAAAGATTTATCAATCTTAATTTTATGGAAAAATCTTAATTTATTTCTAGTAATGGATCTAGAAATAGTAAAAACACAAAACAAAACAGGCGTCCCCATCTCGTGTAGGTATACCGTATATGTTCAATAAAAAAGTTATATTCCTCAAGTATAAGCAAACAATGATTTAGTCTTGTTATTTAGATAACTAACTATTTAAATCCATTGTTTCAAAAAGGGAAATCTAATTTAAATATGAATAATACCAAAACTAGAACCTAGAACTGTAATATCTATATTTTAACCTAACCTAACCTCTGCCTAAACACAATACACAGATTTGACATCTGAATTTGTAACAGCTGATTGCGGTAACAACTCTTACAGTGTTACCACCAAGAAGTCTGTTACAAATCGAATTTGCAACTTGAAAAAGAAAATTATTACACGTGCTGTACCGTAGAATAGCGGATACTTTGGATAGTCAATGACATGTAGTATATTTACTACAAGAACTTCGATTTATAGATTTAAAACATAAATTAAATCTTAATACTAACATTAAACCTACCCCTGTAATTAACCTTACCATGTAATGAAACATTTTTGTAAAAAACTTATGGATGTTATCAAATTAGGAACTGAGTGTGAAGGATGGAAAAATATTTAAACCCTGAAATATTAAAATCTTAATTGATGAAATACTTCCAAAAGCATATTTAAGAAATCCTTCAAGTAGGATCCTAGACATCTTATTTTTTTGCTTAATAGAAGCATCGGATCATGACCAAGTATCTATCGGGTCTGGCATATCCAGGTCTTTTGTCAATAACCCAGCTACGTGTGACATAGAATAGAATATATTATTATCTCAGCTTGTATATCACATTTACATAAATTGGTTAATTTTTAAAAACAGAAGCAAAATTTTTTTTTAATTATTAAAATTAAATCCTTAACACTTACCCGGTTTTGATAAATAAACAAAATAAAATTAAATATAATAAAAAAATCTGTATTGCACTTTGCACTACTAAAACCCGTACCACATTCACCCTTGCAATGAAATGATCCATATTCCCAACGTAAATAAATATATACTTCATACATATTCATAATTTTTAACCTGTAAGCCGCTGTCTTTTCCACCGGGTCCACTGTTTTTGTTTGATATCTTTAGAATATAAAGGTTGTGAACTTTCACCCTTCGTATACCTTCAAATTAACTTGTACACTGGCCACTTGACTACTACACCTATTTCCTGGGCGTCAGTATTTGTCCGTATAAAGTCGGTTTACGGCGTGGATTCCACTCTGCGCGTCTCACGTTAGTGTGATTTTGTTGTTTTATCCAGTGACATTCAAGTGCTTTAGTGACTTTTACATGCTGATATGGATCTCAGAGAGGAGGAAATACTTCACAATTTATTACATACCTAGTGTTAATAAAGAAATGAACTCCTCCAAGAAGCTAAATGACAATAACTTGTATTTGAAGTATATATGTAAAAGTTAAATACTGTCAAAAAATCATGCAAAACAATAATTTTAAAGTGAGAAATTTCTTACTTGACTCCTTTTACCTCGAGTTTCCATTCCACAACTTTCAATAACTGATCTATCCAAAATGTCTGGAACTGATATAAGCTGGAATCCTTCCTTGATCAGTTTAGAAAGTGAATGTTTGATCATTGCTGATTCAAGCATTGACAGTTGTTCAACAAAAAAATAACTTCTATGGCCAGTAAAAATACTAACATCATTTCTCAATATATTCAACAATTTGGCTATTTCATGAAACTGTTTCGGTTTAAAATCAAAACTTTTCTGATTCCCGTAGAGTTGAATTACTTTAGGCTCTTCACCATAGTTCATAACATCAGGATGAGTTTTGTTTGGAATTTTTAACATTTCTTCCAGTAAAATACCTTTGATGGAATCCTTTTTATCACTTGAAATAGAACTATAAAGCTGTAGCACTTTATCAATATCACCAATACCTTTTCTATTAATAATGTTATTATATATTTCATCTCTGTTTCTTGGGTTACACATATATGAAATGTCAAGATCAGGAGCAGGTATCATAAACTCTCTTTGCATAGGACCTTGGTTAAAATATCTCAAAGATTTATCAATCTTAATTTTATGGAAATATCTTAATTTATTTCTAATAATGGATCTAGAAATAGTAAAAACACAAAACAAAACAGGCGTCCCCATCTCGTGTAGGTATACCGTATATGTTCAATAAAAAAGTTATATTCCTCAAGTATAAGCAAACAATGATTTAGTCTTGTTATTTAGATAACTAACTATTTAAATCCATTGTTTCAACAAGGGAAATCTAATTTAAATATGAATAATACCAAAACTAGAACCTAGAACTGTAATACCTATATTTTAACCTAACCTAACCTCTGCCTAAACACAATACACAGATTTGAAATCTGAATTTGTAACAGCTGATTGCGGGAACAACTCTTACAGTGTTACCACCAAGAAGTCTGTTACAAATCGAATTCGCAACTTGAAAAAGAAAATTACACGTGCTGTACCGTAGAATAGCGGATACTTTGGATAATCAATGACATGTAGTATATTTACTACAAGAACTTCAATTTATAGATTTAAAACATAAATTAAATCTTAATACTAACATTAAACCTACCCCTGTAATTAACCTTACCATGTAATGAAACATTTTTGTAAAAAACTTATGGATGTTATCAAATTAGGAACTGAGTGTGAAGGATGGAAAAATATTTGAACCTTGAAATATTAAAATCTTAATTGATGAAATACTTCCAAAAGCATCTTTAAGAAATCCTTCAAGTAGGATCCTAGACATCTTAATTTTTTTTTTGCTTAATAGAAGCATCGGATCATGACCAAGTATCTATCAGGTCTGGCATATCCAGGTCTTTTGTCAATAACCCAGCTACGTGTGACATAGAATAGAATATATTATTATCTCAGCTTGTGTATCACATTTACATAAATTGGTTAATTTTAAAAAACAGAAGCAAAAAATTTTTAAAATTATTAAAATTAAATCCTTAACACTTACCCGGTTTTGATAAATAAACAAAATAAAATTAAATATAATAAAAAAATCTGTATTGCACTTTGCACTACTAAAACCCATACCACATTCACCCTTGCAATGAAATGATCCATATTCCCAACGTAAATAAATATATACTTCATACATATTCATAATTTTTAACCTGTAAGCCGCTGTCTTTTCCACCGGGTCCACTGTTTTTGTTTGATATCTTTAGAATATAAAGGTTGTGAGCATTCACCCTTCGTATACCTTCAAATTAACTTGTACACTGGTCACTTGACTACTTCACCTATTTCCTGGGCGTCAGTATTTGTCCGTATAAAGTTCGTTTACGGCGTGGATTCCACTCTGCGCGTCTCACGTTAGTGTGATTTTGTTGTTTTATCCAGTGACATTCAAGTGCTTTAGTGACTTTTACATGCTGATATGGATCTCAGAGAGGAGGAAATACTTCACAATTTATTACATACCTAGTGTTAATAAAGAAATGAACTTTGAGGAAGCCAACCTATGAGATACAGGAGTGATACAGACAGAAATACAGTGAAATATAGACGAGAACGTTTTGTTGACGAACCTTCTGCGTTGATCGTTAATGAGGGTCTGGACTCAGACTTTTGAAAACAAATTGAAAGAAACGTGCAACACCTGTGACATGAGCAAAAAGGCAAGCCTGTGAGAACTTTATTGAGACAGCCCCTAACAGGTGTAAAGCTGCTTGGGATGTCATTAAGCTAGAGAATTCATCTGGTAGCTCACAAGAAATAAATCTAGACCCTGAACAACTGAATAGATTTTTCCTTGACTCAGTAGTTGAACTTTCAGGTAACATATTCCTCAAACTAATACTTCATTCTCTGATCTCCTTGGAGAAAGACCCAGTCCTCCTAATTATTTTCATTGGCAAGCTGTAAATTCAGAAGATATAACTAATGTAGTTTCTAAACTATCAAATTCTAAAAACATGGATGTATATTTTTTGTCAAATCATATAGTAAAGAAAACAATTAATGTTATTAAGGAGCCTCTCTCTTACATCCTAAATAGATGCTTTGACGCTGAGTATACTTCTCTGACCTGCTTAAATTATCAAAAGTAATTCCAATATATAAAAAAAAGACAAGCTACTCCTCCAAAATTATAGACCAGTTTCAATAGTCCCTGTTTTTTTCTAAAATTTTTGAATCCTTAATGTATAAGCAGCTTTTTTTACTTTGAACATTCAAATCTTATAACTAATTCACAGTTTGGTTTTAGAGTTGGTCGTTCAACAACTGCTGTAATGGGGATAGTGAACAGCTCTCTTGATGCACTAGATAAAAGAGAATTTGTTGCTTTATCACTGATGGATCTCAGCAAAGCCTTTGATTGTGTGTCCTTTAATATTATTTTAGAAAAACTAAAATTTTACGAAGTTTCTGAACATGCATGCCACCTAATTTTGTCTTACTTGACAAGTAGGAGGCAGTTTGTTAAGGGTGTAAATTTTTAGTTTTTCAGTATCAAAAATTACATTGGGAGTACCTCAGGGCTCAGGGGCCATTTTCTTTTCCATAGTAATTAATGATCTACCAAAAAACATAGAGGTTGGATCTGTCATCTATGCAGATGATACTCTTTACATGATGATACAACTCTTTTCACCAGTGAGACAAATTTAATGAATCTTCAATAGACTATAGAATTAGCAGAATTTAATACATTGAATTGGGTTTCCTCAAATAAATTACTATGTAACCAACAAAAACTCAAAAAATAGTGATCAGTTTATCTCACCAATTACAACATTTTGAAACAGTAAAATTATTAGGCATAAACATAAACTCAAAACTGAATTGGACCGCTCACATTAACAACCTATGCAATAAATTGTCTCGAATAAGCTATCTTCTGTGGAAATTAAAAAATCTGTTATCTGTTGAATATTTGAGAGTGGCTTACTTTGGGCTATTTTAATCTCATATTTCATATGGGCTTATTCTCTGTGGTCATTCATCGGCGGTACATGACATTTTGATAATTCAAAAGAAAGTCATCAGAACTCTGTGTGGAGCTGGCTTTTTGGACCATTGCAGACCAGTCTTTGTGCAAACAAAAATTTTAACTATAATAATACACAATAATACAATAATAATACACATTTCATATTTTAATCCATACAAAACACATTTAAATTTATTTATCACTAGAGAAGAAATTCACAGCCATAATACAAGAAATAAATCTAAAATTAATATACCACAACACAGGCCGACTAAATTTGTATCTTCTCACAGAGCCAACTGTATTAAATTTTATAACAAACTAGATGAGTCTGCTCGAACTGCATCTTTTAATATTTTTAGGAAGAAAATTTTGCAGTGGCTATCAGTCAATCCTTTTTATTTGACTTGGTTTTTTAATTTAGTTTTCTTGTTGTATAAAATATTTAGTCTAATTAATTAGTTTTCTTTTTGTACAAAATATTTTGTCTAATTACTTTTATAGAATACCATAATAATTTAAGATTTTTACTAGCAAATTTTTTTACAACTGAATTGTGACTGCCTATTTCACTGTACTGTGGTCAACGGCAATAAAGCATTTGTATTTGTATGGAGAGCGTGCAATTTTCATTGGCGTGAACTGTACAGAAGACCAATTTCCCACTAGTGAGGACGACTGAAAGGCTTTAATGTCTTGAAATTTTGCTGCTATTGTACATAATTTTTTGTATTTACTTACACCATTAATAATACTAATTATTTTTATTTACTCACATTTACTGGTACAGTACCTAAAAATGTGTATAAATAATATAATGTTGACTATTCCAATAAAAAAAATTGTTTTTAGATTTAGAAAATAGCAGGCTCATTTTATGGATACATATTTTCCAAAATCCTATTTCATATATTTAATAAACGGTACCAGTGAACTGACACATACTTTCTCCCTTAAGTAAATTTAAAAAAGTCAATCTGTAATAAAACTATCATGTTCTACAAAGTTAATCTAAATATCATTTAATAATTTATTGTTTCAAAAATAATCATCCTATTTTTAAAAATAAAAACACGAGAGACAAAGTTAAATTAATTGTTCAAATTGTATGGGGGGAAACCCCCCCCCCCCGTAACACCAAGCTTTTTTGAGCTGGTTTTGTTCGGTGATTTGACCTTACGCTTCATACCAAGTTTCATGGAAAACGGTTGGAAAGTAAGGAAGAAATTGATTTTTTATATTCTCCATAAGAATAACATTGGGCGCTCTCAGACAACGTACTGCGTTTATCGTGGACAGTAAATTTAACTTTTCTCTGGAACCATTAGTCGTAGACAAATAATTCAAAATACTAATTTGTTTAGTTTTTTAAGCTGGTTTTAATGGTACCAGTCAAGTTATACTTTACTTTTATTGTTTTCGCTGAAAATTTAAAAATTTGATTTTTTTGACATTTAAAAGCCCATAACTTTTGAACCGTCATTTTTACAGATATGCGGGTGGTGTCAAATTATTTAGTACTCTGTACACTATAAACTGTCAAATTTTAATCAAAATCGTTAGAGCCGTTTTTGAGAAATTTGGATTTTTCACGTTTTTTAAGGGTTTTTAGGGGTGAACTACCCTTAAAAATCAAAAATTCAAAAAAATGAAAAAAACGCCTGGAGATACCGTAAATATATACATACATGCCAAATTTCATCTAAATCGGACCAACGGGGTAGGCTGTGGCACTGTACACATCCAGACACACACACACACACGGACACACGGACGGACAGACATCACGTCAAAACCCACTTTTTTGGATTCAGGGGACCCCAAAACGGATATATCCACCCTCAACTCAAATTCGAAAATTTTGACGAAAACAATACTTTCTCCATATACTACGTATAAGGGGAGAAAGTAAAAATAGAGATACTTCACTACCTACAATGCTATATTTGAATATGCAAAATATATTTAATGAAAACATACGTTTATAATACTTTTGTAAGTGTTTTTTTCTAGCCCGGTAGAATTTACATTTAATGAGAGCCAGCTCAAAAAGTATTTTTTGATCTTGGTTAAAGACTTAAGCTGGAATCTGTAATTAGTTAGTTAATATTAATAGGTTATTTACCACAGGCCTGTGATTCTGGTAGTTTATTATGGGTTTGTGTTTTGATGAATTCAAGTCATCTTCAGCTCAAAAAGATATATCTAAACTAATGTTGACTAATGGTAATCTTTTGTTTTTGTGTTTTTCTACATCTTTCGGCATATTTTAAAGTTCTGATGAGGAAAGGTCTTGTGCTACCTATTGTCGGTCTATGGTTAGGAAGCATCATTAATTAATCGCTTAATCACGAAATGTCAACTGGATCCAAATTCAACTATTTCAGGGATTCGATCCGGTGATCAAATCCCCGAAATATATACTGTATGTGCATTTTTTAATAACTTTTGACAAGACCAACATCAGTCAACACTGGTTTTGATGCCTGAAGATAGATTTTAATTCATTGAAACGTGTACTCATATCAGACTACAAGAATCGCTAGGTTAATCTCAGGAAAATAATCTATTAACATTTATTCCATGTGATTTCTAAATCATGTGGAATACAAGTTAATAGACAAGAAACCAAAATGAAAATATTTTTAGGCATTCCTCTCTTTTATCTATTTTTAAACTTTATATGAATGATGAGGCGTCGAAAGAGAATTTTCTACTTTCCTCCCGGTTAAGCTTGCTTTAGAAGCTTTTCCTCCATGAACATTTTCAATGAAAAACATTTTTATAAATATTTACTAGTACTTCAGGTCCAATCCTTATTCACTTCTGTAAAATCATGAAATATCAACAAGACAAGAAACTAACTAGAACCATATAAGGGAAAACATTATCAACCACAGACAATATTTGCAGATTTTTTTATTTTTGAAATAAATATAGTTTTTTAAAGTCATATTTAACCATAACATCAATATTTTTTTAATTTTTAATAATTTTTAACAATATAAAAGGGTGTTTTGTTTTTGAGAGAGAAGAATTTCTAGGAAGATCAACTAGAAGTGGAGATTTGTTGTAGTTTTTTCTCCGCCTCCAAAACTGCCTGTTTGTCTCTGAGAGCTTGAGAGTATGTTCGGGAGTGAGCACTGGAGTACAACGGCTTCACTGGCCAGGATGGCTGAAAAAGATGTTGCTGGTCAGAAAAACAATCAAAGCATATTAGTCCAGAATTGTTATTTTTTTCAATGAAAAAGAATGTAAATGAAGTCTTGTTTTCATCCTAAGCAATCCCATTGGTGGGCGTTGGATGGTTCTAGCTTAAAAATTCCATAATTTGACGGTTACTTAATTGGATGGATAGATCTGGTTATTCATCGTTGGAGACTCTGGTGGCAGGGGCTGGGTATAGCTTGTCAATTCTATTAATTGACAGGCACCTGATTAGATGAGTTAGTTTGCATGGGATACTCTGGTAGCGGAGACATGGTCTAGCTCAGGGTTTCTCGAACTTCATCTACTCAAGGACTCTCGTAATAAATTATGTATAAAATGAGGACCCCTCCAATTAAGCCCCCTGGATGACTCCTTAAAAACAAAGGAAAACAATATTCACCTGCTCATAGGCATTTGTTGAGTTTGCTACATAAGCATTTTTTAATAAAAACCAGAACTGTTAGTTTTTGAAATAGGAACTGTTGATGTATTTAAAAAGTAAATTTGATTAAAATGTCCTCGCAGACCTTCAAAAATTGAATCGTGGACCGCTAGGGGTCAGCGAGCACACTTTCAGAAACTCTATGGCACTCAGAAGATCCTATGGTGGCAGGTGCATGGCCTATCTTGTAAAACTCACTACTGAACAGTTACCTAATTAGATGAGTTGGCCTGGTTTTCATCACTGGATCCTATGGTAGCAGGGCCATGGCCTAGCTTGTAAAACTCAATAGATGGTGGCGACATCCTGTAATCCAGCTACTTGGAGGTCACGAATTGTGGATACTTGTGAGCAATGGTCGGTGGATATAGTGTTCTCTTGTGGGGATTAACGTCCGCACTATTGAATACTGCATTAATCCGCAAAGGCCATCTACATAATTAGGCCAATTCGTAATTCAGAGGCCGTGGTTTGAATTCCACGTTAAACTGTAGGTCCCTTAGTTGCCATCGGCTGTTGGGCTATTAATTAACAGTCCTGTCTGAGGAACATGTCAGCCTTAGTCAGTAACGAAAGCCCTGGAGAAAGTACAGAGGCTGGCATGAGTTATCATTACAGGAGCTATGAGATCCTGTCCTACTGCTGCCCTGGAGGTGACCTTGAATCTGACACCCCTACACTTTGTGGTAGAGAGAACAGCAAGGGAGACCTTGCTTAGAATGGAGAAGACTGGCTTTGATACTTCCTCCACAATTTGCGGGGAGCTATTTCGGCCAGGCCTAAAGGACCTGATGAAACAACCAAGGGAGTCCATGGTAAGAAAGTAAAACTTTGAAAGGAAATTCCATGTGGAGCTAGGAAATAAACTTAGCTGGGACGGGAAAACCCTAAATTCCCTCGGGAATCAGGTCATCAGGTGGTACACTGATGGCTCCAAGACCGAGGAGGGGACTGGTGTAGGGGTATTTGGTCCCAGGATCAAATACAACGAATCACTGGGGCGTTCCCCAGCATATTCCAAGCAGAGGTCAAGGCCATAGAAAGGTGTGCACACTTCAACCTAAGCAGAGGATACATGAAAAGGGAGATTGTGATCCTGTCAGATAGCCAGGCTGCCATTGGAGCCTTGAGCTCAGCAGCCTTCAGATCTAAGATGGTCTGGGACTGTCGGAGAAGTATAGATCAATTGGGGAAGAACAACAAGTTGTCACTACTTTGGGTACCTGGGCACCAAGGTGTTCAGGGGAATGAAGTAGCAGACAAACTGGCTAGGGTAGGGGCAGCCACCCCCTTTGATAGACCGGAGCCAGGTTGTGCACTGGAGGACTCCTTTTTTAAAAAGAAATTAAAGGAGGAAGAGAAGGAAGCCAGAGGGAAAGCCTGGACCGTTCATCCGGGATGCCGACAGGCTAAGGAAATGCTTGGAGAGCATAATATAAGAAGGTCTGAGACCATGATCAGGCTTAAGAAAAACAATCTAAGGATACTGACGGGATTTCTAACCGGACATTGTAGGCTCAGGGGTCATCTGAGCAATATGGGCATTGTTCAAGTGGGTGAATGCCGCTTCTGCCAACCTGGGGAGGAAACACCTAGACACCTATTGGCCGAGTGTGACGCGATAGGTCAGAAGAGAGCCAGAAGCTTGGGAACACACCAGATAGCGGTGGAGGATTTTCCAAAGTTAGAACCCCTCATAATACTAAACTTTATTAAGGCATTAGGACTAGAGGGGGTTATCTAGGCAAGAACTAGAGACTAGTCTGGGGGGCACAATAGATCTTATAGGTGGCGGTGCAATCTTTCCCCTAGATTTTATCAAGTATCAAGTAATCAGTGACAAGACTACAAGATCGCGCCACACTCATCCTAAACTCAATTCTCATTCATACTTGGCTTAAAATTCCTACCTTGTACTGTGGTCGCCATTTCAATAATCTAATCCAATCTAATTACTTGACAGTTACCTGATTAGATGTGTTGACCTGGTTTTCATCATTAGCAGAAGCTTTGGTAGGCGCAGGATCTTGCTTGTATCGCAGCTGAATCCGTTCGTTGATATCCACAGCTGCTCCATCCTTGATCATGCGAACCAGGAGATGCGCGATGTTCGTTGCGTCGTCCAAGCCACAGTGTGGATGGCCCTCAAACTGCATGCCAAGCTTTTCAAGCATCAGCTGTAATCTCAACTACAACAGAAAAACATGGACATTATTCGTATAAAAAGTAATGATCACTTAAACTGTAATTCCGATAGTCTGCTAGAACCCGGTATTTTCCGGTTGTCTATGAGCACTAACTACTCTATCATTTCCCAAGTCACTCGGGAGGAATTTCTTCAAAGTTAAGGTAAGTTGCTTCCAGGTTCTGTAACGTACCGAATAACATTACTGGTCTTCCGTAACAAGTTTCTTTGCTTGTGCTATTTTGGAAATAGTGTTGAGATAACAAAATTTTTCACACCTGAAAAAAAGTTAATTTCTTGTTTTCTTTATTTCTGTACCCACTTCTCCAATTTTTGATAAAGTTTTTTTCTATTTTCTAATTTTCTTAATTTTTAAATTTAGCAAGATTTTTAATCCGCTGTAAACTACCAAGTGTAATTTAATTTGAAAAAAAATTTAACTCTTTTTATGAATGTTAAAACTTACTAAATATATTTTATTTTCTTAAAGCTTAGAATTAAATTATTCCTTAAGTACATTCTACACTACATAAAAGTAAATTTTATACTGAAAAATGAAAAAAATAATAAAGCTCTTGGTGGTAGTTGCGGCAAATATTTCGTCATGTGAGAAGGGTTAACATTTATTGAGCAACATATTCAATTTTCTGACTCAGTTGGCAAACTCTTATCCTCAAAAATACCGTTTGTTTTCAATAACTGATACCATTTTAATCTATAACTTGATGAATATCCCTTACCTTAAACTTCTTTTTTTTAATATTATGTCGAAAAACCTGCAATTTAAAATAAAACTTTACTAAAACACCCAATGTTTTCTATCCTACTATAACTAATTGAATATATACGAGGGCTATTCAGAAAGTAACAAACGTTTTGAAATAAAATAAAAAAATTTACCAAGACCATAATTTTAATATATACATTTAAAAGAGCAAAAAAAACCGGGCATTGTCTTGCAGACTACGTTTGTTTTGAATTGCTCTTCTAAGGTTGAGCAAAGTTTGACAGTACCACTCAAGAGTTTATTTTCGCACCACGATGAAGATAGTCAATAAGAAGCACACCATGCCTATCCCAAAACACAGTCGCTATAATCTTTCTGTTTGACAAAGTCTGCAAGCATTTTCTTGGTTTTTTTTCGGGGAACAAATTTGTGGTAACCTAGCTTTTGCGAAATTTCAAACAACAAGTCCTTGAAACAAAGTGAAAGCTCCATCATTGTAAAGTAGCGATTTTCCAGAATTTTCTGATCGACTTTGGCAACCAGTTCATCTGTGACAATGCTCGGTCGTCCACTCTTCTCCTCGTTAGTGCGGCCATTTTTTAACCGTATACACCATCTCTGTCATTCATTCATAATGTCGTTTCCATACATTTCACACAATTGACGATAAATTTCAATTGGTTTTAGGTTTTTGGCTAAAAATTACTCGTCTGACTTCATAATTCACGGGATTTTCAATAGCAGCACACATTTTAAACTTGAATGCTGCAACAATGCGCAGCACGTCACTTTTGCTGGTACAGCTGAAAAGCCACTGAATAGGAGAACACAACTGAACTTGAAAGTATGCGACTGGCGCGCGCCTAACAGTGTCAGACGGAAACGTTTCTTAATTTGTGAATAGCCCTCGTATTAACCCGGCAACTAACACTGAAAACTAATAATTTATTATATTTACTAATATTCTATGAAACATTTACATTGAAGTCAACTCACCCTATCACACTTGTAGAATGACGAGAAGCACTTTCTTAAATTAACCCAGTTCTTTCCAAAGGCTGGATAGGGGATTTTAGACAACTGAAAAAAATGATCACAATTGAGTGGGAAATTCTTTCAAAATAATTATGATTATACACCAGAGTCCCGGTAATCTGAACTAATTTGGACTGAACTCTTTTCGGATTACAAAGTTGATCAGATTATCCAGAAATTCAGGGTAAAGTTGCATTAAAAGTACTAATAAACAAACTCCATTATTAGACCCAAACTATTTATTAGGCCAATTAACTTACATCTTATACTGTTTCAAATAGGATTGTCTACTACGTTTTACCTGAATGGCATCAAGTGTTCCTGCAGAGACCTCTAATCCGTTATGGACTGGTCATTAGAAATATAAAACATGACACACACATTGACAAACGAACAATGATAAAACAGTGCTGTCTATAGGCCCACTTTGCTGGAGATAAACTCAAATGTTCGAAAAGTAGTTCGACGAAAAGCGATTATATAGAGTCAGATCGTGAGAATCGAATCTATTGTGATATACTGTGATTGTAGCAAGATATCATGCTACGCTATCTCAAGCAACAGTGCTACATCCAAATGCTTGATGTTTATGAGACAATGGCGCAACTTTGCATTGGCTAACAGGATTTCTTTGTTATGTCAAAAACTATAACATAACTGAATTCTTATGTTCCAAAAGGTAGGTTATTGTAGGCTAATTATTAACATTGTGTACGTAGTAATGTATTATTAGTAATACTGTGTTGAGGATGAAAAGTGTTCAAATTGAGATCAAATTGCTTTGTTTTTAATTTAAACTTTTTCTCTATCAGGTATTTCGGATCAGCCGGACATTCGGATTAACAGGGTTTGGATTACCGGGACTCTGGTGTACTTAGCTTTTCAAAACATAATACCCCTGTCGCAGCATAAATTTCCATTTATTTATTATTTTTTGCAACACTATTTTTATTATCTTTCTCAATGGCAACCTACCTAGGTATAAATGAGGAATGAGTGGAAGATGAACGTGGCACGATCTTGTAGTCTTGTTACTATTGCCATTGGACTCAGCTCAAAAAACATATAATTTACTGCTAGTTGATAAGACTCATCAGTCTAGAAAGTTGTATGGACAAAATTTATTACGTCTTAAATCAACAACAGCAGAAGAAAGAATCAATCCAGTTCTGAAGTGTAAAATAAATGTTTAAATCAGGCTCTAAAACTGACCCGATTTTATTACCAACCATATTATTTCTCTAGATAAGTCTTTAATTATTGATAATAGAAAGTCATTTAAATTTAGGCCTAATCGTTCTATTTAGACTTATGTAGACTCCCGATTATCTGCAGTTATGTGTGACTGAGCGATCGTGAATAATTGAAATCGTGCATAAAGCAAACCTAACCTAAAATACACTGGAAATAGTCAAAAACTACTGTTAAAGCAAAATAAGTCGTTAATAACCTTTAATGAATGCTAGATTTAATAACGTGAAAGAATTAATTGATGAGATTACCATTTAATAAACACACAGTTTTGGTGACATTATTTTCACATCGTAAAAAGAGTCCAATACAGGAGACAAGTGTACTGTATTACAGGCCTACTGTTGAAATTGCCGTCTTTATTGGCTTCGAGGGAAAAAGTCCATTATTGATTTTTATTTCTAGGCATTTGCTTCCTTTATAACAATGGTAGACCTAATGTTTCTGAGTAGCCATACCATGATGTCACACAGCAGTAAAGTGTAATTTTTTTGCGGTTGCTAATTTTTTGTTTGCCCATTGCGAATAAGCTGCAAGGCGATTAATCGGGAGTCTACTGTATTTCCTATAAAACGTGTTAAGCTGCTCGGAAGGAGAAGACCTACTCACATTACACTGTCCGTACAGGAACCGGCCCATGTCCCACGGCCCGTCAGTCACCATTGCAAATTTGTTCTTGGTGCCGAGCTTGTGTTTGCACAGCCACTGTTCGAACTGCTCCAATACCACGGGAAACTCTGGTGCATTGTCCACTTGCTCCTGCGCATTATCGGTTGATAAAATCACAAGTAGAGTATAACCAGAAATAATTACTAAAACCAAGTTAACCATAGCATTTTATATATATTTTAAAATCTTTCCAGCATTGTTAAACTATAAAATAACAATATCAAAAGCCAATTTGGTAACTTAATGACAATGTAATAAATGGAAATAATAACTGTCGTAATTGAATTAGCATTGAGGATAACATTAAAATCGTACTTTTCTTGCCTTGGTTTTAGCAAAGTTCCTCAAACAAAATTAATTGTATCAGTGTTCAATGAGTTTAGAATATTATACTTGAGCAGTAGCTGAACGCAGGTAATTCTTAGTTATTTTGTTTTGAAAATCTCCTTTCTCCACTTGGTCTAGGCATAATCATATATTTTAATAAAATAATAATGGTTGTAGTTCCATACCTACTCTGTTCATTAGACTAACAAAATTTTATAGTTTTTCTAGTGAGAAATCGTCTTGCCTCAGAAGAGTTTCTTGTACATTTCGATCAACTATCCCCTGAACAATATTTTCCCCAATAGATTTAAAATAGTCCACGGAAGACTCTTACCAAAGTTTCCAATCCTGGGCAGGGTTTAATAACTAACTAACTAACTAACTAGCCACTGAGACTGGGAGCCTAAGAAAAATTCTTCAGAAAAATAATTTGTGAAAACATTTAATTTTTTGACAGATAATTCAGCGTGGCTTCAGATAAATTATATGTAGGCAGCAAAGGTGAGAGCATAAATATCTCCTTCAGCAGGTCATCTCTGTTTATGTCACTACAATTGCCTGCTGTCAACACTGCTTCTAAGTTTTTGCACTTTTCTTTAAGCTCTTTTTTCAGTTCCACTACAGGATTTTAATCATAAAGAAATTAGAAATGGTTACCACTTGAAAGTTCAAATCTTTCATCTAAAGAATTTACTACGTAATGTGATATGTATCATTATCATAATAATGATAACATTAATATGGTTAACAATAAGTTAAACACAAGACTAACCATACTATTTACACTAAATTTGATTAGAATGAAAAATAAAATACAATGGTGCTAACCAGTTTAGGCAAACGGTAACTAGAGGCAATCAAGGTGAAAGATCAAAATTTTTTATTGGATTCCGCAAGAAAATTCTAGAGTAAAAATGAATTTACACCTAGGCCTACCTACCTGTTCTATGCCAGTGAGAGTTTTGCAGAAGGGGGTCAATATTGGATTAATGACAGGTTTAACAAATGCTTGGAAGTGGTCAACGATTGCAAGCTTTTCAGTATTTACTAACACAGCTGGAAACTCTATTATTTCGTGCCTGAAAGAAAAATCATCAAAAACATTATAATTTACACTAGAATCCTGTAAAGGTTACTGAGTTTAAATTAAAAATTAAACAATGTAATTTGAATTATAACACTAAAATACAGCACGGTATCACTACTAACACAGTATTAATTACTAGAACTAACTTTTTGGAACATAAGAATTGAGTTATCGTCTTTTAATGTAGCCTAACAAATAAATCCTGATAGCCAATGCAAAGTTGCACCATCGTCTCATAAACATCAAGTAGGCCTATATGGAAGTAGCAGAGCACTGTTGTTTTATCATTGTTCGTTTGTACATGTCAATTTGTATTGTGTTTTATATTTCTAATGACAAGTCCATAACAGATAGAACTTCCCTGCTGAAACAATTGATGCCGTTCCGGCAAAACATGCAGTGGACATACCTATATGTGAACTGAGATTATACACAGGGTAAATACACAGTTAGTATCTAAAATAATGGATTTTATTAGTACCGAACTTTAAATAAAACTTTACACTGCATTTCTGGATAATCCAAACAACTTAGTAACCCGAACAGGGTTCGGTCCCAATTTGTTCGGATTATCCAGAACTCTGGTGCATAAATATAAAGTATTTGAGTAGTATGGTACTTTGAAAACAAAACTGCAATGATTAACCAAATTAAACAGGATAGTTCTTGATGGAACATTGAATACATTGTATAATTTTCATCGTTTATAATTACTTTAGATAATTAAAAATGTAACATTAGGACAAAAAGGTGATTATATTTCTCTTAAAATACAAATCGTGTGGTTAGTGTAACATAAACAACACACAACGGTAGTGTGTTCATATCTATATTCGGGTGAACAATATGGTACAAAATGTACCTCAGTTTGTCAACAAATACCCCATACCAGTTGCATGTAACATATGAACGATCAAAAATAAATGATTTAGGCCTACTATTACAAATACAAACTTTTAGACTTTTTCTAACATGTCTTTATGTTTTAAAACTATACTCAACGTTTACTGGAGTTGATAAAAATCTTCCAGTTTAAAAACGCTTGTGACATTGTACAAAGTCCAAAAGGTTATGGTAATTCATTAATGACCGACAAGATAATGAACTTCAATAACCAAACAGTTTTTTTGTAATATTTACAAAAACAAATTATTTATTTTATATTTTACAATTACCATTATCTGATATTGGTTGGCTGATATGATTTGTTTTTATGTTTATAAAATGCAAACAACTGGCTGAAAAATACTCACGGAAAATCAGGTGGGTTCACTTTATTACATGTAGCTTCAAAATCCAAGACAACATAATAAGGAAACAAAGTCTTAACATCCTTGCCACAATAAATATTAGAAGCTTCTAATTTCTTTTTTCTTAAATAGTTTTTTAAACGTTTTTTCAAACACTCAACAGATCCATTTGGGTTTTGATTAACTTTCTTGAGATGTCTTATTAAGGAAGCTCTATCCAATGTGTCAATCCAACCAAATAGACACTGAATTTCTTTTAATGTTTTTTCTGTTACTGCTTGGTTTCCTTTATCCTGATTGCCCTCCGCCTGGAATACAAAATAAAGTTTCAATCTTGCATGAAAATTAAGTTTTGAAATAAGCTGCAAACAAGTCTTCTGCATTAGCCCTTAGATACCTATTGAAAATGGCCTAGTTATCTAAATTAGTTGACAATTTTTTTATTTATATCGTAAAGTTAATATTTTTGTAGGGCATGGATTTTTGATATATAAATTATTGTTGATAGGCCCTAATAAAAAAAATTGATAAACTCTATGATTATACTCTAGTTTCCAAACAGGAACTACAAATTTTGAGGACAACATGAGTAAACCTTCTAAAAGTCCCCCAAAAAGTTAATGAATTTCTCAAAGTAGGCTATAAAGAATTATTATTCAACACTCAACAAAGGAATCTTGACTGAATTGTTGTTGAAATCTCGACTGTACAATGTTGCGCCTAAAACCTTAGGAGCACTGCAAACCTTTTTTTACCCAGCATAAAATCCTCACAGTAAGAAGTAAGATGAATATAACCCAGAAACAAAAAGAAATAGTAAGCCTAGGCATACTATTTCATAGGTCTGATCGTAAATGAAATAGGCCCTATATGAATAAAACAGAGGGCATAATAAAAAAGGTGGCTATCAGAACACAAGTAACAAAAACCAGATAGCAAAATGTTAATTTAAAACACATTCTTTATATAAGTTACATTATGATCCTCGGCTCTGTTTTAGGTCACTACCAGTAACTAGACATGATCCTAAGCTTAATAATAAAGATTCGCATTATAAGGAAATTGAAACTTAAGGTAAAACTCACGTTAACTAACTTAGGTTTTAATGTCGCTTAAGACCCATGACACAAACCCTATTATTCAGGAGTGAAATTGCTTATAAGTAATGTTAAGACGTAACTGATTTTCGCCAATGGTTTATGGGGCCCTGAAAGCACTGATAGACTATTAAACACGTTTAGAGTTTATTTACTAATCTGGTGCCACTTTAAATTAAGTTGCACCACACTGCCCTAACCATGTAACAGTCAAATTGCTTTTAACAGTTACTGGATTACTTAATAGTAAAGAACTAATGAACCATGTTACCTTGTCTCCCATGCTGAAAATCAAATGAAGACGTTGAAACACAAATCAATGAATTTAATTGACGAAATAAACAATTTAAACGTTAAAACCCTAAAAAAAGAAAATCTAGAAGTTGTTTAGATAAAGTTTCTTCTCCTCTTCGTCTTTTTCTAAACAAATGACATCATCTCATCCCACCTACCCTATCATTCGTCATAGACGAACAAACTAGACCCCAAAGAATGACTTCGAACTTCCCGCAACATCTAATGAATATAAAAATATGTATTGTGAAAGAAAAGAGGAGGGAATATTATTTCTACACGATGGTATAAGGAACTATATCAACCAAGAAAATTAATCTCTATTAACATAGTAAAGAGAGAAATATATAATGGAATTTAATAAAAGATTTGTCGACCCATTTTTTATGGTAGTACACTTCTCTTTGTTCATTAATAATATAATTATTAATAATATAAATGTAAAGTGAATTTTCAGGTGGCATTTAAAAAACAGTTAACCAAAATTAACAAATATTTTCCCGACTAAAATTAAACTCAATAATTTTAATAAAATCATCGGGGCCGCTCTGAGGGCGGGGCTTCCGGGAAAGCCATAATGGGGGGCGCCATGACCAAGGCGGCGCCGGGGTGTCCCTTGGAAACGCTTTTCTATGCATTTCTATACATTTGAAGACTAGTTTGATAAACAATAAAAAGTATTTGTGCATCTTGTTATGTTTCTTTAATGGCCAAGTAATTAATTGATGGTGCACAGATGGAAACATCACCTCTGGCTCCCAATTGGTGCTGCCTTGAAGCCCATGATTAAACTACTGCATCATCTAGGCTTAAACTAACTGTCCACACTGTGAAAATGGCGTGTTGTCACATTTAAAACCCTTTGTGCCCGAATGGTCAGCTGTACTGGCCACAGCTATTTCCCTGTCACTGCCTGTCAGCTGGTCATTGTTTTCACAACACGTCGTGTCTCTGAGGTCCGTTTATGTTCAGCACTATAGGCCATGACAGTTTTTTTGTCAGGTTAGGCCATATTCTGCTCTTTGTGCTACACCAGCTTGTCTTGGTGTTTTGTTCTGATTTTAAAAATGTGATAAGGTAAAGGTTTTTGCAAACTAAAAGCCCAAAATTACTTTAAATACCAAAGTACGAGTTGTTTTAAATACTTTGGCTTTGTAAATACTGGTATCCCTAATAACTTTCGTTCCAACCTCACCACATGACAAGATCATATTATTCTTTATGATTCACAAATTCTCATTCAGGGGGAATTGGTTTGTGAATAATACAAATCAGAAAATACAATTCTGAACATGGCTGGATGCTCATCCTTATTAATACGGTACCCATGTCGTCCCGTTCTCTTCGAAAAGGCACCGTTTAATGACGTCTAGGGAGTAGTAATCTGCCTTTAGAAAAAGTGGTTTGCACAGCGTGAAGACTAATAATAGTCTAAAGCACATTTCACCTTTGTTAAACCCACTTACTGCGATCCACATAATGTTATAATGTTTCGCTGGGCTTATAATTGTATTTGAAATTTTGGAATTTCAAAAACAATTTTTTGCAATTTTTTTTCGATACCGTATAGTATTGTAGTGTTACATGTCAGAATAAAGCTTAGCTCATAAGGAATGCAATTGTTTAATCAGAGTAGAGTAATCTGCATTTTTAAGAAAAATACAGGATTTTCAAAAGAATTTGTTTTTTCACTAAAAGGGCCACCATTTTGAAACGAACCGTGATATTCTACATCTGTTTGCTCCAAAATGTTTGTATTAGCAACAGAATTAATATAATACATAACATGATATATGTTATTTCTATTTGATATTTCCGATATTCAAACTAGTGACCCTCATTTTCTGGTACACTCTGTATTTAAAAAATTTGAAAATATTTTTACGTTATTCCTTGGGGTTGGTTTAGTGGGAAATAAATATATTTTATCATTGTAGGACCAACCGTTTGTCTGGAATCAATATCGGACACCTTACTTGATTCTTCCTTTATATAAGCATATTTATATGTGTCACATAATGGCCTCAATTATTGTCTGATTATTATAAAATTTGGTGGAGTTGTTCCTTTCTGTAAAATATTGGATGAGTTTGTTGGGCAACGCGATCGGAAATCTTATGGAGAAAAGTTAAAAATCAATAAACTTACTTATTTATTAAATATCCTTTCAACATTTGTTATGCAAGTTCTTCTAGTTAAGCTTTATCAATAAATCCATAAAACCCCTAAAATTTGATGTTTCTTACGGCAGCAAACCTACGTACCCATTGCCCATATAATTCTTAGGGAGAATAGATAAATTGGTAGGCCTATAATTCGCCTTATCATCGACGTAATTTAAAAAAAATTGGTATATGTTTTTCTTTAATTAACAGCCATGTAGAACAACCCATATTGCAGCAAGCCTGCATACTCAAATGTTCTATGAAATCCGCTCTTCTCACGCCAGCGTGCTGCGTGCGATTTCGTTTACCTTTTCAGTTTGGTGGTCAGAAAAATATGAATGGCTGGTTTAAAAGTACTTTCGTCACACCTATTGCATAAGTATACCGTATTTTAATCTATTTATACCAAATCATAAAAGGTTCTGAAAAACATAACATTTTCTTAACCATACATGACATTACTTTACTGGAATCCCAAGAAGTATGCTGAGAAGCTTGGCGAGAGCGAACTTGATTCAAGAACAAGAGTGGCACAAAACAGCATCATTGCGATGTATCAAATACGCTGACAAATTTATAATATTCATTTAACAGCTAAAATATTCCGTTGCACGTTTATCTGCAACTAGAAAAACATTATTTTTAAACAGTTTTACATTTTTTGGGGACTTAAACTTTGCTTCTTTTCCTTTTTTCTGTCATATAAAGCCAAACGATTCTAACAAAACAAATCTGACAATTTCTAAATGGCGATCGCAGCGGGCATGTTCAAAAACAATAACAATCATCACAATAATAGATCTTTATTGAGGTTTTGTGAAAGAAACGGTTTATATGACCTTCTGTCTGAACTGAGCAGCATTGGATAATTTGATCAGTTATTACATGTTCAAATGTGTTGCAAGAAACACATGACACGTTGCAAGTGATACACATTGAATTTTGATTTAATAATAATTTTGCGTGCGACAACTGAGGTTTTAAACTATTGTATCTATAGCTTTTTTCATTTTATCGTAGTCTACGACAAAACAACGTAGGCCTAATGTATCCCGGGACTTAGGAACTCTATCGTTATAATGTGCTCATAACCAAATGTAACTGCATAGAATTTGTATAATATATTTAATATTTCAGTATAAAATATCTTCCTCCATACACCGGTACATCGAGCTATTGAGAATGGAAAAAGCTTCTGTGTCCCACTAACTCGCTGTCATCCAGTACCTTTCACACCAACACCAGTACATCGTGCTTCTGAGTACGGAGAAAGCTTCTAGCATTGTTCCACTGGCTCGCTGTCATCAACAATACAACACAGTACATCGTGCAACTTATAAAGAACACTCTGTCCCTCCTTCAAAAACACAGTACATCGATGGTATAAAAGTACAAATTCTTCGCTGTCTAATCAATATCTGTCACATACACCAGTACATCGTGCTAGTACGGAATAACGCTCGCATCCATACAACATGTAACTGAGTAAGCGTATTAGTAAGAAAAGCAATTTGTCATACCCAACAAAAACAAGTACAAACTTTGTGATGCTCGCTGTCATACATACTAGTACACTTCTGAACAAAGTAATACCAGTACATATCACACCAAACATAAGTAAATAAACAAAATCATGTTAATGCATAGTACGGAGTACACTTGAAGTGGCTCGCTGAGAAACACCAACATCGATCGTGTACAGTAAGAAAGCTACATTGTATATGCGTACAAGGTACGGGACTATCTGATTCTGACAATAGACCAAAAGTACGGAGAATGAAGTCTCTTCGCTTACAAACTTCACACCAACACCAGTACATCGTGCAACTGAGTACGGAGAAAGCTTTTAACTTTGTCTCACTGGCTCGCTGTCATCCAGTACAATGTCCTTCACACCTACACCAGTACATCGTGCAACTGAGTACGGAGAAAGCTTTTAACATTGTTCCACTGGCTCGCTGTCATCCAGTACAATACCCTTCACACCTACACCAGTATATCGTGCAACTGAGTACGGAGAAAGCTTTTAACATTGTTCCACTGGCTCGCTGCCATCGGTACAGTACCTTTCACACCTACACCAGTACATCGTGCTTCTGAGTACGGAGAAAGCTTCTAGCATTGTCTCACTGCTCGCTGCCATCGGTACAGTATCTTGCACACCTACACCAGTACATCGTGCTTCTGAGTACGGAGAAAGCTTCTAGCATTGTTCCACTGCTCGCTGTCATCGGTATAGTACCTTTCACACCTACACCAGTACATCGTGCTTCTGAGTACGGAGAAAGCTTCTAGCATTGTTCCACTGGCTCGCTGTCATCAGTACAATACCCTTCACACCAACACCAGTACATCGTGCAACTGAGTACGGAGAAAGCTTTTAACATTGTTCCACTGGCTCGCTGTCATCAGTACAATACCTTTCACACCAACACCAGTACATCGTGCAACTGAGTACGGAGAAAGCTTTTAACATTGTTCCACTGGCTCGCTGTCATCAGTACAATACCTTTCACACCAACACCAGTACATCGTGCAACTGAGTACGGAGAAAGCTTCTAACATTGTTCCACTGGCTCGCTGTCATCAGTACAATACCCTTCACACCAACACCAGTACATCGTGCAACTGAGTACGGAGAAAGCTTCTAACATTGTTCCACTGGCTCGCTGTCATCAGTACAATACCCTTCACACCAACACCAGTACATCGTGCAACTGAGTACGGAGAACGCTTCTAACATTGTTCCACTGGATCGCTGTCATCAGTACAATACCCTTCACACCAACACCAGTATATCGTGCAACTGAGTACGGAGAACGCTTCTAACATTGTTCCACTGGATCGCTGTCATCCAGTACAATACTCTTCACACCAACACCAGTATATCGTGCAACTGAGTACGGAGAACGCTTCTAACATTGTTCCACTGGATCGCTGTCATCCAGTACAATACCCTTCACACCTACACCAGTACATCGTGCAACTGAGTACGGAGAAAGCTTCTAACATTGTCTCACTGGCTCGCTGTCATCAGTACAATACCCTTCACACCAACACCAGTACATCGTGCAACTGAGTACGGAGAAAGCTTCTAACATTGTCCCACTGGCTCGCTGTCATCAGTACAATACCCTTCACACCTACACCAGTACATCGTGCTTCTGAGTACGGAGAAAGCTTTTAACATTGTCCCCCTGGCTCGCTGTCATCAGTACAATACCCTTCACACCTACACCAGTACATCGTGCAACTGAGTACGGAGAACGCTTCTAACATTGTCCCCCTGGCTCGCTGTCATCAGTACAATACCCTTCACACCAACACCAGTACATCGTGCTTCTGAGTACGGAGAAAGCGTCTGTGTCCCCCCGGCTCGCTGTCATCAGTACAATACCCTTCACACCTACACCAGTACATCGTGCTTCTGAGTACGGAGAAAGCTTTTAACTTTGTCCCACTGGCTCGCTGTCATCCAGTACAATATCTTCCACCCCAACACCACGCTGAATCCGTTGAATACTCCCAATATTCCCAAGGCGTAGGCGACGAACTCTGATGGACTGACCATACTGTATCTAAGAGTCGAGTGAAAACTTTTGGTCTCATAGTACAATTGCATTTCGTAATCGTCAAGGTAGTCTACACTGTACAACCTCCGCGAGTAAGACAGGGACACGCAGTCCCTAGGACAATCGCATGTACATTGAACGTCTTTGTAAATGGAATTAATGATAAATGGATATTTTCTTTCGCAATTGAGTGATCTGTCTTTGCTGCAGATTTCAAAGGAACTGTTGAATATAAGGGTGTCTGGCGAGATGCATCCACATAGAGCCAAAGAACAGTTCACCTGGCATTCCAACACGCAGTTTCTCTCAGTGTAGAAATCAAAAAGTGAAAGATTTTTCTCAAATGAAAATACACAGTCTCGTTTAGAAGAATCGACATCACGCAGGTGTTTTTTTGTATTAAAGAGATGCGGAGTTATGAGAAGTATGGTTCTAAGATTTTCTGGAAGTAAGTTTATGTCCCTGTGAGTGAAAGACGGATAATCCACTGGGCTGTGCAAGACGTATAAGTAAGGTTTAAACTCTACTTTTGGAATTTGAAATTTTATTTCGAAATAACTATCTGAATACAACAATGTTTCACAGTTACGATCTAAGATATTGTCTGGATCGCAGTCAGAGCTTTTCTTGTCTTGTACGTCCTTACTTTCCATTTGACGGGGCACGATACCTAATGAGTTGATAATTGTTCGACAAGAGTAGATCGTGTTGTTAAAGCTTGCCAACAATGTCGTATTTTCTAGAGATCCTACACCTAGGGACATCGTGTGCTCACTTCCAGGAACATCCTTGTTGTACACTTTGACCTTTGTTTCGCTCACCTCTAGTAGTTGTTTTAGGTGATGTAAAAACTGATATTCCTTGTAACTTTCGTTCCAACCAATCACATAATTCGCGAATTCAGAATTATTTATAGATGGCCTATCTGCTTGCCAATTCCAATCGGATACGATTCTGAACATATCAAACTCATCTTCACTACAAACCCATGAAGTCCCGTTCTCTCCAGAAAAGCATCGTCTCCAGAAGACCTGAGGGAGGTAATCTGTCTTCAGAGATAGCGGCTTGCACAGAGTGAAGGCTGGGAATGGTATGTCCTCGACCTTGGAGTTTGTGAGGCTTTCAACTACCAGGGAGTTTTGCCAATTGTAATATTCGTCAGTGATGAATGTGGCACTGATGATGACCATTGTGACATGGATAAAGGTCCAAAACATATTATACAGTTGATGCTTTCGTTTTTCGGTCAGTTTGCGTACGTTGAACCCTTCAATGTTTACTTTGCCTTTGATGGGAGCATTCTTCAACGTAAGACCTTTCTCGACGTTTTCTAGCTTACCTTTCACTATTTCAAAATCTGTTTGTATCCTATTGACTGCCTCCAGTAATCTGGAACTTGTCTCTGCATTTGTGTTTGTGTTAATGTCTACGTCAAGAAGATCCATTCTGAATTTCTTAAAAGTCTTAAATTATTTTCTTGAAAAACTTAATTTATCTTTTCATAACAGCGAAGAATGTTTTGATGGTTGTCCATAAATAGTCTAAAGCACCTTTCACCTTGTACAAAACCACTAAACTGTCCTGCATATTCACGTAATGTGATTGGAACGCATCGCGTGGCTTTAAATAATTAAGTTTTGGATAATATTATTCAGTGAATATTTAAGGCAATTATGGTTGATGAGTTGAAACGTTTCATAATTACAGTGGTGTTACCCTACACACGCACAACACTCTGATAAGTGTTTTCAGTAGTGTAGTTAATTATTCAGAATTTACTCAATTTTACATAAGGATAAACATTATAAATACCCCCGTCGGAGCAGACCTGCGTACTTAGCGAATTTCCAAATCAATAATATGACAATAATAATACAAGTATGTGACAAAATTGATCAATCAATACCTGTTGATAAATTAGAATATTTGCATATTCTCCGTAGCATAACATGGGAAAGAGTATGCAGGTTTGCTGCTTTGAGGAACACTAAAAGTAGGCATTTTTACCGTAAACTATTTTTATTCCGACCAAGGTTTATCATTATCTGGGCATAAATAAAGGAGTTTGCCTACTCTCCATAAGATTAACATGGGAAAGAGTATGCATGTTTGCTGCTGTGAGGAACACATAAACTATGATTTTACAGCATAAGCGTATGGGTCCCAACCACATGAAGCTAAATAGATAGTTTCATCCAAAACTATTGGTTATTAAGAAAAATATTAATTTTTCCTTATACTCCATAAGATTAGCATTTGAGCTACTAAATACAATGTGCTGTTTTTTTCTCGAGGGGAAATGCTCTAATGCACCATCAGGGAGGAGAACGGTGCACTCCCCGGTGTGTGAGACTTGCACCCAACTAAAACCCCCCGCCTCAGGCTGTTGACCACTTCGGAATAACCTATTAAGGCATGAACCTCAAAGTGGAGCCTCGTATTTAAAGCTCAATGAACAAAAACTCCAATTTAGCCTTCTGAGGGAAGATCCAGGATGTTACGGATCTTCAAGTTTCTTTCTCGAATGTGCTGTGTTTAGATTTTATATATCTTGGTAACCGGTAACAAACTTTACAATAAAATTCACTCATTCAAATATATTTCATGGTCAATTAGTGAGTAACACAACAAAATAAACCGTGTTACAACGGCTTCAGGTGATTTAATTTTGTTTGTACTGAATCGGAGCGCATTCGAAACGATGCGCTTCGAAAGTCGAGCGCATCCAGAGTTAGAATCATGTTCATTGTAGTGACACATTTCTGTACTGGCGACAATCTTATCTAAAAAAGTCATAATTTATACTTAAACAATAACCTAGCCGTAAAATCCAAGTTTTGCAGACTGATATGGAATATTAAACGCTAAAACCGAAATTCAATTTCGCCGCTCCGCTCCATAAACGCAGGCCATTGTTAACGTCGCGCGTGGGCCGCAGCACGCTCCGCCGACCCTCCAATCACAGGGGATCAATAACGACATTATGGCCTATTATGTACCTAGCCTCGTTGGCTGTTAACTTATTTATTGCTCATTGGCTAAGGATCTCGTTCGTTCCGTCCTGGCTGTCGTCACGCTCGTCGGAGCGCATCTTATAACACTGGTAGCTGGGTCTGGGCACCACCAGGAGATGGGTCTGGGTAGCACCACCAGCAGATGGGTCTGGGTAGCACCAGCACATGGGTCTGGGCACCACCAGGAGATGGGTCTGGGCACCACCAGGAGATGGGTCTGGTCACCACCAGCAAATGGGTCTGGGTAGCACCACCAGCAGATGGGTCTGGGTAGCACCAGGAGATGGGTCTGGGTATCACCAGCACATGGGTCTGGGCACCACCAGCAGATGAGTCTGGACACCACCAGCAGATGGGTCTGGGCACCACCAGCAGATGGGTCTGGGCACCACCAGCAGATGGGTCTGGGCACCACCAGCACATGGGTCTGGGCACCACCAGCAGATGGGTCTGGGCACCACCAGGAGATGGGTCTGGGCACCACCAGCAGATGGGTCTGGGCACCACCAGCACATGGGTCTGGGCACCACCAGCAGATGAGTCTGGACACCACCATCAGATGGGTCTGGGTAGCACCAGGAGATGGGTCTGGGTAGCACCACCAGGGGATGGGTCTGGGCACCACCAGAACATGGGTCTGGGTGCACCAGCAGATGGGTCTGGATACCACCAGCAGATGGGTCTGGGCACCACCAGCAGATGGGTCTGGGTAGCACCAGGAGATGGGTCTGGGCATCACCAGGAGATCGATCTGGGTAGCGCCAGATGGGTCTTGGCGCCACCGTTGGCTGGGTCTAGGAACTTCCAGTGTTTAGATCTTGGCACCACCGTCGGCTGGTTCTGTTTCTGTCATTCAGCATGCGATGATAAAAAAGTGAATTATAGTTCCCTGATACTACACTAATTTAATGCCTCAACTCAGTGCTTAACACATTTGAAATATATATTCCAAAAGCGTGTTGTATTTCATCATTTATGGTATCAGACGGAGGCACACACTCATATACTTCTTAATGTTAAGGAAATTTCATTTTTCTCAGGAACCATACATGATAAAGCTTTGATGATTCTTTTGTCTGAAAGATGTGTTTTTGAGCATACTTTAACACAGGGACTTTGAAACATTATTAATCTAATCATGTTTTTTATTATAAAAAATACCTTTTGGAGGTTATAAATCCCTGTGTTAAAATATGGGGAAAGAAGTGTTTTTCGAAATTAAAAAAAAATTAGGTCTCTATCTCTTACGGTTCTCTAGAAATAGAAAACACAAAAATAATTTTTTTAGAAAAAGCAGAAATTTAATAAAGAGTTAGCACAAAAAGGAGATTGAAACCTGTGCAAGCACTTTGTAATAATTAAAAAAATACTTTTAAGCCCTTAAATACATAAAGATTTGATATTTAATGAAAGAAAATCGATCAAAGTATATGATTCCGTAAAAAAAATTTTTGATAAAAAATAAAATTTTTCTGTTAGTGCCCCCCTGAAGTATAACCAGTCTAAGCGGAAAACAAAAGCTCTTTCCTGCCTGTGGGATCACATATCAAATCCTGTAACGCCATGAAACTTCTTTTGTTGAACGGGATGGCAAATGTCCGAAACAATAACGGCATCGCTCAATTGACTAACGTCGTAGCCGAGTTGTAGCGTGTCGGCCTCAAGAACTATAGGCCGCGAGTTCCATCTCCACCAGGGGCGATACTTTTTGTTCAGTGCTATATTAATTATGGTGTATTAAATCGGTTTTATTTCAACCACATAAATGTTTTCATTGAGTAATAAATGTGTTTAAATTTTTATAATTCATGTCTTATTCTATACGAGCAAAGCTCGGTCACCAGGTACTAATAATTTATGTAACGCAAGAAACTAGCCCGTCCTTTGTAGTCTACGGATTGTGTGCCATAGTGTTACACGCTTACATAGTCTATTGTTATATACGGGTTGAAATATACACTTATTATTATGACTACATATTTAAGTGATATCAATAAATAAATAATAAAATCTTAGCCTAATTTATTAAGTATTAAATTTTAAATTATAAAATGCGTATGCTTGGTAAAATTTGGTGTACATTAGGATAATTTTAATGTAGTATAGTTTTAAAGTAAGCTTAAATTCAATTATCAACGTAAGCAAACTAATTTTAAAATTAAGTTAAATATCAAACGAACACTTACTCCGAAAGATATACCTAAACGTTTTACCTAAAGAATATTGTACCTAAATAGATAAATTAAGTAGGTAAATAATTGGGTGACTTTGTTTACAAAAAAAAGACGAGCGAGTATTGAATGAATGAAAACGTCTTTATTAGGCCAACGTTATTCAAAGTACATACTTTGTTTTCCAATACAACTATTATCAGAAATTATTAAAGAAAAAACCATACTTATGAAACTCTACTTATTCATACTTATGAAAGAACTTAAATAAACAAAAATTTAAATTTAAAGTTTCTAATTTTTCAAAAAAATATGTTTTTTGCATTTTCATTTTTTTATGAAATAAAAACCATGACAGATAAGACATTTCTGGTTCATCATTTAATTACAGTAGGTGTCATGGCCTGCAAAAGCTTCAGAACAATCCATCGATTATTGGCTGAGTAAAGTGTACCCAAAGGGTAAAATCAAAACTTTTCAGGAACCCGAGATATACTGAAAAACTGCTTATAAATAAAAGTGCAGCATTTTGTTATAATAATATTTTTTTTCATGGATATGTCTTAACTCTTGGTGGGGGAGGGGGTGTTAGCAATTTGTTAGATGAAAATTTAACATAGGTTCCCCTAGAAACTACCAGAGCTATTGTATTGAATTTTTATTATATAAGATTAAAAACAGCTGTTTAGTAGATCTGAAAACATTCCTTTAGAGATATCTATGACCTAACCTATTTATTTACAGCACACAACAAATAAGTGTTTGGTATCAAAATAATAAGGATTAAACAAAGAACATTTTAGTGAATAAAAAAATATTTCATGAAAAATAATTTTTTTACGTCCATGTCCCCTTAAAAGCCCATAACTTTTGAACCATCATTTTTACAGACTTACGGGTGGTGTTACATTTTTTAATACTCGATGGAATATAAACTACTAAATTTTAATCAAAATCACTAGGGCCTTGTTTGAGAAATTTGTATGTTTCATTTTTAAGAGTTTTGGGGTTAACTATCCTTAAAAATCAAAAATTCAAAAAAATATAAAAACGCCAGGAGATACGTTAAGTATATACAAACATACTAAATTTAATCTAAATTGGATCTATGGGGTAGGTTGTGGCTCTGTAAACATCTAGACACACTCGGACAGACAAAAATCACGTCGAAATCCTTTGTTTTGGATCCAGAGGACCCAAAAAACAAAAAAAACAAAAAACAAAATAAAAAATATAAAAACATAATTTTGTTTTTTTTTTTTGTTTGGCTGGTAAATTGTGAGTAAAGTTTTGATTTTTGTGTTGCTTGATTTGCTTCATTTTGTTTTGTTTTTTTTTTTTTTTTTATTATTTGGGCTGTTGGGTCCGTATGTTTTTAGTTGTATTTTTATTTTTTTTGTTGGACTATTTTATTAGTATTTTTGATTTTTTAATAATAATTCTTTGTTATGCTTTTGGTATTTATTGAACATTTTTGATTTTTTTGTTTTTTTTTGTTTGTGTCCCTTAGATAACGTTATTTTTAATTTGTATTACATTTTTATTTTTTGTTTATCACTACTTGTTTGAGATTTGTATGTTTTGTTTTTGTTTTATTCTGTGTTTTATTTCTCTGTATAGGAAGTTTGTATTTCTATATCTTGTCTTGTCTATGTTGATGGATCCGCCCATAGGCTCTCCCAAATTGAAAAAATTGACGAAAACAATACTTTCTCAATATACTATCGTATAGGTGGGATAAAGTAAAAGGAACCAAAAATATCATAATTATAAGCAATGTAAAACCTATTTTTGTATAGAAATGAATTTATCGTTTTAAGTTTTGTTAAAAAACTGTCCAAACCTTGATCTCGTCACTATCTATCTACATTCGTATTGTTATTCTTGTTTGCAAATTTCGAGAAAGAAATTAATTGTTGTAGGGCTAACTAGAAAGTCTAATAATGACACCGAATTGTCAACGGTTCTGCCGTCAAAAGTATGCTACTAGACAGCAATAATTAAGTCATCTGTGATAAGAGCTCATATATTTGTTTATGGGACAGATAATCATTATTAGTTTGTACCAGACAAAATAAAGAAACATCTTTAGAGTTTGGTATTCATGCAAGGAATAGACCAGCAAAATTATACCAGCGAACGATTAAATTGATGTTGATGATGGAATTTACAAAAAACAGTAAAAAAATACTTCTTCTTTTGAAAATAGTATCCCTTTAACGTTAGGAAGATGATTGGCCCTAAGAGTGATCCTTGGGGAATACCTTAATATTGCGGAATCACAGGATGTCTCCATACAACAGTTAACTCACAACTTAGCCTAATCTATCGTGTTAGTTTTATGTCCTATTAACTCTAAATCGGCGAGCAATCAAATTACGGGTGAATTGAACCAAAATGTGAAATTAAGATGGATTGATCATGTTGACCATGTTGTGTCCAGGCTGTCAGTTGTATGTTGTCTTGTGAGGAGACTCCAAAGGTTGTTGACAGGAACGTTCTGCTTAAAGTTTACTTCGGATGCTTCCATAGTGTTTTGAGTTATGGGATTGTGTTGTGTTGGGGGGGAGGATCTACTGAGGCAAATCGAGTCTTCATATTACAAAAAAGAATAATTAGAATCATCAGTAATGCAGGATACTTGGATCATTGTAAACCCATTTTTTAAAACCTCCAGATTTTAACCTTAAATTCAGTATACTCAAATCTGCACTACTTGTTTTAAAATTCCCACACTACTTCAAAAGAGATTTAGAAGTACATAACTATAATAGAAGACAAAAACGAGGTACATATCAATAGAGTTAAACGGACTCAAAAGGGACCCCAATACACAGCAAGTAAATATTCAATAACTTCCCGGCTGAAATCAGGAACTGTAACATCCAAAGCAAGCTAACAAATTTTTAAATAATATTTGCAACAGGGACAATATTACTCAATGGAAGAATTTTTGGAAGACGATGGGAAGCAAAAATGAAGTTTATGTTGATCCATACCAAATTGGCGACCAAGGCTGCAGAACTTCTAGTGGGATCTACACAAATATACAAGTAAGTAAGTTAATGCAATTCATGAGAAAATAGGGATGCACTCAGATTGATACAAAACTAATTGAATCTCTTCTATTTAACTCCTGGCAGTAACAAAACGCAAGAATAGAGGTTAATCGAGCCAGTTTGCAAGACAAGAAGCCAGAAGGGCCTTGTTAGCATAATCGTTCATCGGGTGAAGCGATCAAATGACCCGGACAGGTATTAATGGGCTGGTGAGCGGCCGCTGCGAACGGCCCGGGACAGAATTAATTAGCCCGAAAATATTCACCAGCACCGGGCGATTTAGAGGATTGTGAACCGGCGTAATGGGGTGGGGAGGTTCCGCCATGATGCGGACGACTGGTTAGCGGCTATTGGCTGCGACGAGGCGTGCCGCGATTGGCACGGGCGCCATGTTGGGGGCGTGGTCACGGCCACGGCTGGCTTGATATCTTCAGTCAATTAGCCGCTGCACGCCTGGCCTCACCTCGTAGCCGCAGCTTCCGTTTCCTCACCTGCAGTTTGTGTCGGATACCTCAGCAGTCCATGGATGCCGCCGGTGAGTCGTGTTCCGTTTCAGTTAGTTTAGTGTGAAATTGAATTTACGGAATGGTGCTGCCGTGAAATTGTTTACGACGGACGCTCTCCGCTGTTTCGGTCGGTTGTGAGAAAGGTGGATACTGACTAGCTATGTTGGAGTACTTTTAAAAGTTAAAGGAACTCTGGATATTTAGGGAAAAGGTTATTTCGTAAATATTTTTTGTAGATCGATTGAAGTACCATACAAATTTTAGTACAGTATTACCTGTCGTTCATCCATAATTCTAAACTTTTTGTCATGATATATTATAATTTTAAAATAATTTAATTTAATCAATTATTCCCCATGTTGGAGTATCGCAGGGTGTTGTATTAGGTCCACTTATTTTTCTTATTTCTTGATGGATTTAACTTTTTTCTCTGATGAGTCTATTTACTGTTATGGAAGAAGATGTACCATATTAAGAAGTAGCATTGTTGATCTCACTAAGTGGATGGTTTTGAACTGTCTAGGAACTACAGTAAGCTGGGAATTTTTATAAATTTAAATTACATTATTTAATGAGTTGATTATCAAAAATCATTAGATTATTTTTGGCAAAACATTTAGGTCAATGTGCAAAAAATCAAACAACGAATTTGTTTACACCATCATGTAACAAACCAATTTGTTTTTGTATAATGTTTGTTTTATAAAATAATGATGTAGATTATTTTTAACATTGTAGGCCAGTTCTGTAACTATATTCGTCTGTGTAAATGTGTTCAATGCTGTACGATATTAATTACAGTAAATGAATTTTCTTTAATCGATTGTCTGACTTGCAAAGGAATTATTATGAATATATTGATTTGGGGTGATTTCATAATGTTAACGTGATTTAAAGATTTTAGTTTATTAAGTCTTCAAGATTAAGATTAAGATTTCTTCAAATCCTGTGGGGTGAATTAAAGTCAAGGAGTCCTCGTATCTGTATGAGTCATAGACAAGGGCATTTAGTGACAAGGACACTACGGAAGTTGCTAGAACGTCCAGAGTTTATAAGTTTAATAATATTGATGAGTTCTCCAAATAGGCCTAATAAAATAGTATTGTAAGTATATTTTATATAAATACAATTAATTTGAAATATTTCGAAGAATTGAAGTGCAGTATTAAATTGAATGGACGAATCAAAAAATTTCAGTTCATAAATATGCAATCAATTTAATAGTCTAGGTCTAAAATTAACTAAAAAATCTTAATTTATAAATGTAAATAAATGTCATATGATAATTATTTAAATTTCACAGTATTCAAATTGGTGGAGTGTGTTAGCATGTATTATTTCTTCCTTGTATAATTTTTTCATATATTGGATTGTTTGTTTCAATTTGTGAAGTGTTTAATATATTATTTTTGTCAATTTGATAGTGAGTATAAATTTGGAATTCTTCTTTTGTGTCCAATTTTCTTCCTTTTTGTTCGAAATTCAATATAGTCATATTATGTGTCATACTAGTGTAATTGTGGTTTGTGGAAAGAATATGTTCGGCGAACGCTGATTTTTTGTGTTGTTTTGTTGTTTGATTTTAGCGCTTGTATATGTTCTTTGAATCTTGTTTGAAAATTTCTACCGGTTTGTCCAATATAATATTTGTCACAGTCATCACATTTAATTTTATATACTCCTGATCTTGTGTATTTATTACTTTGGTTGTTGTTTCGTGATTTCTTCTGTATTATTTCATATGCATTGTGTCTTGTTCTGTAACTTATATTGAATTTTTGTTTTGTAAAAGTTTTCTGTATGGCTTTGTTTAGTTTTAAATTGTATGGCACGCAAATAAACTCTTTTTCTTCGATTTTCTCTTTTATCTTCGATTCTCCTCTCTTTTTCTCCCATCTTTTTATCATTTTATCTATCATATTCTTTTTGTATCCATTTTCTTGTGCAATTTGTTTTATTATGTTCATCTCTTTATTGAAATTGTTCTTGGTCATTGGTATAATCATAAGTCTGTTAATCATCGTGTTGAATGTTGAAATCTTATGTTTTATATTCAATATTAATCAATTTAAATAGCCTAGGCATTTATAAAAATAATATAAAAGACTTTATGTATATATGTATATTTTTTAAAAATGTACCTATATAAAAACATCAAAATAAATAATAAATATAGAAAACACTTTTGATTTATTCATACAATTTTTTAAGGAAACAAATAAAAAATATTTAAAAACTGAGTAAGTAATATTAATTTGAAAAACTTTCACTCTTGTTCAATATAAATATAACATCTAGATTTCAATAGATAATTAAGAAATAATTTCGATTATTTATAAATTAATAAAATTAGTCATAATACATGCATACTGATTTAAAAACGGTAATGATATGCATTAACAAGTTCCTAGAAATATTTTAAATTGCAAATTATACTGAAATAATATAAACAGCTAATTTTAAATTTTATCATCAATGTGTTTAAAACCTTAAGGACGTTTTATAAAAAAATTTGCAAATGTTGAAAACACTTTGTCTAAATAACCTACATCAATAAAAATGTATAAACCTAAAAAAACTATTTTCAAAAGTATACACTGGGAACTGTATTTCAATATGTTTTGTAAATTTAATTTCTAAAGAATACATAAACATTAATACACATTTATATGGTAGCTTTATGGCCTAATTAAGCTATATTTTAAACTGACTAACCATCAAAATGAATTTTATATAAATATATCAAATTTGAAGTTTCTAAATAGGAAATAATACAAAGACTTGTTAGGTAAAAATAATGAATAAAGATTTTTTGCAATATATTTTAAATTAAAAAAAAACAATATTCTAATAACATAAATTAATATTCAAATTGTTTAAATTAGTTTCTTCTCAACATACAGCTAGAATTTTAAAAACAATTTTGTAATATATAAAGACTGAAAACACCCATACGACTTTAATAATGTAATTTAAAAAATAATGTAGCATATCATTTTTATTCCATATTATATCTCAAATATTTAAATTAATTATTATCAAAGATATCTATACAGGATAGCCATACAATTATAGAAAATATAAATCAAGATTTCATACACCCAAGACGAATTTTAATTTGAAAATTTACTTTGGTTCTATAACCTACATTTATCTTTTTAGTAAAATAAAAAATTTCCTTTTCACCAAAAAGGTTCGAATTTATGTACATGTAAATTTATATTTTTTAAACTCTTTTAAACAAATAATAATTCAATATCATCAGTTTAGTTAATGTACTATCAAAATTGCTAACGTATTAATGAATTGCTAAAACAAAATAATTGGTTTATTTCCAGAAAGTTATATTTGACTATGAGTTAACAATGGAGTCAAAAATGATTCAAAGAATCGTCATATGATTAAGGTGGTTAAAGCAAAAAAATCTTAAAAAACATAATATTAACTTATTGTTGGTTGTATTCTAAACATGTTTTAGAAAAATTTTTCAAAATTTTAGTGAAAAATTATTGAGCTAAGCCCTACAGGGTAAATAATTCGTAAATTTGATGTTTTCATACAAGAAGTGTGGGAAAATTGCTTTTGAGCTGAAATTTTGGGAACGTGAATGAATAACAGATTTTTTCACGTATGTGAAATTATGAAATAAGGAAACAAATTATACTACAGAAATGATTTTCAAAGCCACATTTTTGATCTGATAATCTTATAAAATATGTAATTTTGGAGGTCTAAAAGATTTAAAATGTACAAAAAAATATGTTACTCAGGAAGCTTGCATTAAACAATAGCAAAATATGGGTAACAAACTGTAAATAATAATGGAACAAAGTATTAACCAGACATTCTTGATTGAGAAGATTTTGGTGTATAGGTATCTCAGTGTAAACATATTTATTAAATTTCAATGCTTTACATTTGAAAAACGTACCTTTTTCATTTGCGCAAGAATTATTGAAAATAGTCTCTTTAATATCCTTATTTAATGGGTTACCATGGTTTACATGCACCAAAATGTTCCTTGTAATCTTAGCTTTGGAAATTTAGCTTTTGCAATTGGTTGATTAATAAAAAAGCATTCTCACAAAATATAAATTAAAAATGCTGTAAAATTTTAAAAACGCACGTAATTGTAGTTTTTTAACATCACTTTTCTCATATTAAATATTTTGGTTAGCCAACCATTAAAAAACATTTATTACATCAAAAACCCAAAATTAAAACATAAGTTGAAGTTGACGCCTCCAACCACTTTTATGGGAGAGCGGGATAACACTGTACAATTCCTAAACATTCCTCTTTTAAAGTCCTAAGTTTTATTTGGAAACTGTCACAGCCAAGAACATTTTCTTATTTCGAAGACAATTTAATTTTCCAACAATTCTTTGCGTTATATTTGGATATTTGACTCACTTTAATTAAAAATATCATGGGAGGGGGCTTCATATATATAGTCTTGGGAATAATATCTAAAATAGTTTGTACCACGTAGATTAGATTATTGAAATGGCGATCGTACAATGTAGATATTTTAAGCCAAATATGAATGAGAAACGAGTTTAGGATGATTTTGGCTCATGATTAATTGATTCATGCTCCTAAGACAGAACTCTTAATTAATAGACCAACAGTAAATGCCATATCAAAGGGACCTACTGACAGTTTAACGTGGACTCCGAACCACTGCCTCTGAATTACGAACTGATATAATTTTCAGAATGGTTTTTGCGGGGTAGTATTCAATAGTGCGGACGTTAATCCACACAAGAGAACACTACACCCACCGACCATCTCTCACAACTATCCACAATTCGTGACCTCCAAGTAGCTGGATTACAGGACGTCGCCACCGTCCCAGCCCCAGTAGTAGAAAGCATACTTTTTTCTATTTTATTCTTATATAAATAAATAAATTTTTAAATACTCTTTTTAACCATTAATTGTAAAACTATGAAATTATTACGTATAATCAAATCACTGTCTCAGAAAAAAATTAAAGTTTAATTGAAAGACATCTTAACCCTAGAGTGTTTTACAATATAAATGAATATTTTACTATTAACTGGCACCTGTACATATAAGTTAGTATATTTGTGTTTGTAAATACCCATAGCATAGGTTAGGACAATGTCAATGCTATCTAATGTTTTATGACAAATATAGTTCTTATTGTTATTCTTATTCTTTGTTTGTCCGTCTGTTTGTGTAAAAACCCGAGACCACAATGATTGTCCGGTTTTTATGGAATTTGGTACACGGGTGCACTTTAGCCAAACTTCAGATATTTTTTATTTTAATTTTTAGGGGTAGTTTACTCCTAAAAACCCTTAAACAATGTAGAAAATACAAAATACAATAGTTTATGGTGTGCTAAAGTTCCCAAACAATATTACACTACCTTTACGTCTGTAAAACTAATTATTCAAAAGCTATTTATTTAAGAGTCTGCATCAGTGGTAGCCATCTTGGATTTTAGTCCCGTAAGAGCAATGTTAAATTCTGGTGCCTATATTTCCTTGACCTATTCTCATAAATTAACGGAAGAGGTGTCAAATTAAAGGTATTACAGTCCTCCAGGGCACCACCTCACAGAACTTCATATTTTCGCTCTCAATAAAAAAAATGATTTATTTTGTAAAATATTCCAGTTTTTTCCTGTATTTTTGTTTTTAAATCAAGTTAAATTTTTGAACCCTTGAGCCACATCTCATCAATGTACTTCCAAAGTTTTACATTGATACTTTGATAATTAACGCCACTACAGACGCCAAAGTGAAGGTATGTTCCGCCAGAATTTAACATTGCTCTTACGGGACTAAAATTCAAGATGGCTACCACTGATGGAGATTCATTAAGACTTTTAATGAAAAATCAGTTAATTTTCAAATTTTTGGCAAAACAATAATCGATTGTATGAAAATAATTTGATTATCACAGTTAAAACCAGCATAAACAATAAAACAAATTAGTATTTACAATCATTAGTCTACGACTCATGGTTCCAGAGGAATTTAATTTATTTAATTATCTGCGGTAAGCGCAGTACGTTGTCTAAGAGACCTCAATGTTATTCTTATAGTGTTAAAAAATCATTTCTTCCTTATTTCCCCACCGTTATGCATGAAAATTGGCATTCCCGGTAAGGTAACATTATCCAAAAGGTATTTGTTACAACCTTCGGGGGTATTTAATTGTCGGTAAAAAAGGGTGTCAGTGAGACATTTGATAACTGTTTTAGAAACGTTAAATATATTACATGTCATTTTAATATGAATATAATAATGGTAAGTCTATAGTTTAGTAAATGTATGTATTGTAGTTTACTTTTATTAGGAAAATAGGTGTTAATTCATTGATAGCATTTATTTGTGACTAACTACGTTATAGTCGCTTCCACTGCACATATCCACGAGTTCTCGGAACTAAACCTTAGAGTTCAGTCTGACAACTTTGTGTGGAAGGGCAACCCAAAACAACATAAGATAACATTTTTTAATGCACCGGTTTAAAAAAATATTTTTCTTTTTACCTATCGGAGTCAGCTGAAAAAATTGAACAGAAAGCTTTTCGTTCATCTAAACATAACCAAACTAATACGTTACTAACCAAATGAAGTCACTGTTTTAAATTTTGATCTGAAAAATTGTCAACCCCCCCAGAGCTAAGACATATTCAAGTCAACACGCAATTTAGTATTTTCAATTATGAATATTTGTGTTGCGGTTACTGAGATATTCAAAATGGTAAAAATAGTTTTTAAAATTCAATTATTCTCTTACTTATTAAAATATTCTTCCAAAATTTAGTATGCGGGTCTTTACAGTTAATTTTAATAATACATCGAAAAAACAAATTTAATGTTTACTATGGCAGCAAACCTACGTACTATTTTTTTTTGGCAGGTGGTAACTCTTTATGAGTACCCCCGCTCCTGCGAGGGTTATGTGGAGACTCCACCGTTAAGCGGTGTTTACCCAAACTAAACCCACCTTCCCCCATCCGTCCAGACGTGTATGCGCAACTTACATACGGGCGAAAGTACTTTATTTGAGCGAACCACAGCATTAGCGTTTACCGCTGTAGCTGCTGGATTACCTCTTGGAATGACTAAAACAATCAAATCGGAACAGGGCCGGAGCAAGTGAAATATCAGATGTTAATCAAAATATAATAAACACAAACTTAAATTAAGAAGATTCAACACATTGCTGTGACAGGCTTTGGCTGGGCAGGTCATGCTGTTCCTACGGCGGATCATCCAGGAACCTTCGTACTATTCAAACGAAGACTGGGACGGTGGCGACGTCTTGTAATCCAGCTACTTGGAGGTCATGAATAATTGTGGATAGTTGTGAGCGATGGTCGGTGGGTGTAGTGTTCTCTTGTGTGGATTAACGTCCGCACTATTGAATACTACGTTAATCCGCAAAGACCATCCTCATAAATAGACTAATTCGTAACTCAGGAACGAAATTTGTGGTTAGGATCCCACGTTAACCTGTAGGTCCCTTAGTTGCCATCGGCTGTTGGGCTATTAATTAACAGTCCTGTCTTAAGAGTCTGCATCAGTGGTAGCCATCTTGAATTTTAGTCCCGTAAGAGCAATGTTAAATTCTGGCGGAACATACCTTCACTTTGGCGTCTGTAGTGGCGTTAATTATCAAAGTATCAATGTAAAACTTTGGAAGTACATTGATGAGATGTGGCTCAAGGGCATGACCTTTTAATATGTTCAAAAATTTAACTTGATATAAAAACAAAAATCCAGGAACATTTTACAAAATAAATCATTATTATTTTTTTATTGATAGCGAAAATAAGAAGTTCTGTAAGGTGGTGCCCTGGAGGACTGTAATACCTTTAATTTGACACCTCTTCCGTTAATTTATGAGAATAGGTCAAGGAGATATAGACGCCAGAATTTAACATTGCACTTACAGGACTAAAATCAAGATGGCTACCACTGATGCAGACTCTTAAGAACATGTCAGTCTTAGTCAGTAAGAAGACTACAAACAAGATCGCGTCACAATCATCTTACACTCATTTCTCATCCATACTTGGCTTAAAATTCCTACCTGGATAGGTCACCATTTCAGTTTAACGTTAAAGTTATAAACCTCAAGTGATGCTTTGAGTTCCCGACATCTCGTGGGGAAGGGTTGACCCAAGACAACATAGCCGATAAATTTAATGGCGGAGGGCGACGTCGGCGGAGGAAGAGGGAAGGTACAAAAGACGCCGGCAACTAATTTGACGACAGAGCATTCATCTCATGGATATAATTAGCTGCAAAAGCGAACACATGTGATGGCTCACAAAAACAAACTCTTTTAACTCTGATATTTTGTCGCTCGCTTCGCTGAGGTTACACGTAGGAGTCTCGCGTTCAGGTGACGTGTCTGTCATTGTTGGAAGTGTTTTTGTAACGAAGTGAGCTTTCGTAGATTTCTACGAATGATGAATTTGTTGAAATTGACTCTCAACAATGCAGTGTCATATCTATCCAAGTTTATCTATTTACTAGCATAGTTGAAATGTATTATGACTTTGATATTTACTTTAACTCTAAATACACAAATGAATAAAAAGGAAAGATAAATTCTCAGCTCGTTTAAATAGTCATCAATATTAAGTTGAAAAATTAGGTAAACTTATATAATATTTTTAGGGCTTATGAAAATGTGGTTTAAATTAAGATACCATTTTAATATACTGTAATTTTAAACCTACCTAACGCCGATCTGTTGTTAGGTAGGTTAATTTATTAATAATCTCCAAATTCACTGACTGATCGTATTCAAAATCTACAAGGCTTTGGAGCTTTAAATTTGGTACACAGATTCTATTTAAGGTCTAGATGCGTACTAAGAAAGGATTCTTTGAAACTCCCAAAGGGCTTTGCCCTAAAGAGGGTCAAAGTCCCCATGTTAACCTTATCGGGAGTAAATTTGATAACACATTTTCTACAATCAAAATATTATATTTCTAAAGCTACAGCCGTCCATCGTCAATTTAAAACTATCAAGAAAATAAATACTATACAAAATTAACAGTTTTACTTGCCACGTTGATACTTCACAGTTTTGAGGGTTTATATACATTTTTTTTTATTTCGTGTCTAATTAAATGCCATATTATTGCATATTGATTGATCTATATTATTAATATCTATCAAAGTCGTGTTAGTTACAGAGTTCATAACTTGAGAACGGCTAATAGCTATACCGCGGCCCAGAATATTTAAATCTTTCACAACGAAGCCGTAACTTCGGAACATGGCCAACATAACTCATATTTACTGAAGGGTGTTACGAAATTCGCTGGGTCAGCTAGTTTTTATGTGTAAGAATATGAACAGCTGTTTAGATGAACTAAAAACATTCACTTTATCCATGATCTAACCTATTTCCCACAGGGAAGTAAATACAAATATTTATTTTCCAACTAAACTACTCTGGGACGGTGACGACGTCCTATAATCCACGAATTGTGGATAGTTGAACGTCCGCACAGTTAAATACCATCCTCATAATTAGACCAATTCGTAATTCAGAGGCCGTGGTTCGGATTCCACGTTAAACTGTAGGTCCCTTAGTTGCCATCGGATGTTGGGCTATTAATTAACAGTCCTGTCTAAGGAACATGTCAGCATTAGTCTGTAACAAGACTACAAGATCGCGCCACAATCATCCTACACTCGTTTTCCATTCATACTTGGCTTAAAATACTTACCCTGTAGTATGGTCGCCATTTCAATAACCTTATCTAATCTAGTATAAATGTAACATTGTGTTCCTGAGACATCTGACGTGTTGTCGAGTGTGGCCGTCTCTCCAGGTCAGCCGCAAGATTAGCCGACAGACGGTAGTCGGTGACCAGTAGCGGCGTCACTGCTACTGGACCAATATTTGCCCGCTGCTGCCCCATTAGGCCTAACAAACACACGACACTGTTGTTCTACATTAAAGCCGTTAATGCGGAGAGGCTGGTGAGTGCTGACTCTTCTAGGGTCCTTGGTCTCGGCGGGTGTCTAAGAGGACCTACGTAAGCTTAACAAACCTGTATCTATAAAAGAGGATGATGGCATATTTGTTTGTCTATTTGTATATTTGAAGTTTATGCGCTCGGTTAATGTTGGAGGACGATATGCCATGAAAGCTTACCAAATCTGTGGACCTATGTGAGCTTACCAAATCTGTATCTATAAAAGAGGATGATGGTATATTTGTTTGTTTTTTTGTATATTTGAAGTTTATGCGCTCGGACACCGTTGGAGGACGATATGCCATGAAAAGTGATATACATAGGTAAAATATCATGGAGAAGGTTTATGGATCATAGATTTTTTGTGGCTCATTTGGGTTTCTCCCTAGAAAAGGATCCCATACTATGGAACCAGAACATTGTTTAAAGTATAACTATTTTTCATCTTCTATTTCGTTTTCACTGGTACCAAAAGGACTTTTAGCTCTAGCGCCCAAACGGCAGATCCTTGGGTAAAAGTAATAGAGAATTTTTCCTTCTAACTTTTAAGATCTACTACATCAGACCTTAAGCGAGACACTAGGACGTAGTACATTAAAACTTAACCGTCACTTCTACACTAAGAAAGCCAAATTAATTAATTACCACGTTACGGACTGCCAACAACTACGGGGGTTTGGGGGAGCCCCCAGCGAGCGGAGCTAGTCTATCATGAGAGAAGCAAAAGATTGGAGTAAAAGTTAGTGAACATAAATAAAAATATATTAAAGACAAAGTAACTCAAATTGGAGGAATGAATTTTTGAAAGTCAACAAATATTATTTAGAATGTAGCCTACAGTACTTATTTTGTTTCTACTTCGTGCTTTAAAGAATTATACTCAAATTGGTCTGGTAACGGTTTACTGTAGAAATAAGCCTTTTCATGTTCAGCAAAAAGTCTGAGCACGAACAAAGTCAGATAACATCATAAACGGTGTCAGCCTTCAGTTTTTTACCAACAAGAAAAAATGTTTGGCACTCAAAAATGCCAAAGAGTAGAATGTCCTAAAGTTTATCAAGAGATTTATTTGAAAAAAAGAATTGTCCTAGCGTTTTTCATCATCACAAGGGAAAGTTAGAACATACTGTCACCACCTTTCAGCGTCCTGTAATCCAGCTACTTGGAGGTCACGAATTGTGGATAGTTGGGAGCGATGGTCGGTGGGTGTAGTGTTCTCTTGTGTGGATTAATGTCCGCACTATTGACTATCCTTATAATTAGACCAATTCGTAATTCAGAGATGTGGTTCGGATTCCACGTTAAACTGTAGGTCCCTTAGATATGCCATTGACTGTTCTGTCTAAGGAACATGTCAGCCTTAGTCAGTAACAATACTACAAGATCGCGCCACAATCATCTTACACTCATTTCTCATCCATACTTGGCTTAAAATACCTACCTGGGTACCAGATCCAGACAACCAGAACCTCCTTCACACCGGTTCCTGGTACTTCAATCTCCCCGGTAATTTCTATATTTGTTTTGGTATTTCAAAAATAGGAAAAGGGGTTTGTTCACCCATCGTCTATGTCCATCCCCCACGCTAACCTTTCTCAGTGAATCGGACCTGCTCACAAGCCCTGGTTAAGAACGTTATTTATTGCTGTACCTCACTTCCAGCTAATTACAAAGGAGCTCAGTGGCCAATATTATGCATGACACCTGACATTAGTGCTGGCAGTTGGGACACAATGGATAATTTCACGGTAGTAACCAGTTATGTTCGCTAGTGTTCCAGCTCCAGGCAGTCACGGTTATATATACTAGTTACTGGTTGTTTGCGGTCACAGGTATGTCACTGATTGCTCTATCAAACCCACTTCAATATAGAACTGAAGTTTTTTCAATCTACAAACAGTATTATAGTTCCGTTTACGTCATCATGGGGATTAAAAACTACTATTTGTTTAGGGATGTTTGCTAAAAAATAATTTTACTAGTTTACAACTTAATGTAGCTGTCAGATAATGCCTTTCAAATACACTATTACGTAGAGATACTGTGAAAGTAATTAACTAAGACTAAAGACTTAAATAACTAATTTGACTTTATAGTTAGTCGATATATTAGTAGTACATCAGCTTATGCTTAAACTGTTCTAATTGTGTAAATTGTGTTTAAATAGGCTGTAAAAACAGTACACTTAGGATACCCTTATTACTGCGATAACAATGTGGAAATAAAAAAACCAATAGGTTAATGAGCTGAAAAAATTTGTACAATCCTTTAAAACTATATTCTTGAATTTAAATAAACCTATATTATTATGAAGAAGATGTGGTTTGTTTGTTTGTGGGTTTGTTGTGGCAAGTAAACGCGAAAAATACTGAACCGACCGGTTTCAAGTTTTACACAAACGTAGATCTCAAATTCATACTCATAGGCATATTCATTTCTTTAAAATGCCATCGGGCTACGCCCCGTTAACGTCCTTGGTTTTCATGTTTACATGTTGAAAGAATAAAAATATAAAATTACTTGAATATCAACAACTGTGAACACTAAAATTTGACAGTTCGGGAAGCAGAAGACACAGTTGCTGTACATGTCCTAGGTTTCAATGTTTACAGTTTATAATTTCACCATCTATTAACACTACTTTTTACAGTAGTAAAGTTAATTTTTACAGGTAAACTGCTGGATCGAAATTAATATTGCCGAAAATGGTAGATTTTAAGTTTTCTCCCGATGCCTGTCTCTATTACGTTATTCCTTATCCTTTCCCAATATTACTTAACAGGTGGTACTTTGTCATGTTGTAGACACTCGTTTATACATCACCGTTAATACATTTTTGAGATCGTGTTTAGTATAAACTACTATTAGTAAATATCTATTTTAATGTGAATAGTATTTTAACTCAAATAAAGCATTTTCTCTTAATCATTTTTCATGTTTTAGAATATTTCTTTCATGCCGAAGAGAAAAGGCAACCTCGCTAAAACCTTTTTTACCCGTGCGTAGGACGGGTACTTGGCTAGTGTATTATATATTGCAAGAAAATATATTAAATTAAGATTAAAAACCACATTTGTTTGGAAACAAAATTATTATGTTCAACATACTGTTTCTATAATGTGCAATTTAGGATTTGTTACACAAAAGTTAGCAGACTCAAAGTTTATTATGAGTGATACATCAAAATTATTTAGAAAGGTAATATTTAATAATTCAGCCAAAGAAAACGAAAAAGGGAATTTTAATCTTGCAGATCCTTCAGAGTATACGAGTAAAAAAATATTATAAAAACTAAAAAAGTAGATGGTTTTCAATTAACTTATAATTTTTTCACTTTATACTTCTAAGATCTCTTAGATGTCATTAGAAGTGATAGTGAATAAAATCAAACATTTTTATTATTTATTTGTGAATATTAGTTTCATATAAAGAAGTTTATAACACCGTATTACAGCATATTAGAAAATGACTAGGTTGAACAACAAAAGCTAGAAGCTGAAATGAAGGCAGATGGCATTTAAGCTTGTTTCCGTTTGTCGAAGATTTGTTTGTTGTCTCTTTCGGGGGTTGGAGAGGGACTAATTTCCCGCGCAAACAAAACTAACATCCCCATTCACCTGCTTACCCTAACCTCTCTCGCGTCTGAGTGCCTCAAAGCTGACTACTACAACAGCTGCTTATTGCACACAACTGATTACTAGAACACAGCTGATTCTTACAGTGCAGCCAATCATTGCTCACACCTGATTACTGATCACAGCTGTTTATTATAAACAGCTGATTACTAGGCCACCGCTGAATATTGCATTATTAGAGTACAGTTGTTTATAGAACACTATGAAACAGCTGATTACCAAATTATATGTATCGGAATGTCTTTTTAAACATAATTTTCATCTATTAATTTTTACGTTTCGAATATTGATATAGATATTGATAGTTATTTTTAAAGAAATTCTATAGAGCCGTTTTTGAGGTCGTTATGCAAATATTGCATTACTCATATTATAATATAGGATCCAAGGGGACATTATGTGAGCAGTAACATAACTTTGATTAGATTAGATTATTGAAATGTAAACCTACCCAGGTAGGTATTTTAAGCCACGTATGAATGAGAAATGAGTGTAGGATGATTGTGGCGCGACTGACTAAGGCTGTTCCTTAGACAGGACTGTTAATTAATAGCCCAAAAGCGGATGGCAACTAAGAAACCAACAGTAACGTGGAATCCGAACCACTGCCTCTGAATTACGAATTGGACTAATTATGAGGATGGTCAATAGTGTGGACTTCCATCCACACAAACGAACATTACACCCAACAACCATTGCTCACGACTATCCACAATTCGTGATCTCCAAGTAGCTGTATTACAGGACGTCGCCACCGTCCCAGTCATTTTTCATTAGTTTAGCTGAGTTGAGTCGTCCGTTGTTTTGACACCGCCCATGTTGCTCTTGTGCTTTGTATGTGGCTGATCCAATGTGTTTATGTTCACGTAAAGTTTGTATTTAAATGTTGTGTGTAATTTGAAATTTATGACATGACTTGGAATATGAAACAGTTATACACAAAACAAGGCTGGATGATGCGAATATACTTTCCGGAAACTAGTAAAGAATTTTAAAAGACCGTATTGTAAATTATTATTACTTATTATTCATTTATTATTTCTGAAGGCAAGACTTTTTACCACCGATTAGATTAGATCATTGAAATGGCGACCGTACCACAAGGTATAGTTATTTTAGGCCAAGTATGAATAAGAAACGAGTGTGAGATGATTGTGGCACGATCTTGTAGTCTTGTGACTGACTAAGGCTGACATTTACCTTAGACAGAATAGTCAATTAATAGCCCGACAGTCATCGGCTTATCTAAAGGATCTTCAGTTAAACGTGGAATCCGAACCACTGCCTCTCAATTACTAACTGGCCTAATTATGAGGATGTTCTCTGCAGATTATTCTACACAAGAGAACACTACACCCACCGACCAACGCTCACGACTATCCACAATTGGTGACCTCCAAGTAGCTGGATTACAGGACGACAGCACCGTCTCAGTTCAATCAGATGAACTATAATGACTCTAATCAGGAGGATAGACGAACACGTGGTACCTCCTCGGAAGAGGTCGACGGTTGACCAGAGGACGTTGTCGTCGTCGGCAGCCGAGGGGTCTACCAATATTTGGCGAGAGAGAGCCGCGCATTAGTGGTGTTTGCGAAGACTCTTGCCGCAGCCTCCGTCACCGCCAGTCGCGCCCCTACCGTCTCGGAGTGGTACCATACATCTGACGTAGTAGGGCATACAATGTGTGCCTACGGATTAAAACTCCTTCTTGACTCCATGCTATCCCATCAACATATTTTTTGAGTTTTTATTATTAGCCAGACAAAAATAACAAGGTGACTGGGACCGTGGCGTGTCCTGTAATCCAGCTACTCGGAGGTTAAAAATTGTAAATAGTCGTGAGCGATGGTCAATGGGTGTACTGGTGAAACGTTCTCTTGAATGGATTAACGTCCGCACTATTGAATACTACATCGATCCACACAGACAATCTTCATCATTAGAAACGTTCGTACTTCAGAGGCAATGGTAACTTCACGTTAAACTGTTGGTCCCGTAGATATATCATTGCTGTTGGGCTATTAATTAACATTTCTGTCTAAGAAACATATCAGCCTTTTTACCTTCTATAAATATCTGTTCTGCTGCTGATTTGACTTACTCAGAGAACGGACTTGCCGCAATGGAGACCACTTCTCATGCCCTATAATTAAAAAATTGTGAAAGACTGTTACAGACTCTTACAGAGTTCTCTATATAAATACTGCTTGTTATGTTAGCTATTTTATTACTCTAAAAATTGCATTTTGTATTTTTATTCATTTTTAAGTGTATTTTGGTACAACTTTAGTTATTTATGGTTTATGTCAACAAGTACTGTTAATAAGAACTGAACTCTATCGTGTTTGATATAATTTTTCTCATTTTAATTTGAACTTTCCAGAAATGTCATGAAAAAAATAAAATTCTGAGTCGTTTAAATTCTATTAATATAGAGGAAACACCAATATGTGACTCATTTCAGACAAACTGAGGGAGGGAGGGGGAGATTTATGCCCAGGTAACCGAAGGTCCATTGTCCAAGATACCGTATACAGACTAAAAATAAATGGGAAGTGGAAGAATTAGTTATGAGTGAGTCAGTTAGTGAACGCTTTAACGTTAATATATACAGATTAGTCCATAGTTTTTTATTTATTTATCCCTGTAAAAAGCTTTCTCGATGTCTAAGAAATGACCAAACTTTAGTTTATCGTACTACCAGGGAAAATTTTCCGCAATAACGATCTTAACAACTTAAATTGTGTTTTGCTAAATTGGGTTGAACACAATTGGTTTTGAAATTATTGCTCATTAGTAGAATTTACGAGAGAGTGCTTGTTATACAAATAGTGAGACAGGTGCATGCTTTGATTGCCCGGGCTCCAGTGAGCAACTCTAAATCACACAGGCATTACTCAATTAATAACTTATATGATACATGATCTGCTTCTCCCTAGTCAGAATAACAAGGGACCGTTGTAATTTTAATGAGCTGCCTCTATTTTGTACGTCATTGTTTCATACAAATTGTATTTCCGTGAAGGAATTAGAATAACTTAGGGAGAAAGAGAGAGAGCGGTATAACGCCATGAACTGAATCATTACTGCTTTATATCGTTCACATTCACAAGCGGTAAGATCATTTAATTGTAAAAGATCCCTATTGGAGTCTTTTAATATGAGTGTCAAGCGAATTTTAAGAAACCCTTACACTGCGATGGTGGCGGCGTCCTGTAATCCAGCTACTTGGAGGTCACGAATTGTGGATAGTTGTGAGGGATGGTCGGTGAGTGTAGTGTTCTCTTGTGTGGATTAACGTCCGCACTATTGAATACTACGTTCATCCTCATAATTAGACCAGTTCGTAATGGACTCCACGTTAAACTGTAGGTCCCTTAGTTGCCATTGACTGTTAGACTATTAATTAACAGTCCTGTCTAAGGAACATGTCAGCCTTAGTCAGTAACAAGACTACAAGATCGCGCCACAATCATCACACACTTGTTTCTAATTCATACTTGGATTAAAATACCTACATTGTAGTATGGTCGCCATTTCAATAATCTAATCTAATCGCTCTCTACTTTAAAATTAGTTTTAGTGCCATAAGAATTATAACTTTTCTAAGGCTAAAATAACACTTAGATGTAACCCTGTGATGGCAAGAAAATTAACTACAGACAACAAAAATGCGAAAATATTTCTACTTTTACTGTATTGAAAACAAGTTCAGCTCCCTTTTATTGAGAATTTATACCCTTTTTGAGGGTTATTTCAAACAAGCTTCTCATTTTTGTATTATGACTGGGATGGTGGCCTCATCCTGTAATCCAGCTACTTGGAGGTCACGAATTGTGGATAGTTGTGAGCGATGGTCGGTGGGTGTAGTGTTCTCTTGTGTGGATTAACGTCCGCACTATTGAATACTACGTTAATCCTACGTTAAGACCATCCTCTTAATTATACCAGATCGTAATTCAGAGGCAGTGGTTCGGATTCCACGTTAAACTGTAGATCCATTAATTACCATCGGCTGATCTATAATAATAATCTAATCTATATCATTTTCCAACGCAAACCATACTTCAACCAAATATTTCTCCCTCCAGATTTCTTAGTTACCTTATGAATCTTCCTTTTATGTAGATAAACAAAACCTTTTACGTATGATATTTTTTTATTTTCGAGTACTGTTTAAGGAACTATTACAAAAAAATCGTTTTACTTTTAGCTTAATTAAAAAACACAAACCCTCTTACACACAATATCTCCCTCCGACCTCTCCCATTTGCCGGGCCATTACAGAGACACTTGTCAAAAAGCTCTTAAAATAATCCCGAGGAGCATTTCCCAATTTGTCAGCGCGATGTCTGCGACGCTAGCGCTCCAAGCGGCGGAATGTCTCATATAAATAGCGATGTCTGAAAACCGCGGTAATTAATAGAGGTCCCCTGGTTGGCCCTGGCTTCTACATTGTTCCGTATGATTTAAATAGTCCAATGAAATCATTACGTGCGATCTGTTAGGGTTGGAAATAACCTGGATATGTCAGGTTAGTTGGTTACTTTGTTACTGAAATTGCGAACTAGGTGGCATTTCAAACCAAGTATCAATGAGAATTGAGTGTAAAATGAATGTGGCACGATCTTGTAGTTTTGTTACTGACTAAGGCAGACATGTTTCTTTGACAGTCAGTGGCATAAAGTTTGAACGTGGCCCCTAAAGTTTAACGTGGAGTCCGAACCACTGCCTCTGAATTACGAACTGGTCTAATTATGAGGATTAACGTAGTATTCAATGGTGCAGACGTTAATCCAGACAAGGGAACACTACACCTACCGATCATCGCTCACAACTATCCACAATGTGTTACCTCCAAGTAGCTGGATTACAGGAAGTCGCCACCACCCCAGTCATAATATATAATGAGAAGCTTCTTTGAAATAATTAACCCTCAAAAAGGGTATAAATCCTCAATAAAAGAGAGCTGACAATGCTCAAAATTTTTGTTTGAATTACGAACTGGTCTAATTATGAGGATGGTATTTACGGATTAATGTAGTATTCAATAGTGCAGACGTTAATCCAGACAAGAGAACACTACATCCACCGACCATCGCTCCACACAATTCACAATTCGTGACCTCCGAGGAGCTGAATTACAGGGCGATACCACCGTCCCAGTCCAAACAGATAAACTATAAAGACTCTATGCGAAGAAATAGTAAAATTATTAAAAAATACACCAGGTTGGTGCAAAATGAAACAAATAATACAATAAAATATGAGATACCATAAGGGTTGTACTAAGAGCATCTGCGGTTTCAGTAACTATTCCCCGGGGGAGAGGGCAGAAGGGGGTGTCGTTTGGGGTATGTACCCACCTCTTCTAACCAAAAATGTTTGTATTTACTTCCCTGTGGGAAATAGGTTAGATCATGGTTAGATCATCGCTTAAGGGAATGTTTTCAATATATCTAAACAGCTGTTCTTATTCGTTTATATTAAAAATGCAATACAATATATCTGGTCTCTGGTAGTTTCTATGGAAATCTGTTACATACTTTCCATCCCCCCAGAGCTAAGATAAATCCATGTCAAAATGTAAACATGTAAACAATTATTTACAAATATATACTGTAATACATTTTTGAGCTGTAACTAAAGCACTATTTTAAAGAACGTCAAAAAGGTCTTTCGGAATACAATGCCCCTAGCACGACCTTAAAACATCATGATTATGCAAAAGCAACCATGTAAACAAAAAAGTAGTTTACTATTTCAAGTAGTAATATGCCAAATTTGGCTGTCAAATCTCTTTTTGTTTTTAAGTTTTAAAGTCGTCCTAAAACCTAATTGTCACCTTGTATATTATGTAAAAAGAATAGCTCTGAAGAATAATAAATAGATAACAAAAGTATTTTAAAATTGTTAAGTAATTTTTCATGTTGGATATTAAGATTTAAGTTTGAAATAATAATACATTGTAAAATGATAATGCTTCTTTACGAAGAACGATATTTAATTTCACGTCTACGTAATACAATGCCTAAAGTAACTTATCTTGGCCGGGGTTACATCGGCACTATAGCGGCTCATTAGTGATATTCCAGAATGTGTGAAGCCATAAACAACGCTGCCAGATATCAGCTGATTAGTCTAATCTGGTATTTGATTGAGCGGCGCTTTCAACTGACACTCCGGCTCCTCAATTACACACCAATTAACATTTTACGATCATTAAATCAGAAAAAAATAAAATAGCTCCGGTTATCTGCCGCGTATCGGCGTCGCCGCTTGGTGCGGGACGGCTCATTTGTTCAGCTCGCCGTTCTGTTTTTGCGCGCTGTTTTTCAACTTTGACGACTTACTTTGAGTTTTTGTGGCCGACTGTTTTTCGCAACGTTTCTGGGAAAGATTTAATCCTAAGAAACTAGTAAGAAACAGTATTTATAGTTGAGAGAGGATCATTGTGATTTTATTTGTTTCCATTTTTTTTATTTTTCTCACTTTGCATTACCCAATTTATGTCAAGGGGTACAAAATTGCTTGAAAACCTTAATTAATTTTCTTCAATTTCGTCCCAATTTTTGGGACTAACCTAAGTTAGTTAGCAAGTGAAATGGCGACAATTTCCAAAGAGGGAAATCGTCACTTTCTTTCACGGGAAAATTACAACCATTGTGCATCAAGAGACCAAAGTGACACTTTTTGTCCCTGAAGGAACCTGTTGTTGCCCTCGTGTAACCCTTCGGGTGAAAATTTTCTGAGGGACAAAAAGAACTTTAATCCCATGATGGGAAATGTTTCCTCTACCTAAACATATAAGTAAGACAAGTTTCATATTAACTATTAACTAACCTGGATCACTGTTATTTTCCAAATTAGTTAACATCAAAGAAATCAAAGAATACAAACTATCAGCTGATCATTCTTTTTTTTCTTCTTTTATACTAAGGTATCAAAAGACCAAGCAGCCTTACAGTATTGAGTAATGTGCTTCTAAGTAATTGAAGTGAATAAAGCTTAAATGTTCTAGTGGTTCTTCTTGTTTAGAGTGCAGTTTAAGCATAAAGGGGTAAAGTATTATTTTTTGGAGTATAAATAATTAACCTAAAGTAATTAATGTACTTAAAGATTCTATGTTTCTTATCATAAGACGTGTATTGTTTTTTTTAATTATTCTTTTGTTTAATTCTTATTTTTCATTTCTTTTTTATATTTCAAAATAATTTTTTTTTAGATAAATCTGTGATTTACCTTTTTCATAACAATACAAATTTTATTTTTTATTTTATTTTAAACAATACATGGAGTAGAATACAAATGATGCTTTAGCAGTAATTACAGTTAACGACTCCTGATTCTAAGGAATTGCATTTTCTGGGTAAAACACTACTTTTCTTTTTAAACGTATTAAGTACTCTTTAGAGTAAAGTATGGCTTTACATAGTAGATTTAGGAAAAACATATTTTACTCTTGATACAATTGTTCACATTCGTCGGTTGAGAAACCCCTAATCTCTTTTTAAAAATACAAGAAAAGTATGCTTACATTCAGGTGTCAAAATTAACACCAACAAGTTAAAAACTGACAACAAAGAGAGCAAAATAATTGAACTTGACAAGACAAAGAGACTAAATTTCCAACGGACGAAAATACAAAACATCTTTCTAACAGCCCACCAACGATCACGGAACACGAAAGTTAAATCGAAAAAGATCGACACAAGACCGCTGCAGTCGACAAGTCGACAAGAGTTGTTTATTTCTGGAGGGTTTAGATCTGAAAACAAGTGGTGGAGGAGAGAAATCGAGTCAAAACGGTTGCTTGACAAGCGGAGATTATGTAAGTGTTTCTGTCCGCCTTCAGATTTGTAGTGAGCCACTGCCAAATGAATCACGTCGCTGTTCACTCCACTGCTAGATGGATTTAATGATTGTGCTTTCCTTCTGTTTATGGCTTATTTGATTACATTTCATCACTCTCTTCTTCCTCAGTATTATTAGCTTCTTTAAACAAACAATTTATTCAATAATATTTATAATAATTATTTACCTTAATCAAAAGATTCATTCGAAAACGTTACTGGAACAAAATGAGAATTTTCGTTTGCTTCATTTTTTGTGTTATGAGAACTTATATGAATATGTTTAATCATAAATACCCCCGTCACAGCAGACCTGCGTACTCAGCGAATTTACAAATAAATAACATAATAATAATATATGACAAGTTTTATCATAATCTGCCAATAAATATGAGTATTATTTGCCTACTCTCAATAAGATTAACATGGGAAAGAGTATGCAGGTTTGCTGCTGTGAGGAACGCTGAAAGTGGGTGTTTCTAGAGTAAACAATTTATATTTTGACCATTTATATCAAGTTTCATCAACATCTGTCCACGAATAAAGGAGTTTACCTTAACTCTATGTGATTAGCATGGGAAAAGAGTATGCAGGTTAGCTGCCATGATAAACCCATAAACTATGATTTTTAAGCATAAATGTATGGATCTCAACAACATGAAGCTAAATATCAAGTTTCATCCAAAAATATTAGATAATAAGTGAAACAAAAATTGTTCCTTATCCTCCATAAGATTAACATTGGAGCCTCAAAATACAATATACTGTGTTTAGATTTTTTAATATCTCGGTAACCGTTGGAGATAGAGAAAAAGCTACATATTTTTCACTTTTTAAGAAAGTATCAATTGTAGTTCAGACTTGTAACTTTAATTTCTAAATCTGTAAATTTATTTTGAGAATTAGTCAATTGTATTTCAGAAAAGATCATTTGGTTTTGAGAAGTTGTCAAATGTACTTCAGAAAAATATAATATGGGGTGCTGGATATTAAATTGTTAGGTCACTTACAAAAAAATTAAATTTCTTAGTCATTTTTGTTTTAAGGGTTTAAACAAATTAACGTTAACTGTTGCTACTGTAGTTTTCTCAAATACAATTTAATATTACAGAGGTTTGTTTTTCTCTTCAATTTATTTATTCAATTTACGTAATCTAAAATACATTTGACAACTTCTGAAATTAAATTCACTATTCTGAAATCCTATTGTTTTTTTTCTGAAATAAACTGACTATTCTAAATATGTGAAATACATGTGATAATTCTCAAATATAATTTATGTTTTCTGAAATTTAACTGAAATTTTCTTAAATAAAACAGGAAAAGGTGTAGAACCAAATTTTGTATAGAACATTATTTTCAGTAATTGTAAAGTCTATTAATTCTCATCATCTCATGAGACCTTTTAACAAAACAATATTTGGCAAATATTGCGAAGAAACCTGATTATTAATGACGGCTTTATCTATATTTATTTCTTATCTCTCAACCATTTCGCATTACATTTTGTACACCGTTTATGGACACATAAATTAATTAAATGAAGTAAATTACGATGTTATAACTCTACGTAGAGTTATAGAGACTGGGATGGTGGCGTCATCCTGTAATCCAGCTACTTGGAGGTCACGAATTGTGGATAGTTGTGAGCGGTGGTCGGTGGGTGTAGTGTTCTCTTGTGTGGATTAACGTCCGCACTATTGAATACTACGTTAATCCGCAAAAAGACCATCCTCATAATTAGACCAATTCGTAATTCAGAGGCCGTGGTTCGGATTCCACAATAAACTGTAGGTCCCTTAGTTGCCATCGGCTGTTGGGCTATTAATTAACAGTCCTGTCTAAGGAACATGTCAGCCTTAGTCAGTAACAAGACTACAAGATCGCGCCACAATCACCCTATCTCGCCATTTCACTGGCTAACTAACTAACAAACAGTCTGACGATGAGACGGTGTTGACTTCCCCACCGGACCAGACTGTAGCCGCCGCGGGTCAAAGGTCGACGAGGTGTCCGATGGCAAGGGTCAGCTGTTGCGGTCCAGATGGGCCTCAGACCCAGCCTCACTGACCTGCACAACACGTGTCGCACCCTGGCGGCTGGGCGCCTAACTGTCAATAAGAATTCTACACAGAAAAAGGTAAAAAATCCGTCTCGGCGATACGAAATTACATTTATTTTGGGGGAAAACGACTGTTGCAAAAGTTTTGCAACTAATGCTAGTAGTTAATGTCAAATAAAATCGATTTTTTTTAAATAAGGTGAGGGATATTTCTTTTATTTCTAACAATTACTGTGGAAGCCTACTCCAATTGTGTGCAAGAACAGGATTCTTTTAATGATCACGCCATTGCAGATGAAGTAGACACAGTAATTAAATTATATATTTAAATTTAAGTTGGCAATATCATAAACCGTTTGATCTGTTGACGTAGAAAAATAGCTTCAGTTTGTAAAGGAAACTTCTTTACCATCGACCAAGACCAAGTAATTAGATCAGTTCGTAGTTCACAGGCAACAATGTGGTTCGGATCCCACGATAACCTGTAGATCAGAAACTAAACTATAAGATCGTGCCACAATCACCTTTCACTCATTCCTCATTCATACTTGGCTTATACTACCTGGATTAGTTCCCGGTGGTATTACCATCCATATTTTAATTTTTTTCATATTTTGTCTCTTTCTACGCCTTTCGGCATGTTTAACATTTTAATGGGGAACGGTCCAAACCCCGGTCTTGTTACTACCTAAGGTCAACCTGTTGATAGGAAGCATCATTAATTAATATCCCAATGACAAAATGGTGACTGGGTTCAGATTCGACCCTTGCGGGATTCGACCTTCAGTTTTGAAGATAGGCACTATAACCACTCTGCCACCCAGTCAGTTAATGTTCCATCTTTGTAGTGTAAATTCTATTTTTTCTGTGTTCCCTAGGAGATGAACCGTATCTTTAGCAGTGAAGCATGTAGAACATTATAACAATAATTGAATACGGTAACACTATAATCTATTTGTATAGACCATCGAACGTGCTCTCAAATTGGAAATTAGTCGTATCAAAGGTCGGTCAACGCATTCTGATAAGGAGGACAACTTTCTGATAAAGCGGTTTGTTTATATTCATTCTACTTTAATTATTTACTTAGGAGGCCATTCAAACCGTCAAATGTTTTTGACCTCACACACAATTACAATTAATTAGACCTTAATCTCCTCCGTCCTTCGTCAACTCTTCTTCCTTCCTTTGTTTTCGTAAGTCCCTCTCCACCAGGTCCCTCCAACTGAGTCTCGACCGTCCCAATGACTGGAAATATGACTGGGACCGTGGCGTGTCCTGTAATCCAGCTACTTGGAGGTCACGAATTGTGAATTGAGCGATGGTTGGTGGTTAATCCGTAAAGTTAATCCGATAATCCGTAAAGACCATCCTCATAATTAGACCAGTTCGTATTTTAGGGGCAGTGGTTCGGACTCGTTAAACTATAGGTCCCTTAGATAGACTGTTGAGTGTTGTGCTATTAATTAACAGTTATGTCTAAGGAACATGTCAGCCTTAGTCAGTAACAAGACTACAAGATCGTGTCACAATCATCCTACACTCAATCCTCATTCATACTTGGCCTAAATAACTACATTGTGGTATGGTGACCATTTCAATAATCTAATCTAACCTAATCTTACAGGTCACAAATTGTGGATAGTTGTGAGCGATGGTCGGTGGATGTAGTGTTCTCTTGTGTGGATTAACGTCTGCACTATTGAATATTACGTTAGTCCGTAAAGACCATCCTCATGAATAGACCAGCTTGTATTTCAGAGGCAGTGGTTCGGACTCCACGTTAAACTGTAGGTCCGTTAGTTGCCATTGGCTGTTGGGCTATTACTTACCAGTCCTGTTTAAGGAACGTGTCAACCATCTTACACTCAATCCTCATTCACACTTGGCTTAAAATACCTACATTGTAGTATGGTTGCCATTTCAATGATCTAATCTATAGTTCCACTTGCGCCACCTTATTGTCCTCGCCGTGTCCACTGACTGACCCAGCCAGCCAGTAGCTACCACTGCTACAGTAGTCCCGTAACTCGTAGCTTGTAGGTGTCGGTTATTATGTGCGAAGTGCCGCAGGTGTTGTGTCTGGTTCACTGGCGCGTGTCACGGCCCCAAATGCGGAGTTGTAAACACTTTGTTTCCCGACACTTCAGTGTTGCCAACGATTTATTGCGAGCAAATCAATGTCGCCAACATTGGCAGCGGTTTCATAAAAAACAAAAACACGCGGCCGGGCCGACGAACGCGTAATGCGCGATCTGAGCCGGTCCGAACGGCTACAGGGAGCAACACAGTGGTGTGAGTTCTCAAAAAATATAAATAAATAAAATTAGAGTTTTGTCAGCACCTCAGAAAAGACAAAATGCGTCCTATCTCAATTTCTGTCTGTCTGTAACGCTAGCTAAGTCCTTTTGTAACGATTCTCCCCAAAAACAAGAGGATCTACAGTTATTAAAGGTTTTTTCACCATTCTACTCCTTTTGGTGAAGTTTTAGTTTGCATTAATGGTGAAAGTCAGATTATACTTTACCATTTTTCGTAGAAAACTAATAAAAAATGTTTTTTGACATTTAAAAGCCCATAACTTTTGAACCGCCATTTTTACAGACATACGGGTTGTGTCATATTATGTAGTACTCTATGATAAACTATATAATTTCAATAAAAAACGTTAGTTCCATTTCTGAGAAATTTGAATTATTCACGTTTTTAAGGGGTTTTGGGGTGAACGAACCTTAACCCTAAAAGTGGCAAGCTTTTTACTCTTAACTGTAACATAAAAATAATTACTAAAATCTTCTTGAAATATCAAAGTTTAAACACAAAAAGCATAAAACATGCCCCCCTTATAACCACTAACCACAAAACCAAAACAGGTGTCCACTGCAATCCCAATTAAGCTTACAAATGCCGTCAACTTACACCCAAGGCTGCCACCGTTTATTTAAGGTGAGCCCTCCTCTCCGCTTTACCACACATTTGCAAGCCAAATTGGGATTGCTCATGGTCGGGATTCAAACCCTAGCACTTCCGAATGGCTAGAACGTTACGCTCGTCAGCGTAGCGCGTTAGCCGGTTCAGCCACTCAGTGCATAGGAGTAGAAAGCGCTTACTTGGTTATAGACCTGTCCGGTGGCAGTCTAGTGCACTACGAGAGCAGGTTCGGTTGCTTGTCCCCAGAGGGCAACACGGTCACGTAGGCGCTAGTGTCTAACAAGTTCACTGGTTCAAGTTAGACTGGCGACAGATGCCTCCACCTGTCACTTCTTATTGAATATGTAAATGCGTCGTGAATTACAACTTTTCCAGTTCTAGGGTTTAAAAAAATAAAAAAAATATAGAAAACCATCTGGAGATATGGTGAATGTATATACAATATAAAATTTTATCTAAATCGTACAAACGGGGTAGGCTGTGGCTTGTACACATCCAGACACGCGGGCAAACAGACAACACGTTAACCCACTTTTTTGATTCAGGAGACCCTAAAACGGTTATATCCACTCTCAAATCAAATTTGAAAATTTTGATGAAAACAATACTTTCTCCATTACTACGTATAAGCGGAGAAAGTGAAAATGAATGGGGGCTCCTACAAGAAGTTTACTGTCAGACATAAAATAATAAAGTTAATTTCGACCATACGATTCTTAAAAATACAGATATATGTGGTTTCTGTAAGATATAAAATGAAAAAGAAAAATAGCTATTGAAAAACTTTAGTCTGGACACGGTATATTCAAGTCTAAATATAATCGTAAACAATACCTTGGTGCCAGTGTACACAGTGCCGCTCCAAGAAAATCTCATTTTGCCAAGGTGGCAACCTTTATAAACGATAAAACATTATTCACTTTGAGTAAATCTCGTAGAAAAACAATACTCCATACACTACTGAATAAGTGGGACAAAGTAAAAATGGATTCTACAAAATTTATCTCTCTAAAAATAAAACAACCGTTTAAAAACCACGACGAATTTAAACGTGTAATTCACGCTATGGATGGCAAACTATCAAATGACCCTTTCAAAATAGCTCGTGTTCAATGGGAATTCTAATTTTGCAGGCGATGAACCCATTCCATTGTCGATGCGCATAATGGTCAGGTGTGGACCAGACTAGGATCGCCGACTCCCAAGCAGTCGTGCTTGAACAGCAACCAATTGATCAAGGAGAATCAATTGATTGTGGATAGTTATAAGCGATGCCTTGGACCGTAATCCAGCTACTTGGAGGTCACGAATCGTGGATAGTAATCAGCGATGGTTGGTGGATGTAAATTAACGTCCGCACTATTAAATACTACGTTAATCCGCAAAGACCATTCTCATAATTAGATCGGTTTGTAATTCAGAGGCAGTGGTTCGGACCCCACGGCAAACTGTAGGTCCCTCAGATAAGTCATTGACTGTTGGTCTATAAATTAACCCTTCTGTCCTAGGAACATGTCTGCCTTAGTCAGTAACAAGATTGCAAGATCACGCCACAATCATCTTACACTCATTCATACTTGGCTTAAAATACCTACCTGGGTAGGTCGCAAGAGTAACTAACTATGGATAATTGTTGTATGGATAATTGTGGATAATATGGATAGTTATTATAAGTAATGATCAATGGATGCGATATTCCCTGGCTTCGGTTAACGTCCACACTATTGAATACTACGTTCATTCATAAAGACCAGTTCAAAAATTAAACTTCGTATTTCTGAGGGGTAATCGTGTTACACTTTATTAAACTGTAATTCACTTGGACGCCATTGACTGTTACAGTAATTAACAGTCTTGTCTAAGGAACATGTCAGCCTTAGTCAGTAACAAGACTACAAGATCGCGCCACAAACGTACTACACTAATTTCTCATTCATACTTAGCTTAAAATACCTAAGTGATTAAGTAGAACAGCAACACCAATAATAAAAAAATTGTAGCGTGAGACTTGAGAGCGAGAATTTTTTGGTCAAAATGAAAATATAAAAATCCTTTTCTTTAATACACGCATAGAGCCCTCAAATTATTTTAGATGTTTCCTGAGGGAATAGTTAGATTACCAACGTATATTTAGTTTTTTAGTGATTTTATTAAAAGTATCATTAAATTCATATCGTATAAGAATAGGAATAGTGAGAGAAACAACAGGAAAAAATAGTTGTATTATCTAAAATTCAAAAATAGAATAGTACTTCTATTGAATTACACTTTTCTTCTCTTCGCTTGTGTAAATCTAACAAAATTAATTGTTGAAAGTTATTTTTGAAACAAAAACCAACCAAATGAGCACCCTTTGATGTGATCAACATAAGTATTAATACATCTGAGCTGTCAGCGAATCAGATTTCAGACTAATTGCCACATCCCAGTTACAGGAACCAGGACTTCTGTTAATTCTCAACTTCTTTCCAGTTTCCTCAACAAATACTCAAAGAGGAATAAGTAGAATGCATATTCTATTCACAGTCTAAGAGGTCAAATATGGCTGAAATGTATTATGACACTTTTATTACCTTTCTGAAATGGATACCTACTCAGGTTGGTATTTTAAGTCTTGATAGCCTAGTGGTTAGCGTCTTGGACTTCGGTGCAAGAGGTCACGGGTTCAAATCCCGGGATGCCCATTTGGGTTTGGACCACTTTCCCAAAAAGCGTTTGTGTACAATCTCTCTCTGACTATTACAAAATGCCTCTGGCGTAGAAAGAACAAAAAAGTATAAATGAGAAATGAGTGTAAGGCGAATGTGGGGCGATCCTCTAGTCTTGTTATCAACTAAGGCTGGCATGTTCCTTAGACATGACTGTTAATTTAGCCCAACAGCCGATGGCATCTAAGGAACCTACAGTTTAACGTGGACTCCGAACCACTGCATCTGAATCACGAACTGGTATAATTATGAGGATGGTCTTTGTGGACGTAGTGTTCAATAGTGTGGACGTTAATCACAAGAACACTAACCCACCGTATCTCTCCAACTATCCACTTCGTGATCTCAAGTGCTGATTACAGTGGTCGCCACCATCCCAATCTGATTAAACAAATATCCTCATTTGAAGACTTACACTTATGTTCATAATTATGTTTTGAAATGTCCTACAAGTTTCTTTATGTTTAACAAACCAAGGATCTTTTCAGTCTTCTTCTCAGTTTCTACGACCTTTAAAGATCAAATATATCAGAAATTGTAGATCTAACAAGTATAAAGATATTGCTTGGGGACTAATTTTTATATATTGTGCACCAGCACTAATATTGTGTCCACTGTAATGTCGAATACTCATAGGTATTTTGACCTTAGTAAATATATTATGATAGGTATTCTACACATAATACAAAAATCCTATAAAATGTCTCATTGAAATGACTGAAATTACCAACAAGTAATCATTTTCATGGACAGTCAACGAATCAGATTTTAGCCTACTTATCATATTCATCACAGCTGTAAAAGATACAAAGACTTCTGTTCATTCTGTCCTCCCAGTTCTCATTGGCTCCCGAGATGGACCAATTCAGAGAATCTTCTCAAGTCGCTCCATCGATGGCAAAATGGCTACTACTTACACAAGTGGGTGTTAATGACGATGAAACAATGATACCTATGTTTACTATTTACGTAGGTATCATTCGTATCCTAGATCATAGTGTCTAGGGAGAACTGCTTCTCGTGGCCTAGCTGTTTTTTGCACAGCAGTAAAGGTGGTCGGTGGATGGGATATTATCTGGTGTGGATTAACGTCCGCACTATCGAATTCTAATTCCATCAACAAATACATCCTCATAAATAGGCCAGTTTGTAATTTAGAGGCAGTGGTTTGGACTTCACGTTAAACTGTAGTTCCCTTAGATATACCATTGACTGTTGGGATGTAACTGTCCTGGACAGTCCAGGAACATGTCAGCCTTAGTCAGTAACAAGACTACACGATTGCACCACAATCATCTTACACCCATTTCTCATTCATACTTGGCTTAAATTTCCTGGACAGTTTGCCATTTTAGTAACAAAAGAGTAGTTTCTTAAATATTGCTTATATGTGACAAAGTTTTAAAAGTACAAGAATCATTGTATTGTATGACGTAACTTCATTACTTATGAAATATATAATATAACATTGGAGCATTTCAGGGATTTGCTTAGAAAATTTAGATTAGATTACCTTTTGAAATGGTGACCTACTCATGTAGTTATTTTAAGCCAGGTGTGAATCAGAAATATCCAGTACGTGATCAATAACGTCACTTGCGTTACATTTTTGTCCCAAAAATTGCTAACCCACAAGAGCTTAGACATATCCTTGAATAACACTGTGGAGTGTCCTGTAATCCAGCTACTTGGAGGTCACAAATTGTGCATAGATATAAGCGATGGTTGGTGGATGTGTTATTCTCTCTATTGATTGCTATATTAATCCACAAAGACCATTCTAATAATTAGACTAGTTTATAATTCAAAGGCAAAAGTAGTTCAGATTCCTTGTGAAAATGTAGGTCCCTTAGATGTTATTGGCTGTTGCGCTATTAATTAAACATGTTCCTTAGACAGGACTGTTCCTGAAAACAAGACTACAAAATCGTGCTTCAAATCCTACTCATTAATACTGGGCTAAAAATACTCAATCGTCACTTCACAGTGTCAAAATTCTCAACTTTTTTTAAAATCTGAACGTAAAATTAGATCATCGAGAGTCGTGTAGAAATTCATTCAAGAAGCTCAATCTGTTGACTCTAGCCTGTCCGTACATCTTGGATGTATCCTTACACTGCAAATCCAGAACAACTGGTTCGGGCCAGGGATGTCCACCAGTACGAGACAAGAGGCAGAGACAATTTTAGAATTAATCATGATAGACCCTCAAAATACGAGAGTCTTCTTCTCAACTTGGTATAAAGCTGAATAATGAGCTCCCTGGTCGTATAAAACAGTCAGCAAATCACAATCAATTCAAAACTAATCTGACACGCCATTTGATTTCTGGGGAATTTTACTCTGTTGACGAGTTTATGGGAAACATTGGGGTGTCTGAAACCTAAATAAAACTCCGGAAACAATGTCCTTTTCATTGTACACCATTGTTGCAATGCAGCATTATTATTATTATCACCTCCCTCTTAACCCTCCAGGTGCTAACATCTCACTGTGAGATGTCAGCGAGTTGCAATTGTATAGCGCTATCGAAGTCAACAATTACCGTCACGGTGCTGCCATCTCCGAGCTAATACATACAACTACTCGTGTAGTTCCCTAATCTGACGCTTGAGTTCGTTATTTTGCCGCTAGAGTATGCTTTTATAGCCAAATAAGTGCTTTCTCAGACGGTGGTCCTTTGTAGTGTAGTGGTTAGACTGTTGTGCTGACGAGTACAACAGTTGAAGCCATTCGGAGGGACGAGGGTTCGAATCCCGACCATGAGCAATCCCAATGTGGCTTGCAAATGTGTGGTATAGTGGGGTCAATGAAGAGGTCATGAAGAGTTTCATAAAATAAAACTGAACTGAAACCTAAATAAAACTCCGGAAACGATGTCCTTTTCATTGAACACCATATTGTTCAGGCAGTGCAGCATTATTATTATTATCACTTGAGTTCAAAATTCACTGTCGCCAAAGGACTTTTCTCTAATGAGGACGCTTCTAAACAAGATATCCAAATTGTAGACTGGTACACATCACTTGTCTTAGCTACAACAAGGGCTGGTCAAACTCAACGCACTCCCATTTCCCTCTCGAGTTCAAAGAATCCCAACCGTTGCCCTAGTGGCAAATTGTGGCCGCCATAACTCATTCAAGTGGGACGCTGCCTTTTCGATTAAGTCGCGACGATGTTGCCAAGAGCGAGATTTGTGCGTGTTAAATGATGTGTACCTTGTTTTGGCACCGTGGCTTGGCCGACGTCGAGACACGCTGCCTTTGATCCGTCCGACGTGTCAACAAATCGCCCAGCATGACAACCCCACAGATTTACTTTCCCTTAAATAACTATAAAACTATTCCACTACACCACCAACCAACGGACACAAACAACTGATTACTGGGGGACTAACCTTTAATGGGTAATTTGGGTGAATAGCAACATAAATAAAATTGAATTTTATTGGTTATTGGTGCTATAACTGTATTAACATTTTTAATTAACGTAAAGGAAATAATTATTGCATATTTTTTGCCTTAAAGTTAATTTTTGTAAATTCCCTGGTATTTGGGTTATTGAGCTTTGAATAAATGAAATTTACGCCATTTTGATATGGTACAAAGTAGAAACTTGATACTATGTAAAAAAATAGGTCCTATCAGTACTCATACACTTACCAAATTTGAAGTCGGTACCTTAATTGGTTCCAGAGTTATAGCAACGGAGCGACATAGAACATATGTTCACAGGACATTTTTTGTTTGTTTTGACATCAGGAAAAATATCCCAAAGTTTGTCAGTGCATTTTAGTTGAATCCTGTATTAACCCTCCAGGTGTTAACATCTCACTGTGAGATGTCTGCGAGTTGCAATTGTATAGTGCTATCGAAGTCAAAAATTACCGTCGCGGTGCTGCCATCTGCGAGCTAATAGATGCAACTACTCGTGTAGTTCCCTGATCTGACGCTTGAGTTCGTTATTTTTCGCTAGAGTATGCTTTTATAGCCAAATAAGTGCTTTCTTAGACGGTGGTCCTTTGTAGCGTGTTAATGTTAATCAAAATATAATAAACACAAACTTAAATTAAGAAGATTGAACACATTGCTGTGACAGGCTTTGGCTGGGCAGGTCATGCTGTTCCTACGGCGGATCATCGGATTTATTATATCGGCTTTGTAGCGTAGTGGTTAGACCGTTGTGCTGACGAGTACAACAGTTGAAGCCATTCGGAAGGACGAGGGTTTGAATCCCGACCATGAGCAATCCTAATTTGGCTTGCAAATGTGTGGTACAATGGAGTGGAGAGCCCACCTTAAATAAATGGTGACCGGCTTCGGTGAAAGTTGACGGCATTTGTAGGCTAAATTGGGATTGCAGTGGACGCCTATTTTCCTTTTATGGTTAGTGGTAATAGGGGGGCATGTTTTGTGTTTTTTTTTGTGTATACTTAGTATTTTAAGATTAGTTAAATAAAATTAAAAACTTTTAAACAGTCATAGCACTTGGAGGATTAAGTATGTATTAAGTATGTAGTTTCACATCTTATATGAATTATTTCTCTGACAATTTCTCGAAAGCAAATTTAGTCCCAGAAAATCTGTTTATGGCATAATAAAGACCTCGGCAGAATTGGTCTCAAAAGCGTTTTGAACATAAATCGCCTAGCATGACAGCGTGACGGGGGTGGCTTGTCGTCCTGTCACCCTTCACCTTCGCCCTCACCCTCACCCTCACCCTGGCCCTGGCACTCATTAGGGCATCACAGGTCGCCTGTACAGGATGTTCCGCATATCTCTGCATCATTTGCATTTCCGAGTTATTTCTGTGCGATAGACGCGTGCCGTAGATTCATCACTGTGGATCTCTTGGAAATGTTTTCCACATTGACAATCTTCCCATTGGTGTTTGAGCTTTTGAGATTTTTTAATGATAAAGGCATTATTTGACCTAGAAACGCATGAAGAAACTTATTAAATGGAAATAAAATTGAGCCAACTTGTTTTTTAACTGTAGGCATATGCTAAAAATACATCTTTATACTTTTATCTGAAATGGTAGACTACCCAGGTAGGTATTTTAAGACTGGGACGGTGGCGCCGTCCTGTAATCCAGCTACTTTGACCGCGAATTGTGGATAGTTGTGAGCGATGGTCGGTGGGTGTAGTGTTCTCTTGTGTGGATTAACGTCCGCACTATGAGTTCCACGTTAATCCGTAAAGACCATCCTGATAGGTAGGCCAGTTCGTATTAATTAATTAACAGTTCTGTCTAAGGAACATGTCAGCCTTAGTCGGTAACAAGACTACAAGATCGCGCTATAATCATCTTACACTCAATCCTCATTCATACTTGGCTTAAAATACCTACATTGTAGTATAGTCGCCATTTTAGTAATCTAATCTAACCCTAAAACCAACATGTAAATGTAAAATAAAAATAAATAAACAAATGCAAATGTTCAATCTGTGGTTTATATCTTCAACTAATAGATAAAGTAAAGCAATCAGCTGTTTAAAAGAAAATAGTTATAATAAACCAATAAACACCATGTATCTTTTGAGTCTCAACAACTTCAAAATTTTAGACATACTTTTAATTCTATCCATCTTGAAAATTTGGACTTTCAATTACTCTTTAACAAAACCATACAAAATTGTTATGTAAATTATTGTAAACAAATTATTTTTTGTACATACTCGTAGGCTTGCCATGGTAAAAAATATAAACAAAGCTCTGGTTTTTATAATCCTTTTTGGGCTTTTAGGGAGAATCCTAAATTTGCTAAAACAAAAATGATGATACACTAACCTTCTACATGAAATTTACCTTAAATAGGTTACCTCTTTTCATGACAAATCGTTCAACAGTAACCGAGCGCATAATCCTAAAATATGCCAACATCCTATTTTATAAATACTAGTAAGGCGAATTCTAGCCATTTACGAAACAAGTGCCATGTTCTATGTAATAGCATACCTAAAAAAACATTCGCCCTATAAAACATCTAACGATAAGCATATAATAACATTCCTATACAAAAAAATCAGTTTTATTCACTTTTCAAAATGATCCAACCAAATCAAACCAAAACTAACATACATAAATAAAAAAAAAATTATAATACAAAATTGAAACATGTGGTTATCATTAAACAACTAATAAGAAAATAAATTATAAATCAATAGTTAACTTTTTAAAAACTTCAAATACACTTTACTTCATAGTTTAACATTTGAATTTTCTTGGTTCATACTCTTAATAAAAAACAAATTGTTATAAAAATAAATGTTTTATTGTTATTTGTAAACTACTAATTTGGTTCATAAAATTAATATTTAATAAAACTTTATTTTATAAAATTTTTTCACTAAAAAATGGAACATATAACCTACTTCTAAAATTTTCATGACCCATGAGTATTCAACATAAACATAAAAAACATCCTATTTTATAAAATATAGATTTATATGAATTGATTAAAAGCCATTTACGAACGCAAATGCCATGATTAGTGTTACAGAAAAGCACACAGACAAAAGTTGAGATAACACCCATTTCGGCTTTTCTGGTAATGAAGCGAAAAAATAACAAAAATATCAGAATCCCAAGCAACATCTAGAAAAATCTCTAATCTTATTCGTATGGATTTCCAAAGGTGTCTAGCCCCTTATCAGTTATCAGTAACACGTTGAAAGTTCCACATCAGATTTGGAGAAGCTCGTCTCTTCCGCGGCGGACCAAAATAAACCGCCACGAGAAGAAGGAATCCAATTTAAAGCGAAAGACAAGTTGGATCGATGTCGTCTCTAATTCGGTTTGTCTCCTGACAAATCGAGATCAAGACCGCAGACTAAAATGTTGGCTACCGATGCGATAGTCAAGACAATCGCCTTGTTCATTCGATTGTTTTATTACACGTTTTATCATTTCGAATAATTCATTTTTAAAACTTTATATATGCGTAGTAATCTCTCCTAATATGACGCTACCCGCATGTCTATAAAAATGACGATGTCTACGACTAACGGTTCAAGAGAAAAGTTAGAAGAAAAGAGTTAGATTAGATTAGATTATTGAAATGGCAACCTACCCAGGTAGGTATTATAAGCCAAGTATGAATGAGAATTGAGTGCAAGATGATTGTGGCGCGATCTTGTAGTCTTGTTACTGACTAAGGCTGACATGTTCCTTAGACATGACTGTTAATTTAGCCCAACAGCCGATGGCATCTAAGGTACCTACAGTTTAACGTGGACTCCGAACCACGGCCTCTGAATTACGAACTTGTCTAATTATGAGGATGGTATTTGTGGATTAACGCAGTATTGAACTGTGCGGACGTTAATCCACACAAGAGAACACTATATACACCGTCCATCGCTCACAACTATCCACAATTCGTGACCTCCAAGTAGCTGGATTACAGGACGTCGCCACCGTCCCAGTAAACATAGTATGCTGTCTGAGAGTCTCTAATGCTATTACTATGGAGAATATTATAAAAACCAATCTATTCTTTATCTCCTAATTTTTTCCACGAAACTTAGTGTGCAGAGTAAGTTAACATAACCCAAAAAATCATTGAACAAAGTTTGGTATTACAGGGGGAATTTCACCCCAAATGTGTGTAACAATTAATTTAACTCGTTTTCTCTTTTAAGTTTCAAAAATGGTGATTATTGATGGTGAATGATTATTTTCGAAACAATAAATGTTTCAATGATATTTAGATAAATTTTAAATAATATGATAGGTTTGTTGAAAGTAGTTTTAGTGAATTTCCCATAGGGAAGAAGCTATTACCGTAGGTCTCATGGCAAGACTTAAGCCCGGGAGACCATGTTATTTTTTTGAGGTACCCAGAGGGAAAAAACAATAGTCATTATAATTTATGTATACATATGTCTGGGAACACGATAACTCTCGTAAAAATGGTCCGATCGAGACCAAATTTGGTAGATTCGTGTATTCCTACATTTGCTCGGACGAGTTCGTAATCCAGACATATCAGTCAACCAAAACGGGTAGTTTGGGGGATTTTGTACAAAAAAATTTGGTTTTTGCGTTTTTCATGTGTAATTTTAAAATTTTATCTTCTACCATTATGGCATTAGCTTAACCAAGTACACAATTTAGTTCCTTAAAGTTTTTCTCTTTCTCCAACGGTTACCAATAAATAAAAAATCTAAACACAGTACGTAGTCTTTTGGAGCTTCGATGTAAACCTTATGGAGCATAAGGAAAAATTAATTTTTGCTTATTAATTATAAAAAATTATAAAAAACTAATTATGCTTAAAACCATAGTTTATGTGTTTATCATGACAGCTAATTTGCATAATCTTTTCCCACGTTAATTAAATAGAGAAGAGGTAAACTCTTTTGTTTATGGACAGATGTTGATGAAACTTTGTATAAATGGTCAAAATAAAAATTGTTTACGCTAGAAACACCTTTTTTCAGTGTTCCTCACAGCAGCAAACCTGCATACTCTTTCCCATATTAATCTTATGGAGAATAGGCAAATAACTCTTAAATTTATCGACAGATAATTATAAAACTTGTCATATATTGTTATTGTATTGATTACGGAAATTCGCTGACTACGCAGGTCTAGTGCGACGGGGGTATTTAAATTTATTTTAAGGAGAGGATACGTGTCAGTCCACTGATACAGTTTATTCTAGTTACCTTAGTCTGCAATCGACAAAACGCTCCTCACTTTGCGAATCCGTAGCGCGTCGACAATCAGCTGTTGCCGGAACGCGCCGCCTCCTAGATTAGCGCGCCCTGCCTCCGTCGCAGCGCTGCCAACTTAATTACGTCTATTCAAGCTCACGCTCCGCGGTCAATCGAGAGTTAAATGATTTACTGACAGCTTTATGTTTGATGTGGGATTGACGCCTTGGCCACGATCGCTGCCAGGGAGATGAACTATTAATTGTGGAGCCGCTTTGAAAATGAAATCGTCCTGTGAACTTTATATCGGATAAAAACGATCCGGAACGAATGGAGTGCGAAAGAAAATGTATCGGGTTATTAATTTTTGAGTTCCACGATGTCGCTCAGTTATTTCTACGAGATTTACTCAAAGTGAATAATGTTTTATCGTTTATAAAGGTGCCACCTTGGCAAAATGAGATTTTCTTGGAGCGGCACTGGGTACACTGACACCAGGGTGTTGTTTACAACTATCTTTAGACTTGAATCCAGATTCAAGTGTAGATAGATGGATAGACGTGAGTCCAGATTTAAGTTTTCCCATAGCTAATATTTTTATTATATAACTTACAGGAATCACATATACCTGTATTTTTAAGAATCATATGGCCGAAAGTAACTTGAGAATTTTACTAGCAGTAAGCCCGCCCTTTGTACGGTTTGTAGGATTTATTTTAATGAAGAAATATTATCATGCCAAAATGTAAACCTACAATTCTAAATCAAATCAGTACAAAAATAAATAAATTAATTCTTAGCTTTATTATTTAGCATTACTTTACAATTAAATAGATTAGAACATTTATACCATTATTATAATTAGTTATACGTTAAAATATCTTTTTTATATAGTATGATTTCGAAATGGGGTTAAAATCAATGACCAATATAAACTAACTAATATTGATTCGACAGTTGTTTGTTTTTTTCTAATAAATCTTTAAACTACAAAGACAGCTGATTATTACCAGTAGGTGGTTTATTGATAATTTGAAAGCAAATTGCGACTAATATCGCGTAAAAAGTTGGGTTTTCAGTGCTCGTGATTTACCTTTTAAGAGTCGGCAGACAATTTTAAGCATTTAAAAACCTTCTCGGAAATGTAGAGAATGCATGAAATAAGTTTCATTGCTATCAGTTTTCCCGTTTTTTTTTGGAGAAGACGGCGTAAAATGCCTCCTGAAGCGTCACAAACAGACGCAATTGAGATAAGACTCGGCTTCTCTAACGCTCTAAATGTAAAAATAACTAAAAAGTTACTGAGCAATGTACAGACAAAACTCTAATTCTATTTAAATAAATGTCTGACAGAAAACTTCTTGAAGGAGACCCCATTCATTTTTATGCTGCTTTTAGGCATGCATTTCAGTTTTATAAATTTCCCACCATAATTCCAATATGACGGACAACTTTGTTTTTTCTTATGGAACACCCTGTATTTTATTATGATTTTAGACAGAAAATGTGTTTAATAAATTTTGTATTCAAGATATTTTTTTCATAAACCTAATCCATCAGGCTCTAGAGCATTTTAAGCTTCGATTTCACTGTAACAAGTAGCCAGTGTGCAATTTCCAGTGTGAAATTACATTTTTAAAATGTTCTAGAATCTAAACATCGCGTATTCAATCTAAAATCATAATATAATACAGTGTGTTCCATGAGAAAAAACAGAGTTGTCCGCCATATTGGAAAAATGGAGGAACATTTCTAAAATTTTAATACTTACCTTAAAGCAGCATGATTAAATTAATGGGGTTCCCCGTAAGACGTTTATTGCCGCAAATAAAATAAAAACGTTAGCTATTGGAAAACATTAGGCTGGACACTAGGTAGATTGTAACATAAGACATCCTGATTTCTTTTTATAACGTACAAAGTGTACCAAATGTGTACAAAGTGTGTAGTGTGTTTTGCTCACAATCATTTGCTTACTTCTGAAACTATTATGGTGTATTCTCTCTTACCATTTCAGCGTCGACAGCTGTTGATGAAATATAGATACATTATCTCGTTCCAGAGACAAACAGTCAATACAGTCAGTTCTGACTGAACGGGCTCAGTAAAAAAATGCAGTAAAACGTTTCAAACGGCTTGAAAAAAATATAAACCTTCGTAGAGTTCAAACATATCCTTTTTGTAATTAAAAATCATATTTTAGCCATCAATAGCTTCTGTGAGTCAAAATATCTTGGAGTTAAGTGGCATAACAAGCTACTGAATCTAGTTTATGAAGTAATTTTCCCTCATCATGTGACCTTGAGAAAATCTTACTCATGTACACAGTAACAACCAAAGTAGAGATGAATAGCTTAAACAGCAAAAACTAACCTAACCTATCCTAACCTAATAGATTAAAACATACCTAAATAAACAGTTAGCATTTCCTAAACATCGAGCACTCCAAGAGCTCTCCAATTCACAGGTGCTTTCTCTGGTGTCCGTGTCATTTCATCAAGGCTCTGGAACTATTTTACCCCTATCGGGATAGAGTACTGAACAGCTGACAGACCCTCAGGAAGGGAACGTCCAACCAACGTCTTTTATGACTCACGATTTGTAAAACGTGCCTTTTTACCAACGGCATGAAATGGGACTTCCATTGTTTTAACAGATAACAGTGTCTGTTGGGATGGAGTTCAGAGATGTAGCTGACTGGCTCTCAGAAAGAGGTTCTTCAATCAACTTCTTTGTCAACTCTCAAGCCTGTTTGCTCAGTATTTTGTACAGATAATCTTCAACCGTTTTAACAGATAACAGTGTCTGTTGCAGGCCCGGACGGGCAAGGGCAGCAGTACGGGGAGGTTAACCAGCTGGGGGGCGTGTTCGTCAACGGACGGCCGCTGCCCAACCATGTACGCTTGCGCATCGTGGAGCTAGCCCAGCTGGGCATCAGACCATGTGACATCAGCAGACAGCTGCGCGTCAGCCATGGATGCGTCAGCAAGATACTCGCCAGGTTCCACGAGACCGGGTCCATCCAGCCTGGAGCCATCGGCGGCAGCAAACCTCGCGTCACCACGCCCAAGGTGAGCAATCATGAAAAATTCTCGAACTCTTCAAAAATTTGTGATCTCATTCAACCAAAGTCTTACATCTTTACTAACTACTGATCTTTCTCTTTGTTTCATGCTAACTTGGTTCTAAATGAAACACCTCATATTCTGTTAGGATGTCGTTTTCCTTTAAATAGTATTTTTTAATTATGATATGGATAACTCTGGAAAGGGAACGATTGGCAGTCTCCGTCACACCAAAATTTGAACTGTAAACATTCCATTTAAACATATCCATGACATGGATATATGTCTAAGCTCTAGGGTGTGTTAGCAGATTTGTGGAACGCAAAAAGTGCAGCAGTATTTAGATCCCTAGAAACAACCCCTAGAAACCACCAGAGCAATTGAATCATTGGTTAATGAAGGACAGCTGTTTAGATGAACTGAAAACATTCCCTTCAGATATATCCATGATCTAGCCTATTTCACACAGGGAAGTAGATGGAAATTTGTTTATACATTCCTTCTCAAGCTTAAAATTATCTATGTTCAAGTATATTTGGTGAGATCTATAGACACTTGCCGAGATGAAAAATTCATTGGTAATTAAGATGGCCATTTGTATGGAATAAACTCGGGAGCTCATCAGCTTTGAGAATCTCCTTTATATTTCTGGAATTACCTTTCTAAAATGACGATCTACCCAGGTAGGTATTTTAAGCAGAGTACGAATGAGAAATGAGTGTAAGATGATTGTGGCGCGATCTTGTAGTCTTGTTACTGACTAAGGCTGACATGTTTCTTAGACAGTCAATGGCATATCTAAGGTCCTACATTTTAACGTAGAGTCCGAACCACTGCCTCTGAATTACGACCTGGTCTAATTATGAGGATGGTCTTAACAGATTACGTAGTATTCTGATTGTGGCACGATCTAGATAGTCTGAGGCTGACATGTTCCTTTGCCATGACTATTAATAGCCCAAATACCAACCTAAAGCTGAGCGTGGGATCCGAACCCCAATTCAAAGAGTCATGTATAAATAGCAAGAACTATTTTTCTGGAAGGTTTTTAGTTTTCGTCTAGCTCAGGAATTCACTGGAGGAATTTAAATTTGAAGGTAATAATTTGGTTCATTATCTACCAAGAAAGGTTATCGAGTTTTTGTTTTCTACCAGGTGGTGTCTTACATAAGGAAGCTGAAGCAGAAGGATCCGGGTATCTTCGCATGGGAGATCCGCGATCGACTCCTGACGGACAGCGTCTGCGACAAGTTCAACGTCCCCTCGGTCAGCAGCATCAGCCGCATCCTGCGGAACAAGATCGGCAACCTGATGCCGCATCACACGCCTCACCACCCCCACCTGTACAACGGCCTGTACACGCCCGCCTACCCCTACACACCACCGCACACGCAAGGGTCACCCTCACCCACGCACTCGCACGCCCACTGTTGGCCCAGCTCCCACACCGTGTCCGACATCCTGGGCGCCGTCCGACCCACCACCGCCTCCTCCACCGACCCCCAGTACAACTACTACATGTACATCAACTCCCACACGTCCACCGTCGCCTGCCAGCCCACGCCCCCTTGGCCCTCGCAGTAGCTGACTGTACAGCACGAACAAATTCGCAAATCCAGAAGTGGTCAGCCAACGTTGCCAAACTGCAATTATCAGACGGTTAGTCAATAGAATGCATTCAGTTTACAACTTTGCTTGACCGGTCACATAGTACTTCTGTATTTGACAATTATTCTGTGATACAGCATTATATTTGACTAGTCAAAATCACTTACTCTAAAAGAATAAATGAAAATAAGACGAGAGAAATTTTCAACATTGAACATTTTTGGAAGAAGAAACCGGCAAGTCTTGATAAGTCAACTGAAGCTTGTCTCAACATATCAAATGATACTTAATGTGTTCACCAGATTATGCTAGATGACATAATGTAGAATATCAGTGCCTCTGAGGAGAGTAGGAACGTTTTCCTCGGTTAGTATGCTCTGTGAGATTTTTCATCGAAAACCTAACCTCGTTGCCTAAAACCCTTGCCAATGCTCCGAGTTTCTCACAACCCAGGAATCCCTTCTCCCTACTCCTCACAATCCAGGAAATCCTTCTCCTTTCTTCTAGTCTCTCACAATTCAGGAAACCCTTATCCTTTCTTCTAGTCTCTAACAACCCAGGATACCCTTTTCCTTGTTCCTAGTCTTTCACAAACCTAGAATTTTGCTGTATACGATCAAGAATGACTCCTAAAGTCTAAATATTTCTGAAACGACAGTGTCCTGTGATCAAAGACTAACCCAGAAATCAGTTGAAGAAAGAAGTTGACTGTTAGTCTGTACGGAGACAATGTACCAATTGAAGCAATGTAGCCTGGTCTAGTTTTGGATTGCCTTTAGACAGTCACCCTGTTAATGCCATCGTAAGATTCATAGTTGCATGATCACCGCTACTGTTTCAACTTTTAAAAAGGTTTTTCTGTGCTTTCGTCACCCCTATTGTACTTGTGGTCAGATTAAATATTTCAAAACATCCTAAGACTGTTTCAACGGACACAAACAATTTTGTAAAGCCCAATCTCTCTTAACCAACAAATGGCGGATTGTTGATAGACCACAGCAGGCTTCCGTGGTGTTGGCTGAATAGTCTAGTCAGTTGGCTCTGGCTGATTCCTCCATTACTCAGACCAGCCCGCCAACTGTCTCCAACAAACAGCGACCAGCTCCAACAAATTGGGCCTCGGACTTTTATTTATTGGCAACTGTGTGTTTGTGCACTACTTTGTTTTGTAAATATCGTTGTAACTTGAAAGACTAACTGTGAGAAAAATAGTTCTAAGACTGGTTTTACCAGTGAAATACTGTATCACTTGTGCCTTGGTGGAAATTTAGCTTTAAAATTATTGCGCCAACCTTTTGTACTGTAAACTACAAGTCAATTTAGCATTTTTTTGCTAAGTGAAGTATAATTGTTACCTATGTCTTAAAAATATCTATCTTCAAAATTGTGTGTACTTTTTTGTACTAAGGAAATGTTAGTAAAATAGTTTTAAGATGTTTTGCTAAGAGCAAATAATTGTGCCTTAAAGAAACTCTGGATTTAAAATTGTGCCTACCTTTTGTACTTTAGAACTGTTAGTAAACGGTTAACAACGGTAAACAGAACACATTTGTTACAGTATAGTACCAAATTATTTTCTACGTAGTACTTCTTTATACACCCAAATTACGTTTTATAAAATTAATTTCCTTTCTTTTTTAGTGTTACAAGAATTAAAAACCCAACGTTTTATGATAAACAAAATGTAAAATTTATATTTGGAAGTGGAATACTTGTGACAGTGGTAACTGAGTTGCTGCAGTCGACTGCTACGTGAGTCCTATGTAAATAAGTGAAACAAGAGGCATTTATTTATTTACATACTGAACACATTACCATTTTATACTTTTCAAACCATCCTGAAAACACCTCAATCAGCAAATCTCCTTGAGTAAATCCTTAGACTTAGACTTAAATATTCATTACATAATTATTTTTAAAGTAAAATATATTTATTTCAGAATAACTTTTAAGTGCAAACCATCAAATTTGTAGCAGACTTTTATGGTTGAATCACTATTGGTATTTTTAAATATGGAATGATCCACACATTGGTCTTGTAATTACGTAGCGAAAATATTATGTTGGATGGGTTATTAGTTAAGTGGATTGGCTACTCGTTAATGGATAAAAATTGAAAATGTCGTTAGTAAAATATTCACTTTAATTTTATTCTAAATAAGAAAATATAAAATTCAACTAAGGTACTTAATTTTTAGTGGCATAATTTAAGTTTCCCCAAACCTTTACGTATTACATCCACCTAAACTCACACAGCGCGAAGTGTATATTATCAATTAATTGTTATTTTTTCTATGTTTTCAGGAATTTTTAATTTGTTGTTAAAAGAGAACCGAAGTTTTTGGTGCTTACTATCAGTAATATATTAAACAACTTCTTGTACAGTATTTTTGTATTTTATTGGACTATTAGTTTTATGAAAATCAAATAAAAAAATTTAGTTTTTTATTTAATTTTAAATTTAGTAATTTTCTTACTTTTTTAAAAGAAACAATGATGAATATACATGAATTTTTATTTTACCTAAATACCTACAATTTGATACCGAAATGAATAATTTTGAGTGAGTAGTTAAAAAAACATAAATTTTACACATTTTTGTATACGAAAAAAATCAAAACAATTTTGTTTATTATTGCTAGGTCCCTAGGGTTACAAAACTGACAAAAATTATCAGAAAATAAAATAAATTTAATAAATTATTTAGTGTTACGAGTAGCAAATCCCCTTAATAGCTCAATTATTTTTACAAATGATAACGTAGTCCAGAATCGAACCGGCAAGCCTCGGATCATGAGCTACCACATTACCACAGAGCTACACATTTTCATCTCTATCAAACTTTAAAATACCAATATTACACAGTAAACTATAACAACACTATAACAGCATAAGGAAAACCCCACATTCGGTTATGATTTTCATACGAGCTTAAGGTTGTAATTTGAGCAAATAACGAAAAGATTAGACTCAAGTTATGAACTATATCTTTCGTTAGACTGTATAAAATACTTTGCTAACCACTGTACAAACCAAATATTTTACAGACAAAAGAGTTGTTCCATAAAGATCTTACAATTGTAAACAATCAGCTGATTGTCGGCTCAACTGATTAATACCGATATTCGATTATCGCTTTCAAGACTATCGATAACTTACCATAGAGATTGACGTCATTTCTTTGTTCTGCATTGTACAAAGAAACAGCTGATGACCCAAAATCAGCTGATTCTTTCCCACAAGGTTGGAAAGGATTTCTTTTGACCTGTAAAGCATATGTTAGAAACTGTCGTTTTCGCAGCAGTATGAAAAAAATATTTTGATACATAGCGACCATTTAAGAGTCTGCATAAGTGGTAGCCATCTTGAATTTTAGTCCCGTAAGAGCAATGTTTAATTCTGGCGGAACATACCTTCACTTTGGCGTGTGTAGTGGCGTTAATTATCAAAGTATCAATGTAAAACTTTGGAAGTACATTGATGAGATGTGGCTCAAGAGCATGACCTTTTCAATATGTTCAATTTGTTCAAAACTTTTAACTTGAAATAAAAACAAAAATCCAGGAATATTTTACAAAATAAATCATTATTATTTTTTTATTGAGAGCGAAAATAAGAAGTTCTGTAAGGTGGTGCCCTGGAGGACTGTAATACCTTTAATTTGACACCTCTTCCGTTAATTTATGACAATAGGTGAAGGAGATATAGGCGCCATAATTTAACATTGCTCTTACGGGACTAAAATCCAAGATGGCTACCACTGATGCAGACTCTTAAGTAAACAGCTGTTTATAATCGTCTAATAGAACTACTTACTTATTTATACCCAATTACATTTTGAGTGCGTATTGCATTGGTATACAATTCAATAACACAGAAAAACGAACTTAGTTTTCTGTGCTACTGCCTTAAGCGCACCAAAATGCTTCGTCAACAGTTGGTTTTTAAGTAGGCAAATATTTAATGAAGACATTCCATTCATTTAAAACTAGTATTTATGTAGTATTGTTCTTAATAACGTTTTATCTGTGTTGATTCTTGTTTTATACCTAGTTTAAGGCAATTTGTGTCATTTGTGTAGAATATGTAAAATGAAAAAAGAATAGAACATTTTGTAAACACAAACAAAAAATTGTTTCAATTTTAATATATTTTTGGAATGGAATTATTAGCTGTACAGACGAATATTATTTATAATATAGTGCAATCATGTAAATTATAAAGTGTTTTCTATTAATATGCTTTTTTGCACTAAGAACAAAAGTAAATTTCAATAACCTCTTATGCTAATAATTTCTAATAGCTATATGCTTTTATTGTATATAAATTATTTGTTTTGCATCTTTGTGTTTTAACAAGAATTCAAGATTCACTTCGCACGATTGTACTGTAAATATGTACGTGATTGTAAATTAAATTATGATGTTAATAAGATTTGTTGTTACTTTTATTTCTATGGTCTATCAATTGCTACCCCTTTTACAGTTTTCTCATAGATTAAAATACCCCCGCCGCAGCAGACCTGCGTACTCAGCGAATTTCCAAATCATAATAACATATGACAGGTTTTATCAATATCTGTCGATAAATATGAGTTATTTGCATATTATCAGTACGATTAACATAGAAAATAGTATGCAGGTTTGCTGCTGTGAGGAACATTGAAAGTAGGCATTTCTAGCATTAACATTTTTATTTTGACCATTTATACAAAGTTTCATCAACATCCGTCCATAAAGGAAAGAGTTTGCCTATTCTCTATATGATTAACATGGCTTAAGGGTATGCAGGTTAGCTGCCACGTTAAACACATAAACTATGATTTTTTAGAATAAATGAGTGGATCTTAACTACGTGAAGCTTAATATAAAGTTTAATCCAAATATATAGATTGATAAGTGAAATATTAATTTTTCCTTATCCTTCATAAGATTAACATTAGAGCCCAAAAAAACAAGTACTGTGTTTTGATTTTTTAATATTTCGGTAACCGTTGGAGATACAGAAAAACTTTAAAGAATGTATGTACATATATGTATATAAAGTTTTTAATAACTATTGTTTTTGGCCTCTGGGCACCTAAATAAGAAAAAATAACATGGTCCCGGCTTTAAGTCTTGCCATGAGACCTACGGTAATAGCTTCTTCCCTATGGGAAATTCGCTAAAACAACAGAACTATTTCCATTTATATAAAATATTATTTACTTTGAAATACTACAAGCGAAAAAGTTTTTTTAAGTTTAATTTTACAAGCCAGCACATAAATAACCTATCAGTACTTTGGGGTTTAATTAAATTTAACAATAAACTAACCCATTCATTTAATATAAAATCCACTAAACATCTTTAGTTATTACATTTATGAATACCTGATGATAACAAAGTTTATTGTATGTTATCACTGGTATAAAAGTAAAAACAAAATCCAAAATATCCAATTTTTGGAAAGATTTTCGTCATTGAAACTTTCATTAATTTTGCAATCAGTGACATAAATTTTTGAGTTTGGCGAATAACAATAAAGTTAGATTCAAAAATTTATTATTAAAGTCAGGGTTATTAATTAAAATAATTTGAGTGAGATATGTAAAATTATCTGTCTTTGACTGATATGCCTAATTTAAGTGTTCCTCACAGCAGCAAACCTGCACACTCTTGCCATGTTAATCTTGTTAATGGAGAATAGGCAAATAATTCTCACGTTTATAGAACATTTTTTTTACTGTATATATTATATTCTTATTATTAGAAACCCAGTGTACAGTTACGAGTAGTAAGTAACGTTTTACGTATATTTATGAATGTATGAAATATGTATATGTTTTGTATTATATGTTTTTGCCGAATGAAAAATCATTTAGAAGTCGCCATAAAGGAAGTTTTTATGTTAAAAATATAAATATTTCCATTCATTAATGTAAAACTATGAAGTAAATATGCTGTACAAAATGAATAGTTTTATTCACCACGTTAATAGTTTACGGTTTTTGGGGATTATGTATTTATATTTTTATTTTTATTTTCTGCCTCATTAAAAGTCACGTGTTTATATGTTGGCCAAATAAAAAATAATTACAATGTTTATATATATTACGTTTATTATAATAATCAGCTGTTGTATATCTTTCCTATAAAAGCCGTATTACAGTTAGGTTTGGTTTGGGTTTGGATTGGATTGAAAAATTGTGAATGAATCCACTCAGATTATTTTTTTTATGGGAATGTTACTAATATTTCTTATCGTTTCAGTATTGTTATTCACTATGCCACGACCCAGAATATATAACCTTTCACAATGAAGCCGTAATGCTATTCGACTTCAGAACATGGCTAATCTTAAAAATAACATGTATTTACTGTCAGGCGGTACGAAGTTCGCCGGATCAGTTAGTAACTTATATTATTCCCAGAATAGTAATCGAATATTACTGAGTATTCAGGTTTGCTACAATAAGGGTGGTTTACATGGTAATGTGCTTAAATTAAGGCTATTCACTAAGTAAAAACACATACAACATTTTATAATATTATGTCAATACCTAAGCGAGTTATACCAATTTATCTATTCTTCATAAGAAATACCATGAGCACGTAGTTTTGCTGCCGTAAGAAACATTAAATTTAGTGTTTTAAGGATGTATTGATAAGCCATCCTCATAGTTAGACCAATTCGTAATTCAGAGGCCGTAGATCGGATGCCATCGGCTGTTGGGCTATTAATTATCAGTTCTGTCTAAGGAACATGTCAGCCTTAGTCAGTAACAAGACTACAAGATCGCGCCACAATCATCTTACACTCAATCCTCATTCATACTTAGCTAAAAATACCTACCTTGGTCACCATTTCAATAATCTAATATAATATCTATTCTACGTAAGACTTACGATGAGCACATAGGTTAGCTGCCGTAAGAAACATAGAAATTTAGTGTTTTATAGTGTTATTGACAATTAAGTAAATAAAATGGCATTGATTTTTAGTGATTATTCATAAGGTTAACATTAGAAAACATACTGTGTTTATCATTTCGAATATCTCCGTAACAAATTGACCTAGGGTCATAATTAAAACCACTGAATTGTTTGTTTTTTAAGCCGAATACAATGGAGAAAGACAAAAATTATCTTTTTTTAAATTATACATAAAAATTAAAAACTCCATATTTAGGGTACAAACCCCCCCACACCAAGTTTTATAATAATCAGACAATAATTGCGGCCGTTATCGTGGTGACACAATTTTGAATGACTCCCCAAAACGTGTTCAGGGGGTTGAGTTATGAACTTCTATCATGGTCCCGGGCTTAACTGTCACCAACGGGTTGTGTGAATTACTTTCCATTGGGAATTCGCTAATAAACCATGTGAGTAATCAACTCGAGAAGATGGAGTCGAATAGTTGAATATCTCGTCGGTGATTGGCGGTAGAGGTGGCAATAAACTACATTGAACATCATGGAATGGGCGTGGCCTAATCACCACAGTAGGCCATGGACATGTAGTGTTATGGCTCTGGACATTCACTTTGTTAAAGTGATTTACCAAATATTTACGACTTTATTTACTATTCTAGATTTTTCATTTAATTGTTAAAAGGTGTCTGCTACGTGAGTTAAACAACTAAATCTTGTAATTAGCAAATATCCTATCAATAAACGGTTTAGTGGACTGACACATACTTTCTCCCTTAAGTAAATTTAAAAAAGACCATCTGTAATAAAACTATTCTTCTAAGTTTATCTAAATATCATTTAATAGTTTATTGTTTCAAAAATAATCATCACATTTCAGGAAATAAAAACAAGAGAGACAAAGTTAACTTAATTGTTCAAATTGTATGGGGGGAGCCCACCCCTGGTAATACCAAGCTTTTTTGAGTTGGTTTTGTTGGGTGATTTTACCTTACGCTCCATACCGAATTTCATGGAAAACGGTTGGAAAATAAGGAAGAAATTGATGTTTTAATATTATCCATAAGAATAACGTTGGTCGCTTTCAGACAACGTACTGCGTTTATCATGGACAGTAAATTTAACTTTTCTCTGGAACCGTTAGTCGTAAACAAATAATTCAAAATACTAATTTGTTTCGTTGTTTAAGTTGGTTTTAATGTTTCCAGTCAAGTTTTACTTTACTTTTGTTTTCGCTGAAAATGTAACATTTTTATTTTTTGACATTTAAAAGCCCATAACTTTTGAACCGTCATTTTTACAGACATGCGGGTGGTGTCAAACTATTTAGTACTCTGTCCACTATAAACTGTCAAATTTTAATCAAAATCGTTAGTACCGTTTTTGAGAAATTTTTCACGTTTTTAAGGGTTTTTAGGGGTAAACTACTCTTAAAAATAAAAAAATGAAAAAAATCCTCGAGATACGATGAATATACACATACATGCTAATTTCATCTAAATCGGACCAACGGGGTAGGCTGTGGCTCTGTACACATCCAGACACACACACACAGACACACGGACGGACAGACATGTACGTCACACGTCTCTACCAAATTTGGTCTTGATCGGACCAATTTAACGAGTGTCATCGTGTTCACAGAAATATATAAACTGCACATGAATTTCAACGTCATTTTTTTCGTCCTCTGGGCACCTAAAGACGAAAAATAACATAGTCCCGGGCTTAAGTCTTGCCATGAGACGTACAGTAATAGCCTCTTCCTTATGGGAAATTCTCTAAAATGTAAACAAAATAAATGAATCAGCTGATTAGCTGTTATTTGAAGGCACTACACATGTTTTGCGAGGTTAAGCATTTTTAACAGAGACGTGATTCATTTGGCAGCGGCGATTGACAAATACAGGGGCGGACAGAAACACGGCTCGTAATCGCTTGTTGTCAAGCAACCGCTCTCTGTGGATTTCTCTTTCCTCCACTTGTTTCATATCTATAAATACACTCTATGCCCTCCACAACCTCACGTTTTTCTAGAAAGAGCTTTAAGGTGAAAATAGGGAATCTCTCATATGAGAAATTTTATAAAACTGGTTAATTATCTACATTTTACGATGATAACAATCCGATGGATTTCTTGAAATCAAGAAATCTTTGGTACTTATGTAGACAAAATTAAAAAACAGCTCTGAGAAGATCGTCCATTTATTTGAAGAAAAATGAATTAACACAATTGAATAAAATACTGAATGAAAATGTGGAAAACCAAAGTTTAAAATTAGTTCATGTCACTCAAAAAAGGCAAGTCAATTCAAAAGGGTGACTTAAATTACCCTTTTCTCAACAAATTCAAAATTATCAGACAAAATAGTCTGGACAAAATATATCACACTCATAATAATAATCATTCAAAATTAGTAAACATTAAACTTTGATGAATCGTTAAAACGTGTTAAATATGTCTTATATTCACCCTATAATATAGATTTATATTCGTACATAAGAGTAAGTATAGTTATTCATAAATTTTCATGTTCGTACATGACAATGAACATGTAGAAATAATTCATACAGACAGGCGAACGGAAATCCACGTAAGTGAAAAGAATTATCTCTTAAAGTTTTCTAAACTGTACTTTACCCTTTATATGTAACTTTAAAGCTGTTTGATTGAACTAACAGGAATTATGACAAAACTAAAAAATTGTTTGCAGCGATGGTGTATTTTGTAATCCTGATATTTGGAGGTCACGAATATTGGATGGTTGTGAAAGAAGGTCGGTGGATGTGATATTCTCTGGTGTGGATTAACGTCCGCACTATTGAATACTACATTAATCCACAAAAACCATCCTTATAGTTAGACCAGTTTGTGATTCAAAAGTAAAATTATGGTTTGAACTCTACGTTGAACTGTAGGTCCCTAAATGCCATTGGCTCTTGGGCAAATAATTAACAATTAACTGTGGACTGTTAAATAAGAATTTGACAGTCTTGTCTAAGGTGTGCCAACCTTAGTCAGAAATAAGATTACAATATGGCCTCCCATAGTATTGCTAGATATACTCATCAATACTCACTTTAAATAAATACCTGCTTTGGTAGATCGTCTTTCAGTTAAAACAAATTTTAGTGAAAACGTCAAATCAAAACGATATTAGGGGATCGGAGACAAACGTCAACACGTGTGGAAAAAACTCCCACTCTATGCGAAAAGGAACTCAATTATACTCCGATGATTTAAATCCTATAAAGCTTCTACTAAAACGGCCGAATTGTTTCAAAACGGCAAATTAAGGTGGTTTAAAGCCCATTTCGAGTTCTTTATGAAAAAAACTAATATCCGCGAAGATTTGTTTATTTTTTGCGCGGTCTAGGAAGAGTGGGGAGGTGCGGCGTTTCTGGTTACAAAGTCCCGGCTGAAGTTCATTAGGCACATGTGGGCCTTCCCATTACCAGTTCAAAGTGTGTCACCGAATAGAGGGCTGCCGCTACCGCAGACAACGCCGCCTTGTGCACTCCCCGGGGCTAATTACACTAGAGAATCATGACTTTTCCAACGCGTCTGTGTTTTTAACTACACAACGTTTCTGGAGATGGAGAAACTCCTCCCGTTTTCAAGTGATTGCGATCCTGAGGATTAGCCGGGAATGACTTCCTACGTAGAATCAGGGAGAAGAATTTAATAGGATATTACTTTATTCAATATCATTTATTTGACTTTTCCAACGCGTCTGTGTTTTTAACTACACAACGTTTCTGGAGGTGGAGAAACTCCTCCCGTTTTCAAGTGATTGCAATCCTGAGGTTTAGGAGGCCTGGGAATGACTTCCTACGTAGAATGTTCTAAAGCCATCAGGGAGAAGAATTTGATAGTACATTACCTTATTCAATATCATTTGTTGGACTTTTCCAACGCGTCTGTGTTTTTAACTACACAACGTTTCTGGAGGTGGAGAAACTCCTCCCGTTTTCAAGTGATTGCGATCCTGAGGATTAAGAGCGACGGGACGGAATGACTTCCTACGTAGAATGTTCTAAAGCCATCAGGGAGAAGAATTTGATAGGATATTACTTTATTCAATATCGTTTATTGGACTTTTCCAACGCGTCTATGTTTTTAACTACACAACGTTTCTGGAGGTGGAGAAACTCCTCCCGTTTTCAAGTGATTGCGATCCTGAGGATTAGGAGGACCGGGAATGACTTCCTACGTAGAATGTTCTAAAGCCATCAGGGAGAAGAATTTGATAGGATATTACCTTATTCAGTATCGTTTATTGGACTTTTCCAACGCGTCTGTGTTTTTAACTACACAACGTTTCTGGAGGTGGAGAAACTCCTCCCGTTTTCAAGTGATTGCGATCCTGAGGATTAGGAGGGCCGGGAATGACTTCCTACGTAGAATGTTCTAAAGCCATCAGGGAGAAGAATTTGTAAGGATATAACCTTATTCAACATCGTTTATTGGACTTTTCCAACGCGTCTGTGTTTTAACTACACAACGTTTCTGGAGGTGGAGAAACTCCTCCCGTTTTCAAGTGATTACCTAATAATTTACATTAAAATTTTAAAGTTTAAGTTACAGATATTAACTATATCATGTTTCCAATAAAACTATACTTATCTCTCATGCACATTACAAAAACTATATTGATAACGCAACAAATAACCACAAAACTCCGCCTCCGAGCTAGCAGGGCGACACAAGATAGCGTGTTCTCAGATCGCGACTTTGACTTCACCTCTAAAACCAACGTAAAAACTAAACAGATTAGTATTTTTTAATTATTTGTCTATGACTAGTGGTTTCAGAGAAGAGTTAAATTTACTTATACACATTTAATACAAATAGTTTATAGATTAAAATGAATTTCAATGTTTTGTAAAATTATCTAGATAGTCTACTTGTGAATTTTATAAACCTAAACACAACGTCACGTGAATCGAAGTATAGTGCATGCTATCTGTGAGTTTTTATAATGTATTAGTTCCGGCTTGGTTTCATCGCTCCAATTGCTATTGGGAGGGGTGGCTGAGACCGAAGCTAACAGGGTTATCACCAGAACATTGCTATTGGCCTATCACGATCATTAAACTACAAATTGGCTTCATTAATTACGCTACTTGTTCCCTTTTTTACCATATATGGCAGCCACGTCTGTAAACAAACCTAGTTAAAAGATAGTTGAGATAGCTCTTTTCCTGTAATCATATCACTTGATGTTCATTTTAAAATAGTATAAGACCCCAGAAAAACCAGCTTAGCATGTGACTAGAATCTAGTACATAAGGATAAGGATAAAAACTGTAAGCAGTGGCGTGTCCTGTAATACAGAAACTTAAATGTCACAAATTTTGGATAGTTATATACTGTTTTTAATGGTGACCTATCAAGGTAGATATTTTAAGCCAAGTATGAACGAGAAATGATTGTAAGATGAATGTGGCGCAATCTTGTAGTCTTGTCACTTACTAAGGCTGTCATGTTCCTTAAACAGAACTGTTAATTAATAGCCCAACAGTCACTGGCATATCTAGCTTAACGTGGAATTCGAACTACGGCCTTTGAATAACGAATTTGGCTAATTAATTATGAGGACGATCTTTGCGGATTAACGTAGTATTCAATAGTGCGGACGTTAATCCACACAAGAACACTACACCCACCGACCATCGCTCACAACTATCTACAATTCGTGATCTCCAAGTAGCTGGATTACAGGACGTCGGAACAAGGCTACAATATCACATAGTGTCACAGAATCGTTAATGTTTGTTTAAAATCCATTGAAAACAGACAGTCTCAAAGATACGAACACAAAACACTTGGTACACACACATGGTACCGGTTCATTTAAAAAACATAAGCTTTGTAAATATGCAATGAGGATGACGTGCTGCGGCGCTTGCAACAGGTTGGTTTAGAATCCCATGCCTGGTGATGATTATGAATTATTTAAACTGCAGTAGCCTACAAAGACTACTAGCATCGCTTTGACAGTAAGCTATTTAACCCTCTAAGTACCAATCCCGACTCCGTAAGCTCTACTTTACCACTTTTTTAAAGGTTTACGATCGATTAAATGGAATTATATTGTAAACCATCTTGTTCAGGAACTTTTAGGCTTTATGTTTATAATAAATGTTTGCTGTTTCAAACCTATTTTGAAGGTTTGTGAGTATTTATTTACCTACGCAGCTGTTTTATTGGTGAATTTTTTGTGAAACTTTTGTTTATGTTGTTGTTTGTTTACATCCCTAAAATGTCTGATGATTTGCGTTCTGGTGATATTAGGGATTTATCAGATGGTAAGTTAAGTGAAATGGATGATTGAAGACATCTAAAAGAAAAAAAAACAAAACAAAAAGTGGCATAAAAATGGTTAACGATACAAAAAGGTGCCATTTTTCATGTACATACTCTGGAATTTTTACGTTTTTGTTGTTAATAATGGTTTTAAGTGATATAAATTATATATTTTCTTCATTACAGTAAAATTTCGAACACAATTTATATTTTGGAATTTTGATATAGATTTTTTGATATAGGTATGACAGAATTAACAATGCCTCGTCAGGGAGCAGAAACTTCTTTTTTAAGAATAACTAGATTTGAACCTATAAGGATGATACGTAATAAGAAGTTAACACTAACATATACTACATTTACGAATAGTCTATTCTATCTTCTTTAAGGCAATATACATCATTATATATGTTTGTGGTGTTTTATTATTTTTGCGTGCGTCTAAATAAAACTCTGCAAATTGCCAATGCCAAAAATCGTTTGACATTATGAGTTATTGTAATGCACACTTTAAGGGGGTAAATTAGTTTTTGGTGTTGTGAAACGGGGACTTTTAAGGAGTATGTAGCTTTCTAAAGGATGGGGCTGTTGAGCTGGAGAATTAATCCTCTTAGAGCAGAGAACCTTACTAGAATTTCTCAGAGAGTCAGTTGGTTTACACCTAATTTTCCCTAAAGTCGCACGTAGTGACGGCTCGTCATTTTTCTTTGAAGTGGGAAAATACTTCAGGGAGTCTGGGGAAATATTTGAAAACAAAAGCATAAAAACGTTTTTAAACTACCTGAAGCAAATTTTTCTGTAATTGTGACGAAAGTTTCCAAAAGCACGAGTAGCGTTAAATAGCATGCAAAAAAATATTATTTTGATATGAATTGTGATTACTTAAGTTTATTACATCGATGAAACAAGCTACACACAACAAATTTAAATTTTTATTAGTTTAGAAAACATAATATACATTTATAAACTGTTCATTATATATTTTTCATAGCTTTGATATTTGTTTTTAAATCTAATAGTTCGAGAGACGCGTAGGGTGATGCCTGTTAAAGAATGTTGGTTAGCACAAGTACAAATCTCTTACCAGCATTATGAATCCCTATTTTAAAATATAGATTATTTCGTAGTACAATGTACTTATCCAGAAATGGTTAGGTATTTTCTGTTTAAACATTCTTGCCTTCAGAATTGATGATTAGTAACAATTCTGGGGTTTAGTTGAAGACCACGACACGACTCTGTGAGTCCCAACGTACAATATGTGTTGTAATAAGTGTTTTACTGTGTTTTTTTAAATTTAATTTATTATTTATGACGACTTGTTGTGAAGAACTAAACTGACAAGGCTTCAAAATGGGACTATAGAGTCCCGAAACTAGTAGCCTGCTGACTACACTAGAAATGAAAGACGAAGGTACAATAACTTATGTTTAGTCATTTCCGTGTTTAGGTTTTTTTGCTTGTTTCGAAGCCAGAGGAATTTCAATCTAGACAGTTAATGATATTACACAAAATATTTTTTAGGAAAGCGGTCAAAGCCCGAATTGGCATCCTGGTATTCGAACTCGTGACCTCTTCAACCGAAGTCGAAGACGCTATCACTAGGTTAGCAAGCCACCCGAATTTTTTATGACCAATTTAAAATAATTTGTGTCATAAATGTAAATATCGGGTCATTAGTTACAAGATAGCTTAAACTGCAAAGCTGGAAAACTGGATGAGCAAAGTGGATTTAGTGGAAGACAAATTAGTCCCACTACAGTGCATCTTCAAAATTGCTATTCGACCGATAATCGATGAGTTCGATCTGACATACCGATTGTTGTATCGAAGCCAGCTGCTAATTAGACCAAGACCGAGGTGAAATGAAGTAGATAATCGATAATCGTCAACTTCCGAGTAATTGTGTTGCACGGGTCACCGCCGTTCTGCGCTCTGACAGCTGCTGATAGCAACTGAGAATCCGCCGTGAAAAACCGCGCGCAAAAACACACTTGCGCAAACACACACTTGTGCAATTTGTACCCAACAGATAGCCTAATAATTAGATCTGTTATATTTCTTGAATCAAAAAAAGAGATCTACCTCGATGACGAAATAGTTTAAGGTTCTATAATATTACTTATGGAGTCCCTAAATTGCTTTCTCAGTGTTTTGGATAGTTGTTAGCGTTGTTTGATGGATGGGATATTATTTGGTGTGGATTAACGTCCACACTATTGAATACTAAGTTTAAACTAATCAACGGTGTCTTCTAGCTGTCGAAGTGTCTATCTCCACAGGCTCTATTTCATCGCTTTAAACGATAGATTAAACGGAGTTGTAATGTATACCATCTTGTTCAGGAACTTCTAGGCTTTATGTTTATAATAAATGTTTGCCGTTTAACACCTATTTAAAGGTCTGTGAGTATTTATTTACCCATGCAGCTGTTTTAATATTGCAAATGACGTGAAACTTCTAGTGTGTTGTTTGTTTATATCCCAAAAATGTGCGATGATTTGCGTTTTAGTGATATTGGGGAATGATTGGGTATTAAGTTAAGTGAAGTGGATGATTAGATTAGATCATTGAAATTGCAATAACTACAATGTAGGTATTTTAAGCCAAGTATGAATGAGAATTGAGTGTACGATGATTGTGGCGCGATCTTGTAGTCTTGTTACTGACTAAGGCTGACATGTTCCTTAGACAGGGCTGTTAATTAATAGCCCAACAGCCGATGACAACTAATGGACCTACAGTTTAACGTGGAATCCGAACCACTGCCTCTGAATTACGAATTGGTCTAATTATGAATATAGTCTTTGCGGATTAACGTAGTATTCAATAGTGCGGACGTCAATCCACACAAGGAAACACTACATCCACCGACTATCACTCACAACTTTTCACAATTCGTGACCTCCAAGTCACAGGACGACGCCACTGTCCCAGTCAAATTATTGGAGATTTAGATTGGAGACCACTAAAACCAAAAGAAACCATAAGTTGCATAAAACTGGTAACCGTTGCAGGAAGGTGCAATTTTTCACACGTATATACTCTGGAATTTTTTAAGTTTTTGTTATTAATAATGGATTTAAGTTATATAAACCATTCTCTTCGACAAATTTATATTTTGTAATTTTGATATAGTGTATATCACAGTACTTAAGCGACTCGTTAGGGAGAACAAACTTTTTTTAAGAATACCTGGATTTGAACCAAGAAGGATGATACGTAAGACTAACACATACTACTTTTTAATAGCCTATTTTATCTACTTGAAGGCAGTTTATAACATTTTATATAAGTTTGTAGTGTTTTATGCCGGTCTAAATAAAACTCAAATGCAAATTTTCAAAAACTCGAGCAATCATGGATTCATTTATTGTAATGGGCATTTAGAGGTCTAGTCAACACGTACGACCCGAAATTGTTTGAAAAACAACATTGTTTTCCTTTGGGACGAAAGATTTTTATATTTAGCTTGGCCAGCCACGTAGAGGTCAAAATTGTGAACGACTTAGTCGGGGTTATCTCGATCTGTCTCAGTTGATTCATTGTTGTCGGCTGTCAAAAAATGAGAAGTCTTGATTGTCATGATTCAAATTAGTTTGCTTCGCTTTCCTAAGCTTAAATATCCATATCAGAGCAGATCTTTAAATCTGGCGATTTTTCGTTCCCTCTGGTCTTTACTAGAGTAAACCGCACGAAAGTAGTCTGATAAGTGTCAGTGCGGTGTTGCCAAATTGCCCTATTCTATTATAGCTTAAGGATACGTCAACTGATAAACTAAATGAAAATGGCAACACTGCTGGGAAAGAGGGGGTGAGGGGAGAACCAGCTGTCTCAGACCTCATCGGACTACTTTCGTGCGGTTTACTCTAGTTGTTTATTTTTACAATAATCGCAACGGATCAGTGTTAAGATCTAATTTACATATTTTATTGGTTACTCAATCAGAGCTGAAAGTTAATAACTGGAAAGGATTTTATATTATTTAAATTATTATTGTGATATTTTCCGTCATTGTTAGTAATTTAAAGTTTCACGACGTTTCGGAATTTAGATCTGACACCGTCCTCAGGTGAGTTGGAATCTAGAATAAAACAAAAATACATAATTTGGACCAAGTAACTGTGCGTGAATTTCGTTGTTTGGTATATTTTGTAGGTTTTGACTACTTAGATATTTGTGGTTTTAGCTTATTATCGATTTGGTCCAGATTATGTTCTTATCTTGTTACGATCTTAGTTTCAGCTCACCTGAGAACGGTCATATGCCGTTCGTGAATAACGTTGTGAAACTTTGATTTGCTACCCGTGTTGGAAAATATCTCTATTAACAATCTAAATAACACAAACCTACAATTACCCAACATTTAATTTTAAACTAAGAAATGATTTTATAACTTTGATACTACTGTATCTTATTTCTAGTTTAGAGTGCCTAGTGTCAGTCATGAACAGAAAAATGTTTGAAACATTTTCTGCTTCTTTTTATGTATTAAAACATGGAAGATGTTCTAACATAGTTTTTATCTAAAATATTTTCTTTACTAATTCAACAAGCACGTATTCGTGGTTGACCAATGAGACGTTGGTAAGTCTTTTTATTTGAAACAAAAACTACATACAGTTTTACATAATGGGAAATTTAAACCCGTGCGTACAGTAATCATTGTTTAAAATATTTAGAGCCAAGTAGTTTGGGAGGTTTTTTTCCAATTTGATAAATATTTTTGATTTAATCTTTATATTACTTACTTTTCTATTGTAATTTTGTATCACAGCGAAGTAGACTTAATTCTTTTTCAAGAAGACATGGAGATAGATGAATGTAGCATGCATTTGTTTTAACTTTGAGGGCTTTTTATCTTTGAATGATTTATAAATTTGTAGTACCTACATTGTCTGCTACCATTTTAATTAAATAAGTCCACATAGATTTTAGTGTTACTTTATTGAGTAAATGTCAATTTTCAAGTTATGAGTTCTAAATTTTATATTTAAGTAAGTTTTTGTTCCAAATATTTGTTATTGAAATATATTTCTTTACTGTTTATTTGTTGTTTTATATAATTCCTAAATAGTTCACATCATTTGTTCGAGGTAATAATTATCATTTCAAATCTATTAATGGAGATGATAACACATTTTTTAACTTGGTGCATGACTAATATATGGACATTTTATTGTAATGAATTCAAAAATAAGCTTTTATGATTGTTTAGGTTATGTTTCTTGTTTATAAAACATAGCCTATTGAATATATATTTACTAATCAATGAGGAAGCGTATTAAAAATGAATTTGTATGTGCTATGAGTTTTTTCATGAGTCAAGAAGTGACACAATAACGCTTTTTGGGAAAACGACACAAACCCAAATGAGCATCCCGGGATTTGAACCCGTGACCTCTTACTGAAGTCTAAGACACTAACAACTAGGCTAGCAAGATACACCTAAGGAATCTTGTAGCGTGAAGTCTTAGAAATAAATTGTCCTACTTTAGCTCTGAGTTTTAACTAGGACTAGACTGAACTTCTTAAAAATTTTCTCACTATCAATATTTTTACTTAATTTTTTAGGTAAAAATGATGAAAAAATTATCATTTCGTAATAAACGATATTCATTTTTATACTGTAATTTGTAAATGCGCGTTACACCTCAATATTGTATGTAAATTGTTATTTTAAATTATCCAAAAACAACTTAAATGTAGTTTTCAATATTAATAATACCTCGTTTTTGATCCAAAGACCATCTGAACTAAAATTATTTTTACGACAGAGATGTTGAAGTCTGAGCGAGACGGATATTACATTAATGTGGATAGTGTTCAGTTATTCATAGCATGATTTGTGGGGTTGGCTGACTCTTATCTAATAGAGGTCTCGTCGTCGGTGTTGAGCACTTGACAGCTGCGCAGCGTGACGTAACTCACATGAACACCTTCACTCAACTCCACCCGTCACAGCGTCGTACATTTGTCAGCTACGCAGCGTGACGTAACTCACATGAACATCTTCACTCAACTCCACCCGTCACAGCGGCGTACATTTGTCAGCTACGCAGCGTGACGTAACTCACATGAACATCTTCACTCAACTTCACCCTCACACGTAATTTGTCACTAGCAGCGTGACGTAACCATAATCACAATCCAATCAGTGTCATGAAACACGCAACTACTTAAAACATCTTCACTCAACCCAACCCCAACAAATACAGCGTCGAGCATATAGCGCCCACGTAGCGTGACGTAATTGCCATGTATACATCACTCACTAGCATATGTTACATGGAATACAGTGTTGGACTTCACATTAAACATCTTCACTCAACTATATAGAGTAATTGTTATGAAAAAAAATCTTGGAAAAAAAGTGTATTAATTTCTGTTTATTTATATTACAAATGATAACATATGGAAATTTAATTAAATCTTTTAAAAATGTTTTATTCAAACAACCATAGTATTTAAAAATCATATATTTTATAAGTTATTAAGAAAGTAATTCAATTTTGATCGATCTAAAGACCAAACAGAAAAATCATTACGAATGGAAAAATTCCAGATTTTAGTGCGCCTTCAACTTAGCAGCCAATCAGTCTCAAAGTGTTCGTGTTGCTCACTGAAAATTAGGATGTCTTCACTGTTGTTATTTTGGCCTTAAATAATTTTTCTCAGTTTACTTTATTCAATATAAATGTCCACAAAAAAATAAAACTGGAAATATAATAATTTCATACACGTCTTAAAAAATATTGTATTAGAATAAAATGTCAAAGAAAATAATCTGTAATTTCAGTCAAATTTCACTTTAAAAATATTATAATGTAAACTAAACAATTTTGAATCTAACAGAATAAGTTTGTTACTAGCAGTTAGAATTTTTTGGCTGATCCAAATGATAATGAGAATTTTATTTAACAAATTAAAGCAACAGCAAAATTAATACTGTTTGCCTATTTTTCAAATTTTCCCACAAATTATCAACAAACATTTTTGTAAAGAATTATATTTCAATCAGACTATTTTTACATTTTCGCATATGGAAAACCTATTTATGTATCTCATTGCAAGACTTAATCCTACAGTTGTTTTTTGTTTTATGCCCATGCAAAACAGTCATTAAAAACGTAAAAAACTGCACATTGTCTTAATATTTTGCTCAACATCCAACGGTTATCAATTATAAAATATTTAAACACAGTAGTTTATTTTCTCTAATGTTAATCTTGTAAAAGAAAAATTTCACTTATTTAAAATATTTTAGAACTTGTATTTTAGCTTCATGTAGTTGAGATCCATCCATTAATGCTTAAAAATCATAGTTTATGATTTCCAAGTTAATCATATAGAGAATAGGCAAACTCATTTATTTATGGACAGATGTTGACGAAACTTGGTATAAATGATCAAAATGAAAAATCTTGTGCTAGAAATGCCTACTTTCAATGTTCCTCAGAGCAGCAAACCTGCATACTCTTTCCCATGTTAATCTTATGGAGAATAGGGAAAGAACTCTCATATTTATCAAGATATTTTGATAAAATGAGTAATATATTATAATTATTATATCATTGATTTGGAAATATGCTGAGAACGCAGGTCTGCTAGGACAGGGGTATTATCATATATATTTAATGAGGCATCAAATGTACAACTTAAATAAATAATTTATGTGTATGCAGTTTACATTTTGTCAGCAAAAAATTTTTTGTGGACCATTATTCTAATTAACATCTAAATATAATACTCTAGTTAGTTACAATTATAACTCAAGAAAATATTTTAATGATCTTTGATTTTTTGGATTCTTCTGCTGGTCATGCTTTAGGCATATTCAATTCCATAAATCAATTAGTTTCCATTATACTATTAAAATTTTAATTTAACTTATGGGGAATAAGTTTGTTTACAAATTTTCTAAAATCAAAGCATTTGATTTCTTAAAACAGCTGTTGATTAACTCTCCATTAGCAATATGCTTTACTATCCAATGCCTTATGAATCATTAATTAATGTAAAACTATGGAGTAAATATGTGCTATACAAAATGAACAGCATTATTCGCCACATTAATAGTGTACGGTTATTGGAAATTATGTACTGTATTTATATATTTTTTATTTTCTGTATGATTAAAAGTAACGTATTTATATGTTTGCCAAATAAAATAATCACAATGTTTATACATTAGGTTTATTATAATAATCAGCTGTTGAATATTTAAAAGCTTTCACAACGAAGCCGCAATGCTATTTGACTTCACAAAATGGCCAGGTCAGCTAGTTTTTAAATGAATTTGTAATGCAATTAGATGCTACACATAAAGAGGTGGCGACAACGTTGGTCCACAACTCAGATCTGTACCCTCCGAGTTACATAAGCGACGCAGGCACCTACACTGAGATATCAGGGTCGTAAGGTTATCGTGACTTGCCTAATTGGCCTCATAAACATCGTTGTTTCTCAGCCGTTACTAACACATCATATCGATTTAATTTCCCTTTTTCACACTCGATTTAAAAATGTTCTTCAGACAATAAACTTGTACTCAACATTTCCACACACTGGTAATTCCACATTTTAGAACATACTGTATCTTGTGGAATAAAGATTTACAGACAAGATCTGTACGATGAGGTCACCAACAAAGAATTACAATGATAAATAAAAATACCCCTGTCGAAGCAGACCTATGCACTCAGAAAATTTCTAAATCAATAATAATATATAACAGGTTTGATCGATATCCGTAGGAAATAAGAGAGTTTGCCTGTTCTCCATAAGATTAACATGGGAAAGAGTATGCAGGTTTGCAGCTGTGAGGAAAACTGAAAGTAGGTATTTCTAGCGTAAAAAATTTTTATTTTGACCACTTACACTAACTTTCATTAACATCTGTCCATAAATAAAATAGTTTGCCTCTTCTCTATATGATAAACATGGAAAAGAGTATGCAGGTTAGCTGTGATGATAAACTAATATTTTAGCATACATTTATGGATCCTAACCACATGAAGCTAAATACCATTTATCTAAAAATACAGGTTAATAAGTGAAATATTAATTATTTCTTAACCTTCATAAGATTTACATTGGACCCCGAAAATACAACGTACTGTGTTTAGTTTTATACGAGTATTATAAAGTTAATGGATACACACACACACGTATCTATTGTTTTTGGCCTCTGGGTATCTCAAAACAATAAAGTAACATGGTCCCGGGCTTAAGTCTTGCCATGAGACCTAAGGTTAACACGTCTTTACTGAAGTATAATCTAAACACAAACACGCAGGAACATCTGCTATTCATAATGATCACCTGACCGAGGCAGACGGCTAAAGCTGCTTTATATGTAGACAGTTCTCACGATAAAATCATAATTAATTATTTCAACTATAGAGAAAAAATAGGTAGCATAATTGGGAGATAATGTTATATTCAATTTGTATAAAAAAAGACTCAATCAAATGTTAGAATGAAGTTTACTTTTGTAGCCAAAGCCCCTATTTGTGTGAAATTGAAAGGGGTTCAAATCAAAATCACACTTCAATATCGGTTTCAGTCCATTTCGGTGACAAATACAAAACAAGTATTAACCGTAGAAGTGGTAAAGTCGTAATTCAAAATAATTAAAAATTCAATGTAGGAATCAATCAAATCACAAATAACATTGTGAAATCTCATAAATATACTATACTGCATATAGCCGAGATTCACCTGATCATTCACCTAACACTTCAAAACGCGTACGGATGAACAGGTTGAATCACCTGACTGACTGGGCAATATCGGGCTAACCGTTCAACCTAAAAATGTGAACGCGTGTTCAGGTGAACCTGACAGGCATGGAAATACTGAAACAACTTGTATCAAAGAAAAATATTTTCGTTTTTGACATGGGTATTTCTAGTTCTTCCCTTCTCATTTATCTCTCACATGGGAAGTTTGTACATTCCTTCAATTTTAACAAGGCATTTATTTTATTCTCCCATATCTTACTTAGTAAAAACATGAACATTATACTGCAACGATAATTAGTCCTACCCATTCCACTCCACAATGATAATTACTATATTTTATGATTTGCATTATGTGTATTAAGTAATTAAGATATTTATGAACATATTAGTTTATATTATCAAAGCTTGGAACAGTTCGTTTTATATAATCTGTTATTCTGTATTGTAAATTTAAAAAAAAATATTACTGGATAATCATACTGTAATAAAAAAATAATAGTACTCATTAAACAAACAATTTCTTATAAACAATAAACATATGTTCAAAATCCGTCACCAAAACTGGAGAATTTATAAACAGCTGTTTGTAGTTTGTTTGCAATATTTTTACGTAGTATACAAACATTGCTCGATAGTGTAGGATAGGATAATCTGCTATCTCAGTTTTTATTCTATAAAAAATATAAACACCGTAACGAAATACACCCATTTTATTTCTACATTATTTGTATACTTATATGGACATCGCGGAAACACACTTATTCGGCAAAAAGTAATAGGTTTAAGTATGGGTTACCTCAATCCTAACCTTTTTATTATTACCTTTGACTATTCAATGAGCGACTGGCGGTCATTCATTATTATTATTATTGTATAGTCAAATATATTACTCAACTGCATGTCGGAGTGGGATGTGATTGAGGGTAAAGTAAAGGGAGGGAAGACGATTATGTAGTTGTTGCAGGCTCCGCTAGAAGCGCTGTGAATGGAAACGGGTGAATCGAATCATACTGCTCAGTTCAGTTTTATTCAGTTACCGTCGGTTCAGGTTTCAGTGATTCACCTGTTCATTAAGGGAACTGGGTGAATCTTAAGTAATCTACATTCGGAAGTGCTAGGGTTCGAATCGAGAAAATATGTGGTATAGCGGAGTAAGAGGCCCGCCTTAATAAACAGTGGCTGGCTTGGGTGGAAGTTGACTGCATTTTGTAGGCTTAATTGGGATTGCAGTGGACACCTCTTTTGCTTTTGTGGTTTTTTTAAAAGTTAAAAGTAAAAAGCTTGCCACTTCTAGGGTTAAAGTATCACTATCTAATAAAACATGATTGTATTTACTTCCATGTGTGAAATAGGTTGGATCATGGATATGTCAAAATGTTTTAAAATTCATCTAAACAGCTGTTCTTATAACCATATGATGGAATTTCCGTTAAAAAACTTCCGCTGCAATTTTTATGTTCCACAAACCTGCTAAAACCCCCATAGCTTAAATAATTAAGCTAGGATCAAAAGTGAGATAATACAGTGGTACAGAGCAAACAGGATCTCTCCAAAAAAGGACTCGGGGCAAATGAAAGGATATTAATACATTGTAGTACAAAAAGTTATTTATTGGTTTTATTATATTAAACAAATATGACAGTCAACACTGAATGTGCTATTCAGGCCAAATCATTCCTTGTTTTGTAATGAAACAAATTTTGATTATAATTGAATCTCTGTGTTCCAAAACTTTCAAGTGAAGATAAAATAATGAGCTAAATAACATTTTAAAAATATATTAAACTATTTTGCATACCCTCCCTTTAATTTTTAAACTACTAAAGTAATAAAAATCTGTTATTTAATACTGTTCTTAAGGTGGTGCAAGCGAAAATCGACTATTTAAAAAACACAATTTTAACGTTTATTTGTTGATTGTATCATAGATATACTTTAGCATAATTTTGTCTCAGGTTTTAAGGTGAACTTCTTGAGTTACAGGGTGTTGTTTAATGCGTAAAAATGGAAAATTGTAGCTTAATCTATAGAAAATGGTTTTTTGAGCCACATCTTCGATTCGATAATCTTAAAAAATATTTAATTTTGGTGGTTTAAAAATGTACAAAAAACAGAATTGTTATCTTAAACAGGTCACTCAGGAAGCTTACATGAAACAATCACATAAACATAGCAGATTTCAGTTGTCCCTAACGTCGCTTGCATCTCCTTAATCCAGCTCAAAATTGTCTATCAGATCAATAAAATCAATATGTGCGATACTGTACAGGTTCTCATGTGAAGTAAAAATGTTGCAACTAAAATTATATTTTTCAAAGAAAATACTCAACAAACTGTAAACACAAATTCTTTTTATTCGGCTGAACTGAAATGACAATCTACTCAGGTCACATAAAGCCAATAATGAGTGAATAAGTGTAAGATGGTGTACTCATGTTACTGACTAAGGCTCATTGGACATAACTGTTAATTATAGTCCAAAAGCCAATGGTATTTAGAGGAACTCCAGTTTAACGTATGATCCGAATCACAATTTTGCCTATAAATTACGGATGGTCTTTGCACTTGAGCATCGTATTCAATAGTGTGGACGTTAATCCACACCAGGGAGTACCATATCCACCAGCCGTAGTTTATAACACTTTGAGTGCTGAACCCGTCATCTGATGGGTTTAAAAATAAAAATTTTTTTGCTGTAATTTCGTACTATTTTGCTGCAATCCTGAATGAACAAAGTTCGTAGGAGTGTTATGTAATATATTTTACCTTTAATACGAACATAAAACATTTATAGCTAGGTCTGAACATGATTACACAATGCAATGTTTTGATGCGTCACGGCCAGCTGTTCGAGGCAGGCGGTGATACAACGAAACAGAATGGCCAGTTGTAATGTTTACTTTGTAGGGTTAGAGATATTATTATAGAGTTTTAAATTAGTAAACATGTTAGTACAGTTTTTATGTATACCTTTGGTGATTGCCTGAACTACTTTTGTTAGTTTTTGGCAAGTTATAAACAGTAAAAATGAAAATAAAGGCTTTTTATTTTTTCACAAATAGTACTTTGTTCTATAAAAATTCAGAGTCTTACCAGATTTTTATATAGGTTCTGTAATATTACGGTCAGCACTCAAAGTGTTTACTATCACCAGGCTGTGACCTTAAAGTAGCTGTATTACGGGAAACACCACCCTCACAGTCTAATCAGGGAAGTTTTCTTTTGAAACAAAATATTCAATACTGAAGTTCAATAACGATTTCTGAATTTTAATTTGAAACTGTTTACAAATTTCATCCCAATTTTGTTTATATAGTTTTACTTTTGACTCTAATAATTAGTAAGAAATTTCAGAACCTCAAACATCCAGATCACTAATACTGATTACTTAGTTGAACCCTTAAAACTAATATTTCTCACATGTCTGTATTTTTGCGGTTAGACTGAAACTATTGTGGTGTGAAATAATTGAAATGTAAAAACAAATCAAGTTTGGTATACATGGTGAATTCACACTCTGACACAATAAGATTCAAAAGAAATAGGAATGATTTCGATGGAATAGCATGTTTATCGAGTGAAAAATGCTCATTTTGATGGCAGTAAAGGCTGATTTTTTCAATCCTAGAACTTTTTTTGATCATCCAAACCAAATACAACACAAAAGTTTATTTCAAAAATCCATTTATGGTAAAAAACCTTTTTGATAGCTGAAGCAATTATGAACAGACTCAAGTTTATTTAACGACCATGAAAAACAAACCCTTTTAACGCCATAACTCGCTCACTCGCTCATTTATTCAACGCTATAAGCGAGCATACTCGCATGTTCCTTTGGTGGTATTTAGAGTCAGTTATCTAAATCTACGATAGATGGCAGGGCAACCCACTTTTCTCGCATGCCAACTCGTTTCATGACGTAGTTACAACATCCTGTCTGTATTATTTGGTTGCAAACAGATTTTTGTGTGTCATTGTTTACTGCGTAGCGGCCTGGTGTCAACGACGAGCATACGTGCATGTCAGCTGATTGATAGATGCAGACGATGTTTGTGTTGGGTGATTGTCTATAACCTATTCTTTGTCTTTGGTATTTATACGAAATAACTTTTACGGTAGCCTAATAAAAAAAATTGGCTTTAAAATAAAATAATTTTAATTTTTTGCATAATTTGGTGGTAAGGAGAGTCTTGGAACATTGGTTGTAAACAAAATTGTAAATGTTATTTTAACAAATGAAAAAGCTAAATTATTTCATAACTCCGTTTTTGGAGAAAGCATAAGCCAGTTTAAAAACCTGTATTTCACTTGCAAGGTCAAATTAATTTTTGTATTATTCGTGTAACAAATAACAGCTGATTTCATAATGACTTTCTACAGCTGTTTTATGAGATAATCGTATATGCACCTGTGGTTACAGATGGTTGAGTTTGGAGACATTTCATATTTTATATCTACATCCTGTACTGAATTAGTTTGGACTGTGTATTTAGTTAGTCTTAGCCTAATTCAGCTCTTAGGTATTCAACGAAAAATCCAAATCTTCAGCCATCCAAAGATTCTTCGGGCGTATCTTGTTGGTTCACATAAGTCAAACCCAATATAATACTTTTTTACTGAACACATGTCTAATAATTATATAAAATCAGGTAGAATTACTCTTTAATAGAAACATTTTTTTAGTAATAGGAAAATCTACACTCAAAAGTAATAGTAAAAAAATGTCAATCTATTAATCAGAGTCAAACTATAAACATTTATAATTCCGAAAATCATAATAAATTTACACTATTTACATGACAGAATATAAAACAATGGAGTAATCACAAGCAAATATAGAATTAAAAACTATACATTAAAACAAAAATCTTACGCAAATATCTGAAAAAGGAAATAGAAATAGTCTGTCAATGTTCAAAAACAATATTGCCTTAAAATTTAATAGTTATACGTCTTAACTAACAAAGTGAACTGTTTTCAAACATTGACTGAACATGTTTTAATGTTTACCAGCACTCGTTTCAATTATTCACTGGTCGGTAGGTAGGTTTAGTATTCCTGATTGATGGAATGAATGCCAAGAGTTCTGACTACCTACCTGGGACGCTTAAGTACCCCTGTCACCCGGAGAAGCCTCTTTGCGAGACTCCACCTCACTTACCATCGGTTCCTCTTTTACACTACCTTTATTATCCTTCTCTTCTTTGATATGTTTTGTCCTGTCTTCCTCCCCACCTGGAAATATATGATTTTTAGTTGCTGGGTTAGCTTCAAATGTTAGATTCTGAAAGAATAGCAGCCTCCGTAGACTGTACCGAGTCTAAAATTCTCAAAGAATAAGAACCTTTAACCCTGCAAATGTTGAGTGTTTTAGCCTCAACTGAATGAGCAAATCATTCTGCAACTTTTCTTTAAAAAAACTTTTCTTTCAATACAAAAAAAACATGCTCCCCCCAAACAATACAATAGTAAGAAAAGCTAAACAGGTGTCCACTGCAATCCCAACTAAGCAAACAAATGCCGTCAACTCTGGGTATTTTTTAATCAACTTCCACTCCAAACCAAAAGTACAAACAATCTAAAACATTTCTGGAAAAAAACAATCACTTGTCTTTTTTCTCAACAGGATGTAAGATATCTTACAAACTTCTTAATGTAATAAATTCTACTTTTTATTTTTTCCTATTAATATTTTTCCATTTTCTAAACAAACAAAAAACAAATCAACAATCTATTGGATAGTTTTTAGCAGATACTGCAGCAGGCAAATCAAATGTTTTTTACACAATGCTAGACTATTTCGTTAAGTATTAAAAAGTTAGTTAATGTTTTCTTAGATGTAATTATAATTTAGTTTAACTGACCACACAACTTGATAACGTGGCCAGTTTAAATTTCTCATAAGTTCTATGATGTATTTAATGTGTTATTTGTTATGAAAAATAAAATAAATTTATTCAACTTCCACCCTAGCTGGTCCACCATCTATTTAAGGTGGGCCCTCCCTCCACTGCACAACACATTTACAAGCCAAATTGGGATTCATCTTGGTGGGGATACGAACACCTGTCTTCCGTTTAGCTTCAATGATTTACTCATGAGCAAAGCACCTTAACTAGTTACCCTTAGTACCACCAAAGACAATTTATATTGCAATACAGACCGCGCCAGTAGTACCAAAAGCGCTCTACTAGGTTTCAGCCTGGGTAAGACGGCCTGCGAGGTTGCCAATTCGAATAGGCCGGATGTATTGTAAATAAATAAGAGCACAAAAGTTTTGTACATAATGTACAAAATGAGTACAATGATACCTAAGCTAGAGGAAGAAATTTTTATTCTTGAGTACTAAAACTGAAGCTTTAAAAGCAAACATTTTAATTATTATTCTTAATAAAATGCGCCGTCGTCTGCGTGTTCAATTCGGCAACATCTCTATGCCCAACAGCGCTAGTGCAGCCTGGTGTTCAGGCTAGTAACTAACAAAAGCGCAACCGTCGCTGCGAGTCTGTATTAGAATAAGATTGTCTTTGGTACCACCATCTCAAAAAGCGTTCAAGTTACTATAAAACGTACTGTAACGGCAGAGCATTAAACTGAATAAGTTAATTCCAGCTTTAGCTAACATGCAGTTATGATACAGCTAAACAGATCACAAAAAATGGCACCACCTGTCCGATGTTTGACCAAACACCAGTTGTTGTGTTAAACCAATCCATCTAGGACCAAGTTTAAGTCATAGAGGACCCTAAAAGGAATTCATACTCAAAATTCCTGACTCAACTCTGAACTCTCCAAGGAAAGGATCTACTCCAATGAGCTCTCAAATTTAAATTTGAGGATTCACACCCCAGGATAATTCATGCTTTCACCCTATAGACCCTGAGAGCCCACAAAGAACGCATCCATCTTCCAGAGTAACTCTCTCAGGAGGTACACGACTCTCTGAAACAGACTGGGTGTTCAGACTCAGCCAGGAGAGAAAAGAAAGCAAACTGGTAAGGAAGCCCCATTACACTGGATTGCCAAAGGATTCACCAGTGATTTGAAAGATTTTTATATATTTAATTTAAATCTCTGAACTCGTAAAAACTAGTCAGATCTGAGTTTGATTTCAAATACAGTTGGCACTTGATAATCCGACTCTTGACAGTCCGACACATTCGGTAGTCCGACGCCGCGCCAAATGAGTCATTGCCGCAGTACAGAAATTTTATTCGTGTTGTGACAGGAGTCTTGCGTCTTCCAGTCCGTTAGTTCCTTACCTTGTTCAGTATCAATTAGTGCGTAGTAAAGAGTGTTGCTTACTTTGTTACTGACAGTATGCAATTCAGAATTTAAGTGCAAAGTGTTAGTTCAGTGCTAGTTACAAGAGTTTTGTTCTATTAAGTGTTGTGCGATGGCGAGTACAAGTGGAACCAAGAAACGTAAGCATAAAACTTTAACTCTTTCAGAAAAATGGGAAATTATTAAAAGATATGACCGTGGTGAAACCCCTACAGTTATTTCTCAGGTTTATTGCATTGGACGACCTACGGTCTATGACATTTTGAAAAGTAGAGAAAAAATTGAAAGGTTTGTAAAATCTGTTGAAGATGAATCTAAGAGGAAAACCCTTAAGACGAGCGAATATCCTCAAGTGACGAAGCCGTGTCGGCTGCAAATACTTTTATACGCTGATGTGAAGAACGAGGGCTTCATTGTAACAATATTTTGATGTTGAAAGCAATACAAGAAAAAGCCATGACAGACAGTCTACATAAGAAAAAACAGAAGACAATCACAGACTTTTTTAATGTTTAAACTTGTGTTAAGTACTGTATTGCAGGTAGGCCTTATTGAATTTAGAATATAGGTTATGTTTCACGTTATGCCTATACATTATACCTGTTTTATGGTTATGTTATGTGTGCGTTGTGTATTAGTTATGTTTATAGATAAATGTCATACAGTATTTTGTATTCATTAAGTAGTTTTCTGTAAAAAAAGACTTTGTAAATTGTTTATTTGAACCATTAATAGAATTAAGGTACTTAATAATGAACATTAGTATACTATTCTTAAATCTACAGTTAGGGTTGTGCAAGAAATATAAGTTTTTAGTAATCCGACGTTTCCGGTAGTCCGACACACTCCCGGTCCCATAAGTGTCGGATTATCAAGTGCCAACTGTATACTTAATGTGTTTGCAGTGAGTTTATAAGTACACATACTTTCCACACCCTGCTGGTTTTCCTTGTCATTGGCTTCATCAGTTTCCATGTCATGTTCATGACCCTGTTCACTGCCCTGTTCATGTTCCTGCTCATCATGATGTTCATCGTGTTCATGCTCTTCTTCATGTCCTCTTTTCAAGATTGCTGCGACTTCTGCTTTAACTTCTTCGCGTTTCTTTTCAATCATTTCTAAACAAATAATTAATTATTAGAAAACCCGAACTATGTTATAAGCGAGGGATCAAGAATTTAAAAATCTTTCTACACTATTGTATTTATTACTTTAAACAATGACAATTCATAATTATCTAACCTCCATAAGATCATGTTTGAGAAAGTTATAAAGCAAAAGAGATTAGATTAGATTATTGAAATGGTAACCATACCACAAGGTATTTTAACGTTAGTAACACAAGAGAACACTACACCCACCGACTATCGCTCACAACTATCCACAATTTGTGACCTCCAAGTAGTTGGATTAGAGGACGTCATCACAATTCTAGTCAACCTGAGAATTGTATTGTATGTAATTGTAATGTTGTGATTTAATCCCTCTTTCAATTGAAATTGCTTTAATTTAATGAAACACCGAATTTGAAAAGGTGATTTTAAAGCATAAGTTCTTAATGAAAAGTTTTTGTTTTAATTTATGTAAATATACTGTAGAGAGGTGAATTTAAACTCACTGTTGATGAGCTTCTGGCTATTCTGCAACAGCTCCTCAGTCTTAGGGGTGTGTTTCTTGGGGAGGAAGAACAAGTGAGGCTTTGATTTGGTTTGGATGAAGTTCAACAAGTGCTTCTGGCTGGCTTCCCAAACCTCTTGCTGTAAAATATGATAGTCATTACTACCACCATTTTTACAAGAGTTATCTTGTTCACAGATAAACACACACATATACAGGGTGTTCATTAAAGTCGGGGACAAACTTCGAGGGGTGATAGTACTCATCAAAATAAACAAAAAATCACTTATAACCATTTGTCGAAAAATCCTTCGTTTACCCATTAGCCGCCATTTTGTATTTTTTACATAAAACATTATATATCAAGAACTATTTAAGATACAGAAACCAAACTTTGCACACATATTTATTGGTCATAGAGACAAATATTTTTAAAGTATCATTTAATTTGCTTATATATTTTCAAAATGGCGGTGGTTAAAAATCTTTTAATTAAAATAACAAAAAACCCATTAACTTTATAAAATTTTTACAAGATACAAAAAAGATTGCAATTTCAATTCGAATGGAATTTTGGTGAACGAAATCCGTCCACGGACAACCGAGAAAATGCAGGTTTTAATGTTACATTACAGGACCCGTGCGCCACCACGGAGCGGCTGTGGCTAAGAAGCGTAGTTCAGCTGGCACTACACGGCTTCTTTGCCACGGCCGCTCCGCGGTGGCGCACGGGTCCTGTAATGTAACATTAAACCTGCATTTTCTCGGATTAAAGTTTGGTTTCTGTATCTTAAATAGTTCTTGATATATAATGTTTTTTGTAAAAAAAACAAAATGGCGGCTAGTGGGTAAACGAAGGATTTTTCAACAAATTGTTATAAGTGATTTTTTGTTTATTTTGATGAGTACTATCACCCCTCGAAGTTTGTCCCGACTTTAATGAACACCCTGTACATATATAAATTTTAACAACTATTGTTTTTGGCCTCTGGGCACCTAAAGACGAAAAAATAACATGATCCTGGGTTTAAATCTTGCCATGAGACCAACAGTAGCTTCTTCCCTATGGGAAATTCGCTAATAAAAAAAAGAAAATCCATACTTTTATTATTTTATATGCAGTTTGGATGTGTATATTTTAAACCCTAAGATCAATAAATTACGGTATTACTACTTAGCTTACCTCCTGTAACCTAATCATCTTCAGTTCAATATTCCGAATGTCTGCTTGCCGTCGCTTCCTGTTCTGGAACAACTCCTGACGTTCCCTCTTCAATTCTTCTTTTTCTCGTTTCGCATTCTCCTCAACCTTCTTCTCCACTTGAGCTCTTTTTTCTTCCTAAAAGTACCAAATATGAGAGGTATACAAATGATATAATGTAATATAACTATTAAATGCAACTATGAAATCGAGTTATAATTTTAAAACGTGTTCTATGTAATAATAATAGGATTCTACGATTTATTAACATTTAGTAGTCAATAAAAAATTAACTCATCAAATACACTTCGACCTATAACTTACAGGTCACACTACATTTCACTTGTTACCTCTTTACCTTTCTGAAATTATTTATTTTCTGTAACGGTGATCTACACAGGTGGGTGTTTTGAGTCACTTATGAATGAGAAATGAGTGTAAGATGATTTTGGCAAGTTCTTGTAGTTCTGTTACTGGTAGACTAAGGATGGGATACAAATAACATTTTTGCCTCTGTATTACAAACTGCAAATGTAGAAATACACGTCTCTACCAAATTTGGTATCGATCGGTCCATTTTTACGAGAGTTATCGTGTTCATAGACATACACACACACACACACACACACATATATACAGTAGAACCGCGATTAACCCTCACCCTTGGGACCAAGACCATGACAGATAATCGAATAGACGGATATCAGAAATAATAATAGCATTGCTACAACTTAGCACCTAGACAGTGTTTGGCGTGGCAACATCGCAATTCACTGCCTTGCATGTTATAACAGCGCCATTGTAATTCCTAACTTGTCATGATTGCTGTGCAGTACTTAATGTGGATTGATTTTAAAAGAAAAAATACACAAGTTCAAGTTAAAAATACTTTATTAAAATATTTCCCTAAGAAAACAATGGAATATCAACAATACATGTATGTAGGAATTTTTACTCGAAAAAAGTATGTTAGGCCTACCGGTATTTAGTTTTTAAAATAATCCGTAATTTTCTTTGGTTTCCTTCCCCGTTAAGCTTTTTAGGCGGCCATGTTTCTAATTTTTCTGAGCAGAAGCACCGGCGTTTAATAATTTATTGTTGAGTTCCAAAACCAAACGTTTCCGTTTCTCAGCCATAACAGAAGAGCAACACACTATGTATGAACAGCACTGTCAACAATAAATGGTAAAGTACGTAGGCACGTAAAATACTAGTAGGCATTGCACTCAAAATCAGCAAAAACCTTGGTTCACTGTAGTAAGCCACGCACCATACTGAACTGAACTGAAACAGTAGCAGTGGAATGTAGAAGACAGTGTAAGGGATTAACCATCTGGGTCACTACCCTTGCCGTCAATGACTCACACACATTGCAGGTGTGCAGTACATTCATCACTACTTATCATAGAGCCTAAACAGACGATCCGGCTCGGCACTGACGCAGAAACATAATTTTTTTTGCGTTAGCGGAGTTGCAGTTAATAGGGACTGACGGTTAAAAGTGTGACAGTTAATTGATGTTCTACTGTAGGCCTATATAAATTTTAATGACTTATTATTTGGCCTTTGGGCACCTAAAGACAAAAAAATAACATGGTCCCAGGCTTAAGTCTTGCCATGAGACCTACGGTAATAGCTTCTTCCCTTTGGTGAAATAAATAGGAATACCAAAAACTCACCCTATCTTTTAATCTTGTTTCTTCTTGCCTAAACTTCTGCAGAGTTCCCAATAAAGCTCCGAACATCCGTCGGTTCCTGAAATCGTATAACTTTATTCAAGTTGTTAGGCCAAATATCACTCACATATATAGATAAATTGTTTATTAATGAATCAAACACTGGATAATGTACTTCATCAGAGCAACTTTTTAAGTACCATCAATTATTTAACACGTTCAGTGCAGATGGTACCGATTGGTAACGGGCTGAGTGCTGTTTGTGTGCGGCCGTCATCAATGGGTAACATTTAGAAATGCTTGTCTCTCCATTAGCGCTGTACAGGAAAACCAGATGTGACACGGTGGGGATGTGACATTTTTTTACCATAAACTTTAAAACAAACCATAATATTTTTTTCATAAGTATTAAATCAGATGCAAACAATTTGTCAGCACCCTAGTGACCTGCACAACACAGACCTTTTAGCAGCATGTTAATAAATTTGCTGCTAGGGAAAATATTGCCTTCGTACAGCTACTGCCATAAACAAGTTTCTGAACAAACGGAATCTGCAAGGTTATGTCAACCCTTATTTCAAGCTTAACTTTAATTAAATCTCCCGTATTGGGTTCCACGGAAAACGTTCCAAGCGACAAAATTTCCAAAACGGAGATATATAGTGGAAAAGATTCTAGACGCCACAAACTACACCGGGGTATATTTGGTTTTGAAGATATTTGAGTTTGGAGCCCTGATTACGTCCGTCAGTATTGGAGCGCTCAGCGGGATACCACGGTCAATTAAATTTTCTACGCTTGATAACACGAAACTAGGGTTTTATCACTTGGAACGTTTTCCGGGGGACCCATTAAATTATTAAAACCTAAATTTGTTTCAAGTATAGGCCTAAGAATTCAACTGGACAAAAATTTATTCTAACCATACCAAACTTCATGTATTAAGAAAAACTAAATTCACTATACAGCACTGATTGGATAATAAAGATTACGTACGCCAGCAGCCCAGATAATTATGTGAAAACCAGAAGTAATTCCGCATCTTCTAATGGAGTCTGAAGAACCTTAACAACATCTAAGAAACAACTAACTAAAGTAATTTTTGATTTTTCCTCAATAGTCCTACACATCAGTTTACTACATAGCAGAACACATACTTTTCATTTGCAATTTAACAATTTGATCAACATGCATATTATTTACTGAGATATTCTGACCTGGCCTTGCTGGTTTCATCGTTACCCTGTGCGGCCAAGACCTGCTGTCTGGATGGGAGCTCACGAGGTGTAACTGTCACTTGCGAAGGAACAGCCGGCTGCATAACAAAAAAAATTAAGATCAGAAAAAATCGTAATAAGTAAGTCGTGCTGTTTGCTTAGACAAAATGTGCTAGTCATAGCTGAGTGGGTCGAGTACTACTTCCCTACTTACCAATACACCCAGGTTTGATTCAGACGTGACCCTTGAAGTTTGTATCTTGAACTGGCACTGTGCTTCGGAGGACACATTTAGTCCTTGGAACGCGGCTACATAAATAAAGATGGGTAATGTCAGAGGCACTAGAACAAATTAACCCTTTGAGGATCTATTGCAGGCGCGACTCACGATCTTTGTCTATATACGATGTGGGTGTCAGATTACACGGATTTTCGGCTATCTGGATGTGGAGCCTTTAACATTGGAGCACAAAAAAAAGGATCACTGACCACAATCTATTTTCTCTCAGGAATAGGCCTAGTTCTTGTTACATAAATTAAATAATAGGAATCAGGAAATAGATAATACATATATTATTTGGATTAGATAACATATAAGCCAACATCATCAAATCTTGGGTTTTTATTAATGGTAATATTTAAACAATACATGACTTTTTCGAAACACATTAGGCTACCTTGGAGAGCAGAATTATAGAGTTATACATTATTGAATATCCTAAACGCTTGTTCTTGGTATATTTGATATTTCCAACTGTACTGCACTTAGGATGAATGCTAAATACTAGTAGGCCTACCTTAGAGTAGTATTCATCATCTCCTCCGCCCCGGTCTTCCTTCCTGGATCTTGGGGGACCAGACAACCTGAAAGACAGAAAAAATATGCATCTAATTCAGAAAATTTCCCGTTTAATCTGTATAAGTCTACCCTGGGAGTATACTCAAACATTAGCATAAGGGGATTGACAAACTCAGAAGAAACAAATTTTAAAGTCTACATCAGTCTCATTGTACCATACATATGCAAATCATCGTTGAAAGTCACTGGTACTAGGCCAGCTGATCTCTTCTGTAGCAACTTATTGACCATCATCTTTGAATATTAACAGCAGATTGAATATGAAAAATGTAATAGAAAACTGGGCTTAAAAAATGACTTCAATTTTTTAAACAAACCACATGCAATATGGTAAGCTTCCTGACAATGACTAAGAGAGTTGCAATGTTGAGTTTATATCCTCATTTTGTTACCAAAAGGAATTCCAGGTAACATTAAATTACAATATACAGATAAATAAATACTTCTATTATTTTAATTGTTTTATTTTATGTTCTAGACATAGAATTAGAATTGTTACCTGCTAAACACTGTTTTTGGCTCCCCTAATCTTCTTTTAATAGAAGGTTTCTCTTCTTCCAGCCTTGGTGCCTTAGAATCTTTTCTAAAACATTGAATAATAACATACATTATATTGAAATATTCGAAAAATTAAAAATAGAATTGTGAAAACCCCATACCTAAATAAACATGGTAGTAATTCCACACATTTTCATGGTTTGAGGCCATGTATGCTAGATTGTAAGAGCTGAACTGAGGTAGGGTAAATAAGTATTTTCTGTAAAAATAAAAAATGAAGGACTCATCCCCAACTAATTTAATTAAGAAGAACAGCTGTGGTCCTTATTATATCACCTCATATTAGTCGGAAAAATAACTTCAAAATAGCTTTGCCTATTAAAAGTTTCCTCACTTTTTATTTTTGAATCTGTCTATTATATAAAATCTCTAAACATCCAACTGATCTTTACAAACCATAGATACAACACCTGTAAAAAAGGTGTTCATGCAATGTTCACCTAGGTGAAAAAGGTGTTCAAAACAGGTTAACAGTCTTTGAACATAAACCCAACTATATATGGATTTAATTGTTTCAGGCCCTGCCAGAAAGATAATGAAGTATTCAAATTTTGGGAAAGTTTTAATTAATTAGAGGTAAACGGAGACTGTCAGTCTACGTTTACCGAAATTCCGTTACCGGTTCCGTTAAGAAATCGATCGCCAATTTAACACCTTTTGTATATATTTACCCTTTGTATATAATTGGCCTACAATATAAGTGTAAATCTATAAGTAGTGTTGGAAGACCAGAGTTTTTACTTAATCCAATAAGATAAGTGGTACATCAGGCTTGCTGATTGATGTTGTTCAAGAGAACAAGGTCTTAATCCATTTTGCATGCTATATAACAAATTACATAAGCTACTTTCACAGACAAGACTGGTAGCCATTTAAGGATTTAGAAGATTTTATGTCAACTGAATATTGGCTAAATCTTGACTAACAAAACTAACTTCCATACCTTGTTGAAGAACTAAATGACCGGACCCTGTTGTTAAAATCAATTTCTGTAGAGACATTCCTATTGAAATTAGAATCTGCAACTAGGCTGACTGTTCTTTTCAAGTTGGGCCTGAAATTTAAGACAATATCAACTAAATATAAGATGAGAGTTTCATTGGTGATTAAAATCAAATTTCACTCAACAATAATGTAAAGAGAAATTATCATACTAGTAGAGAAAGATAAAAAAACCTTGTGGTAATTACTTCAGTTAACCCAGGAACACTCACGTTATTAGATTGAATCTAAAATTTTTATTTCCTCTAAAGAAGTTTAAAAAGAACAATTATCACATGCAACTTAGAGTTGAACAATGCTTTCATTAGTATCCTAGCATCCCGCCACAGTAGTCTTGAGCAAGTTTGAATGGTAGAGAGGATAATAGTGGAGAGGGAAGAGCCATGCCTCCCCTTTGTTAGGATCCCCCTACAGTGCGAGCATTCACGGGCATGCCGTGTTAGCCTGGATCTAACGGCCCGAGTTATCTCAGAACTGTTTGTTTGGATGTGTTTGTTCACTTTTTTGCAAACAAAAATTGTAGGGCCTAACCTAAATTACAATAAACATGTTATTATATAATTTTAAATGTGTAATGATTTATTGTATTTCATTTACCACATGAATAGCCTATATGATATTCACTTTCAATAGCAAGAATCTATCAACTGTTAGGAGCACTCTAACAGTGCGAGTGACCGTGAGATTGTCAAAAGCTCTAGTTACTTCGGGTTAAGTAACCATGAGCTTTAAAATGACTAAAAGTGTCTAATTCTTATTAGCTTAAATTTCACTTTCAAGAGACACAAAACGTCTAATTAAATTATATTGACCTAGTAGGCTAAAATGTTTAGTTAACCATGAAATACAACTAGACGTTGATTAAAATTTGTTGAAAACACCCATGATGAAAGAATCTTAGAATATTTACTTTGACAACCACATAAACCTACTAAAATGCTGTTAAAACTGTTGATTTGTTATTGTAGGCTATCCAACATGAAATCAATGATACAAAAATAATTCCTCAATGTAATACTTATTATAACTCCCAAATATACACTTCATTTTTATATGACGCACAGGCTAACCACAAACCTAATTGAAAAATGCATGTAGGCCTACCTACATGATTTGATAAGTGTAACCTACCTAACTGAAGGACTTTCGTTTGGATCTCTTCCTATTATCTTCTTAATACTTTCTTCTACGCCTTTCAAATCTTCCTTAGCTCTTTCTAATTCAACTTGTAACGATCCATAAAACCTTTTTATTGTAGGTTCCATATCTAACACTAAAATAAAACACTAATATTCCTTTATCGGTGAGATGGACAACACAGTTCTTCCGTACAGAATTACCATAACCTCAAAACAAAACCATAAGCCAAAACCAAAAGCCAAGCTCTTCTCTTCAATTCCCGATATGCGATTTTTTTTAAATCAAGTATTAACATTTACCATGTAACTCTGCGTTCTAATATACGTTTACTATGATGAATCTACGGTTGAAAGCGAAATAAACCAAAAAATGTATTAACTCGAGAGATTTTTGTGGATTTAATAAGTAATCAACGTTGCAATAACTAATATATATTAAAATCATACCACATTATACGAGTTAAAACCGTCCGGTGTCAATGAATTCGTCAAAATACGTACATATTTGAATCAAATGTGAATTAATAATGATTCCTTAATATTTTTGTATACTTAACGAATAACAAGCTAAGAGAGATACAAAACTGGATTCTGGGCTCAAGAGGTTTTACACGACTTAATTATTAGAATGTTATTTTATTTATTTATTTTTGTAAATAACCAAATCTCAATTACATTTCCCAAGTTTAAAACTGCATTAATCAATGGTTTTATTAAATATTCGAAAGGAGAATTAAAATAAATAGCTCATAATTAATTCTTTTTCATTTTGACATGCATGCATATGTCTTAGCTCCGGGGGGTTGGCAGTTTGCGAGACCAAATTTTGAAATAGTGACGACATTTGGATAGTGCCGTCATAGTTTGGTTAGAATGCTGTTTAGAAAAACTGAAAACATTACCTTCAGACATAACCATGATCTAACCCATTACCCACAGGGAAGTAAATACAAAATTTTTCTATAGTTTACAGTAATTTTTACCTTTATGGGAAAAATCAATAGCAAATCTCTAAAAAGGAAATTTATTTTATTTATTTTTTCTTGACAAAAATACAAAAGTCTAACATTAAATAAAAAATTAATATTTGCTGAGAAAGTAAACTATTTTCTCCGTTAGTTGTTGTTACATCTCTATGACAGTTACTAATTATTAATAATACACAATAATTTAACTCCTACACATTGCTTCAGTTTTAAACATGAATTCTGATCGGAACTGTACTCCAACCAGAGGTCCTACGAGTCGTAGCCCCTGACGGGCGGATGCTCTCAGGTAGTTTCTGAGGTTGAAGAAAGGTCTCTCGGATTGTTCCACGAGCCTCCTCCCCCTGGTAGGGAAGTGTCGGTAGACGTAGAACATGTAGCGGTGAAGTCCTGTTCCCTCTGGAGGAGCCGGTCCTAAGTAAGCTGGAAGCGGAAGAAAATATCACAGGTCAATTTAGAAATAGGTGAGCCAAGCAAGCTAAGAAGTGAATGGGGCTCAGTACGTCCTATGCTGCCCTTGTTAAATTTAACAAATATGATGTACCTTTTCTGGAAACCTACTAAAGATATTGCAAAGAAATAGTTATGGCTTTTTTGGGCCCTTTATAAACACTTTAACAAGAGCTTTTTTTACTATTTCTAATAATTAAAATAATTAATTTTTAAGCATCTTGATTTTTTTATTAAAAGAGCTATATTATTTTTTTATTCAGTTATAATGATGTAATTGGAAAAATTCCTCGTTAAATAATTGTGTGTAGATATGTGGTAAACAAGTATTTAAAATTTAGTGGGTTTATGTCAAGTATTTTCTGGGAAAAAGTACCTTTTTTAAAAATACCCCCATCTCAGCAGACCTGCGTACTCAGATAATTTTCAAATCAACGATAAAGTACTATTAGGAGATGACAAGTTTTATAAATTTTTTCGATAAATATGAGAGCCCATTCTCCATAAAATTCAAATGAGAAAGAGTATGCAGGTTGCTGCCATGATAAATACAGCTGTGATTTTTAAGAATAAATGGATGGATCTCAACCACATAAAGGTAAATACCAAGATTCTTAAAAAAACTGACTGATAAATAAAATAATAATAATTTTTTTTATCCTCCTTAAGATTAACATTGGAGCCCCAAAATCTTTGGGGAACTAATATACCATAATAATTAATACCATTTAATAATTTATTGTTCAATTTGTATGGGAAACCCCCACCCCCCCGGGAACACCGAGCTTTTTTGAGCTGGTTTTGTTCGGTGATTTGACCTTACACTTCATTCCAAGTTTCATGGAAAACGGTTGGAAAGTAAGTAAGAAATTGATTTTTTCATATTCTCCATAAGATTAACATTAGGCGCTTTCAGACAACTGCGGTTATCGTGGACAGTAAATTTAACTTTTCTCTGGAACCGTTAGTCGTAGACAAAAAATTCAAATTACTAATTTGTCTAGTTTTTTAAGCTGGTTTCAATGGTACCAGTCCCGTTATACTTTACTTTTATTGTTTTCGCTGAAAATTTAAAAATTAGATTTTTTGACATTTAAAAGCCCATAACTTGTGAACCGTCATTTTAACAGATATGCGGGTGGTGTCAAATTATTTAGTACTATGTGCACTATAAACTATCAAATTTTAATCAAAATCGTTAAAGCCGTTTTTTAGAAAATTGGATTTTTCACGGTTTTTAAGGGTTTTTAGGGGTGAACTACCCTTAAAAATCAAAAATTCAAAAAAGTGAAAAAAACGCCTGGAGATACAGTGACTATATATATACATGCCAAATTTCATCTAAATCGGACAAACGGGGTAGGCTGTGGCACTGTACACATCCAGACACACACACACACACACACACACACACACACACACACACACACACACACACACACACACACACAGACACACGGACGGACAGACATCACGTTAAAACCTACTTTTTTGGATTCAGGGGACCCCAAAACGGATATATCCACCCTCAACTCAAATTCGAAAATTTTGACAAAAACAATACTTTCTCCATATACTATGTATAAGGGGAGAAAGTAAAAACTGACTGATAAATAAAATAATAATAATTTTTTCTTATCCTCCTTAAGATTAACATTGGAGCCCCAAAATCTTTGGGGAACTAAATTGTGTAGTTTTTTAAGCTGATTCTAATGGTGAATGATAAAACTAAACAAATTTTGAATTGCATATGAAAAACGCAAAATCCCCAATTTTTTTGTACAGACCCCCCAAACTACCCGTTTTGATTGACCGATATGTCTTGATTTTAACGAATATTGTTTTTGGTCTCTGGGCTCCTCAACACAAAAAAGTAACATGGCCCCGGGCTCAAGTCTTGCCATGAGACCTACAGTAATAGCTTCTTCCCTATGGGAAATTAGCTAAAATTCAATTTTTTGATATATTTTCGTACCTATCCGCTCTTTGAGATAGAGCACATTTTAAAAGATTTTCATTAGGCAAAATTGGAAGGTTAATTCCGGGGGGTGGATGTGAGGCTCCATTCCAGGGGGGTCCGGGAAAAATTTCAAAATATTGATTCCTAAAACTGTATTTTCAAGTCTTTTTGAAATAAGAGCTAGTAATTTTAACAAATTGTTATTTTAACTCGCTTACCTATTGACGTAATTTAATAACATTTCGTATGTGTTTTATCTAAATTAGTGTGTAAAACACAACCCTTATTTCATCAAACCTGGATACTCAGTAGTATTAGATTAATCTATGAAAGGAATAATATAAGTTTGAAATTCGCTTTACTCACGCCAGCGTGCTGCGTGCGATTTTCTCCTTAAAGTTAATAGAAATGTTGATATTTTCTAGGCCTTTTACTATAACAGTGTAATATAATTCTATCCTTATCCCCTGATTGGTATATTAAAGGAATTATATTAAAAAAGTTTACTATTCTTAACAATACAAGTGGTATAGTTTTTTCTTAAGAATAAAATTGTTATTTAATTAACGAAATAATTTATTTATTTCATTCAAGTTTCCTATTACTGTACAAATTAGTTTAATGAATTGATTAGAGATTGTTTAACTAATTAATGTCAACTTTGGGAGTTATTAATTAAACTATAACAATGATAGTATGATATTTCAATGTAAAAATGTTTGTATTTACTTCCCTGTGGGAAATAGGTTAGATCATGGATATGTCTAAAGGGAATGGTCTCAGTTCATCTGAACAGCTGTTCTTATTATTTTATTTAAACAAATTCAACACAATAGTTCTGGTAGTTTCTATGGAAACCTGTTACATGTTTTCCATCTTAAAAATTGCCAACACCCCCCCCAGAGCTAAGACATATCCATGTCAAAAAGTGTTTTGGAATGTAGAATATGTCGTCCTTACATATATGTAAACAGTACACAATTCTTTGATTTTTGCATTTTAACCATTGAATTACCATTTCAGCTAATAACTGTGTTTTACTAAAATGATTATTATTTTATAAACTATCTGTAAAAACACAATAAAGTCTGTTGGCCTCTATGAATAACGATGTACTACTTTAACCAATTTTATTAATTATTCTTAATTGAATTTGTGCTTTAAGCGTCAAAAGGCGCTCGAGGTTGGTAGTAATTTGTAAAAGCAGTTACGAAGTTTGGAGTTGTGAAAGTAATAAATTTTTTTAATAAAGGTACAAGCTTAGGAGAAAACCCCTTCACCCGATATCAGTAATATTTAGTATTTCTGTGTATACAAATCGTTACTAAAATCGTTGTATTATTTTACAAATAAAAGAAAATGATGAAAAAGTTCACCAAAAATAAAATATTTTTTAGATTTTGCAACATGTAATTTTAGTGTGTTGGAAAGAGGCCGTGGTTCGGATTCCACGTCAAACTGTAGGTCTCTTAGTTGCCATCGGCTGTTGGGCTATTAATTAACAGTCCTGTCTAAGGAACATTTCAGCCTTAGTCAGTAACAAGACTACAAGATCGTACCACAATCATCCTACACTCATTTCTCATTTATACTTGGCTTTAAATACCTACCTGGGTAGGTTGTCATTTCAATAATCTAATCTAATGTTTCAAGTCCATATGTATCCACTAATTTCTTATACATAATTTGAATTTTAAATAACTTGATAGACCGTCCTTTCAGATATTTGCCAAGTAACCCTAACCTAATTAATTTGTTTTTTTAATCGCAGCAACGTGCGATGGTAACTAATATATATATTAAAAATTAATAGTAAGAATAACTCACAAGCGATTTCAGAAGAATTGCCTAAGTTTCCATTCCGAAAATCTTCTCCCTGAAAGTAAATTAACTATAAAATCACTGATAATTGTGATATTTTGGCGATAGAGAAAAAGACGTTTCTTTTTTAGTTAAATAAAAGTAGTAATCAAATACCTTACGGTTTGTTATAGAAATATCTTAAAACATTCAACGATCCTAGAGTTTTAGGTTAAGACCTTTCTTATAGAAAATTACTTTTTTCTCTCGAACTTGAAGGAAATTGGAAAACCTTTCTTCATTATTTTTCTCAATAGTATAGTAAATTGATTCTGGTATTGTTCAAGGACTTTTATTTCTCGAACACAGTCCTTAGAGTAGTGTCCAGTAATAAATAAAGACCATGGAAATTTTTAAAAGATTCGTTTAAGAATAGTAATACATTTACATTTAAATAATATTTAAATTTGAAATACAATTTTGTTGGCCAATACTGTACCTACCAGGATATTGGCCTTGATCCAGTGAAGGTAGTACACCCCTGGGGGGCGGTCAGGGGCGTCCGGGTCTAGCATGAAGAGTGTGTAGATCTCCCCCTGGTGAAGAGACGAGTTAATTATATGAGGAACAGACCGTACAATCATTACTTAAAAGTCTCCAATGGTAGTGACATATGGTGTTTCAGCACATGGTGGAAAGAAAAAGATAGGTGTGCTACCCCGGTTAAACTCAGACTTCATACTGGATGCATTTCAGCTGTTAATCTTGAGCTTGATTTCGTCGTGTGTTGTTTATAAAGAAATGCTCTTTCATGAACACACTATAAGTATTATATCTATGGATTTAATGGCGTATTAAACCGTGTTGGGTCTTAACCAACCCAACAAATATACGAATTAATCCCACTCCCAGTCGTCACTCTCCCCATCCCACTCCCAATGCATTCCCCTTCACCAGTCGTCATTCTTCCTCTCATACTCCTAGTGTCAACTCTCCCATCTCCCATGTCACTTATCCCACTCAGTTTCACTCTCCCATCCCACTCTCTGTCGTCACTCTCATCCCACTCCAGTCGTCATTTTCCCACTCATTCGTCACTCTCCCCTTCAAGTCGTCACTTCCCATCCCACTCCCGGTCGTCACTCTCCCATCCCACTCACAGTCGTCACTCTCCCCATCCCACTCCCGGTCGTCACTCTCCCCATCCCACTCCCAGTCGTCACTCTCCCCATCCCACTCCCAGTCGTCACTCTCCCCATCCCACTCCCAGTCGTCACTCTCCCCATTGTAACCCAAAACTAAGGCGTGAGGCCTTCCTAGGGGTTGATTTTTCCTTGATCGTCTGAGTGTTGGGGGTGGTAGTTGGGTTCGAATATGAATCCTTATAGGGATTATACAGCCTGAGCTTGGATCTAGATCAGTTAGAAGGGTTTTTAAGGATCTTTTTTAAATTTGAAGGTTAGGAATCAACAGTCTGAGTAGCATTGAAGAAAGAAACCTTCCTTAAAATTCATGATATTCTACAATACCGTTACCATGCCTAAATGCTAGTTTACTAGATACTAGGCTATGAAAAAACCTTAGAGTATAGTTCAACCTTTGAAGCTAAAAACAAACTAGGGCACAACTTTTTAAGAACATGCTAACTTTACATGATCGAGACTCCTTAAGACATAAAATTCTTTACTGTAATGAGAAAGAAACTTAGAAAATTCCATCTCAAATAAAACTCCCTACAAAAACTAATTACCGGCTTAGCTGAGAGGTACTTTACACTCGGCGCTTCCTGAAAGTCCTGCTTATCGTAGATAACGTCACAATATGCAGCAGTAACAGGAAGCCCTGCTGGAGTGCTGTAGACCTCTAGGGTGCCACCAAGGTTGCAGGCATTGCTGGGGGCTCCGTTACCGCTACAGGGGGCGCTAAACAGCGCCACCGCGACCAGAGAGGTGAGGGCGAAGACACACATGCTGTAGACTGACTGTGTGGACTGTGTGGCGTGTGTAATGTGTGTGGTGTGTGTGGCCTTCAGGAGCGCACGCTACCTGAGATAACCATGGGACTGGCGGAGTTCATTATTCACAACTAACTATGCCATTATCTTTTTCCTGCCTTTCTTGACATTGACATAGATATTTTGCAAGTATTTTATTAGACCTTATGTGGTTTGGATTGCACGTTGTTTAAATTCGCCAGATATTTGTTAAGGACTAGATTGGCTTATCCTTTAGTAAACATCTTACTATAACAAAGTCTATAGAGCTGTAATCCAGCTTCTTGGAGGTAACAAATTGTGGATAGTTGTGAGCGATGGCCGGTGGATGTAGTGTTCTCTTGTGTGGATTAACGTCCGCACTATTGAATACTTCGTTAATCTGCAAAGACCATCCTCATAATTAGCCCAATTCGTAATTCAGAGCCCGTGGTTCGGATTCCACGTTAAACTGTAGGACCTTTAGTTGCCATCAGCTGTTGGGCTATTAATTAACAGTCCTGACTAAGGAACATGTCAGCCTTAGTCAGTAACAAGACTACAAGATTAATCACAATCATCTTACACTCAATCCTCATTCATACTTGGCTTAAAATACCTATATTGTAGTATAGTTGTCATTTGAATGATCCAATCTAATCTAATCTAGAGTGAGACGACGGGTGAGAGAAAATAAAGAACAAAAGTCCATTTAATGAATTTTATTATTTTCATTACCTTCCAAAAATGGCAACATACACACGTAGATATTTTAAGCCAAGTATGTATGAGAAATGAATGTGGCACGATCTTGTAGTCTTGTTACTGACTAAGGCTGACATGTTCCTTAGACAGAAGTGTTAATTAATGTCCCAAAAGCCAATGGCATATCTAAGGGACTTACAGTTCATCGTGTAACACAAAACATTGCCTCTGAACTACGAACTGGTCTAATTATGAGGATGGTCCTTACGGATGGACTTAGTATAAAATAGTGTGGACGTTAATCCATACCAGAGAATATAAAATCTGAGGCGTGATAATAGCTCCAAAAATATACTCTAATTATCGTCATATGAAACTATTTATTCCCTATATTTGAGTAACTGTACAAGAACATATGAGAAGGGGTTCTACCCCACCGAATACGCCTGGATGATACAAAAGAATAAATAATTAATAAATAAACGAGCGTTGTTTTAAAATAATAATTTCTTTGTTTGAAATTAATTATTGGTGATGGTGGATTTATGTTATTTAGATTTTTATTGCGGACATTTTCCATCACGATTTTATGTAAAACAAAGTTTCACGACGTTTCGGGATCTGGATTCTGGACCGTCCTCAGGTGACAACACATAACACAACATCTAACTCATGAAACAATTAACACATAATCTGGACGAAGCCAGTATAAAGCTGAAAACATAAAAGTTTAAAGCAGCCAAAAAACAAACCATTCACTTACCATTAAACACGCAAGAAACAAAACACGTCCACTCGTCACGGAGTCTCAAAGACAACTGAATAGGAGCAATAAAAATCTAGATGACAAAAAATTATGTTTTTTGTTAAAATAAGTTAGGCTTACAAGATAAAATAGATAGCCATCCACCCATTTATTAGATCCTAAATAACTATTTTATATAAGTAGGAGTAAACGAATTACTAAAACATGTAGACCATAATAGCTTAGTTCTAATTACGAAAATAATATAATAATATTGAATATACTATGTTATTGTACAGTACAAATCAATGGATATAACATAATATAGTATTAATAGTTAGAAGCTAAAGAAACAATTCTGTTAAGTTTCTTCTAAAATATTTTGACAAATCTCATAACATACTTTTGTGCTTTCCTAAATGTAATGAAGGTTCTGCGATTTCATTATCTAATAAAAACTCTTTGTATATTTGCAAGGAAAACTGTTAAATTATGCCTCTAGGGTCGACGAAAATAGAATACCTTCTGTAAATCTGGATTTCATACCAAAATTTTACATTAAATTTTTTATCCTCAAAATTTTTATATAATAATTATGCATCCTAGAATAAATAGATGATTATTATAAAAATTGATAGAGGGATACACGTTTTGTAAACGTTTATTTATTAATCATCAGTTTTATCAACATAAAAACCCTTCGTTAATATACAGGGTATCCCAAATGTAAAGTGCCAAACTTAGTTAGATAGTTGTATGGGTCAAAATAAAAAATAAAATCATGGATAATTTTTTCTCGAAAAACGCTTAGCTTACCAGATATCCGAAGTTTGTATTTTTTACAAAATAATTTATGTCTTAATAACAGTTTGACCGATTGGGTTCATACTTGTTAAGGATCTTACTTTAGTTACTTAGTCACTTACTTTAGTAGAATATATTCAATAACTACCTTATGAAAAGGTTGAAAAACTGATGAACCAAAACTAACTACCCAAAATAGTCGTTTATTTGTCACCTACTTAGAATATCTAAACCCTTTTTCTTAGAATCAAATTTCTTAGCTTTGTCGTAATTCTTGAAAGTGGTGCCGAGTTGCACAAAAGCTAAAACAATTCTAAACTGTGACCGAGTTCTATTATTGACTTAAACAAAGCTTAGAATTAAGTTACTTGCATGTTAGTTAGTAGCGACAAACTAAGGAAGTTATTTCAGGATTAACTAAACCGGTGGAAGTCTGTACAAGTGAACACGGCTGGATTACTTTCTGTGTAAAGTAATCTAGTAATGCAAAGAGTATGATATTTACTTCTAAATAGGTTCGTTGTATTTGGAGTTTTTCATTTTTCAAACATAATTATGCAGTGGTTTAATTTTACCTTTTAATTTATCTGTTGGTTGTAACTTATATAAATACAATTCGAGTTTTGTCTTTAAATTCCTTTCTGAAATTATGATGTTTTTGATTATTTTACGTTTTATACACTTGGAAATTTCCATTGGGTGTTGTCTCGGACGGGGACTAGAACGGTGACGACGTCCTGTAATCCAGCTACTTGGTCACGAATTGCGGATAGTTGAGAGCGATAGTCGGTGGGTGTAGTGTGCTCTTGTCTGGGTTAACGTCCGCACTATTGAATACTACGTTAATCCGTAAATACAATCCTCATAATTTTATCAATTCGTAATTCAGAGGCCGTGGTTCAAATTGCACGTCAAACTACTACGTCATTATTAATCATCAATCATGTCTAAGGAACATGTCAGCTTTAGTCATTAACAAGACTACAAGATCGCGCCACAATCATCTTACACTCAATCCTAATTCATGCTTGGCTTAAAATACCTACCTTGTGGTATGGTCGTCATTTCAATAAGCTAATCAAATCCATCTCAATTTCCGTCTGTCTTTCTGTAACCCTAAACAAGGAATTTTAAACGATTCTCCATGAAAATGAGATCAACCACTATGATTGAACTTATAAACAGAAATCTAAAAAGATAACAATACAAAAAATGAAGGGGTTTTTTAGTAATAAAAATCTAAATAAAATGATCAAACTTGTTTACCTTCTTTCTATAGCCTATTATTAAGTTATACTATTCAATACCTTTGGGAAAATGGGTCTTTTTACTGTACTTTATAACGACGTATTAAAATAAAGTAGTAAGTTCTCAAAAACACAGATTTTAACGATAGTAAAAAAATACAAACGTTACTTAGTTTTCTAATGAAAATCAATATTACTTCGTTAACGTTAAACAATTACTTGAAAAATATTTTAAAACAATAATTATACTTTATTAAAATATTATCTTAACGTAGGCCTAAACAAAATTTTTCTAATTCTATAAATTCTCTAATTTAAACTAATTTATAGAATTTGAATTAAGATTAAATAACTGGGTGGATATTTTCTGTATTTTATTTTTCTATTTTTTACTAATTACATTGGCGTTAAACCAAAAAAATAGGAGATTCAGAAATTTGAAAAATAAAACAATTGAACTGGGTAAAATTTATGCAAAACGAAAATTCACAAAAATATGCGTACAGAATATGTTCACCGCACACCGCACATTTTCCTTACTTTATTATAATGTTGAGTGTTTTATCTATCTCCAAGGTAAAACTTAAGCAAAAACTGACCTAAAACTAGATAATTATTTATCTAGCATGCCTATTAGGCGCGTCAAATAATTGGTTATAAAAAGTAACTAATACCTGTTAGTCAGTGAATTATTTAGTACGTGATGGACTTCCACGTACAAATCAGTCAGTTCAGGTCAAATCAGGTGCCGTGGTTCGAACCTTTAGTTGTTAACAACTCAATTTGTAAATATCCTAAAAATCTATCTTACATTATTAATCATTCTCATAATTTAGTTTTAGGTGGTTTATCACTAATAGATTAGTATGCATTGAGTCTATGACTACGGTGGTGACGTCTTGTAATCCAGCTACTCAGAGGTCAAGAATTGTGGATAGTTGTGAGCGATGGTCGGTGGGTGTAGTGTTCTCTTGTCCGCACTATTGAATACTACGTTAATCCGCAAAGACCATACTCATAATTAGACCAACTCGTAATTCACAGGCAGTGGTTCGGACTCCACGTTAAACTGTAGGTCTATCAGTTGGCATCAGCTGTTGGGCTATTAATGAACAGTTCTGTCTAAAGAACATGTCACCCTTAGTAGACATACTATACGACAAGACACAACAATACTTTACATACTGTCGACAAGACTATACGATCACGCCACAAAACATCTTACACTCAATCCTCATTCATACTTGGTTTAAAATACCTACCTTGTGGTATGGTCACTATTTCAATAATCTAATCTAATCATCAGATTAAATTCTCGTTTTCTCAGAATCATCATCAAGCCGGTAAGCTTTCGGGCGTTTATCTGGAAAGCAGACTTAACTGGAAAGATCTTACTAACTACCTAAGTAAAATGTAATCTCATTTATCTTTTCTGGAACTCAAAACCTCTTGAAAGTTGAATATTTCAAATTACAGTAGGTTATTTTGGGCTAGTTCAATACCATATGCAATATAGTCTCCTTAAATTGGGTCTTCCTCTTCGTATACAGGTGACATTTATTTATTTTCTTCTTAAAAATTTATTCGTGCTCGTATAACAGCTGTGATTGGCTATAAGGGAATTTATAAACCATGCTTTTCTTTAACTGGTTTCATTAAAGATTTGCACAGCCATTACCTTGATTGAATATTATTATACAGGGTGTATCTGAAATACACCGAAAACCCTTGGGATATTTTTCCTGAGGTCAAAACAAACAAAAAATGTCCTGTGAACATTTTGCCTATATCGGTCTGTTTTCCGTCTGTCTGTGTATATTTGTTTTTTATGTAACTTGCTATAACTTTTAAACCGTTTAAGGCATCAGCTAATAGAACATTTTTGTGCATAGTTAAGTTTCTACTTTATACCATTTCAAAATGGCGGCAATTTAACATTTCTTACAGAGCACAAACCTAAGACAAAAAGATGCAAAACTAGATTTCTCTTAAGAAAATGTAAAATTACATTTGGTTCATAACACAAATAACGGGGTAAAATTCAATTTGTAGTAAAGTTACTTCTCACCTGCTTAGTTATTAAAGCCCAAATAACAATTGCAACTTCAGAAAAACGTATCTTTCTCCGTCATTTGTGTTAAAACCGTATTACAATTTTACATGAAGCTGGTACCTCAAGCGATTCCAAAGTTATATTAAGTTACGTAAAACACATACACACCGATAGACGAAAAACGGAGCACATACACACCGATAGACGAAAAACGGAGTGAGGTAGAACGTATGTTCATAGGGCATTTGTTTGCTTTGACCTCAGGAACAACATCCCAATGTTTTTCGATCTATTTCAGATACACCTTGTATATTCACTATCCATCCACGGCAGTATAAACTAGGATCACACAGTGGCACTAAATATGCCATTTCTCAAATCAGTGTGTACAACTGGATGACGTATAGGTATGGGAAGGTGAGGAGTGACGTCAGTTATGTAGCCAGTGGTGTGAAAGAAGCGTTTTGAAATACTACGCCAACGTATAAAACCCAAAGTCGTCTTTGGATTAACACTTGATTTTACAAAGCTTTTTAATTTGTTTTATTAAGATGAACATGTATTAGCTCTGGTTGGTGGGAGGAGGTTAGCAATTTGCGTGACCCAAAATGTGTAGCGGAAGTGACGTTATTTGGTTATGAAAACAGCTATTTACAGGAACTGCACACATCTCCCTGAGACATATCCATGAGCTATTTACTAAATGGAAGTAATTACAGTTTTGACATGTAATGTCTTAGCTCTGTAGGGGGGTGTTGGCAATGTGTGCGACCAAAATTTGAAACACTGACGTCATTTGGTTAGTGACGTCATAGTTTGGTTATATAGACAGCTGTTTTTAGATGAAACATTCCATTTAGACATATCCATGATATATCCTATTTCCCTCAGGGAAGTAAATACAACAATTGACATGGATATGTCTAAGCTCTTGGAGGGAGGTGTTTCATAGTGTTGTTTTGTAACACGAAACAAAGTGCAGTGGAAGTCGTGTGCATAGAAACTACCAGAGCTACTGTATTGAATTTTTAATATAAGAATAAAAACAGCTGTTAGATCCATGATCCAACCTATTTCCCATAGGGAAGTAAAAACAGTTTTTAATTTTTAGATTAGATTAGATTATTAAAATGGTGACCATACCACAAGATAGGTATTTTAAGCTAAGTATGAATGAGGATTGAATGTAAGATGATTGTGGCGCGATCTTGTAGTCTTGTTACTGACTAAGGCTGACATGTTCCTTAGACAGGACTGTTAATTAATAGCCAAACAGTGAAACGTGGAATCCGAACCACGGCCTCTGAATTACGAATTGGTCTAATTATGAGAATGGTCTTTAAGGATTAACGAAGTATTCAATCGTGTGGACGTTAATCCACACAAGATAACACCAACCATCGCTTACAACTATCCACAATTCGTGACCTCCAAGTAGCTGGATTACAGGACATCGCCACGGTCCCAGTCAACTTTTTGGTAATAGTTATTTCATGTACCTGATCAACAACAATAAATCTTTTAGATAGTTGAACAAATTACGTAGTAAATAAATCAATAAGTGAATTATTGTATGAAATGTTGGTGGAAGTCAACTCTACGAAGGAACGATTGTAGTTGCTGGAACTGCCTTTGGGCGAGACATTACCTATCCACAATCACTGCGGGCCTACACAATACACAACACACAATACACAATACACAATACACTTCACAATACATTCCTGTTGCTTTTTCATTACTGCCCCAATTTCATCTGGTTTGTTTGGAATACCCATGGAAATAATAATTTCTGGGAAAAGAAGAAACAAATATAAAATAATTTCCAATAAGGTGTGTTCCTATTTTCGTCAATATCCCGACTTTGATATGGCAATTTTTACGTGTGTAATGAAACAAATTAAGGGACAAAAAATAAATAATTCTTTTCAAGGGAATATTTTTTTTATAAATAGTATGACAAAATTATTAAATAAATTTTACCATCGTGGTTGTATGTTTTTTATAACAATGCATAAATTTCTATTTGACTCACGCGTTAACATATATGTTATGTAGTGTGTAGTTTATTATCCGATAGTACAAACATTATTCACAGAGGTTTTTACAATATACATCAGTTTTACAGTATGTGACAACAGTGGGTTTGTACCCATTGGAATCACCCAGTAAAAAAATATTACAAAAAGAGTTCAGTAGTGAGTAGTGTTACACAAAAAAATCACATTTACAAGAAAAACAACAAAAAATCAAAAAGAAAGAAAAATCTAACGGAAATGCACGATTTTAATGTTTGCTTCATCAATTATGTCTTGGGGAAGCTTTTATAGCTTTTGGATAAAACACTTTTGGACAGTATTAAAAGTTGCCACCCCAGGAACAAGATCTAAAGCATGTCAATGGTAAGTTATCTGCAGTATCAAAATTAGGATAAATGAATATTAGTAGAGTAGAAAATTAGCTGATTGTTTATGATTAAAAGAGGAAGATGGAGACAACTCTTTTTTTTGTTTGCCATTTGGCAGGCTCAGCTTTTTTCGCTAGGTAACCTCGCAGTTCACTGTCTATTTTTCCTGATCTAAATTTTGTGGTCACTCCGGGGATCGAACCCGTCACCTGTTGCACCAAAGTCCAAGACGCTAACCGTTAGGCTAGCAGATGACTAAGAGACAACTCTTTTTCTGTAAAATCTTTGGTTTGTCCAGTAGTTAGGTCAATAATTAAAGTAGGTAGGTTGATTAAATATATAATACTATTATATATACAGTGTGTAACTGAAATTCACCGACGAACTTTGAGATATTCTTGAGGTCAAAAAAACAAAAAATGTCCAGTGAGCATATGTTCTATCTCGCTCCATTATCCGTCTGTGTGTATGTATTTTTATATAACTTGCTATAACTCTAAACCCACTTAAGGTACCAACTTCAAATTTAGTAAGTGTATGAGTACTAATAGTACCTACTTTTTGCATAGTATCAAGTTTCTACTTTGTACCATTTAAAAATGGTGACCGTTTCGACTTTTCAAAGCTCAAAAACTCAAAAACCATTGAATTTACAAAAATATTTTTGAGACAAAAAGATGCAAAATGTAATTTTCTTTAACAAAATGTAAATTTTTGATTGGGTCATAACACAAATAATGAAGAAAATGTTTTTTTCTTAAGCTACAACCGTCAATTTGGGCTTTAAAGGGCAATTTGGGTAAGTAGTAACATTACTAAAATTGAATCTTCCATGTTATTGGTGTCATAACCCTATTACAATTTTACATTTTCTTAAAGGAAATTAAATTTTGCATCTTTTAAAATTATTTTTTGTAAATTCCATGGTATTTGGGTTATTGGGCTTTGAAAAATTGAAATGGTCGCTATTTTTAAATGGTTGGTACTTAAGTGGTTCCAGAGCTATAGCAAGTTATATTAAAAACACATACACACGAACAGACGGAAAATGGAGCGAGATAAGACATATGCTCACAGGACAATTTTTGTTTGTTTTGACCTCACAATATGCCAAAGGTTGTCAGTGCATTTCAGTTACACTCTGTATAACGGCATGATTCTAAAATGTATCTTTGTTACTTGTCCGAATTAAACCCCGATCGTAAACCATCAGCTCTTACTTAAAGCATTTTATTAACATAAAATTTTTAAAGATTTAGTAGAAATTAACTTTCTAACTTTTTAGCTCTTTTGTACTCACTTGATTGATTTCTAACGTTTTAAGTTATAACTGCCTTCTGAATTATCAAAGAATGCGTCTTCGAGAAAGTTCATCAATGAATAAAAAAAGGGCTTGAGGCAGACTTGTAAGGTGAAAGTTTCAAAGTGTCATTGAAAAAGTCTGAAACGATATATTGCATTTATCTTACAAGTTACTCGAGTCAACTTAATAAGGGAAAGTCAAGCAATCAGAACCACTTGTCAACAACGTCCAAGTTTCCTCTCTTAGTACACGACTCATCAAATTGAGTGAGAGAAAAGTTGACGTTTACTGAGTTATTTTTACTTGAAATTATGGATTTAGGAAATTTTGTCCTACTTCAGACACGTTCAAACGTGTGTAAAACGATGTTAGTTAAGGTTTCGTTTTATTATCGTTTCTAAAATCTTTACACCTGCACTGATCAACAGATGGAAAGTCCTAAAAATACATTTACTTTATGGTTGGTTTTTTTCTAAGAAAATTATAACCATATATTAGATTACATTTCGAAATGGCAACCTACCCAGGTAGGTTAGTGTAAGGTGATTGTGGTTCTGTCTTGTAGTTCTGTTACTGACTAAGGCTGACACGTTCCTTAATTAATAGCCAAATAGGCAACGACAAAAGGGACCTACAGTTTAACGTGGAATCCGATCCACTTTTGCCATTAATTTACGAACACGTTTTTGAGGACAGTTTTTGTAGCATTCAATAGTGCGGACTTTAATCCACTTATCTATGGCTTTTAGAAGGTTTACACAGGCTATGTATATCTAAAGTTGTTACAGAGAAATAATTTTAGCTGCATGGATATAAAAAAGTTTTATTTTTCAGATTTGTATAACTTTGAAATAGTATAATTAATTTATAGTAAACTCAAACATTTACTTAAATTCTTTTCGAGACAGTAGTAATATATTTTAGCAGCAGCGTTATATTTTTAGATATTTTGCCAATGATTCTAACCCAACATTTATCATATTATCTGTTTTATTGGGCACACTCACCTATTTTTATTTTTGTGGCTGGATCTCGTCAGTCACAAAACACACACAAAATTCCGATCCAGTCACTATAGTCCGACGTTTCGTGGGAGCAAAACATTAACGTTCCGCGTCTTCAGGGTTTAAAAAAGCACTTCCAGGGTTTGAGGAGGGTTGGGGGTCCCATTAATGTCTGATATTTTATCAACTCCTACGGCGGGGAGCGCGCTGGTCTAGGGGTAGAGCGCGGGGCTTTGGTGCCCAAGGTCCCGGGTTCAAATCCCGCCAATCACCAATGGCTTTTCGCTATGTGATAATGCCGCAACCCACACAGGGGTGCGCAAAAAGCCGCTACGGCTGAAGTGCCTTGGGAGTAATCCGACCCTTCCAATAGAAAAAACCCCATAAGGCTTTCCCTTTTAGTGCCTCCAGTTCCGTCTGTCAATATTCAAATAAATAGGATTCACACTAATCGTTGGTTGAGACAACGGCTCATTTTCAATAGCCACAAACAATAACTCTGCCACATTCCTTTGCCTCCAATTTGCTTCTTTATATAAAATTTTGCTTTTACTCCCTTCACACACAATGGTTGGTCTCAATTACATGTTCACAAATCCGTGAGCCATAATTTTCCTTATGTTATCCCGGGATTTCGGGATTGAATAAACCCGATCCCGGGATTTCGGAAGTAGCCCCGGGATTACCGTTTTTATAAATCCAGAATTTTTGGTTTGGTCAGACACCCGTAAAAGAGTTTTTTTATTAAAGTTGTAAACTATCAAAAGTTTCATCCTATAAAATTGTAAAACCTTCTAGCTTTAGGAACTTTAAACTGTTGTATTGAAGGCTGATCATCTATCAGATGATTGATAACAAGTATTTTCAGCAGTGCACTTTTTGACCGAACCTCACGTGCCTAAAATTCTGAAAAAGATAGACATAATTATTCTTAATTATGTTCATTTTGTATTTACTTCAACTAACTACACATTTTAGCACAAATAAAAAAAGTATCACGAATCTGACTTTTTCATTATTTCATTAAGTTCATTGTTTTCACCAGCGCTTTAAAAACGTGTTCGCTTGGAAGTTAAAACAAGGTTAGAGGCTTTAACTATATATATGCTGTAACTATGCTAAAAGAAAGCCAGATAGCATCTAAAAATGTTGATGGTTAGTTGAACATAACAAAGTAAAGAAAATATCAAAATAAAGCATCTGCCTTGGCATACCTCGATTCGTAGAAATTATCTGCAACGGAAGTTCGGAGCGATAAGAAAACTACTCAGAGCTGTATCATTATTCCAGGAATAAGTTGTCATTGTTCAATTGTGCTTCGGTTTTAAGGTAAAATGGTAAAAACCATTTTAAAACGACATAATAAAATAAATAAATAAAAACTATTATTTATTGTATTCAAACATTAATGACGACATTTAAAATGTTTACAGTTTTGTGAAGACGACTTTTACAGTAGTTTAAATATTCAAATCACGAAATAGCTGTAAAATAATGATTTTTTGCAATCCCGTTAGCTCAGGGATTGGTAGGTATCCAAAAGCGACCGGGATCCCAAATCCCGGGATTGAGCACTTTAAGGGTAATGGATTTGATCACATGTAAATTTGTAAATAAGATCAGCTGATTTACGAATGGATCCGTTACCAAACCAAGGTATTCGTATGCAAAGTACACTGACCTAGGCTTACCACAAATTTTCTTGGCCAATCCCTGACACCTGTTGTGGTGAGGAGGGGTAGGGGGTGGTATATTGTTGGTAGGAAATGCAGTACTATATTAAAGGAAACGGAAAAATTGTTTGCAACTTTGTTAACAAAATGTCTTAAAAACTGAAGTGACCAAAAAATTAAGTTAATAAATTTACCAAATTAAATCGATAACTTAAATAATAACTTGGAAAAATATTGTAATTTCCCATAAACATGAATAAAAAAATGTTGGTCCCATTACTCATACACTACCTAATTAATATTTGAAATTAACAGTCCTGTTAAGGAACATGTCAGCTTTAGTCAGTAACAAGACTACAAGATCGCGCCACAATCATCTTACACTCAATCCTATTTGTACTTGGCTTAAAATACCTACCTAATCACTACAGTTAATTGACAAAAAATAAAAACAAAATGTTTTTATTTACTTCCCTGTGGTAAATAGGTTAGATCATGGATATGTCTAAAGGAAATGTCATTTCATCTAAACAGCTGTTCTTATTCTTTTATATTAAAATTCAATTCAATATTTCTAATAGTTTTTATGGAAACCTGATACATGTTTCCCATCTTAAAAATCACCAACACACCCCCACCCTTGTGCTAAGACATATCCATGTCAAAAAGTTGATTCATAAATTATAAACATTTAAGGAGTATAGAAAGATATATAAATGTAATGTCAATGGTTATAGAATATAATTAATCTAATAATTAATCTCAAAAATATCGTAATTTTACTTGAAAAAATATTATCTTCAGGTTAATCTACATATTTTTCCTCCCTAATGTTATGAACTCCACTCATCTAGGCACGCATAAAGCAACAAATGACATCGCTTTTAGGCACGCATACTATCACCTATTACATTAATATGACATTTATTTTCATCACTAGTCCAAAAAATATAAATTTTTTAATTGATTGTATTAATAAGATAAATTTTATTCTATATATTTATTTAAATAAAAATTTTCACCATTTTTTACGTAATTTTTGTGTATTGTAATGCCTTGTATATTTTTTTATAATAAAATATAAAAAAATAACATATTACATAACCCTAGAAGTTGATTATACATATTTTTATATATTTTTATAATAAAAAATATTATATTTTAAATAAAAATAAAAATTTATATATTTTAAATTTATTATATTATTTAATTAAATATAAGGAAGTTTAGCTGTGAGAAATAAGTAAACATTTCTATATGAATTTTATATTACATATACCATATTATCAACTAAAAAGAAAAAATTTTTCTATATGATTATCTTGGATATGTTTTTTATGATTTATACATTTTTATTTAATAATATTTTAAAAAATTTTTTTAATATTTAATAATGATAATAATATTAAATTTAATAAATTACGTTACCCCACATAAAGCAATAATTTTTTTATTCAAAAATATTTTTTAATTTTATTAATTAATTGTAGTATTTATTCTTAAAATTGTTTAGTTTAAAATATTATGTGTAAAAAAAACTTATTCTTAAGTAGTTTTTAGATTGATTCCAATGTGAATTATGTTTTTATTTATATTTAGCAATAAAATATAAACATTTGGGTAAATGCCTTTACATTTTACAGAACAAAGTGACGCTTTTTGCCTTTAACTGACAAAAAATGATTATTTATTTTAAAAACGTAAAACAAAACAACACACACACTTAACTGTAACATAAAAATGATTATTTATATTTTCTTAAAATATTACGTAGAACAAAAAAAAAACAACACAAAACTGCAATTCAAATTAAGCCTAAAAATGCCTTCAACTTCCATCCAAGCTGGCCACCATTTGTTTAAGGTGGACCCTCCCTCAACTGTACCATAAATTTACAAGCCAAATTGGGATTGTTCATGGTTGTTATTCAAAACTTCCTGGCTAGAACGTTACACTTGTCAGCGTGTCGCTATAACCGGTTCAGCCACCTGCCTAGTCGAAGAAAACGCTTACTTGGCTATGAGTCATGCCCTAGTGGCAGTTAAGTGAATCGCTGAGCAGGTTCAGTTGCTTGACCCCAGAGGGCAACACTGTCAAAGAGGATGATGTCTAACAAGTTCACTAAATTGACGACAGATGCCTCCACCTGCCACTTCTTATTGGATTTGTAAATGCGTCGTGAAATACGACTTTACCAGTTGTAGGGTTAAAGGGAAGAATGGGAAAATCCTCTTATAATAAAAACAAATATTTTTTACGAAAAAAGTGTAGAATACCCTAGTAAAAGCTATAAAAAATGTACAAATATTATCCTTAGATCCTTAGACACAATCTTAAAACCCTGATTGTCACAGGCAAACTCTGACGTTCCTGTCCCACTATGATGGGTATTTTAACTCGAATATGAATGTGAGAAATGTATTTGATCACACGTAGCTTTGTTACTTGACCAGATGAATTGATCTCATTTTTTAATATCACTATGAACGTTCAACGAATTACCGCTCGCTATTAAGGATTCTTCCACATAGTTGGTATTCAATAAAAGTTTGAGCAAATAGTATTAATCAAACAACATATAGAAATTTTTGAACATAAATCTCGTAATGAAGTTGACGTGTTTGGCCGCCAGCCAGAGCCGCGGCGAGGATGTCATCGGCCATTTGGGCCGCGGCCAGGAAGTGACGTGATATGACGTCACCGGAAGCTTTATACCAGCTGCAGTGGCCCACGTACCCCCTACATCCGGTGTTAAATAATGGCCTAACAGTTGATACCAATATCATATAAAATTGAGTTTTCGTAAAAATGGTCCGATTGAGACCAAATTCGGTAGTGATACAAAACTTTGATGCATCAGTATATACACTTATTCATTGACACCGAGGAGAAAAGTCTTAAAAGACTACAAAGACCCTGAGTGGGGGATGGTGACGTGTCCTGTGATCCAGCTACTTGGAGGTCACGAATTGTGGATAGTTGTGAGTGATGGTCGGTGGGTGTAGTGTTTTCTTGTGAGGATTAACGTCCGCACTATTGAATATTGCGTTAATCCGCAAAGACTATCCACATAATTTAACCAATTCGTAAATCAGAGACCGTGGTTCGGATTCCACGTTAAACTGTTTGGCTATTAATTAACAGTCCTGTCTAAGGAACATGTCAGCCTACAAGATCGCACCACAATCATCTTACACTCAATTCTCATTCATACTTGGCTTAAAATACCTACCTTGTAGTATGGTCGCCATTTCAATAATCTAATCTAATCTAATCTGTACTGATATTGGTTTTTGTAGGTACCCTGTTTCATGGTAAAACTCTCCAAGCGAATAGACCTACCTACCTGGTTTTAGAACTTGACAAAGTTGCATAGTTATACGATGGTTGATAAATGCAATATTCCCTAGATTGAATTAACTTTAACATTATTGAATACAAAACGATCATCTGCACAACCTATTTTCATAGTTGGACTAGTTCGAAATTCACAAGCAAAATTTCCGTTTGAATACCACGTTAAACACTGTAGGTCCCTTAAGATTGCCAGCCTCCCATTAATTAATCGGCCATTGGCAGTCAGGCTATTAAATAATGTCATATCACAAATTATAAACTAAAAAACAAGTCAGTATTTATATTTTATGCTGTTTTGAAATTGTGATAAAAATTGTGCGTTTCATGAAAAATTATTTCATAATGGGAATATAGCTTCTGAAGGTATTACTATCTTATATTAATGGTCCTTTATCTCTATATATAAAATTGAATGTCTGTATGTCTGTATGTATGTCCTTTATGCGTTGCCAAACTACTCATCCGATCGCCATGAAATTTTAGGAAGTTGCTCTACATGTGTCCGGGAAGGTTTTAGTGAAAAAATATTTTTAAACCCCCATAAGTTTCCATTTTATGACGTTTTAAATTTCTAATGTTAACCTCATGGAGAGTAAGTTTGTTTACAAAATGTCTACAATGAAAACATTTGATTTCGTAGCTACAGCTGATTGGTTTACTTTTCATTAGCAATACCGTATGCTTTACTATTCAATGCCATCTGAATCATTCATTAATGTTAAACTATGAAGTAAATGTGTACTGTAAAAAATGAACAGCTTTATTCACCACGTTAATAGTTAACGGTTTTGGGGGATTATGTATTTATATTTTTATTTTCTGTCTGATTAAAGTCACGTGTTTATATGATAATTACAATGTTTATATTATTACGTTTATTATAATAATCAGCTGTTGTATATCTTTCCTATAAAAGCCGTATTACAGTTAGGTTTCGTTTGGGTTTGGATTGGATTTGAAAATTGTGAATTAATCCACTCAGATTTATTTGTTTTATGGGAATGATATTAATATGTTTTATCGTTTCAGTATTGTTATTCACTATGCAGCGACCCAGAATATATAACCTTTCACAATGAAGCCGTATTGCTATTCGACTTCAGAACATGGCCAATCTTAAAGTTAACATGTGTTTTTTGTGAGGCGTTACGAAGTTCGCCGGGTCAGCTAGTCAAATATAAAGGCAAGCTTGTTTAAATCTTGGCAGTTCCATCTGTACTTGACAGAACAGCTGAGTGTATTCACGACACATGAGAGGGTTTCCCACTGGACCGCCTGTGGCGTGTTAATATCCTCATAAACTGAACCCAAGCGGTCCCACAATACGACATACGGAGACGTTTTTACTGTTATTTAGCGTTTATATACAACTAGCAGTAAGCCCGTCCTGTAAGGGTGTAAACTTAATCTTGAAAAACATGACACGGTACATATTGTTGTAAAATACATAGTTTTGTCTGTGCATTGCTCTGAGTTATAAATTTTTTAGTCATTTTTCCGTTTCGTGCACTAGAATCCGAAAAAAGTCTTATCTCAATTTGTGTCTGTCTGTCTGTGACGCTCCAGGAAACATTTTACGACGTCTTCTCCGAACAAAACGGGAGAACTGATAACAATGAAACTTATATCATGCATTCTCTACATTCCAGAGAAGGTTTTACGATGCTTTCAATAGTCTGCCGCCCCCAAAATTAGTCGAATTTTGCTTTTAGCTTTCGATTAATCGCCAACTGGTAATAATCAGCTGTCTTTGTAATTTAATAATGTAAGAGAAAGAAAAGCAAACGGCTGTCAAAAAATCAATATTAGTTAGTTTATATCGGTCTTTGATTTTAAACCCATTCCGAAATCATGCTATATTAAAAAGTTATTTTAACGTATGACTAATTTTAATACTGGTATAAAAATGTTCTAATCTATATTTACAATTGTAAAGTAATGCTAAAAAACCAGGGATTTATTTCTTTTCTTTGTACTGATTTGTTTAGGATTTCAGGTTTACGTTTTGATATGATAATCGTTCTTCTTTAAACTGATTCTTACAACCCGTACAAAGGACGGGCTTACTGCTAGTGATAAATATAACCTAAAATCAATTCAAATAAAGTTAGAGGTTTGTCTGTGCATTGCCTAGAGTTTGTCTATTCTCTATATAATTAACATCGGAAAAGAGTATGCAGGTTAGCTGCTATAATAAGCACATAAATAATGAATCTTAAGCATAACTGGATGGATCTCAACCACATGAAGGTAAATATCAAGTTTCGTCCAAAAATATTGATTGATAAGTGGAATAATAATTTTCCCCTATCCTCCATAAGATTAAAATTAGAGACTCTAAATACACCGTACTGTGTTTAGATTTTTAATATCTCTATAACCGTTGGAGATAGAGCAAAACTTTAACGAACCAAATTGTGTAGTTTTTTAAGCTGATTCTAATGGTCAAAGACAAACATTAACAATTTTTTTATTACATATGAAATACGCAAAAACTAATTTTTCAGTACAAAACCTACCCCCCCAAATTACCCATTCCGATTGACCTATACGTCTGGATTACAAACTAGTACAAGAATTGTAGAATTTTCGTCACTACCAAATTTGTCTTGATCGGACCATTTTTACGAGAGTATATAAAATGTTTGACGACTATTGTTTTTGGCCTCTGGGCACCTAAATCGAAAAAAATATCATGGTCCCGGGCTTGAGTCTTGCCATGAGACCTACGCTAATAGCTTCCTTCCTATGGGAAATTCTCTAATAAAATATACAAATAAAGTTAAAAAGCTCTGCCACTTGGAGGGTTAGATTGTAGTTCGTAAATAAGATAAACCCGATCAGTAGAAAAATTCATAACGTTTTTATAATTAAACATAGTTTTAATAGGTTAACGTAAATTATTAATAATGAATTAGTTAATAGATTCATTAATTAATATTTGTCTGCGCATTATTTCTTCCTTTTGCATCACAGGTACAGTAAAACACCGAACAAAATGTATCTAATATCATGCAAAACCAAATTATTTAGAATCCTTTACTGATAATATAAGAGTATGGACAAGTTTCACGTATACAAATTCCAAGATATGCACAGAAAAAACTCTAACCTGAGGTGTTAGACCATTGTATACACTCTTACTTTTATATAGTAGTGAAACTTTCCAAAACTTTAACAATATCGCAAAACGTTATTTCTTGCAAGACTTAACATTTTTTGTACTCGTTCCCAAACTGATTTTAAAGTTTTATACGGCCCGCGCGTTGCAGTTTTTACTTTTTAATCACTATTTTAATTAATCTAAAGAATAGTTGACAATCTGAAAAGTTATATAATGAAGTAAAATTAAAAATTAATTACGTAAAATTAATTAATACTCCATAAGCAGGCTCCAATTGCTAAAATATATATTTTGACCCATTTTGGATTCACAAGATACAAGTAAATATATGAAACTAATCCGTCACATGGTTGAAATAAGATAGCTATGAACCATTTGGTAAGTTTTTCATTAGTAGAAAAAATACAGTTTTCTTATCCTAAAATCTATTTTCCCTTGTGGAATAAAACAGTGACATTTTTGAGGCAGAAAAACAAGGCAAAAACAACTGTTTTAGATTGCGTTGAAGAACAAAAATTTTTTCTCCCTAGGGTTAAATCTATTACTATGATGATTTTTCATTGTTGATTGATACTTTTGATTAGCAATACTAACACTGACATAACCCAGATAACACTGACATAACCTAAAAAACCAATCAGGAATCAAAGAAGAACTACTACAACGTAAGTAAAAAACAGCTGATTAGTCTAAAACGACCAAAATGGTTGACAACTATCGATACTAAATCAGGCGATAATATTTTTTTACGAGTTTGTTTCATTTTATTTGCAGTATGACGAAAAAATATAGTTCATCACACGGCCCAAAATTGGCTTTTTGATATGTACTCGCACATTTAACAACCTCGTCTGTTAAACTTGTGCTCGTATAAAAAACGACCGTTTTTGGTCCTAGTAATGAAATATACTCTTAAACAAAATATATCAGAATTTACTCAGGTTATTCCTGAGTATCACTTATACGTCATATTTACTTAGTAGTTATAGGTTGAAATAGATTTTTAAATATTTAATTTAATGCAAATTTCATCAATGTTACAAGTGTTTGAATGAAGAACGTGATCTGAAAATCTTCCTTCTCATATAAGCTTGCTTGATACCTTCCTATTACAATGTTTACGTTTTGGGATATAGGGCAGCACGTTTTGAGGATCGAGGACACATTTTCTCCAGGATATTTTTATTTTAAACTATTGCAGGAAATCAAAACATTTCTTAATTAATTTGACTGCATAGCCAATACATCTAATATTTTTGTATATTGTTAACGCTATATAAATAAATAAATGGTATCAGTGGACTGACATATATTTTCTCCCTTGATAAAATATAAAACGACATACTTTAATAAGCCTATCAGTTGAAGATTATTGAAATATTATTCGAAAATTTATTGTTTAAGAAATAATCACGTAATTTCTGAAACTGCAACAAAAGAACTTTGCTGTAAAAAATACATTTTGTCTTCAAATACTCACACAAACGTATGCACATAACAATATAACAACACATAAATGATAAACCATGCACCTTCATAGGTACACATCATCATACACAAATAGGGTAAAATTTACCAAACCAAACATATAGGTTATAATTATCAGTCTAATATAAGTTACTTATCCGAGCATTAAATTTAAGAACCTTACATGTGAGTACATTATAACAGTTAAACTATTTAGTATATTTTTCACTATATCAATAATGGAAACACTCTAACTTAGAATCAAATTTGAATTAGTGCAACGACAATAAATTCCAGTCAATCCCAGAAGAGTGGAATGGACGGGCGACAATCCACTAGTTTCAATGCTCTAGTTAAAATGTGAATCTAGGGCGTTGGCTGATCGCCCCTAATTGTTGCAAAACTAGGATGTGGAACAAGAAAACTATATATCAAACACTAAATGAGATCGCACGCTGCACGCTTGCATGTGTATAGCGAACTTCATAAAACTTATATTATTCCCTTCATAATACCTGAATAATATTAAGTATACAGTTTGCTACAACAAGGATTGTTTTACGTGGTAATGTGCTTATATTAACCCTAGAACTGGCAAAGTCGTAATTCTCGACACATTTACATATTCAATAAGAAGTGGCAGGTGGAGGCAGGCACCTGTCGTCAGTTTAGTGAACTTGTTAGGCACTAGTACCTACGTGACCGTGTTGCCCTCTGGGAGCAAGCAACCGAACCTTAGTGCACTACGAGAGCAGTACACTAGACTGCCACCGAGCAGGTCTATAACCAAGTAAGCGCTTTCTACTCCTATGCACTGAGTGGCTGAACCGGCTAACGCGCTACGCTGACGAGCGTAACGTTCTAGCCATTCGAAAGTGCTATGGTTTGAATCCCGACCATTAGCAATCCCAATTTGGCTTGCAAATGTGTGGTAAAGCGGAGAGGGGGGCCACCTTAAATAAACGGTGGCCACTACTTCTATTTAATCCATTAAACTTAAAAAGGAATCAGACGTGGAAAAATTCAGGTATTCCTGAAAATATTTTCTTCTTGAAAGGAAGTATTACATTCTTAAAGATTGTTTAAATGACAAGTGTCAATAATTTAATTAATTATTTTATAAATGACTTTGAAAAGTGAACCCATGTAACTTAACCAAGACTTGTTGTCAGTACTATTGTATATAGTTGTATGACAATAAAATAATTTTGAACTTGAATTTAATACGTTACCAGTTGTTGGTAAATCAGTTTAAAACCTAAATGGTACACTAAATAATTAGTCCAATATAAAGGGATGGCATTATTTATGAAATTGAAAAGTTGACTGTTTGAAAAAGCTTAAACTTGATAATGGTGCTTTGGATCAAAGCCTTTTGACCCGGTCGGTTCAAGATTAAATTCTTTGACATATTAACTCAAGAGATCGAAGCCGAAGCGGAAAAACAATTACCTTCTTACAAAAGACCAATATGGATTGGTAAAGCGTATCGTGTTGTCTATGTCTTGTTTCATTCCAATATTTCTGAAGGATGGAAGTATTTTGTTGTTTTGTGATTCCCAATTGTTGCGTTTTAATGTCTTTAATATAAAAAACTATGTTAGACTACAAAACTTAGAGTTTATATAAAATTTTTATTCGTACCGTTGTACAAAAAAATAGTCCTCGTAAAATAGTCCTAAATGCTCACAATGGGGAGTGTGCTGATCTAGGGGTAGGGCGCGGAGCTTTGGTGCCCAAGGTCCCGGGTTCAAATCCTGCCAATCACCAATGGCTTTTCGCTATGTGATAATGCCGCAACCCAAACAGGGGTGCCCAAAAAGCCGCTACGACTGAAGTGTCTTGGGAGTAATCCACCCCTTTTAATAAAAAAAATTAAAATGCTCACAATTGTTTGATAATAAGAAACGTACCCGAACAAATGCTAGAAATATACTAAAGGGGAGAAGGGCGCTCCTATCCTGCCTATATTAAGTTTATAAAATGAGGTACATTTATTTCATAAACAATAAAAATATACTACCATAAAATTTGTATATTAAAGAGTACATATTTGGGAAACATTTTGTATTAAAAAATATTTGTCAGGTAATGAAAAAACCTATTAAAACTAAATTGGTTTATAAATAATATTTTTTAAATTTGAAGCCAAATAGAAGTACGCGGGTTCGAACCAAGTGACCTTGAGTCATTTTTGTGGTCAAACATCAGATACGACATCTGTCGTCAATTCAGTGAACCTTTTACTGAACCGACTCGCCTCGATCCGTGAGCGAATACTGGAACAATCTCACTGAGTTCGCTGTTTTGCCGATAGAGTGTGTTTTATAGCCAACTAAACGCTACTTACTTGTTAAGAGCTGTAGAATGAATTCAGTTAAGTATAATGAGTTCAGTTACTATTCAGTTAGGACTAAAAATCCAACAGTTCTAGGGATAAAGATAAGAATAATTAATTTTTTACAATATATTTTATTAAAATATAAAATTTATATACTATGCACACCTTTAATATTTTCTGCAATAAGGTCATTTTTCTTACCTAGTTCTGTTTAATAAGTTACCAGTTCGTAATTCATTCTAAGAGTTGAACGGTATACTTAACAATTAACCCAATTTCAAGAGATGACTTTATGCAAGTTGACTGTTTGAAATAGCTTAAACTTGATAATGGTGCCTTAGAACAATGCCTCTTGACCCAGTCGGTTCACGATTAAATTCTTTGACATATAAACTCAAGAGATCGAGGCTGAAGCAGAAAAAAACCCTTACCTCTTTAAAATAATCAATATGGATTGGCAAAGCGTATGGAACTGTCTCCAATATTTCTGAGGGATGGAATGTTTCAAATATTGTGATTACTAATAGTTGTATTTTAATGTTTATCATACAAAAATCTGTGTTCGACTATCTAAAAGTATAATTAAATATTTTCTTCCGCTGCAAAATAATCCTAAACCTTCAAAACGTGTTTATATTTTTATAAAAATACCTCAATACAAACATTGAAAATCAACTAAATTTGTTTGTAAAAAATACAATTAAATAAATGGAAGTGTTAACACTATTGCGAGATATGCTGATCTGTATACACACAAAACCTTTAATACTTCACCATTTTTAGTTTCTAAGATAAATGCACCTTTACATAAAAAAGCAAGTTTCCTTTGATACATAATTTTCAATTGCAGGCCTACTTAGTTGCCAAAAGTTAGTGAACATTGGTTATAAAAATTTATTGAATAAAGTTGGAATTGAGCAGAGCTGTTAATTGAAAATGGGGTTCTATTATTTAAATACATTTTTATCATGCATTATCTTTTTAATAACGACAAAGAAGTAATAAAATCTAGTATTTTACCTTATGTTTCGTGACCCTACAATATAATAAATTAACTATGAATTTTATAAAAATCCTTATACCGGTTTATATAATATTTTATATCATATTTGAAGCCGTACGAGTAACTTTATACCTCATGCATCTCTTCAGAGAATTTAACGACAAATTCGTCTTCGTCTGATATTTCACGATAAGATTTTCAGTTTTTTTTCTGAACAAAAATTATTTTAACAGTTATTTCTCCTCCAAAAGATTAACATTGTAATCAGTAATTGGTGAACAAAAGTAAATAATACTGGTTAAGTAAAATTGGCTGGGTGGTTTAGTGGATAGGGTACCCACTTTATAATCTGAAGGTTGCCGGTTCGATACTAGACCCAATTTTCCATGTTCTTTAACTAATGAATGGTCCTGTCAAATGAATCAGCTGATTTTTGTCAGTAATAAGGCTACATGTCATAAAAACTATTTCATTCCTAGCATTCCCCCATTCGCCCTTCACTCATTTAGCTTAGATAGAGTCAGACCCTTGTATCTCCTCCATGTTAAATTTGGCAACTTTATGTACACTTTTCCGAGAAACCATAAAAACTATGAAGGGTCAAACGAGTGTAGGGTTTTGCAAAATACATTAAAGTAAAATTTTTACTTTGTATTTTACTTTTTACCATGTTTTTTATGTGTAAAATTTTATATAGCACTAACGAAAACACATTATTAAAAATCCTGCACAAGGTTTAAAGCCTATTACTTGAGGATCAGAGTTTTGAATCAACAGTTATTTGAAATAAACAGTCCTGTCTAAGGAACTGTCAGTCTTAGTCAGTAACAAGACTACAAGATCGCAACACAATCATCCTACACTCAATCCTCATTCGTACTTGGCTTAAAATACCTACCTTGTAGTATGGTCACCATTTCAATAATTTAATCTCATCTAATCTAATCTAATCATTACAGAAAATTGACAAAGAATAAAAACAAAATGTTTGTATTTACTTTCCTGTGGGAAATAGGTTAGATCATAGACATGTCTAAAGGGAATGTTTTCAGTTAATCTAAACAGCTGTTCTTATAAACGAAATTTCAAAAATTCAATACAATATCTCTGGTAGTTTCTATGGAAACGAGATCCAAACAAACACTTCCGCTGAACCTTTTCTTGCGTTACACAACTGAAAACCACACCCAGAGCTTAAACATATCCATGGCAATACAGTTGATAGGCAAAGCATATTTTTCTAACTTTATGGCTTTTTGATCAATAGACCTCATGTTTTGTCAAGGTTAGTGACATTTTTCACAGATAATAGTATATTATTGAAATTGTATCAATTATTTCAGCAAAATCATGAATAGCTTGTTCAATGTTGTGATAGAAAAGGAAATATGTAATCTTCAACAATATTGATTCCTTACCAACCAGGAGGTCTAGTTGTGTATTTATGAGCAACAAAAGATAAAATAGTTTTATTTACTTAATGCAGTTTACATTTTTATAAATCATTAGTGGTTACCATAAACTAATGAGAGGATACATTAAAATAATTCAGTAAATACCCCTCTAACGATACACGTTCTGACAGTACAGAATCCAAACTTATCTCCTGCAAGCCTGGAGGACTTGTATAATTCGTTTGTGAATACCAGGAATAGCAATTCCTGGTATTCACAGACTGGTTTAGTTTACTGGTTTGTTTTGACATCCTATTCAACATGTTTCCCCTTGTGTTTTGACTCTAATTCAAATAAATGGTTTGAAATGTTGAACTTAATGTCACCGGTTAAACTTATCCGGAAGTTCTTTTCCGCCGGAAGTGTAGCGGTGTGAGTTTTCCGGTTACTCTGTTCTCTGGTATGAGTTCTTTAAACATCGATTATATGTGAATAACACTGTTTTTGTTTTAAAAGTTTTCACTATTAATAATTTTTATAATGTTTTTCAAGGTGCTGAGTTTAAAAGTAATGTAGAAACCGAATCGAGAAATATTTTAGAATATAAAACTCAATTTACTAAAATAATTGGTTAAAAGATCACAACAGCTTTTATATTATAAATGGATTTAGTATTTAAAAGCTATACCGATTTTATTGACAAGGACTTCGTAGATGAGTTTAATTCTCCTACGTTTGTCTTTACTGGAGCTCTTCTAGGTTCGCTGTGGAACTAGGAAGACTTACGACGAGCGTAGGGAAAAAACTTATCTACGAAGCTATTTCATATAATAAATCCATTTAATTGTTAGTTCTAATGTTTGAACGTAAAGTTGGTAGTATTAATTGAACAGCTGATGTTTTAATTCATTCATTCATTCTCCATAAAATTTTTTTATTCATTTTATTGGCTGATATTTTCTCCTCCTAAACGAATTTAATATAACTTTAAAATTCTTCAATGCTTGTTAATTTAAGATTGATCTAATAAATTTCCAAGAAAAAATCATTTCTTTAGTAAATTCTTATACGTAATATTTCTAGGTATTCGAGCTCCATGGCAATAAAAGCTTTTGAATAGGTTTTATTTGGTGAATTATTGGTGATGATTCTTTATTATCCACTAGCAGTACGCCCGTACGGGTTGTAGGATTCTGTGTTAGGCGAAAAGATACTTATTAGCATGACAAAATTAATTAGATTAAATCATAAAATATTAATAATTATCAAAATTCTAAATTTTAATATAGTAAGATTTTTTCGTTAATTTAAAAACAATGATCAATGTAATCAAATTAATATTCATTTTAATTTTTTATTTCTATTAAATCATTAAACTATAAAGACAGCTGATTATTACCAGTAGGTTATTCATTGAAAACTTAAGAAAAATGCGACTAATATCGCGTAAAAAGTGGGTTTTTAAATGCTCGTTATTCACTTTTCAGGGGGCGGCGGACAATTTCAAGTATTGAAAAAAACTTCTCTGGAGTGTAAAGAATGCATGAAATAAGTTTCATTATTATCGGTTCTCCCGTTTTTTCGGAGAAGACGGCGTAAAATGCCTCCTGGAGCGTCACAGACACAAATTGAGATTCGATAAAAATTAATAACTCTGAGCAACGGACAGACAAAACTCTAGTTTTATTCATATAGATTAGAACAATATAGCTAACTTGGACCAGTTACTATGTTTAGTACAGAAAGTAAATTATGGTATTTGTTCTGTAGCCATTTTACGTAGTATAATAATTGAAAATACTATGTTGCAATATTTCAAGCATGGGATTCTCAATGGTAATGGTCAAATGACTTTTTTATTAATGGTTTTACCAGTGTTTAATAATACCTTAATAATAATAAATGGAAGCAAAGCTATGACTTAACGAAACAAAAAACTACAATCATGTACACACAAATTATGAGCTAATCGTATAAAACTGCAAGTTTACATATAAAAGAGTATGTGACGTTGAAGCGACCACGATATGTAGCGTTTCAGGGACAAAAACGTGTTCTCTTCCGAATGACAGCTCAAACGAGCCATCCAACAATAGTTCACGGCTGATAAAACAGCGCTGTATGCTCCATGACAATGCACACTTTGTTGCCCATGTTTACTGGCTATAACTTTATCATTATGTATACGTATACGTATACTCTACCCAAATATATATCATACCTAATCTTGTCCTAATTTTTATTTTTTCTTACTTATTTAATATCCTTTTATACTGGGTGTACGTGAAATACACCGAAATAATTTGGATATTGTTTCCGAGGTAAAAAATGTCTAGTGAACTTAAGGCCTATTTCACTCTTTTTCCGTTTCTCGGTGTGTATTTTTTTAGCTTGGTATAACTTTAGAACTAACTTGAGGTAGCAACTTCAAACTTGGTAAGTGCTTGAGTAATAATATGCCATTTTTTATGTATCGTATCAAATTTCTACTTTGTACAGTTTCAAAATTGTGGCCATTTTTTTCAAAGCTCATTTTTCAATGCTTAATATCTCAAAAACCATGGGACTTACAAAAGAAGAACCAAAGACAAACAAGTTCTGAAATTTGATTTCCTTTAAGAAAATGTAAAAGAATTATAACACATAAATAACAAAATAAATTAAATTTTAGTACAGTTATTACTCAATTGTTTGTAATAGTAAATTAGTATATTTCATGTTTGGATACATCACATAATGTGTCACAATCAGAAAGAAATGTAAGCATAAACATTGATGGACAACACGAGTCATTCGAACCCATGACTTTGTGTCTCAGAAACACGTCACACTCTTGAAATTAGTTTATTCCTCTTTTACAAACAAACATTACAAACCCTTTGCGTGTGGGCAGAAGCCTAGAAACTATCGCTCGCTTATATATGAAGACTGCAGTAACTAACATTTAGTTTATAAATATGCATAGTCAAAAATGACCAAAAACACCTTCAACCATGTGGATTAAGGCAAAATAAAAAAATAATAAACAAAACTAGATACTTTAAAAGCGACAGAAAACGTACATACGCAACATGCAAGCACATTGACACTATTATATTCAGGCAATCCCTTTCAATCTAAATTATCTGCAAACCCAACCAAAATCGACATTCGAATACAAAAAGTCGAAACATGCACATCCATTAAGATAAAAAACTTTAATGGTTCGATTGGGAACCAAAAAGTTCCCTGTCAAATGAGCCACAAAATTATTAAGAGAGTTCAATCTTCATTGAGGGATATAGTGGTTAATTTTTTCCGTTAATTAGTTTTTGTAAGAAAATCTTTTCTAAACAAAACCTATTGAAAAAAGAAATAAATTTAATTTTTAAATGAGGTGTACAGTTATTCACCTTGTGGATATGGCATGAAAACAAACAAACTAAACAATTTATAAAGATTCTTAAAAAACTCCATTGATAAATTTTTGGATAACACGGGATTAAACAGTTGTGATTCTCGGTGCGCAAGTTCTTTTGTTGAACCTAAAACTCAGAATTTACTTGCTTGTTATTCTACAAAATATACCACCTTCAAATTCAATTCCAATACACTTCAAAATCAGAAACTGTTGAGGATGTATATGAAATTTGATCGGAACTAATTAATCTCACGAGAGGAAGGTAAACAATGCAGAGGAGAAGGGAAGTTTGCAAATCGTAAAATGTTGGTTGGTATTAACAGTTTCACGCAGCTCGACAGACGGTTTATTCACATTTTACACGAGAAGTTAGACCAGGGAACATAGTAGTGCATATAAAGTTGTAATTTGGACAGAGTTACTACGGTATTTTACCAAGACCATGAAAACTTAGGATATCATGAGGAAAAATTATACCTGTTGAAGATCACTATTGTAATTCATAAACTGTACATTTGTAATTGATCTAGAAAATAAAATAATGGAAAACGAATTATTAAGTTTATTTATTAAATTTTACGTGTATTTATTACGTCTAAACGTTCTATTGACTGGGATGGTAGCGACATCCTGTAATCCAGCTACTTGGAGGTCACGAATTGTGGATAGTTGTGAAAGATGATCGGTGGATATAATATTGTCTAGTGTGGATTAACGTCCACACTATTGGATACTAAGTTAATCTGCAAAGACCATCCTCATGATTAGAACAATTTCGTAATTCAGAGGCAGTGTTTCGGATTCCACGTTAAACTGTAGGTCCTTTGATTGCCATCAGCTGTTAGGATATTAACTATCAGACCTGTGTAAGGAACATGTCAGCCTTAGTCAGTAACAAGACTACAAGATCGTGCCACAATCATCTTACACTCATATCCTCATACAAGTATGAATCCTCATTCATACTTGGCTTAATACCTACCTTGTGGTATGGTCGCCATTCCAATGATCTAGTCTATTAATTTTTATGGAAATCTAACAACGAATAAATTTAAATCTGAATAAAACAAATTAATATAAAGTTGAAATAAATATGGTCTATGGTATTTATTTAATACTATAATTTTTTAGCTACTTGGAGGTCTCGAATTGTGGATAGTTATGAGAGATGATAGGTGGGTGTAGTGTTCTCTTGTGTGCATTAACGTCCACACTATTGGATACTAAGTTAATTCGCAAAGACTATCCTCATAATTAGACCAATTCGTAATTCAGAGGCAATGGTTCGGATTCCACGTTAAACTGTAGGTCTTAGATATGCTATTGACTGTTCTGTCTAAGGAACATGTCAGCCTTAGTCAGTAACAATACTACAAGATCCTACCACAATCATCCTACACTCAATCCTTATTCATACTTGGCTTAAAATACCTACCTTGTGGTTTGGTTACCTTTCCAATGATCTAATCTTTTTTTTATGGAAATGTAACAGCGAAAAAAATTAAACCTGAATAAAACAAATTAAACTTATATAAAGTTGAAATAAATATGGTTTATGGTATCTATTTAATGCTATTAATTTTTTCTTCACGATTCACGATAATGCAAACACAAACTTATGATAGAGGATATATCAAATGTCGCCATTGAAAAATATAGAATTTCTTTTCTAAAATAATATGAAGCAATGCTGACAGTTAAAGGTAGGTAATTAAAAGTAAATGTGTTATTTTAGTCACGATTGGTGAAAACAGTTATACGACCTTTCTGGAATTTACCTTCTTCAGAGGAGCTGGAACCTAGCACATAATAAGGTTAGAACATAGTCCAGACTATGCCAGTACAAAGCTGAAGAAAATTAAACACTCACAAAGAATGCAAGCAAAAAATATCATGCACCAAACACCAAAGCACCAAAGTGTACGTCAACATGTCAAAATATTCAAAACGTATACAACCTATACATGAACAAATGCATTATAAGTTGGAAAGTCACACCGACATTTTTAACTTACTCACCAAATGTAATAATAAAGTTCAATACCTACTGATTTGAAAATTTAATCTTGTATCAGTAGTTTAGGCCAGTGAAATGATATATGTGACCTCAAAGTCACTTCTTTGAAAAGAAACTGTTCTTCTTGAGTCCGTGTGACGTGAGCGTTGTATTAATTATTCTCTGGCGTTGTGTAAGTGACTCTTAATTAACAGTCCTGTCTAAGGAACATGTCAGCCTTAGTCAGTAACAGGACTACAAGATCGCGCCACAATCATCTTACATTCAACTCTCATTCATACTTGGCTTAAAATACCTAGCTGTAGTATGGTCGCCATTTCAAATAATCTAATCTAATCTTGTTACTTAGTATTATTTACAAGTTTTTTCACTGCATTAATACTGTCTCCAGGTTTATGTACTAATCTTGTTATGTTATAGGTTCCAGCTTACCTGAGGCTTATCTTGAATTATTCTAAAATCAAATTACCGTAAATATTAAAACTATTAGATAGACGATTTCTTTTCAATAAAATTAACCCTATAAAAACTTATTACATATGGCAGTAAAAAAGAGTATCACGGAATTAGATAATGACTAAACAAAACTGACGGAAATATAGAGAAACAAGTGACTATTCCGAGGACAAATTTGACAAACATAAAATTTATAGCTGAACAAAGGGTTTATTGTAGCAAAAACAGAATGGTGCAGCAACATCATGTGTGCATTTTATATGGTGGTAATGGAGGCAACAATGAGAGTGACGTCATTGAAGTCACATATGGCCGATGACGTCATCCGTGAAACACTCGGGTACACGATACGGTTGAAAACATATGTTTTTGTAAAACTATATGGAAACAGAGTTTCAATAGTTGTACATTTTTAAATTTTTTAAACAAAATTTTTAGAGTAATTGTTTAAAACCCTCATAGCTAAGAAAAATAGTATTGTCATAACGCTTCACAGTTTTTACATACTTGAGTTGAAGAGCAAAATTCGTTCTTTTTCATTTTAGGACTAAACCTATTATTATGATGATTTTTTGAGTTCGTTAAGGATACTTCTCGTATCATTATTGATGATACTTTTGATTCGAAGTCAGGATTCGATTGTAAATAATCGATAAAGTAACTATAACAACCACACTATTAATTGTCTGTGTATTCCGGATGGTTCCGATTGTGAAACTGGTAATTGACTGTTAAATCAAACTATCGAATGGTTCAGATCGATATATTAATAATAATAACTCAGGGATGAAGAAAGAACTGCTACAACATAAGTAACATAACAAGTGATTATTCTAATTCGAAAAATAGTCGACAACTATTGTTACTAAATCAAGTAATAATTTATGTTTTACGAGTTTGTTTTATTTTATTTACATTATGACGAAAACTATAGTTCATCGCATGGCCCAAAATTGGATTTTTAACAGCCTTTTTAATTTTTTAAACTTGTGCTCAAATCAAAAACACCTGTTTTTAGTCCTAGTGATGAAATATACGACTATTTACAGTATTTGTGTACAACCAAAATGGTTCTTGTTTGAAATTCATTGTTGGTGAAGGTGGATCTATGTAATTTAGATTTTACTGTGGATATTTTCCATCACGACTAATAAAAACAAATTTTCACGACGTTTTGGAATCTGGAATCAGATGTCGTACCCATGTGAGCTAGAAAACTTGGGTTAGTACGTGATCAGGAATACACCGGTGTAAAATACATTTTTTGAAGCAGTTGGAAATTATAGATTCTAAAACATCGTAAAAGTTTGTTTAACTATTTGTGATAAAACATTCCCGCAATAAAATCTAAAAAAATACTTCTCTATACTAGTCTAAACTACAAGTAAACTTTATCTCTCTGATTCTTACCAATTCAGAAGTAGCTCTACCTAATAACTACTAATATATTCATAAGTAGTCTTAATGTTATAATCCAAATGGAGGTTTCCTAACTTTTACTTTTAGTATTAATAGTACTAATGTCTCAATTAGTATTAACAGGCTGAAACACAAGGATTAATATTATATTTCATAACTAAACAATATTATTTGAAAATGTTTTACACTCTTAAATTTAAAATACATTTTAACAACTGGAATGTAATTTAAATTTATTATAAATTATAAAATACAGTTTGAAAAAATTTTTCCCATCGTAACCGACGATTAACAACAACTTTCTCAGTTTGTAATATAGTTCATATATGTCAGTATTTAAAAATCAGACATTTTAAATACACAGTACTTTATAAAAAACAGTATAAATTTTAAGGACATTTAAATCGTTTTAGTTTACGTGAGCTATCTTTTAAAGATTACATTAGACCAAATCTAAATTCCCAATTTAATTAATTTATGTTTTTTAATAGCTTTAGATCTATAAACAAGTGACAATAGTCAAAATTTTATTTAAAAAATAGAATGTAATTGTTTTCACGTTATGAATGGATCTCGTCTTGTGCTAATGTGTCAAAGAAAATGATCTTGTCACAGCGAACGCCAAAGTAGGTCACCTTTGAAGTCAAGTTTGCAGAATTTTTAAAGATTATACTTTCATCCTCGTAAATATTTACAGAGACATTAATTCCAAAATTTTCAGCCCCTTTATTTTTACACTAAATTTTGTTTGATCCATTCACCAGTTATGAAATCACATTTTACATTTTTTACAAACCCTGTACATTTCAGAACCCGTTTGACATAAGGCAAAGATTTATATTACTAAATTGTTTGATGCGTGTTTAGGTGATGGTTCCAACAGTACCAAGGAAACCAATATTTTTAAATAAATTATCTGGAACCTAATTTTAGGGTACGATGCAGGTTTACATCCATAACTCACTCAGCTTCTGACAGGCCACGGCTATTTCAAGTCGTAACTGCATCAGATGGGCAAAAATGGTTCACTTGATTGCACTTACTGCCCGGGCGTTCCCGACGATGCAGAGCACACTTTCTTCCGCTGCCCCCGTTGGGAAAGCCCCCATGTGGAAGCTACACAAAAACTTGGTTTTTTTCTCGCTGGACATGGTCTACCACAAGATCATTGAGGACAAGGGAAACTGGGATTGTTTGTCACAGTTCGTCCGGGGCGTCCTGCTAGAGAAGAAAAGCGACCTGGAACATGAAATGGCCCAGATCCCTAAACGAGTGCTTTGACAGATTTAGGCCTAGCCTGTTTTAATACGACCAACAGTTCCAGGTTAGAATCCTAAAGAGAGGAGGTACTTTAGGGGAGACCCACACTACAGGCTGGCACACTTATAAGTATGTTTTCTTTACTTTACATAAGATATTCTATGTCTGATACAAATCACTTGATCCATTCACAACTTATGAAGTCAAATTTAAAATTTTTTACAAACCCTGTACATCTCAGAACCCGTCTGGCATAGAGAAAAGATCTATATTACTACATTCTTTTGTTGAATTGTCCATATATTGAATAAATGTCCAGATCATGTCCAAATTAAATTGATCTCTGTTCAAATTGAAACAATGCTTGCAATTTTTAGGTTTTCCATAAGGAAAGTCTAATTGACAACTAATTAAATGATTGATTTATTAGTATTTTTGATAAAATTAAAAAAGAGTCTGGTTTACATCTGATCAAGGTTGGCTGATTATTAGAATCTTAGACTCGTTCTTTCAATGATGTAGCTGTCCCTAGTCAAGAATAAGCAAAATTGAGGGTTCTTCAGCTCATACTACAAGGAAGGTCAAACAAAAGGGTGAAATTTATTAGTATCTGTGAGTCTCTTATTAATAACTATTACTGTGTAAGGATACATTTAGGATCTGTGTCCTTTAAATTTAACACTTGTGCTGCAGCAACTTTACTTGTGTTCTTTCGTTGGAGAAACTCCTTTCTCTCATGGTGTAACTCTTTCATTGTTGTAAGCACAAGGTTAATATCACATGTTCAGTTCACTAAGCCTAGACCCTTTTGGACTAATTTTGAATCATATTACATTTAATTTTGGTAAATTGCAATTCTCTCTTACATTAATAATACATATAAAGTAATTAATAAGGAATGGTCTAATTGGTATGCTATATTGGGATAGGCTGAATATGATTATATATGATTATTGGATGAAACATATTTGATGAGAAATTACTCAGATACAGATAAATAAGTATTATCCTACATAATAAGGAGGGATTTTCTGAGGAGGGGGTGATAAAATGATTATTATTCAAACAAACATAATAAATAATTATTTAACAACATTAAATTTTGATTTATTTGGATTCGTCTCTGCTCCGATCATGCTTTAGGCTTATTCAGTTTCCACAAGTATACATATTATGGCGTTTTAACGTTCTAATGTTAACCTTATGAGAAATACGTTTGTTTACAAATTTTCTACAATCAAAACATTTGATTTCTAAAGCTACAGCTGTTGGTTTACTTTCCATTAGCAATGTAATTTGCTATTCAATGCTGTATCAATCGTCAATTTAAAACTAAAACGTAAATAAACACTTTTTAATTGTCACGTTGATACTTTACAGTTTTGGGGGTTTATTAACCTATTTTTATTTGTATTTAACCTTAGGCTAGGCCTAGGCTATGTCAGCTAGTATTATTATAGAAAACATTATACTAAATAATGAATGGCTGTCATGAAATACTGCAACACACACACTCACACACAAAATTTCAAATGAATGGTGTTTTTAACATCTGGGGTCTCCGAAACGAATAAAAAAATTATTCCTTGTCTAGATCTTATACCTTGCGCACTAAGCCAAAGCGGATAGCTCTATCTCCTAAAAGAAATTCGCTAAAACTCATGGAAGATGTCAATCAAGTTGACGCTTGACTAAAAGCGTTTGAACCACCTGACAAACGGCTTCGTTAGAGATAATTGCTAGATTTGAAAGCAAGCGTTTATTGTAAGATTATTAGTGCTGGATGTTTAAGCCTATTGAGAAAAAGTTAAAAATAATCCTTAATTCAAAAATGAATTCATTACCTGGAGTTATAAAATTACTGACTTTCGTGTGTGGTAATTAAACTCCTAATAACTCACAACTAAAATCTTTAGATCTATAGAAAATTTTTGAAAATATTAAAGTACCTATAAAATAATCAGTACCGTATAAAACAATTTTTATATTATTCTTTAATTTACTCTGATTTTATGGGGTTTTGTGGTTATCAGTAGGAATATCGAAGGTAATATCACATGAATGCACTAACTTCCAATTAGTTTAAACTTATAAGTTACAAGCACAAAATATTTAGCTTATGTGGATAGAAAAACATACACTCTTGAAACATATTATGTTTTAACAAAAAACGTATACTAAAATAGTAAGTACATAGACATTCTAAACTTTACGATTGAATAATCACCAGAAAAATTATTTTAAATTTAAATTTCTTAAAATAATTAATGAAATTCTGTATTATGTGAGTAATATCTTACAGCAGGTACATACCAACGTTGGCTGCCTTACAGTTTATAATCCGTATCACACAAACTCATTATTGATGACGTCAGCGGAAGTAGGTGGGGAGGAGGACAGTTCCGGTATCCTGTCTACACCCCACTCATCAGCTTCTAACCTTGTGTCCTCAATATTATATAACGCTCTAATGAACTATTAGACAAGTGATAACTCTTGAGGTAATGTGTAACCAGTAGGGTAATGGCAAACACATAAGGCATTATTTTTTTCAAATCCAAAAATACTTAACCGATTTTAAAATAAGTTTGATCCAATTATTATTATTATTTATTGTTTTATAAATAAACATTATTTACATTGACCTATAAATTTACGAATGTTTCCCATACACCTATTAGAATACTCAGAGTGTTAACTTAATTTATGTGTTAGCAAATAGGGACGATTTTAAACAAATCCTAAGTTTATGACGACAGATATTCTTTGTTTGAAATTCATTATTGGTGATGGTGGATTTATGTTATTTAGATTTTTATTGCGGACATTTTCCATCACGATTTTATGCAAAAAGAATTTCACGACGTTTCGGGATATGGATTCTGATCCCGTCCTCAGGTGAACTTAGTCCGGACTAAACTGGTATAAAGCTGTCAAAGACAACTGTACAGTTGAAGCTCCGTGACGAGTGGACGTGTTTGGTTTCTTGTGTGTGTAATGCTTGATGTAAGGTTTGTTTGTAAGTTTTTTTGACTGCTTTAAACTTTTATGTTCTCAGCTTTATAGCGGTTTGGTCCGGATTATATGTTAATTGTGCTATGTTTGAGATATTAGTTCACCTGAGGAAAGATCAGATTCCAGATCCCGAATCGTCGTGAAACTTTGTTTTTGCATAAAATCGTGATGGAAAATGTCCGCAATAAAAATCTAAATAAAACGACAGATATGCACAAACTGTAATGTACTTTACTTATAAATAAAGATGTGTCTATGTTAATGTCTATGGTAATTGATAGTTGAGGATCAAAAACAAACCAAGAATACCTTTTAACTGACAGTTTAATTATTTAATCCGTTCATTTGAACAGATATTCAAGAGATATCGTATTATTTTTAACTTAATCTCGTAGAACCTTAGCATTGATAAAAATACCCCCGTCGCAGCAGACCTGCGTACTCAGCGAATTTCCAAATCAATAATATAATAATAATAATATATGACAAGTTTGGTCAAAATCTGTCGATAAACATGAGAATTTTTGCCTATTCTCCATAAGATTAAAATGGGAAAGAGTGAGTAGGTTTGCTGCTGTGAGGAACACTGAAAGTAGCCATTTATACCATCAAAAATTTTATTTTTAACATTTATACCAACTTTCATCAACATCTGTCCATAAATATAGGAGTTTGCCTAATCTCCATATGATTAACATGGGAAAAGAGTATGCAGGTTTGCTGCCATGATAAACACATAAACTATAATTTTTTAGCACAAATGTATCGATCTCAACCACATGAAGCTAAATATCAAGTTTCATCCAAAAATATTAGATAATAAGTGAAAAATTAATTTTTTTTAATCCTCCTTAAGATTAACATTGGAGCCTCAAAAATACAACGTACTGTGTTTAGATTTTTTTATATCTCGGTAACCGTTGAAGATAGAGAAAAACTTTAAGGAACCTAATTGTGTAGTTTTTAAGCTGATTCCAATGGTGAAATATAAAATTAGAAATTTTTAGAAACTACATGTGAAAAACGCAAAAAACCCCATTTTGGGGTACAAAACCCCCCCAAACTACCCGTTCCCATTGACCGATATGTCTGGTTTACGAACTCGTCCGAGCATTTGTAGGAATACACGTGTGTTAAAATTTATATATATATAAATTTTAACGACTATTGTTTTTGGTCTCTGGGCACCTAAAGAAGAAAAAATAACATGGTCTCGGGCTTAACTCTTGCCATGAGACCTACGGTAATAGCTTCTTCCCTATGGGAAATTCGCTAAAAAAATATCTTGCCAATAGCTGTATGAAAATTGAAAAAAAGTTTCCAATCGGTTACCTTTGAAAAATTGAAATACAATAGCTGATCTGAACGTACTGAATAGTATATAATAGGACCTTGTAAACAGGCATCTGGATATTATCCCTGAAATAAATTTGTCATGGTATATTTATTTAATCAATAAACAAAATTCATTTAAAATTTATACAAACCAATTGAAATATTAATAGTCAGGTGTAGGGTAACGCCGTGAAATTACAGAAGCAAAGTGAATGCAGCACGCATGTTGCTGCTAGTTTTTGCAGGCGCGTCCTTCTTTGAGCTTATCTTAACTTGATTATTATTAGATATATGAATTATCTCTCTTCTAAATCATGAAGTTGTTAATAGTTTTGTGTATGTCATAATGTTCAACATCATACAATTATTTTCAAAAATTTATAATTATATAAATTATACAGTTTATGAAGATTTTTTACTATAAAAATATTTCTCTCTGTTCCTGGTAAGTAATAACTTTAAACCATTTTTCATAAATTTTTATCTAGCTAAGGTGATAAAATTAAATAAGATATATAAATACTCACATATTTGATATATTTTACATTTTATGAAATTTATTAACAATGTAAATTATTAAAAAGTAACTGTTCTAAATACTTACGGAAAATGTAATTATTTTCAACATCAATTATTATAACTATTTTCCTTGTTCCTTTAGAGATATTTACTTAACAATATTTTTATTTTAATAATATTTAATAACTACTTTTCTACTTAATACAATAAAGAGCCTGAAAGCAAGACTACTGGCCTTTGGCGTGAATGTATTTTTCGCTTGGAATATAAAAAACATATTTTAATACACTAAGCGCATAGCAATAATTACAACAGAATATTAAACAAAAATATTAAAACTAAGATTGTGTATGTTTGCAGATCCATAAAATTAAATGGAAAGTTCAATGCAATTTTCATTTAAATAATGTTTTTTAAATTAATAAAACTAATTTTTACTTTAATTTAAAAGATTAATTTAATACGATAAAAACAATTAAAGATTAAGATTAATGAGAAACCTTGAATGCACCTCAACCCTCTTTTCTGCTGTTTCTAATTAGAGTAAAGCCAAATACACACAGTGCAGATGAATATCGTTATAAGACATGTTAATTTACACCCTTTGATGTTATTAATTAATTTTCCTTTATTTTCTTTCAGTCAAACTTAGCTTGTAAGTTTGTTAAGACGAATATTTCTGCTTTTGTTTATTTAATTTAATCCTGCATAGATCAATGAAATTTTTCAGTTAATGAACAGCAAAATCCACGATGTTATTTAGATTTTTATTGCAGACATTTTCCACCACGATTTTGTAAAACAAAGTTTCACGACGTTTCGGTGAACCTAACACGTTATTATGTGGATTATGTGTTAATTGTGTTATGTTTTAGATATTAGTTTACCTGAAGACGGGATCAGATACCAGAGCACGAAACGTCGTAAAACTTTGTTTTACATAAAATCGTGATGGAAAATGTCCGCAATAAAAGTCTAAATAACATAAATCCACCATCACCAATAATGAATTTCAATAAAAAAATCTATTATATCAACGACTATTTAATAGCGTATTTTAAAATACCCTTTAAAAGTACACCTAAAATAGATAAAAAATTTAGGAAATTAGGGTTTTCATAAAATAATGGTTTGGTTTAACCATGAAACAAAAATAAATCTTAAACATATGGAACAAAAACATGTTTCGTTCAATTATTGACATATGACATTTTATATATCTATATAAATTAAATTAGAGTTTTGTCTGTATATTGCTCAGAATTATTATATTTTTTTAGTTATTTTTACTTTTTGTGCCTTAGAGAAGCCGAAACAGGTCTTATCTCAATTTTTGTCTGTTTGTCGGTTTGTCTGTGACGCTCCAGGAGGCATTTTACGCCGTTTAAAAAAAAAGGGAAAACTGATTACAATGAAACTTATTTAATGAATTCTACTCATTCCAGGGAAGGTTTGTAAATCTTGAAATCGCCCGCCGCCCCTTGAAAAGTAATTAACGAGCATTTAAAAACCCACTTTTACGCGATATTACTCGCATTTTGATTCAGTTTTCAATGAACAACCTACTGGTAATAATCAGCTGTCTTTGTAGTTTAAAGATTTAATAGAAATAAAAACAAACAGGTGTCAAATCAATATTAGTTAGTTTATATTGGTCATTGATTTAAACCAATTTCGAAATCATACTATATTAAAAAGTTATTTTAACGTATAACTAATTATAATAATGGTATTGATGTTCTAATCTATTTAATTCTAAAGTCATGCTAAATAATAAAGCAGGGTATTGATTTATTTTCTTTATACTGATTTGTTTAGGATTTCAGGTTTACATTTTGGTATGACGATCTTTCTTCTTTAAACTGAACCCTACAAATCGTACGAAGGACAGGCTTACTGCTAGCTGCTAATAAACCTTAATAACTATGACCTAAGACTAATTCTCTTTTCAGACGTACAGATGATATTCTATTTCAGCATGTACGAAGATTTAGCAAATTAGTAAATTAAACCTAGAAATCACACAAATTTAAGTGTCTTACCTTTGTGTAACTCAAGCTGTCCTAAACTCGACAACGCCAAACTTGGCAACCTCAACGTCAACATTGTTCATGTTCAAGAGTTTCTCTCACGTCTGTTGTATACGTAACAAGTTCATTTAGAATCTAGAGAAATATAGTTGTTTCATTAATAGTACATAGCTATTAGCGAATTTCCTATGGAAAAATGAGCATTCACTTGACCCCCGTGGTAACAGTTAAGAAACACTTATTCACTCATTATTTAGTCCATTTAGTAAAGTTTAAAAATATATCCATAAAACCTCTAAATTTAACGTTACGTATGGAATCAAATCAACGTATTCATTGTCCATGTAATTCTTACGGGAAACAGATAAATTGGTAACTCGCTTAGTTATTGACATAATTTGATTACAACTCGTATATGTTTTTACTTAGTGAACAGCTTTAATGCACGTTAAGCATATTATAGCATATACATAATTAAAGCACAATATAATATAAAACGGCTCTTATTGCAGCAAACCTGCCTACTCAAGTTAGAAAAAATACAAGTTACGGTAAACAAGATCCTATAATAGTAGATTTATTAACTACCGTGGTAATATTTGGGATTAACTATAATTTATTATGAAGAATATGCGATTTTAATAAAAAAAACAAATATTGAAAACCATATATTTTCTCTATTCTTTTTACTTTTGTTGTAGAATAATCGTATGGTATGTGTGGCCGAGTGTAAACTATACGATGTACTATAACCATATATTAGTTAGTTAGTCACTGAAATGACTGAAGTATTAATGAAAAATGAGTATAAGATGATTTTGGCGTGAAATTTCAGTCTTGTTACTGACTAAGGCTGACATGTTCCTTAGACAGAACTCTTAAGTAATATGCCAACAGTAAATGGCATATCTGAGGGACCTACAGTTTAACGTGGAGTTCGAACTTTAGTATTCAATAGTGCTGACTATATTTAAAATGCGGATATGATTAGTCAATAAACAACCACGTGAAAGAATTAAAAACGAACATAAAAACTATTCATACTTTTATTTGTTTATGTTTGAACACATACAGCTACATGTTGTAAGAGTTTTAAATAATAATTAAGAGTAAAGCATGAATAATCTATTGAAACTCTATTTAAAATATTTCAGTTTACATAATTTAGTAGTTTTTAAGTCGTTATTATATAATTCTCAAAAACAATCCACTCAAGAATCTTAACAAAAACATTATCCATTTTGAAACTTTTCAGGGCACATTGGTAATATAAAGTAAAGACTACCAAAAGAAAAATAAAACTAAGTATGTTTGCTTGGCCTCTATAATATAAAAGTCTAGATTAATATAAAATAAAACCAAAGAATTCCACCATAATACTTAAAGACACAGGCCTTAATAAAATTTGGATACCATTTCTTCTGGTAAACAAGTTTATGGTTTTTTCTAAAAGATAAAACTCTCATATGAGTTTTGGAATAATTTTATGTTATTATCGACTAAGAGATTTTTTGCTTCATTTACCCACGGAGAGAGTAAACTTTATTTCCCTCTATAGGAAAATATAACCCTGTTCTTTATTTTATTTTTGTTTGAAAACTGATGTATTTTCTACTTGCTTATGTAATAATAGAAACAAATAAAATTGATAAAACTATACCATATTTGCCAATATTTTTACTTTTGATCAATTAATATGGTCACAATTACTTTCTGTTGAAAAAAACTTTTATCTTAATTTAGATCGTTAAAAAAATGTGAACATAAATATTTAATAAAGATACTAAAATCTATATTTTAAATATTCAAACTTTACGTGGTGAGTCACATTGTGTGCGTGTGCAAAACACTAATTATTATGACGAAATTATAGTCCAAAACTGTGAACAAATTATAATAAAAAATGAATAAAACACAGTTAATCATTTAATAATTTAAATTCTTAAATAAAAAAATATGTCCTAAAAAGTTAAATTTGTTCTGTATTGTTCTTTATTACTAAATTCTTCAGTTTAGAGGTCACGCTATAGTATAAAAGGCCATCATGAAAGTTTATTAGAATTATAAAAAATATCAAAAGCGGTAGATTTTTTTGTGAAAAAACAAACACTTCTTAGTTTTGCAATGCAGGTACCCAAAATGACTGAAATTAAAATAAATCAAATTAAGCTTTCTTTAGTGAATACAAATGTAAAAATATAAACGATTTTAACCCCATGCGATGTATAGACGAAAAATATTTATATGAGTATAGAGAAATACAATTGAATTAAGTTTTCATTAAACTACAAAAAATTTTCCTTTTACGTATATAAATTTTTTTTGACATAGATATGTCTTATATCTGGGTTGGCAGTTTGTTAAGAAAGGTGTCCATGAGCTATTGTTACCAGAGCTATTGTATTAAATTTTTAATAAAAATAAGAATAAGAACAGCTGATTGGATCAAATGAAAACATCCCCTTTAGACATATCCATGATCTAACCTATTTCCCACAGGGAAGTAAATACAATAATGTTTTTGGGATAGTGTTTGTTTAGTTATATCTTTTGTTGTTTATAAATATAAAGCAGAAGTTTACCTCTACAAAATAAATAATAGCACACAGAATAAAAGTTTTAGCTTATTTAAACATTTAAAAGGATGTACAGGTCCACATTTCTGCGGACACTTCCACCTACATTTCCGCCGGCCAACGTAAGAGAACAGGTTGCACAAATAACAACGTGATAAAAAACAAGCCGGTAGCAGTTTTAAAGCAGGTAAAAGTGGACCACTATGTTGGTTTTAGAGAAAAATACCACTTTGTAAAATGTTTAAATTAACGGTACAGTCTCTAGTTGTCAGATTGTTAAATCGCAAAGTTCAAATGGAAAGATTTTGCCAGTTTAGATCATGGAAAGTGAGTATAGTAATTTGGTGGAAGTTATTTTATCCACTGATATATATTTTTTGAACGATGTAAATAGTAGTTCAAAGACCTCTTTAATTGGTTTGCTAATAGGTGGTAGTAATCGTCTAGAAATTAGATTGAATTTATTTAATTAAAAATTAATCAAAGGTCATACATTTAAGGTCTACATTTAAAAATCTACGTTTAATCTATATAAATAAAATTAGAGTTTTGTCTGTACATTGCTCAGAGTTATTAATTTTTTAGTTATTTTTACGTTTCATGCGTTAGAGAAGTCGAAACAAGTCTTATCTCAATTTGTGTCTGTTTGTCTGTGACGCTCCAGGAGGCATTTTACGCCGTCTTCTCCAAAAACACGGGAGAACTGATAACAATGAAACATATTTAATGTGTTCTCTACATTCCAGAGAAGGTTTTTAAATGCTTGAAATTGTCCATCGATCCTTGAAAAGTAAACCACGAGCATTTAAAATCCCACTTTTTACACGATATTAGTCGTATTTTGCTTCAGTTTTTAATGTATAACCTAATAATCAGCTGTCTTTGTAGTTTAAAGATTTATAGAAATAAAAACGAACAGATGTCGAATCAATATTAATTAGTTTATTTTGGTCATTAATTTATTTTTTCTTTGTACGGATGTGTTTAGGATTTTAGGTTTACATTTTGGTATAATAATCTCTTTTCTTTAAACTGAATTCTACAAACCGTACAATGGATGGGCTTACTGCTAGTCAATACTAAGATTTTAACGAGTTAATAAACATGTGTTTATTTGTCCACATTTTGATTTTTATTATATGTTTATTGGTCACATAGTATTACATAAAGCAGGTACTTAAACCACTTTTAGAACGTAATGGGTTACTTGAAATCTATTTTAAAATAATTTATTGAAAACAAATTCCGCAATTAATTAATATTACAAAGTTCTTGTAAGTTAAAATATAAAATTAAATCAATTAAGTCACGACAAGGGATTGCTACATCTTAAGGTGAAAGCGAATCAACCGATGCGAACAGACAAACTCAATAGAGAGAAATATCAACAGACGTTGCTCTGTCAACAAGAGGTCTGATGAGGTTTTGGGCTAGTTTCAGTAGCTACCACTTAAAACTCTCAGACTATTTAACTCCAGGAACCTGAATAGCAATATTAATAATATATAGCTAACTACTTTTGAAATAATTTTATAATATAATAACTTAAGTCATTTGCTAAGTTATACAACTAACTGTTATGTTAACCATGACCCGTTGTTACGTAATTATGTCCTTTTATATTTACATTGTCTAAGAAATTTTTTGATCAGTTGATATTGCTTAGTTTTTAGCGAGTTTCCGATGGAAATTTGGTCTACTCACATAACCCGCATTTTGAAAGTTAAGACCGGGACCATGATAGAAGATCATAACTCAACCCATGAACTCATTTTTGGGGTCATTCAAAATTGTTATGTGTGTGTGTGTGTGTGTGTGTGTGTGTGTGTGTCGACACGATAACGGTCACGATTATTTTCGAATTATTATAAAATTGAGTTGTTTCTTTCTGTAATATCTTAAACGAGTTCTGCAATAATCGAATGAGGAATAATACACGATACAGCGTTAGTCCGCAAAGACTATTATAGATTGATTGATTACATAAATTCGTAATTCAGAGGCCGTGGTTCAGATTCCACGTTAAACTGTAGGTCCATTAGTTCCAATTAATTAACAGTCCTATCTAAGGAACATGTCAGCCTTAGTCAGTAACAAGACTACAAGATCGCGCCACAATCATCTTACACTCAATCCTCATTCATACTAGGCTTAAAATACCTAGCTTATAGTATTGCAGCCATTTCAATAGTCTAATCTAATAACCTCATATGTAGTAGTTTAGATGCAGTGTTTCCACGTTAAACTGAAGGGTTCCTTTGATATTTCATTGACTTTTGGGCTATTAATTAACAGCCGTTGTCAGTAACAGCACTACAAGATCGCGCCACATCGTCTTATACACTCCATTTTACTAATGACTAAGTAACTATCCATTGTTTTAAATGACCAAGTGGGTCAATATTTACAGAATATGTTTGAGTTAAAGCCACGAAGAGGTTAAAAGAAAGAACATAAGTTAAAATATATATAAAACTAAATTATAAAACTTCCTACACCCAAACGTTTGAACGGAAATTTTACGAGATGTAAAACAAAAGGGGCGTTTATGTACATGATGCAGTCAACATCAAAGTGTAATACTCTGATGTAGGTAGGCACCTGTTGAGCCGTCTCTGTACACACATTACAGTGTCATCGACCTGACATACTAAAGGTGTCAATTGCCATACCCCCAATATGTTATATCAGCTGATGGAACAATAGAGCTATTACAACACATTCTCCGATTACAAAGGTAACCTATTACTCAGGTGGTTAAGCTGAATACAAGACTATATGTACAAGGTGCTTATAGTATGACGATACATGTTTTAATTGTTGTATTCAACTTTATTTTAACTCATTTTATTGAAGACTAGCAGTAAGCCCGTCCTTTGTAAGGGCTGTGGGATTCAGTTTAAAGAAGAAAGATAATCATACCAAAATGTAAACCTGGAATCCTAAACAAATTAATACAAAGTGTAGTGTACTATGTGTTTAATTGTAATAATATGTTTGTTTACCTTTTTGTTTTGTCTTGACAACGCTTAACCTCAAATACATCACACGTTACTTGTTTTTGCATATTTTTATTTTATACTTGTACAATTTGTTAATAAGTTAAAGTATTACTATTCTGCACTAAGAAAATAAATCAATACCCACCTTTATTATTTAGCTTACCTTACAATTAAATAGATTAGAGTACTTTTTATATTATCATTATTAGTTATACGTTAAAAAAACTTTTTAATGATTTCGAAATAGGTTTAAATCAATGACCAATATAAACTAACTAATATTGATTCAACAGCTGTTTGTTTTTTTCTATTACATCTTTAAACTACAAAGACAGCTGATTATTACCAGTAGGTTATTCATTGAAAACTGAAGCAAAATGTAACCAATATCGCGTATAAAGTGAGATTTTAAATGCTCGTTATCTACTTTTCAAGGGTCGGCAGCCAATTTTAAGTCTTTAAAAACCTTCTCCGAAATGTATAGGATATATGAAATAAGTTTCATTGTTATCAGTTATCCCGTTTTTCGGAGAAGACTGCGTAAATTGCCTCCTTGAGCGTCAAAGACACAAATTGAGATAATACTTGTTTCGGCTTCTCTAACGCATGAAACGTAAAAATAACTAAACAATGTATGATTCCGAGCAATCTACAGACAGATCCCTTTTTTATTTATATAGATGTATTAGTCTTGTAAAATCATTATAACTAATTTCAACATTTCAACCTTTTTTGTTGGCCAGGAATTTAAAGTAGCATAACAACAATGTTCACAGAATAAACAGCATTGTACATAATTTTTACAACCTGATTTAAGCATTTATTTTGTTTCAGTAAGGGAAATGCATTAAAAAATCTCTTAACGAAACAACATTGTGGGTTGTGTTATTTTGAATCAAATACATATAAGAATAAATATATTTATATTATGTAAATAGTAATAATTTAGCGTTTACGAGTTTCTTTCACTTTATTTGCAGTATATGACGAAAATGATCACACGGCCCGAAATTGGGTTTTTTGATATACATTCGCACATTTAGCAGCCTCGGCTCTTAACTTGTGCGCGTATCAAAATCACCCGTTTTTGGTCCTAGTGATGAAATATAGATTAGATTAAATTATTGGAATGACAACCTACTCAGGTAGGTATTTTAAGCCAAGTATGAATTATAAATGAGTGTAGGATGATTGTGATCTTGTAGTCTTGTAACAGACTAAGGCTGACATTTTCCTTAGACAGAACTGTTAACAGCCGGTGGCAACCAAGGGACCTACAGTTTAACGTGGAATCCGAACCACGATTCTTATTTTAGGTCTTTAGAGTTGTCATTCAGTTTTTATGACTACTGTTCATTTAATACTGCGTCTCCCCTTTCTCAAATTGATATCTCTCACGCACAGATTTGGAGTCTATATTGGGAAAAACGAAAGGCAGTCTTCTTAAAAAAACAATTGTTTCTAAATCAATCATGTTAAGCATCTATTTACGTATTTATTAAAGAGGAGAAGTGGAGTTTGAAATGACGCAGTTATTAACCGAGTAGCTTGATTATTTATTTAGTTTTGACATGGATATGTTTTAGCTCTGGGGGGAGGGGTCTTGGTGAATTTTAAGATGGAAAATATGTAACAGCTTTCCATAGAAACTACCAGAGCTATCGTATTGAATTTTTAATGTAAAATAATAAGAACAGCTGTTTATATTAACTGAAAACATTCCCTTTAGACATATCCATGATCTAACCTGTTTCCCACAGGGAAGTAAATACAAACATTTTTCTTGTTTCAATAATACATTTCTGGTACATATGATAATCATAAACAAATATTGTTTGTGGTCGTATTCTTTGTACAAAATAATTGTCCAAAAAGTGTTTTTCTTAACGAAAATTGACTTATCCATTGTTAAACAAGGATTCCTTATCTCAATTACTGGAGTTACAAGATAACAGTACAATGACTGTCAGAGTGGTATCGGCTCTAACAATAGCCGGAAATCCCTTTGTAGAAGTTAACAACCTTGACATAAAGGGGCAGTTTAAATGTATTTATATATTTATTTGATGTTAAATCTTGTTAGATTTACCTATAATTACACTAGAAGACACCCTTGACGTAGAAATGACATTTTTATTGCCTGATTGTTGATATAATTCAGGTAGCTGTGGTACTTGGTTTATTGATTGTAACGTGAAAGTGAAAAGCAAACATCTCTCTTAACAATAATGAATCATCGACACTTAACACGAACATGAATTTAAACGAGACTCACCAATCAGCTGTTTTAACATTATTGTTCATTATTTTTACACATAATTATAGTCAGTTGTTATAAATTACAGATATTATTTTAACAATTGTTATTTAATGACACAAGGAATAAATTTAATTGTTTTTATTATTGGGACAGATTTATAATGAAAGAAATTTTTAAATTACCATCCAAACTTATACGTTTAACTATTTTAATTATTTAATACTAATTAACTAACTAAAACACTATTAAACAGTCATACATCATCAAAAAACATATGCAAGTGAAGCTATACTTGAAACGAGTATAACTGTAGAATTAGATATAATATTGGAAATAGGAAGAAAAATCATTAGGTGATAAACAAAGAATATCATAAAGAAAAAATTATAGATTAACCTAAATCAAAACGGTACCATACGAAGTAGGTAAATTGACAAGCACAGTAGAAACGCATCACCAGAAAATAGAATAAGTAAAAGAATAATTGACACGTTTTGGAATAGGAAGTTTGAAGGTGAAGATTTTAGTACTTCAAAGTACTCAAAGACAAAACTATCACTCAACCAATCAGAGCAAATAAACAGAGACCTGGAAGAGGGGTTTTAGAAGAAGGACGGAAAGCACGGTCTAAAAGAATTAAGCATTTGGTGAACAAGAAGAAGAAACAGAATTTAAGGAGAACTTGACCAGCAATTGTCTTTAGAGGGCAAATGTTGCCCATAAACGTAAATAATAACGCTAAAATAAATGAAAATAAATATACTAGCACTTCCAAATGCATTGAATTTTACACTCGTCAGCTTAGCGTCCTATTTCAGCCACTGTGCCTAGTCGTAGAAAACCCTTACTTGGCTATAAGACATACCCTAGTGGCAGTTTAAAAAACTGCATGAACAGGTTCGGTTGCTCCCAGAAGGCAACACGGCCGCGAATGCGATGGTGTCTGACAAGTTCACTAAATTTACTTCAGATGCCTCCACCTGCCACTTCTTATTGAATTTGCAAAAGCGTCGTGGATTACCGTCGTGGACTTAACAAGTTCTAGGGTTAAGAAAAAAATTAAAATCGAAGATTGCTCAGAGGAATTTTAACATTCTTACACACCACGAAAGATTGTTGTATTTATAGTTTCACACATTTCCCTAATTTTACAGCTTTTTCAGCAAAATGTACCTGTGTTATTGTGCGTGTAAAGAATGATTAACACGTTTTACATATTATAGAATACTGTTTCTCAGTAAATTCATAATTTCGTAAATTCCCTTAGGACATTAAACAGGTTGTTCAGTAAAACATGTCTCTGTGGGTGTTGTGTGTACATGTATTTTAACTCACTCAAAACATGCAAACGCAAGGTAAGTATCAGTTGTTTGTGATAATAGTGCAAATGGACTCTTATAGTTTGAGGAAACACTGGAGGAAAATTGTCTCTTGAAGTGTTGGTGTCTCTAAACACTGCATGCTTGTCTTCCTCTCTACTATGTTTACTGTACAAACTTGAGTGTAGGTGAACTAGCTGAGGTAAGATCAAGCGAACATGTTTATCAATATTAAATTGTATTGACAAAGACTGGAAAGAAAGACTGCTCTAGAACAGTGGCGTGTCTTGTAATCCAGCTGCCTGTGGTCTCTAACTAATTGTGGATATTTATGATTAAATGAGTGGTTAATTAAGTTTAAATTAATGACGGTAGTAGTACATTGACTGAGATAGAGGTAACGTCCTGTAACCCAGCTAGTTGGAGGTCACGAATTGTGGATAGTTGTGAGCGAGTTGTGAGTTCGGTGGGTGTTCTCTTGTGTGGATTAACATCCAAAATATTTGAAAACTACGTTCATCCCCAAAGACAATCCTCATAATTCAGATTAATTCGCTCTTGGTTCAGATCCCACGTTAAAATGTAGGTCCCTTAGATAAGCCATAATTAGACCAATTCATAACTCAGTGGGAGTGGCTCGGATTCCACGTTAAATTGTAGGTCTCTTAGTTGCCATCGGCTATTGGGCTATTAATTTACAGGTCTGCCTAAGGAACATGTCAGCCTTAGTCAGTAACAAGACTACAAGAACTCCAGTTCTAAAAAGCTTAGAGACTTAATTTTTTGGACACAGAATAGGCCTACAAACTGTAGTATGCATAATGCAGAACGTAAACAAAAACCTATTCAAAAAACCTAAATCTAAAATAAAAAGAAAACTTGAATTTTTACTTGATATTTTTTATCATAAACTACTTAAGTCCTAAGACTAAAATAATACTACAGACTGTAGGTATAAATAAAAGCTTCAAAATAAAATAAATAATTATGTAGATATGACTATTAGAAATTAAAATATGACATTTAATGATTCTTTAGGAAAACTACCCCTATTTAGGGGTCATTGAGGGTAGGGGTCAAAAAGGCAATGCATTCTTACCTGTGGATATAACTAAATAATAATATAACAATTTTTACTTTAATATTAAAGATTTTGGTTTTTATAGTATGGTTCCCCCCAATCCCCCCTACCCGAAAAGTTCGCCTTTTCAGAAAGGTAACAGGTATTTGTCAACTGCTGGTGCAATGCTGACACCATCTATCGAGTGTATTAGCATAATTTATAAAATTATGCCAATAATTATTGGTAAGATATTATAACTAGTTCTTTGTTTGACATTCATTATTGGGTATGGTGGATTTATGTTATTTAGATTTTTATTGCGGACATTTTCCATTACGATTTTACGTAAAACAAAGTTTCACAACGTTTCGGGATCTGGAATCTGATCCCGTCCTCAGGTGAACTAACCTATGTGTGTAATGTTTAGTGTAAGTTTGTTTGTAAGTTTGTTGACTGCTTTGAACTTTTATGTTTTCAGCTTTAGAAAGCTTTATACCGGTTTGGTTCGGATTATATGTTAATTGTGCTATGTTTTAGATATTAGTTCACCTGAGGACGGGATCAGATTCCAGATCCAGAAAGGTCGTGATACTTTGTTTTACGTAAAATCGTGATGGAAAATGTCCGCAATAAAAATCTAAATAACATTATGACTATGTTTTATATTGTTCTTAATAAAATTTAAAAAGTACTACTCGGGTTGATTGCACGAAAAAATCTAACGTAAAACAAAACTCAACGTAAGAGTTTTGGACAAATAAGGGGAACGCCAGGGTGTCAAACTTGTTAGACCTTTACTTTCAAGGGTTTTATGTTTTCTGAAATATTGAAGAGACACAGGAGGGAGAAGCTCATCGTGACATCCTTGGCTATAATTTGTGAGGGAGTGACGTCTTTTATTGTATTTACTCTACGAAATATCACGAAAGAAAAAAGAAACTTAATTTACTGCTACACTTTGTATGAATATACGATTAGCGTCAATGCAAAAATATTTGAATTAATTTATCCTACAGTCTAACAAATAACACCGTCTAAAATTTTAGATTTTTCATAATGGGTGTAGAGATTTTCTCCGTTTCTCAATTTATCTTAACCAATTGAAACTTGACAATTGAAAAAATAAACTAATTTGCTTTTTATATAATGTTTAATATCAGACTAGCCTAAGTACCCGACCTTTGTACGGGTAAAAAGGTTTGAGAGAGGTTATCTTTACTCTTCGGCATGAAATAAATATCCTAAAACATGAAAGTTTGATTAAGAAAAATGCTTTATACGAAATAAAATACTATTCACATTAAAAGAGGTATTTTACTAATAGTATTTTACACTATACACGATCTTCTAAATGTATAAACACGATTAACATTAACATGACAAAGTACCACCTGTTAGGTAATATTGGAAAGGATAAGAAATAACGAAATATAGACAGGAATTGGAAGAAAACTTAAAATCTACCATTTTCGGCAATTTTAATTTCAATCCAACAGTTAACCTGTAAAAATTAAATTTCGTTCTTTCTTCTTCCTAGACTGTAAAAAGTTGTGTAAACAGATGGTGTAATTAGAAACTGTAAACATTGAAACCTAGGGCATCTACAGCAACTGTGTCTCCTGCTTCCTGAAGTATCAAGTTTTAGTGTCCACAGTTGTTGAAATTCAAGTAGTTTTATGTTTTCGTTCTTTGAAAATTTAAACATTGGAACCTAGGACATTAACGGGGTATAGCTAGAGGGCATTTTAAGGAAATGATTATGCCTATGAGTTGCATGAGTTTCTACCTTTGTGTAAAATTTCAAACTGGTTGGTTCAGTATAGAAAGAACATTTTATTTGTTATTTTGCCAGTTATTTTTTATAAACTTTGTCTCCACAAAGGCCATACTCATAATCAGACCAATCCATAATTCAGAGGCCGTGGTTCGGATCCACGTTAAACTGTAGGTCCCTTAGTTGCCATCGGCTGTTGGGCTATTAATTAAAAGACTTGTCTAAGGAAAATGTCAGCCTTTGTCAGTAAAAAAACTATAAGATCACGCCACAACCATCCTACACTCATTTCTCATGCATACTTTTGGCTTAAAATACCTACATTGTAGTATGGTTGCCATTTCAATGATCTAATCTAACCTATCAATCCATTAAAACATTATTAGTAATATATTGTCTTCTATAAGTAGTAAAAAATTACTATAAATTGTTACTTTCATCAATAATAGTTTCCCTTTGTTAACATTATTGCATTGCTACCAGTGTTTGTGTAACAATTTCAAATTGTTAACTTCTTTTTCGAGAAAATGCAGCCTTTCCGAAAACTTAACTAATGAACGTGAACCAAGTAAACATCAAATATTCTATCTTGATTTTGTGAGCAGGATTTATTTAGCAAATATTTATTTCCCTGTCTGAAGTCTTAGAAAAGGTGCTTTCATTTAATGAAAGCAAAGTAAATGAACATGTCCATCCTTTAATTTTCAATGAATGTATTTACAACACTTTCTTTTTTTATATTGAATACCAAGATATCACATCTGTGTGGTCTAAAGAGTTAAAATTTTCTGAGAAATTATTTGAGTTACAGTAACGAAGCTTCCAACTCGAGTTTCCCATTCATCCTACCGCCTCTCCTTTTGAGGGCGGAAATGTCAACCCCGTGAATGTATGGGGCTTAATGACACCCTAGAAGGGAGCCCTCCTGATTGGGCTCATTTCCGATTTTGTATAAAGATATTTCTATGTAAGGAACATCATAGAAGTGAACTCATACAAACTTCAACATTGAACTTCCTTATACTATAGATACCTCATATTGTTACTTTTTCAGCTCAAGGAGAGATTGATCTGAATAAAAAAATCAAAATTTTTCTTTAATTCTAATTTTAATTCTTTATTTTTTTAAATTCATTATTTATTAAATTACCCAAAGTAAATAGAACAATTTTCCGCCATTCCTTTCAATATCTGGGTCCGAAATTTTATAATCAACTTCCACCCCAAATCAAAAACACCAACAATCTAAAACATTTCTGCAAAAAAACAATCACTTGGCTTTTTTCTCAACAGAATGGAAGATATCTCAAAAATTGCTTAATGTAACTACTGAATGTAATTAATTATACTTTTAATTTTTTACTTTATCTTTTTTCTCATACGTTTTTATTTTTTCCGTATTATAATAATATATTTATATTTTTAAACAAAAAAATCTATCGGATAGTTTTAGCAGATGCTACAGCAGGCTAATATATTGTTTTTACATGATGCTAGACTGTTAGGTTAAGTGTTAAAATGTTTCTTAGATGTAATTATTGTTTAGTGTAACTGACCACACAACTTGATAACGTGGCCAGTTTAAATTTCTCATAAGTTCTGGTGTATTTATTGTATTATTTGTTATGAGAAATAACATTCATTTATTCTTTGCGTTTTTATTACTATTAGGTTCTTTTATATCATAAAAATATATAATATGTATTGGTATGCATTTATTATTTTAGGGGGAAATATTTAAAGTTATATTGCTATGCAACCTGATAGTGCCACCACCAAGGTTATGGTGCTTTACCGAAAGTCCTATTTTTATCAAAAAAGGACTTTATGGAAATTACTTAAGGTATGCACTTGAAATTTTAGCACTATTATTAAGTTATTAATATGCATATACGAAAGCATAATGATGGTGATAGTTTGCAAATTACAATTATAAAATTTAAAACGTGATTAAAAAAAAGAATTTTTGTGAATTATTTTAATTTTTACTTGAATTTGGTAGGGTGTATTTAAACGATGTTCGCAAACACTGTTAAAAGCTAGGTACACTTATCTCACATAGTTCCTGAGATAATGACAAAATAACATTGCCAGCATAGGGACGTCCGTTTCACCTTAATAAAAAACCAAATACTGTACTTTACTTTATAAGTTTCACTTTTTTCTATTTATTGTATATTTTCTGGCACCCTAGACACGTATCACCCCCTAGACGGGCTCATTCGGCGACACTTGACTCGTCTTGGGTGGTGCAAGAGAAACAGCTAGGTGGTCGTTGAACAGTTCACGATAAGTTATAGTTTAAGGATATGTAATAGTTAAATTGGGTAAGGGTATAGGCTAGACTTAATAAAATATGTAGGGATTCGATTATTACTTAAAATTTATGTAAAATGTGTTAACTGATAAATATGTAGTCATTGTAGCAGCTCCTGACTTGTTCTTTGGAGTACAATAGGATGATTAAGAGTTAAGATATAATGAATTAATTGTGGGTACAGAATTAATTAAATCTGGCTGTGATTATGGTCTGGTTAACTGTAGGTTTCCAATTTTGATTTGGCACGCTCGAGTGAGAAATGGGATTCATTTGGTCCACGTGGGGAGACTAGTTGATTCATCGGATCATCGACAAAAACAGACTAGCTAGAACAGAACGGAAAACTGGTTGGTTAATAGTATAATATCATATGGAAACATAGTAAGAGTTACAATGGTAAAAGGATGTTTTCCTACCTTCACGATTAACCCTTCAAGTGCTTACATCTCACTGTGAGATGTCAGCGAGGTGCAAGTGTATAGCGTTATCGAAGTCAACAATTACCGTCACGGTGCTGCCATCTGCGAGCAAATACATGCAACTACTCGTGTAGTTCCCTAATCTGACGCTTGAGTTCGTTGATTTGTCGCTGGAGTATGCTTTCATAGCCAAATAAGCGCTTTCTCAGACGGTGGTCCTTTGGTGTTGTGGTTAGACCGTTGTGCTGACGAATACAATGGTTGAAGCCATTCGCGGGGGTTAGGGTTTGAATTCCGACCATGAGCAATTCCAATTTGACTTACAAATGTGTGGTATAGTGGAGTGAAGGGCCTACCTTATATAAACGGTGACCGGCTTGGGTGGGAGTTGACGGCATTTGTTGGCTTAATTGGGATTGCAGTGGACACATGTTTTGCTTTTATGGTTAGTGGTTATATGGAGGGGCATGCTTTGAGTTTATTTTGTGAATACTTAGTATTTTTAGAGGGTTAAGCTATGTTTGCTTCGCAACAGCAAAGGCTACAGGTTGTATTGAGATGAAACGTCTTTCTACTTCTACAGAAAAAATATTAAGTCAATAGTTATTCATCTCAGTTCATATATAATAACGTAGTATAATTTTTTACTGCTTAATTAAATGTAGAAGTCCTAATAATTTCTCAAACTATTTTGTCTCAGTGGATAATTAGACTTTAACAACTTTTATCCAACTATCGCGTAGTAAGAAACTTGTTGAACGTAGTTGGTTGTAGAGAACAACTATGTTAGAGTCTACCTTGTAACAACTTACTATGGAGCAACTTAGTTCCTGAAACTCCCTCTGGCTGTCGATTAGGACTTAGTCGTCGTTCCTAGCAATATACTGTACATACTTTATAAGATATGTGTTGGTAAATAATAACTTTAAAGTGTTTGAAAAATATTGTTATTCATGTTTAAGTTCAAACTGAAAATCACATTATATATTGCTATTCTATATTTGGGTAAAAAATTCAAAATTAGAGTTTAAGTTTGAACAATTTTTAATTACACTATATTGCATGAATTGATGTATAATTTTAGACTGTATGGACTATATCTTACTACTCACAGCCCGATGCTAAATTTGTTATTTGCATCATCTTGATTTAGTCCGTAGAGCAATGTTAAATTCGGCGGACATACCTTCACTTTGGCGTCTTTTAGTGGCGTTAATTATCAAGTATCATTGTAGAACTTTGGAAGTACATTGATGAGATGGGGCTCAAGGGCATGACTTTTTAATATGTTTAAAAATTTAATTTGATATAAAAACAAAAATCCAGGAATATTTTACAAAATAAATCATAATTTATTTTTTAATGAGAGCGAAATTAAGAATTCTGTAAGGTGGTGCCCTGGTGAACTGTAATACCTTTAATTTGACACCTCTTCCGTTAATTTATGACAATAGGTCAAGGAGATATAGGCGCCAGAATTTAACATTGCTCTTACGGGACTAAAATCCAAGATGGCTACCACTGATGCAGACTTAAAATCTTTCTATAACCTCTTCTAGTCTAATTTCAGTATTGAATGGTAGGTCTGATTTATCAATCTTTTAAAGTCCATGGCATTGCTTTTAGTTCAACCTGACCTTCAATTTGATATACATAACATATAATACATATCAACCTTAAGGATTTTCTACGTATTTCTAATGGGCCGTTCCCAATGGTTGATATCTGATCACAACGTACACAAAAATGAGCTTACTGTTATTAATCATGATATAGCAAATGTTTTCTGATATCTCTTTGCATATATAAATAATAAAGTCGTTTTAAGATCAAATTTCACCCATATGAGCTCTTACAAAGTTCAAGAATTTAGGTTGATTTGATTAATAAATTTTTTAAGAGATAAGCTTAAGATTTTTTATTGATTTTTTTATACGAAGTATGTCAAAGTTACAAAAGTGTATGCATTAAATGATCAAATAACAATGATTTTATAAAAGGCGACAATATGAAAAAGTAAATACACCCGTCACAGCAGACCTGCGTACTCAGCGAATTTCCGAATCAATAACATAATAATAATAATAATATATGACAAGTTTTATCATTATCTGTCGATAAATATGAGAGTTATTTGCCTATTCTCCACAAGATTAACTTTGGAAAGAGTATGCAGGTTTGCTGCTGTGAGGAAAGCTGAAGGTAGGTGTTTCTAGCGTAAGCAATATATATTTTGACCATTTTCATCAACATCTGTGCACAAATAAAGGAGTTTCCCTAATCTCTATATGATTAACATGGGAAAAGAGTATGCAGGTTAGCTGCCATGATAAACACATAAACTATGATTTTTAAGCATAGATATATGGATCTCAACCATATGAAGCTAAATATCATGTTTCATTCAAAAATATTGGATTATAAGTGAAACTTTATTTTTTCCCTATCCTCCATAATTTTAACATTGGAGCACAATACAACGTACTGTGTTTAGATTTTTTAATATCTCAACCGTAGGAGATATAGAAAAATTTTAAGAACTTAATGTGTATTTTTAAGCTAATTCCAATGGTGAAATAAAAAATTAGAAATTTTTTAAAAATTACATATGAAAAACGCAAAAACATTTTTAGTACAAAACCACAAATACCCGTTCCCATTGATATGTCTGGTTTACGAACTCGTCCGAGCATTTGTAAAAACACATATACCAAATTTGGTCTCGATCGGACCATTTTTACGGGAGTTATCGTGTTCACAGACACACATATATATATATAAATTTTAACGACTATCGTTTTTGGACTCTGGGCACCTAAAGACGTAAAAATAACATGGTCCCGGGCTTAAGTCTTACCATGAGACCTACGGTAATAGCTTCTTCCCTATGGGAAATTCGCTAAAATGTGTTATTTAATTTAACTAAAAAGTTCATATACGTTTTTCTAGAGTCTCAATTGACAGAGAACTTACTCCAAGAGTAGCTTGATTACTTTTCAACTTACAAATTGACCCATAAAAGTCAACACCTTTGATTTCAGTTTTAAAGTTAAATGATTTTACTTATTCAGTGATCTTCATATACGTTTTTCTAGAGTCTCAATTGACAGAGAACTTACTCCAAGAGTAGCTTGATTAATTTTTAACTTACAAATTGACCCATAAAAGTCAACACCTTTGATTTCAGTTTTAAAGTTAAATGATTTTACCTATTCAGTGATCCAAATGCACTAATTTGATCTTGTCAGTGATATGTTAAATGAGAACCAGTTTCAATCTTAATTTAAAGTTTAAAACTATTTACATTTTACGCACCAGTAGAAATGTGTTTGAATAGTAATGTTGGAGCTGTAGTTTTTACACTTTTTAATTAATTAGTTTTTTAAAAAGGGGAAAAAATTCTAGATGATAAAATACATTTAGTTTAGATCTATACATACCATTTGCAGTCTTTAATTAATTTATAACACAGCTGTAGCTTATCTGTGTATTCTACGAAAACCATTTTTTTCAGGTGATAAAAATTTTTTATCCTCTAACCTTATGATTAATATATGATCGAGGTATGAAATAAAAAAATTGTTTTACTAAAACTGCTTTGAAAGAAAATCATTCAATACTTTTTGTAAGAGTAACCTACTCAATGATATTGTTGGCGTGATTTTGTCTGTTTTTTCTGTAAAGATGTGCCAAATTTTAATTTCGTCCAACTAATTTTTATCCTTAAACAGCTGTTAAAATAGAAAGAAAATTAGTAACTAATTTGAACTAGATTAGATTGCTATTCTAATCTAGTAATTAGTTACTAATTAATCGCGACTTCTTATTGAAATTTTAATTTCGTTTACTTTTATACCTTTAACTGAAATGGCGATCTTCCTAGGTAGGTATTTTAGCCAAGTATCGATGAGAAATGAGTGTAAAATGATTGTGGTGCGATCTTGTAGTCTTGTTACTGACTATTGCCGACAAGTTGCTTAGAGAGAATTTTTAAACCTACAAACTGATTAAGGACTAAATTCACGACTCATTATAGCCATAACTAACACACACTCCGTTTTACAGGGGTACTGATATGGTCCATTTGAAAACAAAATCTCCAGAAATTTATCAAAATTGATTTTAACCAAACTAATCACCAATAATGTTTCGTTAAAAATAAACAGATAAATTAACCAAAGTTTAACCAGCAACACATAAATTAATAACTGTACAAATCTTAAATCGAATAAAAATTGGTTTGCAGTGCTCCACAGGTCCAACCCCAGCCATTATGCGAATAACCTTTTTTTGAAGAAGAAGTATCGCATGTATATGAGGAGAGTGACCCCATGTAATGAGACTATATTGCATATGGGATTGGAATAGCCCGAAGTAAGCTAATCGTAGGTATTCTGAGTTTACAAGAGGTTTTAACTTCCAAAAAAGATAAATGACTCTAGATAACTTTTTACTAAGGTTGTTGATATGAGCTTTCCAATTCAATCTACTATCAAGATGAACACCCAAAAGCTTAACAGATTGATCATACTTATGTGAAAGTGAAAAATTAATCTTTTGGGTCTTAGCCTCATTACACACTAATTTGTTGGCTAGAAACCATTCTAAAACTGAGTTATGAGAATTATTAATAACATTGGATAGAAGTTTTGTGTCTTTTCCACTTGAGTAAATTGTGGTGTCATCAGCATAGATTACACAATTAGTTGGTAAACTTTGGGGAAGGTCATTGATTGCTACAATAAAAAGAAAAGGACCAAGGACTGAACCCTGTGGAACACCTGCTCTAACCAATGTAACTGAGGAGTTCTGACCCTTGATACTGACATACTGCTTCCTATCACGCAAATAAGACTTCAAGATTTCAATAGTGTCATTTTTCATCCCATAAAATTCTAATTTGTTTAATAAAATGTCAAATGGAATGCAATCAAACGCCTTTGTCAAATCAAAGAGAAACATGGATACTGAGTCCCTGTTCTCAAAGGCAGTTATGACAGACTCTGTGATTTGTGAAACAGCCATTGTTGTAGACTTTCCTGCTCTGAATCCAAATTGTGAGTCAGTTAGTAAATTATTTGATTCAAAATAAGAACTCAGTTGATTTAATAGTAATGATTCAAATACTTTAGAAAAAATAGGTACAATGGAGACAGGACGATAGTTTTGATATAAAGATTTATCTCCTTTCTTAAAAACAGGAATTATTTTGGAGATTTTTAGTTGATCAGGAAAATATCCGGAAAGTAGACATTTATTAAAATGAAGGAAATGGTACTGACGAATTAATCAATAATTTAATATATGACAATTTTTATAAAAATATGTCCATAAACATGAGAATTATTTGCTCTATTGAAAGATTAACATAAAGAGTTATTAGCTGCTGTGAGGAACACTGAAAGAAGTCATTTCTACCATGAATAATTTTTATCTCAACATTTATACCAACTTTCATCAACATCTGTCCATAAATAAAGGAGTTTGCCTATTCCCTATATGATTAATATGGGAAAAGAGTATGCAGGTTTGCTGCCATGATTAACAAATAAACTATAATTTTTAAGCATAAATGGATAGATCTCAACCACATGAAGCTAAATATCAAGTTTTACCCAAAAATATTCATTAATATGGGAAATATTAATTTTTCCCTATCCTCCATAAGATTAACATTGGAGCCCCACAATACAACGTACTGTGTTTAGATTTTTTAATATCTCGGTAACCGTTGGAGATAGAGAAAAACTTTAAGAAACTTAATTGTGTAGTTTTTTAAGCTGATTCCAATGGTGAAATATAAAATTAGAAATTTTTAAAAATTACATTTGAAAAATGCAAAAAACCATTTTGGGGTACATAACCCCCCCAAACTAGTTCCATTGACCGATATTCTGGTTTCGAACTCGTCCGAGCATATTGTAGGAATACACGTCTCTACCAAATTTGGTCTCGATCGGACCATTTTTACGAGAGTTATCGTGAACAAAAATATATAATATATATATATATATATATATATATATACATATATATATCAATATAAAAATTGACTATTGTTTGGCTCTCACCTAAAGAAGAATTACATGGTCTCGGGCTTAAGTTCAGAGACCATTCACTTATAAATATGCTAAAAATGAAGGAAAGTGGTTGACTAATTAAGTGGATAGTTTTTTAATAATATAATTTGAGAGCCAATAATGATCCATTGCTCTAGAGTTTGAAAATTTTGAAACCAAAGCAGTTATCTCCTCTGGTGTAATGGGCCTCCAAATGAAATATTGATTCCCAGTAAGAGAGGTACAACTTTTCAAAAACTCCTCAGCCGACCTGCCCAAACAGTCCCGACCGGCAAGTTCCAATAATTTATCTACAGACTCTGCAAAATACTGATTGAGTTTATTCGGATCAAGTTTAATATCATGTGTGCGTGTAGTGGTGTTTTCCTGAGTAATTATGTCCCAGGCTGCTTTGCACTTATTTTTAGCTCTGTTGATGTATGTTTCATAAGCTTTTTTCTTCGTAGAAGTTAATTTTTGTCTGTAATTCTTTTTTACAGCTAGGTATAAATTGTAAGCTGCCTGAGCCTTTACATAATCTTTTTTTCTAGATTTTTATAAACAGTGTAATAAGCTAACATGTCATCTCTAATAGTTTTTAATTCTTGGTTGTACCAGGTAATATTCTGTTTATTTTTTACATTTAAATTTTGTTTCGCTTTAGTCTTAACAAGAGGTGAACAAAAATACCAAATTTGTATGTATCTTTCAAAGAAAATATCAAACAAAATTCTGGGCTCATACACATCCTTAAGGTTGAAATTACTATTAGGCTCGTCAATAAGTTCCCAGGTTTCACTTAGCAAAAGCTCACAAAAATAAGAGAGCTGCTTTTCAGTTTGCTTTCTAACGAGAATAGGATTTGAAAGGTTTGTTGTCATGTTACCTCTTGGCTTACGTCCTGTATAATAATGCAACAGTAAAGGATCGTGATCCGCAAAGCAACCTGATAAAAGAGAAACATCATAAAGATTGTTTGAGAAATTTACCATAATATTATCGATACATGAGTTTAATCTGGTAGGAAGCTTATATGTACAAACTAAATCTAATGATCTCAACAAGTTTAAAAATTCTAACGATATCAGATCCTGATATTTACCCATCTCAATATTAAAATCACCACATACAATAATTTTAAGGCCCTTTTTCATTATGTACTTTAAAGCCCTTTCAAAATTTTGAAAAAAATATTTTACAGTCTCCATTAGGGGATCTATACACACTGACAATAACAGAATTTGTTTCGATAAGCTTTATAGCACATATTTCACAATTAAATTCTGAAGAAAATCCAGATAAATCAATCAGCTCAAAAAGTATACCGCTTCTAATATAGATTGCAGATCCACCGTTTTTACCCCTACATCTACAGAATATACTTGCAACCTCAAAAACTTTTGGTACAAAAAGATCTACTTGATCATGTGTAAGCCAATGTTCAGATATACAAACCACATCTACAAATTTTTCATCACATAGATGTTCAAGTGCTAATAATTTATTTCTAATACATTGACTATTAATCTGCAAAATATTTAAGGTATTATCTTTGTTATGAGTACTATCTGAGGCTGCAAGATTAGTCTGAACATCGCACCTTAACTTATTGCTAAAAAAGTCTTAGGTTCGGAAGAAGAGCGGACTGCAGGTCGATGAACTGTCGGAGGTGTCAGTGGGGTGTCACTTTCAATCAAAGTTATGAAATATATTTTTCATTGTACTGCAACGATTACGAGAAATAATTAAGTTATATAATTCTAAAACTGACGTTTAGTTGCCCATTTGATTCCCTCAGTATCAGTACAATTGAAACAGTAATTTTGTTTTTACAGCTGATTTCACTTTTGCAACCTTCACTGGCAGTATTGTTAAAAAAACCTCTAGCGCTGAGCGCTACTAGTGTCAGAAATTGTAACTAAATACTAGTGGGTAAAATCTCCAGCTGATTTACCCACCCAAATCTGGGAAAACTTTAAGAATAACTATGTTTTTATATCAGGCAAATATCGTGTAATTATACAGATTTGGTTTAATAGAAATAAAATTCTTGTACAGCTCTTTGTTAGCGAACGATTGCAAACATTTTATAAACGCAACGTTGGCATGCTGGGTGAAAATATTGTCGATTAAAAATGTATATGGCTGTGATTTTTTCACCTTAAAACATATGTAGAAAAATTATTTTTTATTCTTTGGTGAAAATAATTTTAGATACAACTCTAAAACCAACGAGCAAACGAAGAGTAATAAAACACCTGTTGCTCTCTGCGTGTGTACATAAAGCTTAAACAAACCTATATGTCTTGATCCGCGAGCTCAGGATTTGCTAATGGTTTGCTTTATGCATTCACATCCAGAGGATTGCAGAATGAGTAGAAAATCAGATAAAATACCTCCTACCTGGTTTGTGTTTTAATTTACAGAACTGGCGTTATTTGCACAATCCTTAAAATTTATAATAGCGTTGGTTATTATTATTTTTAAATATATTTGCTTAGATTTTTCTAGATTTCTGTCCGTGTTTCAACCATACAACGTTTCTGTAGGTTGAGAAACTCCTGCCATTTTCAAGCGTTTATCTAGTAATTTACATTAAAAATTTAAAGTTTCAGTTACAGATATTAATTATACCAAGGTGGTCAAAAACACAAACAGATATTTAGATTTTATTGTTGTTTTTATTTTTTTATTTTCTCCTGATCCCTTGATAGTATTGTAAAGTTTTGATTTTTTTAAATATACTGACTGGGATATATCTAAATAACTATTATATATATTATATTTATCTATATGTTAAAAACCTCTAGCGCTGAGCGCTACTAGTGTCAGAAATTGTAACTAAATACTAGTGGGTAGAATCTCCAGCTAATTTATCCATCCTAGGCTGAGAAAACTTTAAGAATAACTTTGTTTTTATATCAGGCAAATATCGTGTAATTATACAGATTTGGTTTTACAGAAATAAAATTCTTGTACATTTTTTTGTTAGCGAACAATTGCAAACATTTTATAAACGCAACGTTGGCATGCTGGGTGAAAATATTGTCGATTAAAAATGTATATGGCTGTGATTTTTTCACCTTAAAACATATGTAGAAAAATTATTTTTTATTCTTTGGTAAAAATAATTTTAGATACAACTCTAAAACCAACGAGCAAACGAAGAGTAATAAAACACCTGTTGCTCTCTGCGTGTGTACATAAAGCTTAAACAAACCTATATGTCTTGATCCGCGAGCTCAGGATTTGCTAATGGTTTGCTTTATGCATTCACATCCAGAGGATTGCAGAATGAGTAGAAAATCAGATAAAATACCTCCTACCTGGTTTGTGTTTCAATTGACAGAACTGGCGTTATTTGCACAATCCTTAAAATTTATAATAGCGTTGGTTATTATTATTTTTAAATATATTTTTTTAGACTTTTCATTCTGTCCGTGTTTTAACCACACAACTTTTCTGTAGGTTGAGAAACTCCTGCCATTTTCAAGTGATTACTTAGTAATTTACAATAAAAATTTAAAGTTTCAGTTACAGATATTAATTATACCAAGGTGGTCAAAAACAAACAGCTATTTTATTTGATCTAATATAAGAGGGTTTTGAGTAAGCTCATAATGTATTGTAACCTACTCCCTGAATAAGATAAAGTAAAGTTTTGATTTTTTTTAATTACTCGACATTTCCATGTTTCTAAATAACTATTATATATATTATATTTACGGGTTGTAGGAATCAGTTTAAAGAAGGAACTTAGTGGCGTCATCCTGTAATCCAGCTACTTGGAGGTCACGAATTGTGGATAGTTGTGAGCGATGGTCGGTGGGTGTAGTGTTCTGTTGTGTGGATTAACGTCCGCACTATTGAATACTACATTAATCCGCAAAGACCATCATTATAATTAGACCAATTCGTAATTCAGAGGTCGTGGTTCGGATTCCACGTTAAACTGTAGGTCCCTTAGTTGCCATCGGCTGTTGGGCTATCAATTAACAGTCCTGTCTAAGGAACATGTCAGCCTTAGTCAGTAACAAGACTACAAGATCGCGCCACGATCATCTTACACTCAATCCTCATTCATACTTGGCTTAAAATACCTACCTTATTGTGGTATGGTCGCCATTTCAATAAGCTAATCTAATCTAATCTAACTGACATAGGACATAGAACATTCTAACATATACACACATTCATTTTTAAATAGCGAGACACGACTTAAATATTAAATCGATGGTCAAAACAATTAATAATCGAAAAATCGATGGTTCAAACCAATAAAGAAATATCAATAGTAAAACATTGACGATAGAAAAACCTCTAGGTTTTATATTTTTTACTCGAAGTAAATATAGTCGAGTAGAAAATAGGTAGAACTTATCTGAGAGCAATACAAACAGTCCTCTTTCCCTTTGTCAATAACTGTGGGGTTTGACAAGGGTGAACTGATTGCAGTAGATAGCACTCAAGTAGTTAAGTCATTTATAGTCATGGAAAACTCACTGTTGATTAAATTAATTGCAGGAGGATTATAAAACCGAAATTGTAAAATATTTTACTGTAACACGAGATGGTTTAACAAATTTTTATTAAATGAATACTTAGTAAATAAATACCATGCATCCAAGGCTTTGTCTTGTAGATTTTAAGAAGGAAATTGTATTAAAATTGTCATATTTACTTCCCTGTGGGAAATAGGTTAGACCATGGATATGCCTAAGGGGATTGTTTTCTAGTTTATCCAAACAGATGTTCTTATAGCCAAACTATGACGTCATTAACTAAATGACGTCACTGTTTCAAATTTATGTGGTGACACAAACACAACCCCCTCAGAGCTAAGACATAGCCATTTTAATATGTAATAACATTAATTTTCACACAATACATCGTTTAACAAATATTTGTTCATTAAAGGTGTCAAAAATAAATAAATTATAAATTAATATTATATTCTTACCGTATTATTTACCAAGTACGTGGAATGAAAAGCTATTTTTATTTCACTTTATTGAAAAAGTCTAATAGAGTAAACCGCACGAAAGTACTCCGATGAGGTCTTAGACAGCTAGTTCCCCCCTCACACCCTGTTGCCAAGCAGTGTTTCCATTTTTCATTTAGTCTATCAGCTGAAGTAGCCATATACTATAATATAATAGGTCAATTCGGCAACCCCACACCGACCCTGATTATCAATAGTAATTAATCAATACTGTGTATAGTTTTGGACATTTTTCACACATTTGAACTTAAGTTACAAATTTTATTTAATTTTATTGACGTGACTATAAACGTATAGATTTTAAGCATGACTCGTTTAAAGTCTAGATGTATGCAAGTAAACCGGTAATTATTTCACTGTCAAGGCAATATCAATATCTTAACGATGTTCAATTACAAACGAAATATTGGACTTTAGTATCGATACAGGACAATTGATTCTGTTTCATTAAACAAAAAATCATTTATTTAACTGATAAAATTGATATAAAAAGTTTGTAATATTCTTAAAAATATTAGAACAATAATACCGATATTTCCTGGAATCGTTAATTTCGGATTATCTTCACATTCGTATAAGGTGCTTAATGCGTGCAAACTTCAGTCTGAAGTGGTTGTTTGCTTTTAAGAAATTCTTAGGATCATTAGATGAGTAAAATACATTGCGCAAAACTACTTTTAACTTGATATTATAATGTTATACAAAATGTAAAATGTGTTATGAATACGTCACTGTTACTAATTTACAAAAAAATTAGCTAAGATTGCGCATTCAAATAAATACTAAAAAACTGTAGTAACATTGTAACCTAACTAAATCGTACGACATTTTGTTGTTTAATTTTCATAAATTTTTACACAAGCTATTAATTTGTCCATGATATTCAGTTGTTTGTGATAATTATTAAGTAAATATTTAAGAATGATTGTGTTTAATAAAATAGTACTTGGAGACCGAGCCTTGCATGGTTAAAATACAGTTTTAAGGAAATCAAATATTATAATTATAAAAATAGTAAAAAATATTGTTTTAATTATAACGGCAAAAGAATATGGATGTTGTTTGTTGTTTTCTAGAATTAAAAAAAAAACAAAACAAAAAACGATCGTTGTTTATTGAACGGTTAACGGAATTTTTTTACTAACTTGCATAAACTCTAAATAAAAATATATTACCCTTGGTTGGAGATCATCTCATAGCCTTTAAGCAGAAATCCGCCGCGTTGGCAGTGAGCTACGGTTAAGTTTTACTGAGATGAGGTTTAGATTGTTTTAGCCAGCCTCAATTGTTACTATCATAATTATTCGTACAAATATTATTAGCCTGTGGTCAACTGATTGTGTTAGATACGGAATGAGGATTGAAAAGCAAAAGGGATATTTAATGTACACCAAATGGTTTCTTACAGTGGGCTTCAAGCAATACGATGAATAAGTTTTCCATTAAAACACGATTGATTTTGGAGATACTTTTCTCTGCTTTTATTTCGCACAGTTATTATATTACAACAAATTATTTTTTACAAACTATTTACTAATTTGATAGTTTTTATTTAATACCTACATAAAATAAACATTTTTGCGAAACCCCTATTCACATTATATTGAACATATTGTTCACCACCATCTTCCATCAACAACTAACTGTCAAACGGGTATAAACAGATGTTTTGTTTTGTTTACAGTTGATTCTCCATAAACTTAATTTAATTTTTTTTTATTTTAAACTTAATATTACAAGAAAACCAGGATTTTTCTGGACATAAGACCTATTCAGAACTTATTTCCTACTCAAAAATTCGTTATTTCTAAAATTTAAAGACATTTGTTAGAGTAGTTATCGAGATATTTCTGCAAATATACAAACCTTGCTTGTATTGTATTAGATAAATGGGAACATATAGATGTCTAACTCAAATTAAAACACGTAGCTACACTGATAAAATACAGAATAACACACTATATAAACTAAAATATCTGAATTTAAATAGCCGTCAAATAAAATTCAGGAACCCTAAATGACTTCCTAGCAGTTTGCTATTTAATTAATGTATGCAATATGTTAATTTTAATATACAATTATTTTACTACCCACATCCACTCACTAAAAGGTTTATTCAGGAAAATTTTGTTGATATTAAATTATTGGACACTTGAATTGAAAATAATTACATGTTATTCTGCGAAACGGTACAATTAAACAATGGAATGTTCTTTCGCCTTTTGTTGATATTAAATTATTGGACACTTGAATTGAAAATAATTACATGTTATTCTGCGAAACGGTACAATTAAACAATGGAATGTTCTTTCGCCACACGTTTCCACTGCTGGAGGGTTGTTTTCAATTGCATGGCTACAAGCTCTGCCACAAACGAACTCAGAGGTAGAGCAAAGTGAGTATAGCATTCATTGAAATCGTTTATAGACCTGTTGCATTTCTTTCTAGCTTTTAAATTACACAATCCCTGTAAAAGGTTTCAACTTATAACGAGATCGCACGCAGCACGCTGGCGTGAGTAGAGCGAACTTTACAGAGCGTATATTATTCCCATCATAGTAATCTAATAGAACTGAGTATGCAGATTTGCTGATATAAAGGTTGTTATACATTATAATGTTTTTATTATGGTATTGCTCGTTCACTAAGTAAAACACATACAACATTTTATAAAATTATTTCAATAACTAAGTTTTACCAATTTATCTATTTCACGTGAGAATTACAATTAATACGTAGGATCTCTGCCATAAAACATTACATTTGGTGTTTTTGTGTGTGTATTGATAAAACTAAATAGACATGCATTGCAAATTGGGAAGAATATTTAAGTAAATAAGTGAGTTATTGATTTTTAGCTATTCTACATAGCATTAACTTTGCACTACATACTGTGTTTATCATTTTAAATATCTCACTATTGACCTATAGTTATGATTCGAAATACCAAATTGTGGTTTTTTGAGCTGAATCAAATGGTAAAGAAGAAAAAATATCCTAAAAAATTAAACATAAAATGTTGGAATATAAAAATAGGAGAAATTTTTTATCAAACATTCAAATTAAGGTATTTTACTTTCCTTAAAATACAATTATGAAAATATATAAATTTTTAGTTCACCTAAATACATACAATTTAACACCAAAATTATAAGTTCTGAGTGAGTAATTTTTCCAAAATATAAATTTTGTAAAGTAAAATTTTTCGAAAAATTTTCTTTTTTGTTATAAAAAGTTAAAATAAAATATTTTTTTCTTATTGATAAGTCTCTAGGGATACACAACTGCTAAATATTATCAGAAACTAAAATAAATAAATAAAACTGTTTTACGGGTAGCGAATCTTCTTAACACTGGTCAAAATAGTGAATCTGCACTACTTATTGACCAATGTTAATAATTTTTTGTTTCGTTAGATAGGGAATTAAATATGACATAAATTTTACACCTAATAGTTAAAAAATTAACAAATTTAAATTATTTTAACTAAGAAAATGTAAACGGCCACCATTTTGAAATTTATAATGTAATCACGCTGATATTTTAAAGTAAATTGGGTCCTTAATATTTAATGAAAAATGCTAAGCTTGAAATGATCGTTTGAAAAATGATTAAGATATAGGATAGTTTGTAAAGAAATCAAGAATATATTTATGCTAAGTTTGTGATTAAGGACATACTAAATACGATTTTTTGCTTATTTCCGATCAATAAAACCCCAGCATGAAGTTATTTTGTCTATTTTAAAAACATCCTGTATAGTCGAAGTAGTTGAAGTGTTAAACACGCTAATTAAAATCGTGCTCAGTGATTATTGATTGTGTCAAATGTATCAGTTCATTTGGAATATGCGTTGTATGTCTCTAATCTCAATACATAGTATACTGGGTGGTTCAATGAACAAACCGAATCAGATACTAGGAACATTTTAATTAATTGGTAATTTTACCAGGAACTAGCCCAGGAATTTTGTTCATGTTGTACGATTAATGTTAACATAAAGATATTTACAATTAAGACAAAATATGAACATGATTTCCTAAGTAAAAAATAATAGTATCTGGTAAAATATTTGATACTGCACTCATTTTTACCCTTATCTAGTGGTGGCCACATTACTCACTACGCGAAAAAAATCTTTTTGTTTTAGTCAAAAAATAGATTTTGAAATTTTGATGTTTTCCACCTCCATCTGATAAAATATTCTTTTACATGGATATGTCTTAGCTCTGGAGGGAGGTGTTGGCAGTTGGCAATACTAATAATTGAAACGGTGACGTTATTTGGCTAGTGACGTCATAGTTTGATTTTAAGAACAGCTGTTCAGATGAACTGAAAACATTCCCTTTGGACATATCCATGACCTAACCTATTTCCCACAGGGGAGTAATACAGATGACGACTATATTAAGAAACAGCAGTTCTTAAAGCTCATTTTTTCCAAACAACATCGCAGACTTACCCACTGAACATATTTTAATAGCCCTTATCTCAATATACGTAAACAAACTCTGTCTGAGCGCTTGGAAAAATAACGAATCGGCCGGCCAGTAGAACAGATGTTTCGAAATCAGTAATACCAATCCACCAAAACGAATTTTACCGAAGAATAAAAAAAATTATGGCCTGAGGTAACTATAGAAAGCCAAGGAGCAATTTTAAAAACCTAAGTGACGTTTTTGTTTTTTGACGTAAATGTACGTCAAACGCTAATGTATTCCACATTGAGTTGCGTATATATACGACAAACGCTAGGAAAGGGTAAATTAGATGGGTTATTTAAGAAAAAGGTGATTGCTAGTATAATTCGTTACATGTGAATATATAATTTGAATACTTTATTATCTTGGAACAGATTTAAAATAAATTATCAATGTAACAAAAATGTTATTGCTATTAATTTTATAAGCTGGATATTTCTTTTTATTAATCACCTAACGTCTATAAATCTCATGTTTTTATACGTAAAACTTTTAAAAAGGTTTTTTAATGTTAACGTTTAAAAGGTTAATGTTCTTCAATAAATTACAGTACAATAATTGCAATAGTTATAAATGTACGATTATAATACTATTAGATATTTTACAGTATTGAAAATAATCACATAAAATTATATAATCGCATTATTTTAATATTTTGAAATATTACAGTCAGTAACAAGTTCCTAGCTTTAATATTGCAGCAAAGCTAATATATATAATCAAACTACCATTTCCAGGAACTCCTCTTATTATTGTTTACTAAAACTCTGTCAGGTAATTAATTAATTAATTAGGTTTACGAGTAATTTAATAGCATCAAATACCTTTATACGTTGTGTTCAAACAATCAATTTAGACTTTTGGTTAAAATAACTTTAAAACGAAAAATGTTATTAATTTAAAATAACTTCAGGTTAATAAATGTCCACAACAAACTCTGCAAGTTATTGAGAACATTAATATAAAGCACGACTTTATACTAAGATTAAAATCAATAGAAGCTTTAAGGTCAAATTTAAGTTAAGTCATATGGTTGTTTATACGAACCATTGTCTTTGAGTTCTGACAATAATTGTTTATTATTATTTTCCTATATATTGTTAACATTCTTAAAATATCACTTAACTTATATTTCAGTGATAAAATCAAGAATAATACAGTTTTATATATTTAAAAATGTATGTATTAATAATTTATTTATGAATTGGCCTAAGTATTTGCATCATTAACAGAAACATCTTAATACTACATTGAAAAATAAAATGCGACAAAAGTCCATGCAATAAATAATAATTCTAACAACATTGATTTTTTTTTGTTTTGATTTAATTCAAAATCATTTTATGGGCTACAATCAGTAAGCCCGTCCTTTGTACGGATTGCAGGAATCAGTTTAAAGAAGAAAGATTATCATACCAAAATGTAAACCTGAAATCCTAACCAAATCGGAACAAAGAAAATAAATCAATGCCCAGATTTATTATTTAGCATTACTTGACCATTATTATAATTAGTTTTACGTTAAAATAACTTTTTAGTATAATATGATTTCGAAATGGGCTTAAAATCAATGACCAATATTGATTTTTCATTGTAATCAGTTCTCGTGTTTTTCGGAGAAGACAGTGATATCCCTCCTGGAACGTCACAGACAAACATACACGAATTGAGATTACACGTTTTTCAGCTTCTCTAACGCACGAAACGTAAACATAACTAAAAAAACAATAACTCTGAGAAATGTACAGACAAAACTCTAATTTTATTTATATAGATTATTTTGTAAAGAAAAAAATAAGTTATAATGCTTGGGATGGAAATTACTGAAATAATAAACACTTATAGTAAAGATAAAAGGGTAAACTGATATGAATCTAAAACTAGGATGTGACTTTACGTATCATGTCATGTTTATTTACGTCCAAACCATGTTCCTCGATCAGCATGTGAGGTTAGGTTTAGCAAATAAACAAAACAGACAGCAGACACAACCATATGTTATTAGTTCAACTGCATTTATAAGTGACCTTGAAGCTTTTATTGATTTTCATCCTATAACAATAAGACTAATGTTCAATAATTTTGACAGACTCATAGTCATGGATGCCAACCTAATATTTTATAGCGTCGTACTAAATTTACCTCTGAATATATAAATGGAATCATTTTATCCACATATATTTTTATAGTATCGGTCAATTGGAACGGGTACGTTGGGGGGTTTGTACCTCAAAAATAGGAAATGATTGAAAAAAATTAGAAATTTTTAGTTATACCATTAAAATTAGCTTAAAAGACTACACAGTTTAGTACATTAAGGTTTTCATGTCTCCTTAGGGCATTTTATATGTGTGCAGTTTCCCTATAGTTTGGCTGGGATGTTTGGCGTCATCCTGTAATCCAGCTACTTTGAGGTCACGAATTGTGGATAGTCATGAGCGATGGCGGGTGGGTGTAGTGTTCTCTTGTGTGGATTAACGTCCGCACTATTGAATACTACGTTAATCCGCAAAGACCATCCACATGATTAGACCAATCCGTAATTCAGAGGCCGTGGTTCGGATTCCACGTTAAACTGTAGATCCATTAATTGCCATCGGTTGTTGGGCTATTAATTAACCGTTCTGTCTAAGGAACATGTCAGCCTTAGTCAGTAACAAGATTACAAAATCGGGCCACAATCATCTTACACTCAATCCTCATTCATACTTGGCTTAAAATACCTACCTTGTAGTATGGTCGCCATTTAAAATAATCTAATCTAATCTATGATCCCATCAATGTAAACCAATCCAGAGAAAACAGAGGAAAAGAATCAAAGACTTTCTTCAATAATTTCAAGCCCTTGCTTTAAATATACACGTTGATATTTTTAACTGGAGTAATTTTCCTGGGGTATTCCTTGAAGTGTAATCATGTCTCTTACAATCCATTAGAGCGTCTATACAACATTGAGGATGCAAGGTTTGCAGCTGATGAGTAAGGTGTAGACAGGATACCGGAACTCTCCCTCCACCCACTTCCGCTGACGTCATCAATAATGAGTTTGTGTGGTACGGGTTATAATTTATAAGGAATAATTTTAGGTTATGTAGAGCTTGAACATGGGACAAAGGAAGTGAAGTGAGGACAAGTTAGAAGGTTAGAAAAAACTATGACATTGTGAGTGAATGGGAAATGAAATACAATATATATTTTTTAGTTTCCATTACTATAAACTATCTGGTGCAATCTAAAGTTGAACTCATAATATATTTACAGTGTATACTCTATCAGTGTTAACCTCTTGGATTCGCAAAGGAGGTTAAGATATGTATTTTGATCTTGTGTTGTTGTTTAGTTATACTACTAATCTTCATTTGTCGGTAAATTAGTTTCTGCACTTTAAAACTAAATAGGATTTTCCTTCAATCTTATTATGTTGAATAAAAATGACAAATGACTTTATCCACCATCTTTTACAGTATAAAATTTGAATGTTTCAGTACCAATTAACGTTGATTTATTATTACCATTACTGAACTATAATTTAATTAATCTCAAACCATCTTGGAGTTCGGTGCAAGAGGTGACGGGTTCGATCCCCGGGATGGCCAAAATATTTAGATGGGAATTCCATGAAATATAGTGTACTTTGAGGCTGCATAGCTTATGCTGAGCCTGCTATTGGCAAAACAGAATAAAAATTAATTATATAATACTATATTAAAAAGTTATTTTAACGTATAACTAATAATAATAATGGCATAAATTAATTGTAAAGTAATGCTAAATAATAAGGCTGGGTATTGATTTATTTTCTTGTATTGATTTGTTGAGGATTTCAGGTTTACATTTTGGTATGATGATCTTTCTTCTTTAAACTGAATCCTACAACTCGTACAAAGGTCAGGCTTACTGCTAGTATTCAATATTTTTAATACATAAAAGCAAATTTTTTTATCCCCCTATGTAAGAGATTAGAGATTGGAGTTAGATTTATTTATCATGTTGTTTTATGTTAATATAATTTGTATAATTTTGGCGCACTATACATATAATAAACGGCGTCTGTGGACTGACACAGTTAGAATTATAGAACAATCCTGTCTAAGGAACATGTCAGCCTTAGTACAAGAATACAAGATCGCGCCTTTACCATTTCAATGATCTAATCTAATCTAATTAAAAAGCCAACAATTATATAATCATCACAAGCCTCCACGATTACAGATTGAAAGACTTCTTTAATAGGCCTAATTTAACAGCTGTAAGCATCTTGAAATGAACGCTTAATCCAGCAATCGTCACTAACGAAGTCGTTTGTCAGGTGTTTCAAATGATTTCAGTCAATTTATTATCTCGATCGATTTCACTAATGACTTTCAGAACGGTTTCATGCAAAATAAATGTTTGTAGGTCTCCAATTAACATACAATACAAACAAAGATTATAAATGAAATACTGCAGAAATTAACGGATTAAAATTTGTACAAACTAGTATTATCTAAATTAAAGCGAAGACGTAAAATACTATATTACAACTAATCACTTGAACGGACAAAATATTTGATTATTCGTCAATTCTGCACATCATATTAATCGAGTCAATTGCAGTACATTGCACATGGTTCATTATTTACAATTCATAAGGCTGTAAATAATTAGATTTCAGATATAAATCATTTATATGAATTACATAAATTCTATCTCGGTCCCATCTCTAGGAAAATTTATTTTTCGGAACAAAATTAGATATCCAAGCAAGCAACTCTAAATGTAATAGAATAGATTATATTAGAATAGATTATTGAAATGGCAACCTACCCAGGTAGGTATTTTAAGCTTAGTATGAATGAGAAATGAGAGGAAGATGATTATGGCGTGATCTTGTAGTCTTGTTACTGACTAAGGCTGACATGTTCTTAGACAGGACTGTTAATCAATAGCCCAACAGCCGATGGCGACTAAGGGACCTACAGTTTCACGTGGAATCCGAACCACGGCCTCTGAATTACGAATTTGTCTAACTATGAGGATGGTCTTTGTGGATTATTGTAGTATTAAATGGTGTGGACGTTAATCTACTCAAGAGTAAACTACACCCATCAACCATCGCTCACAACCATCCACAATTCGTGACCTCCAAGTAGCTTGAGGTCGCCACAGTCCCAAGATGATACTACATGTTAGTGTTAAGATATGAGTCATGAATATTGTAATTAAAAAATAAAGAATATTTAACAGATGTTGATAACCGAAACTAACTATATTGTTTGGTGATTTCCATGAAACCACGACACCTTAAAGGGTTTCTTTAAGAATTTGTGTTTGTATTTTTTCATGTTTAGTAGAAAGTAAAAAAAGGTGTAGTTAAAAATAAAACCAACTTCAAAAGTTTTTTTTAATTTGAGCTTTTCTTCAATGTTTTGAGACATAAACACTATACAAAACTACATAATGATTTTTGAAATTACATTATAAAAAATAGTAAATTATATGTATATAAGAAACGCTAATTTAAGTTGGTTGATTGTTTAAGTTGGTAAACCTTGAGCTTAGCACATCTTACATAAAATATTCACTAACTTAGATACTGGAAGCTGTTTGATCAAAGGAATTGGCTGTATGTACAAATTGTAAGTAACGAAATGATTATTTAATGTATTTAATGAAAATGGAACTGCATTAAACAATTGTCAAATAGTTGAACTATTTTATCAAATGTTTTAAAAGTCATTTTTCAGTTTTGAAAATTTATACTTGGTAAAAAGGAAATTATTTTATGCTCCTCCCATGTTTGATTTGTATTACATCTTTTATATATAATGGTGGAATTTTAAATCCAAAGCAATTAGAAAAAAATATTTTTATAATGTAATGTTATTAGTTAGTTTGTGTTGTTTTCAGACATAAAAAACCAATCCAGTTAAAACCCCAGTTTAAAAGCGAAGTATCAAAAAGCCAGGTACCATAAGATGTGTGCATGGGCTACACAGCAAACCAGTAAAAATGTAAGAATATTCTTTATTTTAAGTTAAGTTGCCATTGACAGTTGATTATTTAAATTTCAATATAAAGATTAATATCAGAAAGTTTATCATTTGAAACCTCTACAGAATCTAATCCTATTTAATCGGAACATGAGTAAATATCAAAATTCAAATGAATTAATCAACCTATTTGGCAAGAAGGGTTGGTATAACACATCGTTTAAAAGAACCCTTTTTGTCTGAAAATATTTTTACACGCTAATAATTTACCAAGACGCACTTAATGTCTCTGCATTTTGTATTTTAATCACGAAATCTGTGAGTATTACTAATTATTATACATCCGGTCACACATTTGTCGGTTATTTATGGGTTTTCTGGCGTCCAGCGTCCCACAAGAGCGTTTTCAAGTACTTCGTTTCAAGATTTATCCTCACTCAGAATCATATTTCATATTTCACTTGATGAATCGTTTCTGAAAGTCAACGCCTTTTAGTGTAAGTAAAATAACATCTTAAGGCGAGGGTACCCGGAAAATCGGTCAGAAACTGCCAAAATATGGAATATTTTTTAGTCCCTAATTATTTGCAGATTTTTCTGATTCAGAAAAGTATTATTTTTTGCAAAAATTAATATATTTTTATACATACTGTAATAATAATTTTAGAAACAATGCTTACACTCGAATTTTGGTCGGATTGCGGCAATGGTTTATACATAGGTAAATCTTTGATTTATGCTTCCAAATAACTAATAAATAAGTATTTTAGACCAAAATAGAATTTAATTAACTAGAGAAGTTATCTTTAAGAAAATAACAAATCATATACATCAATTAAGTGTATATTTTGTTCAAAAATCCATAAAAATGATTCGTTTTTAGAAAACTCGTGATTCCAAAAGGTTTAAATTTTCATGTTTGAAGAAAAAAATCTAAAAGTAAAAAAGTAATGCAGATACAACAATGAAACTTTGCATGATTGTTCTAAACATTAACAGCTACAATATTACGTACAGATTTATAAATATCTTTAATGGTTGGTGAAAAATGTTTTTAAATTTCAAAAAAATCTTTTTTTATAATTTTTCAAAAATTTTCAAAGTTTTAAACTTTATCAGAAAACTATTTTCTTACGAATACATAAAGTTGTATCCAATATCATATACTTCAAAATAACACTTCAAAAGTATGTCTTCGAACTATATAGGAGTCTTAGCGTTTAATGTAAACCTTTACAAAATTTCCTAAAAAGGGGGGAGGGACGTGAAAATAGGGCCGAAAACTGGTTATATTTTATGAAATAGGTTATATTGTACAGAAAAAAGTAGTAAACAATATATAATAGCATAAGTAGGATTTTATAATTTTCGGGGTACCCTCCCAAACTCGTAAGTTTTTTACAAACATGCAAAATATCAAGAAAATAAGGTCCTTATTTTATTTGCAAGGTATATTTTGAATAATAGAATCTTCAAAAACTGTTTAGAAATATTCACTTCAAGTAAGCACAGGGAATGATTCCTTCTTGAAAATCATAAAATTTACATCGATGAGTATAATGTATGTAAGCAATCTTTATCCATTTTTAGAAATATGTTTTTCAAATCATGGATATATCTTAAGGAAATATTTTCAGTTCCTTTAAATAACTGTCCTTATAACCATATGACGTCATTAACTATTTGATGTCACCGTTTCAAATTTTGGTCCGACAGATTGCCAATACACCTTCCCTAGAGCTAAGACATATCCATCCAACCCATGTCAGTATTTAGTTACTGTAACATGCAAAGTTAGTAATTATAGTACCTTACTCTTATAAAACAAACAAAATTTAAAATTGGTAAAGGGAAGATGGATTATACTTTTTGTGTTGATTAAAAATTGATTGCGTAGTGAAAGTTATCGTAAAATTTTATGCATTGGAATTGAAGTTCTAATTTACACTCTGCAGAAAATAAAATATAAAACTAAAATAGATAGATATAGTATATATAAAACAGATATTCTTCAGTATCTATACCAGGACATAATAGTGTTACCAGGACCACAAAGGGGCAAGTTTTTTGAGTAAGGATAAAAAGATGCACTTTAGATCCAATTAAATTTGTTCTCTACTGTTAGTTTGTATATTAAGATAAATACTGAAAAAATACCGAATTTTTATGTGTTAACTAATATTTTTTTTCATAAAATGGTAACATTTTTCTTGCTGTTTTAGACAAACAGCTGATATTATTTTCTAATGACTCATTAATGTTCGAATAATCAGGTGATTTTTTATAATTTGATTTAAAAGATCAAGATTATTTTTTTAAATTATTTTAATTCCTACGGTAAAATTTGTATGGAAAATGTGTTTTGTGGAAAGGAAACGTAGAAAAGTATTGTATTGGCACCTTAACGTCGAATAAAGTGTTAGTTTAAGAGGAATATAAGCAATATCGGAGCGCCCCAGATACAAGCGCGTTGTGACAGGTTTACCATATCCTACAGGATAGAGGGGTGCCAACCATTACGGACGAAAAGCCAAGTGTGCCAACCTACTAAACTCATTCGAACGGAAAGTGGATATCTCAGAGTAAAAACTAGTATATTATACGTCTTCACTTGTGTTTACCTGGATGAGAAATGAACTTATTTACTTTATGTCTACGATAAATTTAAATAAAATTGAATAAAGATTTTAGCTACTTAAAAACTTTAATTTAGTGGATTACAATTTCCAGCCTTCAAGTACTATAATTTTCTTTTCTAATATTTGAAATCAAATTTCCAAAGTTTTTTGTTGTTGCTATGAATTCATTAACTTTTTAAATGTTAGATTGTTAAAGACCGTGGTATGGAACCTGTTAATTAACAGGTTTTACATTTTAAATTAATAATACTGTAAAATTTAGGCTTTCAACATGCAATACACAATGTCAACATAACGTAAATCATATTATGTTTTCATGAGTTTTGTCACTGGTGCAACTGTTTTATATTTATAAACATGATACTATACATGAACAAAGTTGAGAAACAAGGATCTATTCTGAAGCTTATAGAGTTAAAACAATGAAAAGAACAGCTTATTTTCCATATATGACATAAAAATATAAAAAATAGATGAAGGGATGTACAATCAGTCAATCATACTCTCTTTGTCTGACCTTTTCAATTTGAAAATTTAATAATTGCATCAAACTACGTTATAGTTTTAAGGACTTAAGTGGTGGTAAATTAATCTTTTAGGTCATTGTAATTAAAGCATGTATTCTTGAAGTTTCTAGATCTAAACATAATGTAGGCGTAATAAAACTAACTCGTGTTTAAAAGTTTTCATTTCATAGTAAATGATCACAAATGTAAGTAAAACTTAATGGGATATCAAATGCGCTGTGTTTACAACTCTTCGTCGTCTTAAAGCAGCCAGAGTTGATATACGAGCCGGCCTTGCCAGCTTCCTAATAGAGTCTCACTAAGATAACATCTCCTTAATAGATTACCTCTTCACCACAACCTCCCGTCTGACGAATAGCTTACTCCAGCCTTGACCATGTAACTAGTCAAATGTCTATGTGGAATTCAGTTGGAATATTCAAGTAGTATTAACTACTCATTACATAATAGTTACGATGTTATAGCACATGCTAACCTTAGAAGATAAATGTTGGCCAGACATAGAGAAGACCGCTACGAAGTCCTCTAAGGAGTTGATGGGACGGCGTATGGCAGAAATAACAAGAATAGAAGCAGGGATAGATGAGGCACACGATGAGGAGAGGTAGGAGGTGATTATTTACTATTACTCGATATTTACTTGACTGGGACGGTGGCGACGTCCTGTAATCCAGCTACTTGGAGGTCACGAATTGTGGATATTTGTGAGCGATGGTCGGTGGGTGTAGTGTTCTCTTGTGTAGATTAACGTCTGCACTATTGAATACTACGTTCATGTACAAAACCATCCTCATAATTAGACCAATTCATAATTCAAAGGCCGTGGTTCGGATTCCACGTTAAACTGTAGGTCCGTTAGTTATCATCGGCTGTTGGGCTATTAATTAACAGTCCTGTCTAAGGGACATGCCAGTCTTAGTCAGTAACAAGACTACAAGATCGCGCCACAATCATCCAATCCTTAATCCTCATTCATACTTGGCTTAAAATACCTACATAGTAGTATGGTCGCCATTTCAATGATCTGATCTAATCTAATCCAAGAATTATAGATTAGTGAGCCAAAATGTGTGAGTAGGAGTTGTATAAGAACATTCTTGATTGGATTAACGTCTGCTTATTGGTATCCGAAAAGAGTTCAGAGACAGTGCTTTAGACTCCACGTTACTTACTTACTTGATATTTACTTATCAGTATCCCATTGGAAGCACGGATACGCCATGGTCGTCATATTCTTATTGGACTATTCATTATAGAACTCATCCAAAGAGTAATATTGCCTATTAAGTACATAGCCCTTCAGTTCCTTCTTGAGTCTATCTACATCCTCTATGTTCTTTATCTCGCTTGGTATTTTATTGTATATTTTGGTGCATAAAAATCTTGGACCACTTTTTGAGAGGGTAGAAGAAACTTGCTTTACATGTACATTTTACATGTCGTGTATTGTAGCTGTGTAAATTTTCACTTCTAATAAACTTCTGGCTTCGAGGATGAGAAGAGACGGCAAGGTTAGAATCTATGACTCAACCAACAGCTGTTTACGTGGGCAATATGAGGTGCCTTAGAGATAATCTAAACTATACGTCATCCCCATATCTGTAGTAAAATATTGTTTTATACTTAGACTAGTGTGCTGTTGTAAATAAATATTTATTCTCGACATAGTTCAAAAATACTTAAGCTAAAAAATGCTGGATAGGGGGGAAATTTATTACAAAACCTTTCTTTTGAATATTAAATTTGTCTTGAAACCTAAAATAATTCTGTTGTAAAACAAATTGGGGCGGAAACTGGTTACATTTGATGATTATATAGCCTGGTAAACCCAGGCTCTCTTGCAAGCACACACACACACACACACACACACACACACACACACACACACACACACACACACACACACAAACCAAAAACGAATATACGATGATAAAATCCTATACCTTTTATACATTTTAGCTGTAAAAAGGAAAATATAGAAAAAAATATATATGGTTTGATTCATGTTTTGGTCCCAAATCAAATATTTGTGGTAACGGGGTCAAGGAATCAGGGCGTCTGCCCCAATCAGTCCTACGACGGTGCTGCTCCAGCCAAGACCGTGGTCGTATCGTAAACTCTGACTTGCTGATATTCACAACCGCCGATAGAGTTCGTAACAATCGTTTTGATGTCACTAGAAGGTTGACTGATACTTTATAACAGCTGTGACCTAGAATATGTCACTCATGTACAATACGATATAATATACCAGTACTCATATTACATATAATCAAATATTAAGTAAAACACTTTTCTTTTGTAGTTTTTTAAAAACTCATGTAATCAATGATTAGGGTATATGCAGTAAATTATAGATAGTTAGGTACCGCAACGGCTTTAGTCACATACCTTTACCTTACATCTTGAACTTTTACCAGGTAATCCTGGATTGTTCGTGTCAGTTTATTTGTATAAAAAAGAAAATACTTGAAGTTAGAAATTTATCAAACTAGAACTTATTTGGCACAGGTGGTCAGCAGGGAGGTGAGTGGCTCAGAGAAAAATCGTCAAAAGAATAAAAGGCCATTTCCTTCAGCCACCGAGTCAAAATACGCTCAAAACGGGTCTTCCCCAACATCGTCACTTCATCAGGAAGTCTACCAAACATCCTGAACGCTATACCAGAGAACCGTTTGGAGGTAAATATCAACCTTCGTTTCGGGATATCAAGGTTAGACTTGCTCTTTACATCATGGCTGTGTAAGAAGTTTCTAGTAGTAAAATATTTCTCTTTGGTTTTCACCAACATCAGAGAAAGCAAGCTCCAGTGTGATGTCCAGTAATCTAGCTACTTATAGATCACGAATTGTGGATATTTGTGAGCGATGGTCGGTGGGTGTAGTGATCTCTAGTGGGGATTAACGTCCGCACTATTTAATACTCCGTTAATCCGCAAAAACCATCCTCATAGTTAGACTTGGTTTGGATTGCACGTTAAACTGTAGGTCCATTAATTGACATCAGCTGTTGGGCTATTAAGTAACAGCCTTAAGGAACATGTCAGCCTTAGTCAGTAAACAAGAGTACAAGATCGCGCCACAATCATCTTACATTCAATCCTCATTCATACTTGGCTTAAATGACCTACATTTTAGTATGGGTACTATTTCAATAATCCAATCTAATCTAAGAATTCCCAACTGGCTGAACAAGGGACGACAGTGGTCACGGAAACCATCGGATGAGATGGTTCCTGCGGAAGGGGTTCCTTCTGAATGAGAAGAATTCGATGGCAACCCGGAGCATGCCCAACTGTAAAGGTCCAAAGCTGATGTGGGTATGTTAAAGGACATGATAGATTATAGTTCAAATGGAATTGAGCATAACCTGAAGCTCCCTCAGAAGTTACAGTCGCACAAGCTAGCCATTGGTAGAAGTTCATGATATGATAGGCTGTATCACAATTCTTAAATTCAAACCATAAAGTTAGAATTATTGCCTACGATGTCACCCTTCAGCCTCTTAAAACGTTAAATAACATATACAGTGTGTTTGAAAAGTCTGGACCATAGCAGATACAAACTTTATACTTTACCCATTTTTAATATCTTTACAACTTTATGATACAATAACCATCACGTGTGTAAATTGGAGGGACCGCTAATGGTGGGTATCATTGAAATCTTAGATGCATTGGTCCTGCCCTCACATTTAAAAACTTATTTTTAGAGTTGAACGCCGAAAACCACATCTTTAAAGGTTAAAACAATCATAAATGGGTCAATCAATGGTAATCAATGGGGGAAATGGGCTGTGGGTTGAAAAAAACAAGTTGGCTTACTGTAGCAATACAACTTTAAAACTACTACTAGTAACTCGGAAGGTGGCGATGTCCAGTAATTGAGATAAGGAATCCTTGTTTAACAATGGATAAGTCAATTTTCGTTAAGTAAAACCCTTTTTTGGACAATTATTTTGTACAAAGAATACGACTACAAACAATATTTGTTTATGATTATCATATGTACCAGAAATGTATTATTGAAACAAGAAAAATGTTTATTTACTTCCCTGTGGGAAATAGGTTAGATCATGGATATGTTTAAAGGGAATGTTTTCAGTTAATATAAACAGCTGTTCTTATTATTATACATTAAAAATTCAATACAATATCTCTGGTAGTTTCTATGGAAACCTGTTACATTTTTTCCATCTTACAAATCACCAATACCCCCCTCCCAGAGCTAAAATATATCCATGTAAAAAATTCTATATAAATATAAATGATAGTGAAAAAGACTTTAAGACAAATAGGCATTAGAGGTTACTTGATGTCTCTAAATAAGTCTGAAAAATTTTAAAATGATAACACTAAAGGATTAAGATGTGAGAATTATTGAATTTAATAAAGCTTTTATAGCTGCCATATTTTTAAACTAGTTTATAATTGAAATATTCCGGTTTTCCTTATTATGTCTACGTGCATTTCTCGAAGGATAAAGGCCTTTCTTTCTTTGTTGTTACTCTATAAGTGTAGAAGAGCTGTATATAATGTACTTGAAAAGAGAAGAAAACAAATCATGAAATGTCTCCAGAGAGAGGGTTGGTTTTGCCACGTCTTTGAAAAGGATGTCCACTATATTTTATTATTTGGAGACGAAATATTAAAAAGAGGAAGATTTAAAGAATGTATTTTTTAAATTTAAAACACTGTTATGCTCGTGTTTTATTAAACTGATGATTGTTCGTAGATGTGTGTCGTATAAAAAAAATCTTTTTTGGTACAGCTTGGAATGTTGGAGGAAAAAATTATTTTTAATGAATAATTTTTTTCAAAATAATAAGCGTTGTCCTAGAATGTATTGTCTTTAGTTTTATTTATATACATGTTTATATAACAATTATACACACAATTATATACATATTTTACAAAATTCATAAAAAATACATGTTCAATTTTTTTGCCAGTTTCAATTAACTGAATCAAATTTAACAGAACTTTTACTTTAATAAAAAATGTTTATTAGCATAAGCAATAATTATATAAGTAAAGTAATTATAAGTAAAATTTTAAAAGTAAGTGGTAGTTTACCTAAACATATAATTAAATTATCGTGAAAAAAGAATAATATTTTTATCATTAAGATAGATCAGAGTGAACAAATTTCCTGTGGGAAATAGGTTAGATCATGGATATGTCTAAAGGGAATGTTTCCAGTTCATCTAAACAGCTGTTCTTATAACCAAATGACGTCACTGTTTCAAATTTCGGTCTCGAAAATTACCAACAACCCCCAGATCTAAGACATATCCACGTCGAAAAGTACAACATATTCGAGTTGTATTGATACTGTATCTAACTGTCTTATCACATAAATTAGTAATTACACTTTTCAATAAAAAATAAATATGGCATACACTTTACACACTAAATTTGTGTCTCAATAATAAAACACCAGCAAATAAATAAGCTATATAAAATAGACACACATATTTTTCAACTCATAAAAATACTGAACATTAAAAGATTCTTTTAAAAGAAGATAACAAAATATTTTAAACATAATGTATGTTTTATTCGAGTAATTGACAGTGGAAGTTAGAAGAAATTATAAGTGGGTTTTCCCATAGGTTTTGTAGAAACTATAGGCTTATAATATATTTTATATAGTTGGAGCGAGAAGGGAAAGGCCTTTTCAGCAAGGATGGAGTGTGAATGATATATTAACCAAGCTGTCACTTGGTCTGGACCAGCTAATGTTGTTATACGGTGATCATATCTGAGTAATGAACTTATCCTTTGGTCCTTTCGTAATTGGGTCTGTTACATTTTAAAACTTTAATGTTTGTAAAAGAAAATTTAATTATTAGGTAGCATATCATTTTAAACAACATAATAATGTAAAAAAACTATTTATGTCAATTTAGTTTTGATATGGATATAGAAGGGGGTAATGGTCAAAACATAATTTGTAATGGTGACGTCATATTATAATAAGGACAGCTGTTTAGATGAACTGTTTAAAAACATTCCATCTAGACATATCCATGGTATAACCTATTTCCCCGAGAGAAGTGAATACAATAGTTTTGATATGGATAGGTCTTAGCTCTGGGGGGATGTTGGGAATTTTCGAGACCAAAATTTGAAACAGTGACGTCATTTGGTCAGTGACGTCATATAGTTAGTGACGTAATTTGGTTGTAAGAACAGCTGGTTAGATGAACTAAAAGCATTCCATCTAGACATATCCATGATCAAACCTATTTTCCACTGGCACGTAAATACAATAGTTTTGACATGGATGAGTTTTAGCTCTGGGGCAGATGTTGGCAATTTGCGAGACCAAAATGAAATTGACACAGTGACGTCATGTGGTTAGTGACGACATAGTTTGGTTATAAGAACAGCTGTTTAGATTAACTAAAAACATTCCCTCTAGACATACCTATTATCTAACCTATTTCCCACTGGGACGTAAATAAAATGATTTTCATTTCAGACATTTACTTCACGATTAATAAAACAAAACGTACGACGTTTCGGGGCTCGAATCTGGTCTCGTCCCCCCCCCCCCCCCCCCCCCCCCCCCCCCCCCCCCTCCCCCCCCCCCCCCCCCCCCCCCCCGCCCCCCCCTCGCCCCCCCCCCCACCCCCCCCCCCCCCCGCCCCCCCCCCCCCCCCCCCCCCCCCCCCCCCACCCCCCCCCCCCCCCCACCCCCCCCCCCCCCCCCCCCCCCCCCCCCCCCCCCCCCCCCCCCCCCCCCCCCCCCCCTCAGGTGAGCTGGAATCTGTATCATGACAAGATTACTACAGAATCTGGATAAAGCTGAAACCAAACATGTTTAAAGACGTCAAAAAATGACTAAAAATACCAAAATTCACGTTAAATGAGTTAAAAAATGACTGCTTCAAACATTTATTTTTGTTTTCTGCTTTGTACCAGCTTAGCCCAAATTTAGTAAAAATCATGTTCTAGGCTCCAACTCACTTTTGAATAGGTTCAGATTCCAAATCCTAATTCTTCTAAAACTTTGTTTTTCTAATTGATTGCGATGGAATGTGTAAAAAAACGATTTAAGTAACATAATAAAAGTACTATTATAAAATTCATTGAACTTGAAGAAATTAAAAACTATTTTTAAATACCAATTCAATTTTTGTCTTATTGCTTGTATTTTACAACCCAGGTTTCGGCACTTTTTGACATGGATGTCTTAGCCCTGGGGGTGATGGTGGTTTTTAAGATGGAAAACAAGTTTCCATAGAAACTTCCAGAGCTATTGTATTGAATTTTTAATGTAAAACAATAAGAACAGCTGTTTAGATGAACTGAGACCATTCTCTTTAGACGTATCTATAACCTAACCTATTTCGCTCAGGGAAGTAAATACAAACATTTTATTTGGTTTCCTGTTATGGAAAACAGGTTTCCATAGAAAATACCAGAGCTATTGTATTGAATTTTTAATGAAAAAGAATAAGAACTGCTGTCTAGATGAACTGAGACCATTTCCTTTAGACGTATCTATAACCTAACCTATATCAACTCAATCCTTCCGTAGTCTTAAATTTTGTTTTAGAAAGTTGTAAACATAAATTTTGTAGGAAAAAACTTTACAAACAAGAATGAGGAGTTACCCTATGGTGAGTCACTAAAATAATTTAATTTTAAATTTAAATTTATCGGTTATGAAATGTGTTTTCAGTGATTCACTAAAAGACAGTAAAAATGGTGTTAAAAGTATTACATTTTTTTATTGAAAATAACACACAACTATATGAAGAAGGGATAAGGTAAGGTAGCTTCAAAAATAAAGGAAAAATAAATCACAAATGTGAAATCTGATTTAGGGATAATAAATCCTATTATTTTTGTTTTTTGTTTTCAAAGACTATTTTCAAACCTTTAAATAATCGCATGATTAATATATTTTGAGTTGATTTAATTCTATCACTGAAAGCGATGCTCTAATTCGATGAAATGCCTGATTCGAGGACTATTATGAACTTTTAGAGTAATCAAAGTTCTCTAATTGTCAAGTCCCAGATAGTTTGACCTGTTTAGTTGCAAAAAGAGTCTGACGCGCATCCCTCTCAAACGTCTCTTTGCTCTAAACTATGATAATGAATTGGCATACTTCAAAAGTCAAGCTCTACTAAAAGTCACGGTCCCTGCTGATTTAGTGTAAAAAAATCAAAATATTATTTTTCCAACGTTCTTTTTGGATTTAGGTAGCTTGAATAAAGTATAAAACAGAAATTTGCTTCATTTTTAATTATTGAAGATTTTAAGGTTAGTTAATAAATACTATTCAATAAAAACATTGACACAATATACTCTATTTACCACTAAAATACAAAGAAAATAAAACACACAATAAATAATCGGAAACATGTCAACAAACAAGGTCAGCGAAAGTGAAAACAGCTGGCCGTAGTGACTCGCGAGTTTTCTCGTTAAAAGCAGTACGGGAACGCACAAATACTGGCCAAAGTCGCCTAGCAACTAATTTCAGTCAATAAATATTTCAACAAAGTCGCCATATAGGTTTTGTGAGATTATAGAGGCTGAAGCAGCATAGCCATGCATTCTATCGATTGTTTCACGAACTACATCGCAGTAAATGTGGCAAAATGATTGATCGCGAGTTAACTCGTTTACCGCGCCGTGCGACCCTACTGTGCTGCGAGAAAAGTCGTCAGCCGCCCGGTAAGGGTTAAGCAGCAATTAAAAAAATGTAATAGTAGTCTATGCAACGGTTGTATTAGAATACCTTAAAGCCTTAAAGTAAGATTTAAGTTTGAATACGGGCGATATGAGTGTTCTAATATCTCACGCGTGGCTTTAAGGCATAATACAATCGTAATCTGGATGTTGCTAGGTCGATCTTTCGAGTTGTTATCAGCAGTCTGCCTTTTTTAAAGATTTTTTTGGATTTAGCAGGCTTTTACATTTATATCTTTTGGAGTTAAACTGTACTCCTCACTGCTTAAACAACTCATTTTCTAAATGGTACAAAACTGAGATTTGAGGTTAGCCACAAAAATCACTATCTTCATGGATAAATCAGCTGATTTTGCATTTCATTGTATGCATAATAACATTACTTTCGTCAAACGCTGAGCTCTGATTGGTCTAGAACCTATATCGTCATGAACTCACAATGCAACAGTTAATTTCCGTTAAATAATGAGCCTCTTAATGACGCTCTTTTTAGTATATTTATTGGTACTTTTTGAAATGTTCGTAGATAAAATCATTAATTGAACTTGAGAACGAAGAATGTGAAATTTATAAAAGGTTATTAACTCGCCAGGAAGAGTATTTTATATTTATTTCATTTTATTAATTGATATTACACAATATCATAGCACGATTACACAGTATATATTAGTAGAACGTGCAATAGCTGTAGAATAAACAAAGTTAATTGGTAGGAGTTGTAGTCATTAGAGCGTAACATAAACACATCATTTGGTGTTCTGTTCAAAAAGCTTGGTATACCGATGGGTGGGGGGGTGCCCCCTCATAAAATTCTAACAATTAACTTAACTTCGTTTTCCTTGTCGTTATAAAAAATGGATTATTATTTTTAAACAATAAATTATTAAATATATTTAGATAAACTTTCAAGAATATTGTAGTTTTATTGAATATTGTTTAAAAAGGTTTACGTAAGGGAGAAAATATGTATCAGTCCACTGACACTGTTTATTTTAAATTACATCAAAATTTAGAGTCTTATGCGAACTGCCGTCAAATTTTAAGGTTAAGGTTTTTTAATTTAAGGATAATAATTCAAATACTAGAGGCTCAAGTACAAATGAATTCAAATTTTAGAGACTTAATGATGCGTCAAAAATACTCCAGAATTTATTATTTTATATTAGAGGTTTTTTCAAGAGAAAACACAGAATCTGCGCATGTAAAGGTTTCCAAAAATTAGTAGGGTTCTACTTTAGTATGTACCTAAAAATATTTGAAAATGTATGAAGAGTCCGAAATTATTAGTTGTCAACATTTATATAATTTAAAATATGCGATAAAGACATTAGTGGCCAAGTACTTTAGATGTGGTGGGCGAAGATCCTATGAATTATGTAATCTATGGTTGAGAACAGAACATTTATTGTATCCTGCTGTCTGTGTGGGTTGTACTGCAACTTATGTCCATTGTCACACACTACCGGTTATACAAACACATAATGGGGCGTTGGGCGTGCTTTCTTAGTTGTATGTTAAACTAGCAGACATGCTTATTGATTTCCTTTACATGGATGTGTCTTACCTGTGGGTGTGGAGTTGGCAATTTGCGTGACCAAAATTTGAAACAGTGACGTCATTTGGTAGTGATGACATAGTTTGGTTATTAGAACAGCTGTTTAGATGCACTGAAAACATTATTCTAGAGGAAAATTACTTGATTAATTTAGTTTTTTTACTTAGGAAAAAATGTTTTTTATTTTCTTTCCTGTGGGAAATAGCTTAGATCATGGATATGCCTAAAGGGAATAGTTTCAATTCATCTAAACAGCTGTTCTTATTCTTTTACGTAAAAAATTAAATACAGTATCTCTGGTAGTTTCTATGGAAACCTGTTACATGTTTTACATCTTAAAAATCGCCAACACCCCCCTCAGAGCTGAGACATATCCATATCAATATTTATCTTAATTTTATTATACTTTGTAAAATATTTTTCTGGGTTTAAAGTGGGCTATGAACTTATATCTTGGCATCACAAATAAAGAAAATACGTAGATGTGGTTTTTTGAACTAATTGCTTTCCTTGAGATTTTGATTTATAAATTCTATTTTTGTATCAGTTTGTTAAAATACTGATATTTTATCCCATTTTTTGCCTGACCACTATTATATTAAAATTTTATCTCGTAAATATTTATCAACTACTACTATATACAATAGCTCTTGCTATACAGATAATTTTAAAATATAAAAATATGATTTTTAATTTTCATTTAAATTGTTTTTATGTAAAATTTATTTATAAGTCTTCTGAGCTATTTTATATTACGTTTCAAACAAGTTAGTTGTTGCTTACTTAACTCATGTGGGTTTAAGAAAATAATAACGTAAAAAAATGCCTCACACAAAATTTGCATTAAATTATATTAAAATAATATTCTGCTGAGACTAAAAAATATTCTAAATTTGGTATATAAGTTACAAATTAAGGTAATGTAGTTTCCTCAGCCGTCAAAAACTATTTTTTGATCCACATCGTTAAGATTTAGGCAAACACACTTAACGTAACCAAATCAAAACTATTCATAAAAATATGATGTGCATATTTCCAAATAAATGTAAACATGTAATGTTGTATTTCTAAAGTTTATATGGAATATGTTTTTAAATAAATAAGGGTGTGGTCGAGTATTTCAGAGTAATTTAAGAGTAGAAACTGATTACAGCCCTACGAGGAAAGCCCACAGGTCAAACCAATTATTTTTTCTTTGGTTGTCTTTGAAATGTCCATCCTTTGAAGGGTTCAAATTGATTGACGATATTGGTTTACTATATCAATATTGGTTTGTGTATTGAAATTCCTGGAGGGAGAGAGAAATTTATTTATTAATTATATAAATTATTTTTGAGGATGATTGCTGTTTGTTTTACTGCCAATAATGCTATTTCATAAAGTTTATTTTGGTTAGGGCCAAGCCGTTTCCAAAAATTCATCATACATTTTTATATTGTTCCTCTTGAACCATACAATTAACCGTACAATAACTTTTGAGCAGTACGAAATTTTGAGCTATAAATTTGGGGTTTTTCAATGTTTTTCTTCTGGCTGTTTTTCACTAGATTCAAATCGTTTGAATTGCAAACATTAAGTTTAGTTGCCAAATCTAATAGATTTACTCGATTTTCACACTTATACTTTTAATATTGTATATTAAACTAGCAATGACCAAATAATAACCTGGAATCAAAATAAAAAAGAACAATTAATTAATGAAAACTATTAGTAATCCTCAATATTAATATTGATTTTAAATTCGATGAATTTCGAATTTCAAACTTATTATTTATCATCAATACTATTATTATTATTTAAAACATATGTGAAAACACATTTTTGCATATTTAGTGAAATTCGGTTAACATGTAGATAGAATTTAATATAAAAATAAGAGTAAAATCAATCATCAACATATGGACACTAAAATTGATTTTAATTTGACAGCAGTTATTTCTTTCTACTGCATCAATTCAATAGATCACATACTTGGTAAAACTTAAAAATAATATTTTTAAAATTGCACAAAATGGGGTTTATAATACGTTAGATCTAGACTGTTTGTGATTGATTTTTGGCTGCCTTCTCAAAGTATTGTTTAAGTTCCTAGTAATGATAACACTAGGTATATGCTCAGAATAAAAATAGTTTATGGTAAAAATGCCTACTTTTACTGTTCCTCAAAGCAGCAAACCTGCATACTCTTTCCCATGTTAATGTTACGGAGAATAGGCAAATACTCTAATCTATCAACAGGTATTGATTGATCAATCTTGTCACATACTTGTACTATTATTGTCATATTATTAATATGGAAATTCGCTTAGTAAGCAGGTCTGCTGCGACTGAGGTATTTTGAATTACAGACAGACGAAAATTGAAGTAAATTTGACATGTTTATAATATGAAACGTAAATATTGCTGAAAATATTCCTAATTTGAAGAAAATTACCAATCGTACTCTCAATTAATTTATATCAATTGAAATTTAGGGTAGTACAACGTAACATGCAAGTCAGGACTAACGTAAGTTTGTGGACAATATTTATCATCTGTTGTTTGCTTTAAACCGGGCTATTTGTTGTCTGGTTCACTGAAAATTTATCGTTCAGCTTTTTGTTACTTGTTTGCAAATGGACAATTACTGTACACGGTTGCTTTGAAATCCAAAATATTACTATATAAACGACTTTAGTTTTATTTATTGGCTTCAATAATAAAACAATTTTTAACGAATCTCAGTTTAATTTTATTTGAAATCACTGAAGGGTTTGTGATATTGGTTTTATTTATCCGGCAGAAATAGACAGTAGTTGTTAGCTTCAACTATGGCTTTGACGTGGTCCATGACGGCAAAAAAGTGAAACTATATAATTATTTATTCTATATAGTAGCGATTTTCATAAATATTTGGATGTAGGTTCTACTCACCCTTTCACTATACTAGGCTTACTGTCATATGTTTTCAAAGCAATAATTTGGTTCGAATTGAGTGTTTTGAAATAATAAATAAACCGTTCTTTTTGTCTTGTCATAAACTACAATTTTGAACCATTCACGTTTTTTGATTAAGTACATATTTTCTAAAAAGATTCATAAAAACTATCTTAAACGGGGTTTTTAGCCAAAAACCGATAAATTAACACGTGAACGAATTAGACAATTTATCGATATATGACTTATTTTCAATTAATATTTTCCACTCCCGAGACGTGGTGACATTCAACCCCTAGCACGGGGTAAATTTTAAAACAGATTCAAACTGGAACCAAATTTAAAATTGTAATTATATTTGTGTTATTGGGATATAAATATACGGGAAAATTGCTATCGACTGGACTATTTGCGTTATGATCACGCGTAAAAGAATCACACTTTGGTGGAAATAAATACATCTAAACACAAAATGGAAAGGTTCTAGACGTAAAAATGTTCACGTGTCCCACAGGGAAGTAACTACTCCCCTGTGGGAAATAAGTTACATCATGGATATGTCTAATGGAAATGTTTTCAGTTAATCTAAACATCTGTTCTTATTATTTTATTTTAAAAATTCAATATGTTGCAAAGCCAACATAATGCAATGTATTCGCCATGGAATAGAAGCCGCCTGTGCAAAGGGCGTTTGTTATTGAAACATAAGTGGTGATTCAACCATCGCTACCCAGCGGCGGTTTTGAGCAAACCTTTAGTTAGGTCGAAAACAGCTAGAAGAAAACGCATAGTTCTGAGAGGAATTTGGTTCCAACAGTATGGGGAAACTGCACACACAACAAATGCCGGATGTGATTCTTACAACGGAAGTTTTTAGGGAGAGTATCTTACGTTTCAGGGTTAGCATGTGACTTTTTTGTGGTGTTACTTAAAATCTAGAGTGTACAAAAGTAAGGATCGCACATTGGGTGAAATAAAAGTGGCCATAAGAGATTGCCATCCTCACCCCTGAAAGGCTAAGTAAGTTGTTTGACAGTTTTGGTGCGAGACTGAAGAATGCTGATTCAACCAAGGACACCATTTGATGGGCGTTATCTTTAAAACCTAAACTGGTAAATTTTGATGTTTTTATGTAGTTTTTCGTTAATGGCAATCAATAACAGTCTGTAATGGGACGGTGGCGACGTCCTGTAATCCAGCTACTTGGAGGTCAAGAATTGTGGATAGTTATGAGCGATGGTCGGTGGGTGTAGTGTTCTCTTGTGTGGATTAACGTCCGCACTACTGAATATTACGTTAATCCACAAAGACCAAACTCATAATTAGACCAATTCGTAATTCAGAGGCCGTGGTTCAGATTCCAAGTTAAACTGTAGGTCCATTAGTTGCCATCGACTGTTGGGCTATTAATTAACAGTCCTGTCTAAGGACATGTCAGCCTTAGTCAGTAACAAGACTACAAGATCGCGCCACAATCATCTTACACTCAATCCTCATTCATACTTGGCTTAAAATACCTACATTGTAGTATGGTTGCCATTTCAATGATCTAATCTAATCTAAACCAATTAAACCTATTGTACCCCAAACCATCTTTGAGTTATTCGTAATTTAAACTGTGTCGTTTTTTGCCGCACCCTTTGTTTCGTCTTGTCAGCAGTGGTTTGTGAGTCAAAATGGCATTTTTTGTTGTGAGGAGGAATAATGCTATAATGTACACCGCAGATTCTCGGCAGCGCAGAAGTTGCACCCACTAAACCACAACCACTCTCATCCACTCGGACTAGCCAATAAATGTTTAGCACACTAATTTATACTATACCTGATTATTACGCCACCAGAGCTTTCGTCATTTGGGGTGATTGCAGTGCCAGAGCCAGTCGAGATCGATCCAAAATGCAGATTGGACGTAGTACTTAACACAGTTCCAGATGTCCACTCCATGGAGCATTTGCTCCGATGATGTTGACAAAATGGATTGCGTTATTTAAAAACATATTTTTTCCTAAATTAGTTCTTGTGTTTGATGCTAACACAAGATAGCATAACTGAACCAAAATGAAAAAGTATTAGTTGCTTTTCATAGCTTTTACGAATCATTGAGGTTATTCCAACCAATCTTTTTGAATTTTTATGACTGAGCTATTCTCAGATAATTTGTAAATCTTGAATATTCATTGCTAAGTTTTTTTATCTTTCGTTCCAAGTTATTTTTGGTTGAAACCTAAGCGAGACGTTTGGCAATAGACCGAATAACTAAAAAATGTCTGGAAAATTGAATTTAAAACGTTCAAACAACACTTTTACAAAAAATATGCATGCCTAAATATGTATCATAGAGGGATTACGATTGTAATGTGTTTCTAAAAGACACAGAAAATGAGAATTGAGCTCATAAACAATAAAACTGAGACTTGAAATAAGTGGAATTATATTCCTATATTGCCTCTGGATAATCAAGTAACCAATACGAAACACCTTGTCTTGTCCAGCAGAAAAAGAGCCAATTTCCATTTTTGTCATGAGATTATATACCAATGCTAAATCTGTTGCTAAGATTTGGGTGAGTAATTACTCGAATTGGAGTATTAAACTAGTTTATATTACTGTGTATATAGCTATTTAATTTTTTATCTTTTAATAAATAAATAAGTACAATGATTATAGAAAAATGTATAATCTAAAAACTTGATTGAAGCTATGAAGTTATTGCAACTGATGGAAAATCTAGCTTTTTCCATGACACTTGTTAGAAATATTCACTCACTTCCTCATTACTTACACTCTAAGCCTGAGTATTGCTGATTCTTAATTTACTAAAGTCTTGTCGAGTTAGTCTTTTTCATAGTCAGATGGTATTGCACTCTCAAAAGTACAATAAAGTGTATTTCGTTATCCGGAACGAAAACGATGTTATACGAGCTCAAGGTTTCAATTTGAGCAAGTATCAAAAAGGCACGTTAGACTCATGTTATGAACTAAATTTTTCGTAAGACTGCATAAAATATTGAGCTAACAAACTGAATAACTAACAGACGAAAGAGTTGCTCCCATCTTGTTCTTGCAGCTGCAAACAATCAGGTGATTGTCTACTCCACTAATTGATACTAATGATCAATTATTATAATTGATACTACCGACAATTTACCATTTACACGCACGTAGTTTGAATTTCTGATTCACTTTGAATAATTTTTAAACTTTATTGTGTCATATGGTTACCAAATTAGGCTATTAGAAAAATTTACAAAAGTATTAAACAATAATATTGATGTATAAACTAAACAAACAATGACGTTTAACACTATAAATTTTGTAACTATTTCTAAAGTGTATTGGTTAAAATTATAAACTAATTTTGTCATCGAAGTTTGAAGTGTAACTTATAACTTTCATAGCTCTTCCTAAAAAGAATTTCTTGGTTCAAAAGAGATAGACGAACAGGACATATAACATGGTCAAGAATAGCTTTATCACATCCACAAGCACAATTTTCATCATTTACACCGTAACCTATATTCTAAATTCGAATTCTATTAATTAAACACACATCTTCTTCCAATTTCATAGTTTTCATACCAAGTTATAATCTTTTACCTCTGAATTTTGATGAGTTTGTCCAATTTTCTTACCCTCAAATCTTTGCTTTGACTATACGGCAGTTTTTCAAATAAATAAAGTTAGAACGTAGAAGTACTGAATATTATTTACTTGCTCGGCCACCATCTAATTTCCTCCAGTATGGGTGGGTACCCATAAAATACCACACATCGTGTACAAACATTTAGTTTCTATTATTTACATAATATCAATCCACCATCACCAATAATGAATTTCAAACAAAGAAAGGATTTATTTTCTATTTGAAGGATCACAGATGATGTCGAGAATAATAGTTTTACGTTTAAAAGATTTGCAATACACCTTAAGAATCGGATATTACAAGGATTTGTTTGTAATTTTGACGCTCAATATAATATAGGGTATGGATAATCGTAGAAGAAATTTTTTAATTTCTGGTCAACTTCAAACGTACTCGTATGTTTTCTTTTTAAATCCACAAACCAATTTGTATTAATGTACCAAATCTGCTGACCTATAAACAGCTAACACTTTCTCAACTTATTATGGGAGAGGATTATTATAGATCCGCTAAGTATGTATTTAATGGTGAATTTCACAGCATTATGGCGAAAATAAACTTTTTTACTAATAGCACAGCTTAAAGACCCAAACGGGTTTATATTTCATTATCAAATGTCCACCCCATAAAACAAGTTCAACGGGCCAAAAACATTTTGAAGTCAATTGCATTAACTTTATCACCGGCCTACGCAATAAATGTCACATTTATCTGATTTCAACTCTTTACAGTCATTCTAACTTGTTTACTCTTTGTGTACACACAATTTAATTACGAATTGCAAACCTTCAAAAGTCTAAAACATATATATTTCATGTCACTGACTCATTCAATTACCCCCTTAACATCAGTAGAAGCTGGCTTTTCATAAAAATAGAATTTGTATTGTTCCGAATGTAACACTGAGAAAATAATTTTCGTTGATTATGAAATGTAAAAATAAGTATTACACTTTGTTCATAGCCGTTCTCTATATTATTTTAGTTAAACGATGATAGTTTTAAGCTTATTCAAACTTTTGCAATATAAACTAACTTTATCTTTGTAGAAAATCGACCGTGGTTTATAATATTAACTGAATAAAGGTTTAATTTACCTTTTTTCTTTTAAGTGATCCAATTGGAGTCTGTATTGTGTTTTGACTTCAGCTCTTTTGTGACTCCTAGACGAAAAAAGCGTTCAACCTAATTATGTGTAAAATACACGAAATAGCTTTAGTCTAAACACATATCATTTGTATGGATTTGATTAAATTGAATTCGATTGAATCATTTGATAGGCAAGTTAAATTAAACCTTTTAGTGAAAATATTTACTCATTTATTCATCCTAATGTTATACACTTTTTCTCATTTTTGTTTAAAAATATACAAATTCTTTGAATATGACAGTTAATTATTAATAGTAATTTTGAAATGTAACTAAACTTAGTACCTAAAGGTAAGTTTATAGATAGAAAATTGATCTAAAGTCAGCATTATTAACTTGGCTATAAAAAAGGACCATATTATTACAAGTCGTCACAAGTTTTGAACTAATTCAGATTCCTTGTTTATGTTCAGGAGGATATTTGTCATAAACAGTCAAGGAATTTAATCTCACCGAAGAACTATTAAGAACCAGTGGTGCAGTAAAACAGAGAATTTCATAAACCTCGAGCTACACATCTTCAAAATTATATTTATTTAGTTTCATTATTCAAGCTGAAAATAATGCAAAGTTGTTAGTTAGGTTACAGACTTTCCGAGTTGTGCAGAAACGATTAAAAAATATATTTTACAATTATTTTTATTTACCACACTTTTACATTTTTACTTTCGCTCCCTTATACGATAATACATGGAGAACGTAATATTTTCGTCAATATTATTGAATTTAAATTGAGAGTGGATATATCCGTTTTGGGGTTCCCTGATCCAAAAATGGGGTTCGTCGTGATATCTGTCTGTCCGTTTTGTTTTATGTTTGTGTGTGTGTGTGTGTGTGTGTGTTTGTGTAGGCTACAGAGCCACAACCATCCCGTATTTGATAAATTTTGTATCTATGTATATGTTCATCGTATCTTTATATTTTTATATTTTAATTTTTTTGTATTTTAATTTTAATGGTCTTTCACACTCAAAAACCATTAAAAAATTATAAAATTCAAATTTGAAAAATTAAAATACATTTAAAAAAATAGCTCAAACGATTTTGATTGAAATTCAGTAGTTTATCGTGAATATAGTGCTAAATAATATGACACCACCCGTCATGATAGTTTGATAAATTTTTAATAATATAAAATAATAGGTTTGTTGAAGGCTGTTGTTTTTAAATTAATTTTAGGTAGAAAATATTGTCAGTCCATTGAGTTTACATTAACTCACACAAGAGAATATTTTGGTTAGTATTTTCCTTTATCACGTGATGTAAATTTGGTAAAATGTTTCAACGATTGCAGTCAACATTTTTACGATACCAATGTTTAATTGTTTGTAATTTGACTCTCATCAGTCAAACACGTGCGATATATACTTCAGTAAGTAGTTGAACTTACAAGTAAGGACGTCTAAGTCATAATCGACAGCCTAGGGAGTTTGAGGAACTAACTTGGCACATAGTTAGTTGTTGTTGTTGGTATAATCGAACATAGTTCTCTTGTAATGAACCATTTATTCCTTTGCACTGTAGTTTTAATTGATAAGTCTTTGGTAACCTAGTACTCAATAACTTTTTCACTCTACGCTGCAATAAAATCAAGAACATAGATGGCAATACAAATATTCAATAGGTTAGAAAAACTACTGTCTTTTGGAAATTCCAGCGTCAAAACTTTGTTTATGGATTATGTTTGTTTGCTTTAATAATTATTATGTGTATGTTTAAGAAGTGTTAATAATGATAAATTATTTTATCTTTTAGAATTTACTGGATCGTGTAGAGTGGTAAAAACATAGTTCCAAACTCATTCGTAGATGTTTTCTATGCCCTTGACTGCTTCAAAAATTGCAATTGCCTCCCAGTTGGAAATACGTTAGGTAATGAATATATCTGAAGGAAATGGGGTTTTTAAACAGCTGTTCCCATAACCTTATGACGTCACTTCCGTTAACCTTTTTGCGTCTAGCAATTCGTTAACACTATAGAGCAGAGCTTTAAAGTTTTACTTTTTTTCTTTTATACTTTTAACTAAAATTGGCGACCTATCCAGGTAGGTATTTTAAGCCTAGTATGAATGAGAAATTAATGCAGAATGATTGTGTAGTCTTGTTACTGACTAAGGCTGAAATGTTCCTTAGACAAGATTGTTAATTAATAGCCCAAAATCCAATGGAATCTAAAGGACCTATGGTTTAACGTGGAGTCCGGACAATTTTGCTGTAGTATTCAATAGTGCGGACATTAATCCACTCAAGAGAACACTCCATCCACCGACCATCGCTCACAACTATCCACAGTTCGTGACCTTCAAGTACGTAAGTGTAGCTGGATTACAGGTCCTAGTCGAACTTGAAACCCGAACTAGAATACGTTCAAACAACAATTTCGTTACTCGTAATGTTATAAATATTATGTCAAGTAGTCAAGTTTACAAATATATTTTTTATTCGACAACACACAAGACTGTTTTCAACAAAAGCGTTGAAAGACTAAGATTTTTCCTACCATGTAAATAGAATAATCATCTGTGTTTTTGTAATCAGCTGTTTCGTTGTAACAATTATTTTTAGCGAACTACAAACGTGTATTCATAGTTAGCTGATAGACTGCACAAAGAGTGGTCATCGAATACCATCAAATGTTCACAAATTGATAAAAAGTGCGTTACGATACAACTAACATTTATTCGAAAAAAACTACTTCAGTACTCAAACGCAACAGGCAACCACCTGATTTTTATTTAACAGAACAATACTTACACTGGAACGCTCTTCAATGGCCGGAAAACGTTATACAGAACTGGTAAAACAGCTGATTTCAAACAAAACATTTCGTTTATTTATTGTTGGGAAGTGTCAAAATGTATTGTTGTCAAATGAACCGGTCGATCTTACCCATCCGGTTGTTATTAATTGGGCCATAAAGTCGTCATGTTTTTGCACTTTTGAGAACAACCATGTGTTATTACAATTCGATGGCAAACATGATTAAATTTTATTTAAGATATATATTTGAAATATGTAAATCTAAAAGTTAAAATGATCTAATTTTTTACATATATATTGGATATGTCTTATCTCTGGGGGGTGTTAGCAGAATTGCAAAAAAATGCAGTGGAAGTGTTAAGATCCTGTTTCCATAGAAACTAGTTGAGCTATCGTATTGAGTTTTTAATAGGGTCTATCTAAGAATAAGAAAAACTATTTAGATTAACTGAAAAAATTCAATCCATTATCTAACCTTTTTCACACATGAAAGTAAATACAAACATTTTTTACATGGCCATGTATAGGCTCTGTGAGGGGGAGGTGTTAGCAAATGTTGGGACGAAAAATTTTAACGGAAGTGACGCCATATGGTAATGAGAACAGCTGATTCGAGGAACTGAAAACATTCCTTCAGACATCCACGATCTAATCTATTTCCCACGCGGAAGTAAATATTGTACAATTTTAAGTAAACCAGCCAACTAAAAAAATACATTTTACATATATCACAGTTAAATCCCTGATGGAATCAACAGTCTGGAATTTACTTCACAAAATTTGAAATTTTAATATGTTTTTAAAATATTTCTAAACATTTAATCACATTATTGAAAAGAAAACATAATGTATTAATACATGTTTATTATTAGATTTTGTTGATTTTATATTTTTGGTCACGTTCTTTCAATAGTATTTACTGAAAAGAAAAATGAAATAAGTGTTGCTTGTAAAATGGGCATAATACTACAGTCTATTAGATTCCATTGGATATATGAAGACAATTTTTTAATATTAAAGTAACGGATTTTCTACAATTATTGAGTCACATAAAAAAACTTCAAAATAAATGGTAATAAAATACACAGCTTTAAAATACTGTTTTAGTAACAATTCAGTACCTTTCTTATACTTAAAAAGGAATGGCAATAAATTCAATCTTTTCTGAAATAACTTATATTTACCCTGTTTTGACATCAGTGTACAACAAATTAAAGAACGTTGAAATTTACGTGGAAAGCTGTAGTAAACATAATTTAAAGTATAGAAATAAATTTAAACACTAAAACTTTTATTTTTAGTAGATTAATAAAAATAGTTTAATTGTATAACAATTAATTTATGGTCGTTCTTTTTAATGTTTTCACCACATTTTTACTGAAATTTAGTTTCGTTTAATTAATTCCTCAAAAAGCCTCTACGACTAAATAATAATTTAAATTAAACACTTTTTCTTCAAAAGACATTTTTCAACAACATACGTCGAGTAACATTAATAAAATAACATTTATTTGAGCTTATAACAGTTAAAAACCATTTTCTAAGAGTAACACCTATTATTTAAAACATTATTTACATATTTACAAAAACATTGATGTACACGTGCAGATTAACTAAAAGTGGTACAAATTTACAAATGGGGCTATAAGGTAGTGTTATGTATGAGAATGTTTGGTATGGTTGGTTCTGGGGGTGGGTTTTGTACACCCCCTAGCAAGTAGTTGAGGTCGTGGCATATCCTGTCCATGACATCCGCTTCATCCCCGGATGTCTCCAGCGCTTCGACTTCTTCTTCTTTGTCATCGACATGTTTTTCTAAGTCTGGTTTTATCTAGAAAAAATTAAATAGGTTGTCAGATTGTCACCGGAAGGATTCATTAGGATCAGTAAGGCAGAGGAAGATAGTTAGGGTCTCCCGAGGAGGGAGAGGCCAAACCCCTAAACCTGTCCAGCCTCCAGGACCTGGTGTTCAAGTGCTAAGTACCCAAACAATGATGAATCAGACACTAATAAATCTCAGAGTAAACTATTCACTGCTGGGATTCAAAGTGAGTATTCAGTTTATAAGTTGTATGCCCTTAAAGAGGCAAGGTGTAAGGGAATCTGTTCAATTTGGATAATACCTGCATATATTGTGACAATATATGTACAATATATGTTTATGTATGTATGTTGTATGTATATATGTATGTCTCTTATCTTCACCGCCTGCAGCGAACCCTACAACAACTGACAACCGTTTGACTTGGACTGACCAATTGCTGTCCGCCGCCCTCAATGAAGCTCCGAACATATATTGACATTGGCATCATCTCATTTTATTTTACCTCTCTGTATTTTTATTTTTTTCTATCTTAAAATTTTTCCTTGGCTACTCATATATTTCACTGTTGAAGGATATTTTCGTACGTTTTTTCTCTACTAATCCATAATTATATACAGGTATCCCAACTTTTACACATTTTAAATATAAAAAAAATGTATTTTTACGTAAATTTCATTTTTACAAAAACAACTCAGGCCTACGCACAGACCATTCTAAGTCCATGTAGGCCATTTACTACCTTATAGGTTTTTTATTTACTTATTATGTTTACGTATAGATTTGTTCTGTTTTTCAAACACTTATTTCCGTTACTAAAATTTGAAAATGTGTCTAATTTATTTTGTAGAAAATTTTATTGGTGTTTTTGGAATGAATTTGATTTTGACTTTACCTTCACTCAATTTCGTTTATTGTACCTAATAGTGGCATCTGAAAAGCATAAGTCAAAAATCCATTTAGGGAAAAGCCACTGATTGGGTAGCAGTGTGCTGTGGTTCTAATGTTGTAATGTTGTTGTACCAAAGTTACCTACCGTACTAACAGTAGACTAATTTTTTGTTTGAAATTCATTATTGGTGATGGTAGATTGATGTTATTTAGATTTTTATTGCGGACATTTTCCATCACAATTTTATGTAAAACAAAGTTTCACGACGTTTCGGGATCTGGAATCTGAATCCATCCTCAGTTGAACTAATATCTAAAACATAGCACAATTAATTAGCATATAATCCGGACCAAACCAGTATTAAGTCGAAAACATAAAAGTTTAAAGCAGTCAAAAAACTAACAAACAAACCATTCACTAACCATTACACATAAAAGAAACCAAACACGTCCGCTCGTTACGGAGACTCAAAGACAACTGAACGGAGTGGGCGTGTCCCACCGGAACTCAAAAAAACAAACAAACAAAATGGCCGCCGCCAAAACCCTAAATCCAGGCGAAAACACGTCCAACAGTATTTATTATTATTATTTTATATTCAAATGCAAATCCTTCCTAATGTACATAAAAATTGCAGTACAAAGTTAACTTTACAGAGCAAAAAACACATATAAAGCATATAAATCTGAAACAAAATTCTCATGGTATGCTAACTCGTGGTAAAGCTCGTAAGGGGCATTAGATTTTTGTTTTAAGTATAAAATTGTAAAAATAATGTGTTTTTTGCTCTGTAAAGTTAACTTTGTACTGCAATTTTTCATGTACATTAGGAAGGATTTGCATTTGAATATAAAATAATAATAATAAATACTGTTGGACGTGTTTTCGCCTGGATTTAGGGTTTTGGCGGCGGCCATTTTGTTTCCGGTTCCGGTGGGACACGCCCACTCCTTTCAGTTGTCTTTGAGTCTCCGTAACGAGCGGACGTGTTTGGTTTCTTTTGTGTGTAATGGTTAGTGAATGGTTTGTTTGTAAGTTTTTTGACTGCTTTAAACTTTTATGTTTTCAGCTTTATACCGGTTTGGTCCGGATTATATGTTAATTAATTGTGCTATGTTTTAGATATTAGTTCACCTGAGGACGGGATCAGATTCCAGATCCCGAAACGTCGTGAAACTTTGTTTTACATAAAATCGTGATGGAAAATGTCCGCAATAAAAATCTAAATAACAATAGACTAATGTCTAATGTTCTAATGTGATGTTGTTTGTGTCAACTATCTACTAGTTATGTTTGTAGAAAATGTGCTGTGGACTTCATCTCTCTACCGATAACAATGGTGTTACGGCAAATGTGGTTTTATAATTAACTTTTCTGAACCCAATTTTAAAAGCTAACTGGTAAAAAACAAATTCGGTTACCTGCTGTGAATGCTATTGTAAAAGCTATCTCTCCAGGTCTGACGATGACATTCAGCGAAGAAAGCAATAATATATGCTATATCCGACCTTAGAAGGGAACTGGAAAACAATAACTCTCTTACCTGGAGAAAAGGTTCATGAATGGCGCCTACTCGGAGCTGAAGATGATGTTTTTCGATGATCAAAGTAATTGCCTGTTCTGCAAAAACCTTAGGTGCAAAGTAGTAAAATAAATTCGTTTGCTTGTGGTGTAGATGCTATCGTAAAAGCCACCTCTACATATAATTTATGATCTTGTTCTCTGATCAAAGCGATTATCTTTTTTACATCCAAACTTAGAAGGTTACTGATAAAATAGTTTAGTTACCTGAATCAAAGGTGCTATCATGGACAGTACTTACCGGGAGCTGAACATGGCATCGTTTAGTGATCAAAGAAATCCAATCTTAGAAGAAAACTGGAAAATATGTGATTCGGTTACCTGAAGTGGATGTCCACCGTGGACGGAATATCCAGATCTGACGATAACCTTGTAAAGTGATGAAACGAATTAGCTGTTCTGTTCTAAATCTATAAAGAAAAGTATTCTCTGAAGTCTCTTCTCTTGAAGTATTCTCTTTAACGCTCACAAAGATTGTTGTATGTGATAGTCCGCACCCAAAAATAAAATAGAAACTAATAAAAAACAAATTTGGTTACCTGAGGAGGAGGTGCTATTGTGGACGGCACCTCCCCGGAGCTGACGATTGTCTTGTCCAGAACACTACACGGCTCCACGTCCACACTACACACCACCACACTGGTCGTGTCCAGAACTACGCTAGTTATGACGCACACACGCGTAGTCCCCGGCTCCAACTGTGACGTCATGTCCTGCATCACACGACGAGGACTGCCCAGCTGTGACGTCATCGTGGTGGTTGCGTTGTGCTCTCGTGGACTACCCGGGTATACGTCCAGTCCTGTCTCTCCCCTGAATACCTTCTCGCTTACTGGAAACACAAGAGTGGAAGTTAAGTATGCCATTTTTACTTTCTCCCCTTATACATAGTATATGGAGAAAGTATTGTTTTCGTCAAAATTTTCGAATTTGAGTTGAGGGTGGATATATCCGTTTTGGGGTCCCCTGAATCCAAAAAGTGGGTTTTGACGTGATGTCTGTCCGTCCGTGTGTCTGTGTGTGTGTGTGTGTGTGTGTGTGTCTGGATGTGTACAGTGCCACAGCCTACCCCGTTGGTCCGATTTAGATGAAATTTGACATGTATATATATAGTCACTGTATCTCCAGGCGTTTTTTTTGAATTTTTGATTTTTAAGGGTAGTTCACCCCTAAAAACCCTTAAAAAACGTGAAAATCCAATTTTCTCAAAAACGGCTCTAACGATTTTGATTAAAATTTGATAGCTTATAGTGCACAGAGTAATAAATAGTTTGAAACCGTCCGCATGTCTGTAAAAATGACGGTTCAGAAGTTATGGGCTTTTAAATGTCAAAAAAATCAAATTTTTATATTTCAGCGAAAACAATAAAAGTAAAGTATAACTTGACTGGTACCATTGAAACCAGCTTAAAAAACTAAACAAATTAGTATTTTGAATTATCTGTCTACGACTAACGGTTCCAGAGAAAAGTTAAATTTACTGTCCACGATAAACGCAGTACGTTGTCTGAAAGCGCCCAATGTTATTCTAAGGAGAATATAAAAAATTCAATTTCTTCCTTACTTTCCAACCGTTTTCCATGAAACTTGGTATGAAGTGTAAGGTCAAATCACTGAACAAAACCAGCTCAAAAAAGCTTGGTATTACCGGGGGGGGGTTCCCCCATGCAATTTGAACAATAAATTATTAAATGATATTTAGAATAACTTTGTAGAACATGATAGTTTTATTACAGATTGTCTTTTTTAAATTTACTTAAGGGAGAAAGTATGTGTCAGTCCACTGGTACCGTTTATTAAAACTTGTTTCAGTAGACACAAGTGAATGGGACCGTGCCGTGTCCTGTAAACCAGCTACTTGGAGGTCACGTATTGTGGATAGTTGTGGGCGATTGTCAGTGGGTGTAGTGTTCTCTTAGGTGGATTAACGTCCACACTATTTAAGACCATCCTTAGCTCTTAGCTCAGAGACAGTGGTTCGGACTCCACGTTAATCTGTAGGTCCCTTAGATATGCCACTGATTGTAGGGTTATTAATGAACAGTCCTGTCTAAGGATCATGTCAGCCTTAGTCAGTAAAACAACTACAAGATCGCACCACAATCACCCTACACTCATTTCTCATTCATACCTGTCTCAAAATTTCTATATCAATAGGTTGCTATTTCAGTTAAAAAGTAAAGTAAAGTAGTAGCTGGATTACAGAACGAATTGAGAAATTCAACAATTTGAAACGCTAATAGAAAATTTTAAACACAAACCTGTAGGAAGTTCAATCTTTGTGACTCCCCCCTTGGATCCACTCGTGTCCTCCAGCCTCTCTTGGTCCCCTGTCCACCGGACCGACTCAGTGGGCGATCCTTTGGCTTCGTCTACAAAGGTCCGATGGCTCGACCTGGGAGGTGCCCCCTCGCACTCCACTTCCGCTTCCTGTTTTGTGAAAACTGAAACAAAATCCAAGTTCAGATGATGTTTATATGAAAGTAACTGTGGTAGCAGCACTTTTCAAGTCAGTGCAAACAAGAGTGGAGAGAAAGGTGTGATTTTCCTAATTTAATGACGTCACTGTGGAAACAAACCTGAAGACAGCTGATTGAAATGGAAATTCTGAATGTTTTTGTTTTAATTGTGTTTTGTAAGATTTCTTTATATTTACGATTATATTGAAATTGGTTAGATCCTTTCTTGCACTATATATGATTGCAAAATTACAACAGGAATAGAAATGGAAAAACAGTTGGTATCAATTTTTCTTCGAAATTGATGATTTGTGAAATACAGTAGATACAAATCTGTAATTGTATTGATATTATTAATATGCAAATTTTTTTGAACGACGACTCCGAGGATGCATCTAGGAAAATTAATTAAAAAAGTTTATATATAATATTATCAAATAGTTTTCACTAGCTTAAAATTAAACTGTATAAAATACAGTTATATGTTACAGTTACAGTTAATATGAAACATGAAAATTATAATTGGCTACAAACCCTTAAAAGTAGCTTTAGATATATTTAATATTTTTAAAGTATTCTATATACAACACACACCAATATTAAAACATGTACGAAGGGCTTTCCTGACGTAAACGAGAATAATACATGTTATTTAGATTTTTATTGCAGTCATTTTCCATCACGCTATTATGTAAAACAAAAGTTTCACGACGTTTCGGGATCTGTAATCTGATCCCGTCTTCAGGCAAACTAATATCTAAAACATAACACAATTAACACATAATCCGAACTAAGCCGGTATAAAGCTGAAAAAATAAAAGATTAAAGCATCCAAAAAAACTTACAAACAAACCATTCATTAACCATAAAAACCATAACAAGACCACTCGTCACGGAGACTCAAAGACAACAGAATAGGAGTGGGCGTGTCCCACTGGAACCGAAAACAAAATAGCTGCGGCAAAAACCTGAAATCCAGGCGAAATATGTCTAACATAATTTTTTATTCAAATACAATTGGTTTGTTTGTAAAGTTTTTGACTGCTTTAAACTTTTATGTTTCCAGATTTATACCGGATTATGCTTTATTTAGATGTTAGTTCACCTGAGGACGGGATCAGATTTCAGGTCACAAAACGTCGTGAAACTTTGTTTTACATAAAATCGTGTAATAACATAAATCCACCATCACCAATAATAAATTCCAAATAAACAACGAAGAATAAGACAATTCATTTTAGTGTCATTTAATTTAAATTTATCTTAACATAGTATTTCCTATCGATACCAAGTTTAAATGTTTAAATTTTTGCATAATGTACAAATAAAGTATGTACAACAGGGTAGTAGTTTTAAATGGTAAAACATAATCGATACGACGAGAATTCTGTAACGAAACCAACAAATGGACGATTCCCTCTCTGTTATGATGTTGTTCTAGGAAATGAAGTGAATCATGTTACAAGGCCGAGTGAATCCTTTGAGATAGCCTCCACTTTCCACAACCGTTTCAATACACGACTTGTTTTGTTGTAAACCATTTCGAGAACCTTATGTTCGTGGTTGCATTTTGATGTTAGTGGTGTAAGTTTAGTAGAATCTTTTGAAAGATTACATGGAAGAAAATCCACCTACGTGAAATATGTGAGTGTACGTGTAGATATGTGGGCATGGATCAAAAGAATACTCGTCGCAGCAGATGCGTACTCAGCGAATTTCCAAATCAATATATAAAATAATAATATTGACAAGTTTTTACTGTCGATAAACATGAGATGAATAAGATTAAAATGGGAAAGAGTGAGTAGGTTTGCTGCTGTGAGGAACACTGAAAGTAGCCATTTATACCATCAAAATTTTTATTTTTAACATTTATACCAACTTTCATCAACATCTGTCCATAAATATAGGAGTTTGCCTAATCTCCATATGATTAACATGGGAAAAGAGTATGCAGGTTTGCTGCCATGATAAACACATAAACTATGTTTTTTTAGCACAAATGTATGGATCTCAACCACATGAAGCTAAATATCAAGTTTCATCCAAAAATATTAGATAATAAGTGAAAAATAAATTTTTTTAATCCCCCATAAGATTAACATTGGAGCCTCAAAAATACAACGTACTGTGTTTAGATTTTTTATATCTCGGTAACCGTTGAAGATAGAGAAAAACTTTAAGGAACTTAATTGTGTAGTTTTTTAAGCTGAATGCAATGGTGAAATATAAAATTAGAAATTTTTAGAAACTACTTGTGAAAAACGCAAAAAACCCCATTTTGGGGTACAAACCACACCCAAACTACCCGTTCCCATTGACCGATATGTCTGGTTTACGAACTCGTCCAGCATTTGTAGGAATACACGTCTCTACCAAATTTGGTCTCGATCGGACCATTTTTACGAGAGTTATCGTGTTCACAGACACATATATATATATATAAAAATTTTAACGACTATTGTTTTTGGTCTCTGGGCACCTAAAGAAGAAAAAAAAAATAACATGGTCTCGGGCTTAATTTGATGGACCTACAAAAAGCATATATGGGACAACAATGTTTTCACAAAATAATAATGTGCAAACAAATTACATCTATTTATTGAAGGGGCCTGTTTATACTCCTAAGAAATTGAAAAAATGAAAAAGGGTTAGGAAAAAAGAAAAGAAAACATGTTTGTATTTACTTCCATTTGGGAAAAAAGGTTAGATCAAAGATGTCTAAAGGGAATGTTTTCAGTTCATCTAAACAGCTATTCTTATTCTTATACAGGGTGTTCATTAAAGTCGGGGAAAAACTTCGGTGAGTGATAAAACTCATCAAAATAAACAAAAAACTTCCTATAAAAATATGTCGAAAAATCCTTCATTTAGCCGCTAGCCGCCATTTTGTATTTTTACAAAAATCGTTACATATCAAGAACTATTTAAGACACAGAATCCAAACTTTGCACACATATTTATTGGCCAAAGAGAAAAATATTCGCAAACTATCATTTCTTTGGCTTTAATATTTTCAAAATAGTGGCGGTTAAAAATCATTTTGGTTAAAATAACAAAAAACCGTAACTTTCTAAATTGTTACAAGAGATAAAAATATAAAAGCAAACTAAATGATACCTTGGGAATATTTATCTTTTTGGCCAATAAATATGTGAGTAAAGTTTGGTTTTTGTATCTTAAATGTTTTTTGATATAAAACGTTTTTTGTATGAAAAACAAAATGGCGGCTAGCGGCTAAGCAAAGGATTTTTCGACATATAGTTATGGGAAGTCTATTGTTTATTTTTATGAGTACTACCACCCCTCGAAGTTTGTCCCCGACTTTAATGAACACCATGTATATTAAAGACTTTAATTTGTCTGATAGTTTCTATTGAAATGACTTCCACTGCTTTTAATTTTGTTGTATACAAATCTGTTAACACCCCCCAGAACTCATACATGTCTGTGTCAAAATAGAAAAGGATGAATAGATAAGGGAAAATAGGAAAAGTCAAAAGGGAAATTTAACATTTCGCAACACCAATGAGTTAAATATGGTACTGTGCGTTATTGCGGGTTTGAAAAAAAACTAGAATATAACGTTATGCCAATTACCTAAATTCATAGAACAATAAAGACCTCCGTATATTCTATTCTCACATTAATGGTAAGATGCATGAACTTGAGGTACCAATATTACTATACGATATTATTAGATTCTTTAGGGGACCAAACAAAAAGCAAGAAAGACTTCAGGACAATTTCATTGTATTTTCTATCTGAAAATAGACCTATTACTTGTCGTCATGAGAAGATGTAATCACAGGACCAAATCGTTTTCCTTTTTATTTTTAACTCAAGTTTGTGTCTTGATGTTTTTAATTACTATGCTTCTTACAGGTAACATGCACATTTATGTAACTTCCTTATGTGACTCAGCTTGTATTTAAGCTGTTTTCGTTTGTAATTAGGTGTTTGCATCAACAATATTAATTTTTAACCCAGAACTGGTAAACTCGTAATTCACGGTGCATTTACAAATTGAATAAGAAGTGGCAGTTGGAGGTATCTGTCGTCAATTTAGTGAACTTGTTAGACACCATCGCCTTCGTCACCGTGTTGCCCTCTAGGGGCAAGTGACCGAACCTGCTCACGTAGTTCACTAAACTGCCACTAGGGCATGTCTTATAGCCAAGTAAGCGCATTCTACGAGCAGACACGGTGGCTGGACCGGTTAGAGCGCTACGATGACGAGTGTAACGTTTTAGTCATTTGGAAGTGGGCTCAAATCCCGACCATGAGCAATCCCAGTTTAGCTTGAAAATGTGTGGTAAAGTGGAGTGGGCTACTTAATATTGAAATTGAAGAGTTACTAACTGCTGATCGGGCTGCTGTCACTGTCAGAGCTGAACACAGGGTTGTCGGCGTGCTGAAGTTTCTGTTGGGCGTTGACGTGAAGATGTAGAGGAGCCTCGCCATGCAGAACGTAGCATACTAGCAGCAGGAACCCCTGGGCACAGAAATATTCCCAAAATAGTATAAAAAACATTTTTAAATTGTAAAAATAGAAAACAAAGTCTTGTTTTCTGGAGAGAGGCTGGACCAATTTTAATGATCTTTGATTTTTTGGACTTTTCTCTGGTCTGGGTAGGCTATAGGGATATTCAGTTTTGTATTTAACTTTAGGGCTAAAACCCACAGGCTGTAAAGTTTGTGTATGTTAAGCTTATGAGGAAAATACGTAATGCATCTTGACCATATGCAAACACCAATAATGTGAATATTTTATTAACAGCTGATATTTTGTTGCATTATTTTCACCAATCGACAGCTTTGTTATTGTCCGTCATTTTCAGCGAATGTTTGTGATTGTTTTGAAAATTAGTAGGAATAGATTACTGGTTGATTTTTTTGACAGTGTATTTATAAGTTGCTCTGACATGTTTATGTCTTAGCTCTTGTGTTGGCAATTTTAAGAAACTAGAAAATACTAGAGCTACTGTATTGAATTTGTAATATATAGAAATACAAATTTTGTTTCACTCACCAATAAGGCACATGAAAGACTAAATAAGTATTGAGTCTTGATAGAAGGGTAGTTTACGTAAACGACACTAGATGCCGCCATTGCTGCTGTGGCGCTGAACAGAACACCCGCTCTGCTGAGCAACCCCAACCTGTAACAGAGGTTTCCATAATTAAAATACGTACCTAGAGCTATCAAATTGCGTACAGAGAATTACACTAGCCTAAATGTTCACGAACTAAAATTAAAAAGGGCAATTTCAGCAATGCCATAAAAATTTAAGATGTTTCTGCCATTTTTTTAAAATAAAATAATCCATAGATAGTCCAAGGTTAGAAGAAAGTACGTGTATTAAACAACTGTTTCTGTATTTGCAATGTTCTTTATTTGTTTGAGTTACATCATCATATATTATTATTTTTATATGAGTTAATCTGCGTATTCTTATAGTTAATTATAAAACGCTACAATAACTTAGGTAAACCTTTATCCAAACGTTTCTGTACCGGCACTATTGAAAAACACAAGAGACAACATTTTTAACTAGTTTATCACACGAATGAACGAGCCTGCTCATTTATATTAGTTTTGAAAACTGGATTTGTAGAAAATATAAACGTAAAAAACCCAAAACGATTCACGTAAATTCGTTCGTTACATTAAGATAGTAAATTTACAAAACTAATGCAATTTGAGTTTCTTATTATAAATACAAATTTAGAAAGAAAGTCAACAAATTTCTGAAGTGAAATTTAGACCTGTCAAGACAATAAATTACGTCTAAAATAATTTAGTGTGTAAACCAAAGAGAGGATATGCGTAAGGAAAAGGACTCATGGCAAGGCAAACGGGGGAGATATAGCTGAGTTAACGCTGCGCTCTAGTGACAAACGGGGGAAATGTAGCTGAGATAACGCTGCACTCTAGTGGCAAAGGGGGGAAATGTAGCTGAGTTAACGCTGAACTCTATTGGAAAACGAGGGAAATGTAGCTGAATTAACGCTGCACTCTACTGGCAAAGGGGAAATGTAGCTGAGTTACGTTGCACTCTAGGGGCAAACGGGGGAAATGTAGCTGAGTTAACGCTGCACTCTAGTGGCAAACGAGGGAAATGTAGCTGAGTTAACGCTGCACTCTAGTGGCAAAGGGGAAATGTAGCTGAGTTAACGCTGCAGTTAATTATAAAACGCTACAATAACTTAGGTAAACCTTTATCCAAACGTTTCTGTACCGGCACAATTGAAAATTACAAGAGACAACATTTTTATCTAATTTATCACATGAATGAACGAGCTTGCTCATTTCTATTAGTTTTGAAAACTGGATTTGTAGAAAACGTAAACGTCAAAAACCCAAAATGATTCACGTAAATTCGTTCGTTAAATAAAGATAGTAAATTTACAAAACTATTGCAGTTTGCATTTCTTATTATAAATACAAATTTGGAAACTATCGAAATAATTTTCTGAAGTGAAATTTAGACCTGTCAAGACAATAAATTACGTCTAAAATAATTTAGTGTGTAAACCAAAGAGAGGATATGCATAAGGAAAAGGACTCATGGAAAGGCAAACGGGGGAGATGTAGCTGAGTTAACGCTGCGCTCTAGTGGCAAACAGGGGAAATGTAGCTGAGATAACGCTGCGCTCTAGTGGCAAACGGGGGAAATGTAGCTGAGTTAACGCTGCAATCTAGTGTCAAACGGGGGAAATGTAGCTGAGTTAACGCTACACTCTAGTGGCAAACGAGGGAAATGTAGCTGAGTTAACGCTGCACTCTAGTGGCAAACGACGGAAATGTAGCTGAGTTAACGCTGCACTCTAGTGGCAAACGAGGGAAATGTAGCCGAGTTAACACTGCGCTCTAGTGGCAAACGAGGGAAATGTAGCTTATTTAACGCTGCACTCTAGTGACAAACAGGGGAAATGTAGCTGAGTTAACGCTGCACTCTAGTGGCAGGGAAACGTTCCGCCCTACGTTCGATTCCCTTCGAGAATCGATTCTGGTTTATATATTAAATACTACAATTATTACCTTCGTTGAACTGCCTTCTTCGCATCCACACTTTTCATCACCACTAACGTCCTCAGTCTTCTATTGACGTGGAACAGTATAAAGATGAATAGCACGACGAGCAGGGCGACCGTGAACACGCAGGAGTAGAAGATGACGGAGCCTCTGACCAGCCACCAGGAGGTCTCCTGCCTGTTCATGGACATCTGCGACACGTGGTTGCAGAGGACCACTAGCAGCGGAACGCCTGGGGAAGTGACAATGATTCAGTATGATTGGAAGGATGAGATAGTCCTTAAACCCTTGTGTGATGAGGAGTGTAAGATCGTCAGAAAGTGAGATTTTGAAATTGTAAAAGATTTAGATTACAACAATGAGAAATTGTGAGAATTTAAGTGTGTGAGAACGTAAGATTTTAAAAGTATGTGCTACGTAAATGTGGTATAGGAATGTCAGACATCAGAAGGATTTTCGGGGTGTAAGATTGTAAGATTTTGAGTTAGTTAGATTGGGAGATTGTAAGAGTGTATGAATAAAGGTTGTTAAGATTGTGAAGGAACGATATTATGAGGAAGTAAGATTGTTAGTGAGTTAAAACAAATTGAACCACTAAATCAAATAACAAAATGAATGATTCGCGTCAAGTAATTAAATATACAAATGAGTACACTACCATTCTCCTTGTAGCGTAGCAAATGGAGTAAGCTAAATAGAGCTAGATTACCTCTATTGTCTCGCTACAAGGTCCATACCTATAAAGATTTAATACTTTAGGTAACCTACCCTGGTACCAACCAGGGTAGGTTGCCAGGGTAGATACTTAAAGTAAAAAATGAACGAGAAATGGGTGTAAGATGATTGTGGCACGATTTTGTAGTTATGCTAAAGACTATGGCTATTTATATATGCTTTAAAAATATTATATAAATATAATGTTGTAAGGGTTGTTATATAAGTGTGATAAATTATACACATGATATAAAATACGTATTTACGTAATAATTTTTATTTTTTACTACTTAAGTAAAAGGTAATTCTTACAAATGAACACAAAAAATTCTGCGTCAGGAATTGTAAGTTTATTAAGTGTAAAGTAAACTATAGTAAGTCTAATTGACTATACTTACTATACGTCGGGATAAATAATGTAGCGACGGTTAAAGTCAGGTTGAATGCTATCTGAGGTTATCTTGAGGTACAGTTTTAGTAGATTCAAAATATCAACCCACAGATAGCAAAATGCAAAATATGGATTTTAGTGGTAAGGTGATTATCAATTTTCATTTACATTAATCTACTTTACTGATAATATATTTTACAAAAAAACTTTTCGTTGAATAAGGCTTCGCTTTGTGGCTTTACTCTGTAAAGAGTGGCTTCGCTTCAAGAGAAGAAGAAATACGGTTAAAAACAAAATCCATTTATGCGTGTAAAAAGAAATCTTTCATTGGTAAAAACGCGAGGAAGACATCAAAGTCAACATGAGCCAGGTAAGCCGGATAGTCGTCATACGGTTCATTGTTGCCTTGTGTTGCCATTTGTTGATCTTTGACTTTGACGCCAAACTCCAAAATATACTTCATGTTTTTATTCTTCCTCAGTATTTTATCTTCAAAGTTCAATCAATGATGTTTTACTTTTTTATGTAGACCCATGACATCCATTTAGATATCTCATAGAAATTAGTTGTCATTTCAATCTGATATGTTCTGAAGCTCAAAGGAAAAAATACCTGTTGTTGAATATGACATTTGTATTAAAATTAAAAGATATATTTTCGATTTCCTTTATCGTTCAAAACGTCAACTGTTTCGTTAATATATGAGTTGTATTTATTTTAAGAATTAGTGATTAGATTAGATTATTAAAATGACAACGTATCCAGATAGGTATTTTAAGCCAAGTATCAATGAGAAATGACTATAGCATGATTGTAGCGCGATCTTGTAGTCTTTTTACTGAGTAAGGCTGACATGTTCCTTAGACAGGACTGTTAATTCCAACTAAGGGACCTACAGTTTAACGTGGAATCCGAACTACGGTCTCTGAACTACGAATTGGTCTAATTATGAGGATGGTCTTTGTGGATTAACGTAGTATTCAATAGTGCAGACGTTAATCCACACAGGAGAACACTACACCCACCGACAATCTCTCACAACTATCCACAATTCGTGACCTCCAATTAGCTGGATTACAGGACGTCGCCAACGTAACTTCTCATTTTTTCCGTAATAGAGACAAGAATATTTTCGAGTGCTTTTAAAGTTCCAATTTCAAATATATTTGAAGTATTTTCAATCAACAGCTCTTATACAAGTGTGAATGTTTGAAGTGCTCACCGGTCATTATGAACATTATCGTTTGCTTCAAGTTTTTGGCATTCGGTAAGTATATGACCTCCGTATAGACGAGTAGAACTTTGCTCAGATGGCTGGACATGCTGGTGAAGAGGATCGCCTGGAGGGAGGAAGATACCACTGCGTACAAGTCCTGGAAAACAACAACGATTCAGGTATCATGAATAACCGCGTACTCACTTAACGTTTTATACATAGCTTACATATATTAGTATAACGGAAATATTATGGAAGTATAGCCTCTGGACCACATATTCGACGTTCATTCATCAGCACACTTCACTTCACCTTGCACTTCAAGTGTTTAATTACATTACGTTTCGGAGATAAGGAAACTCCTCCCGTTATCAAGTGACCCTAACTAGAATCTACATTACTCTACTTAACCTACATTTTTTGGGGGTTATTTTTTATTATTATTAAAAAAGGGTTAAGCTGTAGTTAAACACTTGACTTGGAAGGAAAAGTAAAAAACAATTACAAATCCTCCGCTATTAAGAGTTTAAAAAATACAGCTGATTTACGGTATGGACCAGGAACATGACAAAAAATCAGAAGACTAGAAAAACTTAAAGATTAAGCTAGCGAGAGAAACAAATCATGTCACTTATTTAACTAAATGTAAAAAAGAAGGTTTGATTCCTAATTGTCTTCAGCTAAAATCACGTTTATCAAAATAGTAATAAAAAATAAAATCCCCAAAAATGTAGGTTAAGTAGAGTACTGATTCTAATTTGGGTCAATTGATAACGGAAGGAGTTTCCTTACCTCCTGAAACGTAGTGGAGTTAAACACTTGACGCGGAAGGAAAAGACCAAAAAATTAAATAAATAATTACAAATACACTTGACCTTGCAGTTATGACTCAACATCCACCGGGGAACCACATGCCCAAACATACTGCCTGCTTCTTTAATGGCTTGTTTAATATACAAGACAAAGTACAAACGAATGAGGCTGTTATACTATTTTAAAATTGACCACACAAAACAGATTTTGTAGCTCATATTTTAGGACGTATATATTTTTCCTAGTTTATTTGCCAAGAAATAAAGTATAATAACATGTTTAAATTTACATCTTTCAATTACCAAAACTTTTTAGGACGAAATGGGGAAGTCTAAAAAGTAAAACTACATTTAAGAAGTTGCAAACAATTACCTGAGGAACAGATCTACTGCAGGCGTACAAGAATACAACCATGGCTGCAAGTACTGAGGCACAGCTCTGCAGCTTGAGAAACATGAGACAGGTTCTGTGTTTTCGCCACCTCACCACCAGGAGTGCTAGCGTCAACATTGACTGGACCAGACAACAAGCACAGCCGAGGAGAACGACGCGTGGTGTTGTTCTACGATGAGAATTTCCCTTCTGGAAACATCAAGTTTGTTACTACAACAGTTTGTAACTCAGCAGCTCGAGAAACATTAGGAAAATGTTCTGTGTTTTCTCCTGGGATGGTGGCAACGTCCTGTAATCCAGGTACTTGGAGGTCACAAATTTTGGATAGTTGTGAGAGATGGTTGGTGGATGTGGTGTTCTCTTGTGTGGATTAACGTCCGCACTATTGAATACTACGTTACTTCGCAAAGCCAATCCTCATAATTAGACCAATTCGTAATTCAGAGGCCGTGGTTCGGATTCTACGTTAAACTGTAGGTCCATTAGTTGCCATCGGCTGTTGGGCTATTAACTAAAAGTCCAGTTTAAGGCAAATGTCAGCCTTAGTCAGTAACATGACTACAAGATCGCACCACAATCGTCCTACACTCAATCCTCATTCATACTTGGCTTAAAATACCTACATTGTAGTATGGTTGCCATTTCAATGATCTAATCTAATCTAATCTAGTCCTCTTCGCCATCAGGAGCACTAGTGTCATCAGTGAACTTAAATAACACGTGTTATTGCTTAACAATGAGAATAATCATCCCGGAAACATCAAGGGTACTGTAATCACAACGGAGTTTTCCTACAGGAGTTTTAATCTTTTTAAAACATTTGGGTTATTGCCGGCAACAATCCACCGCAGAAGTCATCGAATATCACTCACGTTTTTCTAGGAACCACTTAGAACTCATTTCGGTCTCTTAACCTCCCTCCCCCAAAACCCCTTTGAAACAGTCCTACAGTAAAAACAATTTGAAACAGTACCAAGCCCTTGCTTAGTATTGTTTATACATGGTTTTATTGCAAAAATGTTACAATAAATGTATAAAACTACACTTTTTGCCAGTTAATTCAATAACTGGAAAAATACTACGTGAGTCACTACTCTTGTTTCAAAGACTGTCACCGATTGAGGGTTAAAAAAATGTACAAAAACTTTTTTAAGAGAAATGTATATCGTTCTACTGTTTGTGTTTTCTACTAATTAAACATCTCTCACTTAACAGTCACGTAATACTAGTTGTCATAAATCAGCTGTGGGAATTTTAAGTTTTTAGTTTTTAACACTTGGATTCAACTTCAGAGGAAGCCAATGAAGCGATGAGGAAACTCATAGCCAGAAGCACTGGTATTGACAGGTTTTTTCAAAGGCTAATTCATGGAGGACAAATCTAATAAGAATATGAATTTTTAGATTAAACTGTTTGATAGGGAATTTGTTACTCGTAAGTGGATAAAAATTAAAAAAATATAATATAAACTCAAAATATGATACTTGATATTTTAGTAGTGGAATTTAGGTTTCCCAAACCTTTATACATGTACATCCACCTAACCTCACAGCGCCAAATGTAGATTATCCGAAATATGATTTTTTCTATGTTTTCAGGATTTCAAATTTATATTCCAAGACAACCGTTGAGGTTAGGTGGATGAAACGTTTTATGCTTATTAACAGTGATTTATTAAAAGATGTCTTGTATTTTTAATGTTATTGGACAATGTTTTACCTGCAATTGAATTTTGAGTGAGTTCTTTTTACAAAATATTAATTTTAAATAACTACCTTTTTGAGAACAATACACATTTTTGTTATCAAAATTAAAAAAGAAAAAGTGTTAAAATTTCTATGGATATACCACTACTAAAAATTATCAGAATATAAAACAAAATAAAAAATTATTTTGTGGGTACTAGCCAATATCCTTAATTTATCTAGTTCGACTGTTATATTAGTAACAACTAATATTATTTTTACTTTACCTGATATTTTTATTTTATAGTACATTCCATATACGAAAAAAGAAATAATTTATTTAAAATTTCCTTCTATCTTTGTAACCGTTGTCTAGTTCATAAGAAAATAAAGGTAAAACACAAAATCTGTTAACTAAGGCGAATTGTGTAGATAACTAGATGCTATGACATGGATGAGTCACCTGTCAGAACTATTGTTAACAGATCAGAATATTAAACACGAAACTATGATTTATGTTTACAAACAATGCATTGTGCACTTGTCACGTGTTTCAACTCTAAAGTTTGACATCCACGCAGACTGCAGCGTTTTATTTGTGTCCATGTAAAGCTTGACCATGTCACAACACAACAACGAACAAACTTATCTCAACACATAAATCTTACCTGTTGCAGTTCTCTGTTTAATCCTGATTATTTTGATACCAAACACTTATTTGTTATGTGTTCCTACAAATAAGTAGGTAAGATCATGGATATGTCAAAAGGAATGTTTTCAGTTCTTCTAAACAGCTGTTTTAGCGAATTTCCCATAGGGAAGAAGCTATTACCGTAGGTCTCATGGTAAGACTTAAGCCCGGGACCATGTTATTTTTTCTTCTTTAGGTGCCTAGAGACCAAAAACAATAGTCGTTAAAATTTATATTTATATATATATTATATATATATATGTGTCTGTGAACACGATAACTCTCGTAAAAATGGTCCGATCGAGACCAAATTTGGTAGAGACGTGTATTCCTACAAATGCTCGGACGAGTTCGTTAACCAGACATATCGGTCAATAGGAACGGGTAGTTTGGGGGGGTTTTGTACCCCAAAATGGGGTTTTTTGCGTTTTTCACATGTAATTTTTAAAAGTTTCTAATTTTATATTTCACTATTGGAATCAGCTTAAAAAACTACACAATTAAGCTCCTTAAAGTTTTTTTCTATCTACAACGGTTACCGAGATATTAAAAAATCTAAACACAGTACGTTGTATTGTGGGGGCTCCAATGTTAATCTTATGGAGGATAGGGAAAAATTAATATTTCCCATATGAATCAATATTTTTGGATAAAACTTGATATTTAGCTTCATGTGGTTGAGATCTATTCATTTATGCTTGAAAATCATAGTTTATGTGTTTATTATGGCAGCAAACCTGCATACTCTTTTCCCATGTTAATCATATAGGGAATAGGCAAAGTCCTTTATTTATGGGCAGATGTTGATGAAAGTTGGTATAAATGTTAAAAATAAAAATTGTTTATGGTAGAAATGCCTACTTTCAGTGTTCCTCACAGCAGCGAACCTGCACACTCTTTCCCATGTTAATCTTATGTAGGATAGGCAAATAATTCTCATGTTTATTGATAGATTTTTATAAAACTTGTCAAATATTATTATTTTTATATTATTGATTTGGAAATTCGCTGAGTACGCAGGTCTGCTGCGACGGGGTATTTAATCTTATATACAGATTAAAAATTAATTAAAAAAATAACTCTGGTAGTTTCTATGGAAACCTACTACAAATTTTCATCTTACAAAGTGCCAGCACCCTCCGTAAGAGCTAAGACATATCCATGTCAAAATTGATTATTATTATAATAAAAGTCTGCACTTTTGTTTTAAAAGCAGTTTTTCAGTATATCTGGGTTCCTGAAAAGTTTTTCTTTTACCCTTTACTCAGCCAATAGTTCATGGACTGTTTTACAAAAAAATTTTACAGGCCGTTTGTGACACCTACTGTAGTAAAATTATGTACCAGATATCTCTTATCTATCATAGTTTTGTTTCATAACAAAAAATAAAATACAAAAAATATAAAATAATAAAAAAAATTCTTTTAGAAAAATTTGAAACTTTAAATCTAAATTTTTGTTCATTAAAGTACTTTCAGAAGTGTGATGAACAAGCCCTAAAAGTTTTACATGGATAGTATACAGGGTGTTCATTAAAGTTGGGGACAAACTTCGAGGGATGATAGTACTCATCAAAATAAACAAAAAATTTCCTATAAACACATGTCGAAAAATCCTTCGTTTAGCCGCTAGCCGCCATTTTGTATTTTATACAAAAAACTTTACATATAAAGAACTATTTAAGATACAGAAACCAAACTTTGCACTCATATTTATTGGCCAAAGAGAAAAATATTCTCAAAGTATCATTAAGTTTGCTTTTATATTTTCAAAATGGCGGGGGTTCTTAAAGTTAATGGTTTTTTTGTTATTTAAATTAAAATATTTTTAACCACCGTAATTTTGAAAATATAAAAGCAAACTTAATGATAATTTGAGAATATTTTTTTCTTTAGCCATTAAATATCTGTGCGGAGTTTGGTTTCTGTAACTTAAATAATTATTTATATATAACATTTTTTGTATAAAATACAAAATGGCGGCTAGCGGCTAAACGAAGGATTTTTCGACATATGTTTATTAGAAATTTTTTATTTATTTTGATGAGTACTATCACCCCTCGAAGTTTGTCCCCAACTTTAATGAACACCCTGTATATATGTTTTTTCTTAAATTGTACCTGAAATTTGGTAATTTAACATAGCCCTCTTAGATATATGCATAATCTTAGCTATTTCCCATAGGGAAGAAATGTTCTATGTATTTTCAATGGAAATAAAAATGGGGGATACGTCTTAATTTGACAAGAAAATTGATAAGGAATGCCTAAAAACCGATACCGGAAATGTGTACTCAGTATCAAAAATGAATTTAAGTCTCTCAATTCAATATGAGATCGCTTCTCTGTGTAAGCCGATTTTCAAAGGGAAACCCAGAGCAAACTACGATTAAATCTTTTGAAATTCAGTCTTCTGAGGGAGTTATTTAAACTGCTTCAGAAGTCAAATGAATCTTTCGCCACAAAGTTGTTATCGCATGGGTAACTCTACCGTTTTAAAATACATCCTCAACTCTATGTTCACGTGGGCCGGATGCAATTTCATGTCTAGGGAATAATTATGGAAACAATTAATTATTATAGACTATTTATAATACTATACAGGGTATGCATAAAAAACGTTTCAGCACTTCGGCGAGTGATTTGGTACTATAAAAGAAAAAAAGGTTTTTATGGAGATATGGCCTAAAACGCTTATTTTCTCAGATATACGCCATTTTGGTATTTTCCACAAAATATTTTTAATTTCATAAATCTTTCAATGGATTATTTTCAAATTCGGAATGTGTTTTACTCTAGTAGACTACTGTTATTAAAAAAATAACTAGCGAGATCGAAGCTCAAAATACAAAATGGCGGCCATTTAAAGTTTTAAAACTATAATACTTTGAAAACTGTAAAAAATACGAGAAATTTAAGTGGCCACCATTTTGGATTTTAAGCTTGGATCATCCTAGTTATTTTTTTAATAATAGCAATCTACTTATGTAAAACACATACCAATTTGAAAATAATCCGTTAAAAAATGTTTGAAATAAAAAATAATTTGCGAAAAATACAAAATGGTGGATATCTGAGAAAACTAGCGTTTTAGGCAATACCTCCATTGGAAATTCTTTCTTCTTTTTAATGTACCTAGTCACTCACCAAAATTCTGTAACGTTTTTCATGGACACCTGTATATACTATAAATAAATGGTATTGGTGAACCATCGGGTACTTTCCCTCTTTAGTAGATTTAAAAACCCTACAACTTCTAACAAATCCATCTTTATTGGTATTTCTTATCTTTAATGATCTTTTGTTTCTTTAATGTTTATTTAAAATATATTTGTTTTTAAATAGTGGTAAATTTTGTGTAACAATAAAAAATACCCCCGTCGCAGCAGACCTGCGTACTCAGCGAATTTCCAAATCAATAATATATGACAAGTTAAAAAAATCTGTCCATAAACATGAGAATTATTTGCCTATTCTCCATAAGATTAACATGGCAAAGATTGTGCAGGTTTGCTGCGTGAGGAACACTGAAATTAGGCATTTTACCATAAATAATTTTATCTATTTTTATACCAATTCATCAACATTGTCCATAAAATAAGGAGTTTGTATCCCTATATGATTAAATGGGAAAAATATGCAGGTTTGCTGCCATGATAACACATAAACTAAAAAGCATAAAAAAGATCTAAAAATAAAAAAGTTTTATCCAAAAATATTTCATTAATATGGGAAATATTAAATTTTCCTTATCCACCATAAGATTAACATTGGAGCCCCAAAATACAAACATTTAGATGTTTTAATATCTCCGTAACCATTGTAGATAGAGCAAAACTTTAAGGAACTAAATTGTGAAGTTTTAAGCTCTATGGTAAATATAAAATTAGAATTTTTAAAAATTACATGTGAAAAACGCAAAAAATGTTTGGGGTACAAAACAAACTACCCGTTTATTGACCGATATGTCTGGTACGAACTCGTCCGAGCATTTGTAGGAATACTCTCTACCAAAATTTGTTTTGAGACCATTTTTACGAGAGTTATCGAGTTACAGAGACACACACACATAAATACAATATATAAATTAATATTATAAATTTTAACGACTATTGTTTTTGACTCTGGACCTAAAGAAGAAAAAATAACATGCGGTAAGTCTATGAGACCTCGTAATAAAATCTATAAATTCGCTAAAAAAAAAAACGTATGTAGTCTAAAAGTCTTTACACAGACAGTGAACCATTTTTTGGGATTTAGGGAACCTCAAAACAGATATTTACTCTCAACTCAAATTAGAAAATTTTGATTAAAGCAATACTTCGTCCATATAATACGAAAAGGAGAAAGTAAAATTGGAGGTTTGTCTATACATTGCTTGGTAACAATAATGTAATATAATTAGTAATAGTAAAATAGTATTAAATGAATTAGTGCATTGTAAAATATGTGGACTAAAACAGCCGATGACATCAGGGAGAGACATCATGTAACTGGGAGAGATTTTTTTTTGGCAGGTGGTAACTCTTTATGAGTACTCCCACTCCTGCGAGGGTTATGTGGTGACTCCACCGTTATCATTATTGTTATTTTGTTATAAGTTCTATATTAAAATTAATTTTGACGAGAGTAGTTCTGTAAAGCAGTTGTAACTGAGAAACGCTCGATAATAAAAGGCAATTTTATTATTTATTTATTTTATTTATTATCATATCGTCCTGTAGGATTAATATTTACCAATATGCGGAACAAGCTCTAAGAGCCTCGTACCAAAATCTAGTACTCGTATTAAATTACAATTTTCATGGAATTTTGTTTTAGTCCACATATTTTATAATGCTGTATTCACTAATTCTATTACTATTTTACTATTACTATCCACATAACGTGAGGTGAAGAACGAGGACATACGAAGGGAAATAGATGTTTAAGGAGATATAGTAGGACGAGGGAGAAAAGAGGCAATTAGTCTGATTTGGCCAAGTAAATCGGATGGAGGAGGGCCTCCCACGAAAAGTGTTGGAATGGGTTCCGCCATGATTAGATTAGATTTGATTGAATCAGCAACCATACACAATGTAGGTATTTTAAGCCAAGTATAATTGAGGATTGAGTGTAAGATGATTGTGACGCGATCTTGTAGTCATGTTCCTTAGACAGGACTGTTAAATAATAGTCCAACAGCCGATGCAAACTAAGGGACCTACAGTTTAACGTGGAATCCTAACCACGTCCTATGAATTACGAATTGGCCTGATATTATGAGGATGGTCTTTGTGGATTTACGTAGTGTTCAATAGTGCGGACGTTAATCCACACAAGAGAACACTACACCCACCCACCATCGCTCATAACTATCCACAATTCGTATAAACAACCCTTGTATAAACAATACTAAGCAAGGGCTTCAACTGTTTACAAGGGGTTTTGGGGGAGGGTGGTTAAGATACCAAAATGAGTTCTAAGTGGTTCCTAGAAAAATGTGAGTGAGATTCGGTGACTTCTGCGTCTTCCGACCGGTAACAACGCAAATGTTTTAAAAAGATTAAAACTCCTGTAGGAAAACTCCGTTGTGATTACAGTACCCTTGATGTTTCCGGGATGATTATTCTCATTGTTAAGCAATAACACGTGTTATTTAAGTTCACTGACGACACTAGTGCTCCTGATGGCGTAGAGTATTAGATTAGATCATTGAAATGGCAACCATACTACAAAGTAGATATTTTAAGCCAAGTATGAATGAAGATTGAGTGTAGGATGATTGTGGCGCGATCCTGTAGTCTTGTTACTGACAAAGGCTGACATGTTCCTTAGACAGGACTGTTAAATAATAGCCTAATGGACGTACAGTTTAACGTGGAATCCGAACCATGGCCTCTGGATTACGAATTGGTCTAATTATGAGGATAGGCTTTGCGGATTAACGTAGTATTCAATATTGCGGACGTTAATCCACACAAGACTACACTACACCCACCCACCATCGCTCATAACTATCCACAATTCGTGACCTCCAAGTAGCTGGATAACAGGACGTCGTACAGACGCAGTTGGTAGATGGGGATTTAAGAGACAGTGGCGAAAAGAGGCCTTCAAATCGGCGATTGTACTGACAGAAAGCTGTGGAAGCTGGGGGCGGAGAGACGTCGCGAGTTGTGAAAAATTCGTATCAAGTAACAAGTAAGTAATCCAAATTACATTATTCATGTCATATTCTCGCTACAGCATCAGATAAAGGTTATTGTACGAAGACTTGGGTTCTCGTAATGCAGTGAACGTGTTAATGCTTTTAGAACATAAATTATTGGTAAAAATATCGTAAATTCAACTCACATTGTGTATAACGAAGACGCTGAGCACGGCGAAGGTGCCGGGTCCCGGACACTGACACAGCGTCCTGTTGGTCCCGACGGGGCTCACGTGGCAGGAAGTGAGGTCCCAGAGGATGCTGGGGGCGGAAGTGGTGCCGCACCTTAGGTCCCAGCCGGGGCGAGGCACCACGGTCAGCTCCAGGGTGGGAGAGACTACCAGAGGACCTTTGGAGACTACAGTCACCAGCTCTGAGACGATCTCGTATTGCACTTCCACTCCGCTCCTGGACACGATACCACGAAAGGTGTAAAAGTGCCTCCGGAACAGTTTTAATTTTAATTTTAACTTTCTCTCCTTGTACAATATAGAGAAATTATTGTTTTTAATTGGTTGTTCATACCCAAAAACCCTTGAAAACATGAAATATCTATATAACAATTTTGATTTAGGTGCATAGAGTAAATAATACACGGTGAATTCACACATACATACCAAATTCAACCCAAATCGAATCAACGGGATAGGTTGGACAAACACTCACAAGAACTGACTTCACGTAGAAACCCACTTCTTTGGATTCATTGGTCTCCAAATCGGGTATATCTACTCTCTACTCAATAAAAGCGAACATTTTTGCTAAAACAATACTTTCTCCATATTCTATTACACTGACACAGCGTCCTGTTGGTCCCGACGGGGGTCACGTGGCAGGAAGTGAGGTCCCAGAGGATGCTGGGGGCGGAAGTGGTGCCGCACCTTAGGTCCCAGCCGGGGCGAGGCACCACGGTCAGCTCCAGGGTGGGAGAGACTACCAGAGGACCTTTGGAGACTACAGTCACCAGCTCTGAGACGATCTCGTATTGCACTTCCACTCCGCTCCTGGAAAAGTACCTTGTACTATATGGAGAAATTGTTGTTTTTTATTGGTTGTTCATGTCCAAAACCCCTTGAAAACGTTAAATATCTAGATTTCTCAGAAAAAATCTAACAATTTTGATTTAAATTTAGTAGTCTATAGTGTAAAGAGTATTAAATCACTGAACGTATGAAAAAACGCCTAAAGATACAATGAATTCACACATACATACAAAATTCAATCCAAATCAGACCAACGGAATAGGTTAGACACACACACACACACACACACACACACACACACACACACACACACACACACACACACACACACACACACACATACACAAGTACAGACATCACGTATGAACCCACTTCTTTGGATTCAGTGGACTCTAAATCGGATATATCAACTTTCAGCTTAATAAAAACGAAAAATTTTGACAAAAACAATAATTTCTCCATATTCTTTCGTTTATAAGCCGTTACTATAACCTACAGTATATAGTTTTATTTAACAAAGCCACTGGTCAGCTAAAGACACAAATTGTATGAAACTCACTCCAGAGTTTGGGAGTAACGCTGAGGTAGGAAATCGGTGAGTCTGTTGTAGACGACAACGCCAACACTAGAGGTCATGTTGGGGTAGACCCGACTGCTTCCTATGTCCAGGACAACCCTCGAGGAGAACCAGGGAGGATAGCTGAAACATCACGATGTTAACCTCCTGAAGAATAAAATTGAGCGCTCTTGACAACGTGCTGTGTTTAACACAGCCAGCAGTTTAAATCTGCTTTGGACCCATTTGTCATGGACTGTGTTATTTCTTTCATTAAGCTGGTTTTAATGGTGATGGTAAAATTAAACTGTTAAACTATTGTTTGGCCAAAATTTAAAGAAACATATACTCTTTACATTTAAAAGCCAATTATTTTTGAATCAATAGTTCTATAGACTTACAGGTGCTGTTATATTATTTGGGACCTTGATCGTGTTCGGGCTTATTCAGGTAGCTTTGGGCCCTCGGTAGTTGTTCGTGAAAGGTAACAGATCACTGTCGGTCTGCAGACCGTGTCTATGGAACCCGTACACGGGCAGACGCGGTCGGACGGTCAGAGAGGGTCTCTTGGTAATTCTCGACAGACCGCGGACACGGTCTGTCGAGCCTACCAATGGTTCGTCTGCAGACCGTGGGGGGCTTTAGTTAACGAGAAAAATATACGTTGACTCATAATTTCAATAGGTTTACTAATAAATATACAGATTACATTTTTTACATCATACCTGTAAGTAGGCCTTGGTATACGCAGTGTGAAGTCATGCCGGAAGGCGGATTCTTCAAACCGGAACAAGTCGACAACAAGGTTGTCAAAGGCGAGGTGGCCACTTCCGGTACCAGGCTGAGCCCCCCACATCTCCGTCCATGAGGCCACCACCCCGCTCAGATCCTCCACTTTCTACGCACACCAACATTGATTGACTTAAAAATTTCAGGCAATAAATAAGAAAATTTGATTAGATTAGAATGAACTATTGAAATTGGCAACCTGCCCAGGTAGGTATTTTCAGCCAAGTATGAATAAAAAATGAGTGTAAAATGATTGTGGCACGATCTTGTAGTCTTTTTGCTGACTACGGCTGACATTTTCTTTATACATGACTGTTATTTAACAGCCCAACAGCCGATGGCAACTAAGGGACCTACAGTTTACCGTGGAATCCGAACCACGGCCTCTAAATTACGAATTGGTCTAGTTATGAGGATGGTCTTTATGTATTAACGTACTATTCAATAGTGCGGATGTTAATCCACAAAAGAGAACACTACACCAACCGACCATCAATGACAACTATCCACAATTTGTGACCTCCAAATAGCTGAACTACAGGACGTCGACATCTGAGTTTTTCACAGAACATATTTAGGGGATAGAGAGTCACGGTTCCGGGTATTGGTTGACAATGATAATGACAATGACAATGACAATGACAATGACAATGACAATGACAATGACAATGACAATGACAATGACAATGACAATGACAATGACAATGACAATGACAATGACAATGACAATGACAATGACAATGACAATGACAATGGCAATGACAATGACAATGGCAATGACAATGGCAATGGCAATGACAATGGCAATGGCAATGGCAATGACAATGGCAATGACAATGGCAATGGCAATGGCAATGACAATGACAATGACAATGACAATGACAATGACAATGACAATGACAATGACAATGAAGGCCATGTGAATAGCTCACTTTTCTCCTTAATCTTACTGTTAAAAGTGGTATTTAAACTTAAAATCAGTTTTCCAATACAGAAATAAAGCATAGCGGTGAAGTGTCTTTGAAAATATTGTATTTACTTCCCTGTGGAAAATAGGTTAGATCATGGATATGTCTAAAAGGGAATGTATTCAGTTCATTTAAACAGCTGTTCTTTTAACAAAACTATAACGTCACTGTTTAAAAATTTGGTCGCGCAAATTGCCAACACCCCCTCCCTTCAGAGCTAAAACATATCTATGTCAAAATTGACCACATAATTTGTAAAATATTTTTACCAAGTCATTTAAAAACACTTATTTGATACAATTTAATTTTACAAGAGTAATTTAGAAATTGTTAGTACTTCAAAAACAGATGTAAAAGCAAATAATTAAAATTTTTAAAGCTCTCATTAATAATATCCAATTTTTATATTTATCTTTCCTAAAAGGTTTAAATAAGACCACCGTTTAAAACAACCTGCAGTCGAGGTTCAATGTCAATGATTCTTTACGAAATAGATTAATTCACAAATTTAATGAAATAACTCAAAGTAATAAATTTATCTCTGATTTAATATTCGCGTTAACGCTAACAAGTTCGCACAAACAGAAGTTCGAGGTAAATGATTTGTTCCCAATCGGTATTTCATCATGAAATTAATAACTCTGTTGATTTTCCATTATCTCATTTTTGCCTTCCCAGGAAAACTAGTCAGTTTGCTCATTATTTAGTAATACCGTTTCCACTTCCATTATCGTTTTTACTAACAAATGTTCTAATTTTAATACCACAGTATGGAATATGGATAAATGGTTAATAATAAACCAAAATTATTCCCTGTACAAAAATTATATTACTTTTTGTATCTATGTTATCTCAAATTAGACTACTTTTTTGCTGTGTGGGAGGAGGAGATAATGCTTATGCATACCGGGAGAACCTAAAACTAGAAAGAAGTGTGGTGTTATATTATTTGGGACTCTAAGTATTATAAATAATCCAGTTTTTATCAAACATAGAACCGATTTTTTTTAATTTTAGAGGAGACGGTGGTAATATGGACCCTTCATGTTATATGGCCCCCATCATATTTTTAAAACAATGTACAATATAGTGGAAAACGCTGAAACTACTCTATTATTATTCCAATTGGCCGTTATGAGCGCTAGAAGCCATGCGACTCAGTCGCTCAGTAGTTGTCAGGTAAAATGTGTATTTGCTGATTTTAAAACTTTAAAAGGTATGTACAATCCTTGATTTTCACCTACTTCTACTGGTTATATACTTAGTTTGAGGTAACATACATATGATTAAGAGTTTATTGCCACCAGTTTAGGACGGGCTAGAAAGTTTTAGCTATTGCAGTTTATAGCCTATAACCACAGGTTTTTAACATGTTAATGTCTTTAATATGGCCCCCTTAGGTGATGGTAATATGGACCCCCATTTAATAATGTAATTTAATAATGAAAAATTCGCCAGCAAAATCCCCGAGGAATTGTGGGTTCCTTGCCTTATGTGTACTCTTTGGGCTCATAATGAATGTGCTAGAGCAGAGAAGGAGGACTATGTTTGCGATTTCAGCCGTTAGTCTTATTGTGGTCTATAGTATATAATTTTTATACCTACCTATATTTACTTAAACATGGAATCAAATTCACTTATGTATAATAAACAGTTTTTGGTCATAAAGCAATTGTAATAATTTTGTTTTCCAGTATTCCCTTACATTATTAAATGGGTCCATATTACAAAAACACCACGGGGGCCATATTAACTGCACATCCCTATATATGAAGAAAATATTGACTCTTTGAAACCCATTAAATAATATATCGAATGATGTTGTAAACGCTTATACCTACTACAATGTATTCAGCTACTAACTCCAGATTGTAACCATTAGAATCACCCTTATTTTTGATTAATATTATCCATTTTATAATAAAATAACAAAATGGGGGTCCATATTACCACCTTCTTCTCTACATTTTTCACGTTTCCAAGAGACTTTTTGAGGAAATTAAGGAGTGAATTCCTCTTAAATAGGTCTTGATATATGGTGTTGGTACAATAATTTACCCAAAATAGATCCCTGGTGTATACTGTAGATTTATAGAACGACATATAAATGTACACAAACTGACGTCACTTTTAAATAACTGTTTTGGATTCAGATGACTCCAAAAACGACGTTTACATCCACTGAATACTCATATACTAAAGGTTTTATCCACATATTATCGTAGAATAATATATAAATAATGTAATAATATGTAAGTATCGTTAGGCACTTGAAAACGGGAGTAGTTTAACCAACTCTCGAAACGTTGTGTAGATTTTAAACACAAGACGCGTTGGAAAAGTCCTACTAATTGTTAATTAAATAATTATCGTAGATGTGGAAGAAATAATAACAGTCAGAGGTATTTTCAGAGTTTCGGAAAATAGTTTGAATATTCTAGACTCCTAGCTACCTGATGATTCATGATGGAGTTGCGATGTTGCAGTAGTGTGTTGACGGCGCTATAAAAGTAGTTGGTAGCATTGGCCAGCTCGGCCCAGCTGGCGGTGTCGTTCAGGTGTGACGTCACCCTCTGTAGCAGACCGATCGCTGGTTCTCCTTCCCCCGGGTAGATGACGCCACGGTCGCGCAGTGACGTCAGGACTCCCAACACTGCGTCGAGCGCCGTCGTGTTGCCGTAACCCAGTATGATTTTATGGAACTAAAATAAACAGTATCAGTAGACACACACTTTCTCCCTAAAAACTACAACCTTCAATAAACCTGTCATATTATTTAAAGATTGTCAAAATATCAAAGATTTATTGTTTCTGATAATTAACCACGTTCTAAAACTAACAACAAGATAAAACAAGTTTCATTAATCGTTGGACATATTTGCGGGGACATAATCCCCCCCCCCATAATAACAAACTTTTTGAGTGAATTTTGTTAGATGATGTAACCTTACACTGCATACCAAGTTTCGAGGAAAACGGTTGGGTAAAGAGAAAGACTTTTTTTTAATATTCTCCATAAGAATAACATTGGGTGCTCTGAGACAACGTACTACGTTTACCATGGATATTTAATTTAATTTTTCTTTGGAATCGTTAGTCATAGACAAATAATTCAAATTACTAGGGCCTAATTTGTTTAGTTTTTAAGCGGTTTTAATAGTGGTAGTCAAATTAAGGATTACATCAAAATTGGACCGCCGGGGTAGGGTGTGGCTCTTTACAGATCCAGACACACACACACGGACAAACAGACATCACGTTGAAACCGACTTTTTCGAATCAGGGGACCCCAAAACGGATATATCCAAAACTTGAACCCGAAAACTTTCCTTTCCTCATATATTATCGTATAAATGGAAGCTAGTAAAATTACCTTAGCAGTAGGTTAGTTTACTGACGTTTCTAACTCATATAAACGATCGTTTTTGATTTATTTATCACAAAATATTTCATGTACGAATAGGAACTTTGGTCAGTGGATATTCTCTAGTGTGGATTATTGAATACTAGGTTATTTTTATCCACAAATAACATCCTAAGAGATAATATTAAATTTAGATTCCACGTTTAATGTAAGCCCATTACCGGTTTTAGCCTATTAATTAACAGTTCTGTATAAGGAACGTGTCAGCCTTAGTCAGTAACAAGATTAAGATCGCGCCACAATCATTTTAGGCTTACATTCATTTCTCATTCATACTTTGCTTAAAATAGCTATCACGGTAGGCCACCATTTCAGTAACTAACTAAAATTTAATTATTACATCTATACTATTTAGTTTAGTAATCAATAGCTATAAAAATAAATTTACATTGTTGGAGACGGAGGTAATCTTGTCAGAGACACAATCGGAGAAATCAGGTGTCTGCCAGGCGACTTGATGATCCTCGACCAAGAGACACAGCCTGGTGGCGACCCCCTGGTAGTGGACAGGACAGTCCACCTTGTCTACCACTCCGGGTCCCGTCTGCTCCCAGCGGATACCTCCTACCTGCACAAGATGGGGTTGGGGTCAGTGAGGAGTACCTGAATTACCAGAATTAACAATTAGTTGGACTTTTCCAACGCGTCTTGTGTTTAAAATCTACACAACGTTTCGAGAGTTGGATAAACTACTCCCGTTTTCAAGTGCCTAACAATATTTACATTTGTACAAACAAAAGGTTATTTCTAGGGGCTGCCAGCGCCCCTAGCGGACACGAGGTGAAAGTAGCGACCGCTTTGACGGGTGGGGGTCAGTAGTGGTCTGGCCTTCGTGTCGTGCGGTCCTACTTATTTTTACGTCCGCTAGCTCGGAGGCGGAGTGCTAGTGCCGTTCGTTTGCAATATTCCGAATGTACAGAATAGGCTAAGTATAGTGTTTTGTTTACAATTTTTCTATAGCTATATTTTTTGTTATGTTTTTTGACCGGTTTCTTTTTCATACGTAGAAATAACCTTTTGTTTGTACAAATGTAAATATTGTTAGGCACTTGAAAACGGGAGTAGTTTATCCAACTCTCGAAACGTTGTGTAGATTTTAAACACAAGACGCGTTGGAAAAGTCCAACTAATTGTTAATTTTATAATTAATAACCAACGCCATTATGAATTTTCAAAACTCTGTTGAATTACCAGAATTAGACAAAGGGACAGAACAGTGATCCTATAGCACGTCAACCATTTATCTTTTTGCGCACCCCTGTTGCTGAATGTGTCATGGACCTTCCAGGCTTAGAATCCTGATGAACTGTAGTAGTCTCCCTACAAGCTCCTCCCGGGGAAGGTGACAACCCTTCTCCATAATGCCAATAGCAGCCTTTAGTTAGCATATTTTCAAGTAGATCTACAGAGTCTTTATAAATTGTATTACTAATTTTCAACAACCTTCAATTTAAGTTACAACGTTTTAAAAAATACAATTTTGAGCACATTCTGCTAAATAATAGTCTATAAAAATCAAATTTGAAAAAAAATTTTGTTTTTTTGAAGAAATTCCCCTTTAATAGAAAAATCAATAATTATTAATACCTATAGGTATAATATATAAAATATAAAATAAATTTAAGAAATACGATTTGAAAAACACCTTATCGTAACATAATAGTCTTACGTTAATCTAGGTATATTAATCACGTGCTTCACGCACTGAATCATTTGTCAAGATACACAATCAGAAGCTAAAACACAAAGAGCGCCAATCCTGCGAGAATTCTTCAGCTTACAGTTTTTCGGGATCCATCCATCTTGGCTTTTGATTAAGACAAAGTCTCACATATATCTTACTTATTTTCTTACAGCAACGTCCATATGTCCCAGAGCAATTTGTAACTCAGAAGGAAAAATTGTTCGTATCCCACTTTAAACTGTAAATCTCTTAGATGTCATTGGCTGTGGGGCTATTAATTAACAGATATATCCAACGAACATGTCAGCCTTAGTCAGTAACAAAGTTATAGGATCACGTCCCAACCATCTTAAACACATTTTCCGTTAATACTTGGCTTAGAAAACCTAACTGGATGGGTCGTCATTTCAGTAAGGAAATTAGATATGCAACTTAAGAAAATACAACAACAGCAATAATTGGTATTCCTTTAACATTTTCATTATTAGTCTTAGATCTTTCCCCAAACACAATTCTAAACTCTCTAAGTTAAGGCTAAGGGTTAGACTGGGATCGTAATACAGAGGCAGTGGTTCGGACTCCACGTTAAACTGTAGGTCTATTAGATGTGCCATAACTGTGAGGCTTCTAATTTAACAGTTAGTCAGTAACAAGACTACAAGATCGTGTCACAATTATCGTACATTCATTTCTCATTCATACTCGGCTTAAAATACCTACCTGGGTATGTTCACAGTTAGTCATAAGACAATGGATCGTACTATCGTAATAGATTTCTCATAACATTACTTAAAATACTACAACTGGGTAGATACGTTGACATATCTATTAAAGTCGCCTTAGTAAATACTTTGAACTGAAATTACAACCTAGATAGATAGATATTAGATATGCCATTGACTATTGGGATATTTTAACAGTCCAGTGTAAGGACCATGTCAGCCTTATTCAGTAACAAGACTACAAGATCGCGCCATAATCGTCTTACACTTAATCCTCGATCATACTTGGCTTAAAATACCTTCCTTGTGATATGGTCACCATTTCAATCGACTAATCTAATTTGTACCATATATCATGTGTCATAATTCTACTTAGGTCATTGGAATTACACGAAAATGTGATGTGTGTTTTGGGTGAGATCTAGGACTATTGGCTTGGAGATAATTTTGTCGGTTTTATTTCGACCTGTCTAAAACTAGTCTTCTCTAGAGAACCCTTCTCACCGGTCATGCTACTATGGAGCTCTGCAGGTGTGCGTACTCACCCCAGTCTCGTCCGCTGGACACCACGGTGCCACGGTCTGGTTGAGAACCTCCAGCCTCATGCTGCGAGGCACAGAATGGACGCTACCATGGACGTGGCACGAGAACGTAGCTGACTTCTGCAATTTGAAACAATTCGTCAAGATTTGTGGTCAACTTTTGCTTAAAAACAGTACTTAAGGAGAGTCAGATATCAAAATTGGGTAAAAATTGTGTTTTTTGTTTATTGCTTAAACTTGTTCCGTAATTAATAGCACATAATTTAAAACAGAATAAGTCTAAATATTGTTAAAGTTTTAAATTTGTTTAATACTAGACTGAAACGGTGGCGTGCCCTGTAATTTACCTAGGAGGTCACGAATATTCTACCATTTTGAGCATTCAGTTGGGATATCTCTGGTGTGGATTAATTAATACACTGTTTGAATTCAAAATCCACAATACCTCACTTATTTAGTCCATTTGCAATTTAGAGGAAGTGGTTCGGACTCCACGTTAAAAGTTAGTCCCTTAGATATCATTGACTGTTGGGCTATTAAATTAACTGTTCTGTAAGAACAATTTTCACAATTCAGTAGCAAGAATATAAGATCGCTACAATCATCTTACACTCATTTCTCATTTAGAATTGGCTAAAAACACCTGCACAGGTTGTCATTTCAGTAAATTATTAGGTAACTAAAACGTTTTCAGGAATTAAGCTATTGGGGTTTTAAAAAGTAAATATATAAAGTAATTTTATTCAAACGTGTTATTTACTCCTACACGTACTAACTACTTTCAATATAAGTACTATTTTAAATATTCAAATCATATGTTTTATTTCACTTTTTTTTTGTAGTTTGTAGTTTTTGTAGTTCTAGTTGTCATAAATGTTTGTGCAAAGTTTCAATTCCGTACGTTAAACCATTATTAAGAAAAAAAATTATAAGTGAAAAAACAAAATGGAGGCTGTGTGAGTAACTAAGGACTTCCGGACAATTTAATTATGATATATAGATATGTTTCTTACCCAGGAACAATGCCCTAGAGTATTGGTAGGGAATTCTGAAACACCCTGTATATATGCTTATACGTTCCGAGCTCTACCTGGACATTGTAGACTCGAAGGAGACTCCCTCCAGGGTACAGATCCTCCCAGAACTCCTCACCCGGAGTCATCTTGAACAGTGCGTTGTTCTTAGTCCAGCTGTATCCTAACTTGCCTTCAAACTGAAGTTCGTTTTGTGTCGTACATCGAACCGATACGTTTTCACCCTAATAAACAACATAATATATGTTTAATTTATGATTTTAATACATATTTCACACATCGATATATCAAGTAAAAAAAACTCGAAACTGCACTTTTTAACCCTGGTAAACAACATTTCGATATACTCAATCGATATAAAACTGTACACAGATATATTTATTCGTCTTTAAGAGTTTATATTAACTGCTTATTGTAATTGTCTAATTTATAAATTAAAAGTTTAAATTTTTATATATTCCTGCGTTATTTTAGTACATTAAATATTGAGTACTACTAATTGTTTTCTTCCTCGAGAATAGGTTTCTGTTATTTTATTTTGTGTATTTCTACGCCAGTGGCATTTTTAACGTTTTGATGGGGAACGGTCCAAACCCCGGTCTTGTTACTACCTAACGTCGACCTGTTGTTAGGAAGCATCATTAATTAGTAGCCCAATGACAAATGGCGACTGGGTCCAGATTCGACCCTTGCGGGATTCGATCCGGCGACCTTCAGTTTTGAAGGCGGGTATTATAACCACTACACCACCCAGCCAGTTATTACAAATTAAAACACTTTTAATGTTAAAAATAAAGAAAAAAGCTCAATAATTAGGTTTTATTCAGTTCAAATGTGCTGTACGTAAAGATTTCAGATTTTATAAGATAAAAACTATTTGCGTATAATTTGTACTAACAAAATGTACAACAAAAATAATCACCATAAAAATTCTAGTTTTAATACACTTTTAGTTTGACTTTAAATAAAAACAATACTTAGTTTTCATTTATTTAAAGCCACGACAATGCATCTGATAACACCGGATTAAAATATAAAAAAATGTTAAATAAGTAAATAATAAATGGGGTTTTAAGAGAAAATAAATCAATCTCCGTATCTGTATATGCAAAGTGTGTACTGTATATAAATTAGTAATTTGTAACCACACTAATTCAAATTCAATCAAAACTAGCCTTTAACCACCATTGAATATTCACTTTGACAACCTCCCGGGTAATTCTATACAAGTAAACACATTGGACTCGAATTAGCTGGACCGATACATTCAATGACCTCGGTAGTTGTAAGCCGGGAGGCGGAGAGTCGAACCAATCTGTTAAGCCCACATTTACAGAGTTATGTCAAACAAAGCTTCGGAAACCACTTAGCATTCGCACAGTTATTGTTTCTATACTCCTACTATTGAATATTACCACATATAGCCATGTAGAATAAACTATAATATAATACACTTTATTGCAGTGGTCAATACTAAATATTACATTTCTGGGACTGTGGCGACGTCCTGTAATCCAGCTACTTGGAGGTCACGAATTGTAGTTGTGAGAGATGGTCGGTGGATGTAGTGTTCTCTTGTGTGGATCAACGTCCGCACTATACTACGTTAATCCACAAAGACCATCCTCATAATTAGACCAATTCGTAATTCAGAGGCCGTGGTTCGGATTCCACGTTAAACTGTAGGTCCATTAGTTGTCATCGGCTGTTGGGCTATTAACTAACAGTCCTGTCTAAGGAACATGTCAGCCTTAATCAGTAACAAGACTACAAGATCGCGCCACAATCATCCTACATTCATACCTCATTCATACTTGGCTTAAAATACCTACCTGGGTAGGTCACCATTTCAGTTAAAAAGTATAAGTATAAGCATAAGCGTTTTATGTGTCAAATACACAGCTGCGATTATCAAGCCTCCGACAGTTTATTTTTAAATAGTGCAGATTTCTGGTAACCTAGAGATTGTTATTCCGGAAATTTTTTATCGTGATTAGTATTATAAAGTTCCATGGATTTCTGGGGTCTGAAATCTCCTAAAGTGATCTAGAATTTAAATCACGACAAGATTGTTTCATAATCTGGACTGAGCCAGTATAAAGCTAAAAGCAACAATTTTTAAATCAGTGAACACTTAACAAAAAACCCAGGAACGAAATTCATGCACACAACAAAAAAGCAAAAATAAACGGTATAATAGCTTTTTTTAATGAACACACACAAACAAAGAGATAGCGGTGCTCGAGGCACAAAGAATCTAAACTGACTATGGAGCGGAGTGACGGCACGTCTGACCACTGCGGCAGCTAGATGTGAACTGCGCTAGCGCTCAACAACGGTAGCGTTTGGCAACAATACTCCCTGACCGGGCAATCCCCCACCCCCTGACGCCTGTGGCCAGTGCTTCTTGAGCTCTTTTAACCTGAGAACGTACTTTCTATCTGGTGTTGTGTTCATGACTTATGTTTTTTACTATTTTTCGTAAGCTTTTAACATGCTTCTTTTCAGCTTTATACCGGCTTAGTCCAAATTATATTCCAATATTGAAATGTTTTAGACCCCAGCTTACCTAAGGTTGGAATTAAATTACCGATCCCACAATTTTTTGAAACCCTTTTTTACTAATCGTGATCAAATAAACCCACTGTCACAAACAATGAATATCAAACAAATAATAGATTTATGCAGGTACAAGCAAGGAAAAAAGACTTATGGTTGTTTTACCTTTCCGACGGTAATGCTCATTGGATCCACACGAATATTGGGTTCCTGGACAACCTCCAGAGCGAGGGACCTGCACTGCTGGTACCCCCAGTCTACCACCTGGCAGGTGTACCTCCCGGCGTCCAAGGGGTCAGCCTCCCCCACTCCCAGCAGCGAGGTGTGCTGTTCTGCTGAGTCCAGGGGCAGTTGTCGCGTCCACATCACTCTAAATAATGTATTGTGCTTCAGGTAAGGTTGAAAAAGAAGGTAAGTTTATATGTTGGGGGAGTTTTGGTCAAGCCTATACAAAAACTAGAGTATAAATAATATTGTTACAATAAACGAGTGCATAGTATAAATGTTTCAATTTGAATATAAATGGTATCGTCTCAATTTAGATTAAAGTGTAAGAAAACTTTTAGTAGTAATTTCTAGACAAACGTCTCCTGAATGACATCATCAAACCTTGATAAGAGGGGATTTGATCAGTAGGAAGGATTTAATAATAAATGTACTGTTTTTTACTCGAGGAGTAAAGTATACTTACTTAAAACCTATCCGATCTTGTAAGAAATCACTCCTATAATTTTTTATTCCAGGCTTTGTACAAAATCTACTGTACCATTTAATGATTCAAAACTTTAATTATATTACAACTAGTAAACTAAGGAACCACCAAAAACAAGATTCAAATTGAGCACTTGGTGTTTTTGACATGGATATGTTTTAGCTCTAGGGGAGGGATTTGCAAATCCGTCAGACCAAAATGTTACACAGTGACGTCAAATGGTTATAAGGACATCTGTTTAGAGGAACTGAATAAATTCCCTTTAGACATCTCTATTATTCAACCTATTTCCAACAGGGAAGTAAATACAATTATTTTTATCTGAAAAGATTCTGATAATCTTCCTCAGATTTGTATCAAATAGTAGTCAAACTTCGCTGGAAGAGAAGAAAGGAAAAAATGGGATGCAATCGTAGACAGAAATATAGGAATACTTGGACCACTTAGTGAATGAAGATCCACTTAATTAGAAAACCATAGTTTACCTCCTAGCCTTGGTGGTATTAATGAATATTCCATCCTTGAACCAGCGGAACACTAGGTGTGATGACCCCTGGGCGACGCAGGATAAGACGAACTCCTCACCTTGCCTCACCCTTGCCTTGGGATGGTTCACCCGAACACTCTAGCAGGAGGCAGACTGATTAGTGATATGGCAAACCATACATGGCTAAGAAACTAACATACAGTAGAGACGTTAGTCAATTTTGCCAGGTACTGAATATCAGATACCCGTTGTGGTATTAGGATTAAGTTCCAAATATTCAGAAATCGGATATCCGGATTAAATAGTGCATGAAAGTATGGAATCGTCTCTTTTACCGTAGGACAACGATATTGATATTAAAAATTACCATCTTTCGCCTGCAAAGAGACCAATAAACAAAGTGGTGGTGACATTGAAAATTTTGAAAAAAATTTGGGACGGCTTTGACGTAGCTTCAAACGGATTGAGCCAATAACTTAAAACTGTAAAAAACTTTTCAGCAAATTAAATTTACTGTTTTTTCGAGAAAAATATCCTTTCAAGTTTTGGTCAACCAACGTCAAGCAATATCCGATCCTATCAAATATTGTAAAGTGTATCTCTTATCTCCCTGTAGCAGTATCGACAGCAAAAGCTTATTCTCAGAAGCAGGACTTCTGTATGAAGCAGAAAAAACATTTACTGTCCAATACATGCTTAAAACTTCACTCATCAAAATTTCTCAGTATGAATTACTATACACTGTCTTTTACTTGTATTGCAACTCTATTTGATTCTCAAAGGAGTTTTGTTAATTTCATACACAAAATTACATATTTGGCCAAATACTGGATACTTAAGAAGACCGATTACCGTCATACAATAAGGGTATTTGCTACACGTAAAACATTTTTGTTATTTCTTTTTATTTTCTGATAACTGTTGACAGTGTTGTTTATCCCTTGAGACCTAACAATGATAAAACATCTGTTTTTTGTTAATTTATAGCAAAAATGTCAATTTCAACTCACACAAAACTGAACATTTAGGTATGAAATTGTAAGTATTTAGATTATTAAAATTCAATGTATTCACTTCATTGTGCTTTACTAGCAAGTTGAAAAGTTAGAATTTGAAAATAAAATATTTTTTTTATTTTCAGAAAATCAAAAGTCTAATAACATTAAAAAAAAGAAATTTTAAAATATATTAGTGTTAATAAGCGCCAAAAGATTCATCCACCTAATTCTAACGGTAATGTCAGAATATTAATATAAAGTCCTGATAACATAGAAAAATCAACTTTCAAGTGCTTGACAGTGTGAGATTATGACGGTGGATGTATATGTAAAAAGATTCGGGAAAAATAAATTACGCCACTGAAAAAATAATGAACATAGTTGAAGTTGGTATTTTATTATTTAGAATAAAGTAAAGTACATATTTAGAAGAAAAATTCCTAATATATATCGTAGATATAACCTACTCGAGAAACCGATATAATCACTAGGTTGGTATTTTAAAATGAATAATCACTCATATTCATATTCAGTATATTCATGTATGTTCAGTGCAATGAGTGTAATCGATTTGACATGTAACTTTCTTACTGTAAACATTCAATATTGTAAACATCTTATAAAATGAATTTATTAGGTTCTGTGTTGAATTAATAACCCATCACCGGACAGGATCTTGCTCAATACCCAACCAATGAAAAAATATATATTTTATACTAACCACTGAACCATAAAACCAGTTCACTGAAGCTCTAAATATTGAAAACTGAGAATTAAATCTGCCTGAAATAGTTTTTTTTTCAATACCTAGTACGTTTCCCTAAATATATGGTGTACTTTTAAACTCTTTAAAAAATATAAAGTAATAAACCCCTACGTCATCAAGATATTTATTTAAAAAACAACAAAAAAACTTTCGTTTAGAACAATCACAAAGCTTTGAGTTCTGTAGTTTTCTCAAATATTAAGATAAAAACATTCAGGTAATAAGATGATAAAGCATGCTACACTTGTTCTAGAGATTTTAATATCCCACTGTTCATTTGTTCATCGATTGCTTTATGTTAATGAATTCTCTTTGCAGATACATTTTAGTATGGTCTCTACTCAGCTCCGTGAAGCCTCTTCACTTTTTTTACCTGGAGATGGAGGGAGGGCTCCTGGGTGATGGCTAAGTGGGTCGCCACCAAGGACACGTTGCCAAGGCGTCCCCTCTGGACCAGTCGGTTGAAGGAGTCCCGCACCTTGGAGCCTTCAGACTTGCTGCCCCAGAAGTGAAACCTGACTTCCCCGCTCAACCTGCAAGAGAGAACTATTGATGATGAGGTTTTCCCACTCTATGGGATCAGATAGATCCAACCATTAGCTCTGCAACATTACGTGATTCATAAAATCAAAGAACAGGCCTACGGGCTCTATAAATATTCAAATTCACAATACAACTGACTGTGCTGTACAGAGTACGGGGCATCTTATCGTGTGGGTGGAAAGGACTCGGCGCCTTCAGAATCTCTAAGAATCTTTAAGCATTGCTTTAGTGTAAAGCGGTGGTGGCGCTTCTCGCACTTTCCAGGCGCTTCACGCTCCAAAATCTCCAATGATCCTGACACCACTGCGGAACTTTCAGGATTATTCAAGTGACACCGTGACAGTATATTTATCTACATGATAGGCATAAGTGATGATCTCATGCAGTGTTTACAGATTGGCGAGCGACAAATATCGTAAAAGGATAATAACAAAAATTCATAGTTTCTATTTAACCCAAGAAATGCTGTAAACATTCTTTATTAACTTAACGAATATAACTTCTTGAAAATGTTATTTCAATATTAATTGTAAATCAGTGTTTTATATTAACGGTTTTCTATGTTAAATGGGGTTCTAGTCCAAAAAGGATACACAATATGATATCTTTTGAATGATTTGTAGTGATAGCCTTGTAATATAAATGAATTGATATTAAGTGCATCAAGAGAATACTTGTTTATGTAAATATAAGAGTATATTTCTGTGTGATAGTAATTTAAAACAAATAAAAAAAAACAAGTACAAAATCACTCTATGATTCCGTTACTTACCCTATATCTAAGACTTCTATATCCTCCATTATAGATAGGTTACTGCTTTTAAGGTATTTAGATATCTGAAACACATAAAACGATCATGTCAATATTTGAGAAAAATTAGTATTTTGGTTAGTTATTATGTTATAGTAAACATTCACAGTAACTATTATTGAGGTAAACTGTTATTGGTACCAATTTACTATCCGCAATTGTTTTAGATTTTTAGATTACTTACAATTTTAATATATGTAATAACTTTTTTAAAGTATAGTATTAGTTTTAATGAATTTCATTAAGTTTAAATATGGTACAGTATTGCTTAAAATATAATGGTGATACCGTATCCCATTGCTAAGAAAAACAATATAGTTTCAAAAGGTAAGACCCAGAAACAAAAATTATTTCGTTGCATTTAAAAATTATCATAAAATCTGTTGAGTCGTAATTCGTGAACCATTAAAATTACAAAAATGTTTGTAAAAAATCTGTAAAGTACAAAAACAAAATTATTGTAACATGTATGGGGGATACAATAATGTATGCCTATAACTAAGAAATGGAAGAATTTCTTTCCATCGGACATGTTTTAATTTACTTTTGATCACGCACATTTTTCTACGTTCACAATAGGTTGCGGTTGGAATTTCAATACCAAGGTCCCATTCAAAAGCCATTGTTGGATTCCACACTGGCCGCACAGATGCTTCATCAGGAGTGAAAACGCGCTTAACCAAATATGTCCCGGACTTTTTTATCTCCTGCCCTTTTCATATTTATTGAGAGTATTTTCGTTACATTTTATTTTTGGAGCTATAGATTTCTTCTCTTCTTTTTAATTAACTTAATTAATGGATTACGATTACTGCTTTTAAAAAGGATCATCCTAATTGTTTTCAAATAAGATTTCAAATAAATTTTAGCTATCTCATTTCAAAACATGAATCAATTAGTTGATTAAATACTCAAAATTTACTTTATCCTGAAGTAACATAATTTATTAGGTTGTTTTTTTAAGGAAAACTCATTACAATGTATAAGAAGGCGTCTATGTCATCATAATTGGGATATTTTAGTTTAGAATGTATGAAAAAAAGTTATGATGGTATAAACTTTGAAATATAAACAATAGTTCTATTAAGTAATAATATTTTTTTACTATTTCATGAGGAGGTTAAAAGTATTTTGAAAAAAATAAATTATTTTATTACCTTCATTATTATCCTCATTTTATTCAAAAATATTTGTATTTACTTCCCTGTGGGAAATACGTTACATCATGGATATGTCTAAAGGGAATGTTTTCAGTTCATCTAAACAGCTGTTCTTATTATTTTATATTAAAAATTAAATACAATAGCTCTGGTAGTTTCTATGGAAACCTGTTACACATTTTCCATTTTAAAAATCACCACCCGCCTCAGAGCTAAGACATATCCATGTCAAAAAATGAAAATTGTTAATTAAATTCGATGTTTCCCGTAGCGTTTAAATCTTCCTATAAATCAGCTGATTTATAGTTAATGCTGCCAACCTGTTTTCATATGTTGGCCTAAACTGTCGTACTTGCCATCAGTGTTGCCAACTTTTGCACGCTTTTTTTCTATTTCCTTATTTTTTATGATAGAAATCCGGAGAGTGTGCTAAAGGAAAGAGTGAAATTCTGTGTGTCACTTAAACAAAAAAATTAACAAACAGCCCTTTTTTTGTAATTGTTGCAAAATAAACAATTTCTAGAGCAATGAGTAAATTTAAGATTACCTGTTTTGTCAGTGCAGGTTTCAAGGAGCAAGTGACGTCCTCAAGACACTCTCGAACAGCTGATACGTTTGATAGCCTCAGAGTCCCTTCGTACCTAGCTTTAGCTGAAACGTTTTTACACATATAAAAAAGGTTTATAGATGTAAATAACACAAAACTACCATATTAAAAAGTGTGTATAACAAGCGGTATTAACAATGCACCAAATTTTTGTTTTGGTTGTAATGTACGTTGTATCCACAAGTCTCAAAAGTATAAGTTGTGTTTTTTAGTTTTGTTACTATACTAAATACTAACATTGCTATATCACCCTTTAGAAATAACATTAAGCACTACAATGTTAACACAAACGTACAATGTAATTTGTTTGTAGAAGCATGCCATATTTTTTAAAGACATAATGAAAAAATTCTCGTACAAAAAGATAACCAACAACCGTGGTAGAACAGTTTTTTTTTACTTTTTGATCCTCAATCACAGTTTCATTAATGTTGTTTTTAAATTTAATTATTTGAGTGGTTAGTTTAAACAAAATATTTGAAGAGCTTATATTGAGTAGTTGAAGGGGTTGAAAAACTTTGAAGGAGCCACTTGTGTATATTGAAACAAGTCAACGTTTTAGTTTTACGGAGACTCATAGACGTCGCTCGTCTGTGAGTCTCCGTGACGAGTGGACGTGTTTGGTTTCTCATGTGTATTAGACGTTAGTGAATGGTTTGTTTGTAAGTTTTTTGAATGCTTTAAAATTTTATGTTTTCGGCTTTATACCAGCTTAGTCCGAATTATGAGTTAAGTGTGTTAGATATTAGTTCACCTGAGGACGGGATCAGATTCTACATCCCGAAACGTCGTGAAACTTTGTTTTACATAAAATCGTGATAGAAAATGTCCGCAATTAAAATGTAAATAACATAAATCCACAGTCACCAATAATGAATTTCAAACAAAGAATTCTGTATATTACAACACAATTCAGCGTTTTTTAAGCTTTGAGTTGTTTATAGAAGTCAGTAAAGGAACCAAGCTTTGAGTACATTATATATGTTATTCAGAATGTTAAACCAGACATTTTCCATCACTATTAGTCAACCCAGGTTTTCCGACTCTTCGGGCTATATAATCTCCGTTCTCAAAACAGCTGGAACCTAGAATATGACAAGATTAGTACAAAATGCAAACTAAGGTGGTGTAAAGCTGAAAACTAAATTGTCCATTGGCAATGTTCATGTCCAGCGCTTCTTGGGACTTTGTGACGTGTGGACAAACGTTGTTTCTAGTGTAATTGACTTTGTTTGATTGGGAATTTTTATTAGTTTATGCCTACTTTAAACATTTTCTTTTAGCTAATTTTGCCATGTTATCGGTTCCTGAGGACTGGAACAGATTCCATACACCGAACCGTCATAAAACATTTTTTTTACCAAACGTAATTTAAAATGTAGTAAATAACAGGGACCATGGCGTGTCGAGACGATGGGTGTATGTTCTATTGTGTGGACTAACGTCCAAAATATTGAATACTACGTTAATCTGCAAAGACCATCTTCATAATTAGATCAGTTCGTAATTCAGAGGCAGTGGTTCGGACTCCACTTTAAACTGAACCAAGGAACATGTCAGCCTTAGTCAGTAAGAAGACTACAAAGTCGCGCCACAATCAACCTACACTCGTTCATCATTGGCTTACAATCTACCTGGGGTGGTTGTCATTTCAGTTTAAAGTATAAACGTCTACGGAAATACAAACCTACTATCACCCATAATGCATTTCAAACAGAGTACATGATGTAGTTCACGTACCGTTAATCAGAGGCACTCCACGGTGGCCACAGGCGCAAGGCTCAGAACTCCCATCCTCTGGACATTGGGTAGTGCAGCTCTCGTTGTCAGAGCAGGCTGTAACAAAGTGATCACCATTGTTGGTGATATTTGAAATAATATACTTTCTGAAGAGGGTCAAGGTTATCGGTAAACATGTCGCTGAGGATAGTATATTACGCCTTGTTTGAAACTCACATCAGATATGGGAAATCACTGTGGGCAGGTTCAAATACATATAAAATACAAATAATTTATTTCAATGGTATTTCACAGTCACGTCCCTGCCGGGTTTGAAAAACTTGTCAACGGGGTCCCAATTTGTCATCATAAACATTTAGAAAGTTGCATAGTGATTTTCTAATATTCTAATGTGGTTTAGGACAGGCGCCTTTCTTACAGTTTGGTAGCTAACAAAAATTTAACTAAAAACTATATATTTAAATATTTTTTCTTCACTTTGAATGAATTAAACATGTGAAGTCTAGCTTACATAAAACTTTTACATGACAGGGACAGTGGCGACGTCCTGTAATCCAGCTACTTGGAGGTACATACATACATTGTGGAATATTTGTGAGCGATGTTCGGTGGGTAAAGTGTTTTCTTGTATGGATTGTCTGCACTATTGAATACTTCGTGAATCCGCAAAAACCATCCTCATAGTTAGACCAATTCGCAATTCTTCAAGGTTTGGATTCGACACTAAACTATAGTTCCCTTAGTTGCCATCGGCTGTTGGGCTATTAATGAACAACCCTGTTTAAGGAACATGTCAGCCTTAGTCAGTAACAAGACTACAGTATCACGCCACAATCATCTTACACTCAATCCTCATTCATACTTGGCTTAAAATACCTAACTTGTGGTATGGTCACCGTTTCAATAATCTAATTTTATTTGATCTAATCTCTTACTGTTTACCTTGATCTGTAATACGTAATTCACATCTGGACCCCGTGAACCCTTCCGGGCAAATACAGGTGCTGGCAATGGCTCCTACTTGTCTGCAAAATATGCCACATAAGTAATACACTTATATTCATACAGTACTTAATAATTTACAGATATTACGCTATTTCAATACCTAAAGAACATCCTTATAATTTAGAGGAAAATTGTCGTTACCTGCAGGTGGCACCATTCTCGCAGACGTTGCTCGTGTGCTGACACAACGGTCCTTTGCCACATTCCGGTCCCGAGAACCCCCGGAAACAGGAGCACCAATATTCCCTGAAACAGTGTTGCTAACATTACAGGGAGAAAAAGAAAAATACTATTAAATAATACTAATGAGTTGTTTGTTACTTGCTAGTCTAGTAGTTGGAGTCTTTCACTATGGTGCAAGACGGATTACAATACTAGGATGCTCTTTTAAGGTTGGATCGCTTTCTCAAGTAGCATTTTAGTTGTTGAGTGAGATTAGTGAATAGTAAGATCAGAATTGAAGCATCGCAAATTAACCTTATCGAACTGATTAGCTAAAACCTAACTTTAGGACCTGCTCCATTCAATTGCTCGTGTCCAAATAACCCGTATTACGTAAAAGAAAACATAAATCCTTGAAATTAAAACACGTCCACTCGTCTCGGAGACTCAAAGACAACTGTCTTTGTCTTGTTGTCTTTGTTTCGTATGTGTGTAATGGTTAGTGAATGGTTTGTTTGTAAGTTATTTGACTGCTTTAAACCTTTATGGTTTCAGCTTTATACCGACTTAGTCTGGATTATGTGTTAACTGTGTTATGTTTTGGATATTAGTTCACCTGAGAACGGGATCAGATTTCAGATCCCGAAACGTCACGAAACTTCGTTCAACAAAAAATCGTGATGGAAAATGTTCACAATAATAATCTAAATAACAAAAAATTATAGTTTTACAGTACTCTAGTATGGCATGGTCAAATTTACAAAATCAACTAGAAGACGATAAATAATGGTAGTAAAAAATAGGGGATGTAAACTGAATTGAAAGTAGTTAAACGGCGTTAAGCAATTTTCATCGCAACTCGTCGAGATTGTTCCAGGTAATTGGGTAATGTTTTAGTGTTACTGTTGTTTTGCTAGCGACGGTGCTGCTTGTTGGCGGGTCTGAAGTGAATTAGCTTTTAACAGCTGAGGTTTGTCTGCGGGCGTTGCACGTACATTTACACTTTAGTCTGTTGTATGAAATGCGATATTGTTCCGTTTCTGTAAGGTGCTGTTTGTAAATTCGTAATATTAGCTACTAAAACTGTTTGGGAGAACATTGCACCTGTTATAATTGTTTAATGAGCTTGTATGTTGGAAGATAATGTGTTAATTTTGATTAATGTTATTTATTAGTGTTTAATTTTATTTACTAAATGCGAAATATTTTACATCCATAGCGATTTTTTTCGAGGAGGAAGAAATGCGTTATCTGTTTTTAGTAACCGGTTCCGGTGGGACACGCCCACTCTTATTCAGTATTCTTTGAGTCTCCATGACGAGTTGACGTGTTTTATTTTTTAATGGTTAGTTAATGGTTTGTTTGTAAGTTTTTTGACTGCTTTAAGCTTTCATGTTTTCAGCTTTATACTGGCTTAGTCTGGATTATGTGTTAATTGTGTAATGTTTTAGTTATTAGTTCACCTGAGAACGGGACCAGATTCCAGGTCCCGAAACGTCGTGAAACTTTGTTGTGCATAAAATCGTGATGGAAAACATCCGCAATAAAAGTTTAAATAACGTAAATCCACCATCACAAATAATGAATTACAAACAAATAAATGCGTTATGAACAGAGTGTAGGACTCTTACCCACTAAAACCCCCCCTCAGCTTTGACAAAATATAGTGAATACTGTAATCTTAAAAATATTAATTTTTAAATTTGAACAAAGCTTCCAAACAAGCATTTACCTTAAAGTACATTTCTCTTACATCTTACTATAATATTTCTACTCTATAAGTAATGTCTGCTGTATTACAGCATTGCTTTACATACATTGTACGATTTACATTGTACCTCTATAGTAGGTGTGTTTGTTTGTTAAATGTATATAACAGATAAATAAATTATTATTATTCCATTCTTATAAGAATTCTTCATTTTTTTAAGTTTCTGAAAGAGAAAATGGTATATAAAATATAATATTGTTAAATCTTAAGCAACACGTTGAGTAATGTTGTAGTATAGCATTTACGTTGCAACTCTGTTACCTAATCTCCCTCTTAGAGATATATCTAATAAACAAGATATATTCTTCATAAGTGCCAAATAACTTTAAAAACATGTATAGTTGTGTACTGAATGAATGAGAGTGTTGGTTTGCAAATTTTCGTTTTAATTAAAAAAACGTTTTCAAGCATATAGAAATAGAAGAAATAGTGACTGTGTACAGCATGAAAACAAAACAAAACATAAATAAATTCAAAGAAAAGTTCACAATACAAATTTTGAAATCATATGGTTTTAGGCAGTTGATTTGAAACATTTATTTATATTAATAATAAACTATCTGAGATTTAATCCTGTAGGAAATTTTTATTTTAAAACCAACTGGTGTGCCAATTCTGAATTTCTTAAAATAAGTTGGTTTCTTTCAAGGTTTTGATGTGGTGGAATTTTGTGGAGGGCTTTAAGTTCATAACAGCCTTCAAAATTTTGGTTGTGGTGAGCTGCATGATTGAAAATTGGCTTTCGTAAATTTTTATGAACCACATCAAAACGGTGGCCTGTCATTCTAACTCGTAAGGAGTTAGATGTTTGGCCTATATATTCTTTTTGACAATGTTTGCACGATAGTTGGCAAACCACATTATGGGTTTCACAAGACGAGATTTATTAATAAAAAAGATAAATATACTAACTATTACAAAATAAAAGGCATTTTTATTTACGATAACGCCGAACGAGGGCGTTGCGGTCAGATAAACCGATGGAATCTGAATCCACGAGTCCCTTCAACAATTAAAGTTCCTGAAATTCCTGCAAAGCCAGCAAATGTGTGGGTAAAATACAAAACCTTTCGTGAATATCCTTAAAGCTTTAGAATTTTTTTGTCAAACAGTAAATGTATTATTATAGCACAACATTTAGGGAAGAATACGTGAATGGCTACGAGTTTGAAATCATCCAAAATACAGTATTGAAATTCCTATTGATATTATATTATTATTATTGATTGATTTGTATATGGAGTAATGTTCAGCAATTTAAAAGTACATAGAGATAGACGGACAGAATTACTACAAACCTAGAAAATTGGTTCGTCAGAATCTTTGAAACTCATAATATCTTTTGTTGGACTTTTCCAACGCGTCTGTGATTTTAAGTACACAACGTTTCTGAAGGTGAAGAAACTTCTCCCGTTTTCAAGTGATTACCGAATTAATTACATTAAAAATTAAATTTTAAGCTATTATTAATATATTACAGTATCTGACCGAGAGTTGGAACACTACTGGCTCCTCAGCTGGCAGTCGTGCTCAAACTCTCGTTCTGAGCGCACATTATCTTGTGTCGCCTCGCTATCTCGAAGGCGGAGTGTTGTGGTTATTTGTTGCGTTGTCAATATAGTTATTGTATGTTCATGATAGACAAAGTATTATTTCATATATGTAACTTCAACAGTTTTCAATGTAACTTATTATGTATTTAATTAAAAATGGAAACGTTTCTCCACTTCCAGAAACGTTGTGTAGTTAAAAACACGCGTTGAAAAAGTCTAATAAAGGTCTATTGGAAAATTGGTTGAAATAACATTTTTGTAACCATCCTACAAAATAAAAATTTTCAAATAGAGTTGCAACACATCCTTTATTCGATCAAAATGTTAATATTTCCAAATTTAATGTTCCTATCAAACTTTTTTTAACGTTTTCTTTACAGAAGCTTACAAAAACTTTTAGCTTTTAAAGAACAATAGATCCATTAGTTACGCCCTAGAAAACTTTAAAATCTATGTAAATTTATCTAATTTAGTGTTGAATTTATACACGATTAAAAATGTTACACTTTAACCTACACGCATTTAAGACGTTGAACATGAAACTTAAACTATGATCCTACCTACAAAGTTTATAATTTACATACTTTTATTTTGAATAATAAATAGACCCCTATAAAAGTGTATTTATTCCCTATGGAAAATAGCTTAGATCATGGATATATATGTGAGTAATTTTTTCAACTCTAAAAAGTTTTTTCTCATAACTATATGGTATCACTTCCGTTACACTTTTTGCGTCTCGAATATTGCTAGCACCCTCCTCCACAGAGTTTACACATATTCACGTCAAAATAAAAATTATTGGAGTCTTTATTAGAAAATAACTATATAAAAGCACAACGAAGATCCAATACACGTTTGTAGTTTTCCTTCCAATTAAAAATAATTGTATTCAAGTATCGAGTTTATTGCTTTAAATGGTAACTTAAAACCTTTTGATAGGTTTTCCTGTTTTGGAGATAACTACCGAAAAAAACACTCTCTAAGAAACGCATGTTTAAAGCCAGAAAGCTTTTAGAATTGTTATACTAAATTGAGTGTACTGCACTTTGGTGGATAACTGCTCTTAAACTATGAATCCTATAGACCACCGAAGCATTCATCCTGACACTTTAGAATGCTTTGGTGTTTCATAGTTCCGTCTTACATTCAGATGTCCTTTATGACATGCTTCAATATTACTTCTTTGTTTGAAAGTTTTCTCAATGCTGACTAGTTTATGATATTTAATTTTCTATTCATACTGTATTCATTATACTTTTAACTGTAATGGTGATCTACCCAGGTAGGTATTTAAAGCCAAATATTAATTAGAAATGGGTGTAGGATGATTTTAGCGCAATCTTGTAGTCTTGCTACTGACTAAGGCTGACATCTTGACATCTGACATCAAACGTGGAGTCCGAACCACTGCCTCTGAATTACGATCTGGTTTAATTATGAGGACGTTCTTTATTGATTATTTAGTATTCAATAGTGCGTAAGGAAAATTGAGATTCTATAATTAAAATTGTATTTCAATAGTAAAAATTTATAAATATCGCAGTTATCATCATGAATGAAACGAACTTCATTGACGTTTCGGGATCTTGAATCTGATCCCGTCCTCAGGTGAGCTAAGACTTTTTTGTATTTGTGTAAGTTTTTTTACTGTTTTAAACATTTTTTCAGCTTTATACCCCCTTGGTTTGAATTATGTACTCGTACATAACTTGCCATGTTTCTTTCTCACCTAAAGAGGGATTTAGTTTCCAGATGTCCGAACGTCGTTAAAATTTCTTTTACTATTTCTACCAAGCTATCCGACCTTCACGATCTCTTCAAGCTAGTGATTAACCCAACGACCTATACCTTTACTTGGTCTGTGTGATGAATTAGATAGTGAGGTATCATAGGGAAATGAGTCACAGGCTAGGTAGAGGTGACTGCTCATGATCTGACAGGAGTCTAAGCCACTTGTTCCGATTTAGCAGCCTCTGACTTACTGGACCATAGAGCGTCCAGGTATTTTTGTACAAGGATATTTTTTAGCGTTCCAAATGTATAATACAACTTACTTAAAATCAGCAGACGCGTAGCAATGGCCGGACATGGAGCAGCCCACGACGCTGCATGACCTGCTGGGCTCCTTGACGACCTCGTAGGTGATATTGAACCCGTAGATGTCCAGGAGGTCGTCCAACACGCGGAGGTGGTTACCCTCGAGGCTGTCCAGGGCGAAGTCCACCACCAGGTAGTTCCTATGGGTCAGCAGCCACTCCACACTCGTCACGTTCTGTTCTGTCACTCTGCAAGGAGAGGCAGTGGTCAGTGTGCAAGTGGTAGGTAAGGAAACGCTGATCAAAATTCCAACACGAAACATATACACCAAAGTATCATAGGAGTTTTTGAAAAAAGGAGGCTTAAATTCATCAAGGACCAAGAAGTAAATTCCAGACACCTCTTGTGTAAACGTGATGCAGTTGTATTCAGAAGAATAGAAAGCTTTGGGATACATAAAATAAAGATTTAGGATATACTTGATTAACTTTTTACAGAAATTGGGGCTCAACTAAGGTTTGCTACGGGGAACGATAGATCTTAAAGTCATAGTGAATGTATAATTCATCATCAACAATCATCATGTGTCAACAGACAAATATTAATATACATTTCTAAGAAAACTATAACAATTAGTATTTTGTACTCAATATGAATATAGCCATTTTTTTAGATTTCTCGAGTGAGTTTTTAATTTTTGATACAGTAGTAAAATGAAAATTATCAGTTTAGTGGGTTTGTTTTGTAAGTAATGGTTTTGTTGCTGTCATTACGATCAGAGGTTAGTAAGTTATTTTTGAAGTAGTATTTTTGGGTTGATTCTTGTATTGTTTTGATAATTGATCTAAATGTAGTAGGGAAACCTTAAGGTTTAGAGGATGAATAATTATGCCTAAATATTAACCAATGATCGATTAAAATCCATGTTTTTTCTCAACATGCATATGTCTAGGCTCTTTGGAGGGGGTAGCAGAATTTTGGAACGCAAAAATTGCACCGGAAGTGTTTAGATCCAAAGAAAGTAACAGAGGTATTGTATAGAATCTTTGGTTATAAGAACAGCTGTTTAAATTAATTGAAAACATTCCCTTTAGACATATCCACGATCTAACCTATTCCCACAGGAAGTAAATACAAACATTTTTATATTCTGACTCTCGGAGGATGACAAGACAGTGACACTAACTTTCATACGTCACTTAAACTGGTGTGTTTCATGTTCATGGCATGTTCAGGTGCAACGATATCGTCAGCTGCAATTATTTCTGTGAAGTTTACGACCGATGAACTTCACAGCGTTTATTGCTGCTGAGTTGACTTTGAAGTCCTTACATCGATACTTGCTGAGTTATGTCTAATATAAACTAGCAATCTAGCTGGGTGATTTGGTTCAGGGGTCAAAGTTCCAGTTCAATATTCTGTTAGTTACTGGTTGGATCTTGGTACTTTTATGAATTTTAACTTTATTTAATGACTCAGGTAATTAAAACCTAGTCTGAGACAGTAACAACACTCGTTTTATTCATACTACTTTGGGCTAAGTTGGTACAAAGCTGAAAACAAAAATATGTTTGAAGCAGTGCTTTTTGAGCTCATGTGACGTGAATTTTTGGTATTTTTAGTCCGTTTTTGACTTCTTTAAACATATTTAGATTCAGCTTTATCCAGATTCTGTAGTAATCTTTTCATGATCCAGAGTCCTGATCACCTGAGAATGACCAGATTTGAGACCCCGAAACGTCCCAAGTTTTGTTTTACTAATCGTTTTGGAAATGTCCGAAATGAAAATTTTCGTATTTACTCCCCTGTGGGAAATAGGTTAGATCATAAATATGGCTGAAGGGAATGTTTTCAGTTCATCTAAACAGCTGTTCTTATTCTCATATAATAAAAATTCAATACAATAGTTTTGGTAGTTTCTTTGCAACTTTTTTTTAATTTTCATCTTCCAAACTGCTAACAGCCCCAGAGATAAGATATATCTATGAGAAAATTGGCAAACTGTACAATGAAGAATAATAAGAAACAAAATTATTCATGATTAAGCTTTTGGGATAAATTGACTGGTGGTTCAGTAGGTATGTAATCCTTGGCCTACGTAATCTGGAGGCTCCTCGTTTGATCCAAAACATCAACCAAACAAAATGTTTGACTAGGTGAACCCCGAAAGCTTTGGTGTTACAATTTTTACTAACTGCCACAGGTTGGATTCGCATCCACAACTTTAAGCTCTGAAGACCAGTGATTTAGACCACATTGCCATCCAGGTCTCGACAAAGCTACATATGTCATTTAATTAATTGGATTCATTACACCCACTCCTGCCTCATAGCCTTAAAATACCTTTATCGGGGTCTAACAAATTAACAAATGGATGCATTTTAACCCAAAGACCTGTGTATCTGCCTCCCTCCCAGCTGGAAGGTTGAGTCGTGTTCGTAGTAGTCGAACTCCGTGAACGTGAGCCCCGTAGTGACGAACAGCTGGGTGAAGTGGACGACGATACTGTGTGGGGCTTCGCCCGAGCTGGCGTCGATGACCCAGTGGCAGCGGAGTGGCGTCGCGAACCTCCGAGGGAAGTTGGGCGTGTGCAGGACACCTCGAGGATCTGTCAGCATACCACCGCACTCTGTCGACAAACACGTTAACTAATCATGAAAGGGTGAGGATTTGACTTTGAAAAATTGTATATAATTAATTTACAGTAACAGTGGAAGGATTATGAGACCCTAGTCACGTGATGCTGCCTTCGTAAGCATTGGAGAGGTAAACCTAATCCAATAACTGTACATATTTAGAGTTAAATATATTAAAAAAGAGTTAAAAATAGGAGGACCCAGTGAAGCAGGCTAGTCAAATCTTCCTGCGGGAAAATGTTCAGTCTACAGGGTGAATAAGGGTGTGAGAGGTGAGCATGGTTAGTAAACGTTATTTAATAACTGTAGATATATTCGAAGAGCTAAATGTTAGAACGTTTAGGAAGACTCAGTGATAAAGGCTAATCACGTCTTCCTGTGAAATGTCTCTGTAATCAGGGAGAAAAAAAGTAAGCAAGAAAGAGGTTAAAAATGGTTAGTCTACTTGAAAGAATTAAAGCACATGCCAATTTAGTCTTAGGTCCTATAACATATTATAAAGATCTACACTCCAACTCAATAACTATCACATACAAGGAAAGTATCCGCCATGGGGAGGGAGCCCATAATTTTTATTTTAAAGGTACACGCCCTAGAACAGGACATGTGAGGGTACACGCCCTAGGACATGACATTTGAGGGTAACCCTCCTAGGACAGGATATCTAAGGGTACCTCTACTAGGACAGGACATCACTCTGCCAGAGGGTACGTCTAGTACCTCCAGGGCACCCCTTCCAGGTCGACAGAAAAGAGATATACCACACTTTGAGAATTATGGTCGGACTGAGAGTTCAGGTTAAGCCGGGAGATCCCAGGAGAGACAAGAAGGAACCAAGGTTTGATCTGCCCAGGTAGGTGATTGAAGATGATTGTGGCATGATATTTAAATGTTGTTATTGACTAAGACTTACACGCTCCTTAATTAATATTCCAACATCCAATGGCATCCAAGGGACCTTCAGTTTCAGGGAAACCAAACCATTTTTACCTTTAGTTATTGATGATCAATTTTTGGTCTATTTATGAGGATGGTCTTTGTGGATAAACGCAGTATTCAATAGTGCGGACATAAACACATACCGGAGGGTATCGCATCCACCAGCCATGGCTCATAACTATCCACAGTTTGTGACTTCCAAGTAATTTCACAGTTTTTTTTATGTAACCGGTTTCAGTCTCTGAAGTAATAAATACAAGTCAGAGAGCTACATTAAGCCTACGTCCAGGAGAATATTAACATATTTTCTCTAAATAATTATTTTTTTACTGAGATTCCCCATTCCACACGGGAACATTCCAGTGAAGTATTAACTTATCATTATGATCACACAAACATAAAAAATTAACCCGTGAAGTTCATCTCACATGTCCAATTAAAATAAATAGGCAATGAAAGTTATAGACACACAAACTTTCAGCTCTATTAAGATTTGTTAAAAACTATATAGGGTAATTATGTATCAGTGAATATATAATTTTATGAACATTTTAAGAGCTTTGGATTGCTGCGTAGGAAATTAACACTTTACGAGCATAATTTTATTCAACAAAATCTTGTTAAAATACATTGTTCATCAATATTTCTCCATTTACCAACGTTTTAAAAGTGAAGATTCTACATGAGTGGGGGAACTGAATACTAGAACGTTTCCATTGAAAGCAAGTGAGGGAGATTTACATTCGCTCGTAGCATGAATAAGCTTTAGCCAACCATCAAAGTCAACAGTTGTTGAGCCCTGTAACGAGGGATCGGTTGTGGTGAGTGTAGCATGTAGCCCGGTTAGCCGTCTGGTCCTTTTAAAGGAAACATTATTAATGCCTGGCTTAAATCCGTTAGGCCTTTGCGTCATTTTAAAATACCTACATGCTCCAGAAGATTGGTTGATCACGTAAAACACATAATTACAAAACTGAAACTAGGTTTAAAACATTTATGACTATCAGAAAGCCAATCCTTAGTACAAGTTGAATCAATGGTAAAAAGGAAGTTACTTATTTTTATGACAAAGTATTATATTAATATGAAATCCAAGTAAATAAAAAGCAGGACTAGTTAAAAGTAAAGTAAATTCTCAAACCAAACATTTATTAAAATGGTAGTGTTAAATTAAATTATAAAATGAACATAAGTAACGAAATTCTGTTAACAATTTTCTTTGCAAAAGTTTTATTACGGTATGATTTTAAATAGGTTTAAATTTGACGATTATTGTATCAAAATACTAGCAGTAAGCCCGTCCCCGTGTATGGGTTGAAGGATTCAGTTTAAAGAAAGATTATCATTACAAAATGTAAACCTGAAATCCTAAACAAATCAGAACAAAAAAATAAATACCTAGCTTTATTACATAGCATTACCTTACAATTAAATAGATTAGAACGTTTATACCATTATTAAAATAAGTTATGCGTTAACAAACTAAGCAATATTAATTTAAATTTGACAGCTGTTTATTTTCTTTCTTTCAAATAATTAAAATACAAAGACAGCTGACTATTACCAGTAGGCGATTCATTGAAAACTGAAAGCAGAAAGCGTGTTTTTAATGATTTTTATTTACTTTTCAAGGGGTGGTGGACAATTTCAAGCATTGAAAAACCTACTCTGGAATATAGAGAATGCATGAAATAAGTTTCATTGTTATCCATTCCCCCTCTTTTTCAGAGAAGACGGTGTAAAATACTTCCTGGAGCGTCACAGACAAATAGACAGACGGGCACAAATTGAGATAAGATTTGTTTTGACTTCTCTAACGCATGAAACGTAAAAATAACCAAAAATTGAATAACATTGAGACATGTACAGACAAAACTCTAATTTCATTTATTTAGATATATATTCTGATTTGTAAGGGGATTATTTATCTTTGTAATATATCATCAGTTTATTTAGTAAAACTTTGAAAAAAAGATTCTAATATCCAGTATAGACTAGATGTTTGAGAGCTAACTACTATACAGTCAATAGGCAAAAAACCTCATAATTTACATAAGTGATTTTATAGAAAAAATAATTACAGCTATGAAATTAAAGTAAAATATAATAGATTTTAAGCAACATAACCTTTATTTTAACTATTCCAATCATCCTATGATTTATATCTAAAACACCCTCTTAAAAACATTTGTCAAGGTGAAACTAATTGATAGGTTGTAGAGTTATTTTGATGTAGCTTGTTTGTAAACAAATTGATCAAATCGAATGAGTTCGTTGAAAGGGAAAACAAATGAGCATCTCTGTTCTATTATTCACACGGTACCTATGACCCTCTGAAATATTCAGTTTTTATACATTGCACACATCACAATTGATCGAGAATGAAAAGTCGAGCATGTTTTATCATGGTCGTGTTGGTATTGCACTAAGAAAATATTAAAAATTGTTAAACAGCATGTATTAACATTTTTACTTACGTAAAGTATATTAGCACAGCTAATTAATAACATAGCAACATAATGAGTTTTTTTCATACTGCTTAGAAAATCGTTGTTTTCACACATTCAATGAGGTCAAACAAACATGAATTTTTCGTCCAAGGTTGAATAAGAAATCAGTTGATGTATAAGGCATAAATAAATCATAGGATATCATTAACCAAATGTGAATCAGCTATGTGTTCAACGTAGTAAGAAAAAGGTGGAAGCCATTTTATGAAAAAGTTGTAATGTGAATGAATTGTAACATTTTAGTTTTTGCAGCAGTGAGCTTAATGTAGTGCTAGTAAAACGAAAAATATAGTAACAATATGACAAACCAAAAGTATATTTTTATCGTTGATTGTTCGAGGTTGTTCGTAAGTGACACTTTAGGTTCTTAAGGTTTGTACTACTTTGGAAAACAGTTGTTTTCGCATCAGCTACGTTTGGAGAAAATAATTTTCCCTGATTTATAGTGTTAATTCAGCAATTAATTTTTCACACAGAATTTCATTCTGTGAAGTTATTTTGATAATAATATATTATGTAGGCATAGCAAATCATCATTTTTATCTCAATAGCCTAATTAGTTGTGTACATTTTATAATTTTTTTAAAATTTTACTACAGAAACTCTTAGGCCAGGCTCAATGTCGGACTTTAAATGAAGAAGTATATTATTTGTTTACATTTACTGTAAGAACATTATGGTCAAACCAATTCTTCAGTTTTGCCAAGTCCGAGGACGCATGCTCGTACACTTTATCCCACGAGCAACACATCCTCAAGTCAAAAAGAGCATCCGAAGTGTTATTTCTAGGCCTAAAGCTATATTGAGTTTCAAGAACAATTGGATTTTCTTCTAAGCAAGAAGTTGATTGAATTTTAAAAATTTTCCAATATATTATCGACATGATTTAGTAATGAAATGGGTCTGAAATTGGGTAGGATGTTTTTATCTCCGTTTTTCTAAATTTGAATGACTTTGGTATTTTTAAGTCAGGAAATACCCCACTGGTAATGCTTGATTTTATTATTTGTTTTATTATGGCTGCGGCAAAATGTCTATTTTTACAAAGTTGGATGGAATATTATCGGACCCAGGAGCTGAGCCTCTCCTTATGCTAATGACCAAGGCCGCCAGATGCTGGAGCAACAGGATGCAGGATGACCTCCTACTTTGGCATATTATTTGTTGTAATTCTGTGCTATGTGTCTGATTTGAGATGTAGTTGCACAGCCGTCACAGAACACCTCCACCAGGAATCCCATCTATTACGATGACCTAAAATTTCTTTCACTATTCCCCAAAATTGTCTGTAGTCTCCGGTAGCGTTAAGAATTTTATTCTTATAATGACAGAACTTTGCCCTTTTGATAAGTGTACTTTACTTTCAGATCACTTTACTTTACTTTAGATCAGATTTGAACCAGTTAAGAAAGGATGTTATGACTGGGACGGTGGCGTCGTCCTGTAATCCAGCTACTTGTAGGTCACGAATTGTGGATAGTTATGAGCGGTGATTGGTGGGTGTAGTGTTTTATTGTGTGGATTAACGTTTACACTATTGAATACTACGTTAATCTGCAAAGACCATCCTCATAATTTGACCAATTCGTAATTCAGAGGCCGTGGCTCGAATCTCCCGTTAAACTGTAGGTCCCTTAGTTGCCATCGGCTGTTGGGCTACTAATTAACAGTCCTGTCTAAGGAACGTTTCAGCCTTAGTCAGTAACACGACTACAAGATGGCGCCATAATCATCTTACACTCAATCCTCATTCATACTTGGCTTAAAATACCTACCTTGTGGTATAGTCACCATTTCAATAATCTAATCTAATATGTTATATATTTTTAATTTCCTTGAGGGTTTTTCATCTTCTAAACCAATGTAGAACTTGTCTAAAACATGCAAGAAACCATACAAACTCATCTCAGAATAACCACTGTAGGATAAATTTACAGACCTCCAGAAAGTTTTTGGAATTTATGTCTCTCTATTTAGTTAAGTAAATATTTCAAAGTCTTAAAGATTTCCTGTAATATTTTTAGTTCGTATTAGTTATATAAGGGAATCTATTATCACACTTAACTACAGCATGCTAATAATTACTTGAAATTCGAGTAAAAACTATAATTCCCTGACTTCGTTGAAATGTTCTCAGAATCAGGTACTTTCAAAAGTTTTGGATATTTATGAATAATATTCCCTGGTGTGAATTACGTTTATACACAAAGACCATTCTCATAACTAGACCAGTTCCTAATTCAGAGCAAGATTGTGGTTTGGATCCCACGTAAACTGTAGGTCACTCGCCGTTGTGTGTTTGGATTTAATTACGTCCTGTCTACGAAACATGTATTCTTAGTAAGAAAACTATAATGACCTCCACAATCATGTTACATAAATTTTTCTTTTATACAGTATCAGCCAAAATAAACAGTACTGAAATGGTAATACTTTATTCTACGTATACAGCTTGGAAGTTTGTATACTGTAGGGAAAACCACCAATATTTTTGAACATTCTTCTCATTGACGTATTGCTAATATTCAGTTTAAGAGAAGCTCGCATTAGGCTCATTTTCGGTGACTGTAACACTTGCTGCAACACTCTTGCGTGGTTTTCATTTGTACAGACAGTAGTTGGGCGACCTGAAAAGCCCTTTTGCTGTGTCAAAACACTACCTGTTCTTCGAAATTTTTCAACAACACTAAGAATCACAGCATTACTAGGCGGGTTTTTTTGGAAATTTTCCTGAAAACGTAAAGCAGTGTGTGACAAGCTTGGACCACCCGCACGTCCATTTCCGTATGAGCGAAAATAATGCTCTACGATAAAAGTTTTTTCTACAGTTGTTAGCACCATGTTAACAAAAACTAACCTCAAATAAGAAAAAAGTAATGAACGGGAAGCCGTGGCAACAATCACCAATTGAGTCAGCTGATCGAGAAGGCAACTACAGCTGATTCAGTTTCAGTACTGCTTATTTTTGCTGATACTGTACTTGCCTTAAAGTACCTGCCAGGGTTGGTTTTCACTTTCTGGAATGTAATAATATTGGCAGGACGTTAAACTTACCGTGTCCTTGACTGTGACCTTGACCTTGAGACATGACCCACGACAGCAGCACCGCTAACACGATCATGCTCGTCCGACTATCTCCTGCTGAGTCATCGCACCTCCTTGTGTCGCCTCCTCCCCATCGTCACACGTCCCTCCCGTCCATGCCAGTTGGGTTTATTTGACCTTTAAGTAAAAAAAAACATTCTCATAATTTTGTTTATACATACTTTTATAGAGTGTCTTTACCACCCTCACACAGTGCACGAAAGCAGTTATGTTTGTTTTAGTTATCTATATAAATAAAATTTGAATTTTTACTGTACACAATAAATAACTTTTTTATCACTTCTCCATGAAAACGAGAGCATCCACACTTATCAAACTTTTTTTCATAATTAAATTTTTAATGTAGTTTTATTATGATAGTTTTTAGATAAAAGAATATTATCTATATAAATAAAATTTTAGAATGTTTTTTAATATGAAAAAATGAAGATTATAAAATTTATATTTAATATAATAAATTTAACTGAATTATATTTAAAAGATAATAATATTTAAATATACATTTAATCATTTTTTAACCACAAGGGTATTAATTATTATGTAAATAAAAGCAAACCAACATTCAATAATGCTACACATTTTCCAAACTGTCAAATTTAAAATTGTACTAATTAATAATTGAGATGAGATTATTTTCTGTTTTATTATTAATTTGTTTAGTTTTTTTTTACTTATTTTTATTTTAGAATAACTTCTTGACTAGCATTATACGTTTTGGTTTTATTGAAGGATGATGTATAAACTCACGTCTGCCGCGACTTCTTCACGGCTGTTTCCATTTACACAAACTCGGAGATTTGTGTAAATGGAAACGTAACTTAAGGTGTGTGCGGTAAATTAAAGACCTCGAGGTACCGTATCGCAGCAGCGTGAGTCACTCAGTCTAGCCAGAGGTGACCGCTCATGATCTGACAGGAGTCGCTGGCCGGTGGTTTTGATCCAGCAACCTAGGATATACTGGGCCAGAGCGTCAACCCTCAACTAACGTGCTGCTAACTCCAGTTCCCCCTCCCGTTTTTTGTGAGTCTTTCTACGTCTCTCGGAATTTTTTAAACTTTTGATGTGGAACAGTCCAAACCTCGGTCTTGTTACCACCTATCGTCAAACTGTTGATAGGAAGACTCAATAATTAATTGCCCAATGATGAAATGGCAACTGGATCCAGATTCTAAATATAACAATAACAGCAGTAAGCCCGTCCTTTGTACGGATTGTAGGATTCATTTTAATGAAGAAAGATTATTATACCAAAATGTAAACCTGAAATCCTAAACAAATCAGTACAAAGAAAATAAATCAATACCCAGCTTTGTTATTTAGCATTACTTTACAATTAAAATAGATTAGAACATTTATACCATTATTATAATTTGTTTTGCGTTAAAATAACTTTTTAATATAGTATGATTTCAGAACTGGTTTAAAATCAATTGTCAATACAAACTAACTAATATTGATTTTAATTTCATAGCTGTTTGTTTTTTCCATTAAATCTTTAAACTACAAAGACAGCTGATTATTACCAGTAGGTTAATCATTGAAAACTAAAGCAAAATACGACTATTTTCTCGTATAAAGTGGGTTTTTAAATGCTCGTTATTTATTTTTAAAGGGACGGTAAACAGACAGACAGACAAACAGACAAATTAAGAGTAATAAAAGATTATAATATACTAACGCAAAAAAAATAAAAATAACTAAAACAAAAAACATATAACTCTGGTGTTCAACAATAGCACTATTTAAAGAGATGTCTTAAATACACAGTTTTGTTTGTAAGATAGCTTTTGTGTTTTTTTTCAAACTTAATATCAAACATACAACATATGAAAACAAGCAAAAATCTATATTTTGCGCAGAACATATTGTAAATGTTATATTTATAAAAAAAAATTGTTATTTATTTTTAAAGGGACGGTAAACAGACAGACAGACAAACAGACACAAATTAAGGTAAGACAGGCTTCGGCTTCTCTAACGCACGAAACTTAAAAATAACTAAAAAATAAATAACTCTGAGCAATGTTCAGACAATACTCTAATTTTATTTATATAGATGAAATATAACAGTTTTAGTTTGTAACAAATCTAACAATAAGAGATAAGTCATACTTACAACGAATACAAAAAATAACAACATGAAAGGAAAGAAAACAACAGAGATGTATATTACAAAATACAGTGGTGCTCTTCGGATGTAAGTTAGGTTAGTTATTGATAGCGCTGTATTTTATATCAATAACCGACTTAACCTATATCCGCCGAGCACTTTAGACTCATCTGTTATCGTTATATATGTAACAAACTGAGAAAACTCCTCCTGACATTTCCGTTAAAGCTAACACGAATATAATAGGCCTAGTGTGCACTATAAGGATGGTTTTGTTACTAAGTACGGAACCATAGTTAAAACATTTACAGAATTTTTTATTTTATTTTTTGCGAATAGGGAAGAAGCTATTACGGTAGGTTTCATGGTAAGACTTAAGCCCGGGACCATGTTATTTCTTTGTCTTGAGGTGCCCATAGACCAAAAACAATAGTCGTTAATATATTATATATGTCTGTAAACACGATAACTCTCGTAAAATGGTCCGATGGAGACTAAATTCGGTATAGACATGTATTTCTACATTTGCTCGGACGAGTTCGTAAACCAGACATATTGGTCTATCGGAACGGATAGTTTGGGGGGTGGTTTGTACTCAAAATTTGTTTTCGTTTTTCATATGTAATTAAACAATTTTTAAATTTTAACTTTCACATGTAGAATCAGCTTAAAAACTACACAATTTAGTTTCTTAAAGTTTTTATCTATCTTCAACGGTCACTGAGATATTAAAAAATCTAAACACAGTACGTTGTATTTTGGGGCTCCAATGTTAATCTTATGGAGGATAAGAAAAAATTAATACTTCTCTGACTAACCAATATTGTTGGATTAAACCTGATATTTACCTTTATTTGGTTGAGATCTTATACTTAAAATGCTTAAAAATTATAGTATACGTGTTTATCATGGCAGCTAAACCGGCATACTCTTTTCCCATGTTAATCATATAGAGCATAGGTAAACTCCTTTATTTGTGGACAGATATTGATGAAACTTGGTATATATGGTCAAAATAAAAATTGTTTACGGTAGAACGACCTACTTTTAATGTTCCTCACAGCAACAAACCTGCATACTCTTTCCAATGTCAATCTTATGGAGAATAGGAAAAAGCTAACTCTCATATTTATCGATAGATTTTTATAAAACTTGTCATATATTATTATTTACTATTATATTATTGATTTGTAAATTAGATGAGTACGCAGGTCTGACTCAATGGGGGTATTTAAGTATACATTTTATTGTTTAAATAAACCATCTTTGTTCTATAAGGTGAATGAAATAAATAAAGGTACCGTTGTGTGAGTCTCATAGGCTAGCCATAGGCCAAACTAGCTCATGATCTAATAGGGGTTATCCACTCCTAGAACACTAGATTCACTTGAGTTATTTATTATGTACTTTCTAGGATGTAGCACCTAAGATTTTGGTTTGATTTAGAACGAAGTCATCACTCTCTGGCTCTGTGTATTGCCCATTTAAATATATAGTATTTACTTATCTTTGGGAAATAGCTTAGATCATTTATATGTCTAAAGAGAGTGTTTTCAGTTCCTCTAAATCGTTGTCCTTATAAACTTACGACGTCAAAGAATGACGTCAGTTTAAAATTTGACGGACGGCAAAACCCCCAAAGCTAATAATATATTCTGAATATGTTTCGAAAGCTTGTGTATAACCTATACGAATGGAACAATAAAATTCACAAAACATAATACGAGTGGCTATCGTTTGTAATTTTACCTTATCGATTAATTTATTTCGACGTTCATTTTACATCCTTAAAATGAACGTCAATTTTAAATAATTCATTTTATTTCGTAATTATTCAAAGTAAAAAACTCCTAGAAACCAAGTATGATTGAAAATATATTGAAGTAAAGACAAAATTGGAATACAGTTGTAATAATTTTGAACAATCTTTAGGTTTTTCACACCGAATGGCTTTCCTCTTGAATAAATACGAGTAGTTTTATATTTATTTGTTTGATAATTTTTTATTGATATCGAACGTTATAGATACGAAGGTTTACACACTAGCTTCAGGTTATGAGATGGTCGTTAATATAAACTGCAAAGCCAGCGGGTTCGTCAGTCTGTTGATGAACACTGTTTTCTCTTAGTAAACAGAATTGGTTTTATAAATTTAGCTTTACAAAACATTAATTATGAGAATACTTGTTAGTAAAATCCTCAAAAGGTGTAGTCTATTACATACATTTTTCTATCAATTATGATGAGTTATTATTAACTAGCTGACCCGGGAAACCTCGTAACATCTACTAGTTATCGTTGTGAAAAATTAAATATTCAGGGTCGCGGCATAGTTGTGAATAACAATACTGAAATGATAAGACATATTAATAAAATTTCCACAAAAAATAGATATAAGTGGATTGATTCAAAATTCCAATCCAACTTAAACCCAAACCAAACCTAACTGCAATATGGCTTTTATAGGAAAGATTAAATTGTCTTAATTGCGACATTGTTTATAGCAATACTCTCATAATCTAACATTCATTAATTCCTCTCACACAAAACAAAAAACAACAACTAATAATTACACTGGGACAAACAACCAACCAGTAATCTATAACCTATAAATAAAAAAACCAAAACATTCGCTGAAAATGAGGCACGATGACGTTAGCTGTTGACTGGTGAAAATAAAGCAATACAAATCAGCTGTTAATAAAATATTCACATTATTGATGTATGCATATGATCAAAATGCATCACGTCTTTTCCTCATAAGCTTAACATATACAAACTTTACAGGCCAGTGGGGCTTAGCCCTAAGGTTAAATACAAAACTGAATATGCCTACTCGGAGCAGAGACGAATCCAAAAAAATCAAAGATCATTAAAATCGGTCCAGCCGTTCTCGAGTTATAAATGTTGTAACTAACACGACTTTGTTTTATATATTTAGATATTATATTAAAATGCTTACAATATTTTATTTGTGAACAAATTCTGTCAAAATGTAATCAATGAAGTAGTTGAAAAATAATTGTTTTTGTTCGCCAGGCTTTCAAAACTTTGATCGGAATTTCCTCGTAAGCTTCATGTTTGTTTTAAAGTCCTCCAATTCCATAAGTAGTTCTCGTTCGTATCTGAAGCGTTATGCAAACTTTAGAGATGAAAGACATGAGATACATTTTACTTTCTCCCACTTATAGCGATAGTATATGGAGAAAGTATTGTTTTCGTCAAAGTTTTATAATTTGAGTTGAGAGTTGATATATCTATTTTGGGCTCTCCTGCATCCAAAAAAGTGGGTTTCGACGTGATGTCTGTCTATCCGTCTGTGTATGTCTGAATGTGTTCATTTTAGCCACAGCCTACCCCGTAGGTTCGATATAGATGTCATTTTGTATGTAAGCGTACATTCACCATATCTCCAGGCTTTTTCATTTTTATATTTTGAAGGGTAATTTACCAATAAAAACCGTTAAAAATTTGGAAAATCAAAATATCTCAAGTAAGTACTATATAGTATGTGACCACCCACATATTGGAAAAATATCAGCTCAAAAATTATGTTATTTAGATTTGTATTGTGGACATTTTCCATCACGATTTTATGTAAAACAAAGTTTCACGACGTTTCGGGATCTGGAACCTGATCCCGTCCTCAGGTGAAGTAATATCTTCGCTGAAAATGACGCACGATGACGTTAGCTGTTGACTGGTGAAAATAAAGCAACAGAAGATCAGCTGTTAATAAAATATTCACATTATTGATGTATGCATATGATCAAAATGCATCACGTCTTTTCCTCATAAGCTTAACATATACAAACTTTACAGGCCAGTGGGGCTTAGCCCTAAGGTTAAATACAAAACTGAATATGCCTATAGCCTACTCGGAGCAGAGACGAATCCAAAAAAATCAAAGATCATTAAAATCGGTCCAGTCGTTCTCGAGTTATAAGTGTTGTAAATAACACGATTTTGTTTTATATAAATATTATATTAAAATGCTTACAATATTTTATTTATGAACCAATTCTGTCAAAATATAATCAATGAAGTAGTTTCAAAATAATTGTTATTGTTGGCCAGGCTTTCAAAACTTTGATCGAAATTTCCTCGTAAGCTTCATGTTTGTTTTAAAGTCCTCCAATTCCATAAGTAGTTCTCGTTCGTATCTGAAGCGTTATGCAAACTTTAGAGATGAAAGACATGAGATACATTTTACTTTCTCCCACTTATAGCGATAGTATATGGAGAAAGTATTGTTTTCGTCAAAGTTTTATAATTTGAGTTGAGAGTTGATATATCTATTTTGGGCTCTCCTGCATCCAAAAAAGTGGGTTTCGACGTGATGTCTGTCTATCCGTCTGTGTATGTCTGAATGTGTTCATTTTAGCCACAGCCTACCCCGTAGGTTCGATATAGATGTCATTTTGTATGTAAGCGTACATTCACCATATCTCCAGGCGTTTTTCATTTTTATATTTTGAAGGGTAATTTACCAATAAAAACCGTTAAAAATTTGGAAAATCAAAATATCTCAAGTAAGTACTATATAGTATGTGACCACCCACATATTGGAAAAATATTAGCTCAAAAATTATGTTATTTAGATTTGTATTGTGGACATTTTCCATCACGATTTTATGTAAAACAAAGTTTCACGACGTTTCGGGATCTGGAACCTGATCCCGTCCTCAGGTGAAATAATATCTAAAACATAGCACAATTAACATATAATCCGGACCAAACCGGTATAAAGCTAAAAACATAAAAGTTTAAAGCAGTAAAAAAACTTACAAACAAACCATTCACTAAACATTACACACAAAAGAAACCAAAACACGCCACTCGTCACGGAGACTCAAAGACAACTGAAAGGAGTGGGCGTGTCCCACCGGAACCGGAAACAAAATGGCTGCCGCAAAAACCTGAAACCCAGGTGAAAAATGTCTAACAGATTTATTTATTATTATTTTTATTCAAATGCAAATCCTTCCTAATGTACATGAAAAAAATGCAATACAAAGTTAACTTTACAGAGCAAAAAACACATTATTTTTACAATTTTATACTTAAAACAAAAATCTAATGCCCCTTACGAGCTTTACTACGAGTTAGCATACCATGAGAATTTTGTTTCGAATTTATATGAATATCATTTACAGATTCTTTATTTTCTCTATCCTTAAGTTCTTTGCTAAGAATTGGCAGCCACAATGGCCGGATCTCAAATGAAGATTTACTAATTGGTTGGTCTGCTAGTTTCAAAACCCTCGGTTTAATATCGGCTAAAACCAAAACTTTTTGCTCGAACTCCTCCATGAAGATATTGGCAAAAATAGGGGACAATGGCGATCCCATGGCCATACCCTCATCTTGGCAATAAATTTTACCCTCTAGCTCAAAATAATTACATTAAGTGCACAATTCCAATAATTCCATTATAACATTCGTTCATAAAAAACTCTAAACATTTTGTTGAGAAGTTAAAAGATATTACACTCGCTGATACAGATAAGTTTGTTATTTTTGATGTCGAACGTTTGTTTACTAATGTCCCAGTTACGGAAACCCTAAAAATAATCAAGTCTAGGCTCGAAAAAGATGAAACCTTAAGTAAAAGAACAAAAATGCCAGTAAACGTTATAATGGAATTATTGGAATTGTGCACTAAATGTAATTATTTTGAGCTAGAGGGTAAAATTTATTGCCAAGATGAGGGTATGGCCATGGGATCACCATTGTCCCCTATTTTTGCCAATATCTTCATGGAGGAGTTCGAGCAAAAAGTTTTGGTTTTAGCCGATCTCAAACCGAGGGTTTGGTGGAGGTATGTCGATGACACATTCGTGGTTTTCCCTCATGGAGACGATAAGTTAAAGAAATTTTTATACCACTTAAATAGCATATCCCCTTCCATTCGTCTTACAATGGAAGAGGAAGCCCAAAACAAATTGGCTTTTTTGGATGTGTGCGTTGAAAAAGATAGAAATTTGCTTAGGACATCTGTTTTTAGAAAAAAGACACACACAGGGTAATACTTAAATTTTCAATCTAACCATCAAATTTCTGTCAAAGAAGGGGTTGCTTTCTGAAAATAACCTCAGTGTGAACGCAACAAAAAACCCAATTTATCAATTTCAAATTGAAAAATCCTGGTAGAACGTTTACTGAATCCAGCCTAATGATTGGCATAGATGTTATTGAGTCTAGTCAGCATACAAATTTTTTGGGCCTCGTTATTGATTCCGGACTTAATTTCTCTTTTCACAGATAAAGTTTGCAAAAAATTGAATAGTGTCGTGTTTCTCCTACGTCGACTTGCTATTTTTGCAAATAGAGAGGTTTTGCTTTCGGTTTTTTCGGATGTTTTCTTCCTCACATGACATATGGCCTGGGTATTTGGGGTGCTGAAACAGCAAATCAAAAGAGGGTTTTTAGTTTTCAAAAAAAGCAATAAGGTTGATATTTGGCATAAAACGTTCTGGCTCATGTAGGGGGATTTTTTCAAAGAATAATCTTCTGACGTTTTCAAGCTTATACATCTTGGAATGTTTAACATTCCTGGTTAAAAATAAACACTTATACAATGTCCAGAGCTCCAATCAATACAGTCTTCGTAACGTATCACATCTTTCCATTCCGAAACATAAAACTGCTCTCTTTGAAAACCAAACGTACTACTCCTCAATTAAAATGTTTAATAGTCTTCCACCAAACCTGAGAACAGAAGCTGATGTTGGTAGATTCTGGAGAAATTTGAAGCTGCTTCTGATTAAAAAAGAATACTACAGGGTTCAGGATTTCTTTAAGTGTTAAGTTTATCTTTTATTAATGTTTTATTTATATGTAGTGTTTTAAGTGTTATTCATATACTCTTAAGAAGTAATATATTGACGAATTGTCCATGCTTTTGTTTAAAAGTTTCATGACAATAAAAGATTTTGATTTGATTTCTCCTTATTTGATAGAGCAAAGAGCATTTGCTCAAACCAAGATGGGCTGATTGCCGAATTAAATCAAATAAAAACAGATTTGGTTAGTAATGGATATCCCCAATCTATCATCAGAAAGAGCAAAAATCGTAGGGTTAAACAAAAAGTGGCTGATGCAGAAAAATTCGTTCCCATGTCAATTCCTTATGTGTCGGAAAAAATCAGGAGAGTAGCTAGGAAACTCAAAATAAGAACTGCATTTACAACTCAGAATACACTTAGGCAAAATCTCGTTAAAACCAAATCAAAAAATGACACTCAGGAATCAAAAAACTGTAAACAGAACACTGTAACTGAACTGTAACAGAATAAACTGCAATAATTGTTCTAGGCCGTACTATGGCGAGACAAAAAGACCATTAAACGTTAGAATAAAGGAACACAGAGAAAATACGAGAAAGGGCTTAGTTGAAAAGTCAAAAATTGCCCACCATTGCTGGTCTGAAAATCACCAAATGAATTTCGAAGAAGCTAAGATAATACATCGGGAACCTCACTTTTTCAAAAGAAAACTAATTGAAGCCTCCTACATGAAACTAGCAGACCAACCAATTAGTCAATCTTCAGTTGAGATCCGGCCATTGTGGCTGCCAATTCTTAGCAAAGAACTTAAGGATAGAGAAAATAAAGTATCTGTAAATGATATTCATATAAATTCGAAACAAAATTCTCATGGTATGCTAGCTCGTAGTAAAGCTCGTAGGGGCATTAGATTTTTGTTTTAAGTATAAAATTGTAAAAATAATGTGTTTTTTGCTCTGTAAAGTTAACTTTGAACTGCATTTTTTCATGTACATTAGGAAGGATTTGCATTTGAATAAAAATAATAATAAATAAATCTGTTAGACATTTTTCACCTGGGTTTCAGGTTTTTGTGGCGGCCATTTTGTTTCCGGTTCCGGTGGGACACGCCCACTCCTTTCAGTTGTCTTTGAGTCTCCGTGACGAGTGGACGTGTTTTGGTTTCTTTTGTATGTAATGTTTAGTGAATGGTTTGTTTGTAAGTTTTTTGACTGCTTTAAACTTTTATGTTTTCAGCTTTATACCGGTTTGGTCCGGATTATATGTTAATTGTGCTATGTTTTAGATATTAGTTCACCTGAGGACGGGATCAGATTCCAGGTCCCAAAAACGTCGTGAAACTTTGTTTTACATAAAATCGTGGTGGAAAATGTCCGCAATAAAAATCTAAATAACATCAATCCACCATCACCAATAATGAATTTCAATCAAAAATTATATTCTTTTCAGTTAAAAAAACTCATTTTTAGTTTTCCACGAAAACAATAAATGTACGGTATAGCTTAACTACCATCACCAGCTTAAAACTGAACTAATTAGTTATTTTTAGCTATTTATGTACAACTAACGATTCCAGAGATAAACATAGTACGTTGCCTGAGAGCACCCACCATTATTCTAACGGAGAATATTAAAAAATTATTTCTTCTTTATCTCCCAACCGTTTTCGACGAAACTTGTTATGCTGTGTAAGTACACATCACCCAACAAAACTTACTCAAAATGTTCATTATGGGGGGGGTTGTGTTGTGCGCCTCAAAGAATGTAAAAAATAATTTTACATTTGATTTGTTTTCTCTTTTTAGTTCCGAAAATTGGATGATCATATTTTAAACAATAAATGTTTAAATTATATTTCAATGAACTTTAAATAATATGACAGGGTTATTTCTTATTCTGTACATATATTATTGGTTAATTTCGTAAAATATAATATTCTTGAAACATTTATGTACAATATTACTTTTCATTGTACTATAGTGTAAAGTGTTTCCAAACAATACTTCGCATGTAACTTAATTAAAGTATCATCCTTTCAACCATAGGTTACAATAAAAAAATATGTGTGTAGGTTGATATAAATAATTGCGATAAACATCTCGGTTGTACTTAAGAAATATTTTTTTGATTACACTTTTAACAAAATTTACTTTTACATCATCATGATTCGTTTATTATTCAAACAAAAGTCCATGTAGAGCATACATGTTTCTTTAAATCCATAAAATACTATTTGATATCTAAGTAGGTTGCTTTTTTAAACTGTTATTAAAATATGGCATCAAATTGCACCATTAGTTATATATGTATTTTTTAAATATGTTTAACTTTGGAGTAGACCTATATTCAATGTTTTTTTTTAGTTTAGACCATCTTTTTCTAAACAAACTATATGTTTAATGATGAAGATGCTGTAAAATGAACATCAAGTAAGGAGGAAATTCACTTTTCAGTCTTCAAGGAGAGACATCTTCAAACTAATGCTTGATAATTTTGACAAAATGCATCTCTTTTAAAGAAAGAATAGAAAAGCACATTACATGCTTTTCAGATTCCAGTTCATTTACTTGCTCTTTTCCACGACCATTGCAAAGGAATATTTGCTTATGTTCCTACAACATTATATCCGGCTGATTAAATGAGATGTAGTCCTCATTTGTAGGATAATAGTCTTGTACATCAGCACTGAAGCCTGTTGTTCATAGCAATTATTTACGATAAATCATTACGAGTTTTCTTCGGAATATAAAATACTTTAAACTCGTTCACAACTCTCTAACGTTATAGAATAATCAAACATCATTATTATACCTAATCAAGACTTAAAAAGTAAAACAATACTGTTGGGAGATACAAATTTTATTTTACCTTCATAATTTTTCTTTCTAAATTTCAAAACTTTCTCTAATATTATAGTGTACGTTGGACATGCACACTAACAAAATTTCGCATCATTAAATAAAATTAAGAATTATTTTTACATTATACCCTAATGATAAATTGGGCTATAGTTGAAAAGGCTGATCTTAACTTAATAGTATTAATTTCTTGAGATGGATATTTCTTAGCTCTGGGGAGGGGAGGTGGTTGTTGGAAATTTGTAAGATGAAAATTTGTAACAGGTTTACATAGAAACTACTAGAGCTATTTTATTGATTTTTAATATATAAAAATAACTGTTTAGAAGAACTGAAAACATTCCCTTTAGACATATCCATGGTTTAACCTATTTGCCACAGAGAAGTAAATACAATTATTTTTATTGGACTTTTTCAACGTGTCTTTTTTTAACTACAAGACGTTTTCCTACAGTTTTCAAGTAATGATTGAACGTTAACTGGGTAAACTAACAAACTTACAGATAACTATTGTATTTTTGAGAACATGATACAATTAAAATCTGTAACTAAAAATTTTTATTTTTAATGTGAATTATTAGGTAATTATTTGAGGACTGAGTTTCTCCAATTGGGAAAAGTTGTGTAGTTGAAAATACAGACGCGTTGGAAAAGTCCAATAAAAGATATTGAATAATTGATAGCCAACTCAATTATGAATTTGAAAGATACTTTAGTCAACTTATGTAACAAGGAAAATTCACAGGATTGGTTAAACCAAGTCAACAAAAGGTTTTAACAGGGGATGGAATTTGATAATTTGTAGAAAATTCATATTCGTTATAATAAAGATTGATTGTCACTTTAGTATCACAAAAAAAACATTTTGCTTGAAACTTTCTCAGAAGCTGAAAAAATAAAAAATTACAATAATTGTCAACCATTGTATCTTTTTAACTTAAAATAACATATAACCTTATAATATAGCTTAACCAAAATAAAACCCTTATGAAAATGTAAAAATTAATCTATTATATATCTGGTAATTCATAGCTGATAATTACTATATTTATAACAGATTGTATTTACCATGAAAGTAAAGAAGTCTAGTAGAAGACTGATTTCATGTCAGTTTAAAGTGACCTGCAAAAAAGCTATATGTTATTCTTAACAATTGACGTTAATAACTTTTGTAAATTACGAACGAATAAATAACTTATACTACTTATTACTCTAATAACGTATACTACACTAAACATTGGAATTAAAAAGTCTGTTATTTGTGTTTATACTCTTGTTTATCGCAACAATAATTGATTTATATGTATTGTATTCATTATTGTTTCTTGGTTGTACCTATAAGTAAAAAATTGAATAACATACATGTTGTAGTGGTTGTTGAGAAATAGGAACATGTGTCATAAAAATACAACTTACAAAAATTTAAGAGATTTAAAATTAAATAAGTGTAAGAAAAACAAGAGTTGAAAGTTTAAAGTATTTTACAGTAACTTATACCTCAACGCATTCAGATCTGTTGAAATCTGAATAAGGTTAAATAAATGGAAAAGCTTATGAAGAAAATTTAAGTAATTGTTTAGTAATGGTTGTTTCTAAGCTAAAAGAGGATTAACACACCCTCTGATGGGGAGTTTCTTAACAAACATGCCAGACAGAAATTCCCAAAGCCTGTCTGACAGTGATAGAAGAGTGAGATGTCTTGTTTGGGCTTAGTAGAAACTCGACTCTATGCTTCCGTCTGCGTACACTGCATCACCTCCATTACGGCTTGTTCAGGCAGCTGAGACCCATTGGGACATGTGACGCAAAAAGTGGAGGTGACGTCATTCATGACGTCTTCGAATTTTTATTTTGTTTTATAAGTAAATAGGTTATTGGAGATATTAAAATACAGTTTGCAAACAAATCTTATATAGAATTTGTATTTTTAGTTTCTCACACTTACACGACATTATATGGGAAAAGTATTTTTCGTAAACATTTTGGGGTTTTAATGGTATTTCACCTTTAAAACATCGTAAAAAATACCTCAAAGATGGTTTTAACTATTTTGCTAAACATTTCGTAGTTTTTTAAGTTGTCCGCAAAAATAAAGGCAAATTACAATTTGTCTACCACCATTAAAACAAGCTTAAAAACTAAACAAATTAGTGTGTAGAATTATTTGTCTACGACTAACGGTTCCAGAGAGAAGTTAAATTGACTGCCCATGAAAAAAATGTATTTTCTCTGACAGCACCCAATGCAACTCTTAGTGAGAAAAAATAAAAAAAGGTTATACAATTTTTCCCAGTAGTTTTCCACGAATCTCGGTATCCAATGTAATATTATATTACCCCAAAAAAACCCACTCAGAAAAGTTTGGGTTATTTTCTTATTTTCTCCTGTTAGTTTCAAAATTGGATGATTATTTTTTTAAACAGTAATTTTTATATTATATTTAGATAAACTTTAAAGAATATTGATAGTTTTATTGAAATTTGTGGTATTTTAATTTACTTACGGTAGAAAGTATATTTAATTAGGTATATTTGATACTCACTTGAATTAAACCTTGAACTCGTACGAAAAGTTTCAGTTTGTACCCTTTTAATAAAATAAAATATTTAAAACCATTTAGTGTATTCAACCTCCACAGAAACTCTGGAGATAAAATCTGACCTCCACATAACTGACAAGCTCTCATACTTTAATATTTTAGAAGTACAGTAGAGAGATTTTGTAGTGTAAAATAGATAGTCAATATTCTATATTTGCTTATTTATTCTAATACAATTTTTCTTAAAGAATTTTAGAAGAAAATATAAATCATCCTGATTTATACATTAATAATAGTATTCTATAAGAACCTCTTTTTAACCGTATTTTCTATAAATTTAAAAGCTAGAATTTCAACAATTAATTGTTGATTATTGTGTCTTTAGAGTCGTAATATCACTCCAACAGAAAATAATCAAAGGTTTTCTTATCTTTGATCTGTCTTCATATTATTTCACAAAGGCGTTTTGAAACCTATCATAAATTGTGTAGTTAAACTCACACATAAAACGAATTCGTAGAATTCTCAATATTCCCTTAACTAACTGTAAAGCTTTTCATTCACAGTGAACGCTAATTTTTGTAATATTTTAATACCTATCAATTTTAATAACACTAATTTATATTACTATTGATTTTACAAATGTTAACCATATTATCAAGCATTAATATTAATTAAAATTATTTTCTAAATAATAAACAACTAATTAAAACAATATCTTTGTTTTTATGTAGCTAAATAGCAATAAATCAACATCATATTCAACCATACTAAAAAAAATAATGCTGAGATTGTTTATACTTTTGTGAATAATAAACATATACACTAATAAACATATATAAAACACATATACTTTTGTTAATAATTAGAAAAGGAAAGAGAATAATATGAATTTCACATTTTTAAATTTAATTTTACTGTAATATATTGGAATTAGGCCAATAAGTCAACATTGGCAACGTGTTACATATTGCTAGACGACTTTGAGGTTACGTGGAGGTTTGGCAGAAAGTGAAAGTTACCAAACAATAGTGCATGTATATTCCGGCCTTACATAGAGGAATACTCTCTGTTAGCAAACGCAGTTGTGTGTTATATCATATGTTCGTATATTATGTTATGTTAGTGTTAGGATTGAGTTTGAGTCATGATATTCTCCTTTATTTTCTTTAAATTTATTTTATTCTTTGTAGTTTATCTGTTTTTATTGTATTAGCTATTAAATTGTTTTACATTAGGCTATTCCCATCAAAGAGAAAGAACATTATATTATTGTTATGTATATCTAAATATATAAAACAAAGTCGTGTTAGTTACACGCATTATAACTCGAGATCGGCTGGACCGATTTTAATGATCTTTGATTTTTCGAATTCGTCTCTGCTCCGGTCATGCTATAGGCATATTCAGTTTCCATAAATTCAATTAGTTACCATTTTATAGCGTTTTAAATTTCTAATGTTAACCTTATGGGGGACTAAGTTTGTTTACAAATTATCTACAATAAAAACATTTGATTTCTAAAGCTACAGCTGTTGTTTTACTTTCCATTAGCAATATGCTTTACTATCCAATTCCTTCTGAATCATTCATTAATGTAAAACTATATAGTAAATGAGCACTGTACAAAATGAACAGATTTATTCACCACGTTAATAGTTTACGGTTTTTAGGGATTATGTATTTATATTTTTTAGTCTGATTAAAAGTCACGTGCTTATAATTATGTCGGCCAAATAAAAAATAATTACGGTGTTTATAACTTACATATTATTACGTTCGTTATAATAATCAGCTGTCGTATATCTTTTCTATAAAAGCCGTATTATAGTTAGGTTTTGTTTGGTTTTAGGTTGGATTAGAAAAATTGTGAATCAATCCACTCAGATTTATTTGTTTTGTGGTAATGTTATTAATTTGTCTTATTGTTTCAGTTATGCCGCAACCCAGAATATCTAATTTTTTACAACGAAGTCGTAATGCTATTCGACTTCAGAGCATGTCCAATCTTAAAGTTAACACGTATTCACTGTTAGGCGTTACGAAGTTCGCCGGGTCAGCTAGTATTATATATTTATTACTGTTACACTGTATTATTGTTAATTTTGAAAATTATGTAAACAATTTGACTATATGCCTCTCAAATTGAGCTCTCACTTGAGCTAGAGAGACAAAACAATGAGCTCTGCTGCGTAATACTTTGCGCTTGCGAGAATAAATAAATTGAATTGAAACCTATTTATAATACCACACAATTAGAGTAATAATTTGTAATATTTAATGGTGTCAGGTTATAATTAATTACAATAATCATATCATACGAATATTATGCGTTTATATGCTGTAAATTTTAAGAGTGCCTTTATGATATGTGTTCCCACTACCACGTAAAAGTTATTTATATTTATTAAAAAGTAACACAAACTGCACAAATAAATGTCATATTGTAGTTTATTTCCAAAATCTCGCTTTATTATAATTTGTTTAGATAAATTAATTGTACTATTGTTAATGACCACCAGCTTGGACGTAATATTTTCGCTTGGCTGGCTATTTCTGACCTGTCAACTGCAGGATTCGGTACACTTAGTTAACTAACTAATAGTTTATATTGGCAATTTCCCATAGGGAAGTGACTATTACCATAGGTCTCATGGCAAGACCAAGGCTTGGGACCATGTTTTAGTTTTGAGGTGCCTGGAGACAAAAAAATAGTCGTTAAAATTTATACGAGTATATATATATCGTATATTTTTGTCCGTGAATACTATAATTTCGTAAAAGTGATCTAATTAAGGCAAAATTGGTAGATATTCCTACATAGCTCGGACGAGTTCGTAATCCAGATGTATCGGTTAAACAAAACAGGTAGTTTGGGGGGGGTTGTTCACAAAAATTGGGGTTTTTGCCTTTTTCTTTGTGTAATTATAAAATATTTTACGCTTTTTACCAGTTGTATCAGCTATACGATTCGGTACTTTAAATTTTTGCTCTATCTCCAACGGTAACCAAGATAATGCAACAACTAAAAACAGTAAGTTGTATTTTGGGGGTCGAATATTAATCTTATAGAGGACAAGAAAAAAAACTTCATTTAACAACCTATATTTTTACATTTTTGAACCTGCATACTCTTTTCTTATGTTAATCATGTAGAGAATAGGTTAACTCCTTTATTTGTGGACATATGTTGATAAAACTTGGTATATGGTAAAAAGAATAACTATTTATGGCAAAATGCTTCCTCTCAGTGGCAAATCTGCAAACTCTTTCCCGAGTTAATTTTATGCAGAATAGGCGAAAGCTCTTATTTATCGACGTACATTGATAAAGTTAGTCATAAATAGTTATAATAGTCATATTAGTGATATAAAAATTCGCTTTTCTAATGTGGAACCTAAGTATGTCTAATTCTTTTTTAAATCTTGGATTTGAATTTATTTACAAACAAAATACGAAATGTAAATTTAAAATTTAGTGTTTCACAATTAATAGATAGTAAATTTAGACACAGTTAAGTTTAAAATCTTTTAACACAAAATTCGTACAGTATAAGGATACGTGAACGGTATTATTTTAAAACAGTATCGGTCCTATCTGGGAGGAGCATGTATTTCGTCACACCTGGCAGGCCTACGCGGTTGTGTGTAACAGACGGCAGCCTCCTCCTATAATTGAACCATCCCACGACCCATTAGTCCAAAGCCAGAGCATCAATCTGAGTCAAAAACACAGATGTGGTTTCCTGAATACGATTCGAACTTGTATTGAGCTCTCCTGTGTGTCTGGTATGATTCAAACAAGGTTGAGATGAAATGTTGTTCCGTTTATTTTTATTTTAACAATGACACATGTCTTATAAATTAAATTTTCTATTACATTTAATAATTAGATTAGATTATTGAAATGGTGACCATACCACAAGGTAGGTATTTTAAGCCAAGTATGAATGAGGATTGATTGTGGCGCGATCTTGTAGTCTTGTTACTGACTAAGGCTGACATGTTCCTTAGACAGGACTGTTAATTAATAGCCCAAAATCCGATGGCAACTAAGGGACGTACAGTTTAACGTGGAATCTGATCCTCAGCCTCTTAAATACGAATTGGTCTAATTATGAGGATGTTTTTTTCAGATTAATGTAGTATTCAATAGTGCGGACGTTAATCCACACAAGAGAACACTACACCGACAATCTCTCACAACTATTCACAATTCGTGACCTCCAAGTAGCTGGATTACATGACGTCACCAACGTAGTCAATTACTACATGCCTTTAATTTTCTAAATGGTAGTTTATTGTGAACTGATCATTGTTTGGTTAAGAAGGGAGGGCCTGTATTGTGTTTTGTGTCTACTGGTTATTTTAAGAATACCTTTATAATAGCTATACGAAGATAGCACAATGGTTAGCGATGGATTATGTGTTCTACAGTATAATTAAATTTAAAAAAAACTTATAGAGAAGTGGAGAGTATGGAATAGTAGGGTAATATGGAATTAAGCGTTTTTGTATCGATTTGGTGCTGCTATTGTGTGGGAGTGACATAAACTGCTAATACACAATCCCATGATGCATTGTAGTAGGATTTGACCACTTATCGTCTTGCGTCACACTACAGAAAAGTGTTTTATTTATTAACTATATAAGTGTTCGAAGGTCATTTTTCAAACATTTTGGTATACTATTACTTTTTCGACTTAAATATCGTTTTAAAGCCTAGAATACACTAAGAAACTTGTAGTAAACTACAAGTTTCTTAATAATATGGTCATAATAAATAATAATAATATGATACGATGATATGATGATATGATATGACGAATAATTTCGTCATAGTAAATTATGACGTGATAGCTATTTTTAGATGATCAAAGTTGTTATCACAGTGACCGTTTAAAGATAAGTTTGAAAGGTTTCTTATCTCACTAAAGCAAATGTCGGAATTGTTCCCTAGAGGGTCGTAGCGTGAAAGGATTGGAAGCTGACAGGAATCCAGACCCTAGCTGATTAACCAGTATGACTCTCTACTTTAAACTTCAGTTTAAAAGTTTACATTACTTTACATTTTAAACTTAACTATTTGAGTGATTTCAATAAATAGTTAGTATTTAGTAAAGTAATTAGTATCTAGATTCACTATACATGAACAATAAAGCATACAAAACTGAACAATTTCTGTATTCAATCACTGGTTCTAATCTAATCATTATTTGGAAATTTCATCATAAAAATTCCATAGTGAAAAATAACTTTCAAATTTAACTTCCGCTAAGTACATCTTGAGAGCATGTAAATGCTTGAATAAAAAATGTTCGTATTTCTCTGTGGAAAATAGGTTAGATCATGGATATATCCAAAGGGGATGTTTTCAGTTCATCTAAACAGCTGTTCTTATTCTTTAATATTAAAAACTCAATACAATAGATCTGGTAGTTTTTAAACCTGTTACATATTTCCCATCTTACAAATCGCCACCAACTCCCTCCGAGAGCTAAGATATATCCATGTCAAAACTATCAATTGTTCTCTTTGTTAATTGATCACTTTGTTTTATGTTTTTTTATGTTGGTGTGAAACTTTCGGAAATCAATAGTGTTGAACAGCTGATCAGTCTTATTTAGCACCAGTGCTGTCAACTGTTTCACATGTAAAAAGATAAATAAATTCTTCAAATCCATTACAAAAATTCCTCCCTCATGAAATGATTCTCTAAATGAGTGTAAAAATTGAAACAGTCCCATTATATTTTTAGATCAACTAAAATGAATATCGTATATTTAAACTTTTAATTATTTTAGTTAAATGCACATACATAACTTTTATTATAATATATTTCAAAGCTAAATTAAATAGTGTATTTTGTCATTAAGACACATAGAAGTATTTTTTTCTTTTTTAAGGCGTAACTGATGTTGGAAAATAAATGAGGATGAAAATACATTTTAGGTCCAGTCAATCAACTATATTTTTCCTTTTTTAATTTAGATATTAAGATATTTAGCTTAGTAAACTACTTAAATAAAATACTCCAAAAATACTTAAATTTTATAATGTAGGTATATACTTTGCAGCTTTACCAATAAAATGACTTCCACTTTTTTGCTATTTAAAACGAATAACAAATTTATATTGATCTATTAATTCCCTATAACCTATTCAAGCTTTATACACCAGCTTCAGTTGAATACTTTTTCGTTCTAATACGAAAAAACAAATGATTACTCCTTATATTTAAAAAAATATATATGAATGGAATTTTGTTGAATGGAAAACATTTTTTCCAAACAGTATGACGATGATTTATTTTTAAGTTTAAAACAAGATATAGTGAAATACTATGCCAAGATTGCTATACGAGATTGTATTTTTTTCCAAAATGAAGCAAAAACTAGCTGCGGGGATTTGTGGAGGGGGAATGGTTGGTAGAGGGGTGACAGTGATTGAGGGGCGACATGCGTTCTTTGCAGCCCCGGCACAGCAGGGTTGATAGATCTTGCAACATATTAGATCCAGGGTAATTTGTTCTGTTGAATTTCAATTTCAGCTTATATGTTTTCCAGACATTACAGAATAATATTATATTACATTGTATTCCTTGTATAATCTCCGTCGTTCTAAACTCTTTATTTTGAATTTTATCAAAAATTTCGTGAAGAATTTTGATATTGCATTACACGTTTTGCGGATTATTTGAGGGAAGAAATTATTTAATGAAACTACAAAAGTAAATAAACCTTTTAATCGCTATTTGCCATCCGGATTCTTCCATGTAGTCCTCAGAGATCATTGAATCGTATTTTATTGGCTTTTCCTTTTCATATGAGGACATGTGTCTGTTTTACATGTATGAGTGTGTAGTGTATTGTGAGCTGATTATCTTTTTTATGTCCCTGGACATATTCTAATATTTTGAAGTATTGTCGATCTATTAGATATTCCTTTGTAATATTGTTCATTTCTTTTATTTTGTTTGGTAATAGGCTATGCATTTTTATTCCCATATAGTTGTTGGTTTTGTCTGTTTTTTGTTAGTTTACGCTGATTTAAATTAAAATTAGTTTTTGTTCTGAAATTATATTTTTTGCAATCTATTCTTAATTTAGGGTGGTTTGTTTTAGTTAAAAGTATTAATTCATATATGTAGAGGAATATAACTGTTATGATTCGGGTTTGAATGAAGAAGCTTTTACATTGTTCAGTTAGTTCTATTTTCTCAACTATTCTGATAAACCTTTTTTGTAATAATAAAGCATGGTAACGGCTATTTCATTATTGGTTACGTTTCGGATTCTTCCAATAGCATAAAGGTTAAAACTTTTGATTATTTTTGAACCTAGCTTTGTTATTTACTTAGTTTTGTATCTTTCTATGTCTTTCGCCATTTCTTAAGGTTTTGTTAGGAAAACGGTCAAATATCCGGTCCTGTTTTACCTCCTAACGGCAACTGATTGTTAGAAAGCTTCATTAGTTAATGTGCTTGCGGGTTCTATCCGTTTTGAAGTTGGGCACAATATCCACTTTACCACCCAGCCAGTTATGTTTCTCCATACTTCCGTACTATTTAGTTTGAATTTTTACATGATCCTCAACACATTGACATTTTCAGTGAAGGTGATAAGGGATAGAATGATGTAAATAATAACAAAAATTTAAAAAATTTAAAACAACAGATTTATTAAAATTAAAAAAGTTTAATAATGAAAAGGTTTAAACACACTTTTAATATTATGAATGGTATATGATATATGGAATGTGAGTGTTTTGTTAAAAAAAAGCGCTACGAATAAAACATCCTTTATAAAGCCTTTGCTGGATTTATTGGAATCAAATATATGTATTTAACATTGCGAAATAATTTAAAATATAATATCAGTTACTAACGCCATCTATATTCGTCAATACGGAAACAATGGCACCATAAATCATTTTAAAAAACATGCCATCTGTCGGGAAAAGTCACAACTACACGCCCAAGCGAGGTGATTTACGAATTACCAGAAGCTTCACACTGAGAGACATTTCATTCACTGCTACTCTATATAACGCACGTCAATCATCGAGGGTCGCTTTTGCTTATTGTTATAGCTATAAAAGTTTTAAAAGTGCTCTAGTAAACCCATTTAAAGTTTTGCAAAGCCATACATCAGAAGACACTAAAATCACTGTGATGTACCTTCAAAACTTTGGAGATATAGTATATCAATTTTCTTTCTCACTTCAAAAACTTAGTTGTAAAGCAAAACGGAATGAAACGTTTTTCCTATCCCCTTAATTGATTGTGTAAGTATGTGCGAGTAATTATGTATTAGCATCGATATTCGTGTCACTTTTTAAACTACTTCCTTTTTCAGCTCGATCAAATTATTAATGTTATTGGTTAAAAACCAAAGAAAGACTTAAGTAGTTTTAAGATTGGTTGTAAAGGAATTAAGGAGTCAGTGACCCAGTTGTTCAGTGACTCAGTAGATCGGAAAATTAGTGGCTCAGTAATTTAGTAGCTCAGTATATCATAGGCTCAAAAGCTTAGTAGCTCAGCAGCTTAGAAGCTCAAACACTCATTGGTTTAGTAGCCCGGTGGCTCAGTGACATTGGATTATTAGCTGAGGGAATCAGTAGCTCAGTAGTTCAGTGACTAAGTAGCTTAGTAGCTCAGAAGCTCAGTGGCTCAGTGATTTAGTATCTTAGAAGCTGAGTTTAAAGTAGTTCAGTAACTAGTAGCTTTGATTCAGCTCAATATCACTCTGTATTAAACTTAGTAGCTTTGTGGCTCAGTAGTTCAGTGACTAAGTAGCTTAGTAGCTCAGTATCTTAGTAGCTGTCTCGAAATCTGTATCTGAGGGACTCAGTAGTTTTTGGCTCAGTAGTTCATTAAAGTAGCTTAGTAGCTCTAGTACTCAGTAGCTTTAGCTGATCATAGTCAGCTCTGTTAAACTCAGTAGTCTTTTGGCTCAGTCGTTCAGTAAGTATTATAGCTAGTAGCTCAGTAACTCAGTAGCTTAGTAGTGAGCTCAGTAGTCAGCTCTGTATCTGAGGGACTCAGTAGCTTTGGCTCAGTAGTTCATTGACTAAGTAGCTTAGTAGTAGCTAATCAGTAGCTTAGTAGCTCAGCTCAGTATCAGGGGCTCTGTATCTGAGGAACTTAGTAGCTTTGTGGATCAGTAGTTCAGTGACTAAGTAGCTTAGTAGCTCAGTAGCTCAGTATCTTAGTAGCTCAGTAGCTCAGTAGCTCAGGGGCTCTGTATCTGAGGAACTTAGTAGCTCTCTGGCTCAGTAGTTCAGTGACTAAGTAGCTTAGTAGCTCAGTATCTTAGTAGCTCAGTGGCTCAGTAGCTCAGGGGCTCTGTATCTGAGGGACTCAGTAGCTCTTTGGCTCAGTAGTTCATTGACTAAGTAGCTTAGTAGCTCAGTAGCTCAGTAGCTTAGTAGCTCGGTGGCTCAGTAGCTCAGGGGCTCTGTATCTAAGGGACTCAGTAGCTCTTTGGCTCAGTAGTTCATTGACTAAGTAGCTTAGTAGCTCAGTAGCTTAGTAGCTCGGTGGCTCAGTAGCTCAGGGGCTCTGTATCTAAGGGACTCAGTAGCTCTTTGGCTCAGTAGTTCATTGACTAAGTAGCTTAGTAGCTCAGTAGCTCAGGAGCTTAGTAGCTCGGTAGCTCAGTAGGTCAGGGGCTCTGTATCTGAGGGACTCAGTAGCTCTTTGGCTCAGTAGTTCATTGACTAAGTAGCTTAGTAGCTCAGTAGCTCGGTAGCTCAGTAGGTCAGGGGTTCTGTATCTGAGGGACTCAGTAGCTCTTTGGCTCAGTAGTTCATTGACTAAGTAGCTTAGTAGCTCAGTAGCTCAGTAGCTTAGTAGCTCGGTGGCTCAGTTGCTCAGGAGCACTGTATCTGAGGGACTCAGTAGCTCTTTGGCTCAGTAGTTCATTGACTAAGTAGCTTAGTAGCTCAGTAGCTTAGTAGCTCGGTGGCTCAGTAGGTCAGGGGCTCTGTATCTAAGGGACTCAGTAGCTCTTTGGCTCAGTAGTTCATTGACTAAGTAGCTTAGTAGCTCAGTAGCTTAGTAGCTCGGTAGCTCAGTAGGTCAGGGGCTCTGTATCTGAGGGACTCAGTAGCTCTTTGGCTCAGTAGTTCATTGACTAAGTAGCTTAGTAGCTCAGTAGCTCAGTGGCCTCGTAACTGAGGGATCCAGTAGCTCAGGGGCTCTGTAGCCCAAAGACGGCCTCCGTAACTGAGGCGATGTCGTTGAATCTGATCCCAGTGTTAAAAATCAGTTTGTATCAGTAGACCCACCAGTACAATCGGTGCAAATATAGTGTAGTGTGCTTGTTTGACACAGAACGTTACTGAATACATTCCTCACCTAAACCTAAATCAGGTCACAATATAGATGAAGGAAGCCAAAAAATGCCCTTTCTCACAAACAATTTCTATAAAAAATACAGAGCTTCTATTAAAGGATCTGTTTCAGAATAACCCAGTACACTTATCATACAATTTCATCTCTTTAACCACACCTGCCCGTCACCATGGATCAAAGACCTGTGCGGGCTAGACAGAGGTGACCACCCATGATCTGGCAGGAGTCACTGGCTGCTGGTTTCGATCCAGCAACCGTTGGCTTACTGGGCCATAGCTTCACCCATGAGCTACCATGCTAGTTAATTTATTTTACTAATAAAACTGAATTAAAGTTGTATTTACGTAAATAAAAACGAGTATAAACTGAAACAAAGTGTTGAAACGTAAGGGATGCTGTCTGGTGAGGAGTGAGGGAGATGGAGCGACGCGACAAGAACTGAGGAAGGCTAAGCCTCTTCAAACAAATGTACCTCTCGTCTTTCACGTCTAAGACTTTCCACTGATCGCGTTCCAAGACATCTTCATAATGCTTTGGTGGCAAATGCTTCCACCTTTCACCTTTCATGGAATTGGTCGTACGATAACACCCCGTAGATTTGCATATTTTGCGATGTCGTGGAACAAACGATTCTGAATCATTGGGTAAGGATAATTTTTCACATATGGAATTCTAATATAAATTTAGCCAACTATTCGTACCAAATTTAATCACAATGTTGTATTCAATATTTAATTAGTTTAGATGTAAGAGTTAAACGGAGTAAAAGTAAATATATTTGCTGCCATAAGGTAAAAAAATTAATATTTGCAGCTTAAATTTTTAGAATCAAACTGTGAAAGCTGTATACAAAGTTGTATTGAAATAGTCCCAAAAGTTATAGGGATCCTACGCTATTTGTTATTTATAAACTGGCTGTTGGGCTATTAATTAATAAACAGCCATTTCTAAGGAACATGTCAACCTTAGTCAGTAACAAGACTAAAAGGTCACGCCACAATAATATTACACCCATTTATCATTCATACTTGGCATAAAATAGTTCACCATTTTAGAAAGGTAGTAATACATATTAACTCTAACCTTTATCCCTTAATATTAACATTTCAGTTGTAGAATACAACAAACTGTGCTCACTAGTTTTTGTGTTCCTGTAACCGGTTGACATGAGGCAAATAGTAAAAATACGAAATTGTTTTTGAGCTGAGTTTTTCATAGAATGTTTGAGTTCGTGTTTTCCCCGACTCCGACTTTTCCTCCTCTTTTTTACCATACATTTTTTAGTATATAAGCATCTAGCCTTTTTTTATAAATAATGGGACTGTAACAGTATATTACATGACCAGACTGGAAATAGGTTATTGCATATTCGAGACAATATGTATGAAGTGCGAGATTTATCTAGCATTTCACACATGGTCGAGAATATATAAACCACTTTTCATTCCTGTTTTGAACAATACTTTTTTATACTACAAAGAATAATTAGTTTTTTAATAAAAAGAAACATTGGAATACTTCATAATTAGAAAAAACTAAGAAAACAATTCAAGATTAGGATAGATTAGGTTATTGAAATGGTGACCATACCACAAGGTAGATATTTTAAGCCAAGTATGAATGAAAAATGAGTGTAAGATGATTGTGGTGTGATCTGTCTTATTACTGACTAAGGCTGACATTTTCTTTAGACAGGACTGTTATTCCTACAGCTCACTAAGGGGCAGTTTAACGTGGAATCCGAACCACGACCTCTGAATTATGAATTAGTCTAATTATGAGGATAGTATTCAATAGTGCGGACGTTAATCCACACAAGAGAACACTACATCCACCAACCATCGCTCACAACTATCCACAATTCGTGACCTCAAGTAGCTGGATTACAAGACACGCCACCGTCCCATTCAATAATAAGTTCACTTATTACTTCATCGGTACTATTTTTTATGAAATTGGACGTGGTATGTCCATTTTGGCTCTTCACACTATAAAAAATATTTGTTTGTTTATAGCTGCAAAGTAATTTTACAATAGGAAACATTGGTTTTCTGTAGTAAACATTATCTTTTTCATAGTAAACAATGTAATAATGGATTTTCGTAGGAGATAAACACGTATAGAAAACATTTGATTACACAGTAGTATGAAGAAAACGTTTTTTTTTATTTGAACCTTTAGTGATTTTCAAATAGTTTTAGAAGGGCGGACATACAAAGTGAAAGTTTAAATTAAAAAAAAACTTTGTTGTGTTTCAAGTAATTGATTCCTACACCAACACAAGGTGTCTAAAAGATGTATGCTATTTTCTCGTTAGGCATGTCTTTATGAATAAAATGTTGTATAATTACACACTGGTTTATTGTATAAGTTTCATACAGGAAGAATGTAATTGGATTATTACTGGGGAATTTTTATGCATCAGTTATAGGGTTAATGGTACTAACCAAAATTTAATTTTTCAATAAGCTACATAGAAAATTTTATTTTTCAGTACAAACTCCTAATTGGGATAGACTGATATGCCTGGCTTTTCAGTTGACCCCACAATATATTTTACTATGTATGTAGTTTTATTTCGATTGAACGGTTTATATTGGTTATGAAGTTCATGGATACTTATGCTTCCCTGGTATAGTTTGGGCTTTATTACGGTCCTAGCTTTATTCCCCAAAGAAAATTCACAAAATGCTACTACTAGATTTATCCTCACTGTACCCACTGGAGATGAAAATTATGATGGAAGTGTAATTTGGAACACAGCCAGCTTCTATCATCAACTAACCTTCATATCAGGCCAGATGACAGTTGGGAATAGCTTTGCTCGGTTTGTTTAGTTTGGAGATCTATATATCACCTGGATTATCACGTTTGACGGTCAAATAATTTATAGATTATTAAATATAAAAATTATTTTTAGTTTAAGTAGGAAAATATATTTTATGATATTCAATACAGCTGTAGCCTTAGAAATCAAACGTTTAGATTGTTGTAAACAAATATAGTCCCTATTATGGTTAACATGCTTTTATAATTTTATACTTTTTAACTGAAAAGGCGACCCACCCAGGTAGGCATTTTAAGCCAAGTATGAATGAGGAATGAATGTAGGATGGTAGTGGCGTGATCTTGTAGCCTCGTTACTGACTAAGGCTGACTTGTTCCTTAGACAGGACTGTTAATTAATAGCCTAACAGCCGATGGCAACTAATGGACCTACAGTTTAACGTGGAATCCGAACCACGGCCTCTGAATTACGAATTGGTCTAATTATGAGGATGGTCTTGGTGGATTAACGTAGTATTCAATAGTGCGGACGTTAATCCACACAAGAGAACACTACATCCACCATCCATCGCTCACAACTATCCACAATTCGTGACCTCCAAGTAGCTGGATTACAGGACGACGCTTACATGGTGACTTAGACCATCTGTAGGGCAGAGTCCTTTGGAAGTTTCGAAAAATCCTACCTTAGTACGCATCTAGACCTTAAATAGAACCTGTGTACCAAATTTGAAGCTCCAAATCCTTGATGTTTACGAGATACTGAGATCAGTGAGACAGTCTGTGAGTCAGATTTGGGTTTTATATAGAGATTTAAACGACCAGTTTTTAAACTCATTGTATTATTTACGTGTATACTATGTTACAGGAGTATTAAATAATTTAGAAACACTCTACATCTATTTTTTTACAAACTGGCGGTTAGCTCGTCCTTTATACGGGTTGTATGATTCAGTGTTGAGACGTAAAAATACTTTAATCGTAAATAAATAAATATAAATAAAGTATAAACTCTCAGCTTGATTATTTTGCGTTAATTGAAAATTAGACCGATTAGCCTAATTAAGAAAATGTCTATCAATATTAATATTTGTTTTAAGTAGGATAGGATATGCTTTTTATATAGTATAATTTTGAAATCTGTAATCCAGCTACTTCGAGGTCACGAAATGTGGATAGTTGTGAGCGACAGTCGGTTAGTGTAGTGTACTCTTGTGTAGATTAACGTCCGCACTATGGAATACTACTTAATCCGCAAAATACCATTATCATAATTAGACCAATTTGTTATTCAGAGACAGTGGTTCGGATTCTACGTTAAACTGTAGGTCCTTAGATGTACCATCGACTGTTGGGCTATTAATTATCAGTTCTGTCTAAGGAACATGTAAGTCTTAGTAACAAGACTACAAGATCACGTCACAATCATCCTACACTCGTTTCTCATTCATACTTGGCTTAAAATACCTACCTTGTACAGTCGCCATTTCAATAATATAATTTAAATACTCAATAAAAATACCGGTAACTAGTATTATCGTATGAGCAGTACTTAATTTAAGCATGAGAAATATAACTTTAAACATTTTATATTAAAATCTGGGCTTTTGAAGACTCATTATTTTAATTTAATTGTGCTTGGATAAATTTAAAGCATAGAGTAAGGAAAATAAGTTTCATAACTGTGGATGCTCTTATTTTTGCGGAGAAGTGGAGAAAAACACTTGGTTTATCGTTAGAGAACAACACGCAGATAGAAACCTAGATAATGCCCAATTTGGGTTTTCATTGTTATAAAACATTTTAATATCATAGTTTATGACAATGTACAGGCAAAACTCTAGTTTCCGTTATATTTGAGTAGATTAAAGTACAAGTAACAATAAGACTTGAATTACAAAGCTGTCTAAGACGTAGTTAAGGCCGAAACATTTACTTACTAGGAATGTCTAAGTGCAGAGAGATGCTGGATTCTGTAACAAAGACGTTTGGGCGACCGAAACTAATTAACTCTACCAAAGAAATGTTCCCCACTGTCTGGGAGAAGAAACTTTTGTTGAATATTATATTCGGATAGTTAAATACCCTCAGAGCAGCATATCTTCATGTAAATCAATGCCCAACTTAGCTTAAACATAGACATAGGTAGGCTATAACAAATTTTTCTGCATAAAAATTATACAGGAAAAATAAATGCAGGATTTCTGCCATAAGAAACATACCAGTTTAGATTTTCAAGATAAAATTGTATACTTTATTCATTATGATATATGAAATAATGACGAAGTTATATGGGATTGATAATCAAAATAACATGGAGGACAAATAAGAATTTTTCCACAAAGACCAAAATAATTTAAAATTTTCAGCATTATTAAAACTAAATGAACTAAAGCTGTGATAAGGTTTATCATTATATTTCAAGCAATAGGCGTGATATCAATTTTTTTTATTTCGCTATAAGATTAACATTGTAGCTACGTAAGACAATGTACTGTGTTTACCTGCACTTATATATTAGTAATCTCTTAATAAAAGCAAAGATTCAAAATTTAAACAGTTATTTTATGAGTTAGTTACAACAATGTTGGTAAAAATTTGTATTTTATTTTTATACTGGATAAATTATACGTAAACCCTAAAAAACTCCATTGGGGAACAAATACATCCTTAAACCTATCCGAATATATTTAATATAACCCAAATTTAGTCTTTAAAGGGTCATTTTTACGAGAGTTAGCGTGTTTCTTATTTCCAAATAGATAGAAACAAATACATTCATAAGAATACTTTTTCTTATACATTCATACGAACGAACCTAAAATCAAATTAAATAAACTAGCACATCAATGAAAATTCAAACATAAACCAAGATGAATCTAGAAGATTAATAAATATGTGCGTAAGTGATATATTTACGATTGTATTGGAAACCTCAGAAGGGAAACACAAGAATGGTCAGCAATGTTTTTATTATTTTACAACTCATATGAAGAAAGCTTTTATGATTGAACCAACATATTACAATTTTATCAGATATATCGTTTCTTGTGTGATATTTTGTCGCTACAAAATGCAGAGTATAAATGAATTTTTATTAATTAAAATATTTAATGTTTTGTAATTGGTAATTGAATCGTTAATTGTATAATCCCATAGCCATTTTTTTGGATTTAGACTTTTTAACATATTATTAATGTACAATTTTAAATCCATCGTTTGGTGTAGAAACACCTTAAGTGAGCTGCAGTTGTGAGGTCCCTGCAACAAACTCGGGGTAAATTTATTTTTTATGTAGAGTCATGTTGGCTATTACCTTAGTATTACCTATCCTTAAATATAACGTTTGATCTATATTTTTGTTTTTCAATAAACCCAAACCATAAAATGTGACGCAAGTTCATAAGTTATAATTTTTTTTAAAGAGTGTTTATTGCAGAAACCATAAGAAAAATTTAAAAAAATTAGTGGTATGTCAAACTTAAAGATTAAAAACAGCATCCAGGGCGTTGAATACCTGGATGGTTAACAATAAAAAATTACAAAATTATAATGTTTTATACTTTTTTGGTCAAACTTTTTTTATTTTAATAAAATTTAAAATTTGTTGGTTGTGGTTTTCTGCAATAAGCGATTCAATTTTTTGGGGGATCCAAAAAAGGGGGGTCCTTGTAAACTGGAAATAGAGTTCAATAAAATTACAGGGCCTATCAAGATTTTATTAGAGAGTTTTTGTTTTAAAGGTAGTTTTAACAGTTTAAATATTTAACACTTTCCAAAGCAATGTTATAATTTTATTAACTATTTTTCTGTGAGTTTTCAGTAGAAGAAAAAGTATTAAAATCTTCCTAGAACCCATTCATCTGAAAATTGTATATAATAAAAAGGTAATAACTACTCAAAAAGGTCTTTATAAAAACCACATTCAAACATTTTGTTTACTAAACATTCAAATTAAATTTAATTTAAAATTCGTACAAAAATTTTATAACGTAACCCCTACCAGAGAGTTTTTACACTTCTACATAATCAAAATACATAATGCAGATCTTATATTTAAAGACAAAGCCTTGAAAGGTGTTACTTTGATAATTATTCTTTCAGCGTCAAACATATAAGAAATTACAATGGCAGCTTGTTGAAATTTAATTAACTTTCCTCTGGGCTCCTAGTGTTTCAACTGTGTATTGTTAGTTCACTTTGACGGATGAAAGTCTTCACAAAACTAATGCTCATGAAATAATAATTTCTCAGAAAAATTATATTCTGTTCAGTTTGAATTTCTAAAAACTATGACAGTGCGGAGAACAAAGATGTGAAACCATAAAGTTTTAGTATTCTTGTGTTTTAAGAAATAGATTACAAAATTGCATTTGTACGAAATTTCATTTTCTACCATTTTCTACGAAAGTGGTTTTTATTTTAATAAATTAGTCCTGCAAGGTACTATACCGGGTGAAAATTACGTCTTAGGACGACGTAATAAATTAAAAAAGATATCAAGACCGAATTTGTGAACATGGTGATCAGACTCCACCTAAGGGGTAGCTCATGGTGCGAAGGTTAACATTTTAAAAAGTTTTCTGTGTATGTTGATATGGACGTAAAATTTATGGGCTTGTTGAACTACTCTAATACTGCAATCCCGACACATGGTTGATACAACACAAAATGGCTGTGGTTTGAAAATGGATGGTTATGAACTTCAAATCATCACCATTTTGTTTGGATCGATATTTTGAGATGTGGTGTCAAGTGTTATATTCCAATTAAAAATACCTACAATTTGATACCAAATTTGACTTATGCTGAAACGAGAGAAAATAATTTTCTCTAACTTATAATACATCACCTGACAGTTCGACTGATATTTGATTTAAAAGCAAGAACAACATTGGATCTTATTTTGGAATCGGAAATATTGTAAAATAGTTTTGTTCCAAAGGTATCTTCGTCAATACATTGATAAATTCAAAGAATACAATGTTTCATCACAAAATTTTTTCAAACTTAAACTCACAAAATTTATGTGAGTTCACGAAAATTTTGGAGAAAATTGTCAAAGATCAATTGGATTATTATCTACAAACTAATAAAATCCAAAGTGACTGTCAGTGCAGATTTCAAATCAAATTATAATTTTATATTCATCATTATTTTCTGAAGAACAATTTTCGTTTTATATTTTCTTGATTAAATCATATTTTGTAATTTAATCAATCCATACATCATAAAAAGTTGTTGTTTATAAATAAGTACTGTACAAGTAACCTTCTACAGTTAATTCAGTTTAAATAAATAGATAAATGACCCATTACATATTTCCATTGGAAGATCTTAGTGCAGTGCTTTTGGGAGGGACAATTGGAATTTACAAGTAAATCAGCGACAATTATTTACGCGTTTTAAAAATAGCCTCACGCTGGTTGGCGTGGCAGTACAACTCTGTGCGCTCGACTAGAATCACACTACGGACTTCTCTATCCAATCAGTTAATTATTTACTTTTATCCTCCTTAGTTTTCCTCATCCAATGTCCTGATCTTCACTGAGGACCTTCATCAGTCTACCAGGATGGGGTGCACTCCTCTATCTCCAATCTCCCTTATCCTACTATGCTCCCTGTGTCTCCCCTTCGGCTCCCCTCAGCTTCTGGTGTCCCCCATGGTCACCGTAGAGCATGGGATGCTCAGAGGACATACCATGAGAATCCCCAGTGGCAGGACGATCTACGCCTTTGAGGGGATACCGTACGCGAAGCCACCAGTGGGAGACAGGAGGTTCAAGGTCAGTTTTAGATATTTATGTAAATAAAAATATATTTATACAAAAACATTCCTTGAATTATGGTATTTTTGGTGATCTCTAAGTTTTATAAACCCAAAATGGGTCATATCTTGATTTCTGTCTGTCTTTGTACTTTATACTACTTTATACTTATAGCTGAAATCGCAACCTACCCAGGTTTCATATTTTAAGCCAAGTATGAATGAGAAATGAGTGTAGGATGATTGTTGTGCAATCTTGTAGCCTTGGTACAGTAAACAAAGTTTTTGTAGTGCTTTTCCGTGAAAAATAGCATTTACTATTTTGAAACTTATTTTGATTATTTTATACTTTTTAGATATGGTTTTTTATTCTGTTTAAACTGATTTACGAACTATGACATATGTCACATATGTTTCGAATATCCATAATAGCATGCTTCCTTATCATCATGGTGTTCTCGAGTTTCTCCTGAAAAATAATTCAACCTTCAGACTCTAATGGAAATGTAGGGTGATAGATTATCACAATAAATAAAATAATAAAATAACTAAATATGGGAATAGCGTTTATGATTGTTTAAAAGGTTTTTGATTTGTTTTTAGCTTTAGACAGATATATTAGTGAATATAGTAGATTGGATGGTGGCGTCATCCTGTAATCCAGCTACTTGGATGTCACAAATTATGGATAGTTAAGTGATGTAGTGTTCTCTTGTGTGGATTAACGTCCGCACTATTGAATACTACGTTAATCTGCAAAGACAATTCTCATGATAGACCAATTCGTAATTCAGAGGCAGTGGTTCATATTCCACGTTAAACCGTTGGTCCATTAGTTGTCATCGGCTGTTTGGCTATTAATTATCAGTCCTATCTAAGGAAAATGTCAGCCTTAGTCAGTAGCAAGATTACAAGATCGCGCCACAATCATCTTATACTCAATCCTCATTTATATTTGGCTTTAAATAAGTACCTTGTGGTATGGTTGTCATTTCAATAATCTCATCTAATCTAACCTATAAAAAATAACACTCATAAAATATTGAAATATTCTGGGAGTATATAGTTATACAGAGTGTCACAGGATATTGTGGCTCATAGATCATACAAAAATGCTAAAATCAAGGATGTAATTCAGACTGAGAGTCGACAAGAAATCTTAACAATAAAAGTTCAATATTGGCAACAGGTGAGACTAAAATAACACAAATAGAACATTCGCCTGCCAAGGTATAAAAAGGGAAATGAAAATATCGGAGAGAATTCAATTGTTGTGTCTGTGCCAAGATGGCCCACCTGCCAAACAATAAGCAGCCAAGTGTACTATTGTCGCGTAAGATTGTTGTACGTACAGTATTTACCCTAGTATACGTTAGTTAAAAATACTATATTTAATTCATACGTAATTTTTTGAAGATACAGAATGTTTCGAAAGTCTCTACTAACCTTTAGAGGTTAGAGTTTTTTGAGGTTTTTGTTTGACATAAAATCTAAATAATGTGATCTATATCGTCCAAAATTTCTCAGTTATTTAAGGTGGAGGGCCTTTTCTTAAGGCATTAATTTAAGGTCTTGGTGGAAAACTATTTTTTACAACATATTACAAATAACATTTTGTTCGTAGTGTTATGGTCTTATAAGCACTCTAGTATCTCTTTTATTTATTCTGTTTAAATCTATAGATAAATTACGTATAGCCCCAGAATATGAAACGTGGCACATCCCTGTGACATAAACAGAAAACTGAAACAGCACATACATCTATCATATCTCAAAAACAAAACCAAACCAGTAATAAAGTCTATACAAGATGTTTTTATTTTACAGCTAAATTATTGGAAGATAATATTTTATGTATGCATGGATTCATTTTTATAATGTTTTGATAGTTTTTTATAGTAAATAATTAGCAAGGGTGAAACCCTATTTATACCCTTTAATTTTTTTATCGTAAAAGTTGTGATTTTCAATGAAAGATTGTTGATTTGGATATGTCTTAGCTCCTGGTAGGAGTATTGGCAGTGACGTCATATGGTCATAATGACACCTGTAGAGGAATTGAAAACATGCCCGTAAGGCGATTTGGATAACCCCCTGTGTCAAAATTGTATATTTTTGTTTTTTCCATAAAATTTTTCTGCAGTTAAAAATAACGAATCATTTTAAAAAATTAAAAATTCAGTTGAGTCTAGCTCGTTTTATCTAACTTTATATGGAACAGAATACCCTGATCTTATGTGTCCCTGTGTCATTTAGGTGCCCTCAACGGTTAACCATGTTTTCAATAGCGATTCTCCGAAATATTAAACTTTGATTACTTATGAACCTTTATCCCGGGAACCACTAAAGATCTTTTCACATTTTTAAATTAAATTAAAGGTACACTGCACACTTTGACCCGAGTGTTTAGTAAACTTCTGACTGTAATTCTCTATTCTATGCTTTAGATAACAAAACAAATTTTTTTAAACAATAAAAAATTAAGAATATACTAATTTAAAGGAAAAATTTAATCCCTAGGGTCAACATTTTCAGGAGAGTGTATTTAGAAAGAGGAGGAAATGTTATGATAATATATTTTACAGTTTTTTACAAAAAGGAACGTAAAGTTAACAAAAATAACATGGGTAGGATAGGGCCATCTGACTCCTCTTAAGACATTATCCATGGTCTAAGCTATTTCCAAAGGGAAGTAAATGTAATTTTTTTATAATTTAACAATTTTGAAAACTCCTGTTTTATTGGTGGTCCTGATTATGTATTTATTATGGTTTCACCCCTTTGACCCAGGGTCTGTCCCCAGGAGCCCCACTACCGGACCAAGCCGTGGCTGGGGGTGTGGGATGCTACCCAACCCGGAAGTGCCTGCCTCCAGTATGATCACATGACCTACCTCAAGGACGACCCAATCATCGGTGACGAAGATTGCCTCTACCTCAATGTCTACACGCCGGAGGTAAGGAGCACCTAACTTGCTGTCATAGGGAAATTAAATGTCAATAGCTTCACCTGTAGTTACATTAGCTTTACTACAGATAATTAGTAGTAGTGAAGTAAATGGGTTTTGTGGTTAATTGAACGTAAATTAAATTTTAAATTAGATCTATCTGATAAAACCTGAGCAACTTCACCTTATCTTAAGAACAATTTGAGGTTTGGTTTGATTTTATAATTTATCCAGAAAACCATCCCAATAAACAAAAAGGTCAAAATATGTATGCAAAAATCAAGAATTATACGGACCAATTTAATTGTATAGAATTCAGACAATATTTTAAAACACATAAGCTACGGAATAATATGAACTGATGTACTTGAATTACACAGCTCAAATGATAATAGTGAGAAAATGTTGTGAGAAATCTCGAAAACTATGAGTGGTAGTCCTGTCATTAAATGGGGTTTGATGCACCAAATGAGTTTAATACGGATGAAAATCTCGTTAATTATTTATGTCAATATGTACCGTAAACAAACTTTATAAACAACGAAATATATTTTATTAATCTGATAAATCCTAGCTCTATTAACGACGATTTTACGTGTTCAAAACAATTAGGTTTGATATGTATAGTTTTACTGAGCTGCCTTTCTGGCTATCATGCATTCTCTACATTCCAGACAAGGGTATTCAATGCTTGAAATTGCCCACTGCCCCCTGAGTAAATAAGAGTAAAAAAAGACCATTTAAATACCGAATTTTTACGTGATAATTGTCGCATTTTACTTTCAGTTTTCAATAAATCACCTACTGCTAATAATCAGCTGTCGTCGTAGTTTGATGGTTTAAATAAGAAAGGAAAATAAACAGATGTCAAATTACATCAATATTAGTTAGTTTATATTGGTCATTGATTTTAAACCGATTTCAAAATCGTTCTTTATTACAAAGTAATTTTAACGTACTATTAATTTTAATAACCGTTTAACAATGTTTTAATCTATTTAAATGTAAAGTAATGCTATATAATAAAGCTGGGAATTGTTTAAGATCCAGGTTTACATTTTGCTATGATAATCTTTCTTCTTTTACTGAATCCTGCAACCCGTTGAAAGGACGGGCTTACTGCTAGTCTTTGAATAAATGGATTTATTGTTCGACAACATTCAGTTACACTTTGGAAAAGAATGACATTCGTTAGGCTATCTGCTCATTTTGTAGAATTTACCTACGATCAAATTCCATCAAAATTTCTCCTGGCCTAACAGGAAAGGTTGGTTCCTTATTTTTGATGATAGAACAAAACCATTTGTAATTTTTAATCGAATTATTAATTTAAAAACGAAATATTACTCATACTTTATGATCAGATTTTAGTTCAAAAATCTGTTTTCAGTAGATGAATTATGAAAATTGTCTGATCAGTTGTTGCAAATTCAGTTGTTGAATTTAGTAAATTGCCTCATCACTAATATTTTGTTTAATGCGTTAAAAAATAATGAACTCACTTGTTGTGAATTGAAACAGAAACTTTTGGTTAAGTTTATTCGAAACAAGTGGCTGGTGACTCCTGTTAGATCATGAGCGGCCAAATAGATAAGACTAACTATCCTATCACCTCAGGATAGTTGGTCTGTGTGACTCACGTCACTATGGTAACTGCCTGTCTTTGACTCACCACACACCCGTAAGCACTTGGGACACTTTTTAGATTAATAAAATTATGTATACACAGATAATTAATCTTCCACATTTCATTGGAGACCAGAGTAAAGTCAGTATTATCCAAATAGAAAACATTTGAATCTTTCTGTGATAAATGGACATTTTAATTTAATGTAATAATGTTTTATTATTTCCCAACATTTCATATAAAGCGTTCAAGAGAAAATTATATTTATTATTTTATAATAAAATGATTATAGAAAATTTCATAGAACTTAAATCATTCTAATCATAGTGATCTAGTATTATTGAGTATGTAGGTTTGCTGTAATAAGGGTAGATGTACATGGTAATGGGCTTATATTAAGGCTGTTCTGTAAGTAAAAACACATACAATATTTGATCAAATTATGGCAATAACTAAGCGAGTGATTCCAATTTATATATTCTCCGTAAGAATTACATGGTAAATGTATTGATTTAACTTAACTAAAAAGACTTGCAGACCAAGGTTTGGAAAAATATTTCAGGAAATAAATTTGTAATTGACGACAGCTCTATTTTTTTTACTCTTTTTCCAAAATATAAATCTAACTTTATAAAACAACAAAAGAATGTTCCGTGTTTTAAACTCTTTGAATATCATCAATCTATCAACAGAATGTGGAATGTTGGGCGAGAATGTTTTTGTTTAATTAATGAGGTTGTTCTGTACTGTTCTATTTGAAATGAGATTGGACCACGTATTATACCTCAAGTAATATTGGTTGATTTATTTATCTGAAATCAAACTACAAATTCTAGGATAGGCCTTTTTACCTTTTAAATATCTTTTTTACTTTCTCCCCTTATACATAGTATATGGGGAATGTATTTTTTATAGATTTTGAATTTGATTTGAGAGTGTATATATCTATTTTGGAGTCCCCTGAATCCGAAAAAGTGCTTTTCGATGTGATTTATGTCCGTCCGTGTGTGTGTCTGGATGTGAACAGAGCCACAGCCTACCCTGTTGGTCCAATTAAGATTAAATTTTTGCATGTATGTATATTTTCACCGTATCTCAAGTGTTTTTTTTCATTTTATAAGGGTAGTTCACCCCTAAAAACACAAAAAATAAAATTATCTCAAAAATGGCGAAAACGATTTTGATTAAAATTTTTTTGTGGTTTTTTAATGGCGACCATACTACAAGGTAGGAATTTTAGGCCAAGTATGAATGAGAATTGAGCGTAAGATGATTGTGGCGCGATCTTGTGGTCTTGTTACTGACTTAGGCTGATATGTTCCTTAGACACGACTGTTAAATAATAGCCCAACTGCCGAGGGCAACTAAGGGACCTGCAGTTTAACGTGGAATCCTAACCACGGCCTCTGAATTACGAATTGGTCTAGTTATGTAGTGGTCTTTGCGGATTAACGTTGTATTCAATAGTGCGGACGTTAATCTACACAATAGAACACTACACCCACCGACCATCGCTCACAACTATCCACAATTCGTGACCTCCAAGTAGCTGGATTACAGGATGTAATCCCAGCCACACCATAGTGCACAGAGTAGAGAATAATATGTCTTTAATTCACCATCACAGGCCTGTGATGGTGAATTAAAGACAGCGAGTTACCGTGATGACAATAATAGTCAAATATGTAGGCTAGCCTAAGGTAACCGCTCATGATCTGACAAGAGTCGTCGGTCACTGGTTTCGATCCAGCAACCTTTGACTTACAAGACCAGCGCTTAACCCCTGAGCTACTGTTCAGTAAATTTTGGGAGATATTAAAACCCATGTCGAGTAAGACTTTTATGGCGTCCATAAATCCAAAGGGTTTGGCCGAATAGGTAGTATTATCAATATTCTGACTCCTCCCATTGGCAAAACCTGTGGCATCAATTTCTAAAAAACTACTTATAGCTTATTTATGTTTTGTTTTTCAACTAGAATCATAGAGTATGAAAAAAACATAAACTTACTTTCCCTTTAATTACTACTTTAGTACGACTGCAAAAATAATGGAAGTATGTTTGAGTAAAATGTGGTTTGGTATTTTCGTTTATTTTATGATATCCTTTAACATAATTTATTGTAAGCAACACAACGCACTAAAGCCAAAAGGTGATAACTATCTTGGTTTTGAACGGTATTACATTACCCTTGTGATGTAGAAGCTATAATGAGATCGCTTGCTGCACGCTGATGTCGATCGAGTTTCATTAAACTTATGTCCCATCATAATAATCGAATACTATTAAAAATGCAGGTTTGCTGCTACAAGGGTTGTTTTACATCCTAAGAAGAAAAAGAACAACTTTTTTCTCCTCAACACATGTATCTAAAACAGCTGTTTTTGAAGTAGTATGACGAAAAACAATATGCAATATATTATTATAACTATATTTTGGATTAACAGGTCATTGCTCTTAACATTATGTGTGAGATTACTTTTACTTATTTTCACTTTAAACTTCTCACAAGAGTTGGTCTGTGTCTTGCTATATATTTATTTGGTGACGGTCGCAGCTGCCGACAGGGTTCGTCTCCCTGAACCCCAAAGACGTGATCGTGTACATCCACGGAGGCTGTTTCACGTACGGCGCGGGTCACCTCTACAAGCCTTCCTACCTGCTGGAGCGTGACGTCATACTGGTCACCATCAACTACAGGTTAGGACCTCTTGGTAAGCATATTCTTCCCTACGTTACAATCTATAAGACTTCCGCTTGTTAAAAGTGAATATTGGTAACCCATTTTCTCAAGAAAAATGTTTGTATTTACTTCCCTGTGGGAAATAGGCTAGATCATGGATATGACTAAAGGGAATGTTTTCAGTTCATCTAAACAGCTGATTCCTATATACTAAAATTGCAATACAACTTGTCTAGTAGTTTCTATGGAAACGGGATCCATAGATCTATAAGAACGGACTGTTCTCATAACCATACTATGAGTTCACTAACCGTATGACGTTATTGTTCCAAATTTTGGTCTCGCAAATTGCCAACGCCCCCACAAGAGCTAAGACATATTCCATATGACGTCTCTAACCACATGACGTCACTAACCAAATGACGTTACTGTTTGAAATTTTAGTTTCGCAAATCGCCAACACCAATATACAGAGCTAAGACATATATATTTCTAAAATTCAAAAAAAATCAATCTATATTTTTTTCAATAAAAAAATCTGGATTCAATGTAATTATTTTATATGAATACTAGTTTATATTAAACAATATTATAAGGTTGCTACAAAATAACTAAAATTAAATTTATAACATTCAGTAAAAATTTTAAGTTTGTAGAAATAGTTGTTCTGGAAATATAGATAGCTAGTTGTATAAAATCAGTTTTTTTAACTTAACTAAAGGACCCAAAACTTGACCTACAAATTCACTTTAATAAACAAAAAAAGATTTAGATATTTTAAAAGTGTTGAAGTTCCATTTAGAATCTAGAATTCCTACACTTTTTCACTCATGTTCTATACAAATTTTGTATTGTTTTTCCAGGGAATATTTTCTTAGTGTGATGTAATATAGAACTATATTATTCTAATATTATCTTTTTAGTTTTTAACGCATTTGCGTTTTAGGTATATAATGTTTCTATAGGTGGGGGAACCCATATTATTTTTAGTGATTACATTGAAATTTACATTTTCAATTAAATTTAAATTATTGAGTCTTTATTTAATGTTATTTTCTGAAGAAAATTTATTTTAAAATAAAATATGTATCTTTAGTTAAATAGGTATTAGTAAATGTTATGTTTTTATCGTAAATTATATTAGCATTTCCTATCAATGGTGTTCAAACAAAAAAGTCGCAAAATTTGTATTATTCACAAACATAATTTACACAAAAAATTGAATTATCATTCAATGATATGAAAATATAGTTAATTTAGATACAAAACTGTTTCGTAATTAAACTCACTCTCTTGCGAAATTAACTTTCCAAGAATTGGTGGTAGCTACTAGCCAAAATAACAACAGTTGAAATAATGAAAAGACAATAAATGAACTAATAAAGGTAAGAGAACAAACCTACTAATGTACTTCTTTGTTTGAAATTCATTATTGTAGATGGCGTATTTATGTTATTTAGACTTTTATTGCCGACATTTTCCATCACGGTTATACGTAAACGAAGTTTCGCGACGTTTCGGGATCTGAAATTTGCCCGTCTTCAGTTGAGATCCGGCCATTGTTGCTGCCAATTCTTAGCAAAGAAGTTAAGGATAGGAAAAATAAAGTATCTGCAAATGATACTGTTAATGGTATAATAGACTTATTTTCGTTAGTCAAAACCAATAAATTTAAATTGATACTCTACGTTCTGAAATAAAGGTCTACTTTATTTCAGAACGTAGAGTAGACGTGCCATTCTTATGCTCAAGCTGTAGTGGCTTGAGTGGTTCCCGAATCGGCTTGGAGAGTTAGTGCTTTGTTCCCCGTACAGGAGCGCTGTCGTCTGCTACCCCCCTCCCCCCCTTCGACCAACTTCCAACCAATTATAAGAGCGAGAGAGGGATATGCGCCGTGCGCGCGCACTCCTGAGGGCGGGGTCAAGAGAGCTTACAGCCTTCGCCACTAGGAAGCGGCACTACACTCTCGGGCTTTCCGAAATTTTGTTGGCGACAACTTTTAACCATGAATGACACGTCTATTAATAATGTATAGTCAAAGGTATTAGTCAAATATATACCTTTTCAAATACCAATTATAGCACAGTGGTAATAAAACTACCCCCCCTGCCCTTTTTAAGTTTCACGAGCTGCAGTAGACTGTCCTCTTTTGTTCAATCTTAATGCAAAATGCATTATTGCTCAGGCGTTATTTAATTGGCGTAGGGGTTGGCGATCCCACCGCCCAGTGGCGCTGTCACTGCAATCAGCCTCCCTGACTCTCTACTCTCCTCTTGAGCAGGGTCTTTTCTATCTACCCACGTTTCTTCTCCCCTCCAATGCGTGGATAGACTGTCTTCATCTATCTGTACAAACCCATTCTCTTCTTCTTCTCCCACCTTCTCCCCTGCTTTTCCGCTTTGTTTCAGGCCAACTCAAGGTGTCACGTGGACCGTGCCGAGGAGTGGATGGCACCAGGCCTTATATATGGTGTCTAGAACGGTACCTGCAGGATACCGGGCGACCTCCTGCAGTAAGTAGCCTTACCTGGACATGCGGGGCTCTGTTCAGGCGGACGGAAGAGCTAGAGGGAAGAGAAGGAAGCCAGAGGGAAAGCCTGGACCGTTCATCCGGGATGCCGACAGGCTAAGGAAATGCTTGGAGTGCATAATATAAGAAGGTCTGAGACCATGATCAGGCTTAAGAAAAACGATTTAAGGATACTGACGGGATTTCTAACCGGACACTGTAGGCTCAGGGGTCATCTGAGCAAGATGGGCATTGTGGTCTAAAAATTCTTTTAATTTATCGTCTCCATGAGGGAAAACCACGAATGTGTCATCGACATACCTCCACCAAACCCTCGGTTTGAGATCGGCTAAAGCCAAAGCTTTTTGCTCGAACTCCTCCATGAAGATATTGGCAAAAATAGGGGACAATGGCGATCCCATGGCCATACCCTCATCTTGGCGATAAATTTTACCCTCTAGCTCAAAATAATTACATTTAGTGCACAATTCCAATAATTCCATTATAACGTTTACTGGCATTTTTGTTCTTTCACTTAAGGTTTCATCTTTTTCGAGCCTAGACTTGATTATTTTTAGGGTTTCCGGAACTGGGACATTAGTAAACAGTGCCCTTTGCTCTGTAAAGTTAACTTTGTACTACAATTAATTTTTTCAGGTACATTAGATAGGATTTGCATTTTAGTATAAAATAATAATAATAAATCCTGTTGGACGTGTTTCGCCTGGATATAGGATTTTGGCGGCGGCCATTTTGTTTCCGGTTCCGGTGGGACACGCCCATTCCTTTCAGTTGTCTTTGAGTCTCCGTGACGAGCGGACGTGTTTGGTTTCTTTTGTGTGTAATGGTTAGTGTATGGTTCGTTTGTAAGTTTTTTTGACTGCTTTAAATTTTTATGTTTTCAGCTTTATACCGGTTTGGTCCGGATTATATGTTAATTAATTGTGCTATGTTTTAGATATTAGTTCACCTGAGGACGGGATCAGATTCCAGATCCCGAAACGTCGTGAAACTTTGTTTTACATAATATCGTGATGGAAAATGTCCGCAATAAGAATCTAAATAATATCAATCCACCATCACCAATAATGAATTTCAAACAAACAATAAATTTTAATTGTACTAACCTTTATTTCAGAAAGTAGAATATCAGTATTAGTAAAGTATTATATCATTTTTCAAATACCACTTACAGCCCAGTGGTAATAAAATTACTCCCCCCCTGAAACATTGCCTTTTTTAATTTTCATAAGTCACAGTTGGCTGTCCTCTTTTGTTAAATCATATTGTAAAATGCTTAATTGCTCAGGCGTTATTTACCACACACTAATAATATAGTATATAACACATACAAAATAAAAGACAAGAATTTCCTTATTTTGTTTGTTTTTAATATTTTTATTTCACTTTTAATAAAATGAAGTAAACCATTGAAGTTATCAAAACTCGTAAGCCACTTGATATTACTCTAATCAAAAATATTAAAATCATTGATTAATTTAATGATCTTTTAAATGTGTAAATAGTTTATTGTAACTCACTCAATTAGGCCGTATTATGATCCTGAGTAAGAGCAAAACACGTTGACGGCAGCAGCTTTAGCGTAGCCCTCCTAGAAAAAAAATAATTTGACTTAGATTCTCCTTACGGACTCATCATGAAAAGCAAAACTAATTTTCATGTTGTTTCGTAGTCTGGAATCTGGCCCCATTCTCAGGTGAGGTAGAACCTAAAACATTACAAGATTAGTACATAATCTGGTAAAAATTTTAAAGCTAAAATTTTTAAGGCAGTCATAAACTTACAAACAAAATTGAAAAAATAATAAGTTACAAGAAACTAAACATGTGCAGTGGGAGTCATTAAACTTGGCGATACCACCACTAGAAACAAAATTACCGTGGCAAAAACACAAATGATTAACTCAAAATAAATCTAGTTTTAACCTTAAGTTTCTCTTGATTCCAGGGTTCCTGAGTACCGAAGATGACATTGTGCCGGGTAACATGGGGTTGAAGGACCAGGTCATGGCTCTGCAGTGGGTGCAGAAGAATATCGCGGCTTTTGGCGGGAACTCGGGTAGCGTGACGATTGCAGGGATGTCCGCTGGGGGCGCTAGTGTGCACTACCACTACCTCTCTCAGAGATCGGTTGGTAAGTTAAAGAAAGATAATTTTTGTTTTAATGAAGAGCTGAATATCAGATTACATTATTGAAATGGCAACCATACCACAAGGTAGTTATTTTAAGCCAAGTATGAATGAGGATTGAGTGTAAGATGACTATGGCGCGATCTTGTAGTCTTGTTACTGACTAAGGCTGACATGTTCCTTAGACAGGACTGTTAATTAATAGCCCAACAGCCGATGGCAGCTAAGGGACCTACAGTTTAACGTAGAATCCACACCACCTCTGAATTACGAACTGATCTAATTATGAGGATGGTCTTTGCGGATTAACGTAGTATTCAATAGTGTGGACGTTAATCCTCACAAGATAACACTACAGTTACCTACCATCGCTTGCAACTATCCACAATTCGTGACCTCCAAGATAGATTACAGGACGTTGCCACCGTCCCAGTCAATTATAATTTGTAACTCCAACTATTAAATCACTATATTTCTTTTACTACTTTTAAAACATGTATTTTTATTAGTCACTATTAATGGTTAAATTATTAAAAACGGATTCCTTGTTTGCTCTCCTAGATTATATTTACGATTACAGGCAGTGCTTTGGGCGTCCTTCATCAGCCTCAGGAGAATAAACACTTTTTACATAAACCAAAATTACTACATTTTCCTTACTGTTTTATTGATTAGAGTTATATTAAAATCATTCAGACAGAATTAAAAATTTGCATAACATATCTTTTACTTCAGGTAAGTGGGAAAGCCTTATCTCCGCCACGTTAGATTTGTGAACTTTAGGTACAACATTGTCTCAGAAATTGTATAAGATATGGAGTTTAAATGTTATATCCGTATATATTTTTTTATTGTAAACCTACTGCAATAGAACTATTTAATCATAATTTTAATTGCTGAAAAAAAACTTTTTTCAACAAACTTTTTCTACATACAAAAATGTTTTCCTCAGCAAATACTATTTTTAATTTGATATTTCTTTCATGTACCTATATGTTATATAGTTGTACATCCATAGAAAGTTACAAAATCCTATCACATAAAGTTCCTGAGAAAAGTGTACCTATGTACGTCCACCAGAAATAGTATAAAACTGGAGAAAATCGTTCATCTTGATGCAGTAAAATTTTCTATTTTTAGAATTTAAACAAATTAAGGTGTCAAAGCAATTTAAGCACACCAATTAAGTTGGAAAATGTACCATTGACTGTAAAAATACTGGTTTTATAAGATTGGTTTCCTAAAATTTAGTGTGAGCACAAAGAGGTAATTACTTTCAACCATGGTAAATATTTAAATTTCATTAAACATTAAAAGTATCAAGAAAATATAGTGGTTGTGGTATTAGGGATTTGATGTTTCAATTACGACATGATTTTACAAACAACATTAATGAGTTTATATAATTTTTTTAAACATATATATAAGGAAATCTTACGTAGACCCTTTTTTATCTCGTGACGTACAACTTACTTGTCTAGGATTGTAAGAACTGCAGAGACATTGTCGATTAGATTAGACTTCTTGTCGAGGGGAACTGCAACTAATGTCGTTTGCTCCAATTGTTCCTTGAGCATTAGAGTCAAACTGCAACTGCTGTTCATGGTGGAAATCGACAATATTCCAGAATAAATAACAATAAAATAACGTGTTTTATGAGCACGATCTGAAGACGTGTTTGATAAAGAAACTTATGTAAATATACAACAAAAATCAACTTCAAAATAGAAGTATCAGATTTTTTCCATAACTGCTAAATAATAAAATCTCAGATGCAATTTAAGTTCATCTTTTAGCTGTTTTGTTTTTATAATCTGAATATACATTACACACAATATAGCCTAGCTAAACCTAAGTTGAATTAACCGACCTCATTTCTGTATTTTTTTACTAAAAAACTAATTAAAAAGGGAAAGTATGCCTTTTAGCATTGTTTACAATAAAACTTTAAGTGTTGTTGGTTTTAGTAATTACAGTAATTGTCTATAACACCATAAAAAGAACACTAAAACAAACTGGATAACTTGCCGTATTGTATAAACAGTTCAAATGGTTGATGAAAGATTAGAAATGTCAAACAACGCTATGTTTATAGGATACTAAAATATATCCCCAATAATTTAATAATTTCTAGAAACAGGACATAGTATCTAGGTTTATGTCATTCTTTAGAACCTCAGTAAATATTTTTATTACTGTCTTTTGTAGGAGTAAGGAAAATTTCCCTGTAAAAGTTTTCAGTAACTTCCTGAAAACAGTTTATACTAAATGATTTATAATCTTAGAACTATGATATTTTTTATTTTTAGGTTCATACCACGGAAAGCGGAATTTTATTTTTCATCTCAATTTCTGTCTGTTTGTCTTTCTGTAACACTTCTCCGTGGAAACGATTGCACCCTGTATGAACCATTTTTCTTATTATGGTATACGTTTCTAAGATAGTTTCTGACTACTTGAAATTGACCCACAACATATATACATAAACTAATTATTTCTAAAAAAACTCAGTTTTGAGCAAAGCTTTCAGTCACGCAACAAAGCCTACTCAAACTTATGAACTTAGAGTCATTTGCTCTCCCCATTTCTTATTTCCCGTTAGTTTAAGGGAGGAGGACGGCTAGGGATATGGTAGGACTAGGGTTTAACATTAATTAATAAATAATATGTAGGTTTATTTCAATAAATTATCTTTTATTACCAAACTGTACTCGGCTGTGTGTTATTGACACTTTGCTGGATAAGCTAAAGAGTAGAGTTTCTAGGTTTAGTGTCAACTATTAGAGCAACGACTAAGTAATGTAGGGTACATCAATGTTGGCTCAGTAAACTGGTTTGGCAGACATATCTTGGTTCTGGGTAACACATTCCTTTCCTTCTAACTCAGCTTCCATTCTTAATTCACTCTATAGGTCTTAATTCCCTTTTATCTTGTCCATCACATTAATTAAAATAGGTATATACAGGTTCCACTTCTGTTTGACAGTTTGTTGTCCATGATTCTGGTTGTTGAATACCTCAAAATAGGCTATATTAAAATAATATCAAGTAAGTATCACCATTGAAATATTACAATTACATTAGTTACACACATACCCACACTACATCTCTGTATATCCCATCACCTATCAGTTCATAATAAACACACACCACAAATTAATTTAAGTTTTACCAAAGATGTGATCTATTAAAATTATAGAACATACAGAAAAAATAGTTGCCAAATTAGTTTTTATAAAATTTACCATTGATCTTAAACCCATTTTAAAATCATACAATATCAAAATTTTACCATATTAACCAACCAAACTTTTAGAAGATAAAGGAGCTACAAAGAATTAGATACTTAATTTTAAGTAACCTCTGAACCAAAAACCAATTCTCGGGTCGCCAAAAGATCTGTTATACTGCAACAATGCTCATTTAAAATTACATACTATTTTTGTAAACGTTAATAGTACAAAATAACTACTCATATTGGTGAACTATTAATTAAAAAATTGTAGATTCTATATTTTATCATAGAAACCAACCGACTCCACTCTAATTAAGATAAAGGGAGGTTATAGGTATGCACTATTAGATTACTTAATTTTAAGTAACCTCTGAAAGACCACAAAGTTTGTATATTTACATTTATGTATAAAATACCGTCCCTTCCTTTATAATATAATGTCTACTCATCCCAATTAAGCCTGAATATGCCGTCATCTTTCACCCAATCCGGTCACTGTTTATTTAAGGTGGGCCCCTCCTTATTTCATATATATATTGACCCATAATATGTTTGTATATTTGTATGACTGGGAAGGTGGCAACGTCCTGTAATCCAACTACTTGGAGGTCACCAATTGTGGATAGTTGTGAGCGATGGTCGGTGTATATATATATAGTGCTCTCTTGTATGGATTAACGTCGCACTATTCAATACTACGTTAATCCAAAAAGACCATCCTCATAATTAGACCAATTCGTAATTCAGAGGCCGTGGTTTGGATTCCACGTTAAACTGTAGGTTACTTAGTTGCCATCAGCTGTTGGGCTATTAATTAACAGTCTTGTCTTAGGAACATGTCGGTCTTTGCCAGTAACAAGACTACAAGATCGCGCCAAAATCATCCTACATTCATTTCTCATTCATACTTGGCTTAAAATACCTACCTGAATAGGTAGTCATTTCAATAATCTACTAAACTCTACCACACTATTGCAAGCAAAATTGGGATTTCTTATGGTTGGGATTCGAACCCTAGCACTTCCAAATGACTTCGAACGTTTCGCTTGTCAGTGACACGCCCTAACCACTTTCGCCACCGTGCATTGTTGGAGAACTCTAGCGGAAAAATAGTGAACTCTGTGATGTAGTTCCAGGGTTAGATCATAGAGGGCAGCACGGAATGTAGTTTACTAAGTTCTTGATAGATGCCACTGCCTGATGGGTTACGTCAGTCGTTCTCGAAGCATCCATTAGATAAAAGAAAAACTCGGTGATTAATGGATTAATACGTGTTATCGAAGAGTGAGGGTGTACAAACAGAATAGCTGACGTCACAAAGTGGCCACAATGAGCTAATAAGGTTGTAATCTCACAGGAGCTTTGTGACCAAATCAGTGGTCAGGTCTTGGTTCACGTCGACTCTGCTCACTCAATTAGCTTCTAGAATCTCCTTTCTACCTCTACGAAATTCTATCACTTAATTAGTTTAAGTATTACAATTCCATGCCTAAAGCTATTGATTAAAAAAACTATGTCTATACGCAAGCACGAAGTCTTCTTTTATCATACTACCCAGAAAATAGCCGTATTTGTTCTAAAATCATCCCAAAAATCTATTTTTGTCACTTCAAATAGAGAATGAAAAAACCTAAGGTAATGTTTTCGGTTTGCTAAACTCAAAATTTGTTTATCGTGAATTATAAATGGCACATCAAAAAGTTACATTAAGTAAACATTGATGACGACTTTGCATAACCTCAAATTATGTAGTCTAATTTTGAATTATTAGAAGTTTATTCCACTTTTTCCAAAGAGCCAATATCGTTATAGTTTTTGGAAAACAGTTGTTTTCCATACATACTACCAAGTAAAATATAGAAAAAACATTTTTTCGTCTTAAAACAAAACTATCTGTTGATGTTATAAGGTCATGAATAAAACTCTAAGACAATAATGAATACATCTAAATCAGCTATTGATTTGAAAAGGATAAAAAATTGGAAACCATTTAAAAAAATTGTAAAGAGAAATGGATTGAGCAGTAAGGTGAAAGACGTAGTTCGTTGCATAGACCTTAAGTGTCTTTTCCATCCTCATTAATTATCCGTATACCTTATCTCTGATGAAAAGTGAAACTTTAAGTAGTACGACGAAAAATTCTGTCCGATTGAGTGACTGCTCCATAAATTTGAAGTTTATATAGTAACTTAAAAATCTTGAACTGGAAAAAATCTATATATCAATCTGTAGATCATAGTTTTCCCGGAACAGATTTAGATCATATTCACTAATTTTCTTCTAAAACTAACAGAGTTCACGTTTTATATACAAAATTTCAATGCTGCAAGAATTAATCGTTGTTTATCATTCGTGGAAAATACCACCGGTTTTAGTGGTTGAACACCATAAAAAGAAAATACCAGAGAAGAAGTGTTAAAATACGGAAGAAATGAAAAAAGTAAAAATTGGAAGAATAAAAAAATTAATAGAAGGAAAACGGAAAACGGAAAATTAAAAAGTAATAAAATAAAAACAATAAATAAAAAATGAAGGAAAGAAAAAATAATGGAAATAAAAACTAAACCACAAATTAGGAATTTAACTAAACCTTGTAATTTATAAAATATATGCTTTAGACTGGAATCCTCATGTGTCCTGTAATTCAGCTACTCGGAGCTCACCAAAATTGTGGATAGTTGAGAGCGATGGTCGGTGGATGTTGTGCTCTCTTGTGTGGATTAACGTCCACACTATCGAATACTACGTAAATCCGCAGGGACCATCCTCATCAGTAGACATTTTTTTAATTCAGAGGCAGTGGTTCGGACTCCACTTTAAAACTGTAGGTCCCCTAGACATGTCATTGACTGTTGGGATATTAATCAACAGTTCTGTCAGTAACAAGACTACAAGATCGCGCCACCTGGATAGGTTGCAATTTCAGCTAAGTATAAAATGTTACAGGGTTGTTCCACAAGGGCATTTCCATGAGTGGTTCGGCCACACTGCCCTGGGCTCAGACCGAGGAGCCCGCGTCTAAGGCTCGCACCTTGGCCTCCGCCCTGGGCTGTCCCTTGGCTCCCAACTGGGACATGGTCAAGTGTCTCAGGAAGAGACCTGCTCGTCGCATTGTCGGACTATTGAGAACTCCTTTGTTCATGGTGAGACTGAGTATAAGAAGACGATTACGAATTGTTTAGTAGAGTTTAAATAGTTTTAAAGATAATAAAATTACTGCCTGTAAATATTTGCCTACTTAACGCTGTTGCTTTATGACATATACATTATAAATACAACTCATGTATGTTTTTTTATCCAAATAGACCTCACTGGTGAGTTTTAAAATCTGTGTAAGCCCATGATTTTGTGTATTTATCATATAATCTATTATTATTTTCATTTTATATTTCCTAATTAATTAATTAGTTATCACTTTCAACGTAAATAATTTTTTACTATTGTGCTTTATCCATTTATTAAACTTATTCTATTTTATTATATTTTATTCTAAATTTGTCTCCAAATCTGTAGAACACAGTCTCTAAATGTGGTATAAGTAACTGGATCTAATTTGGAACTGTACTGACAAACTTAATAATTAGAAAACCTATTCCATCAGCCCTGGCATTTCAACCCTGCCACCCCCTTCGGCCCCGTGCAGGAGCGAGTGGGGATGACACCCTTCCTGACCCAACATCCCTTCGACATCTTAAGGATGAACCACGTCCAACCTCGACCTTGGCTAGTCAGCGTCACATCCGAAGAGGGTCTCTACCCCACCGCCAGTCAGTATACCCGTTTGTCAAAACTAAAGTAAAATAGAATAGAGTAGAATCATTTTTTTATTCCAGCAATACAAAGATTACAGTATTTAAATTGAATTTATTTTGAAAATTGAAAAAATAAATTAATCTTCCTTTGGTGTTTGCAATTTGATTGTATCAGGGTAGCATAATATAGATTTTTGGTGCGTTGAAACTATAAGATCTGAATAAAATAAGTGAGCTAGTAAAAAGTTTGTAATAGTTTGCATATTGAACTAGTGGAATGGTTTATGAGTTTAAAAAAAAACTGTATCATATATCTTTAAATCACTTACTCTTAAATAATTTGCCTGAGACACATGGTGTAGAGGGGAGCGAATAACAGAAAAATAATATATGATTCTAAATTATAGATGTGAGCTCGACTGAATCCCAATATAAATTTACCATACAACTATTGGTTGATGGAATCGTCTAATCTTAGTAATTTTGAATTCCGCACAATTTCACCAGAATAATTAAGAGACAACGATGAAACGATTATTAAATACTGTACGAGTTGTTAAGAAGTTCTTTGATAAAAAGTGTAAATTATCTATGCAAGTTTAAGTTTTTGAAAACTGTTATCTTTTGGTACAATACTTCTGCACTACCTCTAAATGATGTAACATATAAATGAAATACCCTCGTCGAAGCAGACCTGCATACACAATAAATTTACAAATAAATATGCCAGTAATGATATATTATAAGTTTGATCAAAATATGTCGCTAATGATTCTAAATACTAATTTATTTAGTTACTAAGCTGGTTTTGTTTGACAAAGTTATTGTTAAAGCCAGTAAAAACCTTTTATTTGAAAGCCTATAACTTTTAAACTCTGATGTTTTGAGAAATGCGGGAGGTGTCATTTGTTTGTCTCGTAAAGGACTACAATTTTAATCAAAATCGGTAGAGCCTTTTTTTGAGAAATTTTATTTTTACGTGTTTTAGGGGGTTCTAGGAGTAAAGTATAACATCCTCAAAAGTTTCAAAAAAATAGTTCTTTAAATATGCTGTTGATATTTAACCTATATAAAGTGTTTTACAAAAATCTTGTCAATAGTCTCGTCTCTAAACTTTTGCAGATCCCCACAAACACTTACACAGACAGACAGATCACTATAAAAACAATTTTTTGGATTCAGGTGGCACTACAATGGATATATTCACCAAAAACTAAAATTCGGAAATTCTGACGAAAACAATCCTTTCTCCTGAGTTAGTAACATAAAATATAATGATACATATGTCGATTTCATTTCAAGTAATCTTTTTCATATAATTTATTTTGGTCGTCTTTATAAAACTGCCTTCAGCAACCATATCTAGAGGTGATTGTTTGAAATTAAACTAAGACGGGGATGCTATAGTGCACGCAGTATAACCTAAACCTTTTTTAGTTTACATTATTTGCTACAGATTTCGTGGCGAGCCCACCTCTCCTGGCGGAGATCGAGCGAGATTGGCTCCAGGTGGCTCCAGCCCTGCTAGACTACAACTACACTGTCGTAGCTCACCGCCGAGACGAGACTAGTATGAAGATCAAGCAGTTCTACCTGAAAGGACAACCCTTGACGCGGGCTACCGTCGCACCATTCATTCAGGTATATACTTAGTTATGGTAGGTGGTTAGATCAGTCCTATCTTCCTCCTAGACTTTACATTACTATAAATCCTTTGGCTATCGAGTACTGCTTCACAATCATCTTCTCTTTTTGTTTCCTTTTTGGTTGCTGTAGAAGAGGGATCCTTACTTTGCATGTTCTCGTGGTTTTCTGTGTTGGTGGATGTACTTTTTACTTTACTTTACTTTTAACTTAGTTGCAACCTACCCAGGTAGGTATTTTAAGCCAAGAGAAATGAGTGTATAATAATTGTGGCGCAAAATGTAGTCTTGGTACTGACTAAGGCTAAATACTTGGCTTAAAATACCTACCTTGAAGTATGGTCACCATTTCAATAATCTAATCTACCACGCTCGTGTTGTATACAATTTTTTCTCAGACTGCCACCGTACCTCAGAAGGCACGTTAAGTTTACACCGATTCCGTCTAAGTAAGTAGTCGATAGGTCAAGTTAAGAGTCTGCATCAGTGGTAGCTATCTTGAATTTTAGTCCCGTAAGAGCAATGTTAAATTCTGGCGGAACATACCTTCACTTTGGCGTCTGTAGTGGCGTTAATTATCAAAGTATCAATGTAAAACTTTGGAAGTACATTGATGAGATGTGGCTCAAGTGCATGACCTTTTAATATGTTCAAAAATTTAACTTGATATAAAAACAAAAATCCAGGAATATTTTACAAAATAAATCATTATTATTTTTTTTATTGAGAGCAAAAATAAGAAGTTCTGTAAGGTGGTGCCCTGGAGGACTGTAATACCTTTAATTTGACACCTCTTCCGTTACTTTATGACAATAGGTCAAGGAGATATAGGCGCCAGAATTTAACATTGCTCTTACGGGACTAAAATCCAAGATGGCTACCACTGATGCAGACTCTTAACGCAATTACTGTTGCCTAAAAACTATGAAACTAGACTTTGACCAGAAGGTTACATGACATTTTCTTGTAAATTGATCAAAGAATCATTAATCTTGTTTTTCAGAGTAACACGTTCTAGTGTCTTGTCCCTAAGGGAGTTCTCAAACTTGGCCAGGACTGTGCATCTAAGCTAGTCGGAGTAATAACATGTCTCTTGTCTCTTGTCCAGATGGCCAGCGACAGGTGGTTCGTGGTGGAGACGGAGCGGTCAGCGAGGATGCAGGCGGCGGCCAGGCTGTCTCCCGTCTACTTCTACCGCTTCACCTACAGAGGGAAGCACTCACTCTCGGAGAAAATGTCCCGTGGCTCCACCGACAACTTTGGTTAGCTTACTCAGCTATTTTCATCCGCGAATGTCAATAAGTAAATTCATGAAAAACTCAACAGTTTTATAAATCTACAAAGATCAATCAAGAATTCCAAATACATACCAAAAGACGTCTCATGACAGAAATATGTTGCAAATTTAAGAGCTTCTGTCACCTTATATTAATAGCCTGAGAGCTTGTCCAAACCATTTGAATCTTCACAATTAAACCTTAAGAGAGCAGCATCTTGCTAGCCTACCGGTTACCATCTTAGACTTCGGTGTAAGAGGTCATGGATTCGGATATCCACAAAATTTCATGGGTTTGGACCGCGTTTTCTTAAAAGTATATCCTGTAAAAATGCCGTTGGCCAAAACATATATAAAAATAGACTGAGATTGTGGTGTCATCTTGTAATCCAGCTACTTGGAGGTCACGAATTGTTCTCTTGCGTGGATTAACGTCTGCACTATTGAATACTACTTTAATCCACAAACACCAACCTCATAGTTAGACCAGCTCGTAATTCAGAAGCAGTGGATTGGACTTTGGTTTAACTGTAATTCCCTTAGTTTCCATAGGCAGTTGGGCTATTAATTAACAGTTCTGTCTAGGAAACATGTCAGGTTTAGTCAGTAACATATATCTACAAGATCGCACCACAATCATCTTACACTCAATCCTCATTCAGACTTGGCTTAAAATACCTATCTTGTGATATGATCGCCATTTTAATATTCTAATCTTATAAACAAATATATCATCCTGGATAACATCTACGGTTCCACAATCAGTCGCACCCGATGTTCAGTCAAGTGTGTGATGTGCATGGAAGTATGTCCCCTGAGGAAACAGGACGTTGGTATGTTTTCTTGCGAAACGTTCTAGAGATCTGGGGTACTACTGTGTTCATGTTTATTACTATTACCTTCCTGAAGTGACAATCTACCCAGGTAGGTATTTTAAGCTAAGAATGAGTTAGAGAAGAGTGTAAGATGTATATATGTAGTGCAATCTTATTAATACTGATAAGTTTCTTTAAGGACTTTTCGTCAATAGCCCAACAGCCAATGACATCTAAGGGAGAGTTTAACTTGGAATACGTACCACTTTTGCATTTGAATTACGAACTAGTAATTATGAGGATTGACCTTTCGGACACAATATCACACCAACTGACCATTGCTCACAACTATCATCAACTAGTGACCCTCAAGTAGCTAGATTACAGCACATTCCGCCGATTAAAGAATGGCATAAAATAGCCACCTTACCAATGAAACTTTCAAAAATAAAACTACAAAAAATGTTCTTAAACTTAGAATTCTTTATGGAGACATACTAACAACTCCATACTCTGATTCTAGGAGTGAGCCATGGGGATGACACGGGCTACATCCTGGGGGTGGACTACCTCAACCCCACGGAGACCGAACCGGACAGGAGGATGTCCAAACTGATGACCAACATGTGGGTGAACTTCGCCAAAACAGGGTAAGCTACTCCTCAGGCTTGGACACAAACGCCCTTGGTGACTATGAGTTAAGGCTATAGAGTCTTAGTGAATCGGAAACTGCGTGGTTGTTCAAGTGGTTATCGTACCCGATTTGCAGTCTAAAGGTCACCGGTTCGATCCTACAAGAATCTAAAAACATTTTTTGATGATTTGATACTAGGGTTTATTTCACTTTTCGTATTTCATTGGGTTATGATCCTTAAAAGTGGATTGGCTGATCATCATAGATAGCTAAACTGCAGTTAATAAAATCTACTCATCATTCTTCACTCATATTAACCTTCTTCTTAATCTAATTCAAGGTTGGTTGAAGTCTCAATACATAATAAAATGCATATAAAACACACATTATAACACGTTTACTATTTACTCCCCCCTTCCCATAAAATAGTACAAGGAGAACATTTAGTTTTCGTCAGAAGAATATGAGATTTTGTTGGATAAATCCATTTTTACCTATAAATCTTCAGAAACACGTAAAATAAAAATAAATAAAAAACTCAAACCATTTTGATGAAAATTGTATGATTTATAGTACTTTATGAGACAAGAAAAATGACACCAGATGCGTTTCTCAAAACATTAGGGTTTAAAAGTTTTAAATATCTATAAAATAATTTAAATTTTATGGTTCATTATATAAAACAGTTCGACTATCACCATTAAACCCAGCTTAAAAAATAAACAAAGTAGTATGTTTAATCATCAATCTACGGTTCATGAGAAAAGTTGAATTTACTGTCCGTAGACGCAGTACGATGTCTAAAGGTGGCCAATATTAATCTTGTGGAAAATAAAAAAATCAATCTCTTCCTTATTTTGCAACCGTTTTCTATGAATCTTGTTACGCAGTGTAAAGTCACATCACTCAACAAAAATCACTCAAAAATCGTTTGGTTAATTTATCTTGTTGTTAATTAATTACGACATTGGATGATACTTTTTGAAATAACAAATGTATTGAGGATATTTCAATAAACAATAAAGCATATGTAGTTTTAATTAATAGTACCTGGTGACCGAGCTTTGCTCGTAGAGAGTAAGGCAAGTATTATAAAAATTAAATAGAAAAATTAAAACACATTTATTACTCAATGAAAACATTTATGTGGTTCAAATAAACCCGATTTCATACACCATAATTAACATAGCACTGAACAAAAAGTATTGTCCCTGATGGGGATGGAACTCACGACCTCCGGGTTACGAGGCCAACACACTACCACTGGACCACGGCGTCTGCCAAATGAGCGGTGCCGTTTAAGGTATTGTAGCTAACCTCAATTATTGTTTTAGCCGATCGTTTACTGTTTAAATTTTCATATTTCTGACTTTAAGGAGGAAGTATGTGTCAGTCCACTGATACTGTATATTGTTCTGGACGTAGTTTACTTGTATTTTAAAGCAAAATGTTATATTTAGTACTACTTGTGGGCGTTATAGGGTCAAGTTATTTTGAAAGGCACTTGGAAATGATTATATCAGATGGAATATGATCCAAAGTGTTAAAACAATGCCTATAGTATATAGTATTTTGATCACTGAAAAATAAAGTTTACTCAGCCAGTATGTGCTCACCGTAATATTCTGTAGTTAGTACGATATACTATTTGTAGCACTACTAGGTTACTAGTATGATAGTACCTTCTAGGATAGACGATAGACAAAATGTAAACACAAAAAAGGAAAATAAACTCAGAATGAGGTTTGTGGATTAATAGTTTTAATTTAATACTGCTACCAGTACATAGATAACATAACCCTAAACAAAAAGTAATTTCATTAGCCTTGATTAAACTGTGTAAATCTAATTAAGCTTAAGAGACATGTGAACTCCATTTTGCAGTTTATATAGCTACAACTCTATATTTAGAAATGCAGAGTACATGCTGTTAATTAATTAAGTAAATGGACGAACAAATAAATCGTTTTTATTGTAAAGGTTTTAAAAGGATTTATTCCTCTATTATTAAGGAAAAAGGTTGTAAGTAGTAAGATAGATGTGCAAATATTATGAAAATATATATATTAAGTAAATTATTTAATATAATAAATGTAAATTATTTTTTTTATTTTTATAATCTCAAAACAAAATAGGTTGATACACATCGGATATCTTGCTCAGTGGTCTTTGCGTTTTGAACTTGGGTACAGAGTCATGGGTTCAAATCCCGGGAAATGCCTATTTGGGTTTAAACTTCTTTGCTAAAAATAAGGTTTGTGTATACTCACTCAGTTAAGAGTCTGCATCAGTGGTAGCCATCTTGGATTTTAGTCCCGTAAGAGCAATGTTAAATTCTGGCACCTATATCTCCTTGACCTATTGTCATAAATTAACGGAAGAGGTGTCAAATTAAAGGTATTACAGTCCTCCAGGGCACCACCTTACAGAACTTCTTATTTTCGCTCTCAATAAAAAAATAATAATGATTTATTTTGAAAAATATTCCTGGATTTTTGTTTTTATATCAAGTTAAATTTTTGAACATATTGAAAAGGTCATGCCCTTGAGCCACATCTCATCAATGTACTTCCAAACTTTTACATTGATACTTTAATAATTAACGCCACTACACACGCCAAAGTGAAGGTATGTTCCGCCAGAATTTAACATTGCCCTTACGGGACTAAAATTCAAGATGCCTACTACTGATGCAGACTCTTAAACTATTAAAACGCCTATGGTGTAGAAAGAATAGATAAAAATTGGTTGAAAAACAAAGCAAACAAAATAATTAACTTTTACAATTGGTAACATAACACGATGCAATATCAACATTGCCGGTGTAGTGGCAGCACTGTGTTTTACGAGATAATTACGTTACACTGGAGAGAACACATTATCTAACTATAAACAATCCTCTTTCCTGATATATCAAACGATATAGACATTAATTAGAGCTTTAATGATGTTACATATTGGAACTGAACTACTAATAACTCGTATATATGGACTATTGACACATTAATAGACTACTATGTTAATTCTATTAAATTATAATTTCTTAAATTAATCAATATTTTATGATAGGACCATCACTTAGTTAACTGTCGTCTCTAAGAATTAGTGTTAAGTAGTGGTATTCGTGGACCTGAAATAAAAATTTAAGGAAATGTTTGTAATAACTTCACTTTAGGAAATAGGTTAGATCATAGATATGTTAAAGGGAATGTTTTCAGTTCATATAAACAGCTGTTCTTATTCTTTTACATTAAATATTTCTATGGAAACCTGTTACATATTTTCCATTTTACAATCACAAACACCGCCCCCTCACCACAGAGCTAATGCATATCTATGTGAAAAAGGTTAGATCATTAATATCTATATAAATAAAATTAGGGTTTTGTCTGTACATTGCTCAGAATTATTCATTTTTTAGTTATCCTTACTTTTCGTTCGTTAGAGAAGCCGAAACCGGTCTTATATCAATATTTGTCTGTGACGCTCCAGGAGGCATTTTACGCTGTCTTCTCCGAAAAAACGGGGGAACTGATTACAATGAAACTAATTTCATGTATTCTCTAAATTCCAGAGAAGGTTTATAAATGCTTGAAATCGCCTGCCGCCCCTTGAAAAGTAAATAACGAGCATTTAAAAACCCACTTTTACGCGATATTACTCGCATTTTGATCCAGTTTTCAATGAATAACCTACTGCTAATAATCAGTCTTTGTAGTTTGAAGATTTAATAGAAATAAAAACAATCTGCTATCAAATCAATATTAGTTAGTTTATATTGGTCATGATTTTAAACCCATTTCGAAATCATACTATATTAAAAGTTATTTTAACGTATAACTAATTATAGTAGTGGTATAAATGTTCTAGACTATTTTATTGTAAAGTAATGCTAAATAATAAAGCTGTGTATTGATATATTTTCTTTGTATTGATTTGTTTAGGATTTCAGGTTTACATTTTGGTATGATAATCTTTATTCTTTAAACTGAATCCTACAACCCCTACAAAGGACGGGCTTACTGCTAGTGTCTAAGAATGTTTTCAGTTTATCTAATCCGCTGTTCTTATTCTTATGTATTGAAAATTCAATACAATATCTCTGGTAGCTTCAATGATAACGGGATCCAAACAAACACTTTCGCTGCACTTTTTTGCGTTACACAAAATAAATAAATAAAAATGCCTTTATTTAAAGCATTTCTCTGATACATTACCAGGTTTTCAGAATAACTACAGTGAAAAATACAAAAATAAAATTAAATACATAGAACATATTCCAAATATTTACAATTTTTCTAAAAAATCATTAATTTTATTATTTTTTGAACGAGACAGAATTCAGTTCTTTTAACCTTGGGGAAGATCATTGTTCAGCTGGGGGCTAAAGTATGAAAAACCCCTTTGTCCAAACTCATGCTTTACTCTAGGAAAGTGAAGCCTCCCACTACGGCGAGTCCTACCCTCAGAAACCTCGTCACGGGAGGAGAGTCTCTCACAAAGGTAGTCGGGATCGCGAGATATCAGAGTCATGCAGCAAGTCAAAATCCTGCAAACAGGTTTTATCGGCAACAGCTTGACTGCTTCACGGTAGAAGGTTATATGGTCGGATCCCTTCAAGCATAAAATAAAACGCAAAGCAAAACTGCTAACAACCCCAGAGATTACACATAACCATGGCAAAAGCTAACTTTCAACCTAATTATTCAATACTAATTACAAATTTTATTAATTAGGTTAAATAATTAGTAAACCGTAGTTTATATTAACATAAAACTTGAATGTAGTGTGGCAAGGGTTCACTAAAAACTGGAATTTTTAAGGCGCCAAACTTAAAGGAGCACCCCGGGGTTTGAACCAGTGACCTCTTGCTCCAAAAACCAAGACGCTAACCAAACTCTAAGCTAGTAAAAAATACACTAAATCTCGTATTATTGTATGATGACTGCAGGAACGTACTGAAGGAAAAGTATTGTAATCATTTTGGTTATTTTAATTCGATTTAATTTCTCAATAATAAAAGTAGAACTATATTCCTTCAAAATAGTGAATTCGCACTGGTTCAAGATTTGAGACTACATTTGAAGTATCTCAAATTGCAAAATACTAGGTTAGATTTGTAAAACTGTAAATAATGAAAATGAGAAAGTGAATGGACAATGAATTTTTAACATTGATTGTATCTGTTGATGGCCTTTTTAAAATAAGTAGACTCTGCTGACCAACGTAGTTTTGTTTTGTATATGCGAAACAATATTTTTTTACTTATATCACATGGATTGGAACTATCTATTGTTATGTCCGAATGGGTGTGTACTCTACCATGATATATGAAATGCAACTGAAAGAGTTGCAAAATTTATTGTTGCATATAAAAGGGCGAGAATATAAACCAGGCCATTGGTTTTGCTTTAGAAATCATGCAGAAGAAGGTCTTTCTTGTGTCTTTATGTGAGGGTTTAGACAAAAAACATGACAGTTTTTAAAATAAAATTGTTTCAATGAAATTGAGAACCAAAAAATGGTATCAGTGGACTGACACATACTTTCTCCCTTAAGTAAATTTTAAAATACAATGTGTAATAAAACTATCATATTTTCAAAGTTTATCTAGATACCATTTAATAATTTATTGTTTCAAAAATAATCATCTAACTTCTGAAAATACTGTAATAACAAGAGAAACAAAGTTAAATTAATTGTTAGAATTTTATGGGGGGCAACCGCCCCCCCCGGTAATACCAAGCTTTTTGAGTGATTTTGTTGGGTGATGTGACCTTACGTTTCATGAAAAACAGTTGAAAAATAAGAAATAAATTAATATTTTAATATTCTCTATATGAATAATATTAGGCGCTTTCAGACAACGTACTGCGTTTATCATGGACAGTAAATTTAAACTTTTCTCTTGACAAGTTGGTCGTAGACAAATAATTTTAAATACTAATTTGTTTAGTTTTTTAAGCTGGTTACAATGGTGATAGTCAAAAAGTGTACATTACTTTTACTGTTTTCGCTGAAATTTTTAAACAATTGATTCTTTACCGTCATGTTTACTGACATGCGGGTGGTGTCATATTAGACTTGTGCACTATGCACTTTTAAATTTTAAACAAAATCGTTTGAGCCGTTTATGGGAAAATTTGATTTTTTCACGTTTTTAAGGGCTTTTAGGGATGAACTACCCTTTAAAAAAATTAACAACATGAAAACACGCCTGGAGATACGGTGAATGAATACATGCATGCAAAATTTCATCTAAATCGGACCAATGGGGTAGGCTGTGGCTGACACATCCAGACACACACACGGACGGACGGACGGACATCACGTCGAAACCCACTTTTTGGATTCAGGGGACCCCAAAACGGATATATTCACTCTCAACTCAAATTCGAAAATGTTGACGAAAACAATACTTTCTCCATGTACTATGTACAAGGGAAGAAAATAAAAAGAGTTTATATCTGCAAATACAACAAAATATTCTCATTATTTTTCCATTTTATTTACAGCTGATGAAGTCCCTCAAGTGATGTCCACAGCTACACACAGGCTTCCATTTTTCCGTAACATTGCTGTTATTTTCAGTAGCATTGAGAAATAGCAGTAACCTCGAGTCTTACGCACGGCTTAAGTTCTTGATTGACAGTGAAAGCACTTCCCTCATTTTCCCAAAAAAGTACAGGCCGTGATTGAAGAATGCTACAGTCACGAATGTACAATGATGATCTAATGTAAATAACCTCAAAATGTCATTAACTAAAAAAAAGCTGCCTGCAACAATGAACAACTGAGTAGATAATATATCAGGTGAGTAATTTCGTATAAAAGTTATCAGGTTTTCATGGGTCGCTTAGTATTACCAGAGAGGAACGGATTATAAGGAGAGGAGGCGCCTTATGGGACTTAGTGAAGACGATAAAATCTAAGGACAAGAATTAAATATCCGAATTAATATCCGTTCATCTATGGTATTACTAAAAATGTAGCAGCTTTTCAACTTCTCATGTCCCCTAATTTAGTTACTTCTACTTTAGTTTTTTCCACAACTCTTAAAACACTTATAACTGTTGTTAAAAAAGTAGAACATTGTTTAACCAGTTTCATTCTGTTCACAGCAAGCCTGTGTTCGGCGGAGCAGACTGGGCCCCTGTGTCCCCCGTTGCCGGCACATCCGGACCTCTTAACTTCCTGCACATCGCTTCTCCGGAGGACGCCCGTACCGAGAGCTCCGCCGACCTAGGCAACCGCGCCTTCTGGGATTCCCTACCCCTCAACGAGCCACCCAACCTGTTCGGTGGAGCTGGCAGACACACGGAGTTCTAGAAGGAAGAAGTGTATGAAGTCCTTGCTGTAGCTTGTAGGTTCTTCTGTGAAAACTCCGAGGGGTTCTTGAAGGATAAAGAATAGCTACAAAATCATGATAAAACTAAAAATACTAAGAAATAGTTAAGAATAATCTGGTAAAATATCTATTCAGTGAATTGGGGTTTCTCCACATAAAATCCTAAAATAATAGTATAAATAAAAATATTTTTGTAGTTGAAAAAAGGTTCTTATTCAATGATTGTACAAATTTAGATGTAAAACTAAAAATAATTGATGTCTGACTAAATATGTAAATAAATTAAGCAATATGAAAAACAAATAAACTATACTAAACTAATCCTTTTTTATTGTTCCCTTTGTAGTTTAATTAATAATTACAATTACCTCGTTATTTTCAGTAATTGATGTACGCTGAAAATTATATCATTATTTTTATTATTGTGCCTTAATTCCCAAATCCTATATTAATGCAAAAGTGGTAAGATATTTTGATCACAAAGTTATTTCTAGCTTGGAGAAGACTAACAATCCCTTTTAATTTTGGACACTTTTCAATATCGGATTCAACCCGTACTGCATTGTTTTCCAGAGCAAATATTGTATTTTTCTCTAACGGTGGAATTCAATTTAAATTTTAACGAATAATTGTTTTATCGAATACCACGTTTTGAATTTTACACGGTTTTGGTTTATTAGGACAAACTCAATTAATTTCAACGCCATAAACTAGCATGAAAATAATTGTTAGAGCTGCATTATTTTGTAGGGTAATTTTTAGGATCTTCAGGGTAATTTGACGTTGATGTGGTGGCAGTATTGGACAGGTCGGCGTTCCCCAGGGGCTGGTCTTGGTTACGCATCTGTTCCATCACTCAGCTCTGGCATCGCTCCCTCGAGAGGCCATGTTATCGCTCCTAACTTGATTTAGATTGCTTTACAAGCAACAGAATTTGTAAAGGGATTCGATAAAAAGTTAACAGATTACAAAATTGGTTACAGCTTTTATCCATCTTTGTATAAAAAAATAAAATGACAATTTTTTTATAAAAATATATTATCAAATTCAGCAGCAAACTGACTCATACCTTATCCCATTAAAGATAAACTAAATAGTACATACCTTTATTAAACTTTAAATTCATCCTTTCAAAAATAGTTTTAGATTTTTTAGACACCACTTTACTAAAAATTGATTTGAGACAAAGTTCCAGCTGTTTTTGATTTTCGATTTTAAAACTAACTATTCTTACGTGTCCAAAATCCACTGGTGAAAATGACATCCCTTATAGACTTTTGAAAAATAGTTTTGATTTAACTTGAACAATTTTATTGCATAAAATAAAATGTATCTTCAAGCACAATAACAGTATTTAAATTAAACTAGTATACAAGCTATTTATTAATAAAAAAGTTATTCTTTACAGATTTATATATAAAAACATATCGAACGACAATTATTTACCAAAGACTGAGTTTTTTAAATCAGCTGTTTTATGCTCAAGACGTCAACAAATTGAATCACGTGTTATTTAGAAACGCGTATTTTTGGTAAAAAAAATGCTAGAAATAAACCGGTGAGTGTCAAAGATTTGTGTCAATGGCGTATTTTCCATTGTTTAACAAATAATATTATTTCAAAAGCTTTTTACCTCCAAATTTCAATGATTTTAGATGAGGTTCATTATATTGAGTCATAAAAATAAAATATCATAATAATATTGGAGTCTGAATAACCTTATGTAAACTCCTGCGAGGAAAAACTCCATTCACCTAAGACAATCTTGAGGATTAAAAATTTGCACTTTTTGTTGTTTGTAGGGGTTAAGCTCTTCCTCATTTACACTGTATCTTTACTTCAGCGTAATTCACGTAGGTGAACTGAAAACAAAAGCAACAATTTTTTTTCAAATTCGACAAAAAGAAAACGGCCTTCGTGACCCGTACCAACTATGTAACACTTAAATATTCTAGTTTTCATTAAACTTTTTACTGTCAACAATGCGTTACTAATTATCAGCTGACTGTTGTGTTGACATGAAGTGGATATTAAACAGCTGATAAATAATTCGCAGTCTCATATGTGCTGTATTATAGATATATGGAAACTAAATTGATTTAAAAACCTGTTACAACTTGGTAAATTTTTTAAACTTTAGCTAATAAGGTGTTATTTAAAAAGTCTTTTAATTTTGCATATTTATCAACCTTAGCTTTGTTTCTCAGCTAGTACGTTTTTCGTGAAATTCAGCATTAAATATTTCGAATGTTGCCATCTTGAAATGGATTTAGTTACAGGAAGGAAACTTTCCTTGTTTATTCTACCCATTAAGATTCACATTTATATATATAATTTAAGGTTTTTATATGACATAAATTATGAGCTATAAAATAATTTGTAAAAAAACGAATAGACCAACACGCATAAAACTAGACACCGAAGACCCATGTTTATGTTTTAAAATAAGTTTTTCTTGAAAGGAGCAATTTTTAATTAATAGTTGTACATAGTTCTAGAACACTCTGTATTTAGAGAAAACAAAAATAAAACCAGAAGATTAAAAAACAAAGACTTGAGCCGCAAGAGATCCCGATGAGCAAGCGGTTCCAGTGACCCGTTTTTAATGGACTGGGCCTAAAGCCAATTATATGGAGGAGAGCCGGCAATATCCACTCTGGCACGCACACACGCACACACACGCACACAGACCCTTTATTCATTTTAACGATGACGAGATTCATGTAAATCTTGCAAATCCTTGCTTTATGAACATTAATGTTCCCTAAGGTCTCATTCAGTATAATTTAATTTACTGCTGAAAGATGCTGAAAATATTTAATTTTTGTCAATTACGAGCAAAATATTTTAATAAATTATAATTGTATACATTTCAATTAAATTTATAAAAACTAAATATTTTGGTTTGACACTTCAGATAGGCAAGAGCACGTCTTGTTATTACATATTTTTAACGGGTGGATTTTATCTTTTATCTATATGTTACCCTCCCACATTGACAAAAGGTTTCATGCAAAGATAAGGGTGAGTAGAAACTGAGTTCATTAAGCTGCAAACTAAGACACTAAATGCCCAAATAAATCACCAGTTATTAACCTGAAAATTATATAACTAACCCCCAATACATAGTACTATTAGTCTGTCTTCGTGGTATTTTGTTTTAGCCCCATTATAACATAAAATCCATGTTAATTTTGTGGCAGCATTACTGGTTACACGATAGTCTTAACCCTTCTAGAGCGTATGACGGATATATCCGCGCATATTTTTTCACCAAGAGTGGCAAGCGGATATATCCACCCTGATCATTCTTTGTCTGCTCCCATTTTGACATAGCTCCACCTACACATCAGAAGGACGCTCTGCACCCCTTAAGTATTTAAAATAAAAAATAAAAAAAAACTACGAAAATATTTCAACCAAAAAGTGGGGATTTATAGTGCAACGACACCATTTCTGAGAATTATCCATGAAAAACAAAAGAAACATCTTTCTGATACTAAAATAACTCTCTCGAAGGGTTAAAATATGGTTGATGTGTGAAATATAATTATAATACTTTCTGAAAATACATAGGCAATTATACTTTGTATAAAAAGAGAAACGATTTTACACTTCAACAATCATTTTACGACTATCCTGTGATCAGTAATGCTACCACAAAAATAATATTGTTCTTATTCAACTAAAACACAATATAACGGAGGTAAATAATATATAGATTTTTCTATAATGTACAAAGAAATAAAAATTCAACGAGTTTCAAAAATAAAATAGTGTAGCCAAGCAAGGAAATTAAGATTAAATATTGAACAACAAAGTCTGATGCAACGCTGATTGTGGTGGCTGGATTATTTCCTGGATTAATCTCAGAAGTTACGGATTTGCTATAATCACTTTGGACAAGGTTTTAGTGGACTTACGGTATGTTTTTTATTAGTAAATTTAAAATTATAAATACAAAAATTATCTGTTATTAAACGTTTTTAATAGGCTGTATTAAAATAATCATAGATCATAGCACATATCTCCATGCGTAAAACATTTCAAATGTGTTTTATATAGTTTTTTATAATGAATAGTAGAAAAAACCTAGGTAATATAGTCTTGCATTAAAAAAATTATTCATAACACGTTTTTACTTTCTTCCCTTATGCGTAGTAACTTATATGGAGAAAGTATTGTTTTCGTCAAAATATTCGAATTTGAGTTGAAAGTGGATATATCCGTTTTGGGGATCCAAAAAGGTTGGTTTCGACGTGATGTATGTCGTCCGTGTGGCTGTCTGTGTGTGTGTGTGTGTCTGGATGTACATAGGGCCACAGCCTACCCCGTTGGTCCAATTAAGATTAAATTTGGCGTGTATGTATAAATTTGGTATTTTGTTTTAGCCCCATTATAACATAAAATCCATGTTAATTTTGTGGCAGCATATGGTTACACGATAGTCTTAACCCTTCTAGAGCGTATGACGGATATATCCGCGCATATTGTTTCACCAAGAGTGGCAAGCGGACATATCCACCCTGAATCATTCTTTGTCTGCTCCCATTTTGACATAGCTCCACCTACACATCAGAAGGACGCTCTGCACCCCTTAAGTATTTAAAATTAAAAATAAAAAAAAAACTACGAAAATATTTCAACCAAAAAGTGGGAATTTATAGTGCAACGACACCATTTCTGAGAATTATCCATGATAAACAAAAGAAAATCTTTCTGATACTAAAATAACTCTCTCGAATGGTTAAAATATGGTTGATGTGTGAAATATAATTATAATACTTTATGAAAATACATAGGCAATTATACTTTGTATAAAAAGAGAAACGATTTTACACTTCAACAATCATTTTACGACTATCCTGTGATCAGTAATGCTACCACAAAAATAATATTGTTCTTATTCAACTAAAACACAATAAAACGGAGGTAAATAATATATAGATTTTTCTATAATGTACAAAGAAATAAAAATTCAACGAGTTTCAAAAATAAAATAGTGTAGCCAAGCAAGGAAATTAAGATTAAATATTGAACAACAAAGTCTGATGTAACGCTGATTGTGGTGGCTGGATTATTTCCTGGATTAATCTCAGAAGTTACGGATTTGCTATAATCACTTTGGACAAGGTTTTAGTGGACTTACGGTATGTTTTATTAGTAAATTTAAAATTGGAAATACTAAAATTATCTGTTATTAAACGTTTTTAATAGGCTGTATTAAAATAATCATAGATCATAGCACATATCTCCATGCGTAAAACATTTCAAATGTGTTTTATATAGTTTTTTATAATGAATAGTAGAAAAAAACCTAGGTAATATAGTCTTACATTAACAAAATATATATTCATTACACGTTTTTACTTTCTTCCCTTTTACGTAGTAACTTATATGGAGAAAGTATTGTTTTCGTCAAAATATTCGAATTTGAGTTGAAAGTGGATATATCCGTTTTGGGGATCCAAAAAGGTTGGTTTCGACGTGATGTATGTCGTCCGTGTGGCTGTCTGTGTGTGTGTGTGTCTGGATGTACATAGGGCCACAGCCTACCCCGTTGGTCCAATTTAGATAAAATTTGGCGTGTATGTATAAATTCAACGTATCTCCTGGCGTTCTTTTTAATTTTGAATTTTTAAGAGTAGTTCACCTATATTTCCTAAAAAACGAGAAAATTCAAAATTTCTCTAAAATGGCTCTAACGATTGTGATTAAAATTTGATAGTTCATAGTGCATAGAGTACTAAATAATAAGACACCACTTGCATGTCTGTAAAAATGACGGATCAAAAGTTATAGGCTTTTAAACGTAAAAAAATCATTTTTTATTTTCAACTAAATCAATGAAGGTAAAGAATAATTTGGCTATCACCATTGAAACCAGCTTAAAAAACTAAACAAATTAATATTTTTAATTATTTGCCTACGACTAACAGGTCCAGAGAAAGGTTAATTTTAGTGTCCATGATAAACGCAGTACGTTGTCTGAGAGTGTCCAATGTTATTTTTATGGAGAATGTTAGAAAATAAATTTCTTCCTTTTTTCAACCTGTTTTACATGAAACTTAGTATGAAGCGTAAGGTAAAATTACCCAACAAAACCCACTAAAATAAGCCTGGTATTACCGAGGGGGGTTCCCCCATAAGATAACTATTGTTTTAACTTTGTTTCTCCTGTTGTTATTTTCAGTTAGTTGATATCGTTTATTACTAAAGTTACAACAAAACCTTTATTATAGTCTAGAGAAAATTAATTTGCGAACTTAATCTTAGTGACTGATTTGATTGGAAAATAATTTAATATTGGTTCTGATTTACCTGTGTCATAGTTAAGGATGGCCCGCATAACTAAGGGTAGCAGCTCTGAGTGTAGACATTGTCAGCTGTAGTGACAGGACCGCTCAAAGCCACTTATAGGGGTATTGGCAATATCACTATGATAATTAGTAAGGGTAGGCTAGCTACGGTCAGGAGCAATACACTTAAGAGGATTTATCTCACACAGATCTCACAATAAGATTATGTAAAAAGAATGTCTAATGTTTTAACAGCTTAGAAAGCTCACAATGTCTAATCTTGAAAATATTTTGTTTAAAAACCTAACTATAGGAAGGACATAATGAAATTATATATCTTTTTTGTTGGATCAATTATATTTTTTGTGATTTTTACATTTTATCCACCAGAAAAGCCTAAAGATATAAATTAAAATACCCCCGTCGCAGCAGACCTGCGTACTCAGCGAATTTCCAAATCAATTAATATCAATTAATAATCAATTTAATATATGACAAGTTTTATAAACATATGTCCATAAACATGAGAATTATTTGCCTATTCTCCAATGTTAGCTGCTGTGAGGAACACTGAAAGAAGTCATTTCTACCATGAATACTTTTTATCTTAACATTTATACCAACTTTCATCAACATCTGTCCATAAATAAAGGAGTTTTTCTATTCCCTATATGATTAATATGGGAAAAAAGTATGCATGGTCCCGGGCTTAAGCCTTACCATGAGACCTACGGTAATAGCTTCTTCTCTATGGGAAATTCGCTAAAAAGATATCTTCTCTCAATATATGTCCGTCTTTGTGTATATACTATTTAAAAATTCTATCTCACTGTTCATTGCTCAGAGTTATTCAATTTTTAGTTATTTTTACGTTTCGTTCGTTAGAGAAGCCGGAACAAGTCTTATCTCAATTTGGGTCCGTTTGTCTGTGATACTCCAGGAAGCATTTTAAGCCGTCTTACCTGGAAAAAAACGGGAGAACTGATAACAATGATACTTATTTTATGCATTCTCTACATTCCAGAGAAGGTTATTCAATGCTTGAAATTGTCCACCTGTTGAATGCCCCTTGAAAAGTAAATAACGATAATTTAAAACACAAATTTTTACGCGATATTAGTCGCATTTTACTTTCAGTTTTCAATGAATTACCTACCTGTATTAATCAGCTGCCTTTGTACTTTAGTGATTTAATAGAAAGACAAAAAACAGCTGTCAAATTAAAATCAATATTAGTTAGTTTATATTGATTGGTCATTGATTTTAAACACATTTTGAAATCATACGATGTTAAAAAGTAATTTTAACGTATACCTAAATTTAATAATGCTATACAAATGTTTTAATCTATTTAATCGTAAAGTAATGCTAAATAATAAACCAGGGTATTTATTTATTTTCTTTTTTATAAATTTAGGATTTCAGGTTTACATTTTGGAATAATAAGCTTTCTTTTTTAAACTGAATCCTACAACCCGTATAAAGGACGGGCTTACTGCAAGTCTTAATAAAAAATTCGTACCTTTATTTATTTGACCTGTTTTTATGATATCAGGTAAATATTTAGTAACAAAAAAAAGTATTATACATGTATATTGTCACCCCTGCGTCATAAAATCCATACAAAGTACTAACTAAAAACCATTATGTAGTTCTAATTATATTTTAATGTATTGTTACCTTTATAATCATATTATGTTTTGACACACTCTACCAGAGGTACCACAATCACGTATTTGGCAACTCGTATGGTTATTATTTCGTCGTGAAGTATCTGCGTTAACACTGAACCATAAAACCCGTACAAAGGCACGTACACAGCTAGTCACTTCATTTCAAAGCTGTGCAAAGGTCAAACGGATTTAAGCCGAACGTTCATAATGTTTGCTTTAAAAGACCAGACGGCTAACCGGGCTACATGCTACACTCACCACAACCAACCCTCGTTACTGGGCAGAAAAACTTTTGACTTTGATGGTTGGCAAAAGCTTATTCATGGTATCCGAATGGATGTGAATCTCCCTCTCTTGCTTTCAATGGAAACGTTCTAGTATTCAGTTCCGCCACTCATGTAGAATCTTTACTGTAAAACGTAAGTCATTATAGAAATATTGCATCGTTATATAGAACCACACTTTAGATAAAACATTTAACATGATTGCCAACTATCCAGGCAGGAATAGAGAAGAAAAGGAGTAGAGAGAGTCTAGTAGAACAAATTGAGCCATTAGTTGAAAACATTCATTAGTTTCGATTATTGTTTCTAAACAATATTGTCTCCAGAACTAAATACCCACGTTGCAGCAGACCTGCGTACTCACCTAATTTCCAAATCAATTACATAGTAATAGTAATGACAACTTTTATCAATATCTGTCGATAAATATGAGAGTTATTTGCTTATTCTCCATAACATTAACATGGGATAGAGTATGCACATGCAGGTTAGCTGCCATGATAAACTCATAAACTATGATTTTTTAGCATAAATGGATAGGTTAAATTCTTACCTTTTTCGCGGTTTTTTTATCTCCAATAAATTTATAAGCTGTTTAAATATTGAAAAATTAAATAAATTATTGGTATTTACTAAGGAAATAAGTTTTATTTATTTAAATAAATTCGTAATTTTTATTTTACTACGTGAAACTTAAAGCTGTCAAAACTATTGGTTCGTACATCGTGATGAAGCAATGAAATAACGTATTAAAAATTATCGTACTCATGTTTATCTTTAATATTACCGAGTTTGAAGTAACGTCTAAAATACCTTAACGTAGAAACTTGTCTCTTGAAGCTGTAAACTTACTTGTGTAAGTTAATTTTGAGATTTGACAATACAATTACTGAAACAGACTTAAATGGCATTGTATTAAGATCCGGTAGAAATGTAAACACTGCACAGAAATTTAGTAAAATAAAATTTTAGTTTAAAGCTGAATAGTTTTAATGATTTATAATGTTTTATACCTAACATTTTAATTTTTTTTCAAAGGAAACATGTGTTTTCTGTAACTATCCTTCTACACTTTTATCTATGAACATAACTAAAAAAATAACTTTTTTTGAGTAAGATTGCTTGTTTCTTCTTGAAAACGGAAATATATAACACTTAACTATTTTGAATATTAAGTGATGTTTAAAGAATTGTAAGTGACCGCATATACAAATGGAAGGAACTCCTAATTTTAGTTTTTAATATAATTCTATTCCTTATCGACCAATATGGAGCTGGTTTTAGATGATTAATAATAAGTTTAATTATATTATATTGCATACTATAAACATGGGATTCAACAATAAAATCGATAAAGGACACTATAATTTCGCAAGGTTTCACAATGTTTTTTTCACAACACACGATATCTTACAAATAACGCAGCGTTATACACATGGAGCAAAATAAATATTTGCGTACGATCTAAGCTTGAAAAATATTGGATATTCAAAGATCTACCAGTTATTGGGATCTGTGACTGATTCTGGTTTTATTGAATATACATAACAACTCGAACACCAATATTGTTTATTTAAGACCTTGTTGTTTTGCTCTATATTCATTTCATTTCTTAAACTTGTTTTATGTAAAGTTAATTCTTTAATATATTTTTTATATTTTTAAGGTTGGAGAGTTAAAAATTATTTTAGTATTATAAAAACAATTAATTAGAGTACTATTTGTTATTTTGTATTTTTTTAGTCAAACAAAAAAGCATATAGAGTAATCACCAAATGAAAAAATATAAATTTAAAATACAGGGCTAATCAAAAATATGGATTTAGTTCCAAAGCTAGGTATTTCCAAAATATTATTACTCGTGCAGATTATAGACCTTAAAACATTATTAAGAGAAAAAAGGGGAGGAGCTCCACCCCATTGGCATATATAAGTCCATTAATTTGGAACAAATTTGTTTTTAGTAATCTATCAAACAAAGTAGGATCAAGATCTGGATTTGCACGTCTGGCCCCCATCATCTCCTTACCCCACCTCTTGGGACTTCTTCTTTGACTGGGACAGTGACGTGTCCTGTAATCCAGCTACTCGGAGTCACTAATTGTGGATAGTTATGAGTGATGGTCGGTGGATGTGATATTTTCTATTGTGAATTAACGCCCGCACAACCGAATACTGCGTTCATTTGCAAAGACCTTCCTCATAACTAGACCAGTTCGTAGTTCGGATTAGATGCCATTGACTGTTCGGATATTAATTAACAATCCTGTCTAAGGAACATGTCAGCCTTAGTCAGTAACAAGACTACAAGATTGCGCCACAATTTTCTTACACTCAATCCTCACTGTGTTTCCCTTCGACTTAATTTTTTTATGAGCTTAGTTAGACATATTGTTACTAGTGTACATTTATAATTATATATTTGATAGCCTAAAAGTATTAAAATAAAACGAAAAAAATTTTAAATAATCAAATCATATATTTTTTAAGTTTTCTGGGGTGATAAATAAGTCGAAAAATGTGTTTGAATATTTTTAACTCTATAATAAGTAATCTACAAAAACTCATCACAATCCATTTTTTCTGTTATTATAAAAACCGTAACTCCATAACTCGAGAGAGAGAGAGTGCACTAGATTGGACGATATTTTTTTTGTCGTGTTCCTTGCATTTCTGTTTAAAATACTATTACAAATATTTTTAATGTATTTTGTTGATTTAGGATGGTATTATAGTTACTATTCTAAGAGCATTACCAAATAATAAGAATAAATTTATGTTGTTTTAATTATGCTTCCAGGAACTATACTGTAATTGGCATGCTAAATCAAAATTTAAATACATTTGTTTTTCTTGTTAATTTTAAAATGGCATTTTTCTTTTTTCAAATTACTACATTTAAGAAATATTTTTTCCAAAAAACATAGTTAAAAAAAATAAAATTGCAAAATCAGGTGCAATACCTGGGCCAGTTTTTATAATTACAATTTATTCCCAAAGAAACAACCTTATACTAATCAAAGGAGCCTGAAAGAAATGAAATTTTAAAGCTAATTACAGGATAAGCTTTATCTCAAGTCTGCTCGGAGCTCAATCCCTTGGAAGTTACGGGACAATATTAATCCTTGCATAACTAAAGTCAAGGTTTGTCTGGATAATTTCCATAAGCCTTCCTAACCTTTTCTTCCTTCCACTTTCTCTTAGCCTCTCGAATATATTTTCACGTTTACCTCTGAAGTATATTTTTGGTTTTAAATAAAACAAAAAAAATGGATTACGTCAATAATATGGAAAGTGTTGATAGTATGACACTATACAGTGTCTTAGTCAAGTCACAGCACGGGACTTTTTTACTATTATGGTAACAATTAGGTATTATAAAACTACAACGGTAGTGATTATGTATATTTTTAATATTATATATAAAATAGTTAAAAAGCAAAAACTGTCATTTTTGTAAGAGGATGTGGCCCTAATGGCGTTATAATTTACTCCTTCGGGTTTTCTAGCCCGAAGGAGTAGATTATAAAGGTAAGCATAGTATAATATGGACATGAAAGGTCGTAACTAGTAAAAATGATCAAAAATCTAATTGCAGAAGGTAAACACTAAAATAAAATAACGGTGCTTTCAAAAAATTAAGGTTATAAATTACAAACCACTGCTATGTTTTAGACTGGGAAAATGGCGTCATCCCGTAATCCAGCTACTTGGAGGTCACGAATTGTGGATAGTTGTGAGTGATGGTCGGTGGGTGTAGTGTTCTCTTGTGTGGATTATCGTCCACACTGTTGAATACTACGTGAATCCGCAAAGACCATTCCATAATTAGACCAATTCGTAATTCAGAGTCAGTGGTTCGGATTCCACGTTAAACTGTAGGTCCTTTAGTTGCCATTGGCTGTTGGGCTATTAATCAACAGTCGTGTCTAAGGATCATGTCAGCCTTAGTCAGTAGCCAGACTACAAAATCGTGCCACAATCATCTTATACTCAATCCTTATTCATATTTGGTTTTAAATACCTACCTTTGTCACCTTTTCAATAATCTAGTATCTAATATCTAGTTGTTTTTTACAGAGTTTTTGAAATTTGGTTTCAGACAATTTAAGTTACAATTTAAAACGATATCGCACGCAGCACACTGAATAGAGCGAATTTCATAGAACCTATATTATTCCCAACTAAGGGAAAACAAATACCATTTTTTGTAAGTTATTTTGGTAACTAAGTGAGTTATACCAATTTCTCTAATCGCATTAACCATAAATTGGGGTTTTATTGATTTATTGATGAAACTTAACTGAAATTGACTTGCAAACTAATAAATTTCAATAGTGTTATGAGGTTTATTTCTAATTTAAAGAATTCTAAAACCTTAGATTATTATGATTTATCTCCTAGTCTTATAAATACGAACTGGTATAGCAATGAATATGGTCTTTGCGGATGAACACATTAATTGGTATTAATTGACTTTAATTCACACCCAGGAATACTGCATCCACCGGTCATCGATTGTAACTATCCATAATTAGTGTCATCCAAGTAGCTGAAATACAGGATACGCCGACGTTTCTTTAACATCCACACCTACTTTATCCGCTGCGTCTACCGCACGCCTGCGAAACGACAAATGCAACACGAGCGCTATAATCAAATTGCCTGACCTACTTGTCACGGCGTTTACTATCTCGTCTTTGTAAAACAACGCAAGAGTTTCATCAGTGGCGGGAATATATTGTTACCTACATTCGAACAATGCTAACTATGAAATAATTACAAGTAGCTCTTATGTCTTAACAAATAGTTGAATTGTTTTAATTAAGTTACTGTGGTTATCTAGGGAAATTCAAAATTAAAATCATTGCTTTATAGAACAAGGATATTTATTTTAACTATCGTGTATACTTTAAGCTAATTATGTTTTTTCTGGAAAGAAAATAACAAATTTGCATAGCTTATTTCCATGGATAACCTACTCCATGATGAAGTTTTATGTACCTTATTATCATTTCATGACTATCTTGTGAGGTATGAGGTGTTATGGAGAATAGATTTGACACGGTTCATATATAGGATTAAGCTTAAAGATTATGGCACTTAGGGAAAGGATACTTACAAAAATGCAAAGGGAGCCGCCAACTTGTTTTCAAATTTGGGTTAATTTTAATGGTTACTATGCTAAACAATTAATATGTTCAGAGAGATATTTAAATAACAAGACAATTATAAGTGTTTTAACATTTTATGGAAATTTTTAAAATTATATTTTGTTGAATAACCTATATCCTAATTTATTAACCAACCAATTTCAAAAACTATGTTTTTTAAATTGAAGTTTCAAGGAAACATTTGGTTCTTGTAAACCAAGGTAACCAAATAAATAAAGACATTGGATAATATTTTCAACAATGCTTGTGCAAATTAAAAATGTAGGTTTTTAAAATTGATTATTAAATATGTTTACACTGAGATATCTTTGCACCAAAATCTTCTCAATATAATCAAGAATACCTGGTAAACATGTTATTAAATAAGGTGCAGTACTTAAAGATTCATTTGAAACTGTGCAACTTTGTACAACTTGCAAAGTTTTAAAAGTTTTTTTTCAGATTCAAAATTTATGAAACCTGGAACAGGAAAACCTATATTTCCTTCTATTTTTATGCTCCTCTTCCTTCAGCTTTGCACTTTTTAAAAGTTTTCTTTACCTCCTGTATTGAAAAAAACATGAAAATGGCAAAACTCGTGAATTGCAAAAAGTTACTTTTAAATTAACTGTAATATCTAAATATAGTCAAATTGTTTTAAACAAAGAACTTTTTACCCTATATATAGTAATGGGTTGCCTTAACAGAATAAAAAACATTTATAAATATATTTTTAATTTGTTAAAATTTTTAAAACCTACGGGGAAAAAACTTTTAGAACAAATATTTTAGTGTGAAAACAAATAAAAGTTTTTAATATGTGGTTGGCCTACCAAAACCAACAAGTTCTTTGGTGTGGAAATGTCTACTATTTCAATGTAAATTTCAATATTCAAGAAGGAACATACAGTAGAGCATTTACAGAGCCAAAAGTCATTTCAGAGAAGTCAACATGCAGCCCCAGTGGGGGTAAGAATGTTTTTCAGACAACGATATTCTCAAACGCAATGTCATTGCCCATTTTCGAGCAACAACGAATTTTATAGATTATTTTTATTTTGTGAAAATATAAGGACGGCAGCCTCTGTATCTCAACACATCTGTACGTAGGAGATATTAATTAAGGATAGGAAAGACCGGAAACACTACAAGGTGGACGTTTTAGATTGGATACTTTTTTATTTTTAGTAGTTTTACCTGTACCTATTAGTAGGTATTAACCACTTTCTATTATTTCATTGTAAGATGATTAAGAACTTTTATGTAAATTAAATTTGTATATACAAGAAACGTCAAAGCCCTCACTCACTGACTCACTCGTGACTAACCCCCCCTCTTCCCAATTACTTAGAAGACTGAAATTTGGTATACCGGTTCTTGAGCCCTAAAATAGAAAAGTCTAATAGTTTTTGTGACGACTTTCTTATAAACCTCTACCCTTAACGCCTTTGAAGTTCTGATTATAATCATATGGGGAAATAATTTTGTATTAAATTCCATCTAATGTTGTCTTAAGCTATATAATTCAGCTGTTTGTTTTCTATTTGAACCACTGAGTAAGCGAAAGAAGCAGGTATACAATAGTACTTGTATAAATATAATCTTTCTCATTGGGGATTATGTATTATTTTGGGGATTATGTTTCATGATAAAAAAACAATTTTTTTAATGTTGGCCTAGTTAAAAATAGTTATTAATTGATTAATTTATTAATTTTAAAATTAAATAACTATTTTCACTTATTAGGTTTATTATTATAATCAGCTGTTACATATTTTATATTTTACCTTTACTATCTGAAATATATTTAGGTTGATATTTTGTATTATTATCGAATATTATATTTTATGTGTGTGTGTGTGTGTGTGTGTGTGTGTGTGTGTGTGTGTGTGTGTGTGTGTGTGTGTGTGTGTGAGTGTATTTACCAGGCTCTAAAATGATCAAAGGTACCCTGGTGTACAATGATATAGTCTGTTTCAATGTTTCGTATATGCTTTAATGTCTCAAATTCGCATAGATACACTCCTTTCTTGCAAATATTTTGGCTTAAAATACCTGGTTAGTCCACAAATTCAGAAAGGTAATAATAATAAAAATATATTTTATATTTGCCAGTGAATTTAGACCTAATTAATCTGTGTTGTGCATCGTTGCAACACACGACGGATAAAACTGGTATAATATAACTGGATAGTAATAAAAATATTGGTTCACCTAAGAAAAAAATCTTTTCGGATGACACAACAAAAGTGAGAGTTATAAATGAAGGAGAGAATTGGCAATTAGTTTCATCTGTCTTCTACGACATAGGTTCTATTGTTGGGTTCCCAATAACTACAAATCAAAAGGATATTTGGTTTCGGAACAGAGAGAGTGAAGACATTAAACATTGCCGTTTATAATTTATAAAGTTAACCTTTAGCTGCAACACAAACTAAACAATAGGGACGCACTTATCTATTTATTCTTGTATACTGACAATATGTAGGCAAATAAACACAACAATACACATAACTAATTGGTAATTAACTATTTAAAAATTTTCTTTGCTAATTTGGATCTCAAACCAGTGATGATATTTTACATACATTTTATCCAATTTTTGACATGGATATGTCTTAGCTCTGGGGTGGGGTGTAGATGATTTTTAAGATGGAAAACATGTAACAGGTTTCCATTGAAACTACCAGAACGATTGTATTGAATTTTAAATATAAAAGAATAAAAACAGGTGTTTAGGTGAACTTAAAACATTCCCTTTAGACATATCCATGATCAAACCTATTTCCCACAGGGAAGTAAATACAAACATTTCTAGAATTTATCCAATTCTAAACCAAATAATTCCAAATCAATTTTTCCATTGATTAACTTTTCAGGATATAAATTAAGTTGAGGACGTGAGCAGAAAGATGTGATAACAGGAGAATGGTCAGAGTCCAATTCTAGTAAATCTTACTAAAGGATGCTACAACGTAATTTAGAAGTACTACAAGAATATCAGGTTGGTAATTTAGTTGCTATGGGAAATGAGTCGGTTCTTCTGGTGCTAAGATCGGGATATTCAAATTATTAGGGAACTGAAGGAGGCGATTTCCATTTTGATTGTTTGTTCGGCAACCCTAGATCAGATGTTTATTGTTAAGATCACCCATAACAATATTTAGATTAGATTATTTGAAATGGCGACCATACCACAAGGTAGGTATTTTAAGCCAAGTATGAATGAGGATTGAATCTAAGATGATTGTGGCGCGATCTTGTAATCTTGTTACTGACTAAGGCTGACATGTTCCTTAGACAGGACTGTTAATTAATAGCCCAACAACCGATGGCAACTAATGGACCTACAGTTTAATGTGGAATCCGAACCACGGCCTCTGAATTACGAATTGGTCTAATTATGAGGATAGTCGTTTGTGGATTAACGTAGTATTCAGTAGTGCGGACGTTAATCCACACAAGAGAACACTACACCCACTGACCATCGCTCACAACTATCCACAATTCGTGATCTCCAAATAGCTGGATTACAGGATGTCGCCACCATCCCAGTCAATGGTTGGTTCATTATCAGAAAAGAGTATATGTAAGTTCTGATCGTATAATCGACGATTTGGAGAAACAATACGAAAAAGGGTCTATTTTTAAGTAAATAATTTCAGACCAATAGCTTCAATTGTGGCGAGTTGTATGAGGTATATATGGTGATGAGATGCGTATCTTTTGATAAAGATGGCAACCCCACCAGAATCAATGGGATTTTAACGATCTTCCTGGTAAGTTATATAGCCACCAAAAGATTCCGTTTGTTTTGAATGAGTTTCGGTGACATACGATGTTGATTGTGCCTGACCAGGAATGAGACAAAAGTCATTCTTTTGTCTCTTAGTCCATTTGCATTCCAATTTAGGAATGTCCAATTATTCAAATGAGATTGATTAAGCTGTGCCATTTGTAAGTACAGAGTTTATGACATTACTTATGATCTTTTTTAAAACAGGTATGAACGATTTAGCTATACTTAAAACAATTTCTTCTAAACCTTTTGATAACACATCAGTATGGTTATCATTTGAGACTGTTAAACTATTCTTTGTGGTAGGAGATGATGATTTTGAATAAGATGTGGGGTGTCTATGAGGGGTGTCGATCATAACCTGGTGTTCACTCACATTAGGGAATTCAGATTCAGAGGTAAGGTTAGTTGGGAAGTCGTTCAGATATCTTGTATTGAGCTTTGGTTTTCAATAATTCTTGGTATGACGGACATTCTCTGTAATTTACAGTGTTATTTTCACCGCAATCAATACATTGAGGAGTTTCGCTTTTTCCTTTTGAGCATTCTGATAATGATGTTAACCAGTGCAACGAACACATCTTGGATATCTTTGGAACTGTGTTCATTGGTGTTTTTGTCTTGGTTTTCTCTTTATTTTTACGCTAACAATTGCTTAGAAAAGAAATCAAAGTTTGAAAATTGTTTTTCCATCGTCGTTGTTTGTCTAAGCCTATGGCGAAAAGGGGAAGAGGTATTTTGTTTTTGTTTAGTATGCACATTACACGGCGCACTGGGTAGTTTTGATCCGTCAATTCAGTTTTAATTTTATTTTCCGTAAGGGATGTCGGTAGATTTCTTGTAAAGACTTTTAATTTCTTGTTTTTTAGGGCTTGAAATCAATGTAGCTAAATTCCAGATTCAACAAAAAAAAGTTAATTTTCAAAAGTCATCAATACTAGTAATATTGACTTTAAGCAGTTGACCGTGGATATGGGTAGAAAATGTATTTTTCACTACAGCTTTTATACATTTTGTAATCTCTTGATGGTTGTCGACATTGTGGGAGAAATATGGGATGAATTTTAGTTTTTATATTGGAAGATTTTTCATCAGAAGCACTAAGGTCCATATTTTCTGATTGATTTGTTTTATGAGTTTGGGAAGGATAGTTATGGTCATAAAGAAGTTCTTATTTATTTTAATTGTATAGCTGAGTCATATATAGAACGTAACGTTTTGGTTGAGAAACTGAATTCGAAATATATTTTCGTTTGTTGGGAAACACAAAATCACAAACATCATTTGATTTTTCATTAGAACCCATACTTTGAGTTTGATCTGACATTCCTATTTGTTTTAATGAACAATCATCTCTTAACTTTATTCAAATCAGCTGTTGACATTCGATTAATCAAACGTAGTTTTAGGTTATCATTACCTTTCTTTTTGAACACAGTATTTTTGTAATCAAAATGCAAATAAACTTGAGTATAACACTAGAAAACACGTTATAAAACTAATTATTAGTCAGTGGAAAGGAAGTATTTGGTAAAAGTTTGAAAAAACTCACGTGAAAAACAATAGAACCTCGCCACTGAGCTGTTTACAAACCTCTCCATTGGAAATAATTGTAAAATATAAAATAATAATTATAATAATAATGTATAACATATGCGCACAGTATAAAATATTTCCTTTACTTGGGTGCATTTGTGAAAGATTATTCGACTTTTTAGGTGAAAATGTAATAGTTGGAATATAAATTCTTACACGAGGCAATATACAACAAGCTACATTAGGCTTGCACCGCTAATGTAAACATCTGTAGAAAGCTTCTTCTCAACTGTGATGGCCATTTTAAGGTTGGCTAAAAATATATGTATATTTACTCTATATGATTATCAACAATCTTTGTATTACTTGTTGAAAACTAACAATACTTTTAAGGAGTTTGAAAGATATTATTTCTTTGTGAAATTGAAAATTTAGTTTGCTATCATTTTGTTGAGCTTTTACATTAATTTTACCTGGAAACTAGTAAGTTGTATAAGACTGAAACCAGTGAGACAAATAGCAACGATAACACAAAAATAATCTGGACCAATTAAGAAGTAGAAGTGGTCCAAGAATGCAACATTATTCGGTATTATGTTTGTATTTTAATACATGACTTAAGTATACGATGAAATTAAAAAAGTTCTCGGGATAAAAAATTGTTGGAGAAGCTCGACCAAAAATATTTATACCTAGTAATTGTTATTACAGTAAAGACACGATCAAAACTTTTTATAACATTTACAATGTTACTTAAGGCTTGTGTTTGATGTATCCACTTTACTGTATTATTAACACATATCGAATCTTAGGGTCACTCTAGAAGTAGCCTACGTCGGGCTACTTCTAAACTATCCTAAGAAATAAAAAATTAAAATAATAGCCTAAAGACATAGCTTAGGTGCTCCTTTGTACCAAATTTCATACAAATCACACCACTAGTGTAGTCTCGAAGTTTGTACACAGACAGCTGTATAGGCATCTGTCTGAAAACTATTTTTTTTGTTTGGCGGGCCTCATAATTGATGTTTCCATTAAATTACCTCATCAATCATGAAGCCATTCTTATAAGAGTCAGTTTTTTGGTCAACTATTTGCCTCTTAACTATTTGATCTTCAATGTCCTCCCTCCCCCTAATTCTTCTTACGACATCCATCACTTCCTTTCCATTTAATAGATCTGTATATTCTAGTTGTTGTGTTTCTTGGCAAGAGTTAACTACCAAATAGATTAACATGCTCTAGTAATCCAAAAGTTTAATTTTAAAATTTAACATCCCATCAACCACTGAGACAGTGGCGTGTCTTGTAATTCAGCTACTTTGATATCATGGATTAAGGATATCCATGAGTTGGTGGATGGAAATTCTCTGGTGTGGATAACCAAATACTACGTACATCCACAAATACGATCCTCATAATTAGACCTGTTCGTAGTTCAGAGGAAATGGTTCGGACTCCACGTTAAAGTGTAGGTCCCTTCGATATGCCATTGACGCGACAGCCTTTGTCAGCAACAAGACTACAAGATCGTGCCACATATTCTTCTTACACTCATTTCTCATTCATACTTGGCTTAAAATTCAGTAACTAACTAACCAACTAATATCTTTTGGCGTCATTAACTTTACCTAATTTTTATTTTCACTGATGAAAATGTTGAGAAAACGATACTTTTTCAATATACTGGATATAAGGAGAGAAATAAATAAAAAAACTGTGACCAGAGATAAAAAAAGAAAAGATTTTGAATCGAAGCCATGACAACTACAATATATGATGTATTTCTAAAGTTCAAATAAAAAAAATATTAAATAATCTATACAATAATATACAGGGTGTTATTCAGATTTTTATTGCGGACACTTTCCATCACGATTTTATGTAAAACAAAGTTTCACGACGTTTCGGGATCTGGAATCTGAACCCGTCCTCAGGTGAACTAATATCTAAAATATAGCACGATTACCATATAATCCAGTTGTCTATTTGTCTCCGTGATTAGTGAACGTGTTTGGTTTCTTATGTGTGTAATGTTTAGGGTATGGTTCGTTTGTAGGTTTTTTTACTACTTTAAACTTTTATGTTTTCAGCTTTATACCGACCGGTATGATCAGGATATGTTAATCGTGCTATGTTTTAGATATTAGTTCACCTGAGGACGGGATCAGATTCCAGATCCCGAAACGTAACGAAACATAGTTTTACATAAAATCGTGATGGAAAGAGTCCGCAATTAAAAATCTAAATAACATAAATCCACAATCACCAATAATGAATTTTAAACGATATACAGTATTATAGAATTATCCTGAATGCACGACATATATAGACGGAAGATTTTAAAACAGAATATAAAGAAAAGTGATCCTGAAGCTTGTTTGGAGTGCATGTGTGGTGGTTGGCAGAAGGGTTGGTTAATTAACTAGTGTGTATGAAGACACGATCGAGGTTGGTATCGGTTGGGATCGATAATCGAAACACGGCTCGTCGATTAGGGACTATTAATTACTTGCGGGAAGAGCCTCACTCCCTTGGTTTATGTGGATTTGCGGAGGATCTCTGGGAAGCTTACGGTGTTAAATTTTGAAAACCAGATGCTTAATTGGGCCACTATTTGTGATTCATCATAAATGAAATATTTTATTTTTTTCCTAAATAGTCCTAGTTTTATCGATCTATTATTTAAGTGGCTAGGAGATGAGTCATTATAGTGAGAGTGTGTCGTTTAAAAATCACAAGTTTGAACTTCAACTTTCACAGAATCAATTCTAGACTGGAATATATTACGTATTATTAATAATTAACAGTCTGATACATATTGTATTAAAGTATTATTGGAAATGTGGGTGGTTGTGGTGTTTTTCTAGTGTAAATCGTATGTATCGTTATGAGGCTCTATAATGACTTAATTATTCAATTCAGTTATGTAGTATTTATCTCTTTATTATTAAAAGTTTTAAGGTATCATAAAAAGATACAAGTGAAAATATTAATCTTTCATTTTATGAAAATATAGTAACATTAAGAATAAATTAAAAGTATAAACAGTCCAAATATTAATTTTGATATTTTCAGTAGCTTCTTAATATATTACAAACATCATCACACTTTCTGTAAAATCATTAACACAACAACAATACCCCCGTCGCAGCAGACCTGCATACTCAGCAAATTTCCAAATCAATGATTTAATATATGTCAAGTTTTATAAAAATATGTCCATAAACATGAGAATTATTTGCCTATTCTCCATAAGATTAACATAGGAAAGAGTGTGCAGGTTTGCTGCTGTGAGGAACACTGAAAGAAGTCATTTCTACCATGAATAATTTTTATCTTAACATTTATACCAACTTTCATCAACATCTGTCCATAAATAAAGGAGTTTGCCTATTCCCTATATGATAAATACGGGAAAAGAGTATGCAGGTTTGCTGCCATGATAAACACATAAACTATGATTTTTTAGCATAAATGGATAGATCTTAACCACATGAAGCTAAATATTAAGTTTTATCCAAAAATATTGATTAATATGGGAAATATTAATTTTTCCCTATCCACTTTACTTTCCTTTTACTTTTAACTGAAATTGCGACCTACCCAGGTAGGTATCTTAAGCCAAGTATGAATGAGGAATGAATGTAGGATGATTGTGGCGCGATCTTGTAGTATTGTTACTGACTAAGGCTGACATGTTCCTTAGACAGGACTGTTAAATAATAGCACAATAGCCGATGGCAACTAATGGACCTACAGTTTTAGTTATAGGATACACCAATCTATTCTTCTTTTAAAGATTTAAAGAACACAACACCACGAAAATTCCACCTCAATAGTAGCGAAGCACCTTAAAAACAATGACATCCACCAAATATAATTTCCAGAATCCTTCACACTTTTAGTAACAAAAATTTTTGAATTTTTAAATACATTTTAGTAAACAAGAAAAAAGACTATTTAAATTCAATACTATTCAACATTATTAACACAATTGAAAATACAACTACACCACATTCATGAAAATATTGAACATATGAAATTAGAACTATAAATTATGATAATGCTACACTATGTAGCAAAATGTACATTGGGGGAAAAGAATATTTGGATCTACAGGGTAGTAAAGGTGAAAAAGTTTTACTATACAGTCTATACAGGTCTAAGAAAACTGTAAATTCATAAAATACTTCCTGCAAATTCTCAACGTTAATAGAAGGTAAAATTTCCTTAAAAGTCTGGTCACTGTCTTTAGTATTTGTAATATTAATTTTTATGATAAAGGTTACACTATTGGGTGAATACATAAAATTTCCAATCCCAGTTTTCTTGATTTTACTGTGGGCTTTTTACTTAAAAAATCAATTACAATTTTTCCCCATATGACTACATTTTGCTCTTTCTAATCGAAAGAATCTTTAAATCAAAGTAAATAAAAAATGTACACCTCCGTATGAATCAGTTCTTTTAACTATAAGGTCAATTTAGTTTAAAGAAAAACTAGACGTGTTATTTAGCAACAAAATATTTAATTTTAAATAATTTTAGAACATAAATTCTTAGTTAATGGTTGAGCCTCTAGTACTGTAAAAACATTCTTTTGGGATTGATATATGTGTTGAAGACTATTTCGAAAACCTTTTCAATAATTAAATATATAAATGATTTTGGAAATCAATTATTATTATTTGCATAGTATTTATAACGAGATAGATTTTAACCGCACCCTTATCCTAAAATAAATTAAGAGATTGTTGAATAAAATTATACTTTTTGATTATTGTTACGTTTCATTATGACACAAGAGTTTGTGTAAACTATCATTTACTTTGATCAGTATAGATACGATGTATTAAGTGTCATAACTTGTTAATTGCAACAGCAAGCTTACATTTACTATATGCGAGTACAACACTTAAACACTTCCTTGTTTATTTTGAGCATATGTTATTTATATTCATCTAACGTTTCAGTGAGCTTAAACATTATATTTTTAAAGACAATATTTCCATTGTGGGTGGTTAATTCATTCATTTGCTAATTGAAAACTGTTTCCGGTTATTGCAAAGTTAAATTTCGATAGTGAATTTTTAATCCTACGTAACGCTTTTACATCAAATATAATAACTAAGTGAATGTTATTATTTAGTTTTTTTTCCATTGTAAAATGTAATCTTCATTATGAGTGTAGTAATGAATCACATTTAAAATTATAAAAGTTGTTAGTATAAATAGCCCATTACTTGAAATTTGAGTAGATAAATAGTTTTACCAAATAGTAACCACAAAAAACTGATTTACTTCAAGGAATAAATTTTATTTTAATATCTAAACAAACCCGCTTTAATATTTCACCAGCTATTGAGAAAGTTCTTTCTATGAACAAAACACTTTACTGGTTAAAACCCAACTTGGCACTTAACCTTTAATGTCACTTAAGAAACTAAACTACGGCGCTTACACAACTTATTTCAAACTTCGCCATACCTTATCTCAACACTACGATGGATTTTCGTTCCAATTCTTAACAAGTAATTTATTTAAATTATCTAGCTTTTCTGTAATTTTTAAAATTGTGTGCTATAACCTCTGATGGCAAATTTTCTCTATTACCAATTTAATATTGAACACACAACAGCTAGATAAACTAAATGGATTTTTTATCTTGGTATTAGATGAAGAAGACCTGAAATGAGGATCCGAAGTATTTGAGTTGGAAAACGCTGTAGCTGTACGCACGTATGTAGCTGTAAAGATGTAGCTGTAAAGAGAAAAAAGTACAAATCAACAGAAAAATAAACGGTATCAGTGGACTAGATTAGATTAGATTCGATTATTGAAATTGCGACCATACCACAAGGTTGGTATTTTAAAAATTAAAAATTAAAAAAAACGCCTGGAGATCCGGTGAGTATATACATACATGCCAAATTTAATCTAAATTGGACCAACGGGGTAGGCTGTGGCTCTGTTCACATCCAGACAAACACACACAGACAGACGCACGGATGGTCAGACATCACGTCGAAACCCACTTTTTTGGATTCAGGGGACCTCAAAACGTATATATCCACCCTCAACTTGAATTTGAAAATTTTGACGAAAACAATACTTTCTCCATTTACGTTGTATAAGGGGGGAGAGTAACATTTGGAATCCAGCTACTTGAAGGTCACGAATTGTGGATAGTTATGAGCGATGGTCGGTGGATGTAGTGTTCTCTATTGAATACTACCTGAATCCGCAAAGACCATCCTCATGACTAGACCAATTCATAACTAAGAGGCCGTGGTTCGGATTCCACGTTAAACTGTAGGTTTCTTAGTTGCCATCGGCTGTTGGGCTATTAATTAACAGTGCTGTCTAAGTAAATGTCAGCCTTAGTCAGTAACAAGACTACAAGATCGCGCCACAATCATCTAACATTCAACTGTCATTCATACTTGGCTTTACCTACTTGTAGTATGGTCGCCCTTTCAAAAAATCTAATCTAATCTACAGAAAAAATAAGAGTAGAATCAAAATCACACAGTAGAATCTAACGAGACATGACGGTAGAGGCGATGTCTGCATAGACACGGAGGCCAGCCGTGTATATCCGTACATTTCAGACAGTCTGTGATCTTGCTTTAATATTTATTCGGCTCACGGCGGTGTTACTTGGCTGTCAGAGCCGTCATTTTGTATTCAGGGCTTTTCACTGGGTAATCGTTTCTTTTTCTACCTTATATCCACCTTTCGCCTTTAAATATTTGTGTACAACCGTTATATTGTAACTAAATAATACGGGATGAAAATGTACATCAATGTAAATAAAGTTTTAATTTTATCTGCGGATTGCTTATATTTATGTTTTTTGTTATTCCTACGTTTAATAACCCCAAAAAGCTGAAATTGGTATTATTTAAACTTAAAATCAGTCTTTCTGTAAACGATTAATAGAAATAAAATAATAAGATCTCGAAAACCCACTTTTGGTAATGATATTATGTAAAATACATTTCAAAGTTCAACAGAACAATGAAGGTTATTTAATTTTTTAGAACAGGTTTTCAGGTTTTTCGTTATAATAAAAAGGATTTTGCTTCTTAAAATTCAGACAAACATATAACTAAGAACTAGTATATAATATATACAATAAGTATATATAATCTAAGTGCTAGTACATTTAAAAACTGTATATTTTACTAACTTCCTTCACTAAAAAACTGTATATTTTACTAACTTTCCTAAATTAAGCTTTGCCTCGGATAAAGAAGTCAAACTCGGTCAGAGTGGTTAACTATATTTTTTGTGTTACTGCGTATTATATTAAGCTTGATAAACAAATAAAAATGCACAAAGTATTTACTTGACAACGTTAAACAAATGTGGATGTAAAACAGTCAATTGGGTTCCGAGTAATATATCTGAGTGATTATTGTTAAATATATTATTATTGATTATAATATTAATGTTAAATTTTGTATCAGTTTCATATTTTTGCAAGAGAATTAAATCTTTGGTTTTGTTAATACCTAGTGTTTAACTGCTTATATAGGTAAAATTACCTATCTAAGCAGTTAAACGCTAAGATTAATCAATTAAGAATTAAGATTAAGATTAAAATTAAGATTAATCATAAATATGATTATTCTTGATGATAAATTAAATGACAGTTTGGACCGGATTTGAATGTAAAAAGAGTACACATTATCACGTAGCTATCCAGGTAATTAAACAATGATTCTTGAATTTAATAATGAAATTAGTTCATATTGATGCTCTCTCATTAAAATATTGACCGTTGACCTGATAAAAGTTTACGTAATCCTCACTTAACATTTTCACAGTTAAATTAAAATTCCCAATTAATGTTAGCGAATATTTTTTTACCAATTGAGTAGCATAATACAGGTGGGGCAATTACTTACTGTACTAATTAGCTAGCAGGATGTTAATTGTTGTGTTTTTTAATTAGAAGCTTTTTTTATTTGTTTTGCCAATGGCAGGCTCAGCTTAAGCTATGCAGCCTCGAAGTACACTATATTTCATGGAATTCCCATCTAAATTTTGTGGCCATCCCAGGGATCGAACCCGTCACCTCTTGCACCGAAGTCCAAGACGCTAACCGTTAGGCTAGCAGATGCCCCAATAATTAGAAGCTTTTATAAACATGTAAGAAAAACATTATTAATGTTTATTCAGGTTATCAGCTGTGTCTCAAAACTGACGTCTCAGAAGCTACACATGTACAATGATTGTTTCTTAATATTCTAATCTTTGTTTGGCCTCTACAAAGGTAGCGTATTACTTAAACTATTCTATCTGTATCATTGATGTCAACCTTTTTTAAATTGATTTATTTCTAGGCACATATATGTTCTGTTCATCCTATTTTACAGAAAAAATTCGAGATTGATTAGTTTATTATAAATTATTCAATAAGTTTACTAAACAAAACCTAATTATACTCAGACTGAATAACCAATTAATATTTTGTGAAAAAAATAAAAAAACAATTAAAAAAATAAATTTTAGAAAATATATTTCAAAACTCCAAACAAGCTTTAAGGGTTTTAACTGTTTTACATAAATAAAAAATATCCTACAAAACCTTTTTCATGCCTACACTTTGAAATGTATATTATAAATGATAATAATACTATACATTTTGTACATAACACGTAGCTTAAGCACTCAAAGGTATAAACATGTTGTGGGTTACACTATCAATGCAAGGGAAACTATAACCTAAGCCCCGGAGCAAAACGGTACCTTTAAAGCAGCCATTTTATTTTCTTCTTTGAATAACTTCCAGATACGTATCTTAACCATTGCAAACTAAATCGTCTTGAATAAAATACATTTAGAGTAGTTAAATTAGTAATACGGATCTTATAGTTATCTTTAAAGGTACTAGACGATCACGTCCGTTCATCATTAAAATCATCTTGGAAAGAATATTTTTAATTATCTAAATTTTCCCTTATACAGGTAAATGGATGTTTAAAAAATACAGATTTTATAGTTTATTACCGCCATTGATAGCTTAATTTAAAAAATTTAAAAATTGAATATAGTAAATATATATATAAATTAGAGTTTTGTCTGTAAATTGCTCAGAACTATTCATTTTTTAGTTATATTTAAGTTACGTGCGTTAGAGAATCCCAAACAAGTCTTATAGCAATTCGTGTCTGTTCGACTGTGACGCAGACATTTTACACCGTCTTCTCCTGAAAAAATGTTTGCATTTACTTCCCTGTGGGAAATAGGTTAGATCATAGATATGTCTAAAGGGAATATTTTAAGTTTATCTAAACAGCTGTTCTAATTATTTTATATTTAATATTCAATACAATAACTCTGGTAGTTTCTATGGAAACCTGTTACATGTTTTCCATATTAAAAATCACCAACACCCCCCCAGAGCTAAGACATATCCATGTCAAAACGGGATAACTGATAACAATGAAACCCATGCATTCTCTACATTTCAGAGAAGGTTTTTTCAATGCTTGAAATCGTCCGCCGCCCCTTGAAAAGTAAATAACGAGCATTTAAAATCCCACTTTTTACGCGATATTAGTCGCATTTTGCATCAGTTTTAAATGAATAACCTACTGGTAATTCTTTGTTTAAAATTCATTATTGGTGATGGTGGATTGATGCTATTTAGATTTTAATTGCGGACATTTTCCATCACGATACTATGTAAAACAAAGTTTTACGACGTTTCGGGATCTGAAATCTGATCCCGTCATCAGGTAAACTAATATCTAATACATATTCAGGGTGTTCATTTAAGTTGGGGACAAAATTTGAGGGATGATAGTACTCATCAAAATAAACAAAAATAATGTCCAATAAACATATGTCGAAAAATCATTCGTTTACCCGCTAGCCGCTAATTTTGATTTATTTTTTTATCTTATAGCTCACGAACTATTTAAGCTGCAGAAACCAAACTTTGCACACATATTTATTGGCCAAAGAATAAATATTCTTAAAGTATCATTTACTTTGCTTGTTTATTCTTAAAAAGGCGGTGGTTAAATATATTTTAACCTTTATTTTTAATAAAGTTTTTACAATACATAAAAAATATTTCAATTTTATGCACTTTTTATGCATATTTTGGAATTTTGAACCGTCACCTTTTACTATTTGTGGCGGAAAATATCCTTAATAACAATCTAAAAAAAACCACGACAACCAACAACGATTTTCAAACAAAAAACAAATGATTTAAAATGGTTTTATCGTAATACAAATTCCAAAACGTAATTTAAAATTAAAATGTTGATAGTGTTCTCAATATTAACACTAGATGACGTGTGACCTACTTGTTTGACGTTGAATAAGAAAGAGACATATCAGGTTTTGTATTAAATGTCAACTGCGGGAAGAGAACTTAAATAAATTATACTTTTACGAGACTTACTGTATATGACTTATGTATATATACTTAATGTATATGTATGACTATGCTTTTAATGTATAAAATGTGCAAACAACAAAAGTCATAAAAATAATACTTAATTATTAATAAAGATTTATTTTTTAAACTATGAGTTAACATTCTAATATTCTTAACGCTTATTACAGACTGTCATATTTCTAGTAACTTCAAGTAAGTTAGTTCTACTTGTAAGTTCAACTTACTAAGTTGCCTTGATCGGTTTAAAGTCTTAGAAGCTCTATAAATGACTGGTTTCTATATATCGACTGATTAGTAATGATTGATTTAATTACGTCAAATTACATTTTCAAAGAACTGGAACGGTGTTGACGTCCTGTAATCCAGCTACTTGGAGGTCACGAATTGTAGATAGTTGTGAGTGATGGTCGGTGTAGTGTTTTATTGTGCGGATTAACATCCGCACTATTGAATACTACGTAAGTCCGCAAAGACCATCCTCATAACTAGACCAATTCGTAATTCAGAAGCCATGGTTCGGATTCCACGTTAAACTGTAGGTCCCTTAGGTACCATCGGCTGTTGGGCTATTAATTAACAGTCCTGTCTAAGGAACATGTCAGCCTTAGTCAGTAACAAAACTACATAATCGTGCCACTAAATCCAAAAAAGTTTAAAATTTTATTCATACATGGATTAAAATACCTAACTTGTGGTATGATCGCCTTTCAATAATGTAATCTAATCAATACAACGTTATACAAAGATATAAAAATTGAGTATCATTGCATGATTAATGCAGCAATGTATTTATTTATGTATGTATGTATTTTATATTATTCTCTGTAAAAATTAGATCATGGGTATGTATGAAGGGTATAAGCGAATGTTTTCAGTTTCTGTAAACAGCTGTTATCATAAACATATGACGTCACTTCCGTTACCCTTTTTGCATCTCGCTAATTACTAACAACCCTTCCTAGAGCTTAAACATATCCATGTCATCAAGAAAAGTATGTCTTGTAAGTGTCTCAAGAGATTCTCAATCTCAATCTAAAGAGATTAAGATTAAAGATTAAGTTTTTTCAGGTTTGAAAATAAAAGTAGCTGATTTAATAATTGATACTGTGATCAATATGCTGTTATGCTAAGCTCGGATAAGCTATGATTACAAATTTAACCCTTTAAGGAGTAACGACGTTTTATAACATTATTATTTGAGAGCTGTTAAGGAGTAAGAGTGAAAACTCAAAACACACTTTAAAAGAGTTAATTTTTTTAAATTTTCACTAAAATACATTTCAACATAGATTTAATATAGTTAGAAACGTGTTTTAGGCTCAAAATACCCTAAAATAAACATTTTGTTTTAACTAAAGAAAGCACCGAGTGATGTTTAGCAAACGAATAACTCTCAGCTACAGAGATACAGGCGTCAATAATAGGGGAGTGTAGAACGCTTTCACTTTTATTCATTGCTAATAATTAACAGGTCTAATAAAACTTCATGCCGCGCCGCCACTTTTTCCGCCAAAACTTCCCGCAGCGACCAACCCGCCTAAGAAACCCTCCGCAGATTAGCCACAACCTACCGAAAACACATAAGTACATGTTCCGGGTACCTACGTGTCTTAATTATCAATTTATAGCTTAAGAATCTATGTCAGGTTATATGTATATACATGTATTTGAACAAATTTCGTCAAATCACGTTTTAAAACGTTGCTACTCCTTTTTGCGGATCCATTAAAAAGACGTTTTAAAACGTTAATCCTATTTTGACGCAAAATACGGTACTCTTTAAGAGTTGTTGTATCTAAGTACTAAATTACACAAATACGTTTTACATAATGGGTGGTATTAGCAAGTTAATAAATTATTAACAAGTATTAACATCAGTATTAATTATTAACAGTATTAAAAAGCACTCTTTACATATTTATATCATACTGCTTTATTAGATTCTGAACATTATATCTTAGTATCCAAATTAATTTACAAAATAAAAAAGATATGAAGAATGTTGAAAGCAAAGTTGTTTTTTTAATTTTATACTTAACTAGCTGACCTGGCGAACTTCGTAACGCCTATCAGTAAATACGTGTTAACTTTCAGATTTGCCATGTTCTGAAGTCGAATAGCGTTATGACTTCGTTGTGAAAAATTATATATTCTGGGTTGCGGCATAGTTAATAACAATAAGACATATTAATAACATTCCCACAAAACAAATAAATCTGAGTGGATCGATTCGAAAATTTTCTAATCCAATCTAACAAAACCTAACTGTAATACGGCTTTTATAGGAAAGATATACAACAGCTGATTATTATAACAAACGTAATATGTATAAACACCGTAATTATTTTTTATTTGGCCGACATAATTATAAACACGTGACTTTTAATCAGACAGAAATTAAAAATATAAATACATAATCCCCAAAACCGTAAACTATTAACGTGGTGAATAAATCTGTTCATTTTGTACAGTACACATTTACTCCATAGTTTTACATTAATGAATGATTCAGATGGCATTGGATAGTAAAGCATATTGCTAATGGAAAGTAAAACAACAGCTGTAGCTTAAGAAATCAAATGTTTTTATTGGAGAACATTTGTAAACAAACTTAATCCCCATAAGGTTAACATTAGAAATTTAAAACGATATAAAATGGAAACTAATTGAATTTATGGAAACTGAATATGCCTAAAGCATGACCGAAGCAGAGACGAATCCAAAAAATCAAAGATCATTAAAATCGGTCCAGCCGTTCTCGAGTTATAATGCGTGTACCTAACACGACTTTGTTTTATATATTTTGATTTATCGTCATAAATTTAAAGTCATATGTGTCTTTAACATCTTTTTCAAGTTTATAGAATTTAAATAGAACTAAGAGAATTGTAACGAAGTAACAAACATTTCTAAAAGAGGAACAGAGGTATAAAAGTATAAAAAACTACTAATTAATTCAGATCACGAACTCTCGCGCCGGTTCCACGCCCTTGTTGATCACCGATCATTGGAAATTGTTTACCAAGTTAGATTAGGCAACAGCGTAAACAGACACCAGACTGCGTTCAATTACCGGGTTTAACATTATTTTACGTTTGTTTCCAAACAATTAATTATAAAGCAGCTTGTTTTATTAGCAATTTGTTTATGTATATTGAATTGCTTAAAATAATTCTTAGCTTAAAGAATTAGTAGCAAGCTCGTCCTTTTAGGAACCAGTGTGTAGAACAATTCTTATAATCATAAAAAAATATTAACATTATAAAAAAGTAGCTGCCAAGAATGGTAAGCTCAATAATTATATAGCATTAATGCACAATTAGATAAATCATAAATTGTGCATCATTATTTAAATACGTTATATGTGAAAATAACACTTATTGTATGATTTTTAAATAACTGTCAAACCATGGGTTTTAATAAAAATAAATATTCGAATATTGTTTTTATTTTATTTGTGTTAGTTCTATTTTTTATGTATGGTTTAAAAAATCTTTTTTGAAAATCATAAACTTTGATAAATTCTCTTACAGAAAAATTAAAGTTTTATCGTTTAAGAGTTTAGCAGTAATTTTATAATACGTAATTAAAAGTGATTGCAAAGGTTTCAATTGGCTTTTTGTGCCAACGTTTTATTAAATTTCTGCTTAATCTAAAAACTGAGTTTTTCTAGAGATCCATAGAATCTAGAGACCTAATTATTTTTCTGCTTTGAAAAAATTTTGTCTCACATTTCAACACAGGGGTTTACAAAAGTATTAGTTTGACGAATTTAAAAATATTTTTTTGTAAAAATCCAAAATGTATTTTTTAAATGATAAAAAAATTATAAATGTTTCTTAATTCCTGTGTTAAATTATTCTCAAAAAGAGCATCTTTTATACCATAAAAACATCAAAGCTTTATCATGTATCCTGAGAAAAATCAAATTTATTTAACATTAAGAAGTATAGACGTCAGGGCCCCCCTGAAATAGATAATATGTTCTGTAGAGTTAAAAAAATGTGATATTGCTTTAAATTGGGTTGTTGATAGGTTATTATTTTATTTTCATATTGTGTCAATTCAAAGTAAAACAAAATTCTCAAACACATGATGAAAATCAGTTTTATAACTTAGGATGCTTTTGTTTTCATGGTAAAGCGTAGCAAAAAGACCCTGTTTAGCGTTATAGAGCCAATGAGACTTTGAACCAATTTCTTTCTTTTTGGGGTTATTTATCTTAAAAACAACCAAAAAATCTTAATTCCAAGCAATGTACAAAGTATAATTTTATTTATATAGATATGCGCTGATTCGTAAATGATAAAAAATACAATTTTCGTGACAATGATTATTACTATTCAATGGTGTTAATTAGGATTTTTTATTTTAGATTGAAGCTAAAATTAAGAAAAAGGATTTAAAACCTATTGCATTACCTTAATTAATTAATTAATTAATTACCTTAATACTTTTTATTTCATAGGAAACCCTTGGAAGTATAAACCGGTTCAGAATTCGTTGTGTCCTTTAAATTTTAAACTCAAATCAATATCTACTAGAAGAAAATTTAATGATGTTCCGATTATAAAAAATTTAATTTGCTATTGCAATACACAATTATGTAATTTAAAAGTGTTTTCCGACCCGAAGGTTGAAGTATTTCTTTCGATTTTAAAACTTATATTGTTCATACGTATTTTATCAACAAATTGTATTTTTTAGTGTGGATTTCTTTCAACTACAAAACCCCTTTTGACATGAAACACAAAATAAGAAAAATAAAGGTGCAAGAAAATTGCACCAAGCAGAGCAAGACATATTTTGCACTCCAGTTTACACACGAATAGTCTAAAGGCAAAAAAGAAATATTTGAACAAATATAAACTTATAGGAATGGTTGGCTCACTTTACCTAATAAATCAGACATTCCTTTCAAACTTGAATAAAGATCTTTCTTGCAAATTGCACACCTTGTAATAGTTTTTTTCAAAGAACGATTTCCAATATCTCTATTTTAGTTATGTATCCGATAGCTATTCGAATATTGTGGGGTGATACAATAAAAGGCTTGTTCAGAAAGTAAGTACCGTTTTAGAAATAAACACATAGGCAATTTTTTTACGAACAAATTTTATTTTTTACAATGAGAATATCTTAAATTGTTTTTCTGCATAGTTTCCACCATTGTTTAGACGTTTGTCAAAGCGAGAAACCACTTTTTATAGACACTCTATAATAATAATGTCTTTTTTATATAATTCAGTACTTTACACTAGTGATCTTATGAAATTTACATTTCAAAAACACCACTCAAAGGATAACCAAACACATAAACCCACTTTACTTATACAACAAACTAAACTACTAGCGATTATTTAGACATAATCATTTATGATGAATGACTTGGTTGCCCCCAGTACCCCGATTGGGGTACCTTCACTACATGTACACGAATTCAAAAGAAAAAACAGATGTGCCAGCCTGTTATTTTTGCAATAAAAATTTAACAATGAAAGAAAATTTTTACTCTAAAAAAGCATAGCGTGCTTCCTAAAGAATGCTAAAAGTAAAACTGCAGTATATAAAACTCAACAGCAGATGAAACAGGTAAAATATAAATTGGAGAAGTAAATTTAGAACCAATTCTAAAAGTTATTCAGTTAAAACTTAGCCTTAAAACTTTTCATAGAAAGATGCCGCCATTGATGTGAGCTATTGCCAAACATAGTTTTTTATGTCGTAATTGCTGTCAAAGTGGCACCCTCCAAAATCCACTTCATGTGCAAAAACAATTTATAATCAGAAGGTGCAATCAGGGCTATAGGGTGGATGGTCAAACTGCTCTCACCCGAATTCTTGAAGAACTTTTTGAGTGACATCAGCGGCATGGGGTTGTGGATCAACACAATGTCTTCTTTAATCATTCCACGTCTTTTATTCCGGATTCCACGCGTAAGTTTGCATAGTGTTTCGCAATATGGTTGCGCATTTATTGTATCCCCTCTGGGCGGAAAATCAACAAGCAGAATGCCTTTTATTTCTCAAAACACAGTACACGTGATGCCGAACTTCATAGTCGGTGGGGTCAAAAATTTAAGTGAACACTAACGAATGTAAACACAACAGAATTTAGCGGGGATTGCATCAGCTGTTCGACAATGAACCTAGGAAACTAGAGAGCATGCGCGGAAAATCTTTGCTAGCGCTGTCACAGTGATAGAAATAACTGTACTTACTTTCCACCCAAGCCCAGTATGGTAATTACTTATAACTTTTTTCACAAAAAAGTATTTATTTATTAAACTCTCACAAAGTAAATATAAACTAAATTCAACTAGTCAACTTCTTATGCATTTGAGTGTTATTCAAGAAAAATTATTAAAATTAAATCTAAAATTTGTTTGGTAAAAATTATATGCCTGTTCAATGTCAAATAAATGTTAAAAGGAGTGCACTTAAAACACATTTACTTTACGTTTGACGAATAAAATTTCGCATCGGTTAGTCCCCATGGAGTTTTGGGAGGACAAGATTGGATAGGGTGAAGATATACGAAAGGAAATGGAAGTTGACATAGATATAATAAACGAGGTGCAAAGGTCCAGTCGAGTGCATTAGTCTGGTTTGGTGAAGTAAATCAGACGAAGGAGGCCAGACTTCTATTGCAAGTGTCGGAATGGGTCCCAACATGGAGGAAGAAAAGAGAAAGTCCCAGACGCAGTTGGCAGATGGAGATTCAAGAGGCTGACAGAATGATGCGGAATCTGGGGGTGAAGATATGGCGCGAGCTGCGGAAATCACAAGTTGACAAGTTGAAGTCCCCAGGGCAACGTTTACTTATTAAAATTTGCAAACAAAAATCATGAAAAACTTAGAATCTCTTTCTCATCTGACAGATTCTTCTGAAAGAATCCTTATATACCTTAATTAATGAGTGAGTGAGTCTGTGAGAGTCTGTGAGTCATTAAGGTAGCACATATATCTGAAAAGTACCGCAGTACATCTTTAAATATTTTCAACCATTTGAAAACTAAATTCCTCATAATTAAAGCCTGTACTCAACTCGTTTTAACAATATAGAACGCCAGCAATAAAATCAATTAAATTAGGCCCAAGAATTCAATTTAATTTAGTTCACTCAAACCGTAAAATTAACACCACACAAGACTGATCATCAGAATTACATTCAGGGCGTGTCAAAATCACTGGCATTAACTGGTAACAATGGTGGTCTAGAGGGGTATGATAATATAAGCTACTTATTATATGCACCACCTCACGCTGCTCCTTTCTGATGCTATTACATTACCTTTTATTACTAGGTGGATGGTATCAAACTGCGCGCATACCCCGGGATAGACGTCGTAAAAAGGCTCTCTGAATATTTATACTGCTTTTCATATTTTAATAGAAAATTTAACCGAGATTTTCATTGGTAAAGAAGAGTATTTTGTGGTTTTAGTCTGCTACCAAAGAGTATTTCTGAAATTATTGAATGAGTGAATAAGAATTGTTATCATGCTTTTGGATTAAATAAACACAAAATATACATATAAGTAAAATAAATCTAACTAAATTTAAAAAATAAGAATCCTAAATAACTGAAAATCTTTATATACTAGAGTTCAAAAATGTTACAAAGGAAATAGTTTGCTGTAGCTTACTAACACAAAAATCTAGTTAAAAATTAAAATAAAATAAATTTTGTACGATAAACTAATTACTGTGTCTAAGGCATAGCCTGTGTAGAGGTTCCACATAATTATTTTAAATTGAATATAAAGTAAGTTTTAATTTTTCACAAACAGTGTGAGAAAACTGCATACTGCGAATTTAATGAAAGAAAAATAAAAGCCACTGAAACTCCTTCAAAGGTAATTGATGAGAAACTATAAATAAATTAGTGCTTAATTTCTTGTGATTCCGATCTTTTTAGGTAACGTTTTTGGTTTTGCTGAGTGTATATTAATAATTATTGTCATACAAATAAAACAACTGTGTAACGAACGACTTACCTTTCAATTACCCGAGCCTGAAGCCTGTCAGATTCTGGAATCAGAATAAGAATTCCATTAAAATTATGGTAAATAAAAAAGTTCTAATCGTTACAAATACTGTTACACTTTTCTTCCAACTTAATGCTGGTGATATTGGTTTTGTTTTCTTTCAAAACGTTAGGCCTGCTGCTGAGTTTTCTTTTCTTCTCTATAACTTAATTTTTATAAAATTTCTTAAAACCTTTAATCATTTTGATACTGCCGCAAATACTATTTTACTTATTAGAAACTGAAAATATATATTTTGAGATGAATTATTTCTGTATTTAGCGCATTTTAAATTTTAAAACAATATAACTTTTTTATAAACTTGTAGTAAGCCCGTCCGTTTGTGCGGATTGTAGCACTCGTTTGTGAAGTGTTAATGGGCTAGGAATATATCATCTCTAGAAAATATCATACTGAAATTTTAAACAAATAAATAAAATATAAAATGATTCTCAGTCAACTCATAGAGCGTTTATTTACAAATAGATTACATTACAAAATTCGTATTATCATTATTAAAATTTGTAATACGCTAAAAGATAGCACTTTATTATTGTATAGTTATGAAATGGATTTAAAATAAATTAGTAATATAAAAAGACTGATACTAATTTTTGTACGGTAGCTGATAGTTGATGAATTCTATTAAATCACTTTCTAGTCTACATGTTCTATAAAATTTTGAAAAATATGTCTAATATTTTTTTTAAATGAGTGTTTTGTAAAGTAAACCAAACTCTCAAAAATATAACGAAATTAAGTTCACAACTGTAGGTACTCTCTTTTTCAAAGTGAAGCGTTTTAAATACCCATATTTAGTGATACAGTTAAACGGAAATTCAGAAAACACCCATTCTGGTTTTTTTGGGTTGTAGAACCAAAAAAAGTAGCCATAAATATTAAAATTTAAAGCAATTCACAGAAAAAAATCTCTAGGTTTATTCATGTGTATTACCAATTTCTTTGATTTTACATTAAATATGAAGCTCGTAATGATTTTATGAAACAATTGTATTGTATTATTCGGTATCTTCTTGAATCCATAGTATGTATTTGTGCTGCTATTCAATTTCCATTCCAAATGGCCAGGTACTGGACCGGTCATGGGTTTTTCATTAGGAGTTCACTTGGCAGTTTCCTGGATCAGAAACTGCCATCTCGATTCTCTATTTTTGAAACTGAAAAGCTAAGAAGGAAAGTTTTTAACTACAAAAATAATTGTCTCTTTAAATATAAAAGTACAATTGTAATTATGTACTATATAAAACATTCCTAAACTTTCTTAAGTTATAAAATGCAAAAATACAGTTAATATGTAAAATTGGTTTTTTCTCTAAAGAAAATAATAAAAACATTAAAGTTTTCATACAAAGTTCTGGAAATTATTATTATAACCTTATATAAGAAGTTTGATCTTTGATGAATTATTTTGGTAAATATTAAAAATAGAAAACAACTCAATATTTGATATAATACTGTGTGGTTTATCTCACGGATATAATTATTCTGATATAATATTAATAAAGAAACTAATATAATTTCTCGTATTTTGTTTGTGGATTTAAGTTTTACAGTGTATATTGTTATTATTGTGGCAAGTGAACGCAAAAAAGGTTACTGAACATTTAAGTTATTGTTAAATTCATTTTTACACAAAGACAGATCTTAAACTCAGTGCAACACAATAGGCATACTCATTTCCTTAAAATCCTCTAGGGCTATTGGGAAGATTAAGCTTCAATGTTTACATAGAAAATGAAAAACTTAAAATCTACCATTCCAACTATTTCAACACTAAAATTCACTAAGTTCGATCCAGCAGTTTATCTGTAATACCCTGGGATTCAATGTTTCTTCTTCCCGAACTGTCAAAATATAGTGCAAACATTTGTGACATTAGAAAAAAGTAAACATTGAATTTTTACACTAAACTGCTGGCAGCTCTAGTGTTATTAGTTCGAAATTCCCGAAATGGTAAATTTTTAGATTTTCACATGCCTGTTGAAATTCAAGTAATGCTTATCCTCTAAATTTGACATATGTAAACTTTGTCAAGTTTAGAGATATTTTAGACACGTAGCCAAGTTTGTCATTTTGTAAACAATATTAATTATCAATAACTTAAATGTATCTGTAAGAGCCTACACCTCTCAGCCTTTTTTATGCGAAGCGTTTACTTGCTACAACAAAAAGTTAACAAAAATAAACAAACATATAGCTATAACCTAGCATAACTTCTTTATAATATTATAGATTAGTATACTATAAAATACAATAGCTGCAAATAATTTAAATTTTAAAACACGTTACATATGGGGTATTATTTAATTGATTTTGACATGGATATGTCTTAGCTCTGGGGGAGAGGGTGTTGGTCATTTTTAAGATGGAAAATATGTAACAGGTTTCCAAAGAAACAATCAGAGCTTTTGACTTGAAATCTTAGTATAAAAGAATAAGAACAGCTGTTTAGATTAACTGAAAACATTCCCTTTAGATATATTCATGATCTAACCTATTTCCCACAGGGAAGTAAATACGTTTTTCAAATAATTTTGTGCTAAGTTTAACAAAATGATTAGGTACGATTATCTATTTTTCGCAGGGCAGACTAGTGTTATAATATTGGGAACAAAGAGGCAAAATTATTTTATGCTGATTTCTGAAATTTGGACTTGTGGAACTTTTTGGCAAACCCAGTAAAGCCTATTTTTGAGCTAGAGCCAAACTGACTTAGGCCATTAATCGAACTACTATAAGAGATAAGACGGAATATTTTTGATTTAGTATATATTTATTCTAAATATTATTCAACCAAATTAAATAATACTTCTACTTTATACAGTTTAATTAAATAAAACAAATATAGTACCCTTTTGTAAATATTATTATAATATATTTTGGTAGATTAGATTATTGAAATGGCAACCTTGCCAAGTATTGTAAGCCAATTATAAATGAGAAATGAGTGTAGGATTGTTGCGCAATCTTGTAGTCTTGTTACTGACTAAGGCTGAGGTGTTCCTTAGAAGGGACTGTTAGTTAATAGCCCAACAGCCGATGGCAAATAAGGGACCTGAAATTTGACGTGAAATCCGAACCACGGCCTCTGGATTACAAATTGGTCTAATTATGAGGATAGTCTTTGCGGATCAATGCAGTATTCAATAGTGTAGACGTTAATCCATACAAGAGTTCACTACACTTTTATACAGTTAACTTTAATTAAATAAAAAACACCCTTTATAATCCCATTATTATAGTACTTACATAACCTCTTGTTAAATATATTTGCAGTTTATACTTTTAGGAAGTCTATTCAAAACTAAATAAATATATATATTTATGTATTTGACATGGATATGTCTTAGCTCTGAATGTATTGGCAATTCGCGTGACCAAAATTATAAACAGTGACGTCATTTGAATAGTGACGTCATACGCTTAGCGACGTCAAATAATTGTAGAAAACATTCCTTTTAGACATATCCATACTTTAACCTATAGGAAAGTAAACAAAATAAGTTTATTATTCCGGATTTTAACTACTAAACTTCATCTGTGTTTTCAATTATTAAGTTTATTTCTATGTCAAATTGGTGAATTGACTTTAAATTTATAGATAGTAAAACACATTACAATAGTTTTAAAAACTGCTTAAAAACAATAGTATGGTAGTGTAAAACAAAAGAGTGTGAGAAGGTCTTGGACAGGAACTTGTTTATTCACCAGCGCAATCACTTGTACCCTGGAGAATGCTTGGATAAACCACCTTGTCGAGAGACTAAGGCAAGCTGTAGCCTCCAACAAAACCGCAGCACGTGATCAACTTAAACTCAATATAGTGATTGTATTGAGTTTTGTTATAAGTAAATTATTATTACCTTTCCAAAATGGCGAGCTACAAAGGTAAAGAAATGTAAATGAGTGTAAGATGAGTGTGGATGATCTTGTAGTTTAATTCCTGACTAAGACTCGATTTTATTTAGACAGTACTGTTACTTAATAGTCGAACATGTAATGGCAGAAACATTTCAACTCCCAATATAATTATATTTCAATAACTCCTTATGTGAACATAAGGACCAAGCTTTGTTCGAATAGAATAAGACAATTTTAAGGAAATAAATATATTAATAATCAATTTAATGATTATTTTTTAATTATTTCGGTGACAAAATATAATGTTTGAGGTGCTTTCCAAAAAAAAAACTAAAAATAGTACAACATAATTAACGCAAACATTTTTTTACGAACTTTCATAAACTCAGATCAAAAATTTATCCATCTCGGTCGAGTTTTCCATAAAAACACGGTAGATTTTGGAAATACTTTTCTCTGCTTTTATTTAGCACAGTTATTTTACCCTTTAGTTATTACAAATTGTTTACTAGTTTGATGTGTTACCTACATACATAAAAAAATAAATGTATATGCAAAACCTTACTCACACCTTAAAAATAACATATTGTTAGCCATCTTCACACAACAACTGTCAAAGGGTTAAAACAGTTTTTTTGGATTGTATTGTTTACATTTGATTCTTCATTAGTTTAATTTTATTTGATTGGATGTTAAACTTAATATTACAAGAAAACAGGAGTTTTCCTGGGCATTAGATCTATCTAGAACTTATTTTCTACTCGGAAATTAGTTATTTCCAAAATTTAAAGAAATTCGTTAGAGCCGTTATCGGGATCCTTGTGCAAATATACAAACCTTGCCTGTATTATAGTATTGGATGACAAACATATTTTCACATTACCGCATTTTCGCATTGTCACGGAGCCATAAACGAGAGCAATTGAAACGATCAGTTGGATTATTCAGGGCTGCTGAAGATATTGGTTGCTGTGATGGACGCCATGTCGTTCGGGAGGCTCTCCATCACGGATAGCACATTGTTACTAGTTTTTGTCCAGTGACACATCACCACTCTCGAGCTGGTAGCATTCCAAGCGATGAAATTTATTGTTGGTAAAATTTATTGTTATTTAAAAAATAGCTTCTGGTCGTTTGTAGTACTCGCTTCATAGTTGATTACCGATACCTGAACAAAGTCTTGACAAAACTAGGCAAGGCATTCATAATAGTGTGGATTAACGTCTACATAATTGAATACACAAAGATCATCCTAATAAGACCAGCTCGTAATTCAGAGGAAAAACTGGTTCGGATCCTACGTTAAACCGTTGCTCCCTAAGATGCTAAGCTGATAAGCTATTAATTGATTAATAGTCCTGTGTATGAAACATGTCAGCCTTAGTCAATAACAAAACTTCAAGATCGCGTTAAAATCTTTTACACTCATTTCTCATTTATGGCTTAAAATACGAATCTAGTATCACCATTTCAATAGGTAATAATTTGATAATATTAGTATATGTATGTAATAATAATAATACCATAGCCTGGGACCAAGGCGTCATTCTGTAATACAGCCACTTGGAGGTCACGAATTGTGGATAGTTGTGAGCGATGGTAGATTCTCTTGTGTAAATTAACGTCAACACTATTGAATACTACGTTAATCCGCAAAAACCATCCTCATAAGTACACCAATTCGTAATTCAGAGGCCGTGGTTTGGACTCTACGTTAAACTGTAGGTTCCCTTAGATTTTCCAATGACTGTTGAGCAATAATTAACAGTCCTGTCTAAGGAACATGTCAGCCTTAGTCAGTAACAAGATCGCGCCATAATCATCCTACACTCAATCCTCATTCATACTTGGCTTAAAATACCTACATTGTAGTTTGGTTGCCATTTCAATGATCTAATCTAATATAATATAAAATATAGGTATATTTCAAAGCTTGTTATATTATATGTTTTAAATCGATTCCAAGGATTCTACTCTTTATATAAAAAAAATATTTTGGTCAAAACTTTGGATTAAAATTTGACGTTAAACTTTTATTTATTTACATTTTGAAACTATTAACTGGTAGATATAGTTGACTGGGGTACCGCCAGGGGTGTTGGTGATCCCTTAAGCCGCTGTACAAACACCCTGATGAATGAACCATCAACTGCAACCACACCCCACCCCCCGGCTTATGATAATGTAACTAGCTTTTCATACATTAATGTATTTAGAACTATAGGATTTTATCCTTATTAGTAAAATATTCGTTCATAATGGATAGGATTTGCATATATTACTGTTTTGTGAAACGGTGAATTATATTTTTAGAGTGTGGTAGAATCGTTCATATAAATCTGTTCACATATCTTTTTATTCCATTCAGCCTTTAACATCGCTTGAATTCCTAACTGTTTTATAAAAATGCTTTTTTTACTAGGAAGTTATGAGTTATTTGATGTATTACTGAAATTATATTACTCTTTTAGTAATAACGGTATATTTGTAAAATAAAAAATACACCGTGTATATTGTGTATTTATATTGTAATTTTGTGGTATAATATCTTACAGATTACTAATATTGAATAACTACACAATCTATGTATTTTTAAAATTTAGTTTGAATATTACCTTAGTGGCGAGAGGAATAAATAGATTAGTTTCTGTAATTCAGTTTGTTATATAGCTCATTTTAATCATTTGGAAATGGATATTTATTAATATGAAAAGGATATTGTTTTATTTCACAAGTTATTTCTAGTAATTTCAAAAATTATTATGACTCAATAATAAAATTTGGGTTTCTTTTACTACATAACAGATTAACTTTAATTTGGCATATCAGCCATCTTATTACAAATATAATTTGGCAATTCATATAAAACGTTTTATTGTCCTTATAATTTTTGATTTGATTAGATTAGACTATTGAGATGGTGACCTACCCAGGTAGGTATTTTAAGCCAAGTACAAATGAGGTTTGAGTGTAAGATGATTGTGGCGCGATCTTGTATTCTTGTTACTTACTAAGTCTGAAATGTTCCTTAGACTGGACTGTTAATTAATAGCCCAACAGCCGATGTACCTAAGAGACCTACAGTTTAACGTGGAATCCAAACCACGGCCTTTGAATTATGAATTGGTCTAATTATGAGGATAGTTTTTGCGGATTAACGTAGTATTCAATAGTGCGGACGTTAAACCACACAAGAGAACACCACACTTACCGACCATCGCTTACAAATATCTACAATTCGTGACCTCCAAGCAGCTGAATTACAGCAGAACGCCACTAAATTCACATACTGCAAACGATGAAAACACCCCTCAAGCACATATGTGGGGATAGCACATGTGGGGAAGCACCTCACTGGTATAAAAGACGTAAATCTTTTGTTAGCAATAGATAACCATATCAATGTTGTCAGTACCTTTCTATTACATCATCCTGAATATGCTCAGATGTTTATCGAAAATAGAGAGAGCAAATTTCACCATTTTATACTAATTTTATATTTTAGAGTGCTTTCAACACCCTTGGTTTGTGTTCCATTTTTCAATAAATTACGGAAATTTATGGTCTATACATTATAAATACTTCATTCTGTTTAAGTACTATTCGTACTGGTAATTATTTTATTCTATTTTATTAACTTTTTTATAAATCACGAAAAGTGTAGCAATATGCATCGTATGTGGGCGTACAATGGCTAGTTAACGTAAACAAAATATACTTGTTCGATACGTAAAAAAACCCAAAAACGAGTAAAATAATATGGGATGGGATGACAGCACACACGTGTAATTTTAAACTACAAGAGCACGTATGTGTTAGGGTTAATAATAAATTCTAACAATATTCTTTTTTGTAATTAAAAAAAAACAATGAGATGATTGGGCATACATCAATCACTAACTATAAACACTTTGCATATCCCATCTTCTATGAACAACTATGAAAAAACTAGTTTATATAAATTTGCATTCAGTAACAAAGTTTTTGATTCTAAAATCTTTTTCAAATTTACCGAAATAAATTTGATTTTACTCTCTGATTTATAGGGACACACTTAAGTGGTTTAAATGCGCTCCGTGTAGGCCCTAATCCAATCTGTTTCTAAAGATATACTTATTTTTACGTATCGGTTCCTATGTAGAACTATGGTCAATCCGATTTAAGAGTGTGTAGTTCTCTTCATTTAAATGACGTCATTGTTTTAAAAATTAATTTAATAATCTCACAAACTATTACGGCAAAACGTTAAATACTAAAATATAAACCATTGGATTTTTCCGTTACACATACCACTATTTAAGTAGTGGATGGATTGTTTTCTGGTATAAAAACCCAGTGATATAGTGGTTTCTTGTGGCTACTTACTGTGTAAAAATGTTATTAACAATATAAAAATATCAATAATCAAGACCTAACTTAAGAGCGCTATTTGTCGGCGACCAATAATTTACGTTGCGTAATATTACGAACTAGCCAAAGTACCCATTCTTCGCACGGGTTAAAAAGGCTGAAAGGTGTAGGCTCTACTGATACATTTAAGGTATTGTTAATTAATTCTTCATTGTTTACAAAATGACAAAACAGGAGTGTCTACAACATTTCAAAGTAACATATGTCAAATATTGGGAGAGGATAAGGATTAATGTAATAGAGACAGTCGTCGGAAAAAACTTAAAATCTACCATTCCGCTATTTCTAATAATTCACTAATTTCGATCCAGCAGTTTATCTGAAAAATCAACTTTATTTCTTCTTCTTCCCGAACTGTCAAAATATAGTGCAAACGGATGTTGTCATTAGAAAATGTAAACATTGAAACCTAGGACGGTCACGGCAGCTCTTTCTTCTTCTTCTCCTTCTTCTCGAACTGTCAAATTTTAGTATTCACAGCTGTTGACATTCAAGTAATTTTATGTTTTCATTCTCTAAAAATGTAAACATTGAAACTTAGGACGTTCACAGGACGTAGCCCGAGAGGATTTTAAGGAAATGAGTATGCCTATGTGTTGCATGAGTTTAAGATCTACCTTTGTGTAAAATTTCAAACCGGTCGGTTCTGTATTTTTCACATTTACTTGCCACAACAAACCCACAAACATACAGAAACCACCTCTTCTTTGTAATATTATATAGATTACGGGATTTTGCCGATTTTCATATAGTGGACTGCGGAGTTAGGTTAGGCTGGTTTTTGATATTTGTTTATGGTTGATAAAATGTTTTTACTGTTAATAACCACTAGAAAACCATTGGTTTTCTGTTAATCGTATAATTATTATGCTTTACCTAACGTAGCCAACTCTCTATTTTGACATGAGTATATCTTATATCTATGAGGAGGGGTGTTTGGTGATTTTTAATATGGAAAATTTGTAACAGGTTTGCAAAGAAACTACCAGAGCTATTGTATTAAATTTTTAATATAAAGTAATAGGAACAGGTGTTTAGATGAAAAAATAATCTATCCATGATCTAACCTATTTTCCACAGGGAAGTAAATAGAAATATTTTGACATGGATATGTCTTAGCAATGAGAAGGGATGTTGGTGATTTTTAAGATGGAAAATATGTAACAGGTTTCTATAAAAACTACCAAAGCTATTGTATTGATTTTTTTAATATAAAAGAATAAGAACAGCTGTTTAAATTAACTGAAAACATTCCCTTTAGACATACCCATGATCTAACCTATTTTCCACAGGGAAGTAAATACAGTACAAACATTTTTTTACAATTAGCCTAAAATTTACGTGTGAACTCGACTTAAAAATGAACTAATACACAACCTTTCAAATTATTGTGTTTTTAACACCAGGAACCATCAAACAATAGTATATGTAGAACGAAAAAGATCCAATTTGTAAAGTTAAAACTTATAAATCGTTTTTCTAAGAAAGAATAAAACAAAAATAGTCCCAGTTATAAAACAATGAATAAAACAGTGGGTGAAAGCAGTCTGTAAATGGTTTTGTTAGTTGAGAGCGGAATAGAAATGTTCGCAGAAATTACAGAAAAGCTTCGGCAGATGGTTGAAATTACAAAGAGCGTTTTACACCAACCAGTTACCATGTAATCTACAATGAGTTGGTCCATTAATAGAGGACGGACTGAGACTTTCGACGATTGTGTGGCTTTGAATTTAGCGGACTGTGTTCGCCCTAAAATCGTGATTTAATGTGAGGCTTTCAGAATTTCGATTACATCGTCAATTGTAAAGAGAAACAAACGCGTTCTACTCTTTAAATTAGGGAGCTCGACTTTGTTTTATTTATACGCTCTTAACATTTTTTTTGAAAGTGAAAACGATTTGTAACTTAAGTGAAATGGACATGAATGTTTTATTTATTTTTTTTGGTTCGTTGTATTCTATTCTACTTAGTGACATCTATACAGAGTGTTCATGAAAAACGTTCCAAGACTAACTGTGAGTGATTGGGTATATTAAAAGGGGAAAAAATCTAAAACTATGGAAAACTATGGTGTATGGCCTAAAACACTTATTTTCTAAGATATCCATTATTTTGTATTTTTTCACAAAATATTTAACGGATTATACTCTTGGATTAACGTATCTTGTTAAAAAAATCAACTAAGATAGTTTAAATTTCACTTAAAATTTCACTAATATTTAATACTGTGTAAAATTAATTACTGTGTTTAAACAAATTTATTATTTTATTAGTTTTAAGGCCTGTAAAATTATTTATTTATTTTTACCGTATTTGAAACAAACCATTTTTAAATAATAAACTAACGTATAATTGGCTATAATAATGATAAAATATCCTATTTTTCTCAAACAGGAAAAAGAAGGATTTAAGAAAATGTCAAAGGGGTCAGGAAGTATATCCTTTACAAGACTTTCTTTTAGACAGATTTCACCTTGAGTAAAGATTTCACGATGAGTTTTTTAAAGGTTAAAACTTAACAATGGGATCAGGAAATGGAACTCATAATGTAATTGGCTTCTTATATGAAATAACTCCAAAAGGTATAAATTAAACAACTCTAAAATTAAAAATATTTTGTCTCATATAACCTTTGGAGTAAACTACAGTATATTATTCCAAAATTGGAACATCTTATTTCAATACCACAACGAGTTCTATAATATGATACCTAAATTCAAATGCATTGTGACTCCAAATTACCAAGATGGGTATTTTAGTATGCATATCTTGGCTGAAACGTCACATGACCTACTCAGGTAAGCAGTTTTAATCCATGTATGGATTAGAAATAAATGTACTCGAAAGATACTTATAGCCATGTTCCTGTATAAGACTGATATGTTTCTTAGACAAAACTAGATTTAATAGCCCAAAAGCCAGTTGTGTCTAAGAGACCTAAAATATTACTAAAAACTGGTTTGACTTTGAGAACGGTCTTTGTGGATGAGTATGATTATGACTTTAATCCACACACCAGGGAATATCGGATCCATATTCTAAAGGTCTTCGAATATAAAAATCCATGTGTGTGACCTCCACGTTTATTTATTTATTTCCCAAACATTTCAAGATTATTCCCACAAAGACTTCTGCGTCCGGAGAGAGTCTCAGTCAATTACTCATGGAAAAAACACTTCTTATCCTAAACAAAGTACAATAAAAAGGGAAGAAAAGCTATTAAAATACATAGTAAAAACCATGCAAAATGCTTAGAAAAGGAGAAAAATGCAGATTACAAGGCAGCAGCAAATATAAATTGAACATTTTTTCATAGTTTTCAAAAAGTAAAAGCAGCAAAAAATAAGAATTAAAAGTGTGATTATGTTTAACATAAAAAAATTACTAAAAAAATTATAAAAGTAAAAAAATGGAATGCAATAAAGTATAGTCCACGTGGATGATTTAAGATATAATATATATTATGATTTTATTAAGGCATCCGCATCACCGTCATCCATACCTAGGAGCCACTTCCATACTCGTCTCTGGAAGATTAGCTTATTGAAGTGGTAACCTACCCAGGTAGGTATTTTAAGCCAAGTATGAATGGTAAAAGGGGGTAGGATGACTGTGGCGTGATCTTGTAGTCTTGTTACTGACTAAGGCTGACATGTTCCTTAGACAGGACTGTTCATTAATAGCCGATGGCAGCTAAGGGACCTACAGTTTAACGTGGAATCTGAACCACTGCCTCTGAATTACAAATTAATTATGAGGATGGTCTTTGAGGATTAAGTAATATTCAATAGTACGGACGTTAATCCTTACAAGCGAACACCACATCCACCGACCATCGCTCACAACTATCCACAATTCGTGACCTCGAAGTAGCTGGATTACAGGACGTCTCTACCGTCCCAGTCATTACATGTTCTTTACATATTCATACAGACGAAGATTACCTAATATGTTTCTAGATTGTTAATGAACCCAGTGGCTAAACTAATTAATATAAAGATTCTACTCAGGAAACAGCTGACAACCTCGAAATTTCCTCATCCCACAACATACAAAATGTAATAGCTAGCTTAACCTTTCGTGGAGGAGTTGTTTATCAAAGCAGGGTTATCCTCGAGGGTCCACATGATTGTGGTGGTGAATAAGTTCTCGTACAACACGGTTGTCTCACCCAAGATTAACGGCACGCGCTGTTGCAGCGTTGTTGTGAATTATTGTTTTATTTTAGTTAAAAATAGAAACAAATAACTTATTCTAAAAAGTAGTCCCATTAAAATCTCAACAACTGTAAAAATTCTTTGTTTGAAATTCATTATTGGTGATGGTGGATTTATGTTATGTAGATTTTTATTGCGGACATTCTCCATCACGATTTTATGTTAAACAAAGTTTCACGACGTTTTGAGATCTAGAATCTGGTCCCGTCCTCAGGTGAACTAAACTTTTTTTACTTTTTTTTGTGGCGGCCATTTTGTTCCCGGTTTCGTTGGGACACGCCCACTCCTTTCAGTTGTCTTTGAGTCTCCGTGATGAGTGGACGTGTTTGGTTTCTTATGTGTGTAATGTTTAGTGAATGGTTTGTTTGTAAGTTTTTAGACTGCTTTAAACTTTTATGTTTTCAGTTTTATACCGGTTTGGTCTGGATTATGTGTTAGCTGTGTTATGTTTTAGATTTTAGTTCACCTGAGGACGGGATCAGATTCCAGATCCTGAAACGTCGTGAAAGTTTTTTTAAATAGAATAGTAATGGAAAAGGTCCGAATAAAAATCTAAATAAAAAGTGTCACAAGCCACTATCATGGCTCTGGACCCCCGTACACTCGACTCCAAGATAGTGTGGGAATGCCGCAACGCGGTGTCTTTTCTTGGCAGGTATAACAACGTTTCCCTTTTCTGGGTCCCAGGACACTCAGGTATTATGTGCAATGAAATAGCTGATCGTCTGGTGAACGATGGCGTTTCGATCCCATTCGTGGGCCCACAACCATTCTGGGGCATCTCCAGGGCGCATGTGGATCGAGAGATCAACACGTGGGCACGTGAGTGTCACCGCAGAAGATGGGCGGAGCTTCCCCTCCTGAGAGTAAGTAAACTGTCTCTCAGCTCTCCTTCTTCGAGGATCGCAGAGGACCTTCTACGGTTAGGTAGGTCCGAACTCAGACTCATTGTAGGTCTCACCATGGGACACGGACATATGAGAAAACATCTTGCCCCCATGGGATTCTTTTTTGGAGACCCAATCTGCAGGAAATGTGGGCAGTCCGAGGAGACTGCCGATCATCTGCTGTTGGACTGCACCGGGCTTGCCAAGGTGAGAGCTGCCACTCTCGGTGTTATGGAGAGGGGTTGTCACCTTCCCCGGGAGGAGCTGGTCGGGAGACTATGGTAGTTCATTAGGTTTCTAGGCCTGGAAGGTCCACGAGACATTCAACAACAGGGTTGCGCAAAAAGCCACATGGCGCTACAGGAACACTGTTCCGCCCCTTTGTGTAATTCTGTAAGAGGCAGTTTCGTGCAAACTTTCAGTTAGGTCGAAAAAAGTTAGGAGAAAACGCATAGTCCTGAGGAGAATCAGGTTCCAACAGGATTGGACGACTGCACACACAACCAATGTCATAAAGTGATTCTTACAACGGAAATATTTTGCGTATGAATTCGGGGATGTCACGTGGCGTCTGTGACTTTTTTGTGGGACTACTTAAAATCTAGAGAGGAATTCGGGGATGTCACGTGGCATATGTGACTTTATTGTGGGGCTACTTAAAGTCTAGAGAGTAAATAAGTAAGCCTCGCACATTGGACGAACTAAAAGAGACCCCTGAAATGCTAAGTAAGGTTTTTGACAGTTTTGGTACGAGGCTGGAAGAATGCTTATTTAAACAATGACACTATTTAGTATACTTAATTGACTCAACGTGAAGTTTTTCTTGGACCTTGGACTTTTCTGATCGTAATTTAAACCATTGAAAAAAAATAGTTTCAGAAACTATTTCGTTCAGTATTATCCTTACTTGAACAAAAAAATGAAATAGGCCTATAATATATAACAAAATAAAGAAAACACGGAGAGTGAAATATTTAGAAGAAATTTAACGTAGAACTTTAACATTGTGGAATGTTTTATTTTCAAAGTGAATTATTGCTGAGGATCTAGACGTGGGAAGAATACGATGTTGATAAATTGAATTTTAATTAAAAACACTTAATTGAAACTGTGTTTTTCTTAGAGGATTTGCATGTTATCAGTAAACCTAAACATGGTTTAAATTTTCCTTTTGTCTAAAATAGCGATTCTTATTTTACAGCCAGAATAGTATGCAATACTGTCATGGATGCCAAACCAATCCATGTTAACAAATGATCAGACAAATTCGACTCTAGCATTAACTACAGTTGCTGGCAGTTTCAGGGCCTTTAATTAGTTCTCTGGTAATTGTTTCCTCCCTCCCTGCCATAACTTCCGTGTGTAAAAAGAAGCTTTGCAAGTCTTGTTGATTTTAACTAAAATATAATTTGCAATAACTTTTGGTTAATCTAAACTTGTATTGAACTTTTATTTGAAACACGATATAAAATTTATTGTTTTAGGGGCACACCTATTTTACTTTATGATTGTGTATGGTAAAATGTTTTAACCGTATGTAAACTAGAAAGACGAATTAAATATTTCATATTGGTACCCCTGCATCCGGTAGCTTATAAGGTAGAAAGGTAACTGTGCAACGAATATAAATAAACGGTACCAGTGGACTGACACATACTTTCTCCCTTAAGTAAATTTAAAAAAAAAATCTGTAATAAAACTATCATGTTCTACAAAGTTATTCTAAATATCATTTAATAATTTATTGTTCAAATTGCATGGGGGAACCCCCCCTCCTCCTCAAATACCAAGCTTTTTTGAGCTGGTTTTGTTCAGTGATTTGGCCTTACACTTCATACCAAGTTTCATGAAAAACGGTTGGAAAGTAAGGAAGAAATTGATTTTTTTATATTCTCCATAAGAATAACATTGGGCGCTTTCAGACAACGTACTGCGTTTATCGTGGACAGTAAATTTAACTTTTCTCTGGAACCGTTAGTCGTAGACAAATAATTCAAAATACTAATTTGTTTAGTTTTTTAAGCTGGTTTCAATGGTACCAGTCAAGTTATACTTTACTTTTATTGTTTTTGCTGAAAATTTAAAAATTTGATTTTTTTGACATTTAAAAGCTCATAACTTTTGAACCGTCATTTTTACAGACATGCGGGTGGTGTCAAATTATTTATTACTCTGTGCACTATAAGCTATCAAATTTTAATCAAAATCGTTAGAGCCGTTTTTGAGAAAATTGGATTTTTCACGTTTTTTAAGGGTTTTTAGGGGTGAACTACCCTTAAAAATCAAAAATTCAAAAAAATGAAAAAAAACCTGGAGATACGGTGACTATATATATATACATGCCAAATTTCATCTAAATCGGACCAACGGGGTAGGCTGTGGCACTGTACACATCCAGACACACACACACACACACACAGACACACGGACGGACAGACATCACGTCAAAACCAACTTTTTTGGATTCAGGGGACCCCAAAACGGATATATCCACCCTCAACTCAAATTCGAAAATTTTGACGAAAACAATACTTTCTCCATATACTATGTATAAGGGGAGAAAGTAAAAATTTAGGACTCTTGATTTTTAATTTAATCTATTTCATAATCATAAAATTACTATTCAATCTATTCACAGCTTTTCATATTTTATTTAAGCACTCGTAATTTAAATTATTTTCTAATCATCAATTTAGTATAAAAAGTCCTAGTAATATTGAGATGTAAAAAACTTATATTTTCATATTTTCTACAACAATAAATTCCACAGTTTATAATTAAATATTTACCAGCATTTGATATAAGAGTATTTATTATACATGACAAGTAATTTAAAACTACAATTCTATCGGTGCATTTGGTTTTAAGTATTGCCACTTTACAACAATGCAAACCAACTAAGGAAAAGCTAACAAGAAACTAAATAAATGAGGAAATCTAAAAAATAATGAAGTATTTATACACCATTTCCTAAATCATAGTTAAACAAAACTGAGGTTTACAGGAACGAGTCAATTATAATCCAATAAGCCGGAAGCCAGCAATAGAAGGGAAGGGGATGTTTAAGAGGCAATAAATTACAAGATGAAGGTTTGGTAACCATTCAGCGCTCCTAGCGGGGAGACGTGTCATTAATAACCCAGACTTCTTGTCTTTCATCTGTATTGTCACTAGTTTTTTTTGCATAGACCTTTTTATATTTTCTTCTTCTCCTCCATCTCATCATCCTCCTTCTGTTCCTCTTCCTCACACTCTTCTTCTTCCTATCCAAGTTCTCCTCAATTGTTATCTTCTTCCTTTTCTGGGACGGTGGCGACGTCCTGTAATCCAGCTACTTGGAGGTCACAAATTGTGGTTAGTTGAAAGCAATGATCGTTGGTTGTAGTGTTCTCTTGTGTGGATTAACGTCCGCACTATTGAATACTACGTTAATCCACAAAGACAACCCTTATAGTTAGACCAATTCGTAATTCAGAGGCAGTGGTTCGGACTCCACGTTTAACTGTAGGACTCTTAGTTGCCATCGGCTGTTGGGCTATTAATTAACAGTCCTGTCTAAGGAACATGTCAGCCTTAGTCAGTAACAAGACGAAGATCGCACCACAATCATCTTACTCTTAATTATCACTCATACTTGGCTGAAAATACCTACCATTTGGTATAGTCGCCATTTTAATAATCTATTCTAATCTATTAATTATTGAATTATTTCCTTGGAATTTTTCAACGCGATGTTTTCTTAACGACACAACGTTTCTAGAGATGGAGAAACTCCTCTCGTTTTCAAGTGATTACCGTAAACTAAAAAGCTACAGATAGTTAAATCACTGGTTAATAGATCATATGATTTGTTGTAAAACTTACAAAATATGTTACTAATATAGCTACAAACTGGATTTTTAGGAGGTTATGTATCTCAATGGGCTGAGGAGTTTAACGTAATGTAGTTCATTCAGTTAGTTCAAAATTTTTAGTAATTATAAGATGTAAATAATAAGAAAAACATGGATAGGTTTACATAGAAGGTCCAAGCTTTTTGAGGGAAATTTACAGGTGTCTAAATTGAGTAAAACGCGAATAAATATATAACTATTTTGATTTTTGAACTATACAGGGTGATTGATATAAGTGTGCCAGCTGTTTTATTCGAAAATTATAAGAGATATCCAAAAATCTTAAGTTATAACTAACATGGATTTTTTATTTTAAAAATTTTTGTTGTCTTGAAAAAAATAAATTTTCCGCCATTTTTCCAATATGGCTGCAAACTTTAATTTTTCTTATGGAACACCCTATATTTTACAATGTATTCCGGTATAAAATGTAATTTTAAGACAGTTTTATTATTGTACATTTTTCAATAAACCTAACCGTTTTCAAGATAATAGTGGTTAAAGCTGTAAAATGTCGGCATGAGGGTAAGTTTTCGGTGTAAGCGTGCCAGCTGTTTTATTCAAAAGTTATAAGAGATATGGGAAAAAATTGTAACTACATTGGATTTTTTAAATTTCGGTTTATTACAAAAATACCGCCATTTTCCAATATGGCCGCCAACTTTAATTTCTCTTATGGAACATTCTGTGTTTTATGATGAACACATCATCATACAGAACAGCCCTCAAGCCGACATTTTACAGCTTTAATCATTATTATTTTGAAAACGGTTAGGTTTATTGAAAAATACACAAGAATAAAACTGTCTTAAAATTACATTTTATACCGGAATACATTGTAAAATATAGGGTGTTCCGTAAGAAAAATTTAAGTTTGCAGCCATATTGGAAAATGGCGGGAAATTTATTTTTTCAAGAAAAAAAGTTTTTTAAATAAAAAATCCATGGTAGTTACAATTTAAGATTTTTGGATATCTCTTATAATTTTCGAATAAAACAGCTGGCACACTTATATCAATCACCCTGTATAGATGCAGTGGGCACTAGAAATTACACATGTGTTTGGGTAGAGTGCGAGAAGTCCCGGGTTCGAATACAGTTAATGGCCAATAGCTTTTCATAAAGTAACAATGCCATAATTCACTAGTTTTAGCTTATGGTGATGTGTTAAAAAGTTCAACAATGTACACAGTACTTGTTAATGTAATAATGAAAATTAGTCTACAGTATTTATAATCAAGTTGATTTATGCAATCACTATTCACTAAATATTTTTAACGGCACTAATCTGATTGCCGTGTGAAGTGTTTTGTGAAGTCGTTTAAGAACGTCTTGGAAACGAAGTTGTTTAAAAACCTTTACCAGGGGATTTGTTCACGGTGATATGTGGATTTGTTGGTCTCGAGTTAAAGCACCGAACATATCCTCTTCTCGCTTCTCAGAAATATAAATGTAACTAATGTACCTTGCTTTTAAAATATATCCTCTTTAGAAATGACGTTGTTTTACCTTTTGAGTGGATATACAGAGTATTTTGTAGCTTTCTAATGGTTGAAGTATTTTTTGGGTTGAATCTAGATTAATATATCACAAAGAATTGTTATCCTTTTAGAATGCTCAAAATTAAAAAAATATATTCGTTTTGAACCTTTCAGCGTGCTTAATTTTGAAACTGATATTATTAAAAGTTAATGATTGCTTATTTACAATACATTTCGCAGCTCTATCGCTCTTGTGTTTTAACCAACACAACGTTTTTGTAAGTGGAAAAACTACTCCCGTTTTCATGTGATTAATAATTTACATTGAACATCAAATGTTCAAGTTATAGTTAAATACTAGCATTAAGCCCGTCTTTTGTACGGGTTGTAGGATTCAGTTTAATAAAGAAAGATTATCATACCAAAATGTAAACCTGAAATCTTGAACAAATCAATACAAAGAAAATAAATCAATACCCAGCTTTATTATTTAGCATTACTTTACAATTAAATAGATTAGAACATTTATACCAATATTATAGTTAGTTATACGTTAAAATAACTTTTTAATATAGTATGATTTCGAAATGGGTTTAAAATCAATGACCAATATAAACTAACTAATATTGATTTGACAGCTGTTTGTTTTGATTTATATTAAATCTTTAAACTACAAAGACAGCTTATTATTACCAGTAGGTTATTCATTGAAAACTGAGTCAAAATGCGACTAATATCGCGTAAAAGTGGGTTTTTAAATGCTCGTTATTTACTTTTCAAGGGGCGGCGGGCGATTTCAAGCATTTACAAACCTTTTCTGGAATGTAGAGAATACATGAAATAAGTTTCATTGTAATCAGTTCTCCCGTTTTTTTGGAGAAGAGGGCGTAAAATGCCTCCTGGAGCACAGACAGACAAAAATTTAGATAAGACCGTTTTCTGCTTCTCTAACGCACGAAAAGTAAAAATAACTAAAAATGAATAATTCTGATCAATGTACAGACGAAACTCTAATTTTATTTATATAGATATCATGTTGTCAATAATACTATACTTATCTATCATGTACAACACAAACACTCCGCCTCCGAGCTAGCGGGCGACACAAGACAGCGTGCGCGAGGAACGAAAGCTGGAGTACGACTGCATTGTGTAAATGGTTGAATTGTGAGTAGTAAAGGATTTTTAGACAATTAAAATAATATATTTAGGTTTTAAATCAACCCGGAAACAGTACCTCAAATGGTTTCTAGGGACTTTAAAACATTAAAGTGAACACATCGTTAATCTACGTAATAATTAGCCATAATAATTAACATTTAGGCCCAATATTATTTGAGAAAGAAGAAAAAAAGATATACAAGGATTTTAATAAACTTAATACACGTTTATCCTAAAATCACTGTCTTGAATATTATTTAGTTCATTTAAAAACGTTTTATTCAAACGTTCATCCTCCAAAATCCTATAAGTGGATTTTTTTAACTTTTCTGTGTGTACTTGAAGTGGCATAGTGTGTATAGCTTACACAATTTAAATACCCCGGTCACAGAAGACCTGTGTACTCAACGAATACCCAAATCAATAAAATAATAATAATAATAGTATATGACAAGTTTTATTTGTCGATTAATATGACATTTATTTGCTCATTCTTTATAAGATTAACATAGGAAAGAGTACGCAGGTTTGCTGCTGTGAGGAACACTAAAAGAAGGTATTTCTAGCACAAACAGTTTTTATTTTGACCATTTATACCAAGTTTCATCAACATCTGTCCACAAATAATTGACTTGGCCAATTCTCCATTAGATTAACATAAGAAAAGATTACGCAGGTTGGCTGCCATGATAAACTCATAAACTATAATTTTTAAGCATTAATGGATGGATCTCCACCAAATGAAGCTAAATATAAAGTTTCATCAAAAAATATTGTTAAATAAGTGAAATATTAATTTTTCCTTATCCTCCGTAAGATTAACATCTGAGCCCCAAAATACAACGTCCTGTGTTTAGATTTTTCATGGTCCCAGGCTTATGTCTTACAAAGAGACCTACGGTAATAGCTTCTTCCCTATGGGAAATTCGCTAAAAATGAGTTTTAAAAATTTACACGTACAAAATGGAACATTTTTCCTTAGGCCTTAGCTATAATGAAAGTTGTGACTGTAATGTTTTCCCCAAATTAATCCACACCTTACACGACATAGGATTTACGCGAAGCATCAAGATCAAAGTGCAGACAAGAAAACGAGCGAAATTCTCTCAACAGGGATGAGTAGGGAATACACGTCACCCTCTCATCTTGTTAATAAACCCTTTATCACATCTTATCCTCCTCATGAGCTATAATGAATATTTTACACTTACAACTAATATTTTTTTTATATGGTAGTAGCATATATGCACAATTCTTTCGTTTTCAAACGTAGAGAATATGTATTTTGAAAGTGTTTAAGAAAGATAAAAAGTAAAAATACAACTGGGACGGTGATTTTTCTTGTAATTTACCACAAAGACCCTCCTCATTAGACCAGTTCGTAATCCCGAGTCTAAAGTGGTTCGTATTCTAGTCCATGTATTGGATTTGTAAGACTCATCTATAAGAAGCACTCATTTGTGAAACTCATTTGTAAGAAGCAATATATTCATTTTTATTCCAAATAATACTCAAATATAAATAAAAAAATACAAAAGCGCTTTGTTCAATAATTTAGTAGCAAATTAGATTAAATAAATAAATTTTTTTTATAAAATTTGTATCCATAATAAATTTTACACTTAAAAATTAAGCTGAAATAAAGTATAGTTTTAAAATATGTTTGAAATTAATAATTAGTGTAAACAAACCAATGACGATACAGTTTTTATAACTGGTTCCTTTTTCTGCTAAATAACATTATTGGATTACTTGAGTCTAAATCTCTAGATACTTGAGATGAATAAATTGGGCTTTTAGAGTAAATTATTATTTTTTAATACGATGTCTGTAAGTTATAGTATACAAAAAACTTCTCCAAAACATATAAAATAAGTAAAAAGAAGTTACACCCTTGTGGGTACTCACGTTTCCACGGAAAATGAAGACAAATGTCCTTTTAGTGGTATGGAAAGACAGATAAACATAGAGAGAAATTTGGTCCATTTTAGATTAATCCATATAAATAAAATTAGAGTTTTGTCTGTATTGTATTGCTCAGAGCTATTTATTTTTTAGTTACTTATACTTTTCGCGCGTTAAAGAAGCCAAAACAAGTATTATCTCAATTTGTGTCTGTCTCTCTGTAATGCTCCAGGAGACATTTTACTAGAACTACAACAAACCTTATTTCATGCATTCTCTACATTCCAGAGAAGTTTTTTTCAACGGTTAAAATTGTCCACCGCCTCTTGAAAAGTATTTATCGAGCATTTAAAATCCCACGCTTTACGTTATATTGACACGAAACACGGTTATTTTCTTTACGGCTGATTCTTCGACTACCGGCAACACACATAGAGATGGTATCAGGACATAATGACCGGTCCTTTTCAAGACCATTTGTGACAATTGCAACTAACGAAGGTTTTTCTAGAGATAAGGAAATCTGACACTACTACTTGAATCTATTTGACATGTGCACGGAGAGTTCAAGTGACATTTTAATGGTTCAAGAATCGATGTAGTACAAGACATAGACCAAATTTTTCGGGCATACATTTGGTTTTGGAGAGGCCACACAATAAATATGGTAGCGCTATTTTTTGTACACTGAGATTATCCGTACTATCCTCATCATATACTGAAAGAGATGATATTGAAATCCTAAATGTAAAAACAAAACATCTGAGCATCACCTCTCTACATAAACCACCAACTGTCGTTTTCAATTTTGAAGAGCCAAGAACATTGTATTACCGAGACGCAAACTTGATCATTGGAGATTTTAATAGCCAGAGTACATCATGGCACTACATGGGGAAAAGCTGAAATCATACGAAGAATCCCACTACCTCCAGCTAATTCATGATCCTAAATTACCGTCTTTAATAGTGGACGATGGAGAAGGGGATATAGTCCTGATAACATTTTTGTCAGCTCAAAAATCTGAGGGCAATGTTTCAAAACCGAGGCAACCCAATTCCAAGATCACAACAGAGGCTGATTGTCTGTCATCTGCAAGCGGTTGTGAAACCACAAAAGGTTCAGTTGGAGAGACGGTTTGATTTCAAAAAGGCGAATTGGAAGCGTTTCAGTGGAAAACTTGAAGAAATACAAAGCGTTAAACCAGAGCCATGTATATGAGGGTTTTGTCGAACGGGTTCAGAGGATATCAAGGGAGACGATTCCATGAAGATGCAGGACAATGTACGAAAGTGACCATTTCTTAAAGGAAACAGTTGAAGCCGGTGGAGAAATCATGGAAAGAATATCAGCAAACAGAAGAGAAAGATGGACTAGTTTTATTGAGAACTAAGATATGAGTTTAAAAAGCCGTAGAGCATGGAGTCTTTTCAAAGATCTGAGTGGCAACCCTCCTGAGCCAAAGACCAAAGAGACAGCTGACCAGGTGTCTAATCAGCTTTTGCTGAATGGGAAGACTAGTGGCATCAAACACCGTACGAAAATGAAACGTGATGCTCAGAATGAAAACAACTAACTTGATTCATCATTTTCTTTAACAGAACATAAAAGTCTCTCAAATCAAACAGAGTTGCTGATATCGATGGAATCAGGGATGAACACATTCAACATTTTAGACATAGTTAAGTGAGTGAGACAACAACAATGTCTGTTTTATCAACATTATCAATTGGATGTGAATCTCAACAATCGATACCACGGATGAATGAGATTTACCAAAAACGAAATCTTTACTTCATGTAAGATGGCGCACCACCATACCATCTGATTGACGTCCAGGATTTTCTCAACTGACGCTTTACAGGTCAGTGAAATTAGCCATGGTGTGTCAATTGCATGAAAACTTTATTCACTTCATGCCTGGCCTGACGCCAGTAGATTTTTTTCTTTTAGGATTTCATCAAAGATAATGTGTAAAAAGCTTCTTTGCCAGCCCTCTATCTGAAAGAGCAAGAACTTACACTCCCTCTGAGCAAGTTCGAACTTGCTACATAATTAAAATAAACTGGTTTTAAATTACCTATCCAAGAATTGGTGGTATTTACTACTGCATGAATTAACCGTAAAGTCTGTGGAAAATATTAGGCTTACAAGGGACATACGGAACAGGTTGTTTTTGAAGAGAGTAAAAAAAACACAAACCGAACCAAAACGCTAATTTACTTGACCCTAAATTTTCACTGCATTTTATCGATAACGACCACTCAGCAGTTAAATTAATATTTAATATTTTTGAATATTAATATGTCTTAAAGAAAATAAAATATGTATGAGATCGTTTACAATGGTTATTTTATAAACCTATTTTAAGATAATATTACTTAAATATATTATATTATGTATGTTTTCGTAACGTAAATTTTTACTAATAATACAAATTTTATAATTTCATCTAATTCATCCACTTTGAAATCCATACAAATTGATTTATCTGAGAATTATTTATTTCTTTTATTTTTACTCTAAGATTTATACTTTGATTTAAGATACAGGTACTTATTTATTCATAATAAACTTCCTACATGGCACATGGTATCCGTATAAAGGACATTATAAATACTAGCAATTTCTAAAAATGTAATCAACAATTTCAAAATAAGGAGGAAAATCCAGTTTTTCAAGATTCTTCAAAGAACAATCTGCAAGTATGTAAATGGGGCTACATTAAGTCAGGGCCACTTAGAGACTACTTCACTCTTGTGCGATGCATCTTGAAAACTTTTTAATGATAGACGATGGTGAAAGTGCTATTTATATCCTCCAAAACAAGGATTTAAGAAGAGCCAGACCCTCCATAAGACGCCATGTTACATTTACTCCTTTAAAATATACATTTAATTTTGACATAGATGTATTAGCTCTGGTGGGGAGGGTGTTGGCAATTTATGACATAGTTAGTGACGTCATAGTTTGGTTATAATAGCAGCTATTTAGAACTGAAATAATCCTCTTTAAACATATATATGGTGTTTTTCGTACAAAAATAACGTGAAAACATTTTTTATTCACTAAAATTGCATTAAAAGTGAATTTTATCGATTATTTGTGGACAGATTTTGTTTAACCAAGTGTCTTTAAACTAAAACCACAATACTATTTATATCTTTAACATTTTTATAAAGTTAATGGTTTTGTTGTTGTTTGAATAAAAGGATTTTTAACCACTGCCATTTTAAAAATATAAAAGCAAAGCTAAATAATACTTTGAGAATATTTTTCTCTCCATTGTGTTGAGCAGAGGTTTCAGTATTTTGAGATCACCAATTCTGAGATTTCTACACGTCACAATACTATTTTTAATTTAAACTAAAAGGTTATATATAAAGTATATACTATACATATTATACTATAAACGTCCAAAAAATGTTACTTATAATTATTTTTACAAAATATCTCATGTAGCAGGAATATTTACAATCATGTTTAATGATTCATATTAAACATGTGCACCTCAAAAAGGAAATTTATATGTGTTAATGTAAAAACACAATAAATTCCATAATTAATTTTGTATTTAATATAACTATTGTATTTAGTTTGAAAGCTCACCTTACGACACAAAGGTGCACGAAGTTATTGTAAGACAATTAGAAGACCAGGTTTTGAACTATTTTCTAACAAAACGTGCGGAAATTCTACGTGTACTCGTAGACACAAAATAAATAAAAAAGTTCAATTAAATCTCATTCAAAAGCATACATTAAACAATTTTAAAATGTTCAAAGTGTTTTCCAATTTCCTTTGAACTAGTTTTAACAAATTAACAGATGTGTTCTCTCCTCACTGGTAATCTACCTTGACATTTGTAATATAAAAAAAGCAAGTAGATATACTTTGGCTGTGTATCTGAGTACCCATTTTTATCTTTAATGGGATTATTGTAGCCTATAGCTATGTAGTTTGATACAGATGTATAAATTTAAAAGGCTCATTTTTGTATGGTATTATCGTATGGGGTCTTGTTGTTTATGTAAAGAAAATTTTAATATGACAAAAAAGAGCTTTAAGAACAATGCTAAAAGTTCTTATTTAGGAAACTCAAGATTTTAACTGATGTCTCATTAAATATTTTGGATTGTCTGTTCACAGTTATTTTACTAAGCAAAGCAGATTTTTACACATAAATCAATATACCATAAAGAATTTCTCTGCTACCTTGTCATGTTAAAAGTTTACATATAAGAAGATTTAAATGTGTCTATAGAAATAATGTTATGTAATTTATATGTACATGATGTTAAAGAGTTTTTCGATAATTAAAAATCAATTAATACCAGTAGGACTTATTAAATATTCTGTGATTGATTGCGATTAAACTGTTATATGAATTTGATGTCATAATGAAATATTGTGTTATGACGTTGCTATACAAATGTACTTGTTAATCTGAAATAAAATATTCTGATTCTGATTCAATTATGAGATTCGAGATATGAGATCCACTGGAAACTGTAACTACAAACTACAAAAGTCAATATTTTCCTTAAAAATTATACTGTTTTATCTCATAAAATATTATCTTTTTGTAATCAAAACTCCAAAATTTAATAGCATTGAACCAACTCACTTAACTGTATCCATCACTCAGCATTTCAATTCTAATGTTGAAAATTGTTCATATTTTTGTATATACATAAAAATGATACTAACTTAGGATTTTTTGTTTTTAATATTGCGACAGATAATGTTTTCATAGTGGCATCTCAGCCATTTCCGAAATATACACTTTCAGTATATGGTATGAGTGCACTTAACCCGACTGGAAAGGAGACGAGATCCTAGAGCGGGGTGTTATTAATGACTACTGCCATCTACAGGCGACAAGAGGAAGCTTTTACACACCTTTCATCTACTTATTAACCACCGAGACATATTCTTTGCCACGGAGACAGAACTTTCAAAACCTAATGGTTTCAGAATTTAAACATCGCAAAAGGATAGTTATTGTTGTAAAATATTTTACACTATGTTTCGTATTTAAAATTTTTAGTTGTATAAATTGTTCTTGGACTTTAGAAAATTTATCTAGACCATCAGCAGTTTTAAACGTTACTTTAGGCTAGAGCTATTGGCTTGCGTCATAATCAGATAGCAAAAAGCCGTTGGTGATTGATGGGATTTGAACCCAGGACCTCAGGCACACTAGGTCTCAACCAGAGGGCAGATTTTTGTTTTGGAAGTTGATAAAAGTTATATTAGTTTTTGTAATTTTTATCTGTGATTCAAATAGAAGAATCCCCCGACTTAAAGAGATAATTCGGGAAATTATGAAGCTTTAAATAAACTTTAATCATCAAAGTGTTTTCTGCCAACAAAAAAATTAAAACTTAAAAAAACTGTTATTCTACTAATTGATGCTTTTGTATCCTGAATTTTGGAAAAATCACCATCTATAAAAATTTAAAATGCATAAAACGGTAAGGACCAAAGGAAAAATGAGGAAAAGGCGAATGGAGTATTAAGCAAAACAGAGACATTAGGGACCTTCAAGCTTGACTATTGACTATTGACTCTTGACTATTGACTTAGTTGAAGTTTAAGTGTCTAAAGATATGAGGAAAATGAGAGCTATGAAAGAAGCTGCTGAGGATCTGAAAAATAATTTCGTTCGGCTTAGTCAAGATTATTTGCTAATCTTGACTAAGATCTAGGTGCCAGCTCACCTGATGACGGGATCAGATTCCAGGTCCCGAAACGTCGTGAAACTTTTTATTACAAATTGTAATGGAAATATCCGCAATATAATTATAAATAACATTAATAAACTCCCACAGTCTTTAAACTCTTTAAAAACTCTGTATTGTTTAATTAACATTTAAAATTGAAAAATAAATCTGCAGTAAATACTTACAGTTGATGAAAGGAGAGCTAGTAAAATAAAACCGAGCTGTAAAAGAAAATGTGTTTATTATATTAAAGTAGCCAAGGAGAGGGGACGTGCCCGTTCAAATAAGTTTAGATTTATCTCTACGTCATTATCAACGGAAGTGGAGATCTAGAAGGCTAAGCTTGAAACTTTCCCGCCAAACCACCCAGCCTGCTGAAGCGACACTTTGGTCTAGATTTATTTTATTTCTTACATATTTCGAAATATTTATTTGGAAGCCTAGATACTTTTTATTATAATAAAGTTAAATTATACGTCATTAGTATCTGTTACAATGGTGGAAACTTCTTGTATCTACATCTGTTTTAATTAATTGTATTATAATTTTGAAAAAGTGGAGCCTCATTAACCTTTATTAGCAAATTTCCTATGGAAAAGAGAACTATTCACATGACCCGCATGGTGACAGTTAAGCCCGGTACCATAATAGAAGTTCATAGCTCAACCCTCTGAACACGTTTTTGGGACAGCTTAGCATAGTCTTGCTATACCATGAGCCTAAACCTGATCCCTGTTACTTTGGCCTCACCCAACCTTCCCTAAGTGGACCCGACGCATATGACGTGAACTCTTGATGCCTCATGTTATTGTTGTGGCTACCCTGTTAACACCATCACGGAGAACGCTGCACAACATTTTATGTAGGTAGAAAAACGCCTCTTTAGGTCCTAATTTATCGGGTAGATTTTCCTAACTTGATACATCAGCAAAATTTAAATATTAAGTCTTTCGATAGAGTTATGATTGAAGACTTTTACTTTAAATTTAAGGTTTTTATTTAATAAGAAGTTATTTACGCGATAAGTAAATTGTTTAAACTTTACCTCTTTAGATGGAAAAAATAAATCATTTTATTGCAAGGGTAGAATGTGATTCTTTACGAACAAATCTAAGATTTGCAAGTGACTAGTAAAAAGACTCCTTAGCATCGTGTTATGTTCATTTGACTACATTAAACATACAGCCAACTACTGTGAAAACCAACTATTTTACAGAAAAAGAGTTCATTTCATCCTGTTCTTAAAATTGTAGTCAAACAGCTGATTCTTTGTCAATAATAATGATTGATAATCATTTTTGATACAGTCCATATCTTATAGCTCACATTCATATATTTCATTTTAAATAAAAAATAGACGTCACACACTGACATCATCTAACTCTTTTCCTCCCTAGAGCGGGAACGGATTACCTTTGACCTGTAAAGCATAATTCAATACTTTTTTCGGAGCAGTTTGAGGATTTCATTGTGTGTGACAAGGGATTAAAGTGAAACTTTTTGTCCACAAAAAACCATTGTAACCCGAGGGCGACAATTTCCAGAGGGGCAAAAAGTACTTTAAACTCTCGTTGCACACAACATTTTTCCTCAACCTACACATATAACAATAGATAAAAGTTAATAATACATAAGTACCAGGAGACAAAGCTTTTCTCGGCTTTATGAATTAAGAACTAGAAAATAAAAATGATAGTAAAAAAATTAAAATCAATTTTTTTACTTATTTACATAACAAAAATATAACATTTCAAGGCCGGGTATCGATCTGTTTACATTTAGCTGTTGTTTCCTCAACGACTGAGTTACAATGTCTTCGCTGCTTGGTGTCGTTGTTCACCATCATTTTCACTCAAAAACTGTCAAATGGTTGTAGCATGTTTCAATTTGTATTGTTTAGATGTAAATCTCTATATACTCAACGTTAATTTTTTAGATTTTAAGCTTAATATTACAAGAAACATTGTATTTTCCTCAATAATTTCGGGTAGTGTTAAGCCTAGGTCGTCAATGTCACTGTTCATTTTATTTAGGTCAATGTCAACAGCCAAAATGGCTGACGCTCAAGAAACACTACGCAACAGACCATTTTTTTGTTTTATTGTGGTAGTACCAAAACAACAGGTCGTGTTTTGCTCAATTTTCACTATAAATATTAGTGTACGTACGGAGTGTTTCCGGATCCTTCTCCTGTTATTATTCTAGGATTACTTTTCCTCCCTAGGCACTAAAAGAGTCTACTTTTCCTCCCTAGGTATTAAAATTTCCAGTCCCGTGAGATGAGAAGTAGTAAAGTACGACTTTGCATAGGTTTAAAAAAAAGTGTGCTCTGAACGGGTTTTTGAAGGATTTATTGAAAGTTATATGTAAAAAAAATTATTTTTTTTTCAACGAATACCTCAAATGTGAAAGGTAAAACGAAATAAATTTATGTTTGCATGACGATCAAACCCTATAATTAAGTTAAACCTTTTTCAATTTAAGTTTCTGGCGTCTGTTAAAAAAATAATGAAGCAATGATACCGATTGTTAATTACAATAAAAGTTGAGTATAAAACCAACAAGGTTTCTTTCCTCCGCAGTTAACAAAAACCGCTAATGAATCAACTGTAAATCTAAACTTTGTTGAAGTAGAAACGTTGTCTCCGAACTTCATCGTACTCTGGATAATTCATGAGAATTATTTGTAAAACTAAGCCTTTCCTGTGATTAATCATTCTTATATCAATATTCCGCAGACGAGGATACTTTTTCAAGGATGACCTACGTTTATTTACATGCGTAAATTTGTTTGAAAAAAGGGAACTACGTGTGTATAAGTTGAATCTACTCTATCTATATGTTGTTCATTATTAATTGATTTTAAGAATATGAATATTACCAGAGTACCGGTAATCCGAACTTATTGGGACTACCAAGTTCGGATTATCAAGTTGTTCGGATGATCCGGAAATGCAGTTTAATAAAATTACTAATGAAATCCATTATTTTAGACCCGAACTGTGTACGTATACCAATTAACTTACCTCCTACTCGTATCACGGTTCACATATAGGTTCGTCCACATCATGTTTTGCCTTAACGACATCAATTGTTCGTACTGTGACCGTAATATCCGTTATGGACTCGTCATACACACATAGACATAGATTAGATTAAATCATTGAAGTGGCAATCATACACAAGGTAGGTATTTTAAGCGTATGTGGATGAGTTTAAATGAGACGCATCTTGTAGTCTTGGTACTGTTAAGGCTGATGTTCTTTGTCTGTATTATAGCCCAATATTACTAAGGGACCTACAATTTAACGTGGAATCCAAACCACGGCGTCTGAATTACGAGTTGGTCTAGTTATAAGGATGGTCTAGCGTAGTATTCAATAGTGCGGACGTTAATCCACACCAGAGAACACTACACCCACCGACCAACGATCACAACTATCCACGAATCGTGACCTCCAAGTAGCTGGATTACAGGACGTCACCACCGTTCCAGTCATATAAAATCGAACAATGATGAAACAGTGCGTATGTAGGCTACATTTTACGTGATTTGGTCATTGCTGGAGATAAATAAAAAGTATTCCATATTACCTGACTATTGATAATACTCTCCACATAAGTTTTTTAACATTTAATTATACTGTAGGTACTTCACACAGACGTAAAGTGCTATCTTCGTTTATTTTTCACTTAGAACCTCACACACCTTAACTTAAGATATAGATTTTATAAGGTATTCTTAAAATAACCAGTTGATAATACAGGCGATCTTGTAGTTTTGTAGTTACTGACTAAGGCTGACATTTCCTTAGACAGGACTGTTAATTAATAGCCCAACAGGCGATGGCAACTAATGGACCTACAGTTTAACGTGGAATCCAAACCACGGCGTCTGAATTACGAGTTGGTCTAGTTATAAGGATGGTCTAGCGTAGTATTCAATAGTACGGACGTTAATCCACACAAGAGAACACTACACCCACCGACCATCGCTCACAACTATCCACAATTCGTGACCTCCAAGTAGCTGGATTACAGGACGTCGCCACCGTTCCAGTCATATAAAAACGAACAATGATGAAACAGTGCGTATGTAGGCCTAAATTTTACGTGGTCTTGGTCATTGCTGGAGATAAACTCAAATGTTCGAAAAGTAGTTCACCGAAAAGCGATAGTGAAGAGTTGGACCGTGAGAATCGAATCTATTGTGACGTCATGTGAGTGTAGTTAGACATCACCCTACACAATCTTAAGCAACAGAGTACTGCTACATCTGAAAGTTTTATGTTTATGAGACGATGGCTCAACTTTGTATCGGATAACAGGATTTTTTTGATACGATAAAAGACGATAACTGAATTCTTAGGCCCCAAGGTAAGTTATTGTTCTTAATTAACATTTTTTACGTATGGATGTATAAATATTGATGCGCTCGTATAGCATATAGATACTGTGCTATATGCACAGTAGTTTGAGTAATAATTCAGTTATGTTGCTGAGTTTTAATTTAAACTCACTAACCTTTTTCTCATCAAGTACCTTAGTTCGTATTAGCTGGACGGTCAGATTACCGGGGTTTGGATTAGCAGGACTCTGAAGATTTGTATAGCCATTATGATATTTATTTTTAATTATTGTATAATTTAAATATAAGTATAGAATAATATTATAACAAACAATATCCTTAGAGCTTTATTTTTGTTTCAGTGTATTAGTGGGAGAAAGTAAAACAATTACCGTGTGAAGATGATTTTCTAATAAACCATATCAGTGGACTGACACATACTTTCTTCGTTAAGTAAATTTATAAATGACAATCTGTAATTGAACTATCATATTCTTTTAAGTTTATATCATTTAAAAATTTATTGTTTCAAAAATAATCATCCAATTCCTAAAGATAACAACAAGAGAAACAAAGTTAAATTAATTGTTAGAATTTTATGGGGGGGAACCGCCCCTTGGTAATACCAAGCTTTTTTGAGTGGAGTTTGATGGGTGATTTGACCTTACGCTTCATACCAAGTTTCATGGAAAATGGTTGGAAAATAAAGAAGGAATTTATTTTTTAATATTCTCCTTATGAATAACATTGGGGGCTTTTAGACAACGTACTGCGTTTATCGTGGACAGTCAATTTAACTTTTCTCTGGAACCGTTTGTCGTAGACAAATAATTCAAATTACTAAATTGTTTAATTTTTAAGTTGGTTTCCATGGTGCCAGTCTTGTTATACTTTACTTTTATTGTTTATGAAAATTAAAAAATTTGAATTTTTTGACATCTAAAAGCCCTTAACGTTTGAACCGTCATTTTTACAGACATGCGGGTGGTGTCAAATTGTTCAGTACTCTGTGCACTATAAACGATCAAGTTTTAATCTAAATCGTTATAGCCATTTTTGATTAATTTGGGGTTTTCACGTTTTTAGGGGCTTTTAGGGGTGATTTACGCTTAAAAATCCAAAATTCAAAAAAATGGAAAAACACCTGGAGATACGGCGAATATACACATACATGCCAAATTTCATCTAAATCGGACCAACAGGTTAGGCTATGGCTCTGTACACATCCAGACACACACACACAGACAGACAGACACAGACAAACACAGGACAGACAGACATAAAAAACCCAATTTTGTTATAAAACGGATATATCCACTCTCAACTCGAATTCGAAAATTTTGACAAAAACAATACTTTCTTCATATACTATGTATAAGGGGAGAAAGTAATTTAGATTTCCTAACGTTTAATCCACAACTAGTTTAATATTCATATAATATTCAAGGCTGTGGTACAAGTATGGGGGTCAGGGCTTTTGTTGTAGAAAGTCGTCAAAGTTCAAGTTTTCCTTGGACAAAGTTTACGTTCTTGGAAACTTTAATATTCTTCACACAAAGTTGTAGCTTGTATGTTCTGTACATATTTGCATCAACTTCGGGAATTTCTTAACTCTCGACATGGACCTGATGAAATATTTACTGTAGACGTTGTGTTCAAAGGCACAAAATCAATATTTTAAGGAAGAGAATACTTACCCATGTTGGTATTTTAAGTCAAGTACGAATGAGAAATCAGTGAAAGATGAAATACCCCCGTCGCAGCAGACCTGCGTACTCAGCGAATTTCCAAATCAATATAATAATAATATATGACTAGTTTGATCATTATCTGTCAATAAATATGAGTATTATTTGCCTACCCTCCATAGATTAACAGGGGGAAGAGTATGCAGGTTTTCTGCTGTGAGGAACGCTGAAAGTATTTTCTAGCGTGAACAATTTTTTTTAATATTTATAAACTTTCATTAACACCTGTCCATAAATTAAGGAATTTGCCTGTTCACTATATGATTAATATGGGAAAAGAGTATGCAGGTTTGCTGCCATGATAAACACATAAACTATGATTTTTAAGCATAAAGGATAAACTCAACCACATGAAGCTAAATATCATTTTCCAAAAATATTGTTAATATGGGAAATATTAATTTTTCCTATCCTCCAAGTTAACATTGGAGCCCCACAATACAACGTACTGTGTTTAGATTTTTTAATCTCGTAACGTAGATAGAGTAAAGCACCTAAAGAAGAAAAAATAACATGGTCCCGGGCTTAAGTCTCGCCATGAGACCTACGGTAATAGCTTCTTCCCTATGGGAAATTCGCTAAAAGTAAGTATTTAAAAAGAAATCCTTAATATTAAAAAGATAAGTTAATAAATAAATAGAAGAGAAGATCTACTTGAAAAAGGTATCTTCATCATATACTAAGTTCAAAAACTTAGTATACCTTCAACATCATCCACTTATGCATTACGATTTCTAAGATATTTACGATACTAAAATTAGGATAGAAATTCCTTGATTGTATACTTTTGGAAGCAAGATAGTTATTAGATTGTAAAAAAAATCCTTAAAGTGTCGTGGCACAATCAAAAATATATTTCCCAGTCTAGTAGAATATTTTTCAAATTATTTTCTACATTCATACTTGTAATATATTTTTTAATTTTTATAAAATGAATAACAATCATAATAGTGAAATCTCAATTTTTTAATAGGAGAAAAAAATTCCTCTTAGGGTTTTCCTATGTTATTTATGGTATTTTATATGGTAATTTATTCCTGGAAAGGAATAAATTGTTGTGGAATAAATATGAGATATTCAAGTAAATAATAAAGTCAAATTTACAGCGGATGACGGGTAAACAATAACTCTAAAACTTACTTCACCGCTCGAAGTGGAGAAAGGCCGTCCTGTGGGCCCACTAACTTAAGATTTATCGCGATGTCATTATCTGTAGAAGTACGGCGAGAGGGAGTAAGTAACTTAAACCTGGCGATTTAAACTTTCAACTGCTTTATTACCTTTGATTAAATCTTAACGATTAATTACATTTAGTTTTGCAACCTACGAATACTGAAGGGGTTTTATTGTCTTTACAGGAAACTGTACAAACCCTGGTCTTGGTAATTTATTTGTTTATTTAAATGACAACTACATCACAATAAAAATGAAATAATCAGCAAATAGTCAAGAAATATCCCCACAAATACTGATCTGTGCGTGGGGAGAGTCTCAGTCTTTCACCCATGGGATAAAACACGTCTTATTCTAAACAGAGTACAATACGAATTAAGTAAAAGCAGATGTAAAAGTAAAAGGGAGGAATAAATATTACAATTTTATAGTAAAAAATTGTAAACGTTAATTAAAAAATCTATTACTTTAAAAAAGAGGAAAACACTTATTAAAAGGTGGCAGCTTACATAAAATGTAGACCATTTTTTGTGAGAAAGAATTTTTGATGAGCGATATGAGGTACTTTTGAAAAAGTTTTAAAGCAATAAGAAGAGTTAGAATCAAAAATTAGATTAAGCTAAGCATAAAAACAAAATAATAAAATGTGTACTGAAACAATAAAAGGTATGAAATAAAATAAAATAAGGTCACAAGATATTTGTTGCACTATTTAGGTATAGGGACTTATTAATCAGTAAGTTCATATCTAAGCCACAATGGAAATAGAAACTGTAAATTTACTAAATTTTAAATTAATATACATGTTCATATTACAAACTTCGAGGGGGATAGTACTCTAAAATAAACAAAAAATTCTATAAACATATGTTGAAAATCTTCTTTGGTAGCCGTTTTGTAAACAAAAAATTTTTATATAAAAATTTTTTGATACAGAAATAAAACTTTGCAAAATTTAAGATAAAGAAAAAAATTTTTAAATACAAATTAATTTGATAAAATTTACAGCGGTAAAAAATTAATAAATAAAAAAAAACCATAATAATGATTTTGAAAATATAAAAGAAAATAAGATACTGAGAATATGTTTATTTAATAAATATGGGAAATTTTGGTTTCTGTACATAAAATAGTTATTTATATATAAGTTTTTTGTAATTTTAAAAGGACCTAGAAATTTTTCATTACTTTTATAGGAAATTTTAGTTTATTTTATATATATATAAGTTTATAATTTAATGAATATATATAAACTAGGCTTGATGATATGGAGTAATTTGCTCAGCCTTATTGTTTTAATTTTGGACTGCTAATATATTAGTTTTGTTCCTAGTTGAGTAGGAACGGGGTAAATTAGAAAAATAATACTTTTATTTGATTAAATAAACATCAACATCGTTTTTAAGTAGACGTTTATGATACTAAGTACAGAATAATACTCACTAAACAAGATCACACGCAGCACACTGACGTGAGTAGAGGGTTCTGCGTAGTTTTTTAGGACATAAATTATTCCCATCATACTAATCGATTAGTACTGAGTAGAGATCTTTGCTGCAATAAGGGTTGTTTTACACGGTAAAGTGCCTAAATGGCTGCTCACTAAGTACAAACACATACAACATTTTATCACATTACGCCAATAACAAAGCAAGTTATACCAATTTATCTATTCTCTGTAAGGTCTTTTATGGGGGTGTTTTAAATAAATATTACTATATTTCACCAAGCCTTGGTATCCTGATTTTACAGTAAAACCTTTATTAACTGAATCTAAAGGTATTAAATAAAAATATACGTTATATGAAGAAATAAATTTGGTTCGTTCAATTGAGGTTAGGTAAGCTAGGTTTTGGCTTTATAGATGTTCACACAGACCGCTTAATAATGAATTAAAGTGGACATAGCCTTGATTAAACACACGATACCAAAGTGATATGCTGTACAAAGCTAGGACATTAAAACTCGCTTTAATTAAAGTCTAGGCTAGTTTAATACTAATACAGGGTTATCATAAAAGAATGGTGCCTTTTCAAACATGGTTTAAAGAAAAACCAAATTACTTACAGTTAATGTTGTCTATGCATATTTTATTTACATGATTAAACATCACTACAAAGTATAATATTAAACATAATATGTGCGCCCTTAGTCGCTCGACAAATGTCTAAACTATAATCAATTTCTCTCTAAACATTCGATCTCCAAATTTTTCGTTCTAAGCGCTCGTCACCAATGCACTTACGTTTGGGGGAGCACCTTCTTGTTGGAAAAGAAGTTGATGAATATTTTCGAGTTCACCTAGCTAAGGAAAGCAATATTGATTAACATGTCGAGATATACAACTCCATTAATTGTTCTTTCAGCAAAGAAGAAAGGCCCTATTACTCGATTTTTCATCAAATCATACCAAACATGAACTTTAGGTGAATCACGTTGTTTCTCAACAATTGGTTTGGGTTTTCAGAGCCTCATATTCGTGAACTGTGTCTGTTAAGACATCCACTGACATATAATGTAGCTTCGTCTGTAAAAATTATATTATCTAAAAATTATTCGTTTTCACTTAATGTGTCCCAACATTCTAACAGCGAAATTGTAACGGTTTACACTATCATTGAGTTTCAATTCCTCAATTATCTACATTTTATAACGTGTTTATAAAGCTTATAAACAAACTTTTGGGTTGGAGACTTTCAGAGATACTAATATAACATTCAGAAATTTCCCTACCATCTTCTTATGAATTACTGAAACCGCACCATTCTTTTATGATAACCCTGTATAAATATAGTAAACAGTATATATGATCTCCTAAGGGTAACTAAAGCAAAATAACTAAAGGAAAATCCTTTTACGAGTATTGTTAATGTGTCTCTTGATCCAAACATCAATACAATGATTTAAAAGTATTCAACTTTTTATTTCTGATAGCGTTGATTATTATTTATTTAATTAACAATTAGTTGGACGTTTCCCACGCGTCTTGTGTTTAAAATCTACACAACGTTTCGAGAGTTGGTTAAACTAATCCCGTTTTCAAGGGCCTAACGATATTTACATTTGTACAAAGGTTAAGCACTTGAAAACGGAAGTAGTTGTTTCCAATTTACAAAAAGACATATTGCACGTATAAATATCACGATTAAGTTTATTCTATTGAAATTAGTGATGCCTCTAAAGGGAAAATCCTGTTTTTATGCATTTCATAGAGGCTGCACGAGACAATAAGTTAATTGGAAAGTATATTATACAATTATAGTTAACATATTTACATGTATATGTCTCAGCTCTGGGGGGGGGTTGTTGGCGATTTTTAAGACGGAAAATATGTAACAGGTTTTCATTGTTTACGTAAAAAAATCTTTCCATTGTAGATGTAGAGGTAAAAATTTTCTTAATGTAATGCTATTTTACGTGGGTTTTATTACTCCAATCAACAAATTCGTTACATCGAGTTTCGCTACACTAAGCCTCGGTTGTACAAACCATTACACAGGCTTACGTTTGAAAGCTTATTATTGCTTACAGCTATGGACAGGAGGTAATATCTGCTAAGTTTGTCCTGCTTATTTATCTAAAGGGAGCTTTGAAGCTAGAAAGTTTTAATTGGACACGGACCACTCAAAGATACACGCTTTCGGCTGCGGGTCAACATCGAGGCTTCTGATAAACCGATTTGTTCGGAAGCTATTGGGTTCGTTTGATCTTCTTAACTCGGTACGAATATGGAAAAGCTGCAAATAGAAGAAAAGAAGATTTTGAAAATATAACCTTTGTATTGGGTTGAGTTAACGATGTGTTTTTCTTTATCAAATTCTTTAATTGGATGTTGAAAGCCATTTGTTTGCCAATACAGCCTTCATTTTGGGAGATGGTACAAAACAGTGATACCTATAAACCAAAAAACCCCTTTATGGTTTTAGATACTATACAGGTGAAGCTCATCGAACCCACTTAGATTTGATTACTTTGGATTTTTGAAATGGTAACCTACCAGGTAGGTATTTTAGCCAAGAATGAATTATAAATCAGTGTAGGATGATTGTGGCGCGATCATGTAGTTTGTTACTGACTAAGGCTGACATGTTCCTTAGACAGGACTGTTAATTAATAGCCCAACATCCGATGGAAGCTAAGGGACCTACAGTTTAACGTGGAATCCGAACCACGGCCTCTGAATTATGAACTGAGCTAAAAGGACGGTCTTTGTGGATTAGGTAGTATTCAATAGTGCATTTTGTTAAGCAAGGAATAATAGTTATTTTATTTTGAATTACGGAAAAGACAATATTAACTATTGATAACTGGACATTAAATTGTATAATCTATCAAAATTATCATTAGAAAACGATAAAATTGAACAAAGTAAGGTAGATATAATAAGAAAATTGTCGTAGTGTGTTAAGTAATGATATATTTATGAGGTAATTTTGGGAAAACTGTCATAGTCTGTCAATCGAAAAATATAATTTAGATAGCGAAGTCTGACCATCGATGATCAAATGATCCACCCGTCAAAAAGTGGACAGTTTATTTTACAATGACAATGGTTGCAAATTTGTAATCATAAAATAATATAACACATATGTTTTACCGAATAATTTTCTTTTAGTACCGATTCCTAATAATGATAAAAACTGTATAATTGAATCTAATTTTAAATTAAATTTTATAAATGTGCCGAAAACCTATTTCTTCTTTTGATTTTTTTGTTTAACGATTTAGGGATATGTTTTATCATGATTATAAAGACATTGCTTCTTAACATTGTATTATAAAACCTGCAATAAAAAATATGTTTTTTTCTTTGAAAGATAGCAATATAACCCTACTTTGGACAGTGTTGTAAGCCATGAGCTTTCCGAGGAAAAATGGTGACAATAATTAATAATGCCTCACTAAGAGTATCTTTCCCTCGGAAATACTACCATCGGAGATATTATTACATTATTTCTGCAGGAAAAGACATTGAGGAAAATGAAAAAAAATTCTAGTGTTCGATTGTTGCAAATTCAAGGGGCTGGAATGTTTTGGCAATGTTGAAGAACATTTCAATAGTTAAATCATAAACTATTTATTTATCAATTATGTGTTTACTTACAACTATCTAATTTAATATTTGTTATATCAGAACGAATTATGAAAATAGAGAATCAATTTTTAATATGTTTCATTGCTATGAACCTTGAAAAACTTTATTCTATTAAAATATTGCAGCTTTAACCGATATAAATTTTTGCACTTAAATTTTTCATGAGATATATTTTACTATTAACGTTAGAATGTCTGGGATATTTTAATTATACGTAGCTTGCCTTCCTAACAAAATGAAAACATGACCATTGTTAATAATATTTCATCAATATACATACAAAAGGTTTTTGAATTTTTAGAAAAACAATTTTTAAATTCAGTGATTTGTTCTTAAATTTATCTTAAACTATGATTAATCTTCTGTTATATAATTAACCATAGTTTAGAGGAATTTTCCACTGTTAAAGTTAAGCTGTGAATCTAAAATTAATTACTAAAATTAAAGAAATTACGAAGTTAAACTCTGATAAGTACAAAAATATTTGTTGAGGAATAGGAATTGTCTGTTTTGAATTGTAGGAGGAATAAATGTTTTTATTACAATATTTCCATCAACCATAGAACATTTTTAGCGACCTAAGAGTCAAATTTATAAATAAACTAGTGTTACCTGTCACGCGTTGCAGCGATAGACAAACAGATTTATTAGGTTTAGGTTCGCTGGCAAATATAAAACATAGTATAATTATTATTAGCTTTCAGAATTTGTGACCTATCCAGGTATTTTTAAGCCAAAATATTGTAAGATTGTGTATTTATGTACTTAAACAAAAATATATATATACCTAAACATTATAGATATTTTTTTTATTCAGCCAACATATAAACATTTTTTAAATCATAAAACATTATCCCCAAAATCTGTACTGAGAAATATTATATTTATACAGTAATTAGATCCATTAATTACTTACTATATTTATGCTTGTTTCTTTATATTGCTCTTTGGTTAAAAAACAGCTGCTGTTTATATCTTAAAGGTAAGATACATTTGTTGGAATCCATAACAAAATTATTTCCCCATAAGATTAACATGGGAACTTTGAAGGCGTATAGGGTGGATATTTATGGGAAAATCGTCACAAAAACTATTAGACTTTCCTATTTTAGACCTAAAGAATCAGTATACCAAATTTCAGCCTCCTAGGTAATCGGGAAGTGGGAGAATTAGTGATGAGTGAGTCAGGGCTTTGAATTTTATATATTAAGAAGATAAAGTTTTTATAAAATAAACCAATTATAAAACAAAATTGTGCTTGATACAAGTTACAATTAATGATTTTGATAAATTGACTATTTTTTTATTCTTGTACTAGAATCAATCAGATAGTATCCAAATAGTATAACGAAAACTTCTGGTTAATAGTACTTGCGCTTTGGGTTAGGTTAGGTTACAACTGATCCACCTTGATTCCTCGATAACTAGGGGTTACATACAATCCCTATGGTCACGTTATTAGTACTAAGTTTCTATTGGCTGTTGGCTATTAATTAACAGTCCTGTCTAAGAAATATGTCATCCTTAGTCAGTAACAAGACTACAAGATCACACTACAATCATCTTACACTCAATACTCATTCATAATTTGCTTAAAATACCTACTTGGGTAGGTCGTCATTTTACACAGATTTATTTTGAAAGTGTGGTCCTGTTGCAGAGCTGAAAGCTAATATTTAGGAAACATCAACCAAAATGAATCGAGTGGTAACTCGAAACATCGGTATCCCAAATCGGAATATAGTTGTAATCTAAACTCTCCGGTTGTCCAAACCCCAACGCATCGACGGTTCTGTGACAGCGCGCGCTCCCTGGTGACTAACCTACTACATTATATAGCTCCCGCCTCTCTCATCATACGCTGGATCACGATCACATTTGCATCAGAATATTTCTTTGACATTTGTCCCCAAATCTGATTTTTGCAGACATTGGCGCAATATTCTATTACACTCTGGGGATATCTACATTTGAGGTACCATGCCATGACTATAACACTCGTTGTCAATTATATGCACATTTTAACCAAATCCTTTAAAAGGTTGAGCGATATTTTTAAGGTTTTTAGTGTCTCTTATGAGAAATCCCTTTTTTGTTATTAGCTAGTTTTTAGCGAATTTCCCATAGGGAAATACCAGGGACCATGTTATTTTTTTGTATTTAGGTGCCCAGAGGACAAAAACAATACGTTTATGCCAAAAAACCATAATTTATTGTGTTCCTCACAGCTGCAAACCTGCATACTCTTTCCCATGTAAATGTTACGGAGAATAGGCAAATACTATAATTTATTAAAAGGTATTGATTGATCAATCTTGTTATTTACTTGTATTATTATTGCCATATCATTGGGGTGGAAATTCGCTGAGTATGCAGGTCTGCTGCGACGAGGGTATTTTTGTTTTATTTCAAAAATATATAGTAAAATGTTGGTACAAAATGTTAACAATTTGTTTTAATAGTAAACGTATAGGCATTTGGTAAAAACTTTCGATAGAACATTATTTACCTATATTATAAGAATATACAAAAAAGATGCTGTAATATCTTTTGTAAGAAGAGAAATCGCATTTTACAGGAAATGGAGAAAATCCAAGTGATCATTATTAATAAATTTGTATTTTTAAACCTATGGGACTCTTACAACATTATCAACAAAAGTATCCATTTCAAACTAACGTGTGTTTTGAGCCTATGTTTGGTATTTGGTCACACATTTTTAGGTACTGCATCTTAGCTTATTTGAAATAAAATTAACTAAATACACACTGTCTAACAGCTTTTGAATAGCTTCCATATAAGTTAGAAAGTTTTCAAAATTTTGGATTCCCAGCACACTCTACCGAGTAATAACCGAAATATAAATAAATTAGAAATAAATTAGCAAATAAATTAGAAATAAATTAGAAATAGAAATAAATTAGCAAAAAAAATAATTTTTTGGTGACAAGTCTCTTTAATGCGATTTTATTTGATAAAAACATTTCTACAAAACCACATTTGTGAAATTTCCTGGATATTCTTTTGAAGCAAGAAGAGTATGTTCGGTGTTTCACCTACGGCTACAATGAATCATTGTTGTTACATTCTTTGTTCCAGATATATTTTCTTTGATCATGGATTCATTCTTTTTGTCGAGTAATTACTTTAAAATGTTGAACTAAAAACATTGACATTTAGTTTATACGTGAAAAATACATCTAGATATATATTTATGCCTAGCCTATAAAATAAACTATATAGAGAGAAATTTTAAAAACTTAAAAAATAATATCAATATCGTTATGTTTTTTAAAATTGTTTGTTTTTTTATTTTTAATTTAAAATGTTTTTACAGATTAAAATCTGTAAAAACATTTTTTAGAAAGAATATTTGTATGAAATCAGTAGATAGTGAATATAAATATACTCAGGACGAAAATTAACTTTTTACTATAACAGAGCCAGAACAGTTCCAAAAATATTTACAAAATTGGTCTGTCAAAATAGTTTAAGGACGCGTAAAGAGACCTGCGCACTTATTAAATTTTCCAAATCAATATTAAAATACACAACATTTTTGATCGATATCCGTAATAAAATAAAAGAGTTTGCCTGTTTCCCATCAGATTAAAATCGGAAATAATATGCAGGTTTGCTGCTGTTAGAAACACAGATAGTAGGCATTTTGACCATAAACCATTTTAATTTTTACCATATACCAAATCTTATCATATCCGTCTATAAATGAACGAGTGTATCTATTCTCCTTAAAGTTAACACTAAAAAGCGTACGCAGGTTTGCTGATGTGAGGGACTCTGAAATAAGCTATTTATACCAAAAACTTATTTAACTTATTTTGCAAATAAACCGAGTTTTATCAATATCTTCCCATAAAAAGTTAGATTTCAATTCACTAAACCGATTTTACCTGTGGTTCTTTAAAAGATTGCAACTACTTATTTAACAATAGTATACTTATTTGAGGATTGAGATAAGAAGAGTAAGGAACCCTTTACCATGAAGCTTCTTAAGTTCTTCTTAACCTATTCATCCTGTCTCTACGTTTCTTGTTTTATCTTCCAGCTTAAATTAAAACTTTTAAGAAAAAAAGATTTATTCTGGTTTACACAATGACTAATTACAGAAAATAGTCTTCAACACTTTTACTTAATAAATTTCTTAAGTAAATATTATTAAATGGTTCTTTAACAAAAATTTAAACACCTGAATGGAAGATTTCCTTTAAAAATTCGTAGAAATGGAGTTTTAGCTTCATTTGAATGGAAAAGGTCAAAATATTCGTTAATATATATCACGGGGTGTTAATAAATTCACAGTTACTTCAATTGAAATATATTTACCCACATTCTATATCGATATAACAATGGGAACTCTAATAATGTTTGTAGTTTTTATCAATACAAAAGAGAAAGATAATAGCATAATAAAAAAGTTAGGCTTTTAATTGGATAGTGTGACTGATCAAATTAAACCCTTTTTTGTTCCTTTTAATACTGTAAAGGAATGCAATACTACATGATTATTGGAATTATTACATTTCCTATAGTAAAGATATAAGATATTTTAGGTAGTTTTAAAATGTAATTATCAAGTTTATATATGTATTAATTACATATAAAAACGTATTATACTTTTGACACAACAAGAAAAATACTTTTTAGCATTCTATAAATTTAACTAACACTTCTTCCTTTTTTATAATTTCAAGCCTTAAATAATTACAATGCCGATTAAGACTTTAAATGTCTTAATTTATTTTTTTAATACATTCCTACAAACCCTAGAAAAAATAATAAATCAATTAATAATTTATAATTTCAGTTTTTCAAAAATAATGCCCTTTACAATGATTTAAAAAAATGATTATTGTTAAAATAACAATAAACATGTTGATAATTTATCAATAATTAATGATAAGTAAGACTATAAAACCCAAAAATTGGAGATCTTTGAACATTTTCTGACTAAAACATACATTTATGAACTAAGCCTGGACAGAAATAAGGAGCACATGGCTCTACACTCTTTTAAGATCGGCTGGTCACAGAATCCAGTCTGCTTGGACTCTGTAAACACAGCGTACTTTACAACCCAAATTACATTTTTATAATTTTTTATTTAAATACGGTACAATCATATAATGGTCTAAAAAATTAGTATACAAATTGTTTTTCGTCCCTTTGGAAAAAATTTGTTTGCGATGCGATGTCATAAAAAACAATAATTCCGTACCATGATGAAAACGAAATCAGTTTATTTCATGAAGACAAAATGACGTATTTTCTGCCCTAGGAAAAAAAGAAATCAGACATTTTTAAGTCATAAATATTTCAAGATAAACTTTACAAATCCATGTTTAAATTACCCTGATAATTTTTCTTCTTTACACAGAATCCTAAAACCAGTACACAGAACGGGTTTACTAGTAGATCTTTATAGAAAAGAAAAACAATAAGTCTATATAATAAATCGAAGTGGATAAAGAACGGTCGAGAGGTATTCCTGGCGCTCAGACCATCATTTATTCAGAGCTTTGCGGATATTGGCACATAACCGCTTTTGGATTGCATTTATGAATGTCTCAGACAGCATCTACTGAATATATTAATATTTGCTTAAATGCGTCAAACACAATATAAAAATTACATGTCGTAAATCTTTTCAAACCATACAAATAAAAATTAATTCAGTAACATTACGACATAAACTCAATGTAACTTTATTGGCATCCCTAAAGATACAGTTTATTAATACATATATTAATTACTGTATTTTTGTCAAAACTAGTTTTCTAGAGTGATCCTTAAAATTTATGAGATTAATTAGAAGGGTTTACTCGTTATAGCTAACTCAGTTTCGATGAACAAATTGGAATAGAATAGTTAATTATAAATTTAAAATTGTCAGTGCATTGATAATCTTAATATATAAAATTCAAAGCCCTCACTCACTCACTCATCACTAATTCTCCCACTTCCCGATTACCTAGGAGGCTGAAATTCGGTATACTGGTTCTTTAGGCCTAAAATAAGAAAGTCTAATAGTTTTTGTGACGATTTTCCCATAAATCTCTACCCTATACGCCTTCAAAGTTCCCATGTTAATCTTATGGGTAAATAATTTGTTTTGGATTCCAACATACCGATGTATCTTACCTTTTAAGATATTAACAGCAGCTGTTTTTATTTGAACCATTGAGCAAGCCAAAGAAGCAAGCATAAAATAGTAAGCACTCAATGGTATCTAATTACTGTATAAATATAATATTTCTCAGAATGAATTTTTGTGATTATGTTTTATGATTAAAAATCAAATGTTTATTATTATCGGTACGAAGTTCGCCGGGTCAGCTAGTTTATTATAAATTTGGTTGGTTTTTTTAATTGAGCAAAATTTTCTAAGCAAATTTAATAGATCACTTTATTTCATTAAACAAATGCAAAAAGGCAAAAGTAGTTAATAATTCATTTTGTATTTTCGTTCGTTCTCAATATATTTATTACGGTTACGAATTAAATTATTTTGACATAACGATACATTCTTTAACTATCCTATAATAATCCACACTCAGAAAATATTTATTAAAATTATTTTTAATTATATCTACGTATAGAAATAAATGTCTATATACCCTTTATGCGTTACCAAACCGCTCATCCGATCGTTAAGACATTTTAGGAAGTTGTTCTAGGTTTACATTTATGGAGTTTCAAAGTTCTAATGTTAACCTTATGTGGAATAAGTTTGTTTACAAATTTCCTACATTAGAAACATTTGATTTTTAGAACTGTTAGTTTACTTTAATTATAATTATTTTTAGTTATTTATTTTAATTTTTATTATATATTCTCAGTATGAATTTAATAGAACACTTTTTTATATAATTTAGTCAATTTATTAATTTCAAAGGGAATAATTATGTAAATAATACTTGTAGTGGAGCTGTTAGACGATGATTATGTTTGAAGTTATGATAAGGAACCTCCTACAGGCTTTGCCTCTGAGGCCCTAAATTTTCCTAACTGAAGTTATTTTTAAGTTTTTTCGCTTATGTTAATAATATATTAGTGATTTATTTTGATAAACTATGTAAGTGTATGTAGTTATGATATGTATATATTCAGTTTGGCAAATAAATAAATTCTTGTTCTTATTCTTATACTTGCCATTTGCAATATGCTTTACCATCCAGTGTCATCTGAATCATTCATTAATGTAAAACTACAAAGTAAATATGTACCTACTGTATCAAAACAGTTTTATTCGCCACATTATTGTTTTATTTACCCTGTCTCTTAATTTTTCATATATCTTTTTATGTCTCACGTTTACATAAATACACTAATTTATTTTACATAATTTGGTTTAAAATACCCATGTAGGCCGCCATTTCAGAAGGGTTATAATTATACTATGTTACATATTTACCATCGAACCTTAACCTTATTAATCAGTTCGGTATATTGCAGCAACAAGCAACGGGTAACCTGGCTTAAAATAAATACTAATATATTTTTATAATATTATAATATAATATATTTACATATTTATCAATATGTATAAAAAATAATATTTTTAAATAAATATTCATTACTTTCATCATACATTCTAAGAAATAAAGAACATTTACTATAGTTTTAAACCATGATCCTAAATTGTAAAAATAAATTCTGCTAGCTAAAAAAATTTTGTTTCCTTTTCTGAAACCCCAATATCAGAGCACAGTGGACAAGATATGACGATAAAGCCTCCTTTTATCTAAAACAGTTCATGTGATGTTACAAGAGCTCTATTCCAACGAAATTTTAAATTTTAATAACATTCCGTATTATAATAAAAAATTTATAATTCTATATATATAAATTTGTTAAAAATTTTTATTTTTTTGTATAAATAAGTTTATATTTTTATATATATGTATTTATATATTTTATATTATTTTCTTATATATAAATTTAAACAGTTAATATTAATAACCAATTTTAAATGTATTTCCTATCATCAAGTTCAAATACCATTCGGTATAAAACTATGTATTTTTTATAAATTTAATTTTTTTTCTTTTAATAATTTTTAAATAATTTCATTTATTTCACATTAGTTAGATTAATACTAAATATAGTTTAAAGTCTTATTACAACTTTTTAAAACACAATTTTATTTGCCCAATGTTAACATAATAAAATAATATATTTTTAATAATTTTTATAAAAAGTTTTACATATTTAATCATATGTAGCTTAAAAATATTTATTTTTAAATAAATCATACTTTCATCATAATAAAAATAAAATCTTTATTTATAAGCATGTTTAATATTTATAAATGTCTAAATAAAATTATTTATTAAAAAAATCTTTTGTTCCTTTCTGAACCCAATATCAGAAAAAAAATTATATGACGATTTAAAGTCCTATTATTTTTATAATAGATTTAAAGATGTTATACATCCAATTTTTTAATTTAAAAAAAACAATAAAAATAGACAATCCTAAATTTGTTAAAAAAATACAAATTCTACTGTATAACATAAATTCACGTTAATAGGTATTTCAATTGTTTTACGTATTTCAAAAATAATTAATCATTTTTAATCGTATTATAAGTTTCTAGCCAATTACCAATCGACGATAAAAATTTTTAGAAATCTAACCAAATTTAATTAGTTTCAATGAATTATTTTTAATTTGAGACTAGGATTGCGGTTTTAACGTTTAGCGCTAAGATAATTAGAGAAATCACGTTGCAACAATAAATACAACAACATTCTAAAATACCTAAAAGGTTTTATTAACGTTCATGTTAAAAGAATAGCTGTATAAACTATTAAAATAGATTTTATCTAACCTCCCAATAATGGTTGAGTGAAAAAGAACTATTTCCAGCTTACTGAGATGGAAATTAAAATACCATTAATTCTGACCCCACCCAACATAAAATGTAAAATTGTTTTCTTTTAAACTTTACACATGTATTTCTTTAACATGTCCAATTAGCTGCATTAGTACTTTGTATAGTATTTTTTAAAGTGTCTACAACTATCAAAGATTAAAACAGCACTCGTATGAACACTTTATTAAAGCCCTTATGAGATAATGTATGTATAAATTAGCTTTTTTGTAACCTTTCTTACTGATTTCATTGAATTTTTCAAAATATTTCTTCACAAAAAATCTCATAAATACTAAAACAACCCCTAATAACCTCTCTGTAAAAATACAAAGTAAGAAACCTGTTGCATTTACTCAGACCGTTTCAGACATTCTCAGTGTCAAGATGTGGTTTAGATTGTCTTACAAATATTTTGTATTGTGTAACTATATTGCAAGTATGATTTGTTAAATTATTTACAACTATGATAAAAAATGTTTTGTGTGTAGGTATATATATATATATTTCATATTCATTTCATACTCATTATACTTTTCACCATTTTGTACCAATTCAAATTTTAATAATACAATTATTTGGTATTTTTTAACTCTTCACTTATTCCTTACATGTTAAAATGTTTAAGATAAGATACATATTTTTTAATTTTCACTTGCATTAACCAATTAGTTATTCCTAAGTGAAAAATATATTTAACAAGAAATTAAATACATTTTCCTAATAAAGTACTATAGACTCTTAATAAAAAGCTTGATACTACATTTACATACAAATATATTTACAAATTACTTACCAAAACCAAATTGAAACTTTTCCCCAAACAAATTCACTTTTAAAAGTTAACCTTTCGATGGAAAAACACTAAAAAACAATTCTGTTTGTTCTGGAAAACTAGGAATATTAATATTCTATAAAATAATATTTATTTGAAATGACTCGATTTGCGAAAAATTGAGAGAACGGTTGTTTAGTTCCGTTAGCAGCGTAGAGAGGGCGCGTCGAGCAGGGTGCCCGTGGTACTGGAGATGTTTCAACCCATTCCGCGCAGCTTCACCCAGCTACCTGCCACCCCTCACACCCACACGCGCATATACACACACACACACGCACAACAACTAGAAATCATATTTACATTTGTTCTCCGTCTACATATTCCGAGGAATATTTTAACTTCAACTAAGTGTGGGAACTTAATACAGAACTGGTTAAAAGCTTACATGAAGGGTAATGGGAGCTTAATATTTATCTTGTTAGGGAGTCCATTAACTCAATTCAAGGTTTTAGTGTGTTCACATTAGATTTGAGAGAGGATTTCGTTAAAATCTAAATGTATTTAAGAGTTAAGAGCTTTTAACTTAATTGATGTTAAAAATATTTAACTTTCTGAACTTTCCCCGGCACTGCGGAGTTTCTTTGTAAGAGCTTACGAATCATTTCTTAAGCACTGCAGTGTGTTGCTGTGGATGAATTACAGTTTAAATGATTTTGGACTTTGAGGTTTTTCACTAGGCTATGTTCAATTTTTTTTATTTAAAAGTCATATTACCCTTAAATGTAACAATACAAATATTTTATTAAACCAAAAACACCTTGTATAATGTTTTTTAAGTATCGTTTTTCAATATACCACCATTTTGTTTCTATAAATCTTAGGGAGCTGAAATTTTCCCAGAATATTTTTAGAACCTACATTGTAAACTGTGTAAATTTTAAAAACTTTTAGTTCATGAATGGGCACGTAATATAAAATTAAACGTTTAAACCCCTTTGTGGGATACTGTGTTTATGTTAGCAGTAGTAACTGATTGATACAGTGATAGTAGATACTGGTTTAAACAAGGGAACAAATACTACTTGTAGATACTAATTACAACCTATTTGTACATGTAATGAACCTATGTATTGGCAATTGCATGAGTTTGTGTAAGTATTAGAGAGACCCATTCTGTGTTTGGTGTTAATGCATAATATAAATATCGTACAACAGATATTAGAGCGTTGGGACTTTTACCAAGAGCTTGATCGTAGCCACATATCCTCAAACCAAGCCAGCTTTAACGGCATGAAAATTAGGTATATCTAGGCTAAACTATCTTGATATGTTATTTCTATAATATGAGTTTACAATCAAGAATAACTGTTGGAAAATGTCATAAATATGACTTGGTATAAGTCCATGTGTTTGATGTTTCATCTAATTATCCTACTTAATTTTTGACATCCCCTGGTTCCCCCCTGCCAACATTTCTCTTATACTATGTTATTAAATCATAGTTTTAGTATAAATCTAGAACGAAGAGGGTGAGAGACCTATAGATTAAAAATACGTTATGACCACGACACAGCCAACTAGATCTATCAACCGGATCGGTTGACAGGCATCACAAATTACCTTCTAAACTCTGCCTTAATGAGGTTTCTAGTGTATTTTTCATAGATTTTACACATCTAGGTCCTTTAAGCTCATTAGTATAACTATATAGCTAGCTGAAATATCATATCTCCTTATGCTCTCCTAGTTCTGTTCCTTAATTTGAATCAAGTTACCACGTGGGTATCTCGTGGTAAATATAACTGATGATTGATTTGTGTCAAATATTGTTCATTCAAATAATATCAAACGTATAGAAATATTACAATCAGTAATAATATACATTTTTATCCTTATTCCCTCCTCTAAAACATAAAATATAAACAATCTTAAAACAAAAAATATAGGTGTACATAAAGCCCCTTCTTGTTTTGATTTTTCTTTCTTTTCTAAACAAGATAAATCAATAATATTAGGTATATTAATACTGCAAAATAAACTACCTATATATTTTTTATCACGGAGACCTCCCAAAAGGAATCAGAATGAAATCTTAATTAGTATCATAGGTTAAGGTGCCCACATCTTTAAAAGGTTTATCTAGAAGAGTTCAATGCTGCAAACAGCACACAAAACGGTTGATCCAAAACTTGGACCATTAATATATGGATATCATTAAAATGCCATATAACATCATATAACATATCATATAACAGCTAACTTTATATAGAACTTAATGTACATTCTGTAAATTTCTACTTTCGCTTGTCTAATATGACTAAAATATTTTATTAATTTTTCAAGGTGATTTTGTTTTTTAAATGTGCGAAGACCAATGCCAACTTTAAGCAATAAGCACTTTCACTTCAGATATTTGTTACAAACAAGATCTTAAAGTAGGCTTACAATTTTACTGTAAAACCAGGTCAGTCTGAGAGGACAAAGTTACAATTCAGAGTATTACAATACATTTGACTTTTCTTTTCTTCGTGGTGTTACAAAGTTTTTGGTGACGTTTATTTATACAAACTTGGTATAAACATCATTGTAGCCTTAACCCGACTTCTGATCCAACTTTTGAAATAGTTTTATGAATCAATCCTTCTCCATTAGTTTGTTTTTGAACACATCAAAACTCCATTACTGCATTGGCGATGGAATTCCAGATGTATGGAACACAATTTATAAAGAAAATTATTCTTGTGAAAAGAACCAATCACGTAGAAAGTAGTGAAACATTTAAAAGTAAAAAAATATAAATTGTCATTTTTGGGACTCTAATTAGTTATTAAAGTTTGGTCGTTAACAAAATTATGGGATTTTAGGGTTTCTAGAAGTGAGGTTTAGCACAATGTTTCTCAACTCGTAACCCAAAAGTCACCAGTTCAAATCCACACCCCCTACCAATTTCTATTGGCCCACTTTTTTTTAATTTTAATAGCAATTTACAAACCTTTGATGAAAAATGTTAAAACCAGTAATAGAGAGTTTTCAACAAATTTTGACATGGATATGTTCTAGCTCTAGGGGGGGTTGGCAAATTGTAAGATAAAAATTTGAAACGGGTTTCCATAGAAACTACTAGAGTTATTGTATTTCATTTTTTATATATATAAGAATAAGAACAGATGTTTAGAAGGACTAAAAACATTCTTACACTCCTTGCTCATTCATAATTGACTTTAAAATACCTACCTGGGTAGGTTGCCATTTCAGTTGAGTAAAGTAAATAAACGTGTTTCAATTCAGCTAATTATTTTATCTTATTTAATTACATCCAAGCAAAGCTCGGTCTCCCTGTACTGTGAAGTAAAACTTTGTTATCTTAGGGCAAACTTTATCACCTTACTCCAGTAACCGATATAAAATAAATCGTCACCCTAAAACATTATAAACTACTTTTCCCAAGTTTACTGTGTGACACCCTTGGCAATGGAGAGACAGCTCCAAGTGTGGGTTTCACCACTATTGGATCTCTGCCATTGTGTATATACATTCTTGACTCTGTACATCTAGGTCTGGTATCCCGTCGCTCCAACACCCATTTCAGTGACCCACTTCGATATATTGTTTATATGCATTTTCCCTTTGGCCTTGTAAAATCTTTTGTTCCTATCAAATACTAAAATATTGTAATTTTTGCATATACAAACTCTATTTTGTTGGTTTCTAAAGTTAAAATAAACAGTAGTAGTGGACTGGAACAAATTTTGTACCTTTAATATATTAAAAAACTTTATACAAACTATAGGGGAGTGCCCCTAAACAGCATATCATTTGTCATGGGAAACAGTTGGGAAATGAGGAGAAAATTGTTTTTTTTCAGTTTTTACAAACCGTAACCTTAAATTTTTTCTGGAACTGTTAGTCATAGACTTATGATTCAAAATAATAATTTGTTCAGTTTTTTACATGGATATGTCTTACCTCTGGGGGGTGTTAGGGATTTTCAAGATGGAAAATATGTAACAGGTTTCCATAGAAACTACAAGAGTGTATTGAATTTTTAATATATAAGAATAGCTGTTTACATTAATTGAAAATATTCTCTTAGACATATCCATGATCTAACCAATTTCCCACAGGGAAGTAAATACAAACGGAAGTAAATGTTTTAAGCTGGTTTTAATGGTTGTACTCAAATTATTCTATAACCTTTGAATCATCACTTTAAAAAAAGTTCAGGTAGTCCCATATTATTTAGGACCTTAATAGCTATGAATCATGATATTAAAAAGATGGTAGGAGCAGATTCTGAGAAACTCGTAGTTTTTGACATTATTTAAGGGGTTTTCCGTATTTCCTTACAATTCAAAAAAATAAATAAAAAACCTAGATATCCGTCTACGAAATTTAAAAAAATCTGACAATCAGGGAGCCTTAAAACGGATGTATCTATTCTCAACTCCTATTTGAAAATTGTTCAAACTCTGTCAATTTATAACTTACACAGTATTTTACACATCACTGACATTGATACAAAAGTACGCAATCAAAAGTGTTTACTTCTGATACAGGTACATGATGATATGATGTGGCAGATGATTACTTGACAAGGTTTGAAAAATGGAAATATAAATCTCGAAACGATCCACCCGAAGACAAGTATTACAATTGAATATTTTTACGAAGGTACTATAACCTATTAATCAAACAAAATATTTTAAGCAACCGAATGCAGGAATATTTAATTTAAGTTATTTTATTTACCAATAGGGAGTATTAAATTCGTTTATGTACTTCTAGAAACATTTAAAACCCCCACCAATATTTCATAAAAGCCCCTCTTTTAGTGAATTTCCCATATGGAATAAGCTATTAGATTAGATTAGATTATTTTAAATGGCGACCATGCTACAAGGTAGGTATTTTAAGCCAAGTATGAATGAGGAATGAATGTAAGATGATTGTGGCGCGATCTTGTAGTCTTGTTACTGACTAAGGCTGACATGTTCCTTAGACAAGACTGTTAATTAATAGCCCAACAGCGATGGCAATTAATGGACCTACAGTTTAACGTGGAATCCGACCCACAGACTCTGAATTACGAATTGGTCTAATCATTAGGATGGTCGTTGTGGATTAACGTAGTATTCAATGGTGCGGACGTTTATCCACATAAGAGAACACTACACCCACCGACCATCGCTCACAACTATCCACAATTCGTGACCTCCAAGTAGCTGGATTACAGGATGACGCCACCATCCCAGTCTATTTTAAATCATAGTTTTGCTAAATACTAACTTGGTATTCCAACCATTGGTGACAAGGGAATCAGAAAGGGTATATTATTTATTCAAAGGACGTTCAGCTTGATTCTGTTAGTTCATTGACAAAGGCCATTAGGCAAGCTAGGAAAACACAACCGACGACTGCCCTCAAGAGTGGTTGCCAAAATACATTACCGAATATCCTGATTATTTAGGAACTTAGTAAAGTAAATTATCCCCTATATTGAATAGTTACAGCTCTAAATGGAAATAACCAACAAATTAAATACATTGTATTTGTTTCTAAGTTCTAAGTTTCACCCATACGTTCTGCCTTAAGTAAATTTAAAAACGACAATTTGTAATAAAACTGTCATATTCTTTCAAGTTTATCTAAATGCCATTTAATAATTTATTGCTACAAAGGTTATCTGAAAATAACAAAGTTAAACTAGTTGGTAGAATTTTATGGGGGAAACCGTTGGGTAATGTGACCTTCCGTTGCAATCCAAGTTTCATGTAAAATGGTTGAGTTATAAAGAAAAATTGATTTCTAAATATATTCGATTAGAATAACATTGGGCACTTTTTGACAATGTATTATGTTTACCAGGGACGGTCAATTTAGATTTTCTCCGGAACCGTTAGTCGTAGATAAATAATTTAAAATACTAATATGTTTAGTTTTTAAGCTGGTTTTAATGGTGGTAGTAAAGTTGTTATTTACCTTTACTTTTTCACGGAAAACTTAAAAAATGTTTTTTCACATTTAAAAACCCATAACTTTTGAATCGTCATTTTTACAGGCATACAAAAATTGCATATTATGTAGTACTTTATGCACTATAAACTATCAAATTTTAGTCAAAATCGTAAGAGCAATTTTTGAGAAATTGGGATTTTTACGTTCTTTAAGGGATACACATCCAGACACACACATACAAACGGACAGACAGATATCACGTCGAAACCCACTTTTTGGATTCAGAGGATCCTAAAACGAGTATATCCACCCTCAACTCAAATTCGAAAATTTTTACGAAAACAATACTTTCTCCGTAGACTATGTATAAGGGAGAAGGTAAAATTTTTCCTATTGTGTATTGTTTCACATACTTATAGGTATCTTTTGTTAACATCTTCTCCTGTTTTGAAACCGATATGTCCGTCGGAGGACAAACAGAATAAAAATTTCAAATCTGTTAATTTAACTTAGTATAGAAAATTATTATATAAAAAAGTTATTAATATTTTGCGAATTTCCCATGGGGAAGAAGCTATTACCGTAGGTCTCATGGCAAGCCAGGGACCATGTTATTTTTCGTCTTTAGGTGCCCAGAGGCCGAAAACAATAGTCGTTAAAATTTATATATATGTTTGTGTCTGTGAACACAATAACCCTCATAAAAATTGTCCGATCGAGACAGAATTTGGTAGAGACGTGTATTCCTACATTTGCTCGGACGAGTTCGTAAACCACACATATCGGTCAATCGGAACGGGTAGTTTGGGGGGGGGTTGTACTAACCTGCATACTCTTTTCCCATGTTAATCATATAGAGAATAGTCAAACCCCTTTATTTATGGATAGATGTTTATGTGTTTATCATGGCAGCTAACCTGCGTACTCTTTTCCCATGTTAATCTAAAGGAGAATTGGCGAAGTCATTTATTTGTGGACAGATGTTGATGAAACTTGTTATAAATTTCCAAAACAAAAGTTATTATGCTGGAAATTACTACTTTCAATGTTCTTCACAGAATGTTCCTGCATACTCTTTCCCATGTTAGCCTTATGGAGAATTGGCAAATAATTCTACTATTTATCGACCCTCATTGATCAAATCTATCATATATTATTATTATTATTATATTATTGTTTTGGAAATTCGCTGAGTACGCAGATCTGCTGTGACCGGGCTATTTATTTCACGTTACACAGATATAACAAGCTTAATCTTTTCAACTAGAGTAAAACTCTCATTTCTTTTACGATTATAGACCCACAATGCAATTCACCCCTTCTGTTCACGCTGACATGTACGTTGTATTCTGCTTACCCAATTACCATATTCGATACACGTTGCAATGGATTCTGTAATCAAGTGAAAATTAGCGAGTAGTGAACAAGGAACACTTGCTCTGCGTAATCTGCTAATGTTTGCTTTCGATTGTTTCATACAATGACCTTAAACCCACATAATCTGTATTTGAAGAATACAAACTTAAAATACAAATAATTTATTGGTTAAAGTTTTCAATATATTTGCCTCACCAAGTTTTTAAAAAGTTGTTGGTCAGATCACTTCCTATACCTAAAACAAACTTGTATTAGTAGTAATATTTTTATGGCGTCTTATTTACTGGTTTAGGGCAGACACGTATTTTGTGTTTTCACGCAGAAACCTGAAAGTTTTATTACTATTCTATTTTTACTATTATACTATTTTTGATCAATACGAACTCAAATTAATTATGACACTACATTATTATTGTAAATTCTTATTTTTTCTTTAAAAGTTTTCATAGTATGAATACAGTTTATTTAAACTATTTACAAATTACTAAGTGCTATAAACATAGAAAAAATATATCAACATTTTACTTCAATACCATTTCTTGGGACTACGTTCAATTAGGGCGTAGTGAGGGAAGGGTTTAAGTAAAAACTATTTAAATATAACTCTAATTATTTTATTAATAAATTACATTTAAAGGATTATTTTATTGCTTTAAATTATTTACCAACATTTTTTGTACTGTTTAATAACCTAAGATATTTTGAAATATAATATTAAAAGTGCATAAAAACTTAACCACTACAGGGATAACGTTTATTATAAATAAATTTAAATTTATTTTTATTTGAATGAATTCAGTCCTTGAACTTAATCTAAAAGGTCTTTATGGGCATTTAAATTTAAAATCACACTACACTAGACCTTTCAGAGCTATATGATGTAAAATTACATGGATCAAGGAATCGTATTTAAATAAAGCAATATTATAATAAATGAAGAAGTTTTCTAAAAATTTATTAGTATTCTGTTTTTGAATTGCTATCAAAATTCTCTTCTGGATATAATATATCAGCATAAAATATTCAGTTATTATGAATCGACTTGTTTAAAATTCCCTCTGCAGAAATGTTATCTTAAGAAGTATATTATCAATTTTAATATTACAGTACCTTTCTGAAAATGCGACTTACCCAGGTAGACATTTTAAGCCGAGTATGAATGTACATAAAGGAAATATCAAGGGGCCTTCAGTTTGACGTGGAATCCAAACCCCAATATCGCTTCTGCATTACGAATTGGTCTAATTATGAGGTTGGTCTTTGCGGGTGAACCTAGTATTCAATAGTGCGAACGTTAATCCAAGCCGGAGAATATCTTAATTGAAGAATATATTTAACTGGCTGGGTGGTGTAGTGGTTATAATACCCGCCTTCAAAACTGAAGTTCGCCGGATCGAATCCCGCAGGGGTCTAATCTGGACGCAGTCGCCATTGGGTGCTTCCTAAGAACAGGTCGACGTTAGTTAGGAATAAGACCTGGTTTGGACCGTTCCCCATCAAAACGTTAAAAAATGCCTCTGGCGTATAAATACACAAAAATAAATATCACATCTTTTACTTTATACTTTTAACTGAAATGGCAACCTACCCAGGTAGGTATTTTAAGCCAAGTATGAATGAGGAATGAATGTAGGATGATTGTGGCGCGATCTTGTAGCCTTGTTACTGACTAAGGCTGACATGTTCCTTAGACATGACTGTTAATTAATAGCCCAACAGCCGATGGCAACTAATGGACCTACAGTTTAACGTGGAATCCAAACCACGGACTCTGATTACGAATTGGGTCTAATTATGAGTGTCTTTGCAGATTAACGCTTCAAATCCACACAAGAGAACAATACACCCACCCACCATCCTCATAACTATCCACAATTCGTGACCTCCAAGTAGCTGGATTACAGGACGTCGCCACCGTCCCAGTTAATCTTTCTTGTTACTGATAAGGCTGACATGTTCCTTAGACAGGACTTGTTAATGTAGCCCAATAGCCGATGGCAACTAATGACTTACAAATACGTGATCCGAATAAATTCTGAATTACGAAAGATTGGTCTTGTGGTGATAGATGGTCTTTTATTAAACGCAGTATTAAATAGTTTATAATCCACACAACAGAACACTACATCCATCGACCATCACTTATAACTATCCACAATTCGTGACCTCCTAGTAACTGGATTATATCGACCTCACAGGCTCATACTTTCATTACACAAAGTAAAATGAGAGGATTGATACGTCACAATCCCAGTAAAACTTCATGGTAATAATATTTTTACGAAAAACCTTTTTACCTATCACATTTGTAATACTTTATTATATTGTTAGTTAAAAACTAAATGAGTAATTTTGAGATACAGTACTCAGATTTTTTAATTATTGGCAATGGTATTTAATGCAATTTTTGTAAACTCCCTTGCTTCAATTCAAGATTTTCAAGAAGTAGCGGAAGTTTCCACATTTCAAATATTCATATTTTTTGAAATGTTGATAGAAACGGATTTAAAGCTGTGTATATAAGCTATATAATTTTTACAGCTATTTAACTTGTTTCTTAGGACAAATGAGAAATGAAAATGAAACTTTTTACGAATTTTTGTTTAATTAATACTTAAACATTTTCAAGCAATTCATAAAATAGAAATGAGAGAACAATAAACAATAAATAAATAAATTAACAAATAATTTTAAATGTATTTTTAAAAAATGCATTTTGTATATTTTATTAATAAAATGTGTTAAAAAGTAATTTTAAATGTATTTTCAATTGAGTTGAACCGTTTTGTATTAATTCCGGATGGAAATTTTGATTTAAGAACCAACTGGTGTGCCAATTCAGAATTCCTCAAAATTAGGTGGTTGCTTTTTGCATTTTGATGTGGTTTAATTTTGTGAAGAGCTTTAATCTTATAGCTTAAAGGTTTTTATTCAATTTTTATAAATCAGTGCACCTTTTTAATTTAATAAAACGTTTTTGTTATACAGATAGTAAGGTTTGACGAAATAATGCGAAAACAGATAATTGGGGTAAATAAGTAGTAGGGGTTACTCTATTAACCCCAATTATCGATCCAATTATATTTTAGGTTAACTTTAATACACTATTAGTTGAAATATTGAGCAAACAATTAGTTTCAGTAAGGTGATAGAAAATGTCAACAGGATATAAAGTTAATTATTCGTGACGCAAAACGTGACGTTATAATTTACTCGTCAAAACTGGAAGGGCTACATTTCGTGCGTCATCAATGGCAGGCGATAACAAAGACAGCTCCAAATTTAATTGGTTCACATGTTAGTGGTGGCGTAAAAAACTTATTGTTTTTCAAATTAAAAATCGCCCTCTGTATTGACGAATGAAACTTAACTGCGTTGTTAATTTTTCACCGATTTATATTTGGTTCAATTAAGGGAGTATTTTGACTGAGTATTATAATCTTAGAAAAACCATTTCTAATAATTGTAGCAGTACAATAGGAATTGAATAATATCACAGATAAAAATTTTCAGATAAATCCATCTAATTGGGGATGAACCACCAATGTAATACCCTTAAATCCTTTGAAATTTTTGATTTCACTGAATAATAATTAATTTAAACACAAGGAAACCCCGTATCACCAGCAAAGGATACCAGATAACTCTCTTACTAACACCCCACGCCGGTCATTCATATAGTTAATAAACACCGATGAAAACTAGATATTCTAAATCTCAATGTAAAATAGAACACCCTTAAATTATTAAGTGAGAACTTTACCATTGAGCTTCTAGCTATTTTTGTAAGTGTAATTTTAAATAGCCTACTAAATATTTTATATGGTGATTTTTTTAAATACAATTAAGTTAAGTTAAGATTAACTTGATTAGGTTTTTATATTAAGATAAAAGTAAATAGATAAATATTTATTTTTAAAACTTTCGGAGGAACTTTTGTTAGTTAAATGATTGTGGCACGATTTTTACTTTTGTTACTGACTAAGGCTGACATGTTCCTTGTTAATCAATTAATAGCTTAACAGTCAATGGCATACCTAAGAGGCATAGAGTTTAATGTGGAGTTCGAATCTTTTTCTGAATTATGAACTGGTCTAATTATGAGGATTGTCTTTGTGGATTAACGTAGAATCCAATAGTGTGGACGTTACCCACACAAGAAAACGTTATACTCACTGACCATCGCTCACAACTATCCACAATTCGTGCCCTCCTAGTAGCTGGATTACAGGACTTGGCCACGGTCACAGTCATCTGTAAATAAATAAAAAATAAAGACAATAAATTTATGTACGACCTAGAGAGCAAATGAAACTTGAATAACAAGTAAAACAACAAACCCATCTTCATTCTTCGATTCTCCTTACTGAGATATTTTTAAACAGATAAAATTAAACAAAAGCTTTCTCCAAAATGGTATGGAATATGGTAAATAAGCTAATTGTAGTGGGTGTTCCCTTTTCAACAAAAAAGCGTTACAACCATATTGATGAGCGTTGCAGAAATGCAGACAGATAGATGGATAGGATTGGAGGTAGGACCCAATTTGGCTTTTCTGGACTATAAAACGTAAAAATTACCAAAAATATCAATATTCTAAGCAGTTAATAGTCATAAACATATTTTGAAGGCAAACATAGCCTTTTTGGTTTTTGAATATGAGTCAATAATCTAAGTGCAATAAAACTATATTATGTGATGTATAAACTTCAATTGCATTGCTTGGGTGGTTCTGTTTTTACTGAGTCCAAATCTTAATAGTTTTTTGTTTAATCCACTTTCATATCTTAAAATTACATATTATGATTTGATACTAGTTGAACATGGTTGGAATTTTTAATTCACTATTAATAAATATCATGAAAAATACATGTTATTACTCAAGTAAAGTAATTATCTTCAATTCAAAATCATAAAACACGATTAAATAAGTTATACTTTTCTTGCAAAAACCAAAGCTTAGAAACAGAAGAGTTCAACATTTCAATTCTGAAAAGTTATACCTTATAGTAAGGCACATTAATGCACTTTACACTTTACTGCCAGGAAGCATATAGGCAAACAGATGCATTGGATTAAAATTACATGCGTCAAACCACATAAACAAGCCCACATGTAGAAATATTTTATGTGAATGGATACAGTCCAGGATTTCTCTTCCGTTTTGGAGAAACATGAATATATAACTTCTCTCTGAAACTTTATTTTACATTTTGAATGCGGTCTCCTGTGCTGAATAAGCAGACCTTAATATATGATTTTCCTGTGAATTAGTTTTGTACTACCTTGTTTTATTTTCAACTTCTTTCTCTTTTTAAACATGTCATACAACTCTGCATAGCTTAAGTTTTTTTAGTTCGAAAATATAGTGTCTAAGGCAAGAAAATTGTAGTTTATAATATTTTATATTAATATTTTAAACGATGACGATGTTTTAATGAAGCTGTGCATAGTTATAATGGGAGCTAAAATTTATATTATCCGTTCACTTTAAATATGTATTTTATCATATCCGGAAATGATCCAAGATCAAATTTACTTAGAAGGCATTGTGTGTTTTTGCTTGTTAAAGCAAAACTTGTCCAAGCTTCATTAAAACTTGTCAGAGTGCGTTCACACGCTCCTAGTAACTTGAGGAAGTCTACTTCATTATCTCTCGACAAGATTTGTACGCATCTTAATAAAATATTAAAACAAATGAAAGCCTGATTTACTTTATATGAAAATTACAAGGATTTAGAGTTGTTGCAAAAATGTAATGTTGTACCCAAGTATTTTTTTCATTTGGTTTCAGGGTCTTTTTAAACACCAAACAATACGCTTTTTAATTGAGTAAGTTTATAAATCGATATTTTTACTTCTCCTCAGTTAATTTTAATATTTGTAATATATTCAACTGAAAATATTATCTGCTAAAATGATTATTTTAAACCAAAACTGGGACGGTGGCGACGTCCTGTAATCCAACTACTTGGAGGTCACGAATTGTGGATAGTTTTGAGCAATGGTCGGTGGGTGTAGTGTTCTCTTGTGTGGATTAACGTCCGCACTATTGAATACTGCGTTCATCCGCAAAGACTATCCACGTAATTAGACCAATTCGTATTTCAGAGGCCGTGGTTTGGATTCCACGTTAAACTCTAGGTCCTTTAATTGCCATCGTCTGCTGGGCTATTAATTAACAGTCCTGTCTAAGGAACATGTCAGCCTTAGTCAGTAACAGGACTACAAGATCGCGCCACAATCATCTTACGCTCAAATCTCATTCATACTTGGCTTAAAATACCTACCTTGTAGTGTGGTCGCCATTTCAATAATCTAATATAATTTAATCTAATAGGAAATGAGTGTAAAATAATTGTGGTGCGATCTTATATCCTTTTACTGTTTAAGGCAGACACCTTTCTTGGACAAAAATGTCAATTTATAGCCCAACAGCCAATGGAATATAAAGAACCAACAGTTTTCCCTCACTTTACGAAACTGGTCTAATTAGCATTCCATTGGTAGGCTGGGGGGGTTTGTATAGTGGACTGTATCATATAGTCTGTATAAGTACGAAATACCAACTGCATCAGCACATGTGCAGCATATATATTGGAAATCGATTTGAAATGGAAATATTTTTGTTCATAGAATGTGAATTTGAGGAAATTCAACTTTATATAGTAAACCAAGTTTTATTTTAACAGTTATATTTTACAAAAAAATGTTAGAACTGTAAAGACTAATTATTTTTAAACACATTTAAAATAGAATATTTAAAAATTAGGAATAGTGTTTATTAAGGCTTTATAACATGACTCTTTGTTCAAAAGTTTCGGTGGACATTTCTATGTTCCGAAACCACATGAAGGCCACATGGGTGTAAAGTTCTAGGCAAACGTGGTTCATATTTTATGTATGCATGCATTCAGTTCACCCCTAGAACTCACAAACTAATGCCTATCGTATAAGTAGCTGTTTCAACAGTATCACAAAACAACGTTTCAGTTCAACCCAAATTTTTTTTCAATTTTCGGTCTTTTATTGGTTATTACTTACAGAAATTTCCTCTTTACACCACCCTGTAACATTTAGAATAAAAATAATATTTCCTTTAAAACGCATTTATATGCCTACTATTTTGTTAAGCATTCCTTAACTGCGACGTACTGCTTTAAACACAGCTGTTTTAGATACATGTGTTGAAGAGGAAAAGTTATTTTTCTTCCTACGACTAAACCTATCATAATGATGATTTTTTTAGTCCTAGGCCACAAAAGATCATTGTTCATGATACGTTTGATTTAAGGTCAGCACTGACAAAACTTAACAACCAATCAGGAATCAAGAAAAAATTGTTACAACGTCAGTAACATAACAGCTGATTAGTCTAAGGCGACGAAAATAGTTGTTGACAACTACTGATACTTAATCAGGTAATAATTTATGTTTACGAGTTTTTCTCATTTCATTTGCAGTATGTCAAAAATATTGTTTATCACAGGGCCCAAATCAGGTGTATCAGGTGTATTATCAGGGGTGTATAATATATACTCACACATTTAACAGCCTCTGCACGCCTCAGCTGTTATACTTGCTTTCGTATAAAAAAACACCCGTTTTTGGTTCTAGTGATGAAATGTACTATTTTTATACATTTGACGTAACCAAATAGAAAACAAGTTATTAAGTATTTCATTAACATTGTTATGTTACTTTTTTACAACCTCTACACTTTTATATTTTTTTTACTTTTTCTTTTCAGAAACAGTAAGCAGTAGTTCACGTTGAGTTCATAGAACTTAAAGTGAGGGAAAAGCTTTCTATGGTTCTGATTAAAAATTTGAATATCTTTTTGACACTTTTCCAAAAGTAGCTTTATTGTTTACCTTTTCTTGCTTAAATTTGTATTTATGTAATTAAGGTGGCCCTACTTGGTGAAACAAAAATGTATTTACTTCCATTTAGGAAATAATTCAGTTAATGACTATGTATAAAGGGAATGTTTTCAGTTCCTGTAAACAGCTGTTCTCATAACCATATGACGTCATTTCCATTACACGTTTTGCGTCTTGCAAGTTGCTAACCCCTACCCTAAGCGCTTATTCATATCTATCTCAAAAATATTGTAGATTTTGTCCAACTTCAGCTCCAAAACAGATAAAAGGTAACGAAAACACAATCACAAATCGCTGAGGCTGGATTAGAACCATCGTCCTCACACTCCAAGGCACAGTCAGGGTATCTTTGTATGAATAGATAGAACAAAATGATAGGAAATTTAAACATAATGTCTGTAACGGTAAGGCGATAACACTCATATAATAGTATCGCAGTAAGTGAACAACTTACCAACTCACCCCTTGGGAAATCTTGGAGTTGCTTCGATGAGTTGTCGAACGTTTACCGAAATTGTAACGACCGAACTCTGATACTCCAACCATCAGATAATTAGCGGAAGTGACCGGAGGTAAGCCGAACGGAGGGAGTTGAGGGTAAAGTTTGTGAAAATTAAAATACAGAGTTTTAGTCAACTACCTGTTCCCTTTTCTAGATGTGTCATTTGTATCATGACAAACATATTTAAAATAAACACATGTGTCTATAACACCTTGATTTCTCTCTTAAAAAAGTAGATAAAATTTTAAATTCAATATTAAACTATTTACTAGCTCCATAAAAGAGTGTACTATACTAAACAAAATTTTATTTACCTTATTTAAAAATGAAGATTCTTGAAAATAATCAAATTAACTAATCTAGAAAATTGCTAATGTTAAGAAAAATTTTTTATGTTAAGAAAAAAACCAAAACATCATAAAATCTTCATCTTTTTAAAGGTAATCTAATGATACCTCACACTAACATTATATTATTTTATATAATGGTTTTTTGACACCCCTATATATCTCAGTAAGGATATTTTGTTTTTTTGTAAATGACAATCACTGCTACAAATCATCTTCAGTTCAAACGTAATATCATTTTCACTTTTTCTGATCCTGATCTTGAAACCAAACTACCTCGCAGAAAATGTAAGGTTTGTAAATATTATAGATCAGATAAAGTGATAGTAATAAAGTTACGACAAATATCATTAAAATGATCAGATTTTTTGAAGCTCAAAGTCAATGTAAAGGATAATTCTACATGTGTGGGTTAAGTTTGAAAAACAGGAGCATCACTCCATCTAAAGGAGGTTTTATGGAAATCGCTTAGTACGCAGGTCTGCTGTGACGAGGGTATATTAACTTTTACAGGTGAAGTTAATTTCAATGTTGTGCCTCTACAATGTACGTGGAGGATCCATCCAATTATCCTTTGACGGAGTTACACTGCAATGAACAGCGTGTGTTATGCAATCACTTTACTAGACAATATTGCAATGAAGCGAGCTGCAAAGATGAAACTGGTTATAATTAGATAAAACTTCATAAATAGGCTTAGTGAAACTAAATTAAACTCGCATTAACGTATATTACCTATTTTATTTACTCAATTCTATTAGACTTTAAAATACCCCCGTCGCAGCAGATCTGCGTACTCAGCGAATTTCCAAATCGATATTATAATAATAATAATATATGACAAGTTTTATAAAAATCTGTCCATAAACATGAAAATTATTTGCCTATTCTCCATAAGATTAACATGGTAAAGAGTGTGCAGTTTAGCTGCTGTGAGGAACACTGAAAGCAGTCATTTCTACCATAAATAATTTTTATCTTAACATTTGTACCAACTTTCATCAACATCTGTCCATAAATAAAGGAGTTTGCCTATTCCCTATATGATTAACATGGGATAAGAGTATGCAGGTTTGCTGCCATGATAAACACATAAACTGTGGTTGTTAGGCATAAACGGGTGGGTATTAACAACATGAAGGTGAATACCAAGTTTAATCTAAAAATATCGATTAATATGGGAAATATTAAATTTTCCTTACCCTCCATAAGATTGACATTGGAGCCTCACAATACAACGTACTGTGTTTAGATTTTTTATTATCTCGGTAACCGTTGAAGGTAGAGAAAAACTTTAAGAAACTTAATCGTGCAGTTTTTAAGCTGATTCTAATGGTGAAAGATAAAATTTGAAATTTTTTAAAATTGCATGGGAAAATGTTTGGGGTACAAAACCCCCCAAAACTACCCGTTCCCATTGACCGATATATCTGATTTACGAACTCATCCGAGCATTTGTAGGAATACATGTCTATACCAAATTTGGTCTTGATCGGACCATTTTACGAGAGTTATCGTGTTCACAGACACACACATATATATATATAAAATTTAACGACTATTGTTTTTAGACTCTGGACCTAAAGACGAAAAAATAACATGGTCCCGGGCTTAAGTCTTACCATGAGACCTACGGTAGTAGCTTCTTCCCTATGGGAAATTCGCTAACAAGACAAGTTCCGGTCCTAGTATCTAAGTCTAGATTTACATTAAAAGACACGAATAAGAAAATTACAAATCAGTTAATAATTAACATTTTGCCAGAAGTAAATTAATGCGTGCAAGCAATTTCTTTACGCGTCACCTCAATAATAAATTGCGTTTCTGAGATGAGTTCAAAGAAAGCACATACAAGACATGTGTGCCAACCTACGCGTTTCCTGTTCAAGGCTTGCCAACACAGGAACAGACAACCCTAGCCAACTATACGTCTAACTGTCGCTTTTTGATTTCTATATTATATTCTCTCTTAAATTAAAAATATTAATTTCACCTCAGGGCACGTATGTTATGAGAAAGAGAAACTCCTTTTCAAATAATTATTATTTTTAATGTGCGTGTGTATTTTTGTAGATTGTATATAACAATTGATATTTGAATGAAATTAAATTGAACTTATATATTAGAATTTTCAAGGGGGTTTATACTTAACACTGAATTTTGTAATAGTAATTTTTTTATAGTACCCAAATAACTCATTACTTACTTGTTCTTAATCATATGGCCATGAGGAACCTAAAATGGAGTTTGGTTTCACCAATGTGTTCTAATATTTTTCTTTTCTTCCAAAAATAATTATATATTTTATAACTTGGACTATCCATAGTAGACTTGCTCTTCTCAGAGGTCTTCTATCATTGGAAGAATACAACTAAGTTTGATTAAGTTTTGGGATCTGGAATTTGAAGCCGTCCTTAAGTGATCTGGAACCTAGACATACTTTACACTTCTCAATGCCTCCTCTAAAACCAGAAGAACAAGAAAAGAGATCAGCCAACTCAAAACATGACTGTTAAATATTACCAAAACTATAAAAAAGTTTTATGAATACACTTTCCCAGAGTATAAAAGACAATAAATGTTTTCCGTACATCACCAATACAAATAAGATACACTTTAAACATTCAATCATATTTGTAAGGAACTAGAAGGGATACGCTTTCGATAGGTTAAGCTTATAAGGGGAAAAAATATTGTTATGGAAATATATCTACGCTTTGGAGGGGGAGGTAGCAATTTGTTGGATGCAAAAAACTGGAGTGACGTCATATGGTTAATCAAAGATGTATACAGGAACTGAAATATTCCCTTTAAACATATCAATGATAATTAATTTACGTCCTATTCTCCAAAGGGAAGTAAAAACAATTAATATTTTGACATGGATATGTCTTAACTCTGGGGGTTTTTAGCAATTTTGCTCAACCGAAATTTGAAAAAGTGACTTTTGGTTAGTGACGTCATAGTTTGATTATAAGAACAGCTCTTTAAATGAGCGGAAACCAATCCCTTTATACATATCCTATTGATATTACCTATTTCCGATAGGGAAGTAAGTACAAACTTTTTAAAATTTTTGTCAATCGAAATTTTATCTAAAAATGTATAAAAATATATTTCAAAAATATAAATTAAAATTCTATTTTTATTTACAATACTTTATAGATTTCTACTAAATAAACGTTTTACATAGAACTTTCGTTTAAGTGTTGTTTTACATTCAAACATTGTGTTAAAAAGTCTTAAAAATATATATTCAATTTTGTGATTTTCTAAGTGAAGCAAAATTGAAATTTATTCTTGTGGTAAAATTAATGTTGTTACAGAACCGGTATTTCTTATCATTATATTACCAAGGATGGTACAAAAACAGTTTTTTACACATTATTGAAAGGATAAAATCCAAAAACACTTTATAGGGTAGTATTGGTTTGCATTCATTTAAAACACTTCCATACTTCTAAAGTTCCACTACTACTTTAAAATTGGAGAGAAGCGTAGAATGTAAATGAGAGGATTAAAGTATGTAAATGTTCTGGTTGGGGTAAATGTGCTCCGTTCGTTGCTCGATGAAACTGTTCCGGAGAATACGGAATATGCTACGTCACCTCTGTGACGTCATTGTTCACCTCTCTGACGCGTTTATATATCTATTAAACCTCCGGGTGGTGATTGTAGCGTCCGTGTCGATGGCAGTGAAAAGTTATTATTTGCGTCTATCTATCGCGATGATATTTGGTGATACTTAGTCAACGATTACGGTCATGGTTCTGCCATCTGTGAGCTAAAGCATGAACTAATTCCTAGTGAAGTTCGTTGTTGTGCCGCTAAAGTTTGTATTTTATTGCCTAATAAAGATTTTTTTCAGACGGGGGTTCTTTGGGGTACACCTTTGTACTGATGAGAGCAAAGGTTGAAGCCAAACGGAAGGACGAGGGTTTGAATCCCGACCATGGGCAATCCCAATTTGTCTTGTAAATGTGTGGTATAGTGGAGTGGCAGTGAACACCTGTTTTCCTTCTATTACGACCATAGGGTTAGAGAGTTGTTTTGTGTTTTTGTTTATTTTATGTATTTTAATAAGAGTTTCAAAGACAAAAAAGCTCCACCACTCGGAGGTTTGAATACGTTTTAGGAAGTATATCAAAAGTAAAGGACATGCAGAGCTCTTTAACTTTCCGTATTTTTAAATTTTTAGTCTGTCAGACTTAAGAAGATTTTACGTAAATTTCGAAATTCAATATCCAAAAAAGAGCCTCAAGAAAAATTACAAGGGTAAATAGCCAACGTCCTGCCAAAGAATTTCCTTTTAGGAATATTCTAGCACTTACTCACTTTATTCTTCATACTAGCACGTCTCTTGTTCAGTTAAAGTACTCAGTGTAAAGAGGTAAGGTATTTATTGTCATGGCACACTATAAACCTGAAATCTTAACCCTAGAACTGGTAGAGAGTTCACGACGCATTCACAAATTCAATAAGAAAAGGCAGGTGGAGGCATCTGTCGTTATCATGATTGTGTTGCCCTCTGGTGGCAAGAAACCAAACCAGCTCAAGCAGTTCACTATACTGCCACTACGGTATGTCTTATAGCCAAGGAAGCGCTTTCTACTCCTATGCACTGATGGCTGAACCGGTTAGAGCGCTACGCTGACGAGTTAACGTTCTACCCATTTAGAAGTGCTAGGGTTCTAATACGACCATGACCAATCCCAATTTGGCTTTAAAATATAAATAATAATTTTTTGTCATAATATTTTTAAGTCAAAGGTGAAAAGCTTGCCACTTCCATGGTTAAATAAATAAATACAAAGAAAATGTATTCTCAGCTTGATTATTTAGCATTAATTTACAATTGAATTGGTCAAGTCAATAACTGCCTATGTAGCAACAATACAAATTTCGAGGAATGACAAAAAACCTTCTCAATTAATCAACACTAATTTTGAAAATTTGAATTTTTCACAGATGTACTTTTGTATGTTTCTAACACATAAGGCTACCTAGTTATTAAATAAGTATAAGTTTATTGTAGATAAAAATAAAAATATGTGATGTACTTGGTCAGTTCTTGACTTGAGCTTGTTACGTGGTAACTTCTTCCCTTAAGTTAAGGGGTTTTATCAGAAAATACTAGACATTTTATACTTTAAGTTATTATGTGTTTAAAGTCTGTGTAAATAACAAACTGTGTTAGCCCTAAAATTGATAAGAAAAAATCTAGAAAAATCATCTATCATCATACATCTTCAGCAACCTGATGGGAAGAAATGACCATGTACACTGTACTTGGGTAGTTACTGACTTGAGGCAGATATTCTTCCTCATTTAAAATCAGCCAAATATTCGGTTTTTGGGTAGTTTTTCACTTAACGATATCCGCTACCAGAAATAGAACAAAATGGCGGTCCTGACTAAATTTAAAAAAATGTCAATTTGGCGGTTCATGACTTGAGCCATTTCATTATGTGAACTGGATATAATAGGTAAATTTATATAACTATAAAATATTTTTATAAGTTAACATTCAAACAAAGAATAAACTGGAAAAAGGTTTAAACCCAACGACCAATGTAGAGAACAACTATTTATTTTAATATAACAGCTGTTGGTTATTTATTTCACACATTTTTTAAATCACATGCAGATAAGATATATATTACAAAATATAAAATATTTCATTACCTATGTAAAAAGAGTGAAAAAGAAAGTTTAAGATAATTTTCCTTTACCTTTACCAAATTAAAAACTATCTTAGTAACAAAACACACACCCTCTCTCTCAATCTTTAATCTCCTTTTGAACTTAATAAAAGCGTTAAACTCCTTGAAAGAAGACAAGTTTCTAAAAATTATAATTACACTACATCAAAAGGAATTCATTTTGGTAGAAAGTTGAAATCAACTTAAACTTTGTGTAACATTCAACAATGTTCACAATAACAAAACCACAAAAACAAGATTCATGACAATTTCTTTTGGCCAAACAGTACAGAATTTTCCTCTCGAAAACAACAAGTATTTTATATTCGGATGCAATCTATACTTGACCTATTAGTCAATTGTTCTATTTTTCAAATTCAATATTAAGTAAATGTATTAAAATAACTAAACATCACCATTTTGACTTTGTAGTATACGTATTTATTTTATAATCAAGTAGACCCTAATTGAAAATAATTGTATTAATATTTATTGAGCACTGTGAAAAGATATATTTAAGTTCATTGATATTTTTAGTCTACAAATAAACTAAATATTGACTTTAGTTTATAAATTTAGTAATATACAAATAAACGAAATTTAAAAACGAAATCTTTATTAATACAGTCAGGAGAAATTTTTTTGTTCAAAATAATATTGTTTTCTTATAGAATTAGTATAACAATTTATTTTAGCAAATATTTTACAATTGCAAATAGATTGGTCGCAGGCGGTTTAGTCTTTAAAGGGCTGATTCCCTAATGTTTACGGATATTGGCAACTTGGTAGTTGGATAGCAGCAATTATTGGCACCTGCCTTCATAATTTGAGCACGAAATTTAGAGCATGCCAGATGTCAGATTAGCTGCAGGTTATTATATTTGATGAAACTCTAAGGTTTTGCAATATTTCAGCAAATTAAATAATATTTCATCTTACTTTAAATTGACTAAAACATAAAAAGGAACGTCTTAAAACCAATGACAAAAAGTAATTATTTTCTACAAAAAATTAAAACGAATCTAAAAAATGCATTATAATTTATTGTATGGCCTTATTTAGCCATTATAAATTCATTTAAGAGAATCTAGATATTTAGTAGTTGTGTTTGACATATGGAAGCAATAGTGGAGAGGTGGAGGATAGAATTCAGAAAGGGAGAAAATGATAAGAGCTTTCCATTATGTGAGATGGGATAGAGGTGTCTCAAAGAAACTACAAATAGCATTTCTATGGTGCAAAGTGTAGTACTATATGGTTCAGAAGTGTGGGACCTAAAGTAGAGGAATAGGGTTTTTGGTTACAGAGGTGCGTGTTCTGAGGAGTTGTAGGAGGACAGGATTGGAAAGGGTGAGGAACGAGGGCATACGAAGGGAAATGGAAGTTGAAGGAGATATAATAGACTAGGTGTAAAATCGTAAATTATTAGATTAGATTAGATTAGATTATTTGAAATGGTAACCATACAACAAGGTAGGTATTTTAAGCCAAGAATGAATGAGGATTGAATGTAAGATATTTGTGGCTCGATCTTGCAGTCTTGTTACTGACTAAGGCTGACATGTTCCTTAGACAGGACTGTTAATTAATAGCCCAACAGCCGATGGCAACTAAGTGACCTACAGTTTAACGTGGAATCCAAACCACGGCCTCTGAATTACGAATTGGTCTAATTATGAGGATGGTCTTTGCGGATTAACGTAGTATTCAATAGTGCGGACGTTAATCCACACAAAAGAACACCACACCCACCGACCATCGCTCACAACTATCCACAATTCGTGACCTCCAAGTAGCTGGATTACACGGTGACGCCACCATCCCAGTCAATTAATTAATCTGGTTTGGTCATGAAAATTGGATGACGAAGGGTTGACTTCCATTGTAAGTTATATAAAGGGTTCCACCATGGATGGAGATAAGAGGACGAATCAGACGGAGTTGACACATGGGGATTCAAGAGACAGTGGTGACAGAATGCTGTGGTAGCTGGGGGCGGAAAGACGGTGCGAGCTGGAAAAATCCATAACAAATAAGAAGTAAGCAAATAAAATTTAATTTTAATTTTGTATTTTAACACTTTTCTTAAAAAAATGTTGTATTAAATCACCTTCACAAATTTAACAGCACTACTTTCAAAAATTTAATTTGAAATCATTGTGGTATTTTATATTAAAATAGTAAATCACGTAAAAAATTATATATTTACCAACATTTGAGGCTTATTAATTAATGAAAAACTCTAAACATAAATGTGACAAGGTCTCAATTTAATTTTAACATCAGTTGTATGGTGTTATTTAGAGTGTAATTAAATACATTTTCAATCATTAAAACATAAAGATAAAAAAGACTTCAGGAAAATAATCTTAGAATCTCAGGAATATCTGTTTTGAAAAGAAAAATTAAATATACCAAATTAATAGGTTTCATTATTAAGCGATATGTTAAGGCTGTATTAATGAAAAATACTAATTAAGGAACTGAAAACACCAAAAGACCTGACTGAGGAAGGACAATGTTAAAGCAACTCTATCATAAAATAATAAAAAAAACATAAGTGTATATTAGCAATCTTCTCCAAAAATCTTTGTTCATCATCAATGTCGAGGGAAATCCTTCAGTTGAAAGTTTCATTCTTGTTACATAAAGTTTAATCGCCTGCCTGCTGGGCACACTTAAAAGTTATGCACTTGACTTTTAACAGGGCCAATTTAAATCGCTAAGCTAATCTTTAATCTAAATTTATTATATTTTTATATAATCTTTAATTTGGAATAACTTAATTAACATGGCGTTGTCAAGCGAAGTCAATTAACGAACTGTTTAAAAATGTTGGTTTAGAAAATCTCTTAAACAATTGAAATTCTTTCTTGACTGTGTAAATAGTATTGGCAATTTTTTAATACTGCAGTAAAATAATGTTTAGGAAATCAAGGTCGTAAAGGATTTATACGGTGTTTAAAAAAACAATCAGTCAAACCTTAGAATGATATTAGCAAAAAGAACTGTCCTTTTTTGAACGTTATCGTCAAGTTTATTAGTATAAGGGAAAGGTTTAAATTTTTTTTAAATATTGTTTTATAATATCATATTCATATTACTTTAATAGAAGCTAAACCCTCAACAGAAATGATAAATATTACTTTCGTAAGAGTGAATAACCATATTTTACGAATGGAGATAAAAATTATAAAAATTATAGCTAGTTCCACTTATAATAAAATATTCTATTACAGAGTTTCTCACACTTCGTCTACTTAAGGACCCTGTAATTAATTATTAATGTACGTACCTCTGTCTCCCGATGGCCCCCTTAATTTTTATTTTGAATTTATCATTTAAAAGGTTAACATTTTTATAAAGGAAAATTGTTGTATTTACTTCCCTGTGTGAAATTGGTTAGGTCATAGATATATTTATAGGGGATAATTTCAGTTCCACCAATCAGCTGTCCTTATAACCGTATGACGTCACTAACCATGTGTCACTTCAGTTTCAAATTTTTGTATGGCGGAATGTCAATCCCCCAGATCTAAGACGTATCCATCTCAAAATGTAAGTAATCTGAAGGTTGATGACTTGTTACTTAAAAGTGAACAATGTTGGGGTTTATTTGACTACGATTTAGTCCTAAATTGATTTAAATATTAAAAAATGTATTTCTTTTTCCTATCTTCAGGTTACACAGTTCAAAACAAATTTATCTAACACAAATAAGCTATCCAAAAAGAAACTGTATATTTCAGAGATTTTTTGGCAAGTTCTGGTACTTAAACTTGAGTAAGTAGGCAAAACATTGTCAAGTTATATTAGTCCTCCCGTTATAAACAACCTCCCAGGCTTTACTGCACGGGAGTTTGATGTGATTACAAAAAGATTTGATTACAACGTTTTTCGTGGGCTCCAATGGGATCGTGGACCACACTCTGAGAAACTCTATTATAATAGGTAATAGACGGTGGTGACGTCCAGTAATCCAGATACTTGGAGGTTACGAATTGTGGATAGTTGTGAGCAATGGTTGGTGGCTGTAGTGTTCTCTTGTGTTGATTAACGTCCGCACTGTTGAATACTACGTTAAACCGCAAAGACCATCCTCATAATTAGACCAATTCATAATTCAGAGGCCATGGTTCGGATTCCACGTTAAACTGTAGATCCATTAGTTGCCATCGGCTGTTGGGGTATTAATTAACAGTTCTGTCTAAGGAACATGTCAGCCTTAGTCAGTAACAAGACTACAAGATCGCGCCACAATCATCTTTCACTCAATCCTCATTCATACTTGGCTTAAAATACCTACATTGTAGTATGGTTACCATTTCAATTATCAAATCTAATCTAAAAAATCTATTTAAAATAAAATAAAATATTTTACTAATTCCACAAGGGTTTTTCTTTAAATGTTTAAATAAATTAAAACTATATACTTTGCTCTATCCATACATTATGGCTTTCTATGAAGCTTTCAACAAAATCCCCTAGTAATAAGCAAAGTGTGTTTAAATCTTCATACAAATTTCAATTACGAACATTAAATCCCATTTTATGACGTATTTCTGTCATTAAAGACAAATCTAAAACATTCTAAATGGAAATTGACTTCAAAAGTCGTGCTAGCCATTGCCTTAGTAGATTAAGCAGTGTTAGCAGTATTAAGGATCAGATTTAGTTAGTGAAAACGGTTATTTTAGGCAATATCGTATTTAAACATTTTTGAAATTTGAATCCCCGCTAAGTACGATGCAAACCAAATTCAACGCTAACATAAACGTAACAGTTCCCTTATCTGCCTACTCCACAGCCCTCGAGGTATTAAGGGTAATATTTCTCTAATCCAAGTGATGATTAAAACAGCTATATAAAATAAACGGTATCAGTGGACTGACACATACTTTCTCCCATACGTAAATTAAAAACAACATTCTATAATCTGTATATATAAAATTCAAAGCCCTCACTCACTCACTCATCACTAATTCTCCCACTTCCCGATTACCTAGGAGGCTGAAATTTGGTATACTGATTCTTTAGGTCTGATAAAGTCTAATAGTTTTTGTGACGATTTTCCCATAAATCTCTACCGTATACACCTTCAAAGTTCCCATAATAATCTTATGGAGAAATATTTTTGTTTTGGATTCCAACATATGTATCTTACCTTTTAAGATATAAACAGATGTTTTTATTTGAACCATTGAGCAAGCCAAATAAGCAAGAATAAAATGGTAAGTACTCAATGGTATCTAATTAGTCTATAAATATAATATTTCTCAGAACGAGTTTTTGTGATTATGTTTTATGATTAAAAATCAAATGTTTATTATTATCGGTACGAAATTCGCCGGGTCAGCTAGTATAACTATAAAACTCTTTAAAGTTTATCTAAATATAATTTTAAAATATATAGTTTCATAGATAATTATTCAACAATAGGAACAAGGTTAAATTAAATGTTAGAATTTTATAGGGGAAAGCCCCATTGTCATACTAAGCTTTTTTGAGTGGATTTTGTTGGGTAATTTTACCTTACGCTTCATATCAAGTTTCATGGAAATGGAAAATAAGGAAAATTGATTTTTTAATATTCTCTATAAGAATAACATTGTGCACTGCCGATAATGTACTGCGTTTATCATGGACAGTAAATTAAACTTTTCTCTGAAATTGTTAGTCGTAGACGAATAGTTCAAAACTCTTTTAAGAAATTTGGATTTTCACGTTTTTTTAGGGTTTATAGGTGTGAACTACCCTTACAAACTAAAAATTAAAAAAATTTAAAAACGCCTGGAAGGTGAACAGGTGAATTTCATCTAAAACACACGCACACACACACGGGTGGACAGACTTCACGTAGAAACCCACTTTTTTGGATGCAGGGGACCCCAATATGGATATATCCACTCTCAACTCAAACTTGAAAATTTCGACGAAAACAATATTTTATCCATATACTGTACTATGTATAAGGGGAGAAAGTAAAAAGCAAAGGCCTCTAGTGTAAAGAGATTTTTTCATTTTTTTACAAAAATGATAAAATGAAATTATATAAAAAATTTGAAATTGAAATATTGTATTATGACCCTTAAAACCACTAATGAAATAGAAAAACATTTTCTTCTGAATAATGACCAATTTTCAATCATTCGGAAAACATAATACTTTAAAATTATTCTATTGTAGGTACAAAAATATGTTATAATCTTACGTTTTAAATTTGAATAATTTTAATCCTTTTAGAACAATTCCAATGTATAATGAAAATTATTAGTTTTTAGGATAGTACATTTGAAAAAAAACTTCTTTATTTCCCTTTAAGAAATAGCTAAGATCATAGACATGTCTAAAGATAAGGTTTTTTAGTTCCTCTAAACAGATGTACTTATAACCTATGACGTCACTCCCATTACAGTGTTTGCGTCACTAGAATTAATTGCTAACATCCCCTCAGAGATTAAACACATTCATGTAAAAATTAATTCATTCTTTTTATTACCTTAAATATGCAGAGCTGCAACATCAACTTTACCTTCAGTTCTAAAACTGAAATCAACTTTTTGACATTCAGTATGATTAAAAAACTACACATATATCTTAGTTCAATACTTATTTATGGTTTTTATGTTCAAATTAGTATACGAGCTCATATTTAGCTGAATGAGGTTTGCTTAAATGCATTAGTTCCAAATAAATAATTTTTAAAAATACTTTGAAAAAATTAAGTCCAACAAACTGATAACCAAAAAATTTTGTAACTATCATTATTTATATATAACGTTTAAAAAATTGCATTTAGAATCAACATCAAATAATAAAAACGTTTTGGAATAGACTTTTGTCAAACATGTAAAATATATATACAGTAAAACCACACGGATGAATCTCTATGGCTTTCTTTACAATTGATAGCTAAGCTAGAAGATTCGAGTATGATGCTAGGTAATTTTTGCTGGATTTCTCCACAGTCAAACTCTACACAGTAAGACTTATTGCATTGCAAATAATTTTTTACAATGTATTACAACACCACTATGATTACATTTTATTCAAAAAACTTGTAATCAGCTATATAAGTTATTTAAAATATCAGTTAATATTTCACTATTGAATACATCTGTAGCCTATATTATAAGTTGAACTGTAAAATATTATATTTTATTATACATCCTGTGCATTGTTTCATTATTTATTTCAAATACCAAAAAAATATTTTACATATTTTTTAATATTTAATTTAAGAAACTCATTATGTTGGTAGTGAAAATATACCTTTTTGAATTTTTAATTTACTTCCATCTATTCAAATTTAGTTTCGAGGGACGTTTTTTAACTACTGTATTAACAAAAAATAATAAAGCTTAACTATTAACTATTTGATTTAATAAAACAAAAATAAAACTTATGGATATTAAAATGTTAGAATCATGAAAACCTAAAAAATCATACAAATCATTAGAATCATGATCAAAGAGCATAGAGCCAAAATTACTTGGACCAAAAATTGGCGTTTTTGATTCGATCAGTTTTACAGACGAGGCTGTTAATTGTGCGACTATATATCAAAAACCAAATTTTGGGCCGTGTGATAAACTATATTTTTCGAGATACTGCAAATAAAACTAAAAATACCTCGAGAATCATAAATTATTACCTGGTTTAGTATCTATATTCTTCGACCATTTTTTGTTGCTTTAGACTAATCAGCTGTTATTTACGTTGTAGCAGTTCTTTCTTGATTCCTGATTGGTTGTTTAGGTTATGTCAGTATTAGTTATGGTGACCTTAAATCTAAAGTATCATCAACCAATGTTTTTTTGTGGCCTAGGACTTAAAAAAAGTCATAATAATAGGTTTTATTCTTAAGAAGAAAAGGAGCAATTTTTTGAGTGTTTCATATGTAATTTAAAGAATTTTTAGATTTTATCTTTCACCATTAGAATCAGCTTAAAAAACTACACAATTTAGTTTCTTAAAGTTTTTCTCTATCTCCCACGGTTACCGAGATATAAAAAAATCTAAACACAGTACGTTGTATTTTGGAGCTCCAATGTTAATCTTATGGAGGATAAGGAAAAATTATATTTCACTTATTAACCAATATTTTTGATAAAACTTTATATTCAGCTTCATGTGGTTGGGATCCTTACGTTTATGCTAAAAAATCAATGTTTATGTGTTCCTCACAGCAGCAAACCTGCATAATCTTTCCCATTTTAGTCTTATGGCGAATAGGCAAACTCCTTTATTTATGTCTAGATGTTTACGGTAAAAATGCCTACTTTTACTGTTTCTCAACGCAGCAAACCTGCATATTCTTTCCCATGTTCACGTTACAGGGAATAGGAAATCAACAAGTATTGATTGATCAATCTTGTCACATACTTGTATTATTGAGTACGTAGGTCTGCTGCGACGGGGGTATTAATATTTAGTTTTGTAAATACAAAAAGGAAATAGTCACTACCACAGCCATCTCAAGCCTCAAGATATGAGAGTAGTATGGCTGATCTTTATCGTCGGAGGCTGGGCAGGGGCACGTCGGGGAGGTTGCCTTGTCAGGCTGCCAACCGCATTCAGCGGAGTTTATGTGACAGAGACAGTTGTAAGGGTGGCAGTCCTGAAGTTACGATTATACATACAGGTGGGAGTTCTGACAATGAAGATATTTCATGACTTTTTGTTTAGGGTTGTGACCTTTCAAGTTAAACAAATTTAGCAACAAGTTGTAACTTTGGGCAATTAATATTAGACAATTTGGTTTTATAATTTTTATATTTATTCTCAGTGTGGAAGAAAAATATAATTAATGCAGTTGCAATTACTTATAATAATTAATTATTCAATGCTGTATTATTATTAATTATAACTTTTGAATGAGTTCAATGTGGTTGCCAAAATATTGCACGCCTACAAAGTAATAAATACAGACTTTTCCACATCGAGTGATTTTAAAGAGCACTTTAAAGGAAAATGTACGAAGAAACTACAGGTCTATATCAACCCAGTAATAGAATTAATTTTTTTTAATCTCCATGAGTTTTCTTGTATGATTTTGATAGGTTTATACGGAAGATAGGCCTACCAAATTTGCTAAGGGTTCAAGTATACTCACATCGAGTATATCTAAGTGTGTAAGACTGGGACAGAGATATATTCTGTAATCCAGCTACTTGGAGGTCACGAATTGTGGATAGTTGTGAGCGACGGTCAGAGTATGTAGTGTTCACTTGTGTGGATAAACGTCCGCACTATTGAATACTACGTTGATCCACTATGGTAATCCTCATAAATAGACCAGTTTATAATTCAGAGACAGTGGTTCGGACTCCACATTAAATTTTAGGCCACTTAGATATGCCATTGTCTGTTGGTGTCTACGGGAACATGTCAGCCTTAGTCAGTAACAAGACTGCAATATCGCGCCACAATCGTCTCACATTCATTTCTCATTTAAAATTGGACTAAAAAACCTAGAAAGGTTGCAAAATTTCATTATACTGTATTTAATTTTTCGTTAAAATTTTCCTAGGAACTTTACTCTATGCAGTTATCGATTGCAAGTCTATGTTCAAGCTATTGGACACTGACATGAAATTAATCTTCACAATATGTAAAGCATATTGCGCTACAAAAGTCAACATACCAATAAAATAGGCGGAACTGATGCTGCAGTGATGGTTTGTAAAAGATTAGACTGCGCCAACTGAATTTATGTGGCGTTGGGGGGCCGATGATTGACAGTTATCTGACAGCGAACTTTTGCTGGTTCTCGGTTAAACGGAATAACATTCGACTTGTGTTTTACTTTTTGCTTTTATTGAAAGTTCAGCTTTGTATTTTTCACATTTATTTTCTTATGTTTGAAAATAAAATTGAAAACTGTTGATAAAACTAATAATATACATAAATAATGTCGTTCTAAGTATTGAATAAATGTGACATGTTTGTTTTTTACGTCTTTCTCCATGGAAAAGCTCAAATGGGTGTTTTGTAAACATATTTCTGTCTACCTTTTTCTCTGTATACTGTCTACACTGTCTAAACTGTCTTTCAGTCTACTCCGTGAAAATTGTAACACCCTTCCATGAAATCTAAATAACCCTAAACTTAAGTTTATTACTCTATACGTTTGGGAAAAGGGTTGTGTTTATTTTACTGGCCCACGTATAATGGAAATATATTAATGAGCTCTCAAAATAAGAGACATATTTTTCTAAGCTTTACACAAAATGTGATCTTTATTTGTTGGTTTGTTGTTATGGAAATAAACGGTATTAGTGGACTTACACATACTTTCTCCCTTTAATTTAAAAACGACAATCTGTAATAAAACTATCATGTTCTTCAAAGTTTATCTAAATATCATTTAATAATTTATTGTATAAAAAATAATCATTCCATTTCTGAAAATAAAAACAAGAGAGACAAAGTTAAATTAATTATTCGAATTATATGGGGGAACCCCCCCCTTAATACCAAGCTTTTTTGAGATGGTTTTGTTGGGAGATTTGACCTAACGCTTCATACCAAGTTTCATGGAAAACGGTTGGAAAACAAGGAAGAGATTGATTTTTTAATATTCTCTTTAAAAACTACATTGGGCGATTTCGGAAAACGTACTGGGTTTATCATAGACAGTAAATTTAACTTTTCTCTGAAACCGTTAGTAATAGACAAATAATTCAAAATATTAATTTGTTTATTTTTTTACGCTGGTTTCAATGGTGCCAGTCAAGTTATACTTTTATTATTTTCGCTTAAAATTTAAAAAATAATTTTTTTATATTTAAAAACCAATAACTTTTTAACCGTCATTTTTACAGACACGCGGGTGGTGTCAAAGTATTTAGTACTCTGTGCACTATAAACTGTCAATCAATCATTCTGTTTAATCAAAATAGTTAGAGCCGTATTTGAAAAATTTGGATTTTTCACGTTTTAAGGGTTTTTAGGGATGAACTACCCTTAAAAATCAAAAAATAAGAATAAGGAAAAATGTTCCTGGAGATTCCGTGAATATAGACATACTTGCGATTTTTATTTATTTTTATTTACATTTACATTTCATCTAAATCGGACGGGGTAGGCTGTGGCTCTGTGACTTAAATTTCTCAAAACCCGCATTTGATGCGGTTGGTGTAGTTTTGTTTGTATCATAAATAAAAGCAGTTTATGCAATTATCATCAAAATCGTTAGAACCGTTTATGAGAAAAATTTATTTCGCATGTTTTTTGGAGTTTTAGGGGTAAATAACCTTTCAAGTAAAAATTGTAAAAAAAATTAAAATCTCCAATATACCATTCCTACATACCGACTTTCATGAAAATCAGAACAATGATCTCTATGCTTATGCACATCCCCCCTACACACACACACACACACACACACACACACACACACACACACACACACACACACACACACACACACACACACACACACACACACACACACACACACACACACACACACGTGGATAGACACACATACATACATCACTTTGTCTGTGTATGGCACTACAAACAAAACATAATTAATTTTATTATTCAATTGTAGATCAATTTGATCAATATTGTAAAATATATTACTTAAAAATTTCTAATTAGGGGCAAGAGAAACCATTCCAGAATTGTTCCAAGAATTTTTTAGGTAACTTTACCTGGATGGAAAGATTTTTCATAATATAGCTTCAACCGCGACTAAATACTTTATTAGGGGACTTCAAATTTGTAAATTATTCTTTCTCACACAGACATTTTACAATTCGTTAAAATATGTTCGTTAAATTTATCCATATATTGATTAAGAAGTGAAAACACATGAAAAATATTACGTAAACAGTTTAGTGTAGGTTTCAGTGTTATGACGACCTTTGTATTGTTGCGTGGGCGTAGGAACATTGCCCGACAACATTACAAGGAACGCGAGAAACACGGCAATAACATAAACTGTTTGCTTTGGCCCTTCTACAAAACCTTGTACTGCCATTGCTGTTGTCGCTTTTTGTTGTTTCGGATAGTTTAAATACGGGTTTATAATGATCATTGGTTTTGCGTGACATTTAACCCAGTGTTGAACAACACCCGAGTACACAGAAAGCTCCAACGAGAGTCATTGTCAGTCTAAATAAAAATATTTAACTTTTCATACAGTGTTTACGGAATATCTTGACCTCTAAATGTAATAAGAATGGTTTTACAGTGATTTGAACTTTGACCTATTTCTTTAAAACTCAATGTTGGTGGTGGTCAGTTTTATTTAAATTTATTTCGTATTTTCGTCCTATAAAACAAAGCATCACGATGTATCTCATAATAGCTGAAATAGCGAACAAGATTATTACATAATCCGAACCAAACTGAAACATAAAGAAAAGGTTTTTACTTCTCTGTGGGAAATAGATCATAGATTCTTTAAAATTCATAATGGCGTCCGCTATTATACTATTATACTACTGGGACGGTGGTGACGTCCCGTAATCCAGCTACTTGGAGGTCACGAATTGTGGATAGTTGTGAGCGATGGTCGGTGGATGTAGTGTTCTCTTGTGTGGATTAATGTCCGCATTATTGAATACTACGTAAATCCACAAAGACCATCCTCAATAAACCAATTCGTAGTTCAGAGGCCGTGGTTTGGATTCCATGTTAAACTCTAGGTCCATTAGTTTCCATCGGCGGTTGGGCTATTAATGAACAGTCCTGTCTAAGGAACATGTCAGCCTTAGTCAGTAACAAGACTACAAGGTCGCATCACAATCATCTTACCCTTAATTATCACTCATACTTGGCTTAAAATACCTACCATGTAGTACGGTAGCCATTTCAATAATCTATTCTAATCTATTAATTATTGAACATATTTCATTGGAATTTTTCAACGCGTTGTTTTCTTAACGACACAACGTTTCTAGAGATGGAGAAACTCCTCTCGTTTTCAAGTGATTGCCGTAAACTAAAAAGTTACAGATAGTTAAATCACTGGTTAATAGATCATATGTTTAGTAAAACTTACAAATATGTTACTAATATAACTACAAACTGGATTTTTTAGGAGGTTTTGTATCTCAATGGACTGAGGTGTTTAACGTAAACAAGAACCTTCTACAAAAATTAAACGAAGGAACATCCAGTCAGATAAGTAACGAAAATAAATTTCATAGTAGTTGGTGCTCCCATTTTCACGTAGAACTGTTACAAAAAAAACCTTGTTCAGCGTTACAGAAATACAAACGTAAAAAAATAAGAAAAAACATTTTGACTTTTTTGGGGTATTTAACGTAAAAAAACCAAAACTATTGTAACTACGAGCAATGTACACACAAAACCATCTATTTAAATAGATTAGAGCAACAAATAAAATTTAGTTTGAATTCAGTCAAGCATCTCACAACGTTGACTTATTGAGTGATTTGCATAATTGGTAGTTTGGCTGTAAGCGTAAGCTATGCACAGCTGTTTCGGCTTGCTACAGTCCGATCAGATGACCAACATTTACATAGCATCATTAGATATGTGCTGATCGTGTCGGCTGCTACAACAATGGCAGACAGGTTCGTGTTTAAACCATAATTATGCATTGTGTTCATTTCGCTGTCATTTGGAATAGACACGAGCCAACTCCATAGTTTATATTTAAATATATAATATTGTATTTAATCTCTAGGACAAAAATTGGACGTTTTTGATACGAGCACACTGCAAATAAAATGAATCAATCTCGTAAAACAAACCATCACCTGATTTAGTATCAATAGTTGTCGACTACTTTTGTCGCTTTAGACTAATCAGCTGTTTGTTACTTACGTTGTAGCAGTTCTTTCTTGATTCCTGATTGGTTGTTTAGGTTATGTCAGTGTTAGTTATTATTATTGATAGATTGATCTTAACCATTCGATCGTTCAATTAAATAGTCGATTTCCAGTTTCACATTAATACTGAAAGTGATTGTTGCAGTTACTTGATCGATTATTTACAATCGAGTGCTGACCTGGAATTGAATCTTTTGCGGTTTAGGACACAAAAGTCATCATAATAATGAGTTTAGTCTTAGGAAGAAAAGGAAAGACTTTTGCTCTTCAGCTTATATATCTAAAATAGCTGTTTTGGGAGCATTATTACGAAAAAAGTTAAAATATAGATCTGTCTGTAAGTTTGGAAGAATTGTTAGCATTTTTCGTTTCATAGCCTAGAAAAGGCAAAATATGTCTTAGGCCCTACAGTATTTTAAATTTCTCTCTGTCTGACTCCTTTTCTTATGGAGGTTATTGGAAGTTTTTGCATTATTCTATACCTTTTAAAGAGGGTTGCCAAATTGACTCACGCACCATGAAAATAAAGCAATGAGCTCTCAAACATTGTGGGTGATTGTAACAGTAATAACATAGTTTTCAGTTTTCAGTTTTCATGTTTTTAATTTGCATTCCATAGTTTAACTGCTTGTATTAATATGTTAAAAAATATTACTAAGTTATTATAGATTTTACGAAATAGTTAAATATAGAAAATTTAAGGATTTATTCATTAGTTTGGATCTTATTTTGTAGACTGAAATACTTAATGCATATTGTTACCTTTTGATTTCATCTGTATTAAATAGGTAAAAATAATGAATAAATTGTTGTTTTTCTTATTATAAAGGATTAAATTTCTACTTTAACACATTTCGTTCCAAATAATCTATTTACATTGATTATTGGTCTGTATTAAATCTATTTTACTATTTATGTTAAGGATAGGCTAACTTGTATTATTTTTCTACCACTGAACCATTGAATTTTTGTTAAGAATATTCTTGAAATGATATTATTTCACAAAGGAGTCTAATAATTCTATTACTTCCTATATTCGGTTAAGCGAGCTAACCTTATTTATTCGATTTTTCTAAATATACCTTTAATATATTTTATATAGACCTTTTATATATTTTTATCCAAAATATCATAACATGTTTTAAGGAGTTTTATCTAATATTCATACAGAAAATTAATATAATATAAAAATTGCATGCTACTTCGATAGAATTAAAACATCGTTTCAGAGTATTGAATTTACGTTTATTTTATTTATTCCTATTTCCAGAGTACATATTTGAATTACTTGATGGTGAAAACACCTGTACTAAATCTGGAACATCCGGTTTATCAGCCACTGATAACAATTTAATTACAAGTTACAGTTTGGTTGACAAAATCCGGTCCCGGATGACGGAAAATGGTAATAAACTATTGAACAGTTTATGCCAACTGAAATTTCAATATTTACTATTTAAAAATTAAAATAAAATATCCTTTGCACTCAAAAATGTAAGTGCAACGTCACTAAATAGTTTTTTAATATAACAAAGCTTATATGGTATTTGAATAATATATAAACTAATGTAGATGTTATATGTTATTCAATAATGATAATAATAATTTCAAGAGTAACAAATTAACTGTATATGACATATTTTCCTCAAATCAAAAAAGTCAAAACCATTTTACGACAGTTATAACTCTATAAACTAAAAAATGTTAAAAAAGGATTTATAAGATTTTCTTTCTTTAATCTTCTTTTGTATACACTACAATTCAAGCTATAACGAGTTTTGTTGAACTTATTTTCTAATAATAAATTTAAAACCAATAGTATTTGTTGATCAAGTAGAGACCCTTTAGTAATGATATTTCGCAATTCCTACCACGTATGCTTGACTCAGAAACATTATGTGCAATTTTCGCTTGACCTACATCCAGTCCAGACCTCGCTGATTCTGAATGCTTCTAAGGAGGATTTCGTTTGTAGCAGATTTGTTTGGAGCTGTAATAAAATGTTTTATCCTGCAGCGTTTATAAGGTATAAATATTACATTATACAATTACAAAATTGTTTATTTATGAAAATAAAACCGTATGAATCTAAATAAAAGGAGAGTTTCGTCCTTTTTGGGTACTCTCCACTCTCCACTCTCCACTCTCCACTCTCCACTCTCCACTCTCCACTCTCCACTCTCCAGTCTCCACTCTCACTCTCCACTCTCCACTCTCCACTCTCCACTCTCCACTCTCCACTCTCCACTCTCCACTCTCCACTCTCCACTCTCCACTCTCCACTCTCCACTCTCCACTCTCCACTCTCCACTCTCCACTCTCCACTCTCCACTCTCCACTCTCCACTCTCCACTCTCCACTCTCCACTCTCCACTCTCCACTCTCCACTCTCCACTCTCCACTCTCCACTCTCCACTCTCTTTCACTCTCTAATCTCCACTCTCCACTCTCCACTCTCCACTCTCCACTCTCCACTCTCCACTCTCCACTCTCCACTCTCCACTCTCCACTCTCCACTCTCCACTCTCCACTCTCCACTCTCCACTCTCCACCCTTCACCCTCTACCCTCCACTCTCCACTCTCCACTCTCTCTCCAAGGGTATGTCCGATGATGTAATCACGAGAAATACACTAGCTTGGCTGCAAGTTACAGCCCACATCCATGTGATTTGCATGGTAACAAGCGGCTTCTAATAGAGGCGAGCATGTGTCTGCCTGAGGGCTAGGCTTAGTGGATACATATGTCGATTAATATTCGTCCCTTACACTTTATTGTATATATTTACACATGAATACACTATTCTCTAAGCATCTACATATAAACAAAAATGTTTGCTGTATCATATTTGTCTAGGCCTGTTTAAATTTTTATGTAGATAATATTCAGTTTGATATTTTAAAATATTTTTTGTAAATTTTTAAATATGTGGAATAGCCCCACAATTTTGATTTTTTTTCTCGTAAGAGCAGAATGAAATGCGTTAGTAGTAACCCAAGATAGGGTTAGTTTGAAAACAGAATATATTTTAGGCATTGAATTTGTTGTCTATATTCGTCTACCATTATTTGTATGGATTATTATTGGTTCCATTGACCATCCAGCACTCCTGGAGGTCTACTTCAGCACTCCCGCAGCAAGAACAAGATCGAGAGAGCTTTTCGCCAGACTGCACCATGAGACTTCCTACTTATGGAGCAGTGCAATAAAATGAAATATGTAATGTATTTGCCTTTAGGCCACATAGAGCGATTGACATTTTCAGAATATGTCATGTGAATATGTTATTAGTTTTGGATATTAATTACAATTATCTATACAAACTTCATGCTTTAGATAAAACATCCCAATAAAATTAACTGGCTGGGTGGTGTAGTGGTTATAATACCCGCCTTCAAAACTGAAGGTCGCCGGATCGAATCCCGCAAGGGTCGAATCTGGACCCAGTCGCCATTTGTCATTGGGCTACTAATTAATGATGCTTCCTAACAACAGGTCGACGTTAGGTAGTAACAAGACCGGGGTTTGGACCGTTCCCCATCAAAACGTTAAAAATGCCACTGGCGTAGAAATACACAAAATAAAATGTAGAAATCTCTCTAATAACAATAATAAAAGTCACAAGTTCAGAATATGTCATGTGAATATGTTATTAGTCTTGGATATTAAATACAATTGTCTATACAAACTCCATGCTTTAGATAAAACATCCCAATAAAATGTAGAAATTTCTTTAATAACAATAATTAAAATCACAACAAGCTAAAACTAAGTTGAAAATACGTGCAAGAAAAACTACAATTACACAAATGCGAATTAAAAACCCTAAACTACATGAATAGAAGAGGGGAAAAATCACAGCGATCAAACAGTAGGCCTAAAAATACATGCATAAAACAATTCCAAAAACTCACAACAATTAAATAGCTTTTGAAAAACTAACATTAATAAATACCATAAAACTATAACAATATCATTAATATTTTACACACATCAGGAGAGGAAATCGGGATCATAGTCTAGATTAAGCCATTTTGCATCTGATTTGGATCGTAGTAGAATCCAAACTTTGAAGAAAATACTGCAATGGTGAGTAAAATAATAAAAAGAAAATATAATATATCAGTCTACAGTTCAATGTTTTATTTTTTCGTAACATGTTTTGGCTTACTTCATTTTCAAACGAATCCAAATATGTTGGAGTATCCTCTTAAAAATAAAACAACATAGTCTAAACAACACATTACATAACAAACATTAATTAATTAAAAAAGACACCTTTATTTACTCCACCAAGAACAGACTTTTAGAAAAGTTAAGATCAAGTTTTACTATCTGTGTTATCAGTGATCAGCTGATGTAAATAGGTTTTCACCACGGAGAATGGTGTTGAAAATATAATTTGATTTTAACTAGAGTTTGTTATTTAAAATGAATCTGTTAAAATCTTGGTTCTTTTGGAATTTACGTATTCCAAGTTCGTCTAACACATTCATTCCGTTTCCATATTGACAGTAATTTAACACTTTGAGGCCGATTTTTATGGCATGCATAGCGTGATTATTGTTAATCAGGTGTTGGGCAAACGTAATTTTTTGTGTGCCTGTTCTCGGGTTTGGACAATTGCTCCACCTATTTGGCCTATGTAAAAACTCAGGCATTCAGTGCAACTTATTCTATATATTCCGGTGATATCAGTCTTATCGAACTACAGAAGTCATTATTTATATGGTCCATACTGTTGTCGATATTAGTACTGGCCCTAAAAGCTAATTTAATGTTCTTTTTTAAACATTTTCTGACTCTATATTGTTTTATATTATTAAACTCTACGTACACATATTTCACATTTTGTTCCATATTACTGTTCTTAAGGATGTATTTGTGGCTATTATTTGTGATTATTTTATCTATTAAACTACTTTCATAACAATTATATTCTCCAATTCGTAATTCAGAGGTCGTGGTTCGGATTCCACGTTAAACTGTGGGTCCCTTAGTTGCCATCGGCTGTTGGGCTATTAATTAACAGTCCTGTCTAAGGAACATGTCAGCCTTAGTCAGTAACAAGACTACAAGATCGCGCAACAATCATCTTACAATCAACTCTCATTCATACTTGGCTTAAAATACCTACCTTGTGGTATGGTCGCCATTTCAATAATCTAATCTAATCTAAATCTAATCTAATCGGATTCGGTTGAAAATGGTGTAATCCGAAACATGTTAAAAAAACATTGAACTGCAGACAGAGGTATATAATATAGTTTTAGTTTGATTACAGTTCGGAGCTAGTAAGATGGATTGGGTTAGAATTTTAATAAAAAAATAGATAGCCATCTTGTAAACAAGTGGATTCAATGTCATTGGATATAAGAGGTGGAATAACGAATTGAATCTTATAAGAAAAACGTTAAAGGTAGCCACAAAATGTCTTCAGAGTGTCAGGTTTATCATTTCAGTATTGATTTGTTGGGATTGTTTATTTTATGTTCTATTTTTATTACTATTATCATTTTTGTCGGTTGGCGTCAGTGGACGTAGTATGCTAGTTTTGTATTTTATATTAATTTTGTATTTGTAATTATATTATGCTGCAATGTAATTTGACTTATGTCTGTATTGTTGCATTTCAAAATAAATAAATAAATAAAATATTTTCCAAATTCAAATCCAAATTAATATAAAACTATTCACTTTGATAAAAATGGTTAATCGTAAAGATAAGTATATGTTTAGATTTTCAATGTTGTATCAACTTCTAAAAGTCAGAGTATTTCAAACAGTTTTTGTAACGATTAGATTTTAAGAAAAGTAACACACAAAAAATCTTTTTTAACCTATCCTGTTATGTTATTCCTTACAAATCCTCATCTGCCTCTTGACGTAATATCTCTTACACTCTGGTACAAACGTATGAGCCAGTTAGGCGTAAGGGCCCCATACATTATTTATAGAGGCTAAGGAAACATTGTTAGTTTGAGAAACTCGTTTTTCCAAGGAGAGTCGAAAGTAGACATGTTTCATTCGTAAAAGAAAACAATGTTATACTGAGCCTGGTATAATGTTGAGTATCTTAGTGAATAAAATAATAAAAATATGGTATAACTTTAAAAGACGTTCATAGCTAGCTACAAAAAATATTTCTTAAATTCAAATCCAAATATAAAACTCTTGATTTTAATAAATGTACAAATTAGTCTGCATCAGTGGTAGCCATCTTGGATTTTAGTCCCGTAAGAGCAGTGTTAAATTCTGGCGCCTATATCTCCTTGACCTATCGTCATAAATTAATGGAAGAGGTGTCAAATTAAAGGTATTACAGTCCTCCAGGGCACCACCTTACAGAACTTCTTATTTTCACTCTCAATAAAAAAATAATAATGATTTATTTTGTAAAATATTCCTGGATTTTTGTTTTTATATCAAGTAAAATTTTTGAACATATTTAAAGGTCATGCCCTTGAGCCACATCTCATCAATGTACTTCCAAAGTTTTACATTGATACTTTGATAACTAACGCCACTACAGACGCCAAAGTGAAAGTATGTTCCGCCAGAATTTAACATTGCTCTTACGTGACTAAAATTCAAGATGGCTACCACTGATGCAGACTCTGAAATCAAACATTCAAACTTAATTTTAACATTGATGCATACTTTAAACCCCACAAAAGAAAGAAACGTTATACCAAATGACAATTAATATAACATAAAAAAATAATGAATTAATATTCAATACAAGAACGGATTATTTCTTTAGTTACTAAGTCTTTTTAAGTAAAAATGGTTTATACTAAAATAAAATGTAATTGTGATATACTGAGTTATACTGAAACAGATTGCTAAAATTACTTTGCAGTCAAGTACAGTTGTTAAAAAAATAAGCTTCAAAAGAAAATACGTTATAAAAAGTAGACAAATAAATGTTTAAAAGTATATTTTTTATTTTTGAAACTCTCGGAATAACTGAACGTTAAAATTAATTTCATCCTGCTTTCTACAGGATATTTAATTTTCATGTTGGCAACCCTTGTAACTACCGTGTTTAATGCTAATGATTACATTTCAACCCTCATAATCTAGGACAAAACTGTTGTTGGCAACACTGTGAAAACAATAAAACGGCAATAGGTAGGGTACAACCTACCATTTATTTGTATAACAAAGCATTAAAATGTATTTTGAATCGCCTCTTGTGGGATTTTATGCTTTCGCGTTGGTAGCCCTGGTAATGACAGTGCTTAATGCTAATGATTACAGTTCAACCCTAATAAATTCTTTCACATCGTTGTTCGAGTCACTATAAATATTATTGAACAGCAATAGGTACAACTACCCCATATTTATAAAAGCTTTGAAATATATGTTGCCTTACTTCATGTGGGATTCAGCAATTGCGTTGGCAACCCTGATCAACCCTGGTCATATTAAATTTTAATGATTACATTCACACTCTCTTGATATTCTTTATCGTCATTATGGTAAATAATATGATGCTAAAATATTATCAAACAGCTATAAACTCTAAATAGGTTTATGTAATGAATGTCATATAAGAGTTTTAGTAATGTTTTTTTAAATGTATAAGATTAGATTTATTTTGTGTTCATTGCTATTTTTCATCTCATTCGCAAGTAGCTATTTTATTTTCTATATTGTATTACTAACACAAATGAAAATCAATTGTACTTTTGGAAAATGTTATTTTTTTACTTTTTTTACCTAATACTTAAAAATTAACATTAAAAGAACCATACAAAAACATTATAAAAAGCAAAAAGCGAGATAAAAGTTAGCTAATTCTTGGTGGTCCTACATTTTTCAAGTATTTCGATACTATATTAATTACATTAAAATACCATTCAATAACACTATGGAGAATAATAAATAATTTGAATTTACACAAGTTAAAACATAACTACAAAAATACCTCTAAGAACTAAGTCAACATTTAAGTAGTAATTTCAAATAAAATTAGAAAAAAACCTGTTAAATTTATTTACTATAAGGTGTTCTACAGTTACCAATATGTTTAATGCATTGTTTAATCAGCAAAATGGTTAAACTGTAACAAAAAGCTCATGTCAGTGAGAATATTTGTAACTATGCTGAAATTGTATAATTTATTTCAGTTCGTAATCAAATCAACTAAAAATAAAATAATTGCATTAAGAAATATAAAAAAATTGATTATATTAGAATTATTGAAATTATTCTGGTAATTTATATTTAATTCAGTTTGTAATGTAGCTAATTAAGGGCTGGTTATAACACTGTAAGGGTAAGTGAGGGCTATAAATTCATTGTAGGTAAAAGGACTACTAAAGTGTTTAAGAGACTGTAACAACTGTAGGGGTGGACCCATAATAGCAGGGGTGGACTATGAATGTGTTGTAGTTGCGAGGCCCATCAAGGGTGTTTATGAGGCTGTAACCTCTGTAGGGGTGGACACGCATGACAACAGAAGTGGACTCTAAATGTGTTTTAGATGGGAGGATCATTATGACACTTTATTTATCTATTTACATGCTTCAAAACAATCTTTAGCCTAACAACAATGAAGCAGTTCTTTTATCTTAAGATACTACTACAGATAATGTTCTTTTACTTAAAGATTACTTTACTGGGACGTTGGCGACGTGCTGTAATCCAGCTATTTGGAGGTCACAAATTGTGGATAGTTGTGAGTGATAGTCGGTACGTGTAGTGTTATCTTGTGAGGATTAACGTCCGCACAGTTGAATGTTACGTTAATCCGCACAGACCATCCTCATAATTACACCAAATTGTAATTCAGAGGCCATCGGCTGTCAATAAATAAAATTAGAGTGTTGTCTATACATTGCTTGAAATTATCATACTTTTTGATATTTTTACGTCTTAAACCCCCGAAAAGCCGAAATCGATGTTATGCTAATTTCCGTTTACCTGTTTTTCTGTATCCCTTCTCAGTAACAAAGAGGGCCTCCACTATGATGAATATTACGTCCATTATTATATATCATACTGAGAAGGTATTTTCTTACTTTGAACTCACTAACGATGTATTAAAAAACTACAGTGGCGACGTCCTGTAATTCAGCTACCCGGAGTGAGTGATAGTCGGTGGATGCGATCTCTCTGGTTTGGATTAACGTCCGCCCTATTGAATTCTACGTTAATCCACAAAGACCGTCCTCATAAATAGACCACTTCGTAATTCAGAAGCCATGATTCTGATTCCACGCTAAACTGTAGATCCCTTAGTTGCCGTCGGCTTTTGGGCTATTAATTGACAGTCTTGTCTGAGGAACATGTCAGGCTTAGTCAGTAAAAAGACTACAAGATCGCGCCACAATCATCTTACACTCAATTCTCATTCATACTTGGCTTAAAATACCTCCCTTGTGTGATATGGTCACCATTTTAATTCACCCTGAAGTAGTTTCTTTCTCATGAAGATGGTGCAGTTCGCGGTCCACACCTGGCTGTATGTTTTTCCCTTGTCATTTTTAACAAAAGTTAATGATTCAATAATATAAACAAAGTTATCAATGGCATAACCAATATCAGTTGCTCTCAGGTTTCTCTTTACTGTTTCTTACGATTTTCTAATATTAAAGGATCAAATTTTAAATTATTTAAAACTAAATGTAAAAACGCAAAACCCCCATTTTCGTGAGAACTACCGTAATAGCTTCTTCCTAATGAGAAATTCGCTAAAAATATTATTATCAATAAGAAATTCTCTGAGAAATAATTTGCGCATAACATAAATAAATAGAGTAGGCCTAGTGTGGCGAAGGATTCTTAGAACAGGTATGGTATCAGTCATGTACAAAGTTGTTTGATGTTGTAAACACATTGTACAAGGCAAAGGGCTAAAAGTTAATAAGGGAACTTTGGATGATAACACCCCCATGTTCCATTCCTTGAACTATAATCAAACTATACTCGACTCTTTTAAGGATTTCAACAATGTTAATTTTCTTGTACACTTTTTTTCGTAACTTAACACTTTTTTCACAATAATAAAAGGTAAAAATAGCTGACTTTTATAATAGATTTATGCTATTATTTTTTAAATATACAGAGTCATCATTAAAGTCGACTACGAACTTCAAGAGATGATAGTACTCATCAAAATAAAAAAAATACTATATATACATGTGTCGAAAAATCCTTCATTTTAGCCGCTAGCCACCATTTTGTATTTGTTACAAAACTCATAACACCTCAAGAGTAATTAAAGCTACAGAAATCAAACTTCGCACACATATTAATTGGCCAATAATAAAAATATTTTAAAAATGGCGGTGGTTAAGTATATTTTAATCTCAATAAAGATTGTTTTTGGTCGTTTTTCGTTTATTTTGATGAGTACTACCACAGATTAAGGACCAATAGATAAGTCCTTTATCTGTGGTACTACCATCCCTTGAAGTTTGTCTCATACTTTATTGAACACCCTGTATGTAATTAAATAATTATTATGTAGTTTATTAAATTGCAATTATGTAGTTAAGTAATATATTATGGCATATAATTATTTTACTAATACATTTTAAATATGACAGAAAAATAAATATCCATATAAATACATTTTACCCAGTCATATAACACATAATGTAAATTTACAGTTAAAAAGATAATTCTGGCATTACATCCATCCAAAAAAATGTAAATTATACAATGAACAATAAAATAATACTGTCCGAACATATAATATGTAGTACTTTTACTACGATAAAAAATAAGTGTTCTAATTCATTCTGCATTACATCCAATAGCTTCTGGTACTGTTATATGGAATATAAATGTGTATTATTATGTCGATTTCAACGTTTTAAATGAACAATAAAAATAAATACTGTCCATTTGGATTAAAGAACATCTTATAATATTCTATCGGTACGCCTGTACTTTGTACGTGTTGTACGATTCGTGTTAGGGGAAAAATTAGTGTTTTCTCAGACGGTGGTCCTTTGTAGTGTAGTGGTTATACCGTTGTGCTGACGAGTACAACAGTTTAAGCCATTCTGAGGGACGAGGGTTTGAATCCCGACCATGAGCAATCCCAATTTGGCTTGCAAAGGTGTAGTATAGTGGAGTTAATGTTTTAAACGAACAATAAAAATAAATACTGTTCAATCGGATCTAAGAACATCTTCTATTAGACTAGCAATACGCCCGTACCTTATACGTGTTGTAGGATTCGCGTTAGAGAAAAATAAATTAACATGACGAAATAAATTTGATTAAATCAGAAAATATGTCACTTTCTTGTTGTTGTTGTGTGTTTGTGTGTGTGTTTACATTTATATTTATTTTTACATTTACATGTTTCGAAAGTGTTACATAATACATTTGAATGTGTCTAACATAATAATCTAATACAATCTCATCTAATAATCTAACATAACTACTAGGTAAACTAAAGAAAACCCCAGACACACTGAAATGATGCATCTGGAGACATAAACCATGCACCGAACATGCAAATGAGACAACAGCTAAGAGATGAGTTGTTGAATTGTACAACGTGTGTCTGTGCCGCTGTGATGTATGGTATTGCCATCGAGGAAGACGGAGATTAAATATACAACAGCAATACTTCGCTTCATTCGATATTCTTACAAGTCCAACAATATCAACTCAGTAGTTGATCCAAGTAAAACTTAAATATCGTTACCCTTGGAAAGTTATGTTACCTTCAATAAATTATGTTTTATTTACCGAAAAGACTTTTTAGTTTTAAATGATCTCCTTATGAACATCATTCGAAATAATTTAACTAAGGCTGGCATGTTCCTTAACAGGACTGTTAATTAATAGCCTAACAGCCGATGGCCTCTGAATTACTAATTGGTCAATTATGAGGATGGTCTTCGCGGATTATCGTAGTATATTCAACTGTGTGGACGTTAATCCACGCGAGAACATTTCACTCACTGACCATCACTCACAACTATCCACAATTTGTGACCTTCAAGTAGTTGGATTAAAGGTTAACGCTACCAGTTCTAAGCTAGGGGGGGACTACATGTCAGATCATCAGCAGCTGACAAATTTATCTAACAATAATAATTATTATTACCTACCGAATTGGTGACATAACCAAGGATTCATATTAAGCCAATTAATTATGAATGTAAAATGAGTGTAAGATGATTGTGGTGCAATCTTGTACAATTTTTTTACTAATTAAAGATTGATGTTCCTTAGAAAGAACTGATAGTTAATAACCCAACAGTCAATCGCATATCTAAGGGAAATACAATTAAACGTGGGATCTGAGCTACAATTTTGTTTATAAGCTACAAACTGGTCTAATTATGAACTATCGCTATCCACAATTCGTGACTTCCAAGAAGCTGAATTGTATGACATACCACCATCCCGGTCAATTCAGCTTTCATTTATTACAATCAGGCCGCCAATTTATCACGAGGTTGACATTTTAGAAACTAAAAAATAAATAGCAATAAAACTGGAACACAATGTACATAAAATACTGGTCCATTGTTCCATAAAATGTTTTCCAGTTGGTAACTTAATCTGCCAATTTATTATAAATTATGATTTGGAATGATTATTTAAGTACAGTGAAAAATATACACTCCTTTAACAAATAAATAATTCTGATACGTTTTAACAGGATTATTTAAAAAAAACGATGCATTAAATATTAGAGAATTCCAATTAGTTCTGCAGGTATGACTAAACTAGGAAAGTGTTCCTATAGACCAAAGAATAACCTTTTAGATGATTAAAATTATATAAGTACTAATAGCTGTGCTAAGAAATGAAAATGTACACAACAACAGGTATAAAATTATAGCTAGCTAGACATATATACATGTATATAGACTGGGACGGTGGCGACGTCCTGTAATCCAGCTAATTGGAGGTCACGAATTGTGGATAGTTGTAAGCGATGGTCGGTGGGTGTAGTGTTTTCTCGTGTGGATTAACATCTGCACTATTTAATACTACGTTAATCCACAAAGGCAATTCAGAGGCCGTGGTTCGGATTCCACGTTAAACTCTAGGTTCCTTAGATGTACCATTGACTGTTGGGCTATTAATTAACAGCTCAGTCTAAGGAACATGTCAGCCTTCAGTAACAAGATTACAAGATCGCGCCACAATCATCTTACAGTCATTTCTCATTCATACTTAGCTTAAAATACCTCCATTACAATAATTTTATCTAATCTATTACGTCTCAATCAAGTTAATCTTGAGCCCTACTAAAGGAACCGGAAAGTGAATCATTAATCGCAGCCCTTGCAGTAAGTACTCGTAAATGTTGGCCACCTTGTACGAATGTATTTCACAGACGACGCAAGTGGCTGTTCCTCTGCCAACTTCTCTTACAAGGACAGGAGATTGAATTGTAATTAGCACGTTGGCTACTGTGTTGTTCCTTCAGGCGAAACAGTTTCCTCCTAAATAAATCTGTGCATCATTTCGAAACTCAGGAAGAGCGTAAATTTAATTGGCTTGATAGATCACTTCAAGACTTGAAAAGTTTGTGATAGATTATATTGTGAACTTCCAAAATTGTATTTAGGTCTCAAATTTAGTTATAAGTTCGTTTTCTGTATAAACAATGTTTTAAAAAATTAAAACTATTCGTCAGGTGAGTCTATAAAAATGTGAATACGAAGCTATTTTAGACATATTATATTTAGGGAAAAAGTAAAAATAAAGTTTTAAAATGTTTAAATAAATAATTAGGTTTAAGTAACACAAACAATTATCAACTCAAATGAATCATCGTAAATAAAACTTTGTGGATAAAACACTTATTACTAGAATTATTTCATTTTAACCAAAAAAACTGGGTAAATATTTTTTGATTAGACAGACAAATGTTCTTAAAATAATTGTTTTTTCCATATTTTAAATGTTAATTTTTAGGATTCTAATTAAAACGAAATTGAATTAATACAGTATTTGTGAATGTCAGTTTAGATATATCTAATTATACTTTATTATTTGATACATTGATTCATTTTGGTTCATAATATTTCATCATTGTTTCATTATTTATTTTTATTTTTTTTCCTTTTTCATAATCGTAATGTCATTATGGATATAATTAAATACAAAAACATCTGATTAATCCATAAGGATAGTGCGTTTTAGTGGCTAACCTCAAATTTAAGTTTTGAACCATTCATAAAATGAATGATTTAAGCAGTGAGGAGTTCAATTTAACTCCGGAAGAGATAAATGCAAAAGCTAAAGTTGTATAATTAACAACCTACTATCGGCGAAATCTAAACCTGCATAAGAAAAACATATAACTAGTTCTTGAAGTGGAAAAGTGAAAATAATGTACGTTCATTTTCAATCCTATATTGCAAAGGTCGAAAATAAATGTAATATACAACTCTTGTTTTTAAAGACTGCATATAGTTGTTTTAGATAAAATAGTGTATGCAACGATTGTATATTATGCCTTAATCCCACTTGTTAGATATTTAGATGATATGATTAGATTAGATTATTTAGATTATTTTGAAATGGCGACCATACTACAGGTAGGTATTTTAAGCCAAGTATGAATGAGAGTTGAATGTAAGATGATTGTGACGCGATCTAGTAGTCTTGTTACTGACTAAGGCTGATATGTTCCTTAGACAGGACTGTTAATTAATAGCCCAACAGCCGATGGCAATGAATGGACCTACAGTTTAACGTGGAATCCGAACCACGGCCTCTGAATTACGAATTGGTCTAATCATGAGGATGGTCTTTGCGGATCAACGTAGAATTCAATAGTGCGGACGTTAATTCACACAAGAGAACACTACACCCACCGACCATCGCTCATAACTATCCACAATTCGTGACCTCCAAGTAGCTGGATTACAGGATGACGCCACCATCCCAGTCATATGATGATATGATGATGATAAGATGATGTTCTAACTTTCATCTCACTCGTGGCTTTAATGCATTCATAATACAATCGTTGCATAAACTACTATTAATCAATCTATTTCGTGTTTCAATATTTAAATTAACAGCACATGTTCGTATTTTTAACAAAACTATAGAATACTACTACTAGTTGTCTTTGAGTCCCTGTGACGAGTGGACGTGTTATGATTCATATGTGTATAATGATTTGTGAATGGTCTGTTTGTAAGTTTTCTGACTGCTCTAAACTTTTTTTGTTTTCAGCTTCATACCGGCTTAGTCCAAAACTAGTGTTATATTTTAGATACTAGTTCGCCTGAGGACGGGATCAGATTTCAGATCCCGAAACGTCGTGAAACTTTGTTATACAGTAGTTAAAATTGTGATAGAACATTTCCACACTAAAAATGTCTGTATTTACTTCCCTGTGGGAAATAGGTTAGATCATGGATATGCCTAAAGGGAATGTTTTCACTTTATCTAACAGCTGTTCTTATTCTTTTATATTAAAAATTCGGCACAATAGTGGGGGTTTCTATGGAAACCTGTTACATATTTTCAATCTTAAAAATTGCCAACATCCCCCAGAGATAAGAAATATCCATGTCAAAATCTAAATAACATAAATCCACCATCACCAATAATAAATTTCAAACAAAGAAACCCATCGAGTAAAAAATACAACTGATTAAATTATAACGTGCATTACGAAGTCATCATTAAGTCATCGCATGTAAAACCAACATTTGTACTTGCATAACATTTATTTATCTTCAAAAGCGTTTAACAAACAAAATAAGCAGACGTTTATTTTAAAACTCCGATACCAATATTTGTATGAATTGTTTTTAGCGAAACACCGAGTTTGAAATAACTCAAAATACACAATGTTTTTTTGTTCGAGAGAGTTTGACATTGGAGTTAAAACATATTTAAGAACGAAATGGTTATTTTATTTTCAATAAACGCCTCAGTAGAATGTTTTCATCCTGGTAATAACTTGCAAAGTTCCAACTGAAACTTCCTGATGTTAGGTAAACTTTGTGTTACTTAAAATCGTGATTGAACATGTCCACAATAAAGATCGAATTAAAAATATAATATTTTTTTAAACATTTTTCAATTTGTGTAGTATACACATTTACACTAAAATTTATGAAAATCTATAAATAATCCTAACATTCAAGAACAGAAGTTAAATAAGAGCTCTAGAAAATATTTACTATATAAGGCCGGGATATGGAAATAATGTGTGAAATTTCAAAGTTAGTAGTCAGGTAAAGAAGCTGTTTTATTCTTTTATTATCAAAGTAGACAGCTGACCACAATTGACATGGTCAAAAAACAAACATATTTATTTATTCAGCACTTGCCTTCCACCAAATATATTTATGAAGGAATATTAAATTATTCTTCTATGGTAATTTAGTAAGTACTAAAAGAAGAAGAAATTTTACGTTGATTTTACTTGACGAGAATCTAATGTAGGTAGTGGTTCTGATAGACTCTTATAGGATACGTTTATTTTTTAACGAGTAACATTAAGTATATTTCTAAAGAAATTTAATTTGATTTATGTCCGTTAATGAGTCATGTACTACGTTAATCCGAAAAGACCGTCCTCATGATTAGACCAATTCGTAATTCGCAGGCAGTGGTTCGGATTACTCGTTAAACTGTAGCTCGATTAGTTGCCATTTGCTGTTGGGCTATTAATTAACAGTCCTGTCTAAGGAACATGTCAGCCTTAGTCAGTAACAAGACTACAAGATTGCACCACAATCATCATACACTCAAACCGCATTCATACTTGGCTTAAAATACCTACCTTGTGGTATGGTCGCCCTATCAATAATCTAATCTAATTGTAGATTTAAAGTTTATAAACAAACTAGCTGACCCAGCGAACTTCGTAACGCCTAACAGAAAATACATGTTAACTTTAAGATTGGCCATTTTCTGAAGCTAAATAGCATTGCAGCTTCGTTGTGAAAGCTTTAAATATTCAACAGCTGATTATTATAATAAACTTAATATGTATAAACATTGTAATTATTTTATTTGACAAATATATAAACACGTGACTTTAAATCACACAGAAAATAAAAAATATATAAATACAGTACATAATTCCCAAAAACCGTTAACTGTTAACGTGGCGAATAATGCTGTTCATTTTGTACAGCACATATTTACTTCATAGTTTTACATTAATGAATGATTCAGATGGCATTGGATAGTAAAGCATATTGCTTATAGAAAGTAAAACAACAGCTGTAGCTTAAGAAATCAAATGTGTTTTATTGTAGTACATTTGTAAACAAACTAAGTCCCCATAAGGTTAACATTAGAAATTTAAAACGCTATAAAATGGAAACTAATTGAATTTATGGAAACAGAATATGCCTAAAGCATGACCGAAGCAGAGACGAATTCAAAAAATTAAAAGATCATTAAAATCGGTCCAGCCGTTCTCGAGTTATAATGCGTGTAATTAACACGACTTTGTTTTATATATTTAGATAAATAAAAATGCAAAACATATTTAGTCAACAATATAAAATAAAAATACAATAATACATAAATTAAAATACATAAAACACATACCAAATATATATACAATTTATCTAAAAAATATTGCTTTTTAACGAGACAGAGCTTAGCTCTTTTAAGCTATCGGGGAGCTCATTGTACAACTGGGGACCAAAATATGATAAACTCTTTCTTCCAAACTCACGCTTTACTCTAAGAAAGTTAAGCCTCCCACCACAGCGAGTCTACGCTCGGAAACCTCGTCGCGGGGGTCTCGCGAGATATCAGAACTCTGTGTGTCATGCAGCAAGTCAAAATCCTGCAATCAAGTTGATCAGTAAGGGATGATCCGTTTAGTATCCTTTGTAATGGGATTAGCTCTGCGATCAAATTAGTTAGTTTGTCCCATACACTGATTGCAACGTACTATAATGCAAAGACTATAGTTAACATCACAAAACGATAATTCAAAATTGGTTGAATCTGTTGGCGTACGGTCAGATTAATAAGAATATTGTTTAATCATTCAAAGTCCAAAATATTTAATGACATGAATATGTCACAAGACTGAACTTTACACACTAGTTATATACCACATAAATTAATAAAAAAACAGCTCAAGCGTAGAAAAGTTTTACGGAAAACTTAATTATTTATTAAAATATAAATGATCTATTTAGTCTTAGCTAGTTTCTAGACTCAACATGACTTGTATCGCCATTTGTAGAGATGAGTTTATGCAGTGTGTTCATGTCAAGTTTGTTGTTTTCACTTTCATTTCCATTTCAATAAGGGTGCGTTCAGAAGTTTCAAAGGATTCTGAATGTCAGCATATGTTTTTTCCTCATCGGCATGTAATAGTTTTTAGGTGTATTATTTGTTTGAATAATAGTAGACAGGGTAATTTGGGATTGTAATATATGCAGAGCACTGCATTGGTGTAAACTCTGTGAAATGGTTTTATGGGTAAAACTATTAAGTAAATTAAAGATAACATTTTTTTGTTTACTAGATATCCACCACTTTGTATTTTTTACAAAATACTTTATATCTCAAGTATTGTAAGTATTGTGGGTTCATTCGTGCTGTGGTTCTTACTTTGGTCAAGACCTAATTAATAAAAAATAACCAGCTTAGTTCGATTATACATTTCAAAATCGCAGTCTTTTTAAATAAAAATTACGTGCTTGGAGTAATAAATAATTATAAATTTAAACTCAAATACAGGGCTCACCATACACAATATACTTAAAAAATATTTAATAGATTGTTTCGTTTTTATAAATTATACTATCGCCCAAAGCAGAGACAGAACATCCTGTCCATTAAAAGAGTGGCAAGCCAGCCTCTGGCAATTATTATTGGTATTATTGGCTTATGCCGTGTCGTAAATTGTTTATCAAACAAACCACACTTCACTATATAATCAAATTTCATGAGCACAATATGATTATAACTCTGTGAAATGGTTTTATGGGTAAAACTATTAAGTAAATTAAAGATAACATTTTTTTTCGAAAAAACGCTTTGTTTACTAGATATCCACCACTTTGTTTTTTTTTACAAAATACTTTATATCTCAAATATTGTAAGACCGATTGGGTTCATTCGTGCTGTGGTTCTTACTTTGGTCAAGACCTAATTAATAAAAAATAACCAGCTTAGTTCGATTATACATTTCAAAATCGCAGTCTTTTTAAATAAAAATTACGTGCTTGGAGTAATAAATAATTATAAATTTAAACTCAAATACAGGGTTCACCATACACAATATACTTAAAAATATTTAATAGATTGTTTCGTTTTTATAAATTATACTATCACCCAAAGCAGACACAGAACATCCTGTCCATTAAAAGAGTGGTCAGGCAGCCTCTGGCAATTATTATTGGTATTATTGGCTTATGCCGTGTCGTAAATTGTTTATCAAACAAACCACACTTCACTATATAATCAAATTTCATGAGCACAATATGATTATATTGTATCCAATCATATAGTATAATGGTACAGGTATTAAACATTATACTGTGGTATGTGATAAAACTAAAAAGTATATTGATCAATGAAAAAAAATTTGACATGTTATTATTTTGTATTATTCAACACAAATCTGCTAAATACATACAACTGGTTCTATAGTCTGCTCCAAAGTAAATTTGATTAGAGAATCTGTTTTCTGTACAGAGTGTCCCATTAGTTAAGTGTCGTACTCTGGGAAATAGTTATATGGCTAAAAATAAAGAGAAATCCATAATATTTCCCCCAAAAATGCTTGTGGAATTCAAACTCCACACGCTCTTGTGCAAGACCCAATGACCCAGTTACGTCAGCTGTGAGTGTGACGTCAGCAATGACGAGATGAGTCTCAGGTAAGCAAGGCGACACCGTTCTTGCGGGCCAGGAACCGGTGAACATGTACCACGAGAAGTGGCATTGCACAGTGGGGATAAACCCCGATCCTCAAATCATGCTTAGTAATGTCTGGACTCTTCGTTAAAATATTTAGAGTGCCTCAGAGTCCATAGGTTATGTTATAAGAACAGCTGTTTAGATGAGCTGAAAACATTCCCATTTAGAATAATCCATGGTCTAACCTATTTCCCACAGGAAAGTAAATAGAATCGGTTTTTGGTATTATTACTACACCTTTCATGGTATTACCTTTTTGAAAATATGACCTACTCAGGTAAGCATTTAAAGCCAAGTATGAATGATTAATGAGAGTAGATGATTGTGTCACAATCATGTAGTCTTGTTACTGACTAAGGCTGTATTTCCCTTAGACAAGAGCTCAACAACCCATGACATCTAAGGGACTTATAGTTTAACGTGGGGTCCGAACCACAGTATTTTCTTTGAATTACAAAATGGTCAAATTCTGAGGTCTAAAATGAAATGAAATCCAGTTTTTTCATTAATGAATGATCCAGACAACATTGGATAGTAAAGCGTACTAATCATTGTTTACGTTTTAAATAGATGACAGATTAAAGAAACCTTCTAGTTATCTAATCACAACTGTTAATTTTGTAAACACTAAATTCATAAAACCTGACACTGCACCATTTTATCCCCATTGGTACTGAGTCCTTTAGGCGGATTTACACTAAACCTCACAGAAACGATGCTCAAATCATGCTTAATAATGCCTGAAATCCTCGTTAAAATATTTTGAGTACTTCAGAGTCTATATGGAACATACATACTTTGTCTTTTATGTGTTTAGAGCTCGGAGTCTTGGTGTAAAGATAAAATCAAAAGGTAGAGTACAGAAAAGTGATTAGATTAGATTAGATTACTGAAATGGTGACCGTACCACAAGGTAGGTATTTTAAGCCAAGTATTAATGAGGATTGAGTGTAAGATGATTGCGGCGCGATCTTGTAATTTTGTTACTGACTAAGGCTGACATTTTCCTTAGACAAGACTGGTAATTAATAGCCCAACAGCCGAATGGCAACTAAGGGTACTAAAGTTTAACGTGGAATCCGAACCACGGCCTCTGAATTACGGTTTGGTCTATATGAGGATGGTCTTTGTGGATTAACGTAGTATTCAATAGTGCGGACGTTAATCCACACAAGAGAATACCACACCAACCGACCATCGCTCATAACTATCCACAATTCGTGACCTCCAAATAGCTGGATTACAGGATGACACCACCATCCCAGTTATTTAGGCAATCGAAAATATAGCCAACATTATTTAAAATTTATGAACCAATTCTGGCAATTGAAACAGAATATTTGGAACCTATTGCACATACAGTAATACGACACATTTGTATTTTGATAGTCATTGTAATATCAAACGATTCCTTTCAGGGTTGCTCATACAAAATTAGTGCAGCTATATGTATTGCACTTGCATAGAATGCATGCATACACATTCACTTTGTTTGAATATTAATACATTGAGAACTTTAATTGCCTCATTATTTTATCCTTTTGTCATACTGATTCAAAAACTGTTTTAAATACATGTGTTGAAGAGCAAAAGTTGTTATTTTCAAAGTAGGACGAATCCTATTATTAAGTTGATTTTTAAGTCCAAGGCTGCAAAAGATAAATGTTGATGACACTTTTCGTTCGAGGCCAGCATTCGATTGTAAGTAATCGATAGAGTAACTGCAACAATCACTATCGATATTTTTTGTATTTGTCAAACTGGTAATCGACTATTTAATCGAACTAACAAATTTTTGAGATCTAACTATCGATAATAATAGCTAACACTGACATAATATAAACAACCAATCACTGCTACCACGTAAATAACATAACAGCTGATTAGTCTAAAGTGACAAAAATGGTCGAACACAACTATTGATACGACATCAGGTAAAAATTTATGTTTTTTTATAGGATTAGGTTATTGGATTGATGACCAAACTACAATTTTGGTATTTTAAGCCAAGCATGAATTAGGATTGAGTATCAGATGATTGTGGCACGATCTTGTAGCCTTGTTACTGAGGCAAACATGATCCTTAGACAAAACTGTTAATTAATAGCCCAACAGTCAATGGAAAGGAATGGACCTACAGTTTAACGGGGAATTCGAACCTCTAAATTACGAATCGGTCTAATTATGAGGATGGTCTTCGCGTATTAACGTATTATTCAATCGTGCTATATTTAAAAAATATAGTTCATCACACGGCCCAAAATATGGCTTCTTGATATATACTCGCACATTTAACAGACTCGGCACTTCTCGGCAGTTAAACGTTTACTCATATCAAACATGCCCGTTTTCGGTCCTAGTGCTGAAATATACTATTAAATCTTTCATCAACCTTAGATAAATATGTCACGAAATAAGTCTTGGTTAATGTTGACATATAAAATGCTTTCAGAAAAAGAATTTGTTTATTTTAGAATTTTTATGACGACCAGTATGGATGGTAAAGGATGGTATATTTCACAAATTTTGTGTTAGCTCTAATATTTTAGTTTATAATTTTGTAATAAAAAACGTTATACTCATAGTTTTATATTTAGTTTTCCAAGTTAAAATGTTTGCTCTTATTGATAGTTTCAGAAATTCAATAATCTTGAATAAATACATTTTAAAATTTGTAATATTAATAATGAACATGTTTGAAGAAAACATTCCTTTTATTTAATGGTTAACCTATTTCCCACAGGGAAGTAAATAAAAACATTTTTAAGGGACAGTCAGTCCATTTATATAGTATGATTTTACATTATTGGAAGTATCAATTATTTCTTTGGATTTCATCCTGGACTTTTTCAGTATATATTAAATGATTATGCTTAATATGATATGTAAATAATTTATTTTTAAATAATCCAATATTTTTAAACAGGTTAGGTAACCTCTCTGACGACTTCTCATACCATCTGTCTTAGCCAGATGGTATTTAAACAGTTTGTGTCAGTAATAATTTCTCTAATTAGCTACGTAAAACATCACCATAGATTCACAGCTGTCAGACCGAATCGGGCGAAGTGTTCAGTCAGCCGAGTAGGTAATAGCATTAAATTTTCTCACCTATGCAATAGTACAAGTAGACGGTTTATTGGAGAAATTAACCCTCCATTAGGTGCACTGACTTTGAAACGCCACCAGGCGCATGTGGAGTTACCTCCACTTAAAAGTAAATACTGGTAAAAATTATGTTTACTATTAGAGTCATAGTTTTATACTATAAGAGTGCTTGATAATCTCCATTTTAGCGAATTTCCCATATTAAAGAAGCTATTACCATAGGTAGGTCTCGTGGCAAGTCTTAAGCCCGGGACCATGTTATTTTTCCTCTTTAAGTGCCCAGAGGCCAACTTGAAACTCTAAACAAATCGGTTCAAAGAAAATAAATCAATTCCAAGCTTTATTATTAAAGCGTTTCTTTACAATTAAATATATTAGACCATTTATACTATTATTAAAATTAGTTATAAGTAAATATAACTTTTTAATCTAGTATGATTTTGAAATGGGTTTAAAATCAATGAATAATATAAACTAACTAGTAGTGATGTTTGTTTTTCAGCTGGTTATTATCAGTAGGTGGTTCATTGATACGGTAATTGAACGAAAAATGTGACCAATATCGCGTAAAATGTGGTTTTTCTTGTTATTTTCTTCCTCCCTTACCATACTACAGTCCTTACGTTTTTTTTCGTAGAAGACGGCGTAAAATGCCTCCTGGAGTGTCTTAAACAGACAGACAGACGAAAATTGAGATAAGAATTGTTTCGGATTCTCTAACGCACGAAACGTAAAAATAACAAAACAATAGCTCTGAGCAATTTACAGACAAAACTTTAATTATATATATATATATATATATATATATAATTAATTTGTGTGTGTGTGTGTGTGTGTGTGTGTACTCAGTAGTCCTGCGTACTCAGCAAATTTCCAAAGCAATAATATAATAATAATAATACTTGACAAGTTTTATTGATATCTGTCGGCAACCGTTAGAGATAGAATATCACTTTAAGGAACTTATTTGTGTAGTTTTTTTCAGCTGATTCTAATGGTGAAAAATAAAATATAAAAAATACTTCGTATGAAAAATGCAAAAAGATTTTGGATACAAAATCCCCCCAAACTACCAGTTCCCATTGCCCAATGTCTGGAGTACGAACTGTTTTTACTAGAATACACGAAGTACTTAGCAGTAATTGTAATATACTTCTAGTACCCAATATCTAATATCAGTATCAAATTGACTGGGTTGGTGGCGACATCCTGTGTAGATTAATGTCCGCACTACTGAATACTGCGTTAATCCGCAAAGACCATCCATATAACTAGACCAATTCGTAATTCAGAGGCCGTGGTTCGGATTCCACGTTAAACTGTAGGTCCCTTAGTTGCCATCGGCTGTTGGGCTATTAATTAACAGTCCTGTCAAAGGAACATGTCAACCTTAGTTAGTAACAAGACCACAAGATCGCGCCACAATCATCTTACACTCAATCCTCATTCATACTTGGCTTAAAATACCTACCTTATAGTATGGTCGCCATTTCAGTAATCTAATCTAATCTAAGTCAGTAAACACCCGTCGCCAATGGGAATAACGTATATTTGCTCAAGTAATAGAGGATGAGGAAAGTTAGCTTATTACCATCTCAAAGGATAAAGCGTAAAGGGGTAAGAGTTGTGTTACCTATATCTATAATTTTAAAGTGTTTAACCAATCTAGCTTATGAAAAACTTAGAGCCTATCTCTTCCATTCGCTATCTTTCAACTACCTCAAGGGATAATAGGTATATTAACTTGCTGCTTTCTTAAAAGTACCACCATCACTTACTAAACAACACTACAAAAAATACTTAACACTTAAAATATTGTAAGCTCACTGCAACTTTCCCAAATAATAATCTCGTTTTTTGTCTCCACAGGTGGGATGGCTCGTTCGGTGACATATTTGCTGTTCCTGTCTTTCGTTTTTAACCAAGACGTCCACGGGCAGAGTTTCAAAAAAGCGATTGATGACTACATACATAACCTGAGCTACTCCAGTGACGAGATTTTATCATTCAAAGGGGAAACCATACGCAGCGTCCCTTTCAAAGGAGAAATAAAAGAGGACGATCCAAAGTGTATTGTAGTCATTAAGAGGGAAAAGAGAACCGCTGCAAACAGCAAAGCAGATATCGGCGTGGTGGGGTCAAATCAGCACGTGACCTTCCCCGGCGCATTGTTACTAGCAAACGTACGCTTCATGGACAATAATCCAACTATGGTAGTATTGGGCAGAGCCAGCCTCACGTATACCGTCAACCTGCCCGGACTTGAGGAGAATGGAAACTTCGACATCATTCCAAACTTTGCAAATTACTATTCAAACAAGGAGAGGATTCTGAATATGTGGTTCGACAAAGCTAAAGACTACATATATCAAGAAGTAAACTCTGATTACCAGAGTGAATCTGCCTTCGCATATAGCAAGGAATATCTCTCGGTCAGATTTGGAATGGAATTCAATAATATTCCAATCTCGACCGATATAGAATTCGAAGCGATGAAGAAGGATGAGAAGTTAATCATGGTATATCAGTTCAAGCAGATATTCTACACTGTGAGTGTACAGCCAGTGCAGAAGCCGTCGGATCTTTTTGCTCCCGAGGTGACCTTAGAAGATGTCAAAAGAAAGGTTGACAACGATAAACCTCCAGTTATTGTTGACACCGTCTCATATGGCAGAGTCATCTACATCAAGTTGGAAACGTCTTCTACTGGACACGAGGCTAAAAACATATTAAAAGTTAAAGATCGAATTTTTTTTAATACTGAAAACCAAAACCAAGTTCAGGAAAAATTGGAGAATGTTAACATGCAAGTTTATGTTTTGGGAGGAAGTACCGAGCAAGTAAGTTTGATCAGAACTAGATCACTAGCGGAGGTACACAAAATACTGGTCATGCACAGCAAGTTTTCGCGCGAAAACCCCGGGTACCCGATCTCCCACTCGGCACAGTTCATAAAGGATCACGCGAGAGCCATCGTGAACATGTCCACGGACTACATCGATGTTACCAGGACGAAAAAATGTCAAGGCATCGTCAGGGTCGTCCACAAAGGATGGTTTGTTATGAAGTGGCATATCGACTGGATCGAGATAACCTACGACGAAGACGGAAACGAAAAGGTGGAGAAAAAGAGTTGGGAAAAGAACGGGGAATTATTGTTCGCTCCTTTCGAAGCAGACATCGAACTGCCCGGAAACGCAGACGATATCAGCGTAGTGGCAAAGGAAGCTACAACCATAAAAGTATTTTGGGATCCGTGGCGCACTGTGATCAAAAGGAGTAACATAGACTTGATAGGCAGTCGGGAGTTTTCCGTCTGGGGCGTGACACTGTTCCCTCGACACAAAATCACACCGCCATTATAAACAAGAATATTCACATGCATCAAAGTACTAAAATAAAGCAAACTAACGGATAATTTAACTGTATGGAAAATCTAACCGTGATTTCATGGTCTGAAAGTGAATGTTGTCAAATTACACATGCAATTTCGATGTGTAATTCAAAAAAAGTTTCAATACTTTTTTTTCAAATTTTGTTCACAAATAGCAATATTTAACAATAAATATAATGAAATAAAAAACAACTTTGATTAAAACGTTCCTCGAATAACTGTTAACTACACGAAATTGAGAAAAACTCTAATTAATTAATAAGTAGTTTTTTTTTAAAAACTTCAACTGTCCGTCACTATAGGCCTAGTGCCTGTGCAGTGACTTTAAAACAACAAGGTTCGTTGTCACACAGGCTAGGCTAGCCAGAGGTAGCTAGCTACTCATGATTTGATAGTAGGTCTAGTCGTCTGCACTGGTTTCAAACTAGCTACCTTTGACCTATTTGGGCCAGAGTATTTTCCTTGGAAACCGTATTGGTAACGTTTTTAACAAACCGGTTAGCCTAACTTTTTTCAATTTTCGTATAATATACATCCACAAACGACATTTATAAAAGCCTCCTGCGGAAACGTAGCTTTAACCCAGTGACGTAGCATTAAACCCAGTAACGTAGATTTATACCCAGTGACGTAATTGTATATACAGTGACGTAGCTTTATACCCAGTAACGTAGATTTATAACCAGTGACGTAGCTTTACACCCAGTGTTACGACACTGGGTGCCGTAGCTTTATACCCAGTAAAGTAGCTTTAAACTGACTGCCGTAGCTTTATACACAGTGACGTAGCTTTACACCCAGTAACGTAGATTTATACCCAGTGACGTAGCTTTATACCCAGTAACGTAGATCTTTACCCAGTGACGTAGCTTTACACCCAGTGTCGTAGCTTTACACCCAGTATAGTAGCTTTAAACTCATTGACGTAGCTTTATACACAGTGGCATAGCTTTACACCCAGTGACGTAGCTTTATACCCAGTAACGTATATTTATATCCAGTGACGTAGCTTTACACCCAGTGTCGTAGCTTTATACCCAGTAAAGTAGCTTTAAACTCACTGACGTAGCTTTACACCCAGTGACGTAGCTTTATAACTAGTGACTGAATGCTCAGTGACGTAGAATTAAACACAGTGACGAAGCATTAAGCAAAGTAAAGTAGCTTTAAACTCTGTGACGTAACTTAAAACCCAGTGACGTAGCTTTACACCCATTGACGTAGCATTAAGCCCAGTGACGTAGCATTAAACACAGTGACGTAGCTTTATACCCAGTGACGTAGCATGAAACCCAGTGACGTAGCTTTATACCCAGTGGCGTATATTTATACCGAGTGACCTAACATTACACTGAGTGACGTAGCATAAAACCAAAGATGAACGGATCCGTTCCGCTCTGATTAAACACAGTGGCATAACTTTATACCTATAACATATTTTTACACCCAGTTACGTAGCTTTATATCCAGTGGACGTAGCTTTATGCCTAGTGACGTAGCTCTATGCCCAGTGGCGTAGCTTTACACCCAGTGACACGGGTCGAAGTTTAATTTATGAATACTTAAGAGATACAAAATCTATGTTTTTTTTTATTTTCATCTACTAAATTCTGAATAACATTCTAAGACGTTTACCCTCTTCCTCGGCTTGGAACCAGAACGGTGGCTCAAGAGTAACGCTCTGGCCTTAGTCAAAGGCTGCTGGATCGAAACCGGTGGCTGGCGACTCCTGTCAGTTAATATGCAGTTTCCTCTATGTGGCTGACGTCGCTTTGGTGTCTAGCTGTCTTCAATTCATCACTTAGGTCCTAGGTCCATTGTGATGGGCAGTTGAGGTTAAGAAAACTTTGTGGTTCAAACTTTAAATGCTGACTTTCAACACAGGAAGAACCCAACGACACTGGATCTTAGGACCTTTTCTCTAAACCATCTGTACTAGCCACTCTAGGAACTATCCTCTAATCAAGACGTAGGAGAATGGTAACTCCCTCTTGATCATCTTCAGTTTTGGCGAGACTTGCTACAGAAGGTATATAAATTACGGTGCGTATAAATAGCTTCAATTTTAACCCACGAAGTGGTAAAGACGCTGCAGCGTCTATTTATTCCCAATACCACCACAGTGGCAGGTGGAGGAATCTGTCGTCAGTTTAATGAACTTTTTAAACACTATCGCCTACGTGACCGTGTTGCCCTCTGGGGGCAAGCAACCGAACCTGCTCTCGTAGTACACTAGATTGCCACCAGGCATATTTCAAGAATATATTAGTAATTACTTTTATGTTACAGTTAAGAGTAAATGAGTAAATGGCTAGTAATGTTATTATAAAACTAGCTTTGTTCTATTAGGACTAAAATTCAATTTGGCAGATGAAGAATCTTGAAATTTGTATAGTTAATTGATTGGTAGGTTGCCTAGTGCCATACCTTCTTCTTTTTTCACATAGATACGTCTTAGCTCTGGGGAGAGGGTATGTTAGTAATTTGTAAGACGAAAATTTGAAACATAAGAACAGCGGTTTAGATGAACTGAAAATTTTCCCTTTAGTCATATACATGATCAAACCTATTTTCTAAAGGTAGGTATTTTAAGCTAAGTATGAATGAGAGATGAGTGCACGATGATTTTAGCACGACATTGTAGTCTTGTTACTGACTAAACCTGCCATGTTCCTTAGAAAGGACTATTAATTAATAGTCCATCAACAGACTATGCTGTCTAAGGGACTTAAAACTTTAACGTGGGATCCGAACCACTTTCGCCTCTGAATTACGAGCTGGACTAATAATGAGAATAGTCTTTATCAAATAGTTTATTCGATAAGTGGCCGAGAAATGTCTGTATCGAAAAGTTTATTCGTAGGTTGCCCCTAAAGGGGTATTCAAATATTCAGGAGGAAGTGTAAGTAGTAGTACAACACACACTTTACTGCTGCTCGTCTCTTACGAAAAACGAATACTTTCGATACGTTTTACTAAATTTATTTTATTATGAATTATAAAACGGTTGTTTAACAATCAATTATCTAAAATAGTCATTTATGTATTAAGAGTGAAAAGCGCGTCTTTATCGCTCGAGCTAAATAATTACCGCACGACGGGTAGCGGTAATTTAGCGAAAGCGATAAAGACAATTTTCACGTGAATCACATACACCATTTGTCCTAAAACTGTATTTTTTTGGATGAATATTCAGCAAATAAAAATGTGGATTTTAAGAGAATAAATTCTCTCATCCATTACAGAATAGCTGAATTAGATGTTTGTATATTGCCAGTTTTACCAACATAATTGAACATAAAGTGAACACCTGCTTGTTGCTTCCCCCTCCAAGTATGTCAAGGTCTAGTCGATGATCCTGGAATTCCCAAAATAGCCACTCGACACTGTCTGCTGTTTCAGTGTCAGTTGTTGAGTAATTTACCACCAATATGCTAGGTTATAGTTTTGCAAGGTTTTATTGGGTACTGTTTCATTTGTGAAATGTGTGTATTTTGCTGTTTTGTGTGTTTTTTGTTATCTCGAGAAGGAAAACTTAAATAATGTATGTACGTTTAAGTTTGGATAGCAATTGATTACATTACAGTATTATTTAACTGTGCAAATTCTGATTGTATCGTTTTTGTAGACTCTAAATCTAAATTAAATTCCTCAGACGTGTACTAAAGTAAGCCTAGCTTTTGTCGTACTTATAAGATTCACACGCAATAAATACAAATAAAGTTTCCATTTTACTTTTGATTCAATAGTCTGCTATGCAGTTACCAGTCTCATTATTCAATTTATATTGGGTTTTCTGAATGAACATTATGACGAACTTAAATGAAAGGTAAATTACACCACATGGATATTAAAATGCGTACTGTTCATACTTTGTCGTTTTTTGGGTTGGAAACAATGGAGTACGTAAAATAAATTACTTCAATAGCCATGTTAAAAGTAAACAAATTTTTGAAAAGTCATTTATTAATCACTCGCTCACCTATAAACAGCTGTTTTGTGGTTTCATTGTAGAGAATAAACTTACACTTTTGACAACTGTTGTAGGAAAATAAAAAATACTCTTTGATTTCTTATTTCAGTTGTTTTTATATAAAAATTATTGATTTTTAATAATTATTTCGACGCAAATATTGACAGTGTATTATTTAAAAATTGTTTGGACTCTGTGAAAAAAAACTTGAAATCATTTCAAAATATAAGCCAAATTGTTTTATTTAAACACCATCGAACTGATGATTCAAAAAAATACCCGTCTTGTGAAATGAAAATTTAATATAAATGTTTATACGCCATTATGAAAGAGTAAATAGCCCAATAAATGTCTTGGATGAAACCTCTAGAGCCCCTGCTCAAGCCTTCCACGCTTTTACACCATATTGAAGAACTAAATTGAATCATTTAAAACATTTTCTTCATTCATAATTCTGTTATGAATTATCTTATGTCTGTCTGTAAATACTAAAGAGAGTATTTATTAATACTGAATTCTATTTATTATAGCTAAAATGACTATCAAAGTGTTAATCTACAACCATTTCAAAAACTACCAATAAAGATACTGAAAGCATCATCATTAAGAGGCTCATTATTAAATGGAAATTGAAAACCTTTTCATTATGAGTCCATAACGATACAGGTTCTAGACCAATCAGAGCTCAGCATTTAACGAAAGTAATGTCATGGATGTAATGAAATGCAAAATCAGCTGATTTACCCATAAAGATAGTGCATTTTAGTGGCTAACCTCAAATTTAAGTTTTGAACCATTTACAAAATGATTGATTTAAAAGCAGTGAGAAGTTCAATTTAACTCCGGAAGAGATGAATGCAAAAGCTAATGTTGTGATCAACAATCTACTTCCTGCAAATTTTAAAACAACAAACGAAAAAATATGTAATCAGTTTTTAAAGTGGAAAAGTTAAAATAATGTATAAATATTGATGGTCATAGATAAAATTGTGTATGCAACGATTGTATTATGACTTAAAGCCATGAGTGAGATTTAAAGTTAAAACACGAGTAAAGTGAGTGCTCTAAATATCTCACGAGTATTTCATTCATAATATTTCATAATACTAATTACTTTAAAAGGATTCCGAGATCCAAAAAACATTGCATCAGGTGGTTTAAACGTAGTACAATAATTGTCTGTAACTAAAGTGTGAAACACATTGCCTATATACAATTCGAACCACATCAGAAGCTGTTATTATCTATGTTCAACAGCTTTTCACAATACTTGTGAACTCTCTGACTGTCACATGTCAAGTCATCCGTTACAGCCAGGTAATGTTTGAACAGCTGGTGTGCAGAATATATTCTGTTATTACCAGCGAGTAAACGTCAACATATTTCGATTTTGGGCTACCATTATTTCTAACGTGTATGAGGTGTTCCTTCAGCTGTGACGGTAAATGTTTTTATTTTTCCCCATTCATGTACTATAAGCAGATTGTTATGGTAAAAATACTAATTTTAGTTTCAGTGGATGTATTAGTTTTGGGGTCCTAAGCCCATAAAAAGGTTTTTAAAGTTATATCTGTCTTAATTACAAAGTACAAATATATACAGGGTGTTCATTAAAGTCGGGGACACACTTCAAGTGGTGATAGTACTCATAAAAATAAACAAAAAATTTCCTATAAACATATGTCGAAATATCCTTCGTTTAGCCGCTAGCCGCCATTTTGTATTTTATACAAAAAACGCTATATATCAAGAACTAGAAGAAAGATGATTAGAAAGGAAGATTTTTAACCGCCGCCATTTTCAAAATATAAAAGCAAACTACATGATACTTTGAGAACATTTTTCGCTTTGACCAATAAACATGTGTGCAAAGTTTGGTTTCTGTATCTTAAATAGTTCTTGATATATAACGTTTTTTGTACAAAATACAAAATGGCGGCTAGCGGCTAAACAAAGGGGTTTCGACATATATTTATAGGAAATGTTTTGTTTATTTTGATGAGTACTATCATCCCTCAAAGTTTGTCCCCGACTTAAATAAACACCCTGCATATTACAACAGTGATTAATTTAGAAACAGAATTTTAAAGGATAGAAAAAAGGATTTGATAGTGGACAGAAGATTGTAATCATGATGGTATTTCCCGTCCTTTTATATTAAATTATTTACACTCTGTTGTTGTTGTCAAAAGGTGGTTATTTATTTAAACCTTTGTGCCTAACTCAATTTTTTTTATTTTAGACAGACTAACAGTATATTTGTATAAGATTTGTTTTTCAATTCATAGAACATTTACTCAGTATTTAAATACTAATTATTTTAAAATATGCTTTAAATTTATTGTTCCATAAAAAAGTAAGCTACAGAGGAAAATAACCAGTCTCTAATAAATTTTTGTGTTGTACCTGAATCATATTTTTTTTCAAGAGAAAGTCAGGAAATAGTTTTTCTTCATATTCTTATAATTTGGGTTTTCGCTGGATGTGTATGATTTTTAGTCCCTTAAACTCAAAAAAAGATTTTAAACTAAACGAACTATTTTCTAATTATTAGTCTAATAGAAAAGGTTGAAGAGGGAGAATAAAATATACTTCCTGTGGTGAACAAGAACGTTAAACAGTTCTTATTGTTATGATAATGATTTCTAGAAAATATAATTTCTCCTTAATGTTTATCAGCTGTTTTATATGAATCTTCACATCATGAATAAGTAAGGTCTCATCACCAAATAAATCAGCTTAAAAAACATATGTTATTACCAAAGTGAAACGACAGTAGCTCTCTATAAATAAAACAATGGTGATTTTACAATAATTACTATTTTATTTAAACATAAAATTATAAAAATAGTTTTCATTAACTGCATAAACCTATTAAACTCTCTTCCAACCTAATTTACAATGTTTATTACTTACAGTTAATTAATCTAGTGTTCATTGTTAAATCCAAACACACTGTGTAATGAGCGGGATTTCCAAAAACCGTGACCCTGTCACAACTTCTTAGTTTATAATGAATGGTCACCAGTTTAAAAAAGGTAATATTAATCACACTATGTTTTATATTTGCCAATGGAACTAAACCTAATTAAGTTGTTTTATACATCGCAGCAAACGTGACGGGTAAACTAATTTTATGTACAAGCTACATTCTTATTATCATTCTATATTCTTCTATTCTTTCTATTATAGTCTTAATATATTCTTTATTTTATGACTGGGACCGTGACGTCGTCCTGTAATCCAGCTACTTGAAGGTCACGAATTGTGCATAGTTGTAAGCGATGGTTGGTGGGTGTAGTGTTCTCTTGTGTGGATTAACGTCCGAAATATTGAATATTACATTAATCCGCAAAAACTAAGGCAGTGGTTTGTACTCCACGTTATACTGTAGGTCCCGTAGACATGTCATTGACTGTTGGGCTATTAATTAACAATTCTATCTAAGGATGTCAGTCTTAGTCAGTAACAAGACTACAAGATCGCGCCACACTTATCCTACACTCGTTCAATAATCGCCTTTTCAGTAATGTAATCTACTTCCTGGAGATTAGAAGCTGCAAAGCTAATATTAAATTAGATATTATAATATATTAAAATTTAAAAAACAAGGATTACAATGTTAACAACTGATATAATTCAATTAAAAATTTACTTTACTTTTGATTTTAAAATGTTGCACTCCCCGAATCGATGGCATTTTCTGCATCAACTCGATAGTCTGTAAATGCTCTGTCCAAGTTGTCCGTTTGAAAAGTGCATTACATATGTATGACGAGGCAGAGAACTTCAAGGCCCGATTTCATGAATTTTTTAGCTCATGAAGCTAGAACGGCTCAGCTAGAACACATGAGTGTGTAATCTTTTCAGTTTATTCTAAAAATATAAAGATATTTTTGAAGTTTATTAGTAACTTGGTATACTTAGGTTGTTGAATAAATTAACTTAAGTAAATTAGGTGAACAGTAAGGGTTCCGGTTTAGTTACAAATTTAATTGTCTAATTTAAAGTCTACGAGCGAATATTGAAAAAAATCTATAGCTTATATTCATAAAAATTGTAGTCTCAATGGTTTGAGGTATTTACTGTATTATACAAATATTTTTCTAACCTTGGTAGCTTAATTGAATAATTTTGCTTCAAATTCAAAGTACCTACTGTATAAAATTACACATACTTTACATTATATAAAGATTAATTTTATACAATTAACCATACTTTAAGTTATACATAAAATCCGAATAAATTATACTAGCTAAAACATATATGTAGTAAAGAGGGCGCTATTCCAAAACTTCTTATTGTTAGGAAAATTTCATTTTTCTCAAGAACCATACATGATAAAACTTCGAATTTTTTTTGTCTGAAAAATGTGCTTTTGGAGCATACTTTTACACAGGCGTTTATAAAAGTGTTACTTGTAAACTTAAAATAGGTATTTTTTATAATAAAAAGAAAACACCTGGAGTAATAATTTGTTAAAATCCCTGTGTTAAAGTATACATAAAAAGCCAATTATTATTGAGCCAAAAAACCTCAAAGCTTTATCACTTATAGTTTTCCAAAAACTAAGAAGTATATAAAGGTTAGTGCCTCCCATTCAATTATTACTTTTACCTATTTAATATTCCACATATATAAAGATTAAATAAAATATACCAAATTCCTTTTCGACAATTTTGTTTATTTTAGTAAAACTTTACATAAATTAAAAATCATAGGGAATGTCACAGTTTAATTAATAACTACTGATGTAAATTGTACTTTATTTTATAACTAGCTTCGCTAGCTAGGGGCTTCGCCCCCAGGCCCCGTGGTTGTTGGCGGCACTCCTTAGTAGTTAGAATACAGTTAATGACAGTGTAGGGAATGTGCAAGAAGAAGTCATAGTTAAAAATGTTAACTGTTTTGTCACTCGCATAACCGTAAAACCAAAATGTAAACAAAATTAAAAACATAATCAAATGCAAGTGCATCCATCTGTGGAGTATATCTTCAACCAACAGATATAGTAAACCAATCAGCTGTTGAAGAGAAAATAGCTATAATGTAAACAAAGTTCTGGTACCTCAGTATGGGATCCTTTTTGGGCTTCTAGGGTGAAACCTAATTGAGCTACAACAAAATTGATTATCAATAAACCTTCTCCATGGAATTTTATCTATGTGTACCATTTTTCATATCTACTTGTCCAACGGTGTCCGAGCGCATAAACTTCATACAAATATATCTGTATATATAAAATTCAAAGCCCTCACTCACTCACTCATCACTAATTCTCCCACTTCCCGATTACCTAGGAGGCTGAAATTTGGAATACTGGTTCTTTAGGCCTAAAATAGGAAAGTCTAATAGTTTTTGTGACGATTTTCCCATAAATCTCTACCTTATACGCCTTCAAAGTCCCCATGTTAATCTTATGGGGAAATAATTTTGTTTTGGATTCCAACATATGTATCTATCTTAAGATATAAACCAGCTGTTTTTATTTGAACCATTGAGCAAACCAAAGAAGCAAGCATAAAATAGAAAGTACTCAATGGTATCTAATTACTGTATAAATATAATATTTTTCAGAACGAATTTTTGTGATTATGTTTAATGATTAAAAATCAAAGGTTTATTATTATCGGTACGAAGTTCGCCGGGTCAGCTAGTATACATATAAACAAACATCCTCTTTTATAGATATAGATACATAGACGGATGCAGTCCATTAAATTAAAAATTGTATTTCAAAAGAAAGTCAACATAGAACAAACCACTGCGAGAAGCATTTGGCATTCATAATCAGTCAGTCTCGACCCAACGATTGTTAATTGAAGCCCATTTTTATGAAGCATTTTTCAAAACGTTCACCGCAACTTTCATCAATCCAAATCGCTTTCATTAGCAGAGATTTAAAATGGAAAATTGTTCCCCGGGGCAGGTATTGTTTATAGCTCTGACGTCACCGCTATTGGTCACAGGACTCTTATTTATTTTGGACTTTATACAGATTGTCCGAATTGTGTGAATATGAAAGAGATAAATCTCACTTGGAGTGATTAGTAATAAGTTAAGGTATGTACATTGTTGTTCGAATAGTAATGCATGTAATTAGAGAAATTACGGACTAGGGTCAGCTTATATTATGCAGAGGAATCCGCTTACATGTACTGATACGAACACACGAATTGGAATAAATGAATAGCTCATCATTGATTCATTTAGACAGGGACAATGGCGACGTCCTGTAATCCAGCTACTTGGAGGTCACGAATTGTTGGGGATAGTTGTGAGCGATGGTCGGTGGGTGTAGTGTTCTCTTGTGTGGATTAACGTCTGAACTATTGAATACTACGTTAATCTGCAAAAAATATCCTCATTATTAGACCAGTTCCTAATTCAGAGGCAATGGTTTGGACTCCACGTTAAATTGAAGGTCCCTTAGATATTCCATTGACTATTGGGCTATTAATTAACAGTCCTGTCTAATGAACGTGTCAGCCTTAGTCAGTAACAAGACTACAAGATCGCGCCACAATCATCTTACACTTAATACACCTACCTTGTGGTATGGTTGCCATTTCAAATATCTAATCTCGGGTGTTTAGAATGAGTTAGAGGACCCCGGCGTAGACCATAGACCCGTGGGGTGTCAGCGTCGGAGACCTCAGGACGTCTCGTGGGCTAGCGGCTGCACCAAACAGAGATGATATCGATATATGTGCTGGGAGAAACACAAAGAGGTCAAGAACTCCAGAGGGGTTGTTGGAGAGTATAAAGCACTGAAGATCTCGGCAGCACTCAGGGGTCACAATACAAGGCGCTAGCTTTGCGTGAGGTGGCCGTTAATTAACTATCGGACAGTTAGCACTGTACATCCTGTAATCCAGCTACTAGGAGGTCACGAATTGTGGATAGTTGTGAGCGATGGTCAGTGAGTGTAGTGTTCTCTTGTATGGATTAACGTCCGCACTATTTAATACAAAATCCACAAAGGTCATCCTTATAATTAGACCAGTTCGTAATTCAGAGACAGTGGTTTGGACTCAACGTGAAACTGTAGGTTAAGGGGCCATTTCAGCCATAGTCAGTAACAAGTGATTCGGATTCCACGTTAAACTGTAGGTCCCTTAGTTGTCATCGGCTGTTAGGCTATTAATTAACAGTCCTTTACAAGGAACAAGTCAGCCTTAATCAGTAACAAGACTACAAGATCACGCCACCATCATCCTACACTCAATCCTCATTCATACTTGGCTTAAAATACCTACATTGTATTATGGTTGCCATTTTAATGATCTAATCCAATCTAATCTAATATAATCTGATCTAATCTAATCTAAGACTACAAGATCGTGCCACAATCATCCTACACTCATTTCTCATTCATACTTGGCTTAAAATATCTACCTGAGTAGGTTTTCATTACAATAATCTAATCTAAGAGAGAGAAGTTAAGAGTTTGAGAGAGTTACGAATCGCGGCCGAATTGTACGTCGATCTGGAGAACGATCTAGACAGCTACTGGCGAGTCCGGGGGGAGGTGTCAGGGACGCATATTATGCCTTAGAGGGTTACCTCACATTGAACACGTATATAAATCATGCCACATGGCCAATCAGATCGAAGCGTTGACCCCACCACTCTGCAGCATGTGTGTGTGTGATAATTGAAATGTGAACTGTTTAGACTAATCGAATGCCGGATTATTATAGTAAACAATTCTATTTATACTAGTATAGTTTCATATTGAAATTATCCTTTTAGTAAATAAATGATAAATGTGAGAAATGTCTCTCATTTTTAACAAACAATGATTAAGAGTTAAGTGCTTGAATACTAAACAGTGTCTGTCAACAAACTGCATGATGTAGCTTATTGGGTAAAATTAAGCAAAACTGTACCTGTGGGTCATAAAGTGCCTATTTAACTATTCTACTATTTTGTACTTTTTACAAAATATTTTATATCTATGTAGTTTTTTGATGAATTATTCTAATGAGCACATCAAAAATTTATAGAGAAGAATGAGTTAGATGTGTGAGGATGGACTTGGTCGGCTGATCAAAGTCAAGAGGCCCTCGTCTTTTTCAGGCCCTTGACTTCTAAGAAGTCTGGGGTCCTCCTGAACATTTTACTTATTCTCTCCTTATAATACTCTTAAAATAGTTGTGTTCACTTAGAGTACAGCTATAACTTGTCTCAGATTGTGACAACATTCGTAAACGTAATAGAGATAAAGGCTAGATGAAATCCCATTGGGCGATTCTTTAACATCTCTATATATAAAATTGAATGTATGTCTGTCTGTCTGTCTGTCTGTCCTTTATGCGTTGCCAAACTACTCATCCGATCGCCATGAAATTTTAGGAAGTTGCTCTATATGTGTCCGGGAAGGTTTTAGTGAAAAAATATTTTCGAAAACCCCATAAGTTTCCATTTTATGGCGTTTTTAAATTTCTAATGTTAACCTTATGGAGAGTAAGTTTGTTTACAAATTGTCTACAATGAAAACATTTGATTTCTTAGCTACAGCTGATTGGTTTACTTTCCATTAGCAATACCGTATGCTTTACTATCCAATGCCATCTGAATCATTCATTAATGTTAAACTATGAAGTAAATGTGTACTGTAAAAAATGAACAGCTTTATTCACCACGTTAATAGTTTACGGTTTTGGGGGATTATGTATTTATATTTTTATTTTCTGTCTGATTAAAAGTCACGTGTTTATATGATAATAATTACAATGTTTATATTATTACGTTTATTATAATAATCAGCTGTTGTATATCTTTCCTATAAAAGCCGTATTACAGTTAGGTTTCGTTTGGGTTTGGATTGGATTTGAAAATTGTGAATTAATCCACTCAGATTTATTTGTTTTATGGGAATGATATTAATATGTTTTATCGTTTCAGTATTGTTATTCACTTTGCCGCGACCCAGAATATATAACCTTTCACAATGAAGCCGTATTGCTATTCTACTTCAGAACATGGCCACTCTTAAAGTTAACCTATATTTACTGACAGGCGTTACGAAGTTCGCCGGGTCAGCTAGTATATTATAAAAGAATGGTAGACATTTAGTACAAGGTTTTCCACCTTGGGTTTGTTATTTTAGACTTTTTTCCCTACAAGTATTCATAAAGATTATTTTTATGATCAGCCAAATAGTTTTTTTTATTGTACAGGTTACATTTTCATAGTTGTTTAAAAATTGTTAGAGACAAAATTTTATTTCAATGATCTCCGCCTTATAACTGTATGAGCTCCATCAATTTTATCTATACTTTTTTTTATTTCAGTTACTGAAGTTGTATTCATATAGACTCGGAATTTTGTTATATTTCTGGAAAATATTGCTGAATTTAAGTCTTTAAATCTATAAATGGCTTTAGAAAATGGAAATGGAACAATACGCCATGTAAAGTTTGCTTGAAGCCATTTTTAAATGTAATAAAACATTGTACGGTCTTGAAAGAACGTTCATAGTGTTTCCAACAGAGTATAATTGATTGTTTATATTATTCATTAAAGTAAAAGTCTTATGACAACTAGATTTTTTAAGTATTATAAATGAACATAACTAGCATTTCAGTACCCGTCGATGTTCCTTATTGAAATATAACATTCAAAACAAATAAATTAAAATGAAATAGTCGTTTTAGAACAAAATTATACGTATTGTGACACCTATAACAGTTTTTATTATGTACGGAGGGAATTAAAAAAGTAAATTCTCTACCAGTAAATATACCGAATGTTCCAATCAGTGTTGCCAAAATGATATTGAACTGATACCGGGACAAAATAATTGGCTATACAACCGTGATTTCCCTGCAGGGTAGTCATCATATGCCAAACATAATAGTAATTACGGAAAAGCCTAATTTTATTTTATCTAAAAGAACATTCTATGTTTTTTGGTCTACATTAGTTCTATCGACCAATTTAAAACGGAACTGAACTATTAAATATGATGCATTGTACAAAATGTCATCCTAAGAGCTTATGTTGAACTGTATACTGCGTATGTAGTGCACGGGGGCTGAGCTTGACTAAAGGGAAGGTAGAGCACCTAAAAACAAAAAAATATATGGTCCCGGGCTTAAGTCTTGCCCCGTTAATAGCTTCTTCCCTATGGGAAATTCGCTAATGTTTATGTTGGGAAAAATGTCTCACATGTGTCGCTGTGAGACATTTAAAACCAGCTGTTTGTAGGTTCTCAGGTATGTCTCTCAATATTAACAAACGTTCATAAACGTTATTTAACGGTATTGTTTAACTGAGTCTATTTACTCCAATCCTAATATTTATTCCTTCACAAATATAAAGTACAGGGTTATCATAAAAGAATGGCGCGTTTTCGAACATGGTTTAAAGAAAAACCAAATTACTTACAGTTAATGTTCTCTATTCATCTATTTTGTTGTCTCAAACAGTTTTTTTACATAACTAATAAATTTCAATATGTACACCCTTAGTCGCCCGACAAATGTCCAAACGATAAGAAATTTCCCTCCAAACATTCGCTTACATTCCTTCGGTTATGGTTGTCATTGCTTCATTAATCCTGTTTTTTAAGTAGTTAAGGTCACGAATTTTTTGTGAATAAACAATGTTTTGATGTAACACAACAAGAAAAAATCACAAGGTGTCAGGTCTGGACTCCTTGGAGGCCACAGCATAGGTCCTTGCCAGCCTATCCATCGATCTCCTAATTTTTCGTTCAAAGCGTCCGTCACCAAGTGTGGGGGCGCACCATCTTGTTGGAAATGAAGTTGATGAATGTTTTCGAGTTCATCTAGCTGAGGGAAGCAATAATTAAATAACATGTCGAGATACACAACTCCATATTAATTGTAAGAAAGGCCCTATTACGCGATTTTTCATCAAACAACACCAAACATTAACTTTAGGCGGATTACGTTGTTTCTCAACAATGCGTGTGGGTTTTCAGAGCCTCATATTCGTGAATTGTGTCTGTTAACACATCCACTGACATGGAAAGTAGAATTTTTCGTCTGCAAAAATTATATTATCTAAAAATGATTCGTTTCCACTTAATCTGTCCAACATTCTAACAGCGAAATTGTAATGGAATGGTTTACACTATCATTGAGTTTCAATTCCTGCATTATCTGCATTTTATAAGGTTTTATAAGGCTTATAAACAAACTTTTGGGTTGGAGGCTTTCAGAGATACTAATATAACATTCAGAAATTTAGCTACAATCTTTGATGTACAACTTTTGATGTCCGGACTACGTTGGTAAATGCTGTAAAATATGTCCAAAGCAGTCATAGCAGTCATTTGTGCTGCTTACAAAAACAGAGTACATTAAAACAAGTACCCACGCGTCACAAGGGTTCAAGAAGAGGGGTGAGTGATGGAAAATGTCCACAATAACAATATAAATAACACACTAACAGAAATAGTATATTATTTTTAACAGCACATAAATTAATAATCATGACTTGTTTTCAGCTTTGAAGATAAAAGGAGAGAAAATATCCCGCGCGGTTCGGAAAGGCGTTCAGGTGAAATACAATGTACACCCAGTAAATACCGAAGAGGGCAAATTCACATTAAAACTAATGGAGGACTCAGAAGCCACAAATATCGACTTCCTGAACCTGACTGTTCGGAACTAATCTATTTATAACCGAACGCTTCAATTCCAAACATCGTCAATTCACTGTCCACCTCTATAGGGTGAGATTTAATAAGTAAACTCTGGAATCGTTTAAACTTCCTTTTATTTAGTTCTAAAAGGGAAAATTTCCTTTTAAATTGAACAGTCACATAACTGGTAAACGTTACAAATATTTTTAATCATTTTTATGACTTCTTATGAGACATATTTCAAAAGCTACATATTAATTACGTAAAAAATTCCTAACAGAAGTAAAACATTATTTTTCGACATGAAGATATCTTAGTTTTGGAGATGGGAGAATTGACACTCCGTCGGACCAAAATTTGAAACGGAAGTGACGTTATATGATTATATAAGCAGCTGTTTAGAAGAACTGAAAATATTTCCTTTGCACAAATACACTATTCGACATGATCTGAGCCATTTTCTAAAGGAAAGTAAATAAATTCGTTTTTTAATAGAGTGTGGATTTTGGGCACTTTCCTCATCCTTAAAGTATTGAGATACAAAAAATTGATACAAAAATACGAGAATGACCTTTATGGACGAACGTAGTATTAAATAGTGTGGACGTTAATCTACACAAGAGAACACTATATCCACCGACCATCGCTCATAATTATACACAATTCGTGACCTCCAATTAGCTGGATTACAGGACACGTCACGGACCCAGTCAATAAGACTGTACTGTATGTTTGAATAAATCAAAGTAAAATCATTATTGGGATAGCGGTATTGTATTCAGGGTAAAAGCGATGCCAGTTGTCTATTTGGCCGAGTCGATAAGGTCGCAATGCACAACGTTAGCACATCTTGTTTACATGGAGGGCTCTCATCGTTGCAAGCCACTTTGAGCTTTATTGCTCGTGTTGTAATCCCACACTGATTGCACACATACCTGTGTAATCCCTGATAGCCAACAACGGATCGTGTCATCTTTTTAATTGAAAACTATCAAAGCGCATAACAATTTCTATATTTCTTTTTATTTCTATTTTTGAGGCTATCTTCATGTACATTGTTTTTTGACAATGCATTAATAGTTAACGGATGTTTAATACAAATGCTATGTGTAAATGTAGAAAATAGGTTAGATGACATATATATGTCTGAAGAGAATGTTTCATTTCCTCTAAACTTGTGTTTTCTTAACTATTTGACGTCACTATTTTTGCGTCTCTAAAATTACTAACCCCTACCCCATCCCAGAGCTTAGATATATACATCCATGAAAAAAAGAAATTGTTTATCACAAAGTTCGAACTAATTTATATTTGTCTCAAAAGTTCGTCCGAAAGTATTTTTTAGAGTAAAAATATGTTTTATTTCGATTTTTATTGCGGACATTTTCCATCACGATATTATGTAAAACAAAGTTTCACGACGTTTCGGGATCTGGAATCTGATCCCGTCCTCAGGTGAACTAATATCTAAAACATAGCACAATTAATTAACATATAATCCGGACCAAACCGGTATAAAGCTGAAAACATAAAAGTTTAAAGCAGTCAAAAAACTTACAAACAAACCATTCACTAACCATTACACACAAAAGAAACCAAACACGTCCGCTCGTCATGGAGACTCAAAGACAACTGAAAGGAATGGGCGTGTCTCACAGGAACCGGAAACAAAATGGCCGCCGCCAAATCTACATGTTTTGTCTATATGACACTTTTGGGTGTCGATGTAATGATGTTCTATACGTTATGAACTCGTTTCATTTTCAAACACGTTCCTATTGACACTAGACATTGTCGTTTAGGTGAAACATGGGGAAGACAAAACTTTTTGGTAAACTGTGAAGATGCAAGTATTATTATTATTGAATATCTTTAATTGGACTTAAACGCGTCTATGTTTTTAACTACACAACGTTTCTAGAGGTGGCGAAACTGCTCCCGTTTTCAAGTGATAACCTAATAAATTACATTAAAAATTTAAAGTTTAACTTACTGATATTAATTATGCTACCAATTATACTATCAATACTTATATATCAAGCATTATACTTATATAAAGCGGAAATTATTTGCTAATCACTTGAAAACAGGAGGAGTTTCTCCACCTCCAGAAACGTTGTGTAGTTAAAAACCCAGACGCTTTGAAAACTTCCAATAAAAGATATTGAATGATTAGTTAACAGCTTACATCTTTATTAATTTCAAAGTTAGTCTAAATATACATTTCGGGGCTTAAGTTATGGATTGTAACAATATTCAATACAGCATTTTTAATGTCGTGAGTGTTTTGAAAAACAATACTAAATGAAATACCAGCAAGTATTTTTATTTTTCAAATGATGCAATGCAAATATTAAATGAAAGTAAGTAAAATGAAAACAAAGAATAAAGTTTTGAACCCAATATAGAATTGAATTTTATTTGACATCGTTTTTACTCCCACAATTATAGCTTTTGACCACTTCCACAAAAACAATACTATAGCGATTGTGTTAAAGATGAAAGTTGTATTTAACACTGTATTTACCAGCATATTAGTCCCTTTCACAATTGCTATTTTTGGAACTTTCCTATTATTTCTCTAAATAATCATTAATATACCACTTCAGTACTGCAAACAATCATTTGTTTGTACACTGTATATGCACCTTCCCCCACTTTTTTCTAGAATTCGTATTTAAAGTGATTTTTTCGATTTCACCGGTAGCAGTAGACTGACACAAACTTTCTCCGTTAGATAAATTTAAAAACGACAACCTGTAATAAAAGTATCATACTCTTTAAGGTTTATCTAAATATCATTTTATAATAAATTGTTTCAAAATTAATCATCCGATTTTGGAAATAAGAGAAACGAAGTTAAATTAATTGTTCGAATTTTATAGGGGGAACCCAGCCCCATTGGCAATGCTTTTTTGAGTGGATTGGATTGTTGGGTGATTTTACCTTACGCTTCAAACTAAATTTTATGGAAATCGGTTGGAAAATAAGTAATAAATTGCTTTTTTAATACTCTCCTCCATAAGAGCATTCTCTCTACAACGTACTGCGTTTATCATGGACAGTAAATTTAACTTTTCTCTGCAACCGTTAGTCGTAGAAAAACAATTCAAAATACTAACTTGTTTAGCTTTTTAAGCTGGTTTTAATGGTGGTAATCAGGTTATACTTTACTTTTGTTGTTTTTGTGGAAAACTTAAAAAAATATTTTTTACATTTAAAAGTTAAAAAAAAATTAAATGTTAAAATGTTAAAAATGTTAAATGTTAAAAAAACACCTTGAGATACAGGTGAATATTTATACATACAGTACCAAATTTCATGTAAATCGGACCAACGGGGTAGGCTGTGGCTCTGTGCACATCCACACACAAACACACACACACACACACACACACACACACACACACACACACACACACACACACACACACACACACAGACACACACACGCACACACATATGTTTTTGGCCTCTGGGCACCTAAAAACAAAAAAATACAAAATACATGGTCTCGGGCTTAAGTCTTGCCCCGTTAATAGCTTCTTGTTAATAGCTTCTTCCCTATGGGAAATTAATACACATCACGTCGAAACCCACTTTTTTGACTCAAGGGACCCCAAAACGGATATATCCACTCTCAAATCAAATTCAAAAATTTTGACGAAAACGATACTTAGGCCATATACTATTTTTAAGGGGAGAAAGTAAAAACACAATTTAATACCTGGGTTTATGTTATTTAGAATATTATTGGCTACATTTTCCATCACGGTTTTATGTAAAACAAAGTTTCACGATGTGTTTCAGTTGTTTTTATCTCCATGACGAGTGGACATGTGTTGTTTCTTATGTGTGTAATGGCTAGTGAATGATTTGTTTAAGGGTTTTTTAATGCTTTAACTTTTTACGTTTCAAGATTCATACCGGCTTAGTCCGGATTATGTGCTTTTTGTGTTATGTTTTAAATATTAGTTCACCTGAAGACGGGAACAGATTCCAGATCCCAAAACGTCGTGAAATTTTGTTTTACATAAAATCGTGATGGAAAATGTCCGCAATAATAATCTAAATAACATAATACCAGGACATTTTTAAATTAATTAAAAATAGGTTGTTTTTAGTTTCAGTAATTTAATTAATTAAATTTAAATGACAATAAACAGAGCATAAAACCGTAAAAGAACGGCCATCTAAATAATTAAGCTTACGATACAAAAGACTCATATTTTCTTAACTAAGTTTCCAAACCATTACGTCAACGCGGGTTGCGTGAGCTGTTAATTAATGTTAATGAGTTTGATGTTTTTTCGCTTCAAGAAATCCTGTTAAAACAGTTTATATTCAAGCCTGTGAAAAACCGGAAATTGTTCTGATTACCATAAATTATACTGATTGTTGTTTAACGGAAAAAAATTCTTCCTTGGGTTTTCTTTTTTTCTATTTATAAATAGTAATTAACGTGCTTATATTCAAACTTCATATCAATTGGCATAACATCTTTTACCCCCAGGAGTCAGTCTGCTATGACCAATGCTATTTGTGCATAACATGTGATTTTTTTAGAGAAACAAACACTTGTTTCATTAATTTAATAGTTTACTGAATGAGTCAAATAAATATATTAATCCCTCAAAAATAACTTGAAACATGTTTTTGGTAGGTCTTTTTTATTCCAATGGAGTTTTCAAAGAATACCATTTTAGAAATTTTAACTTATGGTATCGAAGACTTGAAGGCCAGATAAGCATGTCTTCTAGAAGATTATTGTACAGCCACTAGAAAGAACAAGTTTATAAGGATGAAAAAGGTTGTTCTATCTAATTATCAGAGTAGTATAAACAAACATTCAAACCAATCCATATCTAGGCTCAGGTTACTTTAAACCTCCCAAGATCAACAGACATGTACACTTTTTAATCCATTTTTTCTCAGAAAACCCCCAGGAGTACGTCAAATAAGCACCCTTCATCAAGAGAACCTTCTTAATCAACAAAAAGGAGAAAAATACTAAATATCAATGTCTAAAATATGGAAGTTGTTGAGACTCAAAAGATACGTGGAGTTAAATTGTAGTAGAGTCTTCAACTTTATTATTTTGTTGAACAGTTCTTTTCCACGCACTTGATTACAATAGATTAGATTACTTTTCTGAAATGGTGACCTACCCAGGTAGGTATTTTAAGCCGAATATGAATTAAAAACTAGTGTAGCATGATTGTTGTGCGATCTTGTAGTTTTGTTACTGACTAAAAAACCAGTGGTACAGTGGTTTTTTAGTCAGTAACATTTAAAAAGAATAAGAACAGGTGTTTAGATGAAGTGAAAATATTCTCTTTAGACATATCCATGATCTAACCGATTCCCACAGGGAAGTAAATACAAAAAATTGTTATTAACAATATCCTCTCTAGCAAACTTCATAGTGGGTGTCAACTATTTTTTCCTTTATTCTGATGAAGCAAGGTAGAAAATCAGCTGTCCAGCTTGAATAAACTCACGATAGACAGACATTTATTACAAAAATAACGTACCATCTCTGGAACTGTCATCCTATCGAATGTTTGATGTTAAAGTCTTTCTGATGAAGTGATTTTTCATGTATGTTCTGAAGTGTTCAACGTAGTCAATATAAAATCTCATCGATGAAGTATTTTATTTCTATTTCATAAAAGGTTTTCAAACATTCAAAACTTAATATTTTCGTAGAAAGTCAAATATTCTCCAAATGACCACGCATTATTCTTAACATATATTATTATGTATAAATAAACACGTATAATTATGTATTTGTACCAAGTTATCCATTAAATTATTAGGGTTTTCTATACGTTGTTTAGAAATTTAATATATTTGGCTATGTTTACCTTTAAGGTCTAGAAAAGCCTTGATAGATCTTATTTCAATTACTGAATGTCTGTCTTTCTGTAATGCTAAATAAGGTTTTTTGTAACACTTCTCTGTAAAAACGGGAGTACCCATATCGTAAACTTATTTTCAATATTCTATACATTTTGAAAAATGTTTTATTTACTTTAAACCGATTCATGCACTATGAAAATAAAATACTGATGTCTCAAAACCCCGATTCGTCTTTAACTGTATCATAAAAATAACTATGTCTTATTTGAAAATTAGAATCACTTCTTGCCTTAGGAAAATTGTTCACACAAACATTTTCCATAAACAACATATATATACACATTAAAACGTTTTCTAGTGTAATTTACAAATTTACTAAAAATTGCATAGCCCACCATATGCTGAAAGATGTGCAAGGTTCATTCAAGATAAATTAACTCAGTGATAAAGCTATTTGTATGCAAATGAATGTAAACTCTGGCAAATATTCCCACTGAAAGTCAACTAATAGAAGTATGTTTATTCTGTTAAATGTACGGTTTTGTGTTTTAGAGCTTATAATAAATTAATAACTACAATGTTCACAAGTTTTTAGATTCCTAATGATGAATACAGGATAATAATTGAACAATGTAGCAAACTTCAAATTTAGTAAATTCAAATAATATCTAGAATCTGTATCTTGTGACAAGATGTTTAGGTACTTGGTTGGGAAGGATAGTTAGCTATAGTTAAACATCAACTATGTGTTGCACGTTATATTAATTATATTATATACTTCAGAGCTGTCTCAGTAGGTCGGTTCGGCAGGCAGATCGTGGTTATGGGTAATGCAATTTATTACATATTATTTCACAGTATTATTCCACATTATTTCACAGTTCCAATTTTAGAAGGGGAATGTCAAAAAATTATTTTTTAGTTTATCATTATTTTACAATCCTCACAACAAGCTGTATTTGAATACCTTGGCTGCAATGGAGTAAGGGGGATAGCCAGTGAAATAATCAATGTTTAAAATTTTCTATGCATGGGAAGAAGGGGGAGGGTTAAGGGAAAAGGGGAAATGCCAGATTGGCAGCACTGTTTTTAGCCGTCAGCTGATTGAGTTCTATACATTATCCCTTTTTAGTTTACTCAGTTTTGAGGTTATTCAGCGTGGTTAGTAGTGTGCTGTTATCAAAAGAGAATCTCAAAACCTGTAACAATTGAAAATGTTTTGGGGAAAAGAAGTCAGAGACTTTATACCAACCTTCCGAAAGCTGACCCTGTAAAAACCCCAAAGTGCAAGGAAATCTAAAAAAGCCATGCACTGATTGTATCAACGTTGTATTACATTTTTGTTAAGGCCTAATAAAAATATGTGTAAAGCGAAGCTTGAATTTTAATGACCTTCCTCCCTTCTCTAAAATAAATGTGCAATTTACTGTAAAAAATATACTTTTCTTAAAAAATGAATGATATTTCTCTAATAATTCCTTGCATTTTTTCATATATGCATTACTCAAAGAATCTATATATAAAAATTAATGTATGAATGTATGTCCTTTATGCGTTGCCAAACTACTTATCCGATTGCCATGAAATTTTAAGAAGTTGCTCTATATGTGTCCGGGAAGGTTTTAGTGAAAAAATATTTTTGAAAATTCCATAAGTTTCCATTTTATGGCGTTTTAAATGTCTAGTGTTAACCTTATGGGGAGTAAGTTTGTTTACAAATTCTCTACTATTAAAACATTTGATTTCTTAAGCAACAGCTGTTTGGTTTACTCTTCATTAGCAATATGCTTTACTATCCAATGACATCTGAATCATTCATTAATTTAAAACTATTAAGTAAATTTGTGCTGTACAAAATGAACAGCTTTATTCACCACGTAAATAGTTTACGGTTTTTGGGAATTATATATTTTTTTCTGTTCATACATATTACGTTTATCACAATAAAAGCCGTATTACAGTTAGGTTTTGCTTGGGTTTAGGTTGGATTAAAAAATCGTAGATCAATCCGCTCAGATTTATTTGTTTTGTGAGAATGTTAAAATATTTGTCTTATCGTTTTAGTTCTGTTATTAACTAGCCCGCGGCGCAGAATATATAATCTTTCACAACCAAGCCGTAATACTATTCGATTTCAGAACATGGCCAATTTTACGAAGTTCGCCGGGTCAACTTGTAATATATAAAAATACAGTAGCAATTATTAAGTAGGTATTAGATTCCAACAGAAAAACGTCAAATTATCTCAATTATCGAAACGGCAGATTTTGACATTCACCCTTTTTCCCCTGTACTCTTCAATTACTTGTATATTCACAAACCTCATAATCAATATGTTTACAACAATAGTTAACAACAATAATTTATACCGAAACTAAAGGGTTTATATATATTCTATTTACCTTTTTAGATTAACGCACACACACCCACAAAACCAAACACTTAACTATTGAATTCACTTTATAAATACAGAAGTACCTGGTGAACTGTGCTCGTATAGAATAAGACATGTATTATACAAATTAATTAGAAAAATTAAAACACATTTATTACTCAATGAAAACATTTATGTGGTTTAAATAAAACCCATTAAATACACCATAATTAATATTATAGCACTGAACAAAAAGTATTGCCTCTGACGGGGATAGAACTCGCGATCTTCAGATTACGAGGCCAACGCGCTACCACTGGACTACGGCGTCTGTCAATTGAGTGCGCTTAAGGCCATTTAAGGTCTTTTAGCCAACCTCAATTGTTTTAGCTGATCATTTACTATTTAATTATCCATACATTTATTATTAGCCTGTGATCAACTGATTTTGATAGAAACGGAATGAGGATTGAAAAGCAAAAGAGAAATTTAATTTACACCTATTAATTGGTTTGTTACAGTGGCATCGACCAATAAAATGAATACGTTTTCTATCAAAACATGGAGGATTTTGGAAATACTTTTTTCTGCTTTTATTTCGCACAGTTATGTTACCCTTAAGTTTTTACAAATTGTTAAGTAACCTGATAGTTTTGCATTTATTACATACATAAAATAAATATTAATGAAAAATCTCTATTCACATATTGTTCCCCACCATCTTCAATCAAGAACAATCAATCAGTTTTGGTTTGTATTGTTCACATTTGATTCTCCATAAGCGTAATGTTAATTTTTTTTAGATTTTAAACTTAATATTACAAGAAAACAAGAATTTTCCTGGAGATTAGACGTATCTAGAACTTATTTTCTACTCGGAAATCAGTTATTTCCAAAATATAAAGAAATTCCTTAGAGCCGTTTTCGAGAACCGTGTGTAAATATATATACAAACCTTGCTTGTATTATAGTATTGGATAGTAACATGGAGTAAACAAAAGCAATCATAAATATTAACGTAAAGCGGATCCAGTTGTGTTGTGCAATAGAAAGTTTATATTTACAACTGTAAGTACACCAGAAGAATGCCATAAACAGTTGAGGTCGAACCGTGAGAACTTCTAACGATGTTCAAGAGAGTTAGATGTTCTTCATAGGTAGGAAATGATTGAGCTCCGATAAAGTTTTCTATATCTTTTACTTCATCGATATCTTGTAAAGTTTTTAAGGATAGGTGTTTCCATAAGACGTCATGTTAACATTTGTTAATTTTTCTCAAAAACTAGTGCACCAATCATCTTGGAATTACACATCAATTTCAAAGATTTGTCAGACATACACTGGGGTTTTTTGCCTTTTTCCCCGAAAAAAGATTTCTTAGAATTATTTTACAAAATGAATGAGATGAACTTTTATCTAATGTCCAGACAAACCTTATTTCATTATTAATACACAGTGAAATATAAAACAACAATCTAAAACAATTTCAAAAGATTTCAACAGCTTATCGGAGAAGTCAAATGTAAACAATGCAAAGAAAACAGCTGACCATAACTTTAGAAAAACACATTTACCATGTATGGACGGCTTTTCAATATGTGAAAGCTTTTTCATAAAATTTACTTTTATGTAACTGTAATAATATGAGAAAGTATTCATTTTTTACTAAAATTTTTCGAATTTGTAAGTTAGGACGTTTTTAGGGTCCCCTGAATCCAAAAAAGTGGGTTTTGACGTGATGTCTGTCCGTCCGTGTGTCCGTGTGTGTGTGTGTGTGTGTCTGGATGTGTACAGTGCCACAGCCTACCCCGTTGGTCCGATTTAGATGAAATTTGGCATGTATGTATATATTCACGGTATCTCCAGGCGTTTTTTTTTCATTTTTTTGAATTTTTGATTTTTAAGGGTAGTTCACCCCTAAAAACCCTTAAAAAACGTGAAAAATCCAAATTTCTCAAAAACGGCTCTAACGATTTTTATTAAAATTTGACAGTTTTATAGTGTACAGAGTACTAAATAATTTGACACCACCCGCATATCTGTAAAAATGACGGTTCAAAAGTTATGGGCTTTTAAATGTCTAAAAAATCAAATTTTTAAATTTTCAGCGAAAACAATAAAAGTAAAGTATAACTTGACTGGCACCATTAAAACCAGCTTAAAAAACTAAACAAATTAGTAATTTGAATTATTTGTCTACGACTAACGGTTCCAGAGAAAAGTTAAATTTACTGTCCACGATAAACGCAGTACTTGTCTGGTTTCCATAAGACGTCATGTTAACATTTGTTAATTTTTCTCAAAAACTAGTGCACCAATCATCTTGGAATTACACACCAATTTCAAAGATTTGTCAGACATACACTGGGGTTTTTCGCCTTTTTTCCCGAAAAATATTTCTTATAATTATTTTACAAAATGACTGTTAAGAATTCAACTTTATAATGTTCAAACCTTATTTCATTTATTAATACACCAGTGTGTGTACAACAACCTAGGTAAAACTTTCAAAAGATTTCAACAGTATCGGCCAAGTAGGTCCTGAGAAAAAGGACCATAACTTTAGGAAAAACACATTTACATGGTGGGCTTCAAAGTAAAGCTTATTTTTTAACATTTTTACTCAGCTAGTTATAGTTGAAGCCTGAGTACTACTTTGTTATTTAAATTCTTTCTCTATACACGTTATACTATAGGCGCTAAGATCTAAATTTTACTAATTTTTTTATTTAATCTATATGTGAGTAGGATATTTTTTGCATAGCGAAAAATATACATTGAATACGTAGGAGATAGCTTGAGAAATTAAGACAGAAAAGTTTGTTGCAGGTGTCTTTAGAAACAATTACTAACAACTAAGTTGGAGTGGGCAGAGGCTTCAGTTGTAGCAACTCAATTGTTGTATTTTCCAAATTAGTTCTGTAGTTACAATTCCTAAAGATTGCTTTTCTTCAACATGAATAATTGCACCGGCTCGATTTATACTCCAGTAGAACCTTAACAATTCGATTATTTTGAAAGTTCTCAAGAGGAAACCAATTAATATTACAAAAAATATATATTCTGATAGTTCGAAGTATTTTTGACTCATAATCTAGCCTCCAAAGTTCAAGTTGGTCTAAAAGTTGTTTTAGACTCCAGTCTAAAACAAAATTAAGGTTAACTTTGAATTTTTTCTACGAGATGTAGAATTTTTAACCGGTTCAAATAATCCTCTAAAGTTAGAAGTAATTTTAAAACAACAAGCCAGTCAAAACGTGAACCAGAGATTTTCCACAATTTCTTCAGGTTCGGATTGTCAGTAGCAGTGTTTACTTTGCTTTGTTATCGTTTTGTTAACAGCTGTATTTGAGAGAACGAGTTTAAATAAGTACAAGTTTTTAACAAAAATTAAAAAATCGACATTTACGATGTCAACTTTTAGTAATAGGAAACGTAAAATAATACGTTACTGAGGAATATGGCGTCTCTGACGGCACATTGTCCACAGACCACCGCGTAACTATCCACACGTGTGACCTCCAAGTAGCTGGATTACAGGACACGTCCCCATCCCAGTCGTGTAAAACTATTACTGAGTAATTGATTCTATCTATATAAAAATAAAATACTTATGTCTGCCTGGATGTTTGTCCTTTAAGATTTGCCAAACCATTTACTCGATCGCCATAAAATTTTAAAAGTTGCTCTATAAGTGCACTTTGTTGATTTCCATTTTATGGAATTTTAACCTTATAGAGAAAATACCTGATAGGGTCAACATTTCATAAAGGTAATAATAATTATATACCTTTTATAGACTGGGACGGTGGTGGCGTCCTGTAATCCAGCTACTTGGCGGTCACGAATTGTGGATAGTTGTGAGAGATATTCGGTGGATGTAGTGTTCTCTTGTGTAGACTGACGTCCGCACTATTGAATACTACGTTAGTCCGCAAAGACCATCCTCATAATTAGACCAATTCGTAATTCAGAGGCCGTGGTTCGGATTCCACGTTTGTCAGCCTTAGTCAGTAACAAGACTACGAGATCGCGACCACAATCATCTTACACTCAATTTTCATTCATACTTGGCTTAAAATACCTACATTGTAGTATGGTTGTCATTTCGATGATCTAATCTAATCTAATATTTTTTTCAACGAACCTAAGCCTAATTAATCTGTTTCGTAAATCGGAGCAATTTGCAACGGTTAATCTGATTTAAAATGCAGACTCAAAATTGCAATGTACACAGGAGAATAGCTGCACTGTTCTTATTTTCTCTTTCGTCCACATCTCTTTGGACAAACCAATTTCCTCGTAAGAAAGGACGTTTGTTCACTAGTATCAATAATGTATTGTCCCATTCATTTTAACTGGCTCTTTTATATCGAGACATTAGGAAGTGCCTCCCGAGCGTGAATTGTGTTCCTTAATAATTTAAACGTTATAAAGAAATTCTATTCTTCAACTTATGATTTCTTTTATTTTTTGTAGTGGTGTGTTTAATATAAAATACTCGTAACTATTCATATTAAAATTACCAATTATTACCTAAATTAGCAATTGATATGCTACGTACGCATAATAATAAATTTGTGAAATAATTATAATAATAAATTTTACCTTAGATTGTAGCCAATTTTCTTGAGATTGTACGTTAAATACGTATTTCGCCACATTTGTGGATCAGAAACTAAAAGGTACACTATTTACAAGGTATACTTCAATGTTTACTTTGTATTTACAAGGCGGCTTCTATATCAGCTGCGTGGTGTAAGGTTAAGGCCAGGGATGGGGTTTTTAAGACGTCAGTGGACAAAACAAACCCCCACAGTGCTACCATACAACACGCGCCCGCCGCCGCCGCCGCGCCGCGCAATTGCCAACAATGCGTGAATTACCAGCGATAGTGTACCTTGTAAATAATGGAAATAGTGTAGCTTCTGATACGTATCAAATGTACTACGATTTAAAGAACATTGGCAACAATTTAAGGTAAATTTATTATTATAATTACTGGGTTCTTTAAACTGGGCAAACCTAAATAATGTAAAATAATTTATCGACTTTTTTACAAAACTTTATGATACCTACAGAAGAGCCTAGCTAATTAGATCCTTTTTTTCTCGAGAGAGGAAATGCTCTCATGCACCATCAGGGAGGAGAACGGTGCACTCCCCGGTGTGTGGGATTCCCAACTAAAACCCCCCGCCTCAGGCTGTTGACCACTGAGGCATGAACCTCAAAGTGGAGCCTCGTATTTAAAGCTCAATGAACTACAACTCCAATTTAGCCTTCTGAGGGAAGATCCAGGATGTTACAGATCTTCAAGTTTCTTCCTCTTAAGAATTTTCTCCACGAAGGACGTGATGAGAGTCCAGTTCTCAAGAGATGTCCCCATTTTTTCTACTGCGGTCTCCGGCGAAAATTCTCCGATCTCCAGCAGAAGCTGCCTTCTTAGAACTGCCCACCGGTCACACTGGAAGAACGTGTGAAAAGCGTCATCATGGACACCGTCCCCGTAAATACAAGCCGGACTGTCCACTTTGGCCATCTTGTGAGATAGGCTCGGAACAACCCATGTCCGTTGAGGAACTGCGTGATTAGGAAATTTACTTCCCTAAACCCAGCTAATTAGAACCTTAATAATTCAAAAACCTCTACAATTCATAGATTTTTCTGTTCCCTTAAAAAAACCTCTCTCTTAAAAAATATATTCCGTTAATATGACTATTTTTGATGCATAACTTAACCTCTGAAATTTAAATAATCTTCCTTTAAGTCCATATAAAACCCATAACCAAAAAACCATATAAAACCATACCTCTGAAAATTCTAGGTTATCATTCACTATCCAAAAGGGTTTCCGCGAGGCTTTGAAACTCTACAGCTAATATGTAAATTATATTGATAATTATTATGTATATTTCGATCTATTTTATATTATGATTCAAAACAACTCGTTGGTAAAAGTGAATAAAATTTATCAGAACGATAGAACATACAAAGTTATGTTTAGGAAGATGAAAGAAACCTACCTAAAGTATTATGAAAATATCGATATTGGTGAAGTTTTGGAGGAGCAGGTCGAGTGTAGATTATAAATCGATTAGTCCCGAACAGTTAGTTCCAGGAAGTCGAACGAGGTTCGATAGACACGGTTTTCGACCTCTCGATCAGCTTTACTTTGCGATACCATCACAATTCCCACTTCCGGGAGGTATTTCATGAAAGTTTATTTCTTTCGGAGGAATATTTTTATGCTTTTTGTAGCTCACTAAATGTTTATTGTTTGTAACAATCTTTTAAAAGTTTGTTTAATAAATACTGAAAGGTAATATTTGTTCAATTGTTCAGGAAATTTTTAATCTTGAATTATTTAGGTGGTATTCTCAAAGCCTTCTCACAGTTGAACAACACAACTGGATTAACATTACATTAACTACACTTCCGGGGGGTTTTTACCCAAAATTGGGGTTAAACTTATTTATGTATAATTTTGAAAAAACTAATTTTCCATTCAAATTTTACCATTGGATTCAGGTCAAAAACCATACAGTTTAGTATTTTGAATTATGACTCTAGGTCAATTGGTTACTGAGATATTTAAAATGGTAACGTTATACTTTTAACTGAAATGGTGACCTACCCAGGTAGGTATAAGCCAAGAATGAATGAGGAATGAATGTAGGATGATTGTGGCGCGATCTTGTAGTCTTGTTATTGACTAAGGCTGACATGTTCCTTAAACAGGACTGTTAATTAATAGCCTAACAGCCGATGGCAACTAATGGACCTACAGTTTAACGTGGAATCCGAACCACGGCCTCTGAATTACGAATTGGTCTAGTTATGAGAATGGTCTTTGTGGATTAACGTAGTATTCAATAGTGCGGACGTTAATCCACACAAGAGAACATCACATCCATCAACCATCGCTCACAACTATCCTCAATTCGTGACCTCCAAGTAGCTGGTTTACAGGACGTTGCCACCCTCCCAGTCATCAGGTAAACACAGTAAGTACATTCTACAATTTTAATTTTATGGAGGATAGCTAAAAATCAGTAACTCACCTACTTACTTTAAATACTCTTCCCAAATTTGGTACGCAAATCTAGTTAAGTTTTATCAGTACTGTACATCCATTAAACCCCAAATTTTATGTTTCTTACGGCAAATTAGTAGACTCGCTTAGTTATAGACATAATTTTATAAAATGCTGTATGTGTTTTACTTAGTTAACACCCTTAATATAAGTACATTGCCAAGTAAAACATCGCTGTGCATCAAACCTGCATATCCTTCGATTACTAATATGGTAATAATGGAATTCGTCCATTATGTTGGCAACAAGTTCTGTGAAATTCATTCGATTCAAACCAGCATGCTGCGTGCGATCTCGTTAAATCTAAGTAAGCTTTTAGCTTGCCATCTGCTTTTATAGCGAGTTTAAGGGAATCTAAGCCAACATAAATCTCTGTACATTATTTTAAATTGGAGTAAATAAATATTTCTGTATTGTGAACGATATAAGAGCTGAACATACGAAGTAGATTCTTTGTTTAGAAATCACAGATCTTGATGTTTACTATATCATTCTGGGGAATATTACAGAAAATAATATCATATTCTTAAAAGGTTTGCTTTACAGTGTTTGTAGTTTACACATTATATTTTGCTTTACACTTTATGAGTACACCTTGACCACGTGTTTGCTAGGTATACCAATCGAAGTGTAAATTGACGTATCTCGAAATAGTTTTGACAAATAAAGATTGAGAAACAAACGTATTTAAATCTAATAAACCATAAAAAATATTTCAAAAACTAATCTTAAGAGTCTGCATCAGTGGTAGCCATCTTGAATTTTAGTCCCGTAAAAGCAATGTTAAATTCTGGCGGAACATATATACCTTCTTCACTTTGGCCTCTGTAGTGGCGTTAATTATCAAAGTATCAATGTAAAACTTTGAAAGTACATTGATGAGATGTGGCTCAAGGGCCATAATGACCTTTCATTATGTTCAAAAATTTAACTTGATATAAAAACAAAAATCCAGGAATATTTTACAAAATAAATCATTATTATTTTTTTATTGAGAGCTAAAATAAGAAGTTCTGTAAGGTGGTGCCCTGGAGGACTGTAATACCTTTAATTTTACACCTCTTCCGTTAATTTATGACAATAGGTCAATGAGGTATAGGCGCCAGAATTTAACATTGCTCTTACGGGACTAAAATCCAATATGGCTATCACTGATGCAGACTCTTAAAATTGAATCTATGTGTCAGAAGCCACTACTTTATCAGAAGAATAACATATATTTTATTTTCGAATTTTTTTTTATTAATTTGTGATGACATGTTGTTACAGTTTTAGTAGTCGTAACCGAAATAAAAATTGTTTTATGTTTAAATCTAATTTCCAGGAGCCTTCTTTTTAGTAGTAAAACTCACCTGCTTAATCAATTGACTAAGGGAGTCAACCCAATTCTACTCATTTACCATGTTACCACTAATTATGGTTATGTGGTACATTTTCTATTGCTATAATGTACCTGTGTCTTTTACTAATCAAAAAATATGTATTTGTTTTGGAATTCCTGTGGTATGGTAGAGGAATTTTTCCTAGGAAACCTTTTTTCAACATCCTAGGAGAGTGTCACAATGTTTTCTAAGTGACCTGTCCAACATACTAAAATATACGTTACGTATAAAAACTATAAAACAATTGTTATGATAGATTACAAAGATCGTATTTACTTTAAGTTTTTAGTTGACATGTATAATGGAAAAGTATGTGCCAGTTCACTTAAACCGTTGTTTTTGTAAACTTCAACAGAACTTCCTGGATCACATAAATCATGCGATGAGTTATATATACATTTTATACTATCAGCTTATATACATTCTATTTCATCAAATTAAACGAATCCCTTGGTAATATCTGTTAAATGGCCATTCCACCAGTTCTTCAGTATGTAGCCCCTAAAAGTTTCTGAATGGGTATTCTCAATTTCTCTTCTCTTCTTAACTAGGGAAAGTAATACTTGAATATTATTTTCTTTTATAAAAACTAAAGAAAACGTCATAAAATGTCTGTTGAAAAAAATATGGTAGGTTGGCAGCACTGCTGCTTTGATTTGGGAACGTCCGTTTGTCGTGCGTTTACATAAATGTGCCCTCATACTTTCATACACTTAGAGCTCTGTGTTTATAATTGGTTTCTAAAAGTCCTCGAATGTTTTAGAAACGCACATTTCCAATGCAAAAAACAGTGCATAAATGCACCCATTTGATCCAATGCATATAGAAAAGTAGTTTTTTATCACCAGTTTGAAAATGCGTGCATAAAAGTGAGCTAAGAATAGTTTAGAATACATAAACTTAACTCCACTAGCGTTCATGGTCTATAGCAGTTATTATAGTAGTTATTATTAGGTTACTAATTACTTGGGTGTTGATTGAATCATCAACCGAACTGTTATTGGCTTCATCAGATTCAAGCATCCCTCGAGGTGCTGGGGTTTCTTGTAGCAAAACCTGGGATAGTCTTGATGCAAAGTGTAGTTTAGACTCATCGTAATCGTGGACATAATGTTGGTTAAATACAAAACTAACATAAATAAGAAGATTCTGTGTATATTAAAATTTAGAATAGTGGTTTTCATAACTAGGAGTGAAATTTTATTTTTATTTTTATTACGGACATTTTCCATAACGATTTTAAGTAAAACAAAGTTTTACAACGTTTGGGGATCTGGAATCTGATCCTCAGGCGAGTTAGTACTTGAAACAAAACACGAGTACATAATCCGGACTAAGCCGGTATAAAGTTGAAAATAAAAAAAGTTTAAAGCAGTCAACAACTTACTGGTTTGTAAATAAATATCCCCGTCGTAGCAGACCTGCGTACCCAGTGAATTTCCAAATTAATAATATATAATAATAATATATGACAAGTTTTGTCAAAATCTGTAGATAAACATGAGAATTATTTGCCTATTCTCCATAAAAATTCTCCATATTCTCCATAACTTTATAATAATTTAAAATATTCTAAGTAACCCAAGCTCTATGATGTAGGACTCGACTTCAAAACTTCAAGAAAATCTAGCCATGCGATTTCATAAAGAAATAAATTTGTCATTAAAACAGATAAAATATTAATCTAAATATAAAACAAAGTCGTGTTAGTTACGCTCATTATAACTCGAGAACGGCTGGACCGATTATAATGATCTTTGATTTTTCGGATTCGTCTCTGCTCCGGTCATGCTTTAGGCGTATTCAGTTTCCATAAATTCAATTAGTTTCCATTTTATAGCATTTTAAATTTCTAATGTTAACCTTATGGGGACTAAGTTTGTTTACAAATGTTCCTGTACTAAATAAATAATATATATTGAAAGCCATTTACAATAATAGAACTCATTGTAGCTATGCTTTACTATCCAATGCCATCTGAATCATTCATTAATGTAAAACTATAAAGTAAGTGTGTACTGTACAAAATGAACATCTGTATTTGCCACGTTAATAGTTTACGATTTCTGGGGATTATGTATTTATTTATTTTTTGTCTGATTGAAAGTCAAGTGTTTATAATTATGTCGGCCAAATAAAAGATAATTACGGTATTTATACATATTACATTTGTTGTAATAATCAGCTGTTGTATATCTTTCCTATAAAAACCGTATTACGGTTAGGTTTTAGATTAGATTAGAAAAATTGTGAATCAATCCACTCAGATTTATTTGTTTTGTGGGAATGTTATTAATATATTTTATATCGTTTCAGTATTGTTATTAACTATGCCGCAACCCAGAATATCTAATTTTTCACAACGAATTCGTAATGCTATTCGACTTCATAACATGGCCAATCTAAAAGTTAACACGTATTTACTATTAGGCGTTACAAAGTTCGCCGGGTCAGCTAGTTTAAAATATTTGAAAACTTGAAGGATCAATAACTACCGTGTACAAACTCTGCAATGTACATCTCCTTTAGGAGTTCTCACAATCTGAATCTGTAATATGAGAGACACACAAAGCATTTAAAGTCTCTGTATTCATTTTTACCTCGAGGGTTCAATTATGTGAACTTAACTGTAATTCCCTTGTGAATGTTCAAATGTATACTTATATTTCTCCTTCTCTCTTTGCTTCGTGATTTCATAGCTTTGTACCCTTTTACGTTCCGACTATTCACGAGTCTATATGTTTATTAGATCCTTCCACCTTCTTCTATCTTCTCAAACGCTACCATCGGATATAACATTCCTATTTTCTCCACATTAAATACTATCTTAAGTACGTTTCTACGATATCAACTTTCCCAAGTAGGTATTTTAAGCCAAATGAAAAATGAGTGTGACACGATCTTGTAGTCTTACTGGCTAAGGCTGACACGTTCCTTAGACAAGACTGTTAATTAATATCCCAACAACCAGTGAATTCTAAGGAATAAAATATTTTACTACCTCATCAATTCGTAATCTCAAATACCTAGACGTAGTTCAAAATTTAAAAATTTTTATTGAATAGACTCCTAAAAGGTAGTTTTCTCAGAGGAACCTAAATTGTACACCTAAATTCGTGAAAGGATTTTTTGGTTTAAAGGAGATTAAATAATGTCACTTAATAATAGGATCTATAAATCTCCCAACGAGCGAAGCGAGTTATTATTATATAGCATTTTAAGACTAGTACCCCGTTTTTTCGGTGAAAATTTTAAATAATTACATATTAGTTCATATTTTCATAGGAAGTGTGACATTTACATGGAAAGTGAGTGAGTATATTAAAACTAAAATGAATACCCCCGTCGCAGCAGACCTCCGTACTCAGCGAATTTCCAAATCTATAATATAATAATAATATATGACAAGTATGGTCAAAATCTGTCGATAGGCGTGAGCATTGTTTGCATATTCTTTATAAGATTTACATGGGAAAGAGTGTGCAAGTTTGCTGCTGTGAGGAACACTGAGAGTAGGCATTTATACCATCAACAATTTTTATTTTTAACATTTATACCAACTTTCATCAACATATGTCGATAAATAAAGGAGTTTGCCTATTCTCCATATGATTATGATATGATATGATACGATATTATATATATATACAATTTAACGACTATTTTTTTGGTCTCTGGGCACCTAAAGAAGAAAAAATAACATGGTCTCGGGCTTAACTCTTGCCATGAGACCTACGGTAATAGCTTCTTCCCTATGGGACATTCGCTAATAAAAATTTATGATTGAAAATAAATGTCCTAATCTGCACGATGAATACAGCTAAAATATTCACTCAACAATATCAGTCTTGAAGCGTCGTCGTAAGTTAGCCTTATAGTGTTGGGCGCAAGAGAAATAAAACTGCAAGCCATAAAGTAGAAGAGCCCCTGTATGCTTGGGAGCCTGTCCTGTCTATTATTCAATACTCCATTCCATTACACTATTAGTACTTTATATGTTTCCTGTGCGGGTCTCTCTACGTAACGAAAACTACAAATGCTATTCATTTCATTATTCCTTAACAGAATGTGTTAAAAATTCATTGTTGTTGGTGGTAGTTTTATGTTATTTAGACTGTTATTACATATTTCCATCACGTTTTTAAAGTTCACAACGTTTCGGGATCTGGAATCTGATCCCGTTTTCAGGTGAGCTGTAACCTAGAATGAGACAAGATTAGTAAATAACAGAGACTAATCAGGTATAAATCTGATAACAAAAATGTTTAAAGCAGTATATGTATAAGCCTTAGTCTAGAGTATGCACTAATGTTATCATGTTCTAGGTTCGCATGAGAACGGGACCAGATTCCAGATCCCGAAACGTCGTGAAACTTTTTTTCCTAACGGTGAGGAAAAATATCCTCAACAAAAACCGTAATAATAGAATATGTTTCTGTTACTGTTGCCCAACCGGTTCTAGAAATGTATTTTTGTACAAAATCCTTCCAATTTTATTGCCTTAACAAAGGAATTTATAAAGTAAATTTAATAAATTCAGCTACAAAACTATTTAAGAGAGGTTGTGGCTCAGTTGGTAGTGATACGGTTTCCAATCATTAGTCAATCCCTTGTATCTTAGTTCGTATCTTTGAATTCATATAAAGTTTCATTTCATTCTTTTAAAAAATGGATGTAATTACTTCCCTATGGGAAATAGGTAAGATTATGAATGGAATGTTTTCAGTTCCCTAAACAGCTGTACTTATAACCATATGACGTCACTGTTTAAAATTTTGGTCTCACAAATTGCAAACACCCTTTCAGAGCTAAGACATATTCATTTTGAAACCATATACAGAATACCATTTCCTCAGTGAATAGTCTCAGCCTAGCTACTGAGGATTTTACTTCACAGCAAGGGCGAAACGTTTGGCGAAATCTTTTATCTGTTTTTTGATAAAATAATAAAGTTATTGTAGCCCAAAGTAAACAAATGTTTTTTTACTCCAATTTCATGCATTGTATTAAAAAACTACTTAACTTTCAGATCGTCATATAAAATACCATATGGAAAAATTTAATTTGTCCCTCAGTTTATCTACCTGGAATATCAGGGAGCCCTTATTTAACACAAGATACCAAAATCCGAGCGAATTTTGCGCTAGACATAATAAGTTGCTAACGAAGCAGTTCCACACCATAGTTTATATATAGTAGTTTCAATTGGTTTTACGTGTAAAATTAGCTCTCAAAGTTACACCAAATCTTTGTGAATCACCCTGTATTTTAAGAGATATTTTATAAAATACCTTCTTGTGTGTTTAGTTTATTACCTTGAGTTGACAACGAGCAGAAAAGGTCAGAGTTCAAACATGTTTCTTCATTACATGAGACATTATCGTAAAAGTGTATCCCCAAATAGCATTAGAAAGTAAAATATTAGCTTATTGAGTTATTTTTAGTAAATTTATAGCACAACTCCTTCTTAAACTATTCAAAAAATCCAAAGGCTTTTATTGTAAAATAAACTGTATCTCTGGACTGACATATAGTTTCTCCCTTAATCATATTTAAAGATCTTTTCTTAAAGCTATAGTGTACTTTAAAGCTATCTAGATATCATTAAAAAGTTACTTTGTCAAAAAAACATTAAATTCCTTAAACTAACAAGAAGAGAAAATAAATTGAATTCATTGTAGGATTTTTAGGAGAATTGTGTGATGTGACCTTACACTACATACCAAGTTTCGTGTTAAACTATTGGGAAATAATGAAGAAATTGTTTTTTTTTAATTCTATATGAGAAAACATTGGGCATTCTCAGACAACGTACTGTGTTTACTATGGACAACTATGGAAATTTTAACTTTTCTCTGGAACCGTTTATCATAGACTAATTCAAAATACTAATTTATTTCGTATTTAAAATAGTTGGAATGGTGGTAGTCTAGTTATACTTTACATTTATTAAACTTACTGAATGGAAAACTTAACTTCAAAACTGTATAAAAATAATTACTTAATATCTTTTTATCATTTAAACCATACATTAAACATGTTATAACCACTAACCACGCAAAACATGCTATTATTACGAGAATACTGCTTTGTCAGTCACGTAGGTGCTAGTGTTTAAAACAAGCACTAAACTGAAAATACTTATTTTTTTTATACTATACAGTTTATTATATACAAAAACTCTGTTGAAAAACTTAAAAATCAATTTTTTTTACATTAAGTATAACATTTAAGTATTATTCAGAAGACTTTTTATTTAGTAGTATACTAAATTACTTTAATGAAAATGCTAATCAGATTTTATATAATCGGCAAAATATGTTAATTTGTTTTTTTTATTTCAGTTTATTCTACATGTGAAGAATATCTGTACTAGAAAAATACAGAAGAAAATACAGTACATTTAATAAACAAAAGACTGTTTTGTAATTTTTTGTTATAAGTATATCTTTTGTTTATAATCATATTTTATATCAAGGAAAAATTTAAATATTTAAATAATAATTGATAAAAAAATAGAATAATTTTATAAAATTATAAATAAATTATAAAAATTATAAACAATATTAATAAATACGGTTGTCTCGACGAAGTCGGCCTTGGTGTTCTCCATCTTTTATATAGACTTTGAGTCCATCAAATGATCGGCTCTACTTGCTGCGAATACAGTTGGCCGTGACCAAACACGATTGGAGAAAAATAAAAGATTGGTGAGATTTGTTTATGGTCATAGCAAATGCCACAATTTTTTGTGCGCTTTATTTTTGTTTGTGCAAATAAAACTGGTTTATTGCCACTGTACGATGATATCTTACGAAAAAAAAAGAACTTTAATTAATTGATTTGTTTAAATACAGGTGATTATTAAATCAAATCGATCGTGATGTTACCTCCATATTAGTTTATGGAAAAAACTTTGACCGCATTATTTTCAATGTCCACGATTCAAAATTGTTTTTTAATGATCAAAATACATGCTAGACTTTATAAACATAACATTATTGGTAGCGCACCGCTCCAAAACAATTATCACAAAAATAGGCTAGTGTATTAAAATATATTATAACACTTAAATAACAGAAAAAACTATTATTTCAACAGACTAATACATAAAAATATTACAAAATACAATTACTTTAATACACTCAGATGTTGAATATTTATTTTGATAAGTAAAAGAATCAAAAATAAATTAACTTTATATAGAATTAGGAAGTCATGTTGTACAAGTGGAATATTATAAAAATATTAATACAGGAAGGCAATTTTATAATATAGATTTTGTGATGTTTCATATCCTTGTTGATACTTTTAGAAATCGTTTTGAATATGAACACCCTTGAAATATACACTAATGTGAATAATACCAAATTTCATCTATCGGACATGGGTTTCATATACAGATACACATACAAACACTCACGACCAGACATACATCACGTCGCAACTCAATTTTTTTTTAATTCGTGGAACCCCAAAACGTATATGTGCACTCTTAGCTCAAATTCAAAAATTTTCACGAAAATAATACTTACTCTATGTACTCTCGTTTTAGTGGGAGAAAGTAATAAAATAGATAGGATTATCTGATCAGCAATTTACTGGAAATTATATGTTTCAAACATCAAGTAATCTTCCTCGAAATCGTTTGGGTTTAGTTTTATGAGGCGATATGCACTAAAACGATCTTAAAGACGCGTAGGATGGATTGCAATAAACCGCCTATTGGTCTTATAGAAATAACTGTAGGTTTCTTTATATCCATCCACCTCTATAAACTGACGCTTTCTGTAGGATTTATTGTGTTTTTAATGTTATCTGAAACAATAACAACTATGCAATCTTTATTAAAAATGAAACATAAAAATCATCAACGTATTTTCATTTCTTGTAAGTGTTAAATCATAATATTTTGACATATATATTTTGAATAATGTTTGACGTACAGTCAAATTAAACTTTTCGATGTATTGTAACTTCTTTTCAACATATTATCCTTTTAGTGAATTCCCCATAGGGAAAAAGCTATTACCGTAGGTCTCATGGCAAGACTTAAGCCTAGGACCATGTTATATTTTTGTATTTAGGTGCCCAGAGGCCAAAAACAATAGTCGTTAAAATTTTTATTTATGTATATATGTCTGTAAACACGATAACTCTCGTAAAAATGGTCCGATTAAGAGCAAATTTGGTAGAGACGTATTCCTACATTTGCTCGTTCGTAAACCAGACATATCGGTCTATCGGAACGGGTATTTTGAGGTGGTTTTGTACTCAAAAATTGTTTTTTTGCGTTTTTCATATGTAATTTTAAAAGTTTTTTAATTTTATCTTCAACCATTAAAATCAACTTAAAAACTACACAATTACTTAAAGTTTTTCTCTATCTCCAACGGTTACCGAGATATTAAAAAATCTAAACACAGTAACGTTGTATTTTGGGCCTCCAATGTTAATCTTATGGAGGATAGGGGAAACCTAATATTTCACTTTTTAATCAATATTTTTGGATAAAACTTGATATTTAGCTTCATGTGGTTGAAATCCATCCATTTATGTTTAAAAATCATAGTTTATGTATTAATCATGGCAGCAAACCTGCATACTCTTTTCCCATGTTAATCATAAAGGGAATAGGTAAACTCCTTTATTTATGGACAGATGTTGATGAAAATTGTAATAATTGGTGAAAATAAAAATTGTTTTTGCTAGAAATTCCTACTTTCAGTGTTCCTCACAGCGGCAAACCTACATACTCTTTCCCATGTTAATCTTATGTAGAATAGGCCAGTAACTAACTCGTATATTTATCGACAGATATTGATAAAATTTGACATATAATATTATTATTACATTATTTATTTGGAAATTCGCTGAGTACGCAGGTCTGCCGTGACGGGGGTATTTAATCTCCATGCAAACTCCTTTCAAATACAGAAGTAGTTGAAAAATCACAACATCAACCGAAAGCTCATCAATCACTTATTGTCAGCAGCGAAGATTGGAAACGGAAATATATATTTTCAGCAGGCAATGATGTTTGTTATATCCAACGCTCAATACTTGATGTAACTTATCTTACGACTTTCTTATTGAATATAATAAATAAATACGATTCAGTTATAATTCCTACTATTACAATTAAAATACCTATGGAGTGTTTTCGATTTTCCTATAGGAAATAGTAGTCCTCTAGGAAGACCTAAGGGGATTTAGGGGATATCTGAAGGCTTCCAGGAATGGGGATTTGCTAATGCGGTAGCTCGCGGATAAATCGTTGATCTATTAGTTAACTAACTAATAGTTCGGTTCATAACTACCTTACTACCTAACTAGTTTGTTATTTATTTAAAGGCAACCTGTCAATGTATTAAGCTAAGTATGAATGGGAAATTAGTGTAAGATTATTGTAGGTCAGAATCAGAATCAAAATCTTTATTCCGTAAATAGAAAACAAATTTGACTAAAATCATTTACGTAAGGGAGGATAGTTTGGAACAGAGAGTGTCAATGTGTTTCGACCAGAGTCCCCTCTCTATGGTAACGCCAAGTAGAGAAGCAGAATCTGAAGGTATGACTCCATTCACATCGAAACCCTCCAAATCTCAATTTGCTGGAATTAAAACCACCACCTTGGGTTTCTCTTCATTTAGGTGGAGACCATTTGAAGAAAACCATCTATTGAGACTGATGAAATCCTGATTCTTTAGCGCATCTAAACCACTTGAGAAGGACCAAGCAGTTGTATCGTCAGCATAACACACAATACGAGATTTCATATTGTACGGAAGATCATTCAGATAAACCAAAAATAAGAAAGCCTAATACAGAGCCCTGAGGGACTCCTGAGGACACCACCATCCAATTGCCCTCAATGCATCCACCATTTCTTAAAGAAACCACTTTCTTTCTATCAGCAAGGTATGACAACATAAGAGACAAAGCTGCACTCTGAAGCCCATACATCTCCAGCTCTGATCCATCCAAAGCTCTCAAAACAGATTCGATGACATCATTGATGGCGCTAGAGGTTGAACAGCCTTTCTTGAACCCGAATTGGGATGCAGTCAGAAGTGAATGAGAATCAAAATTATACTGAAGCCTAGTCAAAATCAGTGTTTCAAAAATTCTTGCTCAATCTTGTAGTCTTGTTACTGACTAAGGCTGACATGTTCCTTAGGACAGCTAATCTAAGGGACCTACATTTTAACATAGGATCCGAGCTATTTTACCCCTGAATTCCGGGACGTTAATCCACACAAGAGAACACCACATACCACAACCTTTGTTCATAACTATCTACAATTAATTAATGACCCTAACTGGGACAGTGATGTGTCCTGTGATCGAGCTACTTGGAGGTCACGAATTGTGGATAGTTATAAGCGATAGTCAGTTGATGGAGTACTCTCTGGTGTGGATTAACGTTCGTAATATTGAATGAGATCCTCATCACTAGACCAGTTTGTAATTCAGAGGCAGTGATTTAAACTCCACGTTAAACTGTAGGTCCCCTAGATATTGTTGACTGTTGGGCTATAATTAACAGTCCTGTTTAAATAACATGTCAGTCTTAGTCAGTAAAAAATACCCGGCTTACAAACCTGTCCAAGGCAATACCTTGCCTTGGACAGGTTGTCATTTCAGTAACTAACTAACTAACCTCCAAGTAGCTGTAATACAGGACGTGCCATCTCAGTCTTGAGTGAAATATTTTTTTCTCAAAATATACCTAGAAAGTTTTGAATGGATTGTTAATTATTATACTCAAATTTGTAGAAATGTTCTAAAGATTCAGGTCTGCTACGACGGAGTTATTCTCTTTTTATTTTTAACATAACTCAATATTAAATAATGCATGAAGTGAAAGTTCACCTTACTTTAGGTGACGCAAATAGATGTAATACATTCAAAGAGAGTGTATGAATAAATTCCAAAATATCTTAATGGACTACAAATTATTTTGTAAAAGCCAATTCACTGAAGCTTTTTTAAGAGAGTGTCTCGTACATTGGCTTTTAAAAACTATAAAAATCTGTACGTATGACGTACCCAGCGATGATAGGATGGTTGGTGTGGATATAATCTAAATTTGAACCTTGGCCTTCACACTTTTATGTTCGGAGTCAGTGACACTAAATACTGAGGTGAATTACTAAACTCTCTGTTAGTTCAAAAACTCGTAGAAAATTATAGGAGAAATCGAATGAATAAAAAAATATGTGAATTTAGATGTGTCCGGTGACAATATCAGTTATCACAATATCTTAGGTGCTTTTAACTTTAACTCTAAAAAAGATAGTTTTGAACTGATACTGCAACAATGATGGAAAATTTATGTTAATAAATGCCCTAGGAATCCCCTAAACACCACAGGTGAAGGAAAACTTAAGCTCTGAAGCAAACTTTATACATTTTAGCATAGATAATTGTTCCTAATTTATTATTAAATAAATGGTATCAGTGGACACATACTCTACTTTCTCCTTTAAGTCAATTCAAACGACAACCATCAATAAAACCATCACATTCTTTAACGTTTATCTAAGTATTATTTAAATTAGATTAGATTATATTAGATTAATGTAGATCTACCAAGGTAGGTATTTTAAGCTAAATATAAATGAGAAAATAGTGTAAGATGATTGTGACACGATCTAGTAGTCTTGTTCCTTAGTCAGAACTGTTAATTAATCACCCAAAAGTTAATGGCATATCTAAGGGACCTACAGTTTAACGTGGAGTGCGAACTACTGTCTCTGAATTACAAACTAGTCTAATTACGAGGATAATTATAGTAAACTCATTAAAAATACAAATATGTTACACATTTATTTAAATTAAAAATAAAGATATTATTCTTACAAAGTTAAAAAAAACTATACGAAATTTCAAGCATATGTGATAGAAAATAAGTGAATTAAAGACTAATATTTTATTAGATTTTTATTTTTTACCGCTGCAGATCTTATTTCTCTAACAATTTCCTGTTTTATATCAAATTTTGGAATTTTCTAAACATCAAGTCCACAATAATTTACAGCTCACGAAGTTATAATTCAGTTTCTAGCGTCCACTTGCAATATTCACCACCCCACTTAGCTCTTGGGCTTCAATGCGGTTGTATATTTTTAAGTAGGCGGTAAAGTGAACAGCCTCATGCATTATCCACATGTTCATTGTAGTTTATGTTCGACCAACCTCATGTTTCAAGCACTAAACTAAAGCTCGCATCACGGTGGTACGTGGAAACTATTGGTTCGCGCTCTATAGTATCTCTATACGATGGAATCAAATTGTAAATGATTAAACCAGATTTGACCTGATTCTTATCAAAGGATTCACGTTAAATTGTATTAAAACTAAGGGTTTGGACTGTTCCCTATCAAAACGTTAAAATGTCGTAAGGCATAGAGAAATAAAACACGCAAAAATATATTTGTGTCTACAGACTGTATAATTTATCCTGTATAATTTAATAAAGTAAAATAAACGGTACCAGTATGAATTACTTTCTCTTCAGTAAATTAAAAAAACAATAGAATACTATCGTCAGCAGTTAATCTAAATATGAAAATAGTTTGAAAAATAATCAACCAATTTAAAAAATAAAAACAAGAGAGACAAAGTTAAATTAATTGTTCAATGTATGGGGAAGGGTAAAAAGGCTTTTTTTGAATGTTTTTTCGGTGATTTGACCTTTACGTTCTACCAATTTCATGGAAAACGGTTAAATAAGGAAGAAATTGATTTTTTATATTCTCCTTAAGAAATAACTCGCTTTCAGACAACGTACAATTTATGACAGTAAATTTAATTTTCTCTGGAACCGTTACTTAGACAAATAATTCAAATCTTTTTTTAGTTTTTAAGCTTTCAATGTACTTAGTTATACAACTTAATCATTCACTGAAAATTTAAAATTGATTTTTGACATTTAAAAGCCTATAACTGACCTAATTACAGACATGCTTGTATATTTATAACTCTGTGCACTATAAACTATCAAATTTTAATCAAAATGTTAAGTTTTTGAGAAAATGGATTTCACGTTTTTTAATGGTTTTTTAGTGAACACCCTTAAAAATCAAAAATTCAAAAAATTAAAAAAATGCCTGGAGATACGTGACTATATATACATGCCAATTTCATCTAAAACGGACCAATGGTATGTGGACTGTACACATCAGCCACAGTATGAGACACAACAACACACGACGGACAACATCATGTCAAAAATTTTTTGGATTACCCCAAAACGATATATATCCATACTCATTCGAAATTTTTACGAAAAATATATTTATATACATTAAGAGAAATATACAACGGTAGCCATTTATTTAATCTTTTCGTGGAAGTTTCTTACCTCGATTACTAAAACAAATATTCACGACGTTTCGTCAGCAGGTGATCTTGAATTGAAAATATGTCAAGAATAGTAAAAGCCGATAAAAGCTAGAAAAATGATTAGATTATGTCGACAATACTACAAGGTAGTTATTATAAGCCAAGTATGAAGAGGATTGAGTGCGAAATGATTTTGGTGCGATCTTGTAGTCTTGTTACTGTTCCTTAGACAGGACTGTTAATTAATAGTCCAATATCCGATGACAACTAAGGGACCTACAGTTACTATCTAAAATACCAGTATCCGATTACTGGACGACTACACCGTCCCTAGAAATTGTTGAAGCTGTGAAACAACTTAACAAAAACAAGATGTTTAATCTCTTAAGTGTACCCTGAGTCTCTATTAACAGTAATGTTAACCTTATTCCACATTTCTGTGGAACCAGACTACATAGTGATCTGAAGTATGTTCTGCCTGAATAGGTCGCCATTTCACTAACTGACTAACAGATGCAAAGGTGGTTTAGGTGCCACGTTAAACTGTATGTGCTTTAGATGTCATCGGTTGATGGACTATTAATTAACAGTCCTGTGTAAGGAGCATGTCAGACTTAGTCAGTATCAAGATTACGAGATCACACCACGATATCTACCTGGGTCGGACACCATTTCAGAAAGGTAATAATAATACGTGAATAATTTCGTGTACTCTTAGTGTCATTTACACTGTTACGTGGAAAGTTCACTAGGGTAGTATACATGAGTAGGGGATGAGTGTTGACTGCAGCCACAGTATGTTGACGAAGTGATACAGCGGTGATTGTCGGCGGAGCTGGTGCTGATTGGCTTAGTTTGCCGATGCCGCGTCCCTCCAAACACGATACACCACCTCACACTGCGATCCGGTCCACTTTCAAATATATTAAACATTTGGTCGAAATTACAGCTTTTCTAGATCATGGATTGACATTTCATAATGGTTTTGTGGGTGTCCATTGGTTAGCGTATCAGACTTCGACGTGAGAGGTCATAGTTTCAATTCCTTGATCATTCAACCTTGATCATTCAGTTAGTTAGTTACTGAAATGTCAACCTACCCAAATAGATATTTTAAGCCGAATATGAATGAGATATTAGTGTACGATGATTGTGGCGTGATCTTGTAGTCTTGTTTCTGACTAAGGCTAACATGTTACTTAGACAGGACTGTTAATTAATAGACCAACAGTCAATGACATATGTGAGGGACCTACAGTTTAACGTGTAGTCCAAATCACTGCCTCTGAACTACGAGCTAGCCTAATTATGAGAATGGTATTTGTGAATGGACTTAGTATTCAATAGCGACATGTTGTTTGAAAGACCAGAACAAAAATGGCAAATGGGTCCAGATTCAGCCACCCTGACGTACAAATTATGAAATTACAACTTATACCGTCACGGTGCTGCCATCTCCGAGCTAATACATACATCTACTCGTGTAGTTCCCTATTCTGACGCTTGAGTTCGTTATTTTGCCGCTAGAGTGTGCTTTTATAGCCAAATAAGTGCTTTCTCAGCCGGTGGTCATTTGTAGTGTAGTGGTTAGACTGTTGTGCTGACGAGTACAACAGTTGAAGCCATTCGGAGGGACGAGGGTTCGAATCCCGACCATGAGTTGGCTTTCAAATGTGTGGTATAGTGGAGTGGAGGGCCCACCTTAAATAAACGGTGACCGGCTTGGGTGGATGTTTACGGCATTTGTAGGCTTAATTGGGATTGCAGTGGACACCTATTTTGCTTTTATGGTTAGTGGTTATAAGGGGGGGCATGTTTTGTGTTTTTTTTTGTGTATGCTTGGTATTTTATGAAGAGTTGCATAAAAATAACAAAATTTAAATAGTCATAGCACTTGGAGGGTTAAGCAACACACCGATGCAGTGCCCCAGTTCTCACCCCAACAAAACAGACCTTAACCTCTTGACTGGCATTGTCACATGAATTGTTGAAGGCGCGGGCCGTACAAGTTTAAACGGCCCTTAAACCGTCTGGGCAAAGACAGGTTTCATTGTTGGGGTAGAATTAATTCCTGCAACCCTTCTCCCACACGTATGTGGGTTTAAGTGACACGTCCAGCGGATAATAACATATTACCTTCGCGTGGGGAACTAGGCTAATTACAAACCATAAATGCATTGTGGGAATGACACCATTATGTGTTCACGTTACCTCAGTTCTTCACACTCCGCAATTTGTGATGGTGTTATTGTTTAATTACTAGGAACACACATCATCAAAATCACTTGTTTTGTTTGTTGGAAATAAGAATAAATAAATGTTTAAGTACCATGTTTAATTGTTTTTGATAGAAGACCTAATAAATCCTACATTATGTTTTGACATGGATATGTCTTAGATCTAGGGTGTTAGTGATTTTTAAGATGGAAAACATGTAACAGGTTTCCATAGAAACTACCAGAGCTATTGTATTGAATTTTTAATATAAAAGAATAAGAACAGCTCTCTGGATGAATTGTAAACATTCCCTTTCGACATATCCATGATCTAACCTATTTCCCACAGGGAAGTAAATAAAAACATTTTTCCTATTACATTTTCCTTTCTTGAGTGGCTGGTGGAAATAGAAACAAAATTTAAATATACCTTTTACTTTCTCCCCTTATACATAGTATATGGAGAAAGTATTGTTTTCGTCAAAATTTTCGAATTTGAGTTGAGGGTGGATATATCCGTTTTGGGGTCCCCTGAATCCAAAAAAGTGGGTTTTGGCGTGATGTCTGTCCGTCCGTGTGTCTGTGTGTGTGTGTGTGTGTGTGTGTGTGTGTGTGTGTGTGTGTCTGGATGTGTACAGTGCCACAGCCTACCCCGTTGGTCCGATTTAGATGAAATTTGGCATGTATATATATAGTCACCGTATCCCCAGGTGTTTTTTTCATTTTTTTGAATTTTTGATTTTTAAGGGTAGTTCACCCCTAAAAACCCTTAAAAAACGTGAAAAATCCAAATTTCTCAAAAACGGCTCTAACGATTTTGATTAAAATTTGATAGTTTATAGTGCACAGAGTACTAAATAATTTGACACCACCCGCATGTCTGTAAAAATGACGGTTCAAAAGTTATGGGCTTTTAAATGTCAAACAAATCAAATTTTTAAATTTTCAGCGAAAACAATAAAAGTTAAGTATAACTTGACTGATACCATTGAAACCAGCTTAAAAAACTAAACAAATTAGTATTTTGAATTATTTGTCTACGACTAACAGTTCCAGAGAAAATTTAAATTACTTTCCACGATAAACGCAGTACGTTGTCTGAAAGCGCCCAATGTTATTCTTATGGAGAATATAAAAAAATCAATTTCTTCCTTACTTTCCAACTGTTTTCCATGAAACTTGGTATGAAGTGTAAGGTCAAATCACCGAACAAAACCAGCTCAAAAAAGCTTGGTATTACCGGGGGGGGGGGTTCCCCCATACAATTTGAACAATTAATTATTAAATGTTATTTAGAATAACTTTGTAGAACATGAGAGTTTTATTACAGATTGTCTTTTTTAAATTTAGTACTTAAGGGAGAAAGTGTGTGTCGGTCCACTGGTACCGTTTATTTTACTAATTATGACGCCACATCTTCAGAACCATTATTGAGCAATCAGATAAAAAAAAGATTTTAAAGCTTTCAGTGAATAGTTCTAAAGGGTTAGAGGTAATTTTTCCTACACATTTTGGAGCTGATATTCTATCATCAGGAGTACATGAATATTTAATTTTAAAAGTATTTCTTGAAACATTCAAAGACACAAATGTTCTGCTGGCCTGAAATACACACCGACTCATCATAAGTATGTATGTATGTAAATAATGTAACCTTGTTTTATTTTTTTCTTCAAAATTGTAAAATTTTAGTTGAGAGTGGATATACGTTTTTGAGGCCCCTTGAATCTAAAAAGAAGTTTTCAGAATTATGTCAGTCTGTCAGTATGTGGACAAATTCTGAGACGACACTTATCGTCAAATTCGCATGAAACTTTTTACATGGCCTCACTTTAAGCTAAATTTCCAGACCTATTTTTATATTTATATTTTAGGTGTAAAAAAATCAAAACATCATAAAACTTGAAAAAATATCATCCGAGTTTTATTCAAGCTTTTTAATTTTAGCCATCATGAAAATTTGGACTTTTAATAATCTTATCTCGTAAAATATTGAGTTTTTGTACAAATAATTTGTTTGTCATGGTAATAACAACCCTATGCCAAAATAAAGTGTCAAATAAAACTTTTCAGACTGTTGAAATGGAATTTAATAATCATAAATAAATAGCTAATTGTTCATTTATTATTTTATAATTTCTAAAATTAGGAATTAAGCTATTGTAAAAAACATTGAATGATCAATTAAATTTGTACGCTTCATTTACAAAGTCATTCAATTAGCAAAAATGCGTTGGTAAAATATTTATGACATCCAGACAAAAAAGTGAACGTTCCTGAAAGCTGGGATAATTAGCCTGGCACAGCTTCGGGCAATGATGATTTATTATGCAAATTGATACTTCCAGAACAATGAACTCTAATAGGTTGACAGACGTCATTCAAATTTTCAAGAACCCCTCCCCCCGCAGGCACGTGCGACAACGAGGCTGCAATATTTATGGGCACTTGTATTCACAAATCTTTTGTATGGTTTAAATCCATACTCATGAAGTTGTAGAGTATTTCTGATTAAGTATTTTGATGTTTTTAAATAAACAATTTTTACCTTCTCCCAAGAGTAAAAGTTTGTATTGACTTCCCTGTGGGAAATAGGTTAGATCATGTATATGTTTAAAGGGAATGTTTTCAGTTCATCTAAACAGCTGTTCTTATTCTTATATAATAGCTCTGGTAGTTTCTATGGAAACCTGTTTCGAATTTTAAACTTACAGATTAGATTACATTATTTGAAATGGCGACCATACTACAAGTAGGTATTTTAAGCCTAGTATGAATGAGAATTGAATTTAAGATGATTGTAGCGCAATCTTGTAGTCTTGTTACTGACTAAGGCTGACATGTTCCTTAGACAGGACTGTTAATTAATAGCCCAATAGCCGATGGCAACTAATGGACCTACAGTTTAACGTGGAATCCGAACTACGGCCTCTGAATTACGAATTGGTCTAATCATGAGGATGGTCTTTGAGGATTAACGCAAAATTCAATAGTGCGGACGTTAATCCACACAAGAGAACACCACATCCACCGACCATCGCTCATAACTATCCACAATTCGTGACCTCCAAGTAGCTGCATTACAGGATGACGCCACCGTCCCAGTCAGATTGCCAACACCCCCTCCCCCAGAGCTGAGACATATCCAAGTGTTAATCAATGAATAATAGTAAAGAGTTAAAAGTTTAATTTGTTACATATGCAGTGGTTTATGGGTGTGGATTAAAGTTTTTTTACGTTTTTGAGTACAAGAAACACGATGTATTTTCACTTAGCTAACAGTATTTTCCGTGTGTTGATTTCACATGCTGTTGTCTTAACACTCAGCGACCGGCCCTGACTCTCATGCACACAGACTTCATTTGCATACATTACTTTGTTCTTCGTTGTGCGAATATATTTTGTAAGGATTAATTATGATCTTTTCCTACAACTGTCAAAAGTGTAAGTTTATCCTCTACAATGCAATCGTAAAACAGCTGTTTATAGGTGAGTAAACAAAAAATAAATGACTTCAAAAGGTCAATTTTTTCACACGGATATTGAAGTCATTTATCTTACGTACTCCAGTGTTTCCAACTCAAAAGAACGACAAGGTGTAAAACAGTACGCATTTTAATAGCTATGTTTTGTAACTTATTATACATTTAAGTTGGTCATACTGTTCATTCAGGAATAACAATTTAAATTTAATAATGAGACTGGTTTTCATTAATTTTTTATTAACCTTCCATTAGCATTCTAGAAATAAACTAGATGCTCTTCTAAAATCAGTGATAAAACTAAAAAAATATATTATGATATACACGATTTATCCAAATCACACAAAATAAGCAAACCAATCAGGTTAAGTAGCCTAGATTAATCTCTTAGTCGACATATAAGTAACAGAAATGAAGAACAAAGTCACTGTAAGAACATTAAAAACTTGTTTAACCATACAACAGATGTGTGAATACAAGTGCCCATAAATATTGCAGCCTCGTTGTCGCACGTGCCTGTGGAGGGAGGTGGAGGTTCTTGAAAATTTGAATGACGTCTGTCAACCTATTAGAGTTCATTGTTCTGGAAGTATCAATTTGCATAATAAATCATCATTGCCCGAAGCTGTGCCAGGCTAATTATCCCAGCTTTCAGGAACGTTCACTTTTTTGTTTGAATGTCGAAAATATTTTACCAACGCATTTTCGCTAATTGCTAATTGAATTTTACTTTATAAATGAAGCGTACAAATTTAATTGGTCATAAAATGTTTTCCAGAATTGTCTATATCCTATTTTTAGAAATTGTAAAATAATAAATGGATAATTATTTATTTATAATATATTATCAATATCAATTTTATTTCACCTGTCTGAAAAGTTTTTTTTAATTCTTTATTTTGGCATTTGATTATTATTACCATGGCACAAAAAAATTATATTTACAATTATATATGCAAAAACGAATCATTTTACGAAAATTTACATGTTAATTTTGTTTGGTATATATTATAAGATTATTAAAAGTCCAACTTTTCAAGTTTGGGTTAAAAAGTATGTCTTAAATTTGAAAGTTGTTGAGACGCAAAAGATAAATGGTGTTTTTGGTAGTGGAGTCTTCAAATTTACAAATTAAATTTATTGTATTGAAAACAAAATATGATCAGCACCTACTTACAATTTACTGTCTACAGTGGTACGAGGGCTGGGAACTGGATGAATTTTAGAAAGATACGAGGAAAAATATTTGTCGAGGGGTGGAAGAAGACTTGGTATGGAAGTGGACTTTGTTGGAAAAATTAAAAAATCAAAATTACAAAAGACGTTTTATATACAAATTGTGAATAGCAACAGTCAAATTTGAATAATTAATTAAATATAAGAATAATATTCATTATGTACAAAAATTGTATAATCTATAATATTATAAAGGTTTCTGTATGTTTGTGGGTATGTTTGTGAGTTTGATTGTGGGTTTGTTGTGGCAAGTAAACGCGAAAAATACTGAACCGACCGGTTTGAAATTTTACAGATAGGTAGATCTTAAATTCATGCAACACATAGGCATATTAGTTCCCTAAAATCCCCTCGGGATACGCCCCATGAACGTCCTAAGTTTCAATGTTTACATTTTCAAATAATGAAAACATAAAATTACTTGAATGTCAACAGCTGTGAACACTAAAATTTTACAGTTCGGGAAGAAGAAGAAGAAAGAGCTGCCGTGACCGTCCTAGGGTTCAATGTTTACATTTTCTAATGACAACATCCGTTTGCTCTATATTTTGACAGTTCGGGAAGAAGAAGAAATAAAGTTGATTTTTCAGATAAACTGCTGGATCGAAATTAGTGAATTATTAGTTCGAAATAGTGGAATGGTAGATTTTAAGTTTTTTTCCGATGACTGTCTCTATTACGTTAATCCTTATCCTCTCCCAATATTTGACAGATGTTACTTTGTCATGTTGTAGACACTCGTGTTTTGTCATTTTGTAAACAATGAAGAATTAATTAACAATAACTTAAATGTATCAGAAGAGCCAACACCCCTCAGCCTTTTTAACCCGAGCGAAGAACGGGTACTTTGGCTAGTATAGCTATAAAATGAAATTTCAAAGGACATTTTTCGTAAAGAGTATGAATGACAACAGTATTAGAATATGTTTATAAATTGCGTCTGGAAATCTGTGAACAAAAAACTAAAACTATCATTGTTATAAAAGGACACTGGAACAGATAATAATAATGCATTTCAATATGAATAAAAATCCCTGTGCATTCAGAGGATGAAAACCCAATTTTCATTCATACGTAAAATTGAAACAGAATGATTGGAACGACACTCTCCGATGGTCAGTTGTAACTACAGGATTTTATTTTCCTTTTCAATTTTTATTGATGACGACACTTCGATTAATGGCTGATTGAGTAGCTTTTAGGCCTCTTACCCTCCAACCACTTATAAGTATTAAATACATATTGTGAAGTTACAATTGAAAACTTAGACCTTTCTATTAAACTTGTTCTACTATACTTCTCAAAGAGCTGGTGAAGTAGTTTTCCAAAGGGGAAGTTTAGGAATTTACAATTACTTGTCAAAGTAATGCACAATATAGTGAAGCAAGTTTTACAACTATTTTGCTACGAGCAATGTCTTATTATATCGGAAATTTTATTTTAACAGTCTTCAGTTTAATTCGTTACTACTAAAATTACTTTACTGATAACAGTTTATGTGATTTGTATTAATGTTTCAGGACTTTTTCTTCTATGTAAAATACATTTTATTAATTTTAAATTAAAATGGTTATAAAAATACTTATTGCAAGTAATTTTTTCATATATTTTAAAATGAGGATAGTTTCCAATTTATTCTCAGTAATTGTATACGAAAAAAAATTTTAAAAACTACAAAATGGTAGATATCTGGTAATCAAAAACCTTTTTGGAAAATATTTGTTCTTGATTTTATTTTCATTTTGACACATACAACCTTTTTCTAGTGTTTGTCACTTTACACATGGGACATTCTGTATACACCCAGTGGTTAATTAAATGTATAAATAAACTAAGCAGATTGTATAGTAGCCCAAGGTATCAGGTCAAGATGGGTTCTCTTTACTATAGCCCATTTTAAAATTCGTATTTATATTATTTTAGGTGATACTAACATTTCATAGGTAATATCACATTTTATTGTGGACAAAATTCACAACATAAATCTTTTACAATCAAAATTTAACAAAAAAAATTTAATTATCTTACCCTTATTTCTCATTCATACTTGGCTTAAAATACCTACCTGGATAGGTCACCAATTCAAATGATAATCTAATACCAACCAGTGTTGCCATTCGTAAAAAAATAAAAACTATAAATAGCTAAAAAAACTCTTATATGATAAAAATACAAGCTCAGTAAAACGAATGGCTTCAACATCGAAGTGCTTTAATTACCAAACCAGTAATGTTCATGTACGAGATGAATGACGTAATTGTAGGTCAGTGCGAGGAATATATGAGACCCCTCTGAGCCGGCGTGGTGTAGACTCTGGTAATAATAAATCTCCAGCCAGCCTGGGATTCGAACCACAACCGAGTAGTGACCGAGAACAGCTAACCACAATGTTGCGGTTGGCAAAACTGTATTGACATTAAGAGCTCGAGATCAGTTCTATATTGAAAGCGAAATTAAAGGAGAAAATATTAAAGTGTCAAATCTCTTTTAGTACTACTGTATTGTAGAATCAAGTTATCCTGTAATACTTACGAAATGAGACAGCATAAAGATTTCTATTGACAATAAGACTAATGTTTATCGTGTTCAAAATATATAAAAATGAACACGGAACTAAAAAATAAAATACAAAAGACATCTAAATATATAAAACAAAGTCGTGTTAGTTACACGCATTATAACTCGATAATGGCTGGACCGATTTTAATGATCTTTGATTTTTCTGATTCGTCTCTGCTCCGGTCATGCTTTAGGCATATTCAGTTTCCATAAATTCAATTAGTTTCCATTTTATAGCGTTTTCAATTTCTAATGTTAACCTTATGGGAAATAAGTTTGTTTACAAATGTTCTACAATAAAAACATTTGATTTCTTAAGCTACAGCTGTTGTTTTACTTTCCATTAGCAATATGCTTTACTATCCAATGCCATCTGAATCATTCATTAATGAAGAACTAAGAAGTTGATGTGGACTGTACAAAATGAACAGATTTATTCACCACGTTAATAGTTTGCGAGTTTTGGGGATTATGTATTTATATTTTTAATTTTCTGTCTGATCAAAAGTCACGTGTTTATATGTTGGCCAAATAAAAAATAATTACTTTGTTTATATATATATATTACGTTTATTATAATATTCAGCCGTTGTATATATTTCCTATAAAAGCCGTATTACAGTTAGGTTTGGTTTGGGTTTGGATTGGCTTTGAAAATTGTGAAGTAATCCACTGAGATTTATTTGCTTTATGGGAATGTTATTAACATGTCTTATCGTTTCAGTATTGTTATTCACTATGCCGCGACCCAGAATATATAACTTTTCACAATGAAGCCGTAATGCTATTCGACTTCAGAATATGGCCAATCTTAAAGTTAAGTCTGTGAACACGATAACTATCGAAAAAATCGTCCAATCGACACCAAATTGGTAGTAACGTGTATTCCTACATTTGCTCAGACAAGTTTGTAATTCAGACATATCGGTCAATCGGAAGGGGTAGTTTGAGGGGGTTTTGTACCCAAAAAATGGGGTTTTTACATTTTCCTCTTGTAATTTTTTAAAATTTCTAATTGTATCTTTCACCATTAGAATTAGTTTAAAAAGCTGCACAATTAAGTTTCTTAAAGTTTTTCTCTATCTCCAACGGTTACCGAGATATTAAAAAATCAAAACACAGTACGTTGTATCTTAAGGCTCCAATGTTAATCTTATGGAGGATAAGGAAAAATTAATATTTCCCATATCAATCAATATTTTTCGATTAAACTTGATATTTACCTTCGTGTTGTTGATACCCACCCGTTTATTCTTAAAAATCATAGTTTATGTGTTTATCATGGCAGCAATCCTGCATACTCTTTTCCCGTGTTAATCATATAGGGAATAGGCAAACTCCTTTATTTATGGACAGACGTTGATGAAAGTTGGTTTTAATGTTAAAAATAAAATTTGTTTATGGTAGAAACGCCTACTTTCAGTGTTCCTCACAGCAGCAAACCTGCACACTCTTTCCCATGTTAATCTAATGGAAAATAGGCAAATAATTCTCACGTTTATGGACAAAATTTTATAAAACTTGTCATATATTATTATTATTATATTATTGATTTGGAAAATCGCTGAGTACGCAGGTCTGCTGAGACGGGGGTATTTAGTAATATTGGCAAAATGCTTTTCTAAGTTCTACTCATCATGCAATGAATTTAAAATCAATATTAGTTTGTTTACGTGGATCATAGAATTTGAACCTATTTTCTCAATTATTTCCTGATTTAATCTACTTTATTTTAAGTTAAATAATAAATTAATTATATAATAACTTATCTATTTTTTTACTTACGTTGATTTCAAGTGAATAATAAGTTATAATAATAAATATCCCTTTCTTCTTACCACTGAGCTCTACAACCCGTACAAAGGACAGGCTGACTGCTAGTGAATGAATAAAGATAAATTATCTCATTCCATATTTCATTCAAGATATACGATCTGATATCGAGACGTCAGAGCTCTTACTTCAACAGCCGATTGAAAATTCCTGGCAACTTCCCAATCCATCTGCTGATTCAAGCTTCTTCTTATCGAGAAATTTCACTTTCAACATGTCTATAATCAATAACAAACCAATTAATTAATGAAACAATTTTTGCGATACTAAAAATTGCACTTTCTACTTAAGACATCAGTGGTAGCCATCCTGAATTTTAATCCCGTAAGAGCAATGTTAAATTCTGGCGGAACATACCTTCACTTTGGCGTCTGTGGTGGCGTTAATTATGAAAGTATCAATGTAAAACTTTGGAAGTACATTGATGAGATGTGGCTCAAGAGCATGACCTTTTAATATGTTCAAAAATTTAACTTGATATAAAAACAAAAATCCAGGAATATTTTACAAAACAAATCACTATTTTTTTTTTATTGAGAGCGAGAATAAGAAGTTCTGTAAGGTGGTGCCCTGGAGGACTGTAATACCTTTAATTTGACACCTCTTCCGTTAATTTATGACAATAGGTCAAGGAGATATAGGCGCCAGAATTTAACATTGCTCTTACAGGACTAAAATCCAAGATGGCTACCACTGATGCAGACTCTTAAGTATTTATTTAAAGTTGTTCATTTAATTGGAAGCTGCGTTCATTCATGAACAATCATGTAAGTATATGAATTCTTTGATGCACGACCACCTGCATTATCTAGGTAAATTTTGGGCACAGCATGACTTTATTTGCATGATATTTTTCCTAGTTATTTATAACTAGACTTTGTTTATTTTTCTTTTTGTGCATAGTTTTTATAATTCTAATTAGCACTTGCATGTGCTTTGATATTGCCTAGTTTTGTATTCATGTTTTGTGCCTTGACTGTCAATTTATTTTAATAATTTAAGCACTTATTTGCATATTCTTAGAAGTTGTCTGGTTTGTATGGTTATCCATTCTGTGCCTGGTTTTTCAACATGCATGTTAGGCTAATTTAAGCACTAGGGCCTGAATCAATTCTTCCGTGTAAATAGTGCATAATGTACAAATGTATTTAGCCTGAAGCATGATTTTTAGCTTAAGCAAGATTTTTTAGTATGAATTTCACTAATGTATTGACGAGCCAATAGTATTAACTTACTGAAAGGCAAATAAATCATTGAATCATACTTAAGGGGGTATATTTAGCACTTAAAGTACTACAAATTAACTTAATTGCTTATATTCATATTATATTCAAAAACAAATAATATAGAAAAGTCAATACTATTTTGAAAAAGTTATTTTATATTTCCTGTACTGAGTTATAAAAATTGTCCGTTAATTGCATCAAATGTAATTAAAATAATTACTGTAATTTAAAATTATAAAATTTGTCTAAATATCTCCTGAAAATTACCTCATACGAGTAGCTTCCAATGATCATGTAAAATTGAAATAAAACTATTAAATTAGTAGTTTTGTAGACCTATCCTAATATAAGGAACCGAATTTTAAAGTAAAACACTATCTCAGTGATTCCATGAAGTTGAATCTTACTGTTTACAAACTTTTCAATATGAGCTATGTATTAAACTTATCCAGTATATTTTATCTCAGTTGCATCTTGTTAAAAAGTTGAATGCATTGTCAAAATATGTTTTCTGAAAGAAATATTGTAACTTTTATAATCGTAAGAATTCCCTTCCAGAAATCCTAGTGAACAATAAGATTCTAAGAAATTATTTTAGAATAGAAAATATTCATAAAATATTGACAAAAACAACAAATACTGTTGTATCATTAGGATTAAAACTCGAAGGAATGGTCCAAAAGTAATTTCACATTCCGTTTACTTTCAGTGTCCAGAGAGAAATGAAATAAGATTACGTTTATTAAATAAAGACTAATTTTATATATTTGACTAGTAGTAAGCCCGTCCTTTGTACGGGTTGTAGGATTTAGTTTAAAGAAGACAGATTATCGTACCAAAATGTAAACCTGAAATCCTAAACATATCAGTAAAAAGAAAATAAATCAATACCTACCTTTATTGTTTAGCATTAGCTTACAATTAAATAGATTAAAACATTTATACCACTATTATAATTAGTTATACGTTAAAATAACTTTTATATAGCATGATTTCATAATGGGTTTAAAATCAATGACCAATATAAACTAAATAATATTGAATATACAGCTGTTTGTTTTCCTTACCATTAAATATTTAAACTACAAAGACAGCTGATTATTACCAGTAGGTGGTTCATTGATAACTGAAAGCGAAATTCGACATATATCGCGTAAAAAGTGGGGTTTTAAATGCTCGTAATTTAATTTTTAAGGGGCGGTGAACAATTTCAAGCATTCAAAAACATTCCCTGAAATGTAGAAAATGCATGAAATAAGTTTCATTGTTATCGGTTCTCCCATGTTTCGGAGAAGACGGCGTATAATGCCTCCTGGAACGTCACAGACAGACAAAACACACAAATTGAGATAAGACTTGTTTCGGCTTATCTAACGTACGAAACGTAAAAATAACTAAAAAATGGATAACTCTGAGCAATGTACAGACAAAACTCCAATTTTATTTTCATAGGTTAGAAAGCTCGATTCATAATTTTTTTATCAGAACTGCACAAGCTGTGACATTATAATATATGACAGACTATTTTTTAACGGAAGATTAATTTTCCGTTATGTAGGAAAAAATATACACAGGTGGTTATTGTATATCATTACAGTATTTAAAAATATTTAGCTTGATAGCCAAAGGCAGTTAAGAAAAGCAAGTTTGCATCAAAGGGTTAAACCAAAGTAATTTATAGCATGAGTATTTGCTTGAGTTTACAAAGATTTGCATACAAATAGCTTTTAAGGATCAAGTATCAGAATAGTAATTTACAACCTTCTCACGAGATACTTGTAGATTTTCTTGACATAACTGCTTTCTATTTGCACTTTCTATTTCAAAAGGCACTTTAAATTTAAATAGTTTTTTAAACTGCTGAGCACCAAAGAGGAAATTTGGATTTAATTCAGACATGTTTTTAATACTGTAAAATAGCTTATTTTCCCTGAAAACTACTTTTAAAGGTTTATGAAGTGTACTATGTATGAAAAGTATAACTGTGCTTATTATACAGTTATTTGTTGCGTTGTTAACATAGTTATGTTTTGTACATGATAGGTAAATGTGTATAATAATAAGTGATAGGGTTCAAATCCAGTTCACTCGTAATTCCAATTTGGCTTGTAAATGTGTGGTATAGCGGAGTGGGGGGCAAACCTGAAATAAACGGTGGCCTGGGTGGAAGTTGACAGCATTTGTAGGTTTAATTGAAATGGATGTGGCACCTGGTTCGCTTTTGTGGTTAGTGGTTATAAGGGGGGCATGTTTTGTGATTTTTTTGTTTATACTTAATATTTTAAGAAGACATGAGTAATTATTTTTATGTTACAGTTAAAAATAAAAAGCTTACCCCTTCTAAGCATGTCTACAATAACTGTACTGTTCAGTTTACGGACTGTCTCAGCATCGGAGAACGGAGAAAAAACTTATGATATCTAACAACATGACGAGCAAACGTGCGAGTCCAAAACTTTACTCAGTCATGACTTAGACAAAATTTGGCCACAATTTTCTTAAAAATAAATTGCAAGTAAATTTAGTCAACGTAATAGAATAGACTCGCCATTAAAATTGAAATCACGAGGATATCAAATTAGGTCACAGCGTCACGTTTCACCATTTGCAAACTCACTGAACGCGAAACTGTAATTGCAGCCCGGTGATCAGACGAATGTAATTTGCTAAGCTGCTGCTAGGTGCAAAGATTTAAAGTGCACTGGTCACAAAGTTTAATGAAGCTTTTTAAATCAGAGAAAAAGGCGATATTTTTAAACACTGTGACGTTTCCACTACTTTCCCTAAACAATCGTAGTTCCAAATAAGTGTACCATTCAAATTAGATGAAGTGAATTTAGGTTATTATAAATCATTCATTGACTGTGATAGTGGCGTCATCCTGTAATCCAGCTACTTGGAGGTCACGAATTGTGGATAGTTGTGAGCGATGGTCGGTGGATGTAGTGTTCTCTTGTGTGGATTAACGCACTTTTGAATACTACGTTAATCTACAAATACCATCCTCATAATTAGACCGATTCGTAATTAAGAGGCCGTGGTTCGGATTCCACGTTAAACTGTAGGTCCCTTAGTTGCCATCGGCTGTTAAGCTATTAATTAACAGTCCTGTCTAAGGAACATGTCAGCCTTAGTCAGTAACATGACTACAAGATCGCGCCACAATCATCTTACACTCAATCCTCATTCATACTTGGCTTAAAATACCTACCTTGTGGTATGGTTTCCATCTAATAATCTAATCTAATCTAATCATCCAGTACCATTTATGTGCAAATAAAATTTAATTTTTGATTCCTGTATGCAATAAAATCGCATCTCCTAATTTTGGACTTAAATACAAAAAATACCGTATTTATAAAATAACAAACTATACTAGTCTTACTTGAAGTGATTATTGGTATGGCTCTCTACGAAACTGGAAAAAAGCACGTCTGGAAAGAATCAAGAGTATGAGATAATAGGTAAGCTTTAGCATTAATCATTAATTTTACTTGACAAAGATCTTTCTTATTTTACAAACTATTTCGTAATTCATACAAGTTGAAAACTGCAACATAAAATTATATAAATCTGAGTTGAATAGACAGTAAGCTTTTGAGATATACAATACGAGTGATAGTTTTAAAATAGATATATTTACAAATAATTATTTCATCAGACTTTACATAATATACGAGTAAATTAGGAAACTTACTATGTCAACGACTGCTTTTTTTAGATAATTTTAATACTTACGTAATTAAATTTAAATAAATTATGAGCGTTACAGATTTGATTTGAAATCACAGATCAGCAAATTGACAAAACTAAAACAACATGACTTGTCTTATAACTAGATACATAAAGAATAATAATAATAAATAATATATTCCTTGGGCACGTTGTTAACTAATTATTCACAAAACAAATTAAATTCTAACCATATTGGTATATCCCCAACCTATTCCTTCTAAACAATATTAGTGTGAGCTCGTGGTTTAGTTCCATAAACATAGTTAAGAAGAAGGTAATAACTTGATGCTTGATTTAGCTGTAACGCCATCAGACTTTATACTTTATACTTTTACTGAAATAACAACCCAGGTAGTTGTTTTAAGCATTATGAATGAGAATGATGTAAAGATTGTGGCGCATTTGTATATTTTACTAAAAAAATTCTTAGACAGGACTGTTAATTAATAAAACAGCCGATGGCAACTAATGGATACAGTTCAATGTAATCCGAACCACGGCCTCTGAATTACAATTGTTAATTATTATCTTTGTTTAATCATATTCAATAGTGCGGACGTTAATCCGCACAAGAGAACACTACATCCACCGACCATCTCTCACGACTATCCACAATTCGTGACCTCCAAGTAGCTGGATTACAGGACGTCGCCACCGTCCCAGTCAGATTTTACCAAGATTTTACCAAGACAATTTGTTGAAACCAAAATATCCCACATTTTTGTTACCCTAGTGTAAGTAATGTTTCAATTAAAATTAATAAAGGAATTTTTAATCCTGAATGAATTAAGTATTTATTTATAGAAAATATATTGTGAGTGATTGTTTATTGAGTAAAGTTTTGAGTAATGTAAATTTTGCTTGGGAATGTTTAGCATAACAATTATTACAGAACTAAGAAAGTTCTAAAATACACTTTGTTCAATAAGCTGTTATCTCTAAATTAGAAATTAAACTATCTTATCCTTAAATAACTAAAAAATATAATAAAAAGTAATAAAATATAATAAATAATATATTTAATATCATTAAATATATGGTAAAAATCAAACGATGTGTTCAACAATTACATATTCCTCTTACTACAAAAAGGAGTATAAAAAACATATTTTCCATGTTTATATGAAGGGAGGGAAGTTAAAATTGATTGTAAACAATTTCTGATGTTTTTAGAATGCATTAAAATAGGTTGTATCGATTCAATCATAGTATGATCGAAAATTTAAGATCCAGGAAGAGTTCCCATAGGGGGCCTGTAATGATAACCATAAAGATCTTAATGACTATGTCTTAGACTTCCATAATGGAGGTCAATATTGGATAGATTTATGACAGACATTTTCAAAATGTATGCTGTATTTAGCATTGAAAATTAGTATCTTCCACATATACTCTATCGTTTAAAAAGTTCAGTTGTTATTTTTGTTTCATTATTTTCATTTATTATACATAGCAATTCAGAAATATGTATCCAAATTCATAACTTTGTATCTCAAAAATATATAGACCTTACTTCATATCTCACAAAAATTTTATATCTCAAATATATGGATCCAACTTCATGACTTGGTATCTCAAGAATATAGCCCCAACTTCATGACTTTTTTCCTCAAAAATATGGACTCAACTTCATGACTTGGTATCTCAAAAATATGGACCCAACTTCATGACTTGGTATCTCAAAAATATAGACCCAACTTCATGACTTTTTTCCTCAAATATATGGACCCAACTTCATGACTTTTTAACTAAAAATTATTAATCGAGCCGATATAAACTTTAAATTAGAATAAAGAAATATCAACGTTTTTTACCATTTTTTTTAAACAGCCGACAGAGTTATCGCAAAAATGGGCATCCATTTTGTTTTAACATCACTAGTTTAATAAGATGACTACCATGCAACATGAGATTTTCTGTTTGATGAAGTTTTCAACAACTGAGTCTACTATTACAGTGCAGCAGGCTTTTCGTATTAAATCCCGTATTGAACCACCAAAATATAAAAATCATATTAAAAAACTCAAACTCAAAAAACGTAAGCAGTGACACGAGAAAATGCTATCTCGTGTGTTAGTCGAATTCGACAATCGCTTAGATTTTTGTCGTGTAGCACAGGGAGGCAAATTAAGCGTTTGGAATCAGTGTAAACAAAACTTTGAAATGTTCTCTTTTAACGGCGTAACTTTTTTTCTGATTTATTCTTTTTGAGATACAAAGTCTCAGAACTATTATATTTTCTTTTAAATTTTCATTTTAATTTTTCTAATAATAAATATATTTGTAAAATTTTTACTTTTTCGTGATTGGCTGAATTTTGTCGACAGGAAAAAAATCTAAAATGCCTTGTTACAACCTTTGAAAAATATATAGATACTGTAATAAATATTTCTATATTATTAGTTTTTATTTACTCAACAGTTAGTTTTAGGAATATCATTGTAGAGCTAACAAAATATAGTGATCAGAAATAAATGACTTTTCTAAATTGAAAAAAGTTTCTCCAGTCAATAAAGGCAAGCCGCTTAATTAAAACTTTAGCAATTTACTTTTCCGTTAAGGAATTTGTAAAAATCAAATGAAAAGTTTTAATTTATGTTGGATACATAAAACTACAACACTGTTTACTATTTTAAGCATAAAGTTTTAACTAGGGATAGTTCTAGAGACTAAAGGTAACATTCTTATTTTTCCAACCCACATTTATTTTACACAATTCAAAACAACTACTCAGATCTTAATACTTTTAGTTATTATTTTTGAACTCTAATTAATTATACTAATTCACCAGCTCTAGCCAAGCTCAGTCCCTGTACACTACAAACACTATTCACACCATTCCATCAAGTCAGTGTCTGATCTGAATGTGCTAGAGTGTGCAGGAAGGGATTCAAGTATGTAAATGTGTCTCCGGGTAAATGGCCCGGACCTGCACTCGTTAACATCGTTCCAGTGTGTTTACCTTCTCTAGCCAAGCTCGATCCCCGTGCACTACATACACTATTCACACTGTCCCATCAGGTCAGTGTCTGATCTGAATGTGCTAGAGTGTGCAGGAAGGGATTCAAGTATGTAAATGTGTCTCCGGGTAAATGGCCCGGACCTGCACTCGTTAACATGGTTCCAGTGTGTTTACCTTCTCTAGCCAAGCTCGGTCCCCGTGCACTACATACACTATTCACATCATCCCATCAGGTCAGTGTCTGATCTGAATGTGCTAGAGTGTGCAGGAAGGGATTCAAGTATGTAAATGTGTCTCCGGGCAAATGGCCCGGACCTGCACTCGTTAACATCGTTCCAGTGTTTACCTTCTCTAGCCAAGCTCAGTCCCCATTCACTTCGTACACTATTCACACCATCCCATCAGGTCAGTGTCTGATCTGAATGTGCTAGAGTGTGCAGGAAGGGATTCAAGTATGTAAATGTGTCTCCGGGTAAATGGCCCGGACCTGCACTCGTTAACATCGTTCCAGTGTTTACCTTCCCCTAGCCAAGCTCAGTCCCTATTCACAACATACACTATTCACACCATCCCATCAGGTCAGTGTCTGATCTGAATGTGCTAGAGTGTGCAGGAAGGGATTCAAGTATGTAAATGTGTCTCCGGGTAAATGGCCCGGACCTGCACTCGTTAACATGGTTCCAGTGTGTTTACCTTCCCCTAGCCAAGCTCAGTCCCCATTCACTTCGTACACTATTCACACTGTCCCATCAGGTCAGTGTCTGATCTGAATGTGCTAGAGTGTGCAGGAAGGGATTCAAGTATGTAAATGTGTCTCCGGGTAAATGGCCCGGACCTGTACTCGTTAACATCGTTCCAGTGTTTACCTTCCCCTAGCCAAGCTCAGTCCCCATTCACTTCGTACACTATTCACACTATCCCATCAGGTCAGTGTCTGATCTGAATGTGCTAGAGTGTGCAGGAAGGGATTCAAGTATGTAAATGTGTCTCCGGGTAAATGGCCCGGACCTGCACTCGTTAACATCGTTCCAGTGTTTACCTTCCCCTAGCCAAGCTCAGTCCCCATTCACTTCGTACACTATTCACACTATCCCATCAGGTCAGTGTCTGATCTGAATGTGCTAGAGTGTGCAGGAAGGGATTCAAGTATGTAAATGTGTCTCCGGGTAAATGGCCCGGACCTGCACTCGTTAACATCGTTCCAGTGTTTACCTTCCCCTAGCCAAGCTCAGTCCCCGTGCACTACATACACTATTCACACCATCCCATCAGGTCAGTGTCTGATCTGAATGTGCTAGAGTGTGCAGGAAGGGATTCAAGTATGTAAATGTGTCTCCGGGTAAATGGCCCGGACCTGCACTCGTTAACATCGTTCCAGTGTTTACCTTCTCTAGCCAAGCTCAGTCCCCATTCACTTCGTACACTATTCACACTATCCCATCAGGTCAGTGTCTGATCTGAATGTGCTAGAGTGTGCAGGAAGGGATTCAAGTATGTAAATGTGTCTCCGGGTAAATGGCCCGGACCTGCACTCGTTAACATCGTTCCAGTGTGTTTACCTTCTCTAGCCAAGCTCGATCCCCGTGCACTACATACACTATTCACACTGTCCCATCAGGTCAGTGTCTGATCTGAATGTGCTAGAGTGTGCAGGAAGGGATTCAAGTATGTAAATGTGTCTCCGGGTAAATGGCCCGGACCTGTACTCGTTAACATCGTTCCAGTGTTTTCATTTGAGTTGTGCTCCAAAGAGAATCAAAAATAAAGTATTCTCAATGTAATGCTTTATAATTCTTACTCTATTATACTCCAGTAAAAATGTGTTTCATAAACAGAACAGTAGAATATCGTATGGGTTAAGAGGCTTAATATTGCTTTATCTAGCTTTGGTATGTGATTATAGCACATTTATTACATACTAACGACACGGATTTGTTTCATATAATTGATGCGATTTTACTACTCATAATTTACCTTTATTTAAATTAGTACAAATGTACAAAAAACGTAAACTCTTTACACAAGAAAATTAAGTGTATCTTAAAATCTACAAAATATAATTTATTTATTTCAGGACTATTTTAATTCAGCTACAATTCATCAACAGAATAGCCCCCTTTTCCTACCAGACATTTTTCAATAATGTTTTGAACTTTGATATTTTTCTACATTTTTTATATCTTTTAAAATCATTCTTATTAATATCATGCCAGCATAACTAGTTCTCTTGGAGTATAATTCTGTAAACAATTTTCATTATTGTCTAATATACATTATACACTAAAAATATATATAAACTATAAACTGTTAAAACATTTAAGCTGATAAAGTGTTGTTTTACAGACTCACCATTTTTTTATTTCAAAACGATTCTTAAGGCCTTTTTTTGTAAAACTAAAAATTGTTTCAATGTTTTAAAGTCTCTCCATACACTCCTATTCCATAAAAACATTTTTTAAACTGAAAATGTGTAAATGGTAATGTGTAAACATTTTGTTTTGTATTTTCCACAACCATATTACATAATAATGTGTATTAAGAATAACTGATAAATTTTCTAATTCATAGGTTTCAATACTCCTTAAATTTATAAGTTTATGTTCCTTGCTAAACAAAATCAATATCGAACAAAAACTCAGTCTTTTGATACAAAAAATTACATTTTTCCTAATAAAACATATAAATTATATGAAAATGATTTTGAACTGTTTTCTTTTACATTAGCCAATCATACTCGTATTCTAAATTAAAGTCCTGAACACCTGTCCCAGGAGACGATGCTTGTTGGGTCTCAAGTCACGTTTCTTGTGTTGAGCAATTTGTTATCAGTAATTCTAAATTTATCGACTGATTTCTTAAGGTTTTATTTCCTTAGCTTTAAAAAAGTTGTAGATGAATTGATGTTTGCTGTGTTTGAAAAGTTAATAGTTTCATTGTTTTGGGACTTTCATCAAATGAATATATCAATTATATTGTCAGAGACTGTATAGTCTCTGACTTTTTAACTTGATTTATATGAATGACTGGGACGGTGGCGTGTCCTGTAATCCAGCTACTTAGAGGTCACGAATTGTGGATAGTTGTGAGCGATGGTCGGTAAGTGTATTGTTCTTTTGTGTGTATTAACGTCCGCACTATTGAAACTGCAAAAACATCCTCGTAATTCAGAGACAGTGGTTCGGACTCGACGTTTATCTATAGGTAACTTAGTACATCGACCGTTGGGCTATTAATTAACAGTTCCGTTTAAGGAACATGTCAGCCTTAGTAAGTAACAAGACTACAAGATCGCACCACAGTCATCTTACACTCATTTCTCATTCATAATTGGCTTAAAATACCTGTCCAGGTTGCCATTTCAGTAACTAACTAAAACTAGAGGTTTGTCTGTATATTGCAAAAAAATATATTTTTTGTAATTTTTTTGTAATATTAGGACTCGTTCCCCACCCATAAGCTTGGTCCCATGTGGGGAACTAATTTCCAGTATAGATGTTTATTTTGTCTTTTCTGAAAATATGTTAATTTTCTGGAAATAAATAATTATTATTTTTATTATTTATTCTCTAAAGTAAGTGTATAACAAACAATATATCACTAATAAAGTATTCTATCTAAAATTAATATCTTGTTTAAAAATTAAGAAGTTTTCTACATTTACCCTTTAGTTTATTTTATTGTGTAATTATTATACATAATAAATCACTCTTGCCCATATTATCAACTTGTAAGTTTACAATAGCTGTATATAACTTTGTTCAGTTTCAAACACAACATAATGAATCTAGATTTTACAGCAGGTATTCAACGAATTATAAAGATAGATATTTGAGGATAACGGTATAAAATAACTTTATACCTGATCATCAAAAAAATTAATTTATATCAGAGTTTTAGAACTGTTTCTCTTTGTTTAAATACACCCGGCACAATAAAAGGGCAGAGTTCGGTTGTTGTTCTTTACAAGTAATCAAAACAAGTCAGAAACTAATCACACATGTTTCTGCTTCAGTCGTCCAGGAAGACTGAGCTACAAAATATTTATGTACGAGCAACCTTTGATGCATTTATAATAATGTTGCTAAATAATAATTAACCATAAAATTGTGTAACATTGATATTCATTAATTTTGGAAATGGTGAAGTATTTTTCATAGGATGATACAGCACTATTTACAGCACCAATGTCCTGTTAAACTAAAAAAAGTAGGATCTATAGAAATAAAATTAGAAATTTTTCTCTTGATTTGACTTAACGTGGACTCCTCCTGGAGCATAGGGCTTCTACTGTTTCTCTTACTCTGTTGGCTACCCCTCCCCTTTATCCCCCCCAGGTCTTTCCTCTCTCCTTCAACTCATCTAATAACTTGTTTTTCCATGTTTTCCTGGGTCTTCCGACCTTTTTATTTCCAGCGGAGTTCCATTCTAGTGCCTCCTTCGCCACGTCACCATGTACCTTCCGTACAGCTTGCATTTTTAATCTAATTTAACCAGTTTTGAACTCAATAATAAATAATTGAGCTTAGATTTTAGTTTTTCTTTGCAGTAATACGGTTTAAGAAGTTTGTAAGCTATAAATCTTGAAACTACAAAAGACAGCTGATTATTACCAGAAGGTTTATTGATAACTAGCAATAAGCCCGTCCTTTGTACGGGTTGCAGGATTCAGTTTAAAGAAGAAAGATCATCATACCAAAATGTAAACCTGAAATCTTAAACAAATCAATACAAATAAAATAAATCAATACCCAGTTTTATTATTTAGCATTACTTTACATTAAATACATTAGAACATTTATACCATTATTATTATTAGTTATACGTTAAAATAACTTTTTAATATGGTATAGTTTCGAAATGGGTTTAAAATCAATGACCAATATAAACCAACTAATATTGATTTGACAGCTGTTTTTTTATTAATTATTTAAACTACAAAGACAGCTGATTATTACCTGTAGGCTATTCATTGAAAACTGAATCAAAATGCGAGTAATAATGCCTCCTGGAGCGTCACAGACACAAATTGACATAAGACTTCTCTAAAAATAACTAAAAATTTATAATTCTGAGCAATTTATAGACAAAACTCTAATTTTATCTATTGTTATTTACAGATAACAAACTATTTGTATCATTTTTTTAATATGAATGCCTACAAATTCTACACCAAACTCCAAGATTATCTGTTAGGTTTTTTATGAACTTGTAGCTAACAAATCTAAATTATTTATGAACACATAATAAATTACACGTGAATGTGTACATTGGGCACATTTCACTTACAAAACTCTATTTTAAAATATTACTTCACAACCAAACAGATAAATGAAGTAATTTTGGAATTCTCGCTTGCTTATGTAAATAAGGTGAGTTATGTATTTGCTCCCTTTACAAGGATTATTTTACATTCGATCTTTGAATAAACAATAAGTAATATTCCGTGGGTCAATTTATAGCGGACAAAACTTTTTCCAAAAAGTATAGAATAGTGGAAATAAGTTTCACCACAGCAGGTACTCTCTTTTCACGTGAAATCGTTTTAAAATACCCTGTTTGGCGTTACAGAAGGACAGACAGACAGAAAGATAAAAAACATTGCGGATTTTTTGGGCTATATAGTATAAAACCACCAAAAATATCACACATAATTCTAAGCAATGTACAGACAAAACCCTGATTTTATTCATCTAGATAGTAAATTTCAGGCTTTATATTTCATCAAAACGGTACCATTTGTATAAATACTTTTAATTCTTAGAATAATTATTTTAACAATGTGAACATTTTGAATTAGTTTGTTTTGGTAGATGATCTAATAATCCGTTTTATCGTTTTGATATTGCAGATTCCCAAACGAGTCAGTTGGGAAATCGTTTTGGAAAATATTATAAATTAGTTTTGTTTCATTTTATAAAATTAGCTCCATGATATACTTTAATCTTGTAATCGAGTTTTAATTCAAAATTCAATTGCGCATTAGTTTCAAAATATGTATAGTTGTTAACTTACGCATGCAAATGCAATTATTATTGAGGATTAGTTGATAAACCTATAAAGAATATATATTTGAGTAAATGTAATAGGGATTATCTCAGTAATCAAAACATATACAATTATTTATTTGCTAATCAAATAACATACTATTTCTCAAAACTTCAATAGCTATTCCTGTTTGAATGTGAAATTTTTTTTGAATTACCAGCTTAATATAAAAATAAATATATCAGTAGTTAGAGATATTTTGTTTTGTATTTTTGAGATTAAATAAGAGAAGTTTTCACCTTTTAGTAGTGAAGTACCAGATTTATTATTTTTTTTATTTCCATGATTTCTTTTATGTAGGTGACTAGTTCACATAATAATAGTAGGGGTTTAACTTTCTGTAAAACTGTACAGTAATTATTTAAATCAGCTGTTTTAATTTCTGTGTACTAACCAATAATCTCATTACTCTTTAAAATGATTTCCTAGTATTGTTAACTTTACAAACATGTTTTCCGACAAGGTTAAATGTGTTGTTGATTAGTGAACTGATTGTTTAAATAGATGTCTAAGCTCTGGGAGGGGTTAACAAAATGCGATACACAAAAGGTGTAACGGAAGTGACGTAATTTTTGGTTATAAGAACAGCTGTTTAGAGGAACTGAAAACATTCCCTTTCGCGTTCGTAGAGTACAGTATAATGGCCATTTTGATGTTTATTATTTGTGTATAAATAATGTCTTTGATAATGAGTGTGTCTTTTGCAATTATAAGATTCTTAAACTGTACGATAGAAAGCATATTGTAAATAAACGGTATCAGTGGACTGAAACATACTTTCTCCCTTAAGTAAATTTAAAAAAGAAAATCTGTAACAAAACTATCATGTTCTTCAAAGTTGATTTAAATATCATTTAATAATGTTTTGTTTCAAAAATGATCATCCCATTTCTGAAAATAAAAACAAGAGAACAAAGTTAAATTAATTGTTCGAATTGTATGGGGGGAAACACCCCCCCTTCCGGTAATACAAAGCTTTTTTGAGTTGGTTCTGTTGGATGATTTGACCTTACGCTTCATACCAAGTTTCATGGAAAACGGTTGGAAACTAAGGAAGAAATTGATTTTTTAATATTCTTCGTAAGAATAACATTAGGCGCTTTCAGACAACGTACTGCGTTTATCATGGACAGTAAATTTAACTTTTCTCTGGATCCGTCCGTCGTAGACAAATAATTCAAAATACTAAATTGTTTAGTTTTTTAAGGTGGTTTCAATGGTGCAGTCAAATCATACTTTAATTTTATTGTTTTCGCTGAAAATTAAAAAAACAGTTTTTCTGACATTTAAAAAATTTTGATTTTTCACGATTTTTAAGGGTTTTTAGGGGTGAACTACCCTTAAATAATCAAAAATTAAAAAAAATTAAAAAAACACCTGGAGATACGGTGAATATATACATACATGCCAAATTTAATCTAAATCGGACCAACGGGTTAGGCTGTGGCACTGTACACATCCACACACACACACACACACACACACACACACACACACACACACACACACACACACATACACACAGACACACGGACGGACAGACATCACGTCCAAACCCACTTTTTTGGATTCAGGGGACCCCAAAACCTATATATCCACCCTCAACTCAAATTCGAAAATTTTGACGAAAACAATACTTTCTCCATATACTACATATAAGGGGAGAAAGTAAAAAACTATGGCTGGTACAAAAACCTAAGGCTAGATTTTAACTCAGTGCATCAAAATCAATAAATATCAGCTGTCAAAGTAAAACAGTTAAAACACATTTTTGTTGGCACGTGAAATACATTTGTTTTAGTTCCTCTTTACTTGAATTAAGTTTGTCAAATATTGTTTAAAAATGTAAAGTAAAATATAAGAAGCTATGTTCTCCTTGAAACAAGCGATGTGTCGCAACTTAAAGCATACTCGCAAACAAAATGAATTCTTGAACGAAATTCGATATTCAAAAAGCTTTTACCATTATGTGTTCGAGGTTTTATAAGATTCTGTGTGAGAGCTTTCTTACACGTACTCCTGCAAAAACACTAATGTTCAATCATCTGAAAATTGGGTTTATATAGTGCATCAGACGATATCTATTCTGAGTTTATAAAATTTTGCCACATAGTACAATATCAATTTCTTCCGTAATTCTAAACCGTTTTCCATGAAACTTGGTATGCAGTGTGGGGTCATATCGCCCTACAAAACTTACACAATAAGTTATACTGTAATAATGATATGAATTTTGAATTGTAATTAATGTAAGTCCAATTTACACTGTATCTATATAAATACAATTAGAGTTTTGTCTGTACATTGCTCAGAATTATTCTTTTTTTAGTTATTTTTACTTCTCGTGCGTTAGACATGTTCACTGAATTATGGACTAATTTTGAATTACTTAATACTATATTAAATTTTAATGTATTGCAATTTTCTCACATTAAATATAAATAAATAATTGATAAGAGGTGTGTAATTTATATTGATTTAATTTCTGGATAGGCTAAATATGATTTTTGTAATTTATTTAATGAGAAATATTTCGATAGGAACTATGTAGATAAATAAATATTACATAATGATAATAATGACTTTCTGGGGAAGGGTGCTGAAATGATCAATTTGAACACAAATTTGATGTGGATTAATTTTTAAAGACATAATGAATAATATTATTATAATTTAACAAACTTAAAATTAAATAATGAATAGTTACATGAAATACTACAAGGCCTTACCCCGATAGGGGGTTATATTCCCAAATTTCTAAAAAATAATTTAACATTTTTTCTCTTGTTGTTAGGTTATGAAGTTAGATGATAATTCTTGTAGTAATAAATTTTATGATATTTACACTAACATTAAAGAATATTATAGTTTTATTAGATTGTAGTTTTTTCATTTACTTATGACAGAAAGTATTTCCAATGATACCTTTTTTTACTTTTTTGTGAAAATTATCTATTTTTTACTTTCTCCTCTAGTACACAATAGCATATTGAGAAAGTTTTTTTTCGTCATAATTTTCAAAATTTGAGATGAGAGTGGATATTTCCATTTTGAGGCTCCCTGAATCCATAACAGTGGTTTCCGGGCTAATGTCTGTCTGTCTGTCTGTCTGTCTGTGTACAAACCTCGAGACCACAATGATCATCCAATTTGTATAAAATTTTGTACACAGCTGAATTTTGGCCATAACTTTTTTGGCAATTCATATTTTTCTTAAGGGTAGTTAAAGTGTTGATGATTTAAAATTGTCTCTATTAAATGTATTCATATTATCAGTGGCGTAGATACGGGGGGGGGATAAGGGGGATATATCCCCCCCCCATAACGATCACCTTTACCAATAATTTCAAAACAAAAATATCCTGAAATACCGCTACACAATAACAAAAAATATAAAAAAGCAGTGCGTTGCTGTTACTGTATGCTGCATGTCGAAATACTGTATAAGAGAGTATTTTAACTAAGAGATCTTCCCCGACTGGTCATCCCTCCCGCCATCAAATCGCTCAGCCGCAAAATTTTATACCTTATACCATTGCGCTACTAAACAAACTTTGAAAAAGATGGGGCCTATCATTTTCTGTTTAGCCTGAAAAATTTCCATCAATTTTGAAAAAACGCCCTACGTCGCAGTGTAGGAAACTGCACTAGAGTAAAACAAGCGTAGACTACAAGAAAATAGCATAACATAAATACGTTACAGTATATGATGTGAAACAAAATATAAATATAACCACTCAATCATTATTCATATTTATGAATAAACATAAAACAATAAAATAGAATTCATTTTTCTCCTGGAGGTGTACGTAGTATTTCAAGAAATCACGCCCCATTAGCCTGCAGGACGAATAGCATTTTGAGTGATCTAACTGACATAATGTTTCGTCTTAGGTCCATAAGAACTATGTTTATTTTGTGACAGCACTACTAGCTACACGATAGTCGTAAACAGATGGTTGAGGTGTCAGATTTAAGGTAAAGTGGTTATCTAGGGAATTAAATTATTATTGAAAAACGTTTTTATATAATTACCTTGCAATTTCAATCGATAATCAATTGAAAAGTCACATCTAGTTATAAAAATAATGAGTGTAAAATAACAATCTGTGAATCTTTTTTACGATAAGAAGTAATAAAGTATAATTCCTTAGATAATCACTTGACACCTCTGCCATTTTTTAAGACAATCAATTAATCTGAACTGCTGTCAAAAAATTAACATTGTTCATATGAGACGGGAGTCCAAGATGGCAACGGAGGTATTGCATGATCTTTATATAGTATTCAACTCACCGAAATGTCCCTTATATACCCTACAGTACATCCTCTAGAATAGGGCTTCACTCGGGGGGGGGGGTATTTATATCCCCTCCCATGACAAAAGTGTATCTACGCCACTGCATATTATGTTAAAAGTATAAAGTATAAAAAAGTATAAAGTATGATGATTTTCAGCCAGTTAACATAGGTCAACAGGTTGAACAGCATAAATTGGAACAATCATTCCCTAAGAATGTATTAGTTAAAGATTATCTCTCACTTAGTGATTTAACACACTAATATTATGTTTTACCTTTTATTAATCAGTGTATATTAATTATTATGTCAAATCTTGTCTTGTCTTGTTACTGACTAAGGCTGACATGTTCCTTAGACAGGACTGTTAATTAATAGCCCAACAGCCGATGGCAACTAAGGGACCTACGGTTTAACGTGGAATCCGAACCACGACCTCTGAATTACGAATTGGTCTAATGATGAGGATGGTCTTTGCGGATTAACGTAGCCTTCAATAGTGCGGACGTTAATCCACACAAGAGAACACTACATCCACCGACCATCGCTCACAACTATCCACAATTCGTGACCTCCAAGTAGCTGGATTACAGGATGACGCCACAATCCCAGTGGCGTCTTGCCAGATTCTCATCACCAGATTCCAGGTGATGTCTTGCCTGTCTGTCTGTCTGTGTATCAAACTTGAGGAGACACCAATGGCCCAAATTTTGTAAAATGTGGAATAAGGGTACACTTTGACACGGCCCTAACTAATTTGCCATTATTATTTTTAAGGGAATATCATCCCTAAAACCTTCAAAAACGTGAAAAGTCAAATTGTTAAAAAAATCCGAAATTATTTTTATGAAAACTGCAGGATTATGGTATTTGGGGTGCAAAATGACGTTTCAAAGGTTACTAGTTTATAACTATCCGAAAATCAATTTTTTTAGTTTTCTAGCAAACTATAAAATTATGGAAAAAGCCAGTTTAATCAAAATTAGCTTAAAAGTAAAGAAATTAGTATGTTGAATTATTAGTCTATTAGTGGTTCCAGAGAAAAGTAAAATTTACTGTCTACGGAAAACAAATTACGTTATCTAAAAGCTTCCAATTTTATTCTTATGGGGAGTACTGAAAATCAACATCTAAATTATTTTGTATCAGTTTGTTATGAAAGTTGATATACAGTGTAAGGCCACGTAACCAATAAAACTTAAGCAAAGTTTCTTATTACCGTTGGGGGGGTATTTTGATTACACTCCTAAAATTTTTAAACTTGTAGTATGAGGATATCTGTAAGAAATTTGTTGACTAATTTTTAAATGTTCAATTTTGACATGGATATGTTTTAGCTCTAGGGGGGGGGTGTTGGTGATTTTTAAAATGGAAAACATGTAACAGATTTCCATAGAAACTTCCAGAAATATTATATTGAATTTTAAATATAAAAGAATAAGAACAGCTGTTTGATGAAATTAAAACATTCCCTTCAGACATATCCATAATCTAACCTATTTCCCACAGATGAGTAAATACAAACATTTTGACATGGATATGTGTTAGCTCTGGGGGGGTGTTAGTGATTTTTAAGATGGAAAACATGTAACAGGTTACCATAGAAACTACCAGCGCTATTGTATTGAATTTTTAATATAAAAGAATAAGATCAGCTGTTAAAATTAATTTAAAACATTCCCTAGACATATCCATGATCTAACCTATTTCCCACAGGGAAGTAAATACTAACATTTTTGAATGAGCATTCATTCATGTTATTGTTTATTAAATGTATTTATTTAGTTTACTTTTACATGGCAAAATCGCATGTCAGTTCACTGAAATCATTAATTTCAGCTGGCCGACGAAAGGATTTCACACTTATTTACACACAAATTATTTTAAAATCCTCGAAATAACGCTTCAGCAAATGTAAAATCAACTCATGCATATTAACAAGGCTCTGGAAGATGAATGATTTTCCAAACTTGGCAATTTCCTTTTAACAACACAATTTCCGCCTTCTCACTTTCTGATACCGCAATTAGGTTTATGTTGTCGTTGTAAAAGAGGTTATCAATTTTACTTATGTAGCCTTCTTCCTCTGTATACGAGATAAGGAGTTGAAATCGTGTCAGTCAAAAGTGACACTAAATTTTCCTTTAGTAAATTTAGTGTATTGTAATTAATGTTAATCGATCGATTAATATTTTATTGATTTATTCATTTTCTTTTATTTATTAATAGTGCCAGTCATAGCTAAGTGTGTAGAGTACTGGCTTATCGACCAAAGGATCTGCGTTCGATTCCCGGCTATAACACGAATGAAATTTAATTTTCATTACAATGTACCGGAAACAGCTGCTTTCGACATTTATCAGCTGGAGATATACCCATACTAGTACTTAGTTACGATTTCTAACACTAGTAGCACTTAGCGCTAGTAGCTTGGACAATACTTAACTGGCTGGGTGGTGTAGTGGTTATAATACCCGCCTTCAAAACTGAAGGTCGCCGGATCGAATCCCGCAAGGGTCGAATCTGGACCCAGTCGCCATTTGTCATTGGGCTACTAATTAATGATGCTTCCTAACAACAGGTCGACGTTAGGTAGTAACAAGACCGGGGTTTGGACCGTTCCCCATCAAAACGTTAAAAATGCCACTGGCGTAGAAATACACAAAAAAACAAAACAAAATACTACCAGTGAAGGTTGAAAGAAACAATATTACTGTTGCAATTGTACCGGTACTGAGGGAATCAAAAGGGCAACTAAAGGTCAGTTTAAAAAATTATATTATTTAATTAGTTCTCTCAATATAATTAGAGTGTAATTAAAAATATCGTTCATAACTCGGATTAAAAGTGTTTTTCCGTGCCTTCATCGAATTCCACGCTCGGCTAAACACATCGTATGTCGTAACTCGATCGTGGCCCGGAAACAACCACTTTCCATCCTTGTAATGAAATATAAGAGAAATAATTAAGGAATGTAATTTTTCAAACTGACCTTTAGTTGCCCATTTGATTCCCTCAGTACCGGTAAAATGGCAACAGTAATACCGGTATTGTTTTTACAGCTGATTTTACTTTTTACAGCCTTCACTGGCAGTGTTGTTAGAGCTACTAGCGCTGAGCGCGAATCGTGTAAGAAATCGTAACTAAAAACTTGTGTGGGTAAATACTCAGCTGATTTACCCAGCCTAGACCGGGAAAACTTACTTTCTGTACTCACCACTAACGTCTAAAGCAGCTGTTTTCGGCACAGTGTAACGAAAAAATATTTTAAGCCGTTGGTCCCGGCTACATAAGTAATCTTAGGTGAAAACTCTGACATTATACCTTGGCCAGAAGGTTACATGAAACTTAGGTTCTTACCTATTAATATTTAAACTAAACATTTTTCAGTGAATCGTTATAAAATATTAACTTCACGTGAACTTTGATAAGTTTTAGAATAATTTCGATATTCTATCAAATTCCGTGGACTGTGCATTTATAACAATAAATTATTCGATCATATCAGGATTTTCCTTTGACTCTGCTACGCTCGTATCATCCGTGGTTCTTAAGGAGAATTTTAATCTGGAGAAGCTTTGCACAACAAGTGATCTAGAATAGTTATTCAATAGAATAGTTACGTCATAGTTTGCTTATAAGAACAGCTGTTTATTAGATGAACTGAAAACATTCCCTTTAGACATATCCATGATCTAACCTATTTCCCGGAGTTTTTATAGGGAACGGTCCAAACCCTGGTCTTGTTACTATCCAATGTCGACTAGGAAGCATAGTTAATTAATTTTTGAAATCCAAATGGCAACTGGGTCCATTTTCGACCCTTGTAGTATTCGATCTGGTGACCTTCAGTTTTGAAGGCAGACACTATAACTTCTTTCACGTAAAAATTTTGAAAATGAATAATCAATGAAATGAATAAATTATATTTTCTTTCGTAAATAAAAATTCATCCTAAGTATCTTAGGTTTTTCCAGCACTAAAAAACAAGAGGGTTATCTAATTCAGAAATAATAAAACTAAACCAAAAGTTTAATCGTGGATTATTACTAAATATCACATTTTATCAAAATTTATTTAAAAGTTAATAACTCTTCAAAATAAAAATTAAAAACCGGTTTTCAATCATTGCGAGTGACCGATATCATTTTATCCTATTAACGGTTGTTGGTGTTGTCGAAAAATCCGAACGTTTTCATTGTTACTAGCGGTGGGAGGCAGCACAGAATAATCACCTCATTGCTCTGTGGCGGCAGTTACAATGAGTAAAGACTATAATAGCCGGTGACGTCACATGACGTATCAATCAAAGGATAAATCCACCAATGGAAACCACCGGAATTATGGCCATTGTTACGAGCAGCTTTTACGGAATGACGTCGACAAAAACAGCTGTTTCCGTGATATTACAGTTATTACGAGTTTCTGTGAATTCCCTATCGAAAAATAGAAATAGTGGAATGTGAATATCATGACAAAACTTGGCTCTTTTTATCCGCGGATTTAAAAAAATGGAATCTGCTGAATAATATTTGTAGTAATAAACGTGACTTTCTTGCGAACTGAGGGTGTTTTATTCCAATATCATTTCAATTTATGGTATAAACAAAAAAGTAACTGTAGCCATGGTGTAAGAATAAGAAAATATGTAAAATGTTTAAAAACTACACATAAAAACCCAATATTGGGGTAAACACCCCCTCCAAACGGCCGTTCCGACTGACCGATATGTCTGGATTAGGAACTCGTCCGAGTAGATATAGGAATACACATCTCTACCGAATTTGATCTCGATCAGACCGTTTTTACGAGAGTTATCATGTTCATGGACGCATACATACACACATATATACACGTATACAACATTTTTAACGGCTATTGTTTTTGGCCTCTAGAAACGTCAAAACGAAAAAGTAATATGGTCTTGCCACGAGACCTATGGTAATAGCTTCTTCCCTATGAGAAATCCGGTAAAGGTAAATTTAATCCTCCAAGTGCTTACATCTCGCTGTGAGATGTCAGTGAGACGCAATTGTGTAGCGGTATTGAAGTCAACAATTACCCTCACGGTGCTGCCATCTGCGAGCTAATACATGCAACTACTCTTGTAGTTCCCTGTTCTGACGCTTGAGTTCGTTATTTTGCCTCTAGAGTATGCTTTTATAGTCAAATAAGTGCTTTCACACACGGTGGTCCTTTGTGGTGTAGTGGTTAGACCGTTGTGCTGACGAGTACAACAGTAGAAACCATTTAGAGGGACGTTGGTTCAAATCCCAATTTGGCTTGCAAATCTGTGGTATAGTGGAGAGCGGGGCATATTAAATAAACGGTGACCGGTTTGGGTGGAAGTTGACAGCAGTGGACACCTGTTTTGCTTTTATGGTTAGTGGTTGTAAAGGGGCGCATGTTTTACGTTTTTTGTGTATACTTGGTATTTTATGAAGAGTCGCATAAAAAAATTAATAGTCATAGTGTTTGGAGGGTTAATGGCCCCTTAAGAACTCGTATAAATGGGTATGAATACGTTCCAGAGTCGCAGAGTGGGCAAATGTAACGAACGCCTCGACATTTCCAGAAATACAATCCACAGTAATACGCCATATGCTGATGACGGCTGTTAGCGGTAACGGCTGAGTGTTGAAGGAATGAAAAGACGAGTCGGTTGTCATGTTATTGCGTATAAACTGTAATTTCACGAATATATTGTACCTTTCAAAAAGTAATTTAATTTTTGGGAACTTCCAAATCAATAATTTTACGGTACAGTAATGATAGGCCTATATGACCAGTTTTAATATATTTCAATAAATAAGAGTGTTTGTCTATTCTACGTAAGATTAATACGAGAGAGTATACAGGTTTGCTGCTGTGAGGAACACTGAAAGTGGACATTTTTACGATAAATAATTTTTATTTTGACGATCACGTCAACTTTCATCCAAAAATATAGATCAATAAAGTTAAGTATTAATTTTGACATGGATCAGGGAGGATATTTGGAATACGTTAGACTAAAATTTGTAACGGAAGTGCCTTCATGTGGATATAAATACTGTACAGCTGTTTAGTGAGCTTAAAACATTCCCTTTTGATGTATCTATGATCTAATCCGTAAACACCATCCTCATAATTGGACCAGGGTGTCATTAGTTAAGCGTTTTTTAAGCGACCGTGATATTCATGCGTGATAAGATAAGGTAAATGATAAGATCTCACAGTTGGTCTGTTGATTCCCCCCCAACTGACCAACTGGTCGAATTATCTGGATTACAAACTTGTCCTAGTAAATGTAGTTACCTCTACCAAATTTGGTCTCGATCGGACCATTTTTACTAGAGTTATCGTGTTCACAGACACATAAATAATATAAATAACAAATTTAACAATTATAGTTTTTTATATCCAGCCAAATCAAAACGAAAAATTAACATAGTCCCTAGCATCTTTTCTGAAATAAACTCGCTAAAATGTCCTGATTTACGGTAAAAACGTACAAAATATATGAAACAATTTATTCGTGGAATACAGAAGTAGGCCTTCTGCGCTTCCTGATAAGGAAATCGAAGGAAAACTCTGTCGTCAAGAAAGTATAAATATAAACAACCCCTTTATCTTAGCAAAACAGAGGAAATCCCAATCACCAATTATAGTTTATATGCAGCGGCTGTCGTGTGAAGCTAACCCGTTTTTTTCATAGGCGTGGAATTTCACAAGATACTATTTTAAGCTATATTTTGATGTAATATTTGTGTTGGATACACCCAAACAAAAAGCAGAGCTTCATTAACTCTTCTTCTTCATCTTCCAGATGTTTTACTGCTTATCCAATCATAAAATGGGATTTCCGGGTCGTAGCTTTATGTCCCAACAAAAGCCAGATATTTAGCTCAGGGTATGCTTTACAACTCATGTCCCAAAGATATTTAGCCTGCAAAGCTATAAATATTGTTTGTTTTCTTTGGTTAACCGAACAGAACGTACATGACGGATTTTATTATTAAAGTTGAGTCGGTCATAAGCTCAAAGCGTAAATGTATTGAAAAATATTGTTACTGAGATTAGATTTAGATCCGAGGACCTTGCTGTATTTACGTGGATCATTCTCTAGCAAACATATTTTAGGAATAATAAAACGTAAAAATAGTTAACACGGTTTAAATGAAGGGATTTAAAATAGACGTCTGTGTATTCTCGATAGGAAGTCGTTGGAAAATCTTCATCGATCTAGAATAAACTAATTTTGAGGAATTCTGAATTGGTGCACCAGTTGGTTATTAAATAAAAAAATTCATCCGGTTTAAACTTGAGATAAAATGATACAAAAGGATTTAACTCAATTAATATTATAACCCTTTATACTCATTTAAAAAGTTGAATTACCCTGGTTTATTACTTAGCATTACTTTACAACTAAATATAATTATAATTTTCTATACCATTATCACAATTAGTTATACGTTAAAATATTTTTTAGTATAGAATGATTTCACAATTGGTTTAAAATCAGTGACCAGTATATACTAATATTGATTTTAATTTAATAGCTATTTTTCTTTCTATAAAATCGTTAAACTACAAAGACAGCTGATTATTACTAGTAGGTGGCTCATTCATAATTGAAAGCAAAATGCGACTATTATCATGTAAAAAGTGGGTTTTGAAATGCTCGTTATTTACTTTTCAAGGGGAGGCGGACGATTTCAAGCACTGAAAAACCTTCTCTGGAGTGTAGAGAATGTATTAAATAAGTTTCATAGTCATCAGTTCTGCCGTTTTTTTTTCGGAGAAAACGGCGTAAAATACCTCCTCGAGCGTCACAGACAAACTGACAGGCACAAATTGAGATAAGACGAAGAGATTAATTAAGAGATAAGAGAATAATAATTGTTATATAATATTCATTATACATAAACAGAAACCTAATTTTTGCAAAATAGAGAAAACGCCATTATCGATTCCATTTTATCTGTAATCTTTTTTATCGTCAAAAAGAATTCATTTCAATTATTCTGAAATTGTTAAAAATAATATAATGGTATAAGTTTAGCCTTTGGGAAATATTTTTTGTACTAAATATAAATTATTTTTTAATTTCTATGAATACCAGGAATTAAATTCTATATAAATTTTAACTGTCTGTCGTGCTAGCGACAAGATTTATCTAGCCAATCCAAACACATAAAACAACAAACGACGCTATTGGTCATACTTTATTCTTTTACATTCTCCCCGTTTACATATGGAGGAAGTATTGTTTTCGTCAAAATTGTCGACTTTTTTTAGTTTTCAGTGGATTTATTTCGTTTGAGGCTCCCTGAATCCAAAAAGTGGGTTTCGGACTGATGGTGGTCTGTGTACAGACCCAACGCACATTTATCGTCCAATTTTTATGAAACTATGTACACAAGTGCACTTTGAATATATCCTCAATAAACTAATTTATAGATGGTTACCCTAACATACCCTATTAATAATAATTCATAAATATATCCGTCAATGTACAGATGTGTATATAATTTAAATATTCCATAAACGTATATTGAAGTTCGTTAACAAAAATAAGCTTCTCAGCGCCACTTGACAGACTCATAATGGGGAAATGTTCTGAAATAGTATTATGAAGGAGAAATTTAATATAACCAGAAGTGCGCCAAGACATGTAAACGTTTTCTCTAAGCCCCAAGAGCCCCATAGAGTTACTGCTCTCGCTTCATTTTATTGAAGCTTATATGCATCATATTCATTCTCCTTCGTGGCCACCGATCAATACTGTACTCCTTCTATATGATCACAACGTGTAAGTTATAGTTAGTTGGACAGTGTTTCGTGTATTTATTCTTAGTGTGTTTTAGCGAATTTTTATAGGGAAGAAGCTATTACCGGTCTCAACACTTAAGCCCAGGACCATGTTATTTTTTTGTTAATAGAGGCCAAAAAAATTGTCGTTAAATGTGTGTGTGTGTGTGTGTGTGTGTGTGTGTGTGTGTGTGTGTGTGTGTGTGTGTGTGTGTGTGTGTGTGTGTGTGTGTGTGTGTGTGTGTGTGTGTGTGTGTGTGTGTGTGTGTGTGTGTGTCTGTGTGTCTGTGTGTCTGTGTTTCTGTGTGTCGGTGAACACGATAACTCTCGTAAAAATGGTCAAAGACAAAATTTGGTAGATATGTGTATTCCTACATTTGCTCGGACGAGTTCGTAAACCAGACATGTCGATCAATCGGTCAATGGAAACAGGTAGTTTGGAGGGGTTTTGTACTCAAAAATTTCATAATTTAATTTTTTTTTATTTTAACACGCAAAAATCTTTTAGTATTTCTTTACAAATACTATTATAAATTTATACCAAACAATAACTGACAGCTTAGTTTTTAGTAGCAGTTTTTAAAATCTGTCAATTTTTGACATTAATTAACACAACATATTTAAGGACCATTTTTGTATCTCATTTTTGTTAGTTATTTTCAAGTTTATATTTTATTTCAACCATCTAGACTAGATATAGTATGGTTAAGAATTCTGTGTAAGTACGGTATGGGAATAAAATGAATATTATTCATTCAATATCTTAGCTCTACAGTATTCAACTTCATGTAGTGCTCCAACTCTTGTTCTGAGCGCACGCTATCTTGGGTCACCCCTCGGAAGGGGGAGTGGTGGGGTTCTTTTTTGCGTTATCAATATAGTTTTTGTCGAGAATGTCAGATATGTATATTGTTATTGAAAATATGACACAATTAATATGTCTGAGTTAAACTATAATCTTTTAATGTAAGTTATTAGGTACCACTTGAAAACGGGAGGAGTTTCTCCACCTCCAGAAATGTTTGTGTAGTTCTTTTTTTACGTTATAAATATAGTTTTTGTTCAATATATTAGTTTTTGTATTGATAATGTATATTATATTTATAATATTTTATATTATATTTATATTAGAATGTATATTATATTTTGTATTGAGAATGTCCGATATGTATATTATTATTGAAAATATGATATAATTTATTTGTGTAAGTTAACCTTTCATCTTTGAATGTAAATTATTAGGTATCACTTTAAAACGGGAGGAGTTTCTCCACCTCTAGAAACGTTGTGTTATTAAAAACATAGACGCGTTGGAAAAGTGTAACAAAATATATTGAATAATAATTAATAAGTATTCTGTACATAATTAGGTTAAAAGGTTTTAGAGTTAAAATTAATATGTTCAGATTTTTAAATTTACAAAAATGAGTTTAATATTTTTTAATAATTCTCACTAGAGAAATCTCGGGCATTCATTTGGGAAACATTTTTCAGAATTGTTACAAATATTGAGCCAGGGGCAAGACATGCAATTTCACGTGAAAGGAAGTACACACGGAGTACAATGGCTGCAATAACCACACTGACTTCATTACTTTCAAACAACAATGCTCCAGGCTTCTGGTTTATATGGGAGGGCATCAAAATATCATTGAATCGTTTTATCTCAATTAAATTCATACTGTTTTGCTATTATTGAACTACGTATGATCATTAATAGAGTTACTCAATGTATTAATTATCAATTTATTAGGCAATCGTTGCTGATGAAGAACGTAAGAACATATTTGTTCAGTGGCAGACCAGCTGGGAGGCTGATTCGAGGGGTCGATGGACGACGAGATTAATACCTGATATCCACCCATGGATTGAGCAGGAGCATAAAGAGGTGGGGTACTACGTGACCCAGTTTCGTTCTGGTTACGGAATACAGGCAGCCCTAATTGTATACAGGGGGTCCATGAACGGTGACGACGTCCTGTAATCCAGGTTGGAGGTCACGAATTGTGGATAGTTGTGAGAGATGGTCGGTGGATGTGTGCTCTTGTGTGGATTAACGTCCACACTATTGAATACTACGTTAATCCACAAAGACCAATTCGTAATTCAGAGGCCGTGGTTCGGATTCCACGTTAAACTGTAGGTTCCTTAGTTGTCATCGGCTGTTGGGCTATTAATTAACAGTTCTGTCAAAGGAACATGTCAGCCTTAGTCAGTAACAAGACTAAAAGATCGCACCACAATCATCTTGCACTCAATTCTCATTCATACTTGGTTAAAATACCTACATGGGTAGGTTGTCATTTCAATAATCTAATCTAATATTTTGAACCAACGAACAGTGCCTTGATAATGTGTCAAACGGTATCCTGATATCAGGATAGTCCCTCAGAGCTTTTATGGATGTATGGATGTATTGTATTGATTTTTAGCTATTCTCCATAAGATTAACATTAAACAATGTTGTGTTTACCATTTTAAATATCTCAGTACCCAATTGATTAAGATTCATGATTCGAGATTACTTCATTGTATTTTAATGATCTGAATCCAATGGTAAAACTAGAAATTAGACTTTTAAAATATAAATAAATAAATTGAAAATCCCATTTTAGGGGTACAACCCCCCCCTTAAAATGCAAAAATAATCTAATTTCGTTTTCTTTCACTATGCCACTTTAATAAATTAGATAGTAGGGTTATAATTTCATCAGTTTCTTTAGTTGTTATTCCATAAAATTTTGGAATCATTGTGCATTCATAAAATACTACTCTAATAGTTCCTTCAGAAGCAATGACGCACCATTGCTACTGCATCTTTATATTTTTTAGCCATTTGGCTTCAAGGTAAAATACTTTGAAAATAAATAACAAATACCAAAAAAATGTTTGTAAATAAATATTTATCATATAGCCTTCACAGATAATGTGCATATTATAAAACATTTACAAGTTTATTTTTATATATTGTTATTTATTATATTAATTATAATTGGTATACCGGCTGTGCGGTCCTATTATCACTAAGCGATAAGACTTTCTACAATCCTGCAGATAAAACCCAAACTAATCACTTCTAAATATTTATGACGGTATGTTCTCCTGTATACTATATCGTAAGTGGTGATGAACTAACGGAAAAGGTCCCAATTCTGGTCTTCCTAGGTTCACCACTGAAATCTAGTAATATTTATTTTGACTTAGATTTTACGAAAGAGATCCTTAACAAGGATTGCAGTTTTAAATGAACATCAATTAATCCTTTTCCAGGAGTCTTCTTTATAAAGATGGGACCCCCAAATTACATAATTTAGTAACCATTCTCCCGAGGCACTTTATTAGTACAGACAAAGGTGACAATAGGGGGAGTTACTAATTCATGTTCACCCCCGAGGAAAAGGCGACATAAGTATGAGAGCAGTGAAGAGTTAAAATATACACAGAGGAATGAAGAACTTTGTTCTTTTATTGGCTGGATGAATCCATCTTCTCTACTTCGTAACTTTTAACATTCATTGATACAACGTTTATACTCTCATAAACATTTTAACTAATAACAATGTGTTTGTTCCTTCTATACATTCAAACTTTTAGAAATACAATATAAATTTTGGAACTACGTTGTCACATTGTCCAATATGTGTGACAAACGTTTAATAAAAGAAAAAACCTTTAATTCACTGCATAGCAAAACTAAGTCTCATGTTGGTGCTGTCTATGGCTTCTTAAATCAAATGTATAATTAAGAAGGAAAAAATAAGTGTTTGCTTATATAAAAAAACTAGCTGACCCGGCGAACTTCGTAACGCCTGACAGTAAATACATGTTAAATTTAAGATTGGCCATGTTCTGAAGTCGAATAGCATTACGGCTTCATTGTGAAAGATTAGATATTCTGGGTCGCGGCATAGTGAATAACAATACTGAAACGATAAGACATATTAATAACATTCCCATAAAACATATAAATCTGAGTGAATTAATTCACAATTTTCTCTTTTCTCAAAATTATCTCTTATATCTTTATTGTTCTTAAATGTCTGGGATGTCAAGATAATCAATTGTCTTGGTTTAAAAAATTGCAACTAAAAGTTTTAGAATTTCAAAGCCATGTACTGGTAGGCGTAAGCCTCATTTAAAGTTAATGTTTCCCCTATTAAGTCAACATTGGGAAAAATTTGTTTATTAAAAGTAACAGGTGTTTAAAATTTAAAAATAAAAATATTGTGTTGGTTCACTATTTATTTATCATCAGATTTCAATTCAAGAAGCAAAACAAACCATTTACGTAACCAATTGATTACAGTTTTACTCAGTGGTGTAGTGGAGCGGCGCTCCGGCACGGCTCGTGCAGCCGAAACTTAGATTTTTGTACTTTTACTTAGCCTTTTTATAGAGAGTGGTAGGTAAGTGAGTCGCTCGCATCATTTCATTATCGACACGCAATATCGAGGCAATTTTAGGCGTTTTACATTAACCCTAACCTAACCCCAACAACATCGTAACACCAGAATCAAACACTAGGGCTTACTTAAAGACCATATATCTTTTTATAGTATCTAGTTTTTGAATTCAAAAATATATTTATTTTTCAAATAGCCTAAGGCTGATTAAGAAATGTTGAAATTATTTGTATTTTCAGACTTCAACCATTTAAATCCTATTCATTTTAATCTCCGCCAAAGATATTTATTTTAACATACCCTCTTCCTACACAACAGCCTTTAATTTCGATGAAGTTTTAAAATAAAATTTGAGGATTTTCCTCCGTATTATGTGGTGGGTAAACTCATCTACAAATATGTTCTTCTTTCTTGATCTGCACTCGTCACTTTGCGTTGAAAAAGAAAGCGAACCGTTACTAAAAAGAGACCGCCTGCCTTCGACTGCAATACTTTGCTTGAATACAACAGATATCCCAGGAGCATCACTAGTCGCTTTAGCAAAATTAAACTTCGGTTTATGTAATTCTTTTTTAAATAGATAAATTCATTTACACAATTCCACCCGTTTGACCACGCAATGACCTTCCTGAGGAACTTGCAGACTTTGACTACCCCCATTACCCCTTACCATTACCCCCCTACCACTACCATTACCATTACCCCCCCAAATTTATTTATCATCAGATTTCAATTTAAGAAGCAAAACAAACCATTTACGTAACCAATTGATTACAGTTTTACTGTATCTGGTTTCTTACTTGTGACATTATTGTAAATAAACCTAGCTATGGGCAGATCTAGTACTTTAATTTATACTTTGCCGATATAGAATAATTTAAAGTAACAAAATCCTCCACAACAGGCATCTGAATAATACTGAATTCCCATTACATTTATTTACAATCAAAACACATCAATACATTTAAAGTTTATTTGAATATAATATAAATATAATACTAATATCATACAATATTATACAGTTATACACTAAATACAAAACAAGTTACAGTATCCATTAGACTTGATGAAACTTATTCACATCAATGGATCAACACTAGTGTCAAGTTCTGAATTACTGGTATCTTGTTTACTTGTGTCGACTACTAGACAATCCTCTTCATCCTGAAGAAGACTTGATGACTTCTGACTCCTCTGAGAATCATTCATAGATGGTTCTGCTGACACCATTTCATCCTCCTCGTCTTCGTCCTCAGCTTCCATTTCGAACAATCTCACCTTTCTTCTACTTTCTGACAAAACAACCGCAATTTTCCTCGTTCCGCTAACAGCAAACGATGATGCTACTAAGTCTGGGATTTGGAGCATTACAATAGAATCAGTTAGAAAATTGCCTTCGATGAAATCTGACGGATTTTCACAGATGGCTTTAGTCATAACTTGTACTATGACTGCACTCTTGCTTTCATCTTGTTCTTCCAAAAGAACAGACAGAATTTCTGGTAAATAAAACTGAACGTCTAAGCATTTCATTAAACCTGAATCTCCTGATTTAAATGATACCGTTTTGCAATCCACATCACATCTAATACCATCTGCTGGAATCTGGAACAATTTAAAAGTATTTGGTGATTCTATGTCGATGAGACTTATCAAAACTGAGTGGTCGTCCAACAGAGACATGGATAATCTTTTATAAGCTATTTCAGCAATATTGATTATCTTTTTCAACTGAAACATATTACCAATTGCGTCTTCTGGAGTTTTAAAAACTGTTTCAATAGCTGCTTTCAAATGCTCATGCTGTTGTACTAAAGAGGTATTTTTGCTTCTTTTGATTATGGAGAAGTGGTTTTGTAGACATGGGTTCTGCTCAAGCAGCTTCTGCCACTGATTGTTTTTATCACTTTCACTTGGTGCCGTCAAGTCTCGGTTCACCAAGTACTGACCGAGTCTGTCCAGATAACAATGTCTTTTTCGCATCCCATTATCCTCTGTTTTTACATCCAAGTTGTTCAAGTAGTCTGCAATAAATTCCAAGTCTTGTTGGCTTGTGTCAGTCATTGTAAGATCAGGTACACGATCATCAGATATGCGAAGAATGATAGCATACAGCCATCGGAAGAAAGCCTTATATCTCTTCATACTTTCATCTATAACAAGCTGAACTTCTGTGGCCTTTATTAAGAATGCTCCACAAGCACTAAAAGCATCCGAAACTGTCTCTTCTTCAAGTCCAAGAACTTTGAAACGATCTGCAAGTTTTGCCATTCCCTTCATTTCTGCCAAATGATACGCCAAGCTTTGACCAACAGAAAGGAGATGTTTCAGGATCAACTTCTGAATATTTGAGTGGCTTAGTTCGATTGAGTGGCCGAGCTTTTTAATTCCCTTGTCATTCAATTCTTTCATAAGAAAATTTTCCAAAGACTCAGACGCTACTCCAAATAACAAGAGTTCCAGAAAATCAGCTGATAGTGATCCTTCTGGGAGTGATTCAGCATGTTTTGACAGTTTTGATTCAATTTCTAAAAGATATATATTTTCCCAAGCTTCTATGATCGATCGCATTGTTTGAGATAAGTAGTCTAACAGTGAAATGATGTGTCCATGTTTCAATGATAAAGCATGAAGTTCTCGTGACCTTGAAGATAACACCCTTGTGTCTAGTATAACAAGTTTTAGAACTTGTTTTCTTGTTTCACACTCTCTGCGTTTTCTTGTTTCCTTGGTTGTTCCGTCTTTACTATCTTCATTACTTTCTTCATGGGATGAAGTACTTGGTTTTGATTTGTGATTGGTCTGGCAAGCTTTTTCAGCTGTTGAAGGTTGTTCAATGACATTACTTTCACTCATAACTCTTTCCTTTGAAATTGGTTTACTGTTTTCTTTCGTTGACTCATCAAATGATTTTTCATTATCAATTGCTACTAACAAAAAAACAGATTTCATGTCTGAACTCATTTCAGCATCTAAAACTGATATTTGTTTTTGTTGATGTTCATCTTCCAAGACATGTTTTTTAATACTTATCACTCCACAAGAAAAAAGACCAAAGACACTTAGGTATATGTTTCCATCGCATGTCCCAATTAATAAGAAGTTTAGATGTGTTTGGTCCTTTATTCTCTTCGCATCTTCTAAGTTTTCTTCACTATTGTCACCTATAGATCCATAACTTCGTGATAATGAAGGAAGTTTGGGCAGAAAATCAGCTGTTGCATCCTGAAAAATGAATATTATAAAATAAGTATTTATTTTTAGTTAAGTTTAAGTTTTAAGTCATGCTACTCAGAAAAAAATCCGAAATTGTGAAACACTGTTATAATTCTGGGCTGAACAACTTTTATTTGTAATAATTAATTGTGATGCGTGGTGGATTTTAATCATTGTGATGAAAAAATATTTCAAATTCAAAGGGGTTGTACTTCAAGGACTGGCACTATTTCTCTATAGGTCAAACAAAACAAGAAATAAAAATTAAACACCTCAAATGGTAAAAGCAGAAGATTTTAAACTGTTTTTGTTTACACTAATACATCCTTACTTGAAAGACATAGATATTATAAAATAAGCTATTACACAGCCTTACATCCATGATTTCATACAGGTTACACCAAACCTTTTTTAGGTCCGTTTAAAATCGAAATCAATAAAAGCCATCTGCACAATACTATTTGTGCGGGACATAGTAAAACTAAGGATTGAATAAAAATACTGACAGAAACTCATTTAATTTGGTACGGGAATTTGATACTTCCTCGATCTTTATCTAGTTCCAGACAACCTAAATGTAAAGCTCATATTTAAGAAACCTAAATATATCATTTTTTCAAGATATGGAATATAAACTTTCTGTAGATTGGTCAAAACACAATTATTGGCTACCATTTACATTCGCAAAGAGAAATTCTTTACTTAAAGGATTAATCCACCAACTAATTTCCCCCCACCTGATTATGTGTGGGGCCTCCAATGTTCTGCGGACAGTCTTGAAACTGTTTCTCTTGTAGCCAAACAAGACAAGTGATGTCATTGGACACATTGACCACATGAAGGACATCTTTGTTTTCCACATCAACCAAGGACACTGTTCCTTTCATCTCCTCTCCTGTTGGTGTTGACTCTGAAAAGGTGATTTTCCTCCAGGTAAACATTACCACAATTTTACAGTTCTTTGCATTATGTTTTCCAGTGTATTGATTTTAAAAAGATGAATTCTTTATGTGATAAGCCACAACTGAAATTTATTAAAAGGATTAATGAGAGCTTCGTCCCAAAAGTAAGTCATACTATTTTTTATATCCAACTGAAAATAGTCTTAATATTTGCAGGGAACGTTTATTCGGTAACATCACTGTAAAATTTCTATTTTGCCATGATGGACTCAGTAATTATGAGCTAGTCAAAAAACTGAAAATTACTCCGGCCGCCAATGGAATCCACTTCATAAGACCTGAGAATTGTCAAAAACAAAGATAGTTTTGAATGATGCAGAAAGACAAAAATAATCCTGGGAATTTATACACGGCTAATTTCGATATTTGGTGAGAGTTGAGAATAAATATTTTCAAACTTAAACCAAGGTCAACTTACTGACTTTTCGGATGTCTTCAACAATTTTTAGGTCACGTGAAGTGGATGGGCGGCCACTTCGTTGCTGTACTCAACATAACGCTGTCACAGAAAACAATAGACAACTACAAAATTCTCTACAAAACTCGCGATGAATTTCAGTATAACTTTTATTTATTTCTATTAGAAACAAATAACACTATGTACTTAGCAATTGGCATTAGAAGTGGTAGCACACATTAGTACTGTCCCAATTGCTCGGGGGTAACGCCCTGGCCCAGTAAGTCAAAGAAGGCTGGATCGAAAGAAGAGGCTGGCAACTAATGTCAGATTATAAGCGATTGCCTCTGGCTAGCATATGTGACTCACGCTGCTACGTTAATTCACTGTCGTTAATTCAACGCACAGAACATAACCTATAGTGATGTGCAGTTAAGGTGTTTTAATTATAACAAAAAAGACACTAGCTCATTATTACTGAAAGCATAATGGCAGTCACATAGAAATTTAAATGTTGTCCCTACACCCATACGAAGGTCTTTGACCTTCGTATGGGTACCTTCGTTTTATGATGAAAGACCATATGCATGTCTTTGACCATAAAACAGTCTAAAAGTAGGTAATCGATCGACTGTACATCTTGGCTTGTCTCATGACCATGAAAAATCAAACGCACTAGTACCGTAAGATAAAAGTATTGTCAGCTGTTGACTGCATAGGTACCGGTTGTCTAGAGTTACAGAGGTTTATTGTACTTGTCAACAAAATAACCAATAAATAATAAAAATAATAATAAATAATAAATAAATAAGAGGTATTTTAAGCTAAGTCGCAATCTTGTAGTCTTCTTACTGACCAATGCTGATACGTTCCTTAGACATGAGTATAATATCCCAAATGCCAATGGTAAGGGACCAACATTTTATTTTTACATAGGATTCAACCCACAATGTTGCCTCTGAATTACCAACTGGATGTCTTTTTGGATGCACAATAGAGTGGATGTAAATCCAAATCAGTGAATATCGTATCGACAGGCTGCCATCACTTATAACTATCTATAATTTGTGATCTGCAGCTTAATAACAGGATTGCCTCCACTCCAGTATCAAACTTTAATTTGGTTGAGATATGAAGGAAAAATAGAGGCTCAAAATATTTTTAACTTGCATCAACTTACTGGGTACGTAGGCGACAGCTATGACTCTACCATCAGGCCGCCAAGCAATCTTGCGTACGATGACATTAGGGGAGGGAGGAGGTTAGGATTGACAATTAACTCTGCATTCAAACGGTGGAGTGCAACAACCTGGAAAGGAACTTAATGACTAGAAATTTTTCAGATCGTTCTTCGTTTAAATATTAACTTCGTTATTGAACAATGACAAAAAATTTGGCTTTTTTGTTTTACAGTGGTACAATTATAATAAAATGACAGCCTGTGGTAGTTTTTTTAATTGGGATTGACAAATTAAATTATTCAGGAGAGCTGGCAATATCATAATGGGGGCACAGTACTGGTACGCTTCTTATAGGGTTAATCATAACTAAAATACGAGGGTTGTGCGTAAAGTAAGGTTCCCAGTGATTTTTTACAGTGAAAAACATGTTTATTTGCATAAACTTGTACATATTCCGAAACTTCGGACTTTTCCTTATTTTTCTATGTAGTTGGCACTGAGGTCAATGCATTTTTGCTTTGTGTATCACGAATTTAAGACCAAGCCAAAGTGAGAACCGCTTCTTCCAGCTCTTCTCGGCTGCCGAAATGCGTTCCACCCAGTTGTTTCTTCATATCAGGGAAGAGGTGGTAGTCGCTGGGGGCTACGTCCGGGGTGGGTGTTTGGCGATACCTTAACCAAATTTAGCGATGAGTTCGTTGGTAATGTAAGCAGTGTGCGGTTGAGCGTTATCGTGATGCAAACGCACCCCCTTGAACAGCATACCCCTCCTCTTGTTTTGAATGGCACGGCGAAGTTTTTGCAGCGTCTCGCAGTAGCGGGCAGCATTGATTGTTTCACCGGTGGGCAAGAATTCACACAACAATACGTCTTTCCTGTCCCAAAACTGCCATGACTTTGCCGGCACTTTGTGTTTGCTTGAATTTTCACGGTTTCGGTGACTCTGGGTGTTTCCATTGTTTAGACTGTTCTTTAGTTTCCGGTGTGAGGTAGTGCACCCATATCTCGTCTCCAGTGACAAAGGAGTCTAGGAATTCCTCGCCAGAAATTTTGTAGTCCTGAAGAAATTCTTGGGCTGCTTCGACACGTTGCCGTTTGTGGTCTTCCGTCAATATTCTTGGAACCAATCTCACACAAACCTTGGCATTCCAAAAAGTGCTCCGTCAAAATCTTGTCAATGCAGGTTTTACTGGCATCAGAGATCATTTCGGAGAGCTCACGAACAGTCAATCCTCAATCTGCAAGCATCACTGCCTCCACTTTAGCAATGGTTTTGTCAGAAACAGATGGACGTCTGGAACGCTCCTCGTCATGGACATCGGTACACCCATTCTTGAACTCCCTGCACCATTTGCGCACATTTGTACGCTCATACACTTTCCTTCATATATTTCGCACAGCTGGGAATGAATTTCCCAGGGTGGAAGGTTTTTAGCAGTCAAAAAACGAATCAACGAGCACAGCTCACACCTGGCGGACGAAGCAATGGGGAGCTCCATCTTGTTCGGGTGCCAGGCCAAGACTGAGCGCCGCAGACACTTCGTTGGGGTGGAATTTGGAGTGGGGGAGCCCAGGTACACAACAAAACTGCGGAAACCCCTGTTGCAGTACTATTATCGGCTGCAGTGCTATGGGAACCTTATTTTACGAACAACCCTCATATATAAACCCACACATTACATACATTACATATTTTACATAGTATAAAAAGTATTCCAACAATGTTGTTTTGGTGTAAGCCTATTAACTCTCCTCTACCAGACTATGAAACTAAGTCTAACAGCCTCCATACAAATTTTAGTACTTGTACCTTTAGTGTTGGAGAGTGCCAGAAGATCCATCTTGTTGGACCATACCATAAGGTCCACCTTACTAGCAACATGGCGCTCTTCCAACTGCCGGATGATGTGACCAGACATCTTGTTCTTGTGTTCTGGTACTTCCTTTGATGGAGACCGGCTCTGAAAAATAAAATCTCGATTGTTGATGGCCTAGGAAATGATTATTATCAGTTCCCCTTCTCCATTTACTTGCACAGTCAGGTTGGTGACTGTGGTTCTGTTCCCACGTTAAACTACAAGTCCCTTAGATGCCATTAACTGTTGCGCTATTAACCCTCCTATGATAAATGACCTTATTTTCTCTTTAACTGCTTGATTCGTTTGACTATTTTACTGGGGAAAAAAAATTTCTGTTTTATATAACAGGTGTTGTTCTTTGAAAATATAATAGCTTATATACATGTTTGGAAGGTTACATTGGCAGTTGTGTTCTCTCCTGTGGAGTAGAGAAATGGTAGATAGCAAGTACACCACAGAAAAATTAAAACTTTAAAACAACTATTGGCCTAAAATTAAGCACTTTTTACCCAATTCTCATAATTTATGATTATCAAAAAGGTCTGAATGTATATAGTCACAAGCATATGATGTTACCATAATTCATTAAGATAGGTACATCATGTACTGCAAGATTTGTATACATAATTACAGAAAACTATATTTAAATAAGGGTATGATTTAAACTCAGAAAAAAATTTGTAGGCTAAGGTTGGTGACTTTTTTCTGTAATTAATGAAATAATAAGAAATTCAATCAAATTAATAAAGCAGACTAAAACTAACCACATAATACTTGATAAACAACACCATCACCACCACAAAACCATCCCTCTGTTTGTTAAAATGTTAAGAACCAACTAAAATTTTTGTTTTACTGGAATTTGTCTTTTAAGGCAGCAAACCATAGACTTGAAGATTTTTACTATTATTTTGTTAGTCTCTCATCACAGACATGGCCATGTATTTTTTTATTAGCCTAAGTAAGTAGATACCGTAGCCTATTGATTATGGAATTAGTAAAGCACGTGAAAACAAACTTTAACGGAATCGTATGCCTCTGAGGTTAGATAAACAGCAAATAAATTTCAAAAAAATGTTTTTTATGCCTCACCATGATTTTACTCTCTTTTCTAATTTGATGTTACAGCTTGTTGTAAATCCTGAAATTAAATCACATAGCCATAAAAATATAAATTATATCTGGATATTGTGAATCTTACATACAGAAGGCATGGGGCATTGTTTTCTCATAGCTCATAGCAATGCCCTTCTACTTATCAGCCTAAATTTAGGATCACCTTAAGAAGAGTTTTAAATGCTTCTCTCAAAGTGTTATACCTCTAGTCAAAATATATAGTCTAGTAAAATCCATTCCCAATACAGCAGAATGTTTATATTCTTAGTTTCAGCTCAAAAACATTTAAATAACCACCCATAGTCTGTTCAATATCAATGTACGGTCAAATGTAAATGAAAGATACCCCCATTCTGACTACCATGACAATCCTTCTCTCCCTACTTAGTCATCTGTTCGACTTCATAACATTTCCATTTCATTGGAATGATTTAGGCATATAAGCCTTTTATGATTTGACCATCAAATATTATAAAGGCATAGCCTATCCCAAAATTGTTCCAACAAAATATAAATTACAATAGTTTTATTCATATTAATGAACATTATATGCTGTAATAGAGTTGACAAAAATAAATTTTTAATTATTTTGGAGAAACTAACAATCATAACTTGTTTCAGTAGCTAAATACTTTAATGAAACAATTCCTGAAAATCGTATAAATTTGGTGTAAACAAAAGTGATTACTTGTGAAAGCGGTGTTTTTTGCAAATCTCGCTAGGAGTTCTGTCAATGCTCTGCAGAAAACTGAATGCCCATGGTAAAAAAGAAGACAAAGTAAGTTTAGAGAGTAGGATTGTCATGGTAGTTGGAGTGTTGGTATATTTTGTTTATATTCGACCGCACCTTAATATAGATCAGATTTTATCTCTCATCTGTACATAGAATAAAGAGAAAGTATTTTTTTCATTTAAATTGTTTACTTCTGAGCTTTTACATGTCCCTAACTTAACACCTTAAAAAATGAACTTACTATCATTTTAAGAACAGATCAATCAAAATGAACAGTACAATACACTTCCTATGTACCCACACAGCTGCATATTTAGCCAAGCACAGAGTAAGCACCCAATTAAAGTAACTACCCATTGGGTATTTACCTGGCCCATTTCACTAAGAGTAATATTACTCCAACTTTAAACTAAAGCAAAATGCATAAAAAAGACAGCCAACAGATGAGGAAATACTTGCGATAAAAAACATAAAAGATAAAACTGATAAAAACACATGTTAGTCAATTTTCCTCAACCAGTTAAAAACATAGGTATGAAAAATTGAGACAGGGTAAATTTCCAATGATAGGCACTTTGAAAACATGTAAGGTATGGATAAAATTCAGTACCTTAGAATAATCTGAGGTTTTAATAAGTCTATCACTAAGTTTGACTATTAAAAACAAAACATTATAAGTTGGGAAGAAAATACCTATACAATTGCCTTGTTATGATAGCCATCAAGCCAAATATTGCTAGATCTAAACTAGCCTGAGACTCCTGTCACATCATGAGACTTCGTCACATCTTGCTGCAAAGGAATATTATTAATATTAGTTTTTTCCAATGGGGAATTAAACAACCCCTACTAAACAACCCCTCCCCAACATTTACATTTTGATACACATTTTACCTGTCAATGGCCGGATAGATATATAATTTTACAAAAAATATATATAATAACTACTTAAATCAAAGATGAACCATAACTAGGTCTAACTGTTATGATTTGATGAAATTGTAAACAACCTATGAAGACAATCGTCATAACATCATAATACTGACCTGATTCTATTTCTGACTGAACGGTACAGCTTCAAAATAATTCAATTGAATGATAGTACTATAAACGAACAAAATAGATCATTGTATTCATATTTTAATTCAAACCTAAAGTAAAATTTTCTAAGTTGGGTTTGAGGTTAGGTAAACCTACAAAATTTATTTTGAGTAGACCGGACCGTTGCAGCGTAACGGTGTAACGATAAACATACCTTTTTTTATTCTTTTGCCTTTATAAAAAGGCAGCAGAATGTGACAACCATGAGGGTCCGCTGTACGTTGTGTTGTGTTATTGTTGTGTCATGTTATTAATTTATTGGATGGGGTCTTGGATGGTGTGTTGGATTGTATATTTAATCTGTAAAAACAATAAACATTTTCTTATTACTTACATTACATATGACATTTTATTGACATTTATATGACTGGGACGGTGGCGACGTCCTGTAATCCAGATACTTGAAGCTCACGAATTGTGGATAGTAATAAGTGATGGTCAGTGGGTGTAGTGTTCTCTTGTGTGGATTAACGTCCGCACTATTGAATACTGCGTTAATCCACAAATACCATCTTCATAATTAGACCAATTCGCAATTCATAGGCCGTGGTTCTACTTGCCATCGGCTGTTGGGCTATTAATTTCCTGTCTAAGGAAAATGTCAGCCTTAGTCAGTAACAAGACTACCAGATTGCGCCACAATCATCCTACACTCATTTCTCATTCATACTTGATGGCTTAAAATACCTACCTTGGTAGGTTGCCATTTTAATTATCTAATAACTCAATAACTCTTTATTTAAGCCAGATTGGCAATGTACAATCGTATTAGCCAGGTCAAGAAAATATTACAATATAGTTTATACCAAACAAAACTTAAAATTAAAATATCAGAAAGACATAAGCTATAATCCGCCATCATCGATGCAGTTATGGACACTGTAGTAGCACTTATTAACAAGACTAGACCTAAGTTGCCTTTTAAAGCGAACCAGGTCAATTTCAGATTTTAGATTATGAGAAAGTACATTGAATAATTGAACGACATTGTAGAATAGATGTTTCTTAAAAAAATGGTTAAATGGGGCGGGATTTTTAAGTTTGAATTGTTTCTAAGTGAATATGCATGAAGATTTGGACCGTGGAACTGTGAAAAGTTGAACTTAAGAAAAGTCAGAACTTCTAAAATGTAAATAGACGGAAATGTGAGTATTTTTTATGTTATGAAAGCATCTCTACATGATTGTCTTCTCTGCTGTGGGCCATGAATGATTCTTATCGCTCGTTTTTGCAGGCGAAAGAGGAAATAAGATGTTCTTACATCTTGACTACCCCAAACTGCTACATCATAGGCCAAATGGGGATAGATCACCGTAATAGGCTGTCAACAGGACATTATGATCTGCAAACTTAGCCAACTGTCGAAGAAGGAAAATTCCGGAACTAACTTTTCTACAAACAGAATCTATATGTGAACATTATAATTCAAGTTTTCATCAACCAAAAGGCCCAGAAATTTTACTTGAGCAGTGGCTTCTAGCTCATCCTCACTGAGCAAGAAGTTTTGCTGATTACTGACTTTTCTTATTGAAAAATCCACGAATTGAGTTTTTTGCGAATTGAGTCTGAGGATATTTTCATCAAACCACTGCATCAAGTTACTCGCTTGCAAAAAAGCACTGACTGTCAACTCCTGACGATTGGAGCTGGAAACAGAGAGAGATGTATCATCAGCATAAAGACAGATGGTACCCCCTTGAATGACAGAAGGAAGATCATTCATGAACAACAGAAACAGCACCGGTCCCAGGACAGACCCCTGAGGTACTCCACTAGTAGTCATGCTAGTAGATTGAAGATCTAAATGGCTTCAGACATCCTACGGTATCAGTAGCAATCACCTCAACATACTGACTTCTATTAGTCAGATACGATGTAAGCCAGCTGCAGTGCAAGGCCCCTTATGCCCAGACGGTGAAGCTTTTCCAAAAGTATAGCGTGGTTAACAGTGTCGAAGGCTTTACTTAGGTCAAAGAAAAAACCCAATGCCTTCTCACCCCTATCCATTTGCTTTCACGATGTTAGATACCAAATGGTAAATTGCATTGGTCGTTGACTTTTTTTGACGAAGCCAAACTGATACTCAGTCATCAAATTATTTTTATCAAGAAACTGCAATAATCTTTTTAAAAACATCTTTTCAAGCAGTTTAGAAATTGACTAGCCAATAGATATTGGACTGAAGTTACCACATAGGTGTTTATCACCATTATTATACAAAGGTTTTACGACCAAGTGTTTCAAAGACTCTGGAAAATGGCCATGAATTGAAATGAAAAGTTTATCAGGTGAGTTAACGGTGTCAACAGCGCATACCCCACTTCTTTTAGTAATCTAATCTAATCTAATTAATTGTATCTTAATTAATTGTGTTTTTTTATTAAAAGACAGGATTTTTCTAAGGATGCTTGAATAGATGGGTCATCAGAAGGGAGGGGTATAGGCATAGATGAACGGATAGTAAATAACTTATAATCCGTTCCTCTCTGCTTCTATTAAAGTGTCACCTAGCCTCCTCCTCTATGTCGTAACTCCCTTAGCTCTGTGTAGGATAGTAGGATCACTGATCCGTGATTGACTACAGTTCGCCATTTTGTTTCACGTTTGCTTGAAAATTTTCTGCAGAACCTCTAATAATCAAGCTTCTGTAATTTAGCTATATTGAGTGTGCTTTGCATAAGACGTTATATTATGAAAAACTGTGATATTTTTAATTAGGTTACAATCTTACGAACACTCATACCAAGTTCTAGAAATAAATTACTAAAATGGGTCGCAAGAAAAAGAAGCAGAGTAAGCCTTGGTGCTGGTATCCTTTTATCAGAGAACGTAATAATTATTTTTTTTAGTTTTAAGACAAACATACTCCTATTTCTGTCTATTCACTTTGCCGTTGGATAACAAATCAAAAGTACAGGCTTTTTATCTGAGATTGAGCTAGTACCCAACCCTAACATATGGTTCTTGTATAAAGGCGTTACAAACCCTTGTCAAACTTGTTTAAATTATCAGGTATTACTTAATTTTATAGGTGTTAGATCCAAAGTTAGCCTAACTTGGTAATGAAGCCTAGGCCTACTGTTTTTGTGTAATATATCCTATATGCCTACTTATGATAAAATCATAAATGTGATGATCAATAGGCCTAGGTGTTTCATAACGCGACTTGCTTGTACTAGGCCTGGCCTAAATTATTTACAAAAGTCTTATGGTAGTCCATCTATAGGCTAGGCCTAAGATTTTTATAAGAATACTTCACTTCAGTTTTTTTGGTTCCTTGAAATATGTGGAGGCCTACTGTGGTTTTTAAATTTATCAAGACAACATAGGCCCTAGATTATTTCAGTTGGGAAAAGTTTTGTCCCACTGAATTATTCATGAATCATATTAGTCTAGGCCCTATTAGAGTTTGATAACTGATATTACATTCCTTAACACATTGGTAAGGTACTGCAACCGAGAATTTGAAGACGAAAAAATATTAAATACAGCACCAGAAAGCTAAACACTTTAAATGTCATATTTGTCACAAAAAACTCTATACTGGTCCAGGATTATCAATACATTGTATGCAGGTAAGTAAGTTAGATTAGGCCTACTTGTTACTTGAGTTTTGTGGTGAGTTAACGGTGTCAACAGCGCATACCCCACTTCTTTTAGTAATCTAATCTAATCTAATTAATTGTATCTTTATTAATTGTGTTTTTTTATTAAAAGACAGGATTTTTCTAAGGATGCTTGAATAGATGGGTCATCAGAAGGGAGGGGTATAGGCATAGATGAACGGATAGTAAATAACTTATAATCCGTTCCTCTCTGCTTCTATTAAAGTGTCACCTAGCCTCCTCCTCTATGTCGTAACTCCCTTAGCTCTGTGTAGGATAGTAGGATCACTGATCCGTGATTGACTACAGTTCGCCATTTTGTTTCACGTTTGCTTGAAAATTTTCTGCAGAACCTCTAATAATCAAGCTTCTGTAATTTAGCTATATTGAGTGTGCTTTGCATAAGACGTTATATTATGAAAAACTGTGATATTTTTAATTAGGTTACAATCTTACGAACACTCATACCAAGTTCTAGAAATAAATTACTAAAATGGGTCGCAAGAAAAAGAAGCAGAGTAAGCCTTGGTGCTGGTATCCTTTTATCAGAGAACGTAATAATTATTTTTTTTAGTTTTAAGACAAACATACTCCTATTTCTGTCTATTCACTTTGCCGTTGGATAACAAATCAAAAGTACAGGCTTTTTATCTGAGATTGAGCTAGTACCAACCCTAACATATGGTTCTTGTATAAAGGCGTTACAAACCCTTGTCAAACTTGTTTAAATTATCAGGTATTACTTAATTTTATAGGTGTTAGATCCAAAGTTAGCCTAACTTGGTAATGAAGCCTAGGCTTACTGTTTTTGTGTAATATATCCTATATGCCTACTACTTATGATAAAATCATAAATGTGATGATCAATAGGCCTAGGTGTTTCATAACGCGACTTGCTTGTACTAGGCCTGGCCTAAATTATTTACAAAAGTCTTATGGTAGTCCATCTATAGGCTAGGCCTAAGATTTTTATAAGAATACTTCACTTCAGTTTTTTTGGTTCCTTGAAATATGTGGAGGCCTACTGTGGTTTTTAAATTTATCAAGACAACATAGGCCCTAGATTATTTCAGTTGGGAAAAGTTTTGTCCCACTGAATTATTCATGAATCATATTAGTCTAGGCCCTATTAGAGTTTGATAACTGATATTACATTCCTTAACACATTGGTAAGGTACTGCAACCGAGAATTTGAAGACGAAAAAATATTAATACAGCACCAGAAAGCTAAACACTTTAAATGTCATATTTGTCACAAAAAACTCTATACTGGTCCAGGATTATCAATACATTGTATGCAGGTAAGTAAGTTAGATTAGGCCTACTTGTTACTTGAGTTTTGTGCTAATTAGGCCTAACCAATATTTTACACAATAAGTTTTCTGGCTCTCGCAGTACATTGTCCCTTGGTGTTTGCCACACATGGCCTTTGCGCAACGCCCACAAGACATTCCTTCCTTGTTGGATATGTTGTAAGGCTTCGTTGGCACACCTACATTTGAAATGGAAGCGATAGTTTTCTAGAGAGTTTGTTGCAACATTTTGGCCTGAAGCCTCTTTTCGAACCAGGTATTCAAGATCTCTCCCATGAGCTTCAAGAGGTATTCAAGAAACTTTTGCCGACCTAGAGGCTTGCAATTGGTTCGGGCACAGTTTTCAACATATGATAGATATATATTATACCCTTCAAGGCGGTTTGACGAGAGTTTCACGTCATGCAAAAGACACTGCAGAGTTTTGATCTCTTCATCACACAACCTGTCAGCTGACACATTCTAGGGATGTCCTAGTGAACTTTTTCAAACTGGGTCTGTGTAGAGAATATTGCTTATGAGTTTCTCTACATTTTCCAACCAATTTTGATCAGCTGGGGGTGCAACAGAGATAGACACATACGTTGTTGACAAGCACAGTCTTTGTTCATTGTGTCGACTAGGTGTTCATAAGTCCTGTTTACTGTAGTTTTTTGTGTATATTTAAAATCACTATGATGTAAACTGACATAAAATTATATTCTAAGCTGTTGCCTCGATAATTAAGTATTTATTGTGTAGGCTATTTCTTTTTGTTTGAAATTGTAAATTAGTGATGTGTTCGTGAGAGACTCTTTGTGTTGGAGGTGTAACGTTAGTGAGCCGGTTTATTGTAACTGAAAATTGGTGGTTAGTTTTCAGACTTATTTTTTATTTCAGTATTTTTATGATGTCTAGAACTTGTGAAATAGACCATCGGTTAGACCTAAGGGTTATCAGATAAGAGTGAGGAGGATTTTGCCTACGCTCTGTAAAAATCTACCGCCTTGAAGGGTTAACCAAAGGGATGTTAACAATGTTATAAAACATGCTTAGGGGTCACCTTCTTGTTTTTCGACTGCAGGAAGTGTTACTGCACATTTAGTCCAATGCATCCACTGCATCTTTTGTAGAATTGTAGCTCTCTATGATATTTGGGCTTTGTTTTAGTCTCGTTCATTGAAGAGTCTTAATGTCATGTTGATAACAGAATAACTGCCCGATTTAGTTTAGTTTGGTATGATACCAGAGTTTTTTCACCACCTAAGTCAAACACACTCGTACCAACCTCTATGCCTCTGCCATGGAACATGAGGTTTTTCACATCTCATTGTTCCTATTACTGTTAGTTTATAATTAATTGGTATGAATTTTTATTTTTTGCCACCTCTTAACAGGCCATTAATTTCATGTTTTTCAAGATACTGATTGATGCTGTAGTGGTATCAATTGTCCGATTGTATTTACAGCTACACCTTCCGATTTGTAATGAAAAGGGCTACAATGAAATATTCTTGACATTTTTGATAAAAGTTACAGTTTTCTAGTCATTTTTATTTAAAATTTTAAAATGGCTGCCATTTGGAAATGTATTATTAAAATAAGCTGTTTATTTTGTTATTAATTAGGTCTTGACCAAAGTAAGAACCATACTAAGTATGATCCCAATCTGTTAAACTGTTCTTGAGATAAAATTATTATGTAAACAACACAACACGGCAGAAATCTGATAAAGCGTTTTTATTCAAAAAAATGTAATTCTTGATTTTATTTTTATTTTGACCAATTAAACCAAACAGATTTTGGAATTTTACCTATGGGATACTGTATTTAAATATTAGTAAGATTGATTTTTGTTTAATACGGTAATGAATATTTGTAATTGTTCATATTTTTTGTTTATAGGTTCACAAAGAAGCAATTGACAAAGTTCCAAATTCACTTTCCTCAAGGTCAAATATAGAAATAGAAATCTATGGAATGGAAGGAATTCCCCCTGAAGATCTCAAAGAACATGAAAGGCAGAAACAGGGAAAACAAGGTAAGACGTTTTTAACCAGTTCCATCAAGAACATTTGAAAATTCATGAGAACCTGGAATTTTCTGAATACTGGTAGTAAATCCTGGAAAAGTCAATGAATTTGGGTAGTAGACACCATGTTTTGATAAGATATGGAAAGTGAAGTCTCCGTTAGATTTAAAACGGAGAGCTTTTTCGGTGTACTTAGATATTTCATTAATACTTCACCACAAAAGGCCAATTTCTTTTTTAATGAACATTTTAGGTTAAGTTTTTTTATTATAGGCTAATGGTATTCACTGTAAACATTTCAGATATTTAAAATGTGTACTTATCAGTCAAATCACATATTTTAAGTGGATAGTGCGTTAACAGCTGTCTAAAACCAGAGGCAAGGTTATTTGGCAATATCATACATTTATAAATACAATATATCCTTATAGCAGCTGTTTTTGCGCTATTGTATTATACAAACAGATACTACCTCACTGACGGACAATTCACCAACAAAATGCACAAAATTTTTTTACTTGATTATTTTATCAATAATATAGACAATTTAACTCCCCATATATAGAGCTTCACATTAACTTTTATTTATTTACTCGGTGATTTTAAAGTTACAACATTCCTTTTGTAACTCAGGGAGGCCTGCGTCCCCTGATAGTGGAGACGATGAACCACAATCAAAGAAGAGCAAGCCTGAGGGTTTGTTAGGCAATGCCCCACCGGGCATGGCTCCTGGTATGATGCCTCCGGGCATGATGCCCCCGCCACATCCAATGGGCCCGGGTATGATGCCACCCATGGGACCAATGATGGGGCCTATGGGTCCAATGGGTCCACCCTTTATGGGACCAGGGTAAGAATAGTTTTTAATGTAATTTAAATTTTTCAGACAAGAAGCTTCTCAGTATTAGTTTGTTATTAGATATATAATGTTAGCAATAAAACATGAAAGAAATATGATTCAACATTGTAAAAAACTGTAAGGAAGTGTGGTGATAAAAATTAAGGCACTTTAGTAAGCCTATACCACCTTAATGAGTAAACGTCGCTTAGGTATACGTAGGTATACAAAAGTCTCCTAGTCCAGATCATCTGTCCTCTAACAGTCGACATCTTGTCACCATCGGCCTTCGTCGCTTTAATTACTGCCGTACATCTCTCAGTGCTCAGAGGACAACTTATGCTAAACAATTTTCTGTCACGTTTTGTACAGATATTAATAAAGTTTACTTTGTAATTTACTGAATTAAGCCATTTATTTTGAAATTCACGTAATGTTCTTTACTCATTTTTTGTTCTTAGTTTACTTTTTGAAATTTTAAATTTGTATATATAATTCTTAGCCTACACTGTTTCAATTAAAGTGAGTTTTATTTTCTTTTCTTAGCTGTGTACAGTATATCTCCTTGGTATTGTGTTTTATCAAAGTTAAATTCACTTCAATTCGTAATTGAAATGTTAACAAATAGATCTGTAAAAACCACTATGTAGCGGCTGACCTAACCTCAATTTACCTCATTGTCATGTTTGATGACGATGAGGTAAATTGATGACATGTTTTTTTGTTCAGTCCCTTCAGATTCGTTCTATCAAGATTTGACTGTATTTCTTATCTTACGTATTATTGGGTTAGATGATATTTGGGGACCAAAAGTTGAGAAAAGTTGGATGCATTACTAACACAAAATGATCTGACCATGACTTAACCTAACATTAAGTCAGTCACTTAATGTTAGGTTTAATAATGAGAAGGACTTCAAATACAAGATTACCTTTAAATAAACACACGATTTTGTAAACATTATTCATCAGTAAAAAACAGTCCAATACATGAGACAAATGCACTGTATTACAGACCTATTGTTGAAGTTTCCAAACGTTGGCTTTTAGTATGTCATTATTGTTGCCAGTTGTTAGTTGGTGGTATTATTAATTTGTGTTTCTACACATTTGTTTCATTTAAAAAAAATTGATTGAATTTTTCTTCCAGTACCACAAGATTGCACCCAACAAAGTGTCATCTTCTCTTAACAAAAAGTCCAATATCCCTTTAAATAATGACAGCAGGTTGCGTATGATCGTTCGCTCATGGCCAAGTGTCCAAGAGAGTAGTTATGACTTGCAGGTGCAAGGATGAGTAGATAATTATTTGTTGTCGATCGCGGACAAGCCTCAATGCGGTTATCCGCTCATGGATAATCGGGAGTACTGTAGCCCTACTTCAATTCATTATTGCTATTAAATAACAGTGTCAATGATAGTTACAAAAATAGGTTGGTAGATTGGATAATCTCATTTCTTTTTTTACAAATTAAACAGAAATTTTAATGTTTTTTCATCTGCAACAATTTGCAAAAAAGTGGTCAATTTAAGATTTTAACACTTAACCCTTTCCACTACCGTTTTTTAGACCCTATCCGCCCCTACAGATCCTAGTTTGTAATCGGTTTTTTGTGAAAAATTGATTTATTAACTATAATTCAATAAAATGACCAAAACTTGTACATATTATATATTTAATATGTTTATGTTAGTTTTATACATTCTCAGAAAGCCAAAAAACTACTTACTAGCTATTGTTGTTTGTAGTCCCTTAGTGTATGATATTTTTCAAAACACTCTCCAGGATGTAAACCGGGCTTGTCAGTACAGGTCTTGCAATAGTATTTTGTCTCCCTCCTTCCCCCAGGCACTTTGCGGTTGCTACAAACCTTGCAATCTTTTGAGGTTTTAGTATCCTGCAGATAAATGAAATGCTGCTTTTTGTTAAGCCGCTCCTCAGTTGATGCAGATGACGGGCGTCCTCCAGGTTTTCCTTCATTTCTCACCTCACCAACTAGCTGTGCTATAATTTTTTTCCTATACTTGATCTGAGGAATGTAGGCATTGTCCTGAATGAATAATAAGTAAGAGTTCACCACTGATACCTCAAGGAGCCAAAAAAACATCTTACGCCACCATTTGATGGACTTGCGGACAAAACCATAGCTGGAGATGAAGTGATCCGCCAAGTCTACACCGCCCATATACTGGTTATATTCACAGATCATTGATGGTTTTACGACTTCTTCATAAACCACCCCTTTAGCTTTCCTCTGCACTACTTCTGTGCTGTTACCACTACTGGTACTCAGCATCAGCACATTTCGTTTGTCCCGCCAAACTAAACAGTGCACATCTTTATCAGGTAAACGTAAAAATGACACCAATTCATGTTTCCCTAAGTTTAATTTTTTTAGAGCCTTTTTGTTTTTCATTTCATGTGGTAGGCCATGTCTTGAGCCAACCACAGAGCCTGTGATTTGTACTTTCATTTGTTTGAGTGCCAATGCGAGCTCAAGGCTTGTATAGCCTCTGTCAGTAAAGACATGGAATCCACAGTTTGGATATTTCTCGGTGAGCTTCTGTACCAGGTGTAAAACTATTCTTGAAGTGGCAAGAAGGTCAGGTCTAACTAGGCTCTCTGTTGTAGTTTTACCATAGTATGGCTCAAAACTCCAAATATAGCCACTTTTGGCATCAGCTAAAACAAAAATTTTAAGTCCCCATTTTGAAGGTTTATCCTTATTGTAACATTTAAATTTAATTCGGCCTTTAAAACTTACTGTGCTTTCATCAACAGATATAAAATAAGATGGCATAAAATACATCATGCACTTTGACTCAATATAAGCAACTACATTTTTTAGTTTGTCTCCTCTTGATCTTGTTCTTGCATTAGGATTGGGTGGGCAGAGATGGAAAGCCCAAAATATTTGATAGAAGCGTTTCCGGGCAAATATATCTTTAAAAAAAGGTTGTTTTTCAGTCCAATCTTCTGAAAAATATTCCTGTAACGAGGATTTAGGATGCAATCCCATATTTAACAAAACCCCAACAAAAGCTTTCATTTCATCCAAGGTGACCGGCACCCAACCATGCCAAATCGACCACTGACGAAGCGGTGTATTTTTATGAATTTTTTCCAGTGCATACCGGTTGGTTTCATGAGAAATTTCTAATAATAGTTCTTCAGTCATGAACAATTGAAAATATTCAATTTCATCTCTAGGTTTTCTACCTTCAGGAGAAATATAACCAGAATTTTCTGTGTAAAACTCCGGTGCAAAATCAGGAACAACTCGGTTCATTTCAATAATTTCCCAAGTATTACTAGGTCTATGGGAACCAGTGAGATTCTGGATTTGAACATTGTCTGAGGATGTAACCCTCATACTTGTTACATTGTTTCTACGTTTATTTAGCCTGGTATCATTAGAATGTTTTCTTTTAGCTCTTTGAGTTGCTATCCTAGGACTAGTTGTTTGTAGGTTAGGCCTACTTGGCTGGATAGAGGTGCTTGGGCCTGGACCAAGCAATAAAAGATTATTTGCAACTTCATGAGAAGGACTAGATGTAGTAGGCCTACTACTTACCTCATCATGTGATGTAGAGCTATCACTTTCGCTGTTTGAAGGGTCATTCCTATGGTAACCTATTTCTTCGTCGCTAAAAATAGCTTCATCTGACGACGAATCTTCTAAAAATAACTCTATTTCACGATCAGTAACTGTCTTTTTACCTGCCATTATAAAAGAGTCGATCAAATTTCATTAATTAATATTTTAATAATAACTATAACCTGAAATTCAACAGTACACAAACGTCGTCAACGTAAACAAACAATGCACACCGGTAAACAATACGAAACGAGTCAGAGGCAGACGACTTCGTAACGTAACCAGCACAACACAGATTCCAAAGCCATCTAAATAATAATAGATATGACTATTTTTCGTCTAAATACTATAATAAAGTCAGGAAGACATCTAAAATAGAACACAAAGCTTTTTTAACCGTCAAAACGATCGGAAATCATTATTAAACGACGGAATACTCAATGTCGGCCCACAGCCGACCGAGGATAGGAGCGGCCATTATTCTATGTCGGCCCACGGCCGACACGGGAGTGGAAAGGGTTAACCTGTTAAAGTTTGCGGTCTCATATGCATGACGTTCTGCAGACAACGCTGTCTGGCCTTGTCCCTTTTACAGCGATTTACGTCTTAATTTTATTTTTGTGGTCTCTACTTCTACAGACTAATAAATATTATACTACATAGGTTAATATATCATATCATAATGTATACTATATGTTTATATTTAATAAATAATAATACTATATATAAAAAAAACAGTAAGTAAAGAACCAAAACCTCACTTCACCTCTCTAGGGATATTTACATACCCTTTCCAATTCCCCTGTAAGCCTGTCCTTTGTCTCTGTTTTAGATCCACTGCTATCATAAACCTAAGCTCACTATTAGGGAGTTATGAATTATTATGAGATTGCAGTATTCCTTCTTCATCAGTGTGATGTATGCTGTTACAGCATGGGCATGATGGGTCCTGGAGCTCCGATGGGGGCCCCTCTCCCTGGAGGCCCTCCCATGGCCCCTCCCCCTTCACAGCAGAATAAACCCTTGTTCCCCAGCGCAGCAGCTATGGTCAGTATTCGTAAAACTATGCTTTAATTAATGCAAAATCGATTTTTTTACCTCTAAACAGTTTTGCTTTTATATGTCGTTGGCCAAAAAGGGACACTGATGAGATATATGATGTTCCCAACAACGTTTTCTGTTATCTGTCATGATGTATCGCTTTAGATATTTAGTTCACCGCTAGAATGTGTTAGCATTCATTTATGAACAGTTTCCGTATGCCTTTGTGTTTGTAAGCGACACTATGGACGACTTGAAACCGAAACAACTGACCGCGCAGCTGATTTTATTTCATCCCGCGACCGGCAAGGTTCATTATTGTCATGTTAGTTTATTAGTTTTATGATGTGTTATTAGTTTATTTTAGACGTCAGCGGGTACCCGAAAAATCGGGTAATTGCGTGAACCCGAGTTGTTGGGCGGGCTTGGCACGTCTCGGGTTTCATTTTGGCGGACTTTTATTAGATGTCGGGTTCGTGCGGTTACCTAAACTCGAAAGGCATTGGGTTTGTTTAAAATACCCGAGATAACATTGATATTATCCTGACACCGGGTACTGTAGTAACATTTCGTACAAAACTTCCTAAGTTAAGTCCCCGCAGAGCGCTGTTTGTTGGCGAAGAAACGCACCTAAACAATTTTGCAGTAGTGGGCACGTAACGGTTTTCGATCCTCACATTCTAGTAAAGCCGTTGTAAACAAGAATCAGGAACTAGTTCTGCTTTTGACTAGTGCTCTGATGAGAAAAATGGGTAAGATAATATTTTATACCAATATAATGAAACAACGGTTGAATAAACTTAGTACAGTAGAACCTTCCATTTCCGAACGTTACGAGACTGGGCCATGGTTGGAACAGCCAAAATGTCGTATATTGGGAGTAGCAAATAAAATGCATAAAAAACTTCTAGGTAGACAAATACATAATTGTATTAAAACATTATTGTACTTATTGTAACACATTACAGTAATTGAAATATGAAGATACGATAAGTAAACTAACTGAAAATTACAATATTTATAGGTAATTGTAGAATAAGCCTTTCACGTTTCAAGAAGCTCAGTAAAAACTAAAGAATGGAAATGAAAGATAGTTGGGCACTAGGTCGGAGATCAGGTGGAGTCGGTTATCAGGTCAGATTTGGGAGGTTCTACTGTATTCCGTTAAAAAAAACTGCATGACTAAATATTTTACAGCTATAAGTTACTAACCTCAAAGACAAGAAAATATCGTCAACCTTTTTATATTTTCACTTATCATGTATTGTGTACTTTTTTTAAAGCCTCAAAGGGATTGTCTCTTGTTTTGGCTCAATACTGGGGAAATGCTTAACGGATGAACCTCTTTCCATTCCAGGAAAGAGGAAGTGTGAAAAACACCCTAGGAGCTCTGTTTCCAGAAGCCCCTGCTGTGACAAAAGACTAAAACCCTGGTGGTAGAACCACACCATTGCAATCGTCCCGAGCTATAAGATCATTGTGACTGACCATCACATGTATTGTGTACTAAAAGTATCTTATTTATTTTTATTCTATGAAGTTGAAAAATGATTGTTTCTTATTTCATAGGCTTCGTCAACCTCAAGTTCGACTCCAGCGGGAGCAGATTTCAAATCTATCACGAGTCAAGCTCCTATTGGTCCAGTGAAACCTACATTTCCTGCATATAGGTCAGTGTCTGTTGACCACTGAATTGTGTAAAGCCATTGTTGATATTAAAATTACATTTTCATTTTATCTAGTTTAATTTTTATTGAAGTTTTAAGGGTTGTTCAGACGTAGCCTTTTGGTGAAGATGATAAAACAAAAGTATCTAGGAGGACTGGTTAAAAGTTTTTTAATTCATCTTCTATTAAAGTTAAAACATTACGTACTTATATTTTGTATCTATTAAAAGAAGCTGAATTATAATCTTATATCTTAGCTTTGACTATGTATTGTACTGCTTAGAAAAATATTTTAGATAAAAAAATCTTATAAATGTAGTATTTTGTATTAATCTGTAATATTTTTTTATAATTTCATCTTTTACAACTTAAGTTTTTCTGAAATCAGTTTCCAGCCATTTTCTTCTCCTACTTGAATACTTTTGGTGGTTTATTTTTATTTCCCTCAAAAACTTACAACGAAATGGTAAATCCATGTTGCAGTCTTAAAATAATATTTAAAAAGTTAATTACTATCCTACAGTTTTCAGAAAATTTTCAGAATTCTACCGGGCCTTATTGCCTGATTCAGGAAATGGTTAAGTTTGATGTCATAGGTAAGCTAAATTGAGTATATCTTTCAATTTTAATACCTAATTGTTAACTTTTCTTTACCAACATGTGGACAAAGAATTTATTATTTATGCCACAGTAGTGTCCCTTTTAACTGAGTTAATATGTAGGTACCTAATATAACACCTCGATTGGCCAAAAACTCATAAGGCCTAAATAAACCGTATAAATTTTTTATGTGTTGCCTAATACAAAATAACTTACTATAATGGTCAATGAATATTTCCAATCTAGATTTTGTGATGATTTGTTATACTTTTATGACAAAAAAATATTTCAGACAATGTTCTTCTCACATTATCTTTTAATTTTTTTTATATATCTAAGCTCTAGGAGAGGTGGTGTTAGCAATTGCGTCACACAAAAAAATTGTAATGGAAGTGGCGTCATAAGGACATCTGTTGAGAGGAACTGAAAACATTACCCTTAGACATGTCCATTATCTAAGATATTTCCCTAATTAAAGTAAATACTTTGTTTTAAATAAATGTAAACTGGCCTTTGTTAGGAATAATGTTATTAAATTGTACTGATTTTAAATGTATGTGTAGTATTTTGTGTAAAACATCAAAGTCGTGAGGACATCAAATTTTGGTTGTGCATTCAAAATTGAATTGAGGTCCTTCTGTGATTAGTTTCTTGGCATTCCACAGCAATTCTACTAGTTCAACGTCGAATTCCATTTCTAATTCAACACCTTCGAATTCGGAGCCGTCCAAAGTAAACCTGATAAATACAGTTGGTGCTTCTAGCAAGATTATTCACCCTCAGGAAGACATTTCTCTGGTGAGTGGAATGAGTATCATACTTTATATCATACTTTGATATAGTATGAAGTTATAAAAGTACTTTTTGTTGTTTGATAAGAGGATAGTCATTGTGCAGGATACCTTTAGTGGGGAAATGAAAATAAATACATAATTCCTTCAGTTTGATGTAAATACAAATTCTGGTACCTGATCGACTAATTATAGTGCAATATTAAGGTGCACTAATCAAACTACATTAAAAAAATTTTATTAGCACGTTCGTGATGTCATGTGCCTCATCGGGTTCATCAGTCTTTCTTAATGCGTCCGTGTACCCGAGAGGGTACACACAGTAGGCATATATTACTAAAAAGTGTCGTGGTTCGTGCTCTGTATGTTTTTTAATGCCATTTTAAGATCAAGATGGCTGTATTTAATATTTTTTAAGTGCTTATACGCCTCTAGCCGAAGACCTTTAATAAGTATGAATAAGATGGGGTACACGATTGTATCAATTTCAGGTATGAGTCATCACAGTGGACGTACCTTATTAAAAATAATAATTTTGTTAAAATACTTGATATCAACTTGCTATTTTTATCAGTACAAAGAGAAATAAAAAAAAATTGGATTGGTTTTTTATATTTTATGTCAATTGACCCGTGGCAAAGTACAAAAATCTGCATTTTTCGCCGCCTTCGCGAATGTGTTAAGAAAAAACAAACAGCTGTTACGTTACATGATTTAAAAAAGAATAACCTCACTTGAGCACTTGGTGGTTTTGGGTACCTTTGCGTGGGTTGCAAATTTACTGAATTGTAAATTTTGCATTGTATAGTTGAGTTGGTTTTTTAGTAGTAAATTGTAATTATAAATATATTTTAAACATTCGAAAAGGGGGAGGGAAATGGAAAAGAAGTAGCAAGTTTTAGTTTTTAGTCGAGGCTCAAAAGTTTTGATGCGTTTCATTGTGTATGTGAAATATTGCTCTTGAGTTAACCCTTGAGTTGTGTAAATTTTTGACATTCAATATGGTATCTTCAGGAGGAGTTCAGGGCAAGACTGCCCAAGTACAAAGCCCCGGAAGTGGTTGTTAGTCCTAAGCCAGAGCCTGTGGTAACAACAAACGGCAGCTTTCACCCCTCATGTGAATTGTAGATGTGAGTAGTCACGCATTTATGTTTTTGCATATGAGTAATAAAGTGATTTTTAAGATTTTTTTTACAAATATAACATTCAATTCAAATTTTAGTCATGCAATAACATGTACAAAAAATATTTTTTTCTATATTTTTTTACATTAGTCAAAACAATTTGCATACATCAATTCAAAAAATCAGTTTATAAATGATACATATAAAAAGTTCATATCCTTATAGCAATGATAATAATTGTAAATTCAATTTTTTTATATTTTATTATATACATTACAATAATACAATCAATATTTTTATATAAACTATATTACAGAGACTGGAACTTACATAAAGTAGTAACATGTTGAACCTTGTTTAGATTTTTAACGTCGCTTTTAATGTTGTTTTGGGGACGTTACTGATGAGTTATTTCACTGTTTGACAAACTGACGTTTAGATGTAGAACTTATATGATTTGTAAATATAGTAAAAAATTTTTAACACTTGCAATATTTTGCGGTTATGTGGTTTTATAGACGACATGTGCAGTTTACAGCACTAATATTGCAGGCGCTATTCATGATCGTTGTATGTGCGACGTGAATGTTTATAATGATATATTTTAAGTATAGTTTCAGATCATCCTGATTTTGGACTATCCGTATCGGGACCCCACCACATTAATCCGGATGAATAGTAATCTTATTTCAATCTTAGCTTTGAAACCTTTCGAGGTTTTACAGCAGAACCTCCCATACCCGACCATGACGGGACAGGGCCATAGTCGGAATGGCGAAAAAGTCAGATATCTGGAGGAGCGAATAAAATATATTTCTCAGTTAGAAAAACAGTACAGTAAAGTCTCGTTAATCCGGACCCCATTAATACGGACTTCGCTTATTCCGGACAGCCATTGGATCACAGTTTTAATGCGCAGAACGCTGATTAGTAGCATGCAATCGTTACTGTACGACTGCGCACGGCGATGTGAGTGTGCGTGTGCCGAGTGCGGGGGGGGGCGGGGGGGGAGCCGGGGGGGGCGGCGAGGGGTGTCGTAGGGTGGGGTGGGGGGGGGCGCGGGGTGCGGGGGGGGGGCGGGGGGAAGCCGCGGGCGGATGGGGGGGGGTGGGGCGGGGGTGGGGGGGTGGACGGGGGGGGGGAGTGGAGGCGAGCGGGGGCGGGAGGCAGTTGACGGACGGTGGGGGGGGGTGGTAGGGGGGAGGGGGGTGGGGTAGCAGGGGCTTGAGGGGGGGGGGGGGGGGGTCGTGGCAGGGGGTGGGGGGGAGGACGCCACGGGGCGGATGGGAGGCGGTTACAGCGCAAGGCGTACGTGCCGTTGCTATGGTTACTGTCAGCCAATAGTAGCTCGGTCACACGATTGTGTTTCTCCTGCTAGTGTCAGGCCGTCAGTTGCTCCACAGAGGTCAATTGCATTGCACGTTTTAGTTGCGTTGTTTAATCGCGAAATTAACACAAAAGGAAGGCAAATAAAGATCAACTTCTTCTTCAAACCAGTTCAGTCACGTGAGGACGAACCTCAACCCTCATGTTCAAAGTAATTTTGTATTTTTTCGATGTCTAATTTTTTGTATGGACTTAAATACCATGTGTATATTTTTGTTTAAATGTAACTACTGTATGTACTGATTGTACAATATGTATTTTCATATTTATATAGAATATACATACTATATAAGTTTATTAAAAAAGGCAAAAGGTGTTTCATTATATACAAGGGGTACCCAAAAATCACTGTCTTTCTTCGTTTAAGATTATTTGTTGTAATCTGGACGACTTGGAGCCCCAATTAGTCCGGATTAACGAGGGTTTACTGTACTACAATATGGTAAAACAACATTATTGTACCTATAACACCTAAATTGAAGTATAAAAATATAAATAGTAACTTAAAATTACAACACCTATAATTTCTTCTAAAAATAAATTAAGCCCTTGTTTCGACAGGCTCAGCAACGATGGGAGTTGGAAACCACAGATGTAGAGTTGGACAATAGGTCAGATATCAGAAAGAGTCGGTTATTTGGAGGTCGGATAAGGGTGGTTCTACCGTGAGACCTTAAGTTCTTGAGTATCGTAGAAGATATTTTGTTCTTTTGTAAACATATGATAAATTTGAAAGCCCTTGATTACAAACTGTTTTGTGAAATGCCACAGCCTGGCCGACCGATGTTGGCGAGGTTCCCCGTAGCAGTGCCAGTGTCCGTAGCCAGTATGATGCAAGGGCCCCCTACCATGCTGCCCGGCCCCGCCATGCTCAGACCTGCAATGGGCCATGGGCCCCCGTTCAACATGGGCATGATGAGACCCCCGCACATGGGCATACATCCAGGTAAATTATGAAAACTTAAGAGTAGAACTCCTTTTTGTATTAAAAGTTCTTGGTAATACAGTAGAACTTTGATTAACCATATAATCACTTACCAAATGCACGGCAATTTCCTTTCAGGTGTCAATTATTTATTCCTTATTCCAATTATTAATTATTTGATTAACCATCACCGTCGGGACCGAGACCATGACGGATAACAGAAATAATAATAGAGTTGATAAAACATAGCACCTAGACAGTTTTTGGCGTGGCAACATCGCAATTCACTGCCGTGCATGTTATACTTTACTTTATACTTTATACTTTTATCTGAAATTGCGACCTACCCAGGTAGGTATTTTAAGCCAGGTATGAATGAGGAATGAATGTAGGATGATTGTGGCGCGATCTTGTAGTCTTGTTACTGACTAAGGCCGACTTGTTCCTTAGACAGGACTGTTAATTAATAGCCCAACAGCCGATGGCAAATAAGGGACCTACAGTTTAACGTGGAATCCGAACCACACCCTCTGAATTACGAATTGGTCTAATTATGAGGATGGTCTTTGTGGATTAATGTAGTATTCAATAGTGCGGACATTAATCCACACAAGAGAACACCACAACCACCGCCATCTCTCACAACTATCCACAATTCGTGACCTCCAAGTAGCTGGATTACAGGATGTCGCCACCATCACAGTCTATAACGGCTCCATTGTAAGCCCTAATTAATTTTCATGATTGCTGCGCAGTACTTAGGCTAATGTAAATTTATTTTAAATGAGAAAAAACAAAACTATGCCAGTTCAAGTGAAAAATACTTTATTAAAATATTTTATTAAGAAAACAATGAAATATGAACTGTACATGTACATATTTTTACTCTCAAAACTTAGGTTCCGGTATTTAATTTAAAATAATCCGTAATTTTCTTTTGTTTCTTTTCCCGTCGAGCTTTTCAGTCGGTCATGTTTCTAATATTTCTGAGAAGCATCAGCGTTTAATAATTTATTGTTTATTGTCGAGTCCCAAAACTACACGTATCCGTTTCTCAGTCATAACAGAAGAGCATTACGCACTACGTATAAACAGTACAGCCAACAATAAACGGTAAACTACGTAAACACTAGTAGGCATTGCACTCGAAATTGGCAATAACTTCAGTTCACTGTTGTCACCACGTACCATACTGAACTAAAATAAAACTGTAGCAATGGAATGCAAGAGACAGTGTAAGGGATTAACCAGCTGGGTCACTACCCTTGACGCCAATGATTCACGCACATTGCAGGTGTGTAGTACAGTTGTAGTTGTTGTACTCATCATAGAGCCTCAACAGACGATCCGACTCGGTGCTAACGCGGAAACATAATTATTTTTGCGCTAGCGGGGTGGCGGTTAATAGAGACTGACGGTTAAAAGGGGGTCGGTTAATCGAGGTTCTACTGTACAAGAATTACATTCTTGCTAAAGTTACTTATTGTTACTTTCTTATTAAAGATTGATTTTAACTCATGGAGCCAGGAATGCTCCACCTGAGACTAAGATGGTGGCATGTCCTGTTTTCCAGCTACTCTGAGGTCACAAATTGTGGATAGTTTTAAGTAATGGCCAGTCAGTGGATGCAATATTCCCTGGTGTGGATTAAAGTCTGCACTCCGAACTATTGAATACCACATTCATTCTCAGAGACCGTCCTAAAAATAGATCAATTCGTAATTCAGAGGCAAATTGTGGTTTTGATTCCACTTTAAACTGTAGATCATTTAGATGCCATCGGCTGTTGGGCTATTAATTAACAAGGAACAAGGTGTCTAAGGAACATGTCAGCCTTAGTCTGTAAGAAGAATTCAATATCGTGCCACTATCACCTTTCACTCATTTCTCATTCATCCTTGGTAAAGTACCTACCTGGATAGGTCGCAGTTGAAGTAAAGTATTTATAGTGATTTGGCTAAGGTTGTATAGAGTAATTTATTAATAACAATTTTATGATGACGGAAATCATTTTGCCGAACAATTTTTTATTTTAGTTATAACTTAAAATAGATGATTAGTTTTAAATTATTTTTAATTATTGGCATTAAGGAATTATTACTGCAGTTTAATTTCAAGTAGAAATAAGGGCCAACTATCTAAACCTATGCGGCATGAAGACCTCGAGCTGATGATAAGGTGCGACAAATCCGTTATTATTGTTACGATAAAACATGAATTGCTTATAATGTTTGCTTAATGTTCATGTAATATTAACATGTTTTGATTATAACTATATAACTAATACATCATTTCTTAGTTTCAACCTTGACCCCATTTATTTTGGATAACCAAAGTTTTCTTGCACTTTGCCCATAATATTATCTCATTTTAGCAGAGTGAGATTCATGTCAATCTTGACAGTTCTTTTCTGTTTGTCAAAAAGTATCGAGATGCATACGTTTAGTTATGTAGTGTTTGGTACAGGTTTGATCGGGGCGCTGCCGCCAGGGGGCATGGTCCCGTACGGAGGTCCTCCCATGTTCCCAGGTGGGCCTCCCATGCTACCGATGATGCCTCGCTTCAGATGATCCGAAGGTATCTTGGAGGGGCTCTGGCTGCTTTGGCCATAGAGGAGAAAGAGGCCTCGGTTGGCTACCAGAACACATCGCAACTGCAAGAGGTCGTTTAAAACCATATTTATTCTTTAAAATGTGTCAGTGATTGCTTGATCACGTTTATGAACCCTCGATTAATATAATGTTAAATTTTTTAACTATTTTGTATTATTCTCATACCGGGTGGGAAGTCCACTTTGTGGGAGGTGGATTTTAATAATTCTAAACTTTACCACCATTAAACCATTAGGGTGGGAAGTTGAGTTTGTTTGAGTTTTGGTTTTCAAGGCACAACACTAAATTTTAATTGTTAAGTTAAGCATGCTTAGCTATTATTTGGAATATAATTGGTTGTATTTTATTTGTTTCTTTCTTTTGACCAGGATATATGTTGAAATTTACTTGAATTAACAGATGGGCCAAAAATTACGTATTAAGTTTGTAATCAATAGTTTGAAAGGGTTCTAAAGGTTTTGCGTATGTAAAAGTCAGTGATTTGTAAGAGTTTGAATTTTGAAATAACAGATGAATTCTGGCAGTCAACTGAACCGGAATGGAGTTTTTTAGCCTGCTTAGACCATTCCTGTCGGTGTCGTTACCTTCTATTCTCCCACCAATCGAGAGGTAAGAAACAAAGGATGCTCCTTCAAAGCACAAGCAATCACTCTGAAGCTTTTTAAATTTTATATTCAATCTTTCAATCATCTATTCATAGCTTGGCTTGAGCTGAACATTTCTCTAATGTTCATCTTTGACATTTATTAAATTATTGTACATTTATTGTGCTTTGCAATTTTAATTATTGCAACCGTTTTCTGCAGCCATTTATCTTTTTTTCTGTACAAACTTTGAAATATAAATACCATCTATATTAGTGAAGTATATCATAAAATATTGTTTTATTTCTTCTTGTTATTAATTGGCAAGTGTGTCTTAATGTTGGGCATTAAAAATTTGTCAATTGATATATTAATTTAAATGTTTTAAATCCGTAATAATTTAATCTCACTTGTTCTCTACTGTAGTTTTTGAGTCAAAATTAAGTAGTCGGAATCGAATTCCCTTTAGAAGGTTTGGAGTAGCATCTTGTGGCATTTTCGTGACGAGCTCAACTGTTGATGTATTGTGTCTTGAGCCGGTAAGTGCAATTTTTCTTGTAAACTGGCTGGCACTTAAGACCTCCCACTGTTGTGAAACTTGGTCGGAATGATAAAGCGAAAGGGAAATTACAACGTAGAGTTGAATTCAATTCATTTAACTAGTCACATTAATTATTCTTCCAAAGCGACCAAGTTCCACAATAACTGTCATCCTCAGGTTTGGATACCGTTTCATATTACAACATACATACAAACATATTAAGTATTAAAAAAATAAGCTCTATTATTAAGTAATGGATGTAAGGTAATCAATTTAAAACTTGTTTTCTCAGTCCTGGCTTTAACTGTTGTCCATGCATTGTGAATTTGTCTAGATTTTCATATTTTAATTGTAATAAATAGATTGTTGTTCCCCATATTGTTCACAATTTTTATTTCACCCTTTAAATCTTAGCAAACAATTCGCAGCCTGCTTGTTTTAAGTCAAAATTTCAGCTTTGTTGTGAGATCTTTATGTGAGATATGAATTTTCTTAATACTACTGGGTTTCATGGCGTGCCTCGATCCTACACCATCGACGCTTGTAATCGTGGAATGAATGATGCAGGGTTAGCTCGCTACTCATCGTGCATGGTTTATACAATAGAGACTCGGTTAATTGTGGTAATTGGGGCCAAGAGTACCTCGGATAATATAGTACATAACCTAAAGTCGCCGATGTAGTTATGAATAGCTCAAAATGTTCTAAAACCATAAATTAAAGTTGTTACCAGAACTTTTGTTTTGGTTGTTTTTACAATAAAGGTACATAATATATGCCATACTAATTCTAAAACATGATTTCACAATACTACCACACATGGTATTATCGCAATATCAGGGTAGGTAGGCCTAACACGAAAATCATTGTTCACTTTTTAATTAAAACCAAGCAGCGATATAAACATGAGAGCAAACGGTAACACAACACACAAAAAAAATTTTAAATTATAAAACTCATTTAATACAAAACTGAAAACTGTATATTACGCTTGTTTAGTAAAGAAATATAAAACTGTAGTCGAAGAAAAACAACAATAGAGCCTACATTCGCAGTAGTTTTTAACGTGCATTTCAGTACGCGTATATCGGTTGTTGTATTGAAGGCGCAAAAAATCGCTTGGTTGTTTGTGTTGCCTTTGCATTTAAATTTATAAAACTCGTCCTAGGATAGCCTCAGTTAACCTGGTATCTCGGTTAAGCGGAACTTTGTTAAGAGAGATTCTATCGCAGTGTAAATTACTTTTCAAATGTTTCAGTGTAATTTTCAAATATTAGTTCTGGTTTTGAGATAATTAAAGCTGTTGCTACAAAAAAAATTATTTTGTTTGGTTAAACAAAATTTATATACTCTAGACTTGAATATCAAAACATACTTGTCTGCACTAAAATTCCTCTTGTTCTAGAATTGACCTCAAAATATATTTTATAATCCACTAAAAAAATAGAATTTTATCTTTTTATTTTATTTTTAGAAGTTTTTTTCCAATTATAGTAAAAAAACAAACTTAAGATAATAATCAAGATAGAGTATTTCCTCCTAAAACTGCTATATAAATTAGTATTATTATTTTGGTATTTAATATACAGTATTTTTATTCTTCAACTTCTTCATTAAAAATGAGAAACTTCAAATCAAGGTAATATCTTAGTTCATTTGCCATATATTTGTTCAGTTCTCATATACTATTTAATTTTGTTTTTTTCTTCTGGAATATAAATTTATTTTTGTCTTAGAGCTATTTGATTTGCCTAAAATATGGTGTTTTTACTTACGCTTTGGTTTTACCGATTTTAATTATAATAGCTAAAATAATAATAGGAAATCTGGTATAATTCTGAAGTACTGTTTAGTTCCAAGTGTTTCAAAAATAATTCTTTTCATGAATTTTCCGGTTACAAAATTTGTAATACTGTCACTTTTATCTAGTTTAATTAGCTATGTGATTGAAGGTTATGCCAACAAAGCATTTATATAGCAATATTTTTAACAGTTTGGTTTTAGTATTTTCTTATTTAACAAGAAGCTGTTTTGCGTGTTTTCAAAGTTATAAGTCTGCAAAGTATGAGCAGAGTTTTAGGCCGCAGGCTTTTTTAAATTATTTTAAAGTCATGAGAAACATGTAGAAACAAAAGAAACACTATTTTATATGTGTTAACCGTTATTCTTTTATTATTGTATTGAACAAGTCAGAAGTAATTTCTTAATAAATAAGCATAGAAAAATGAGTAAAAACAAGAAAAAGATAGAGTAGTCCTATATTTTTGGGAAATAATTGAGAACTGAACAATAATAATTGTTAACAGGGCTTGTAACAGGTTGTTTTGTTTTTTATATCTTGGTTTTTCTTTGTTGGAATTCGGTAATTTATTTTTGGTTATATTTTTATTTATTTTAGGGGAATTAAGTTTTTACTAATTAATTTTTGTAAAAATCATTAAACTTTTATAAAATGTCCTCATTGAAAAGCAGTATGACATAAACTAAAATGGTCGTGAATATATACTAGGGGTTTGCGGTGCACCAACAAATTCGGTACGGTACCAGCCTGATTTTGAATTAACTTCTTGACTGAATATTTATTTGGATTATTTTGTCTTCCGCTTTTTCAGAAACTTTCAGATTAATTATTACTCAGTGAGAACTACGTTTTCCGTAATTGTAACCTTGAAGCAAAGATCTGCAATTCGAGAGTACGGTAAATCATTCTGATTTCCCCTTAATATATAATTTCGTGATAGAGTGTCATGAACAAAATAATTTACTTGTTAACTTTTTAAAAATTTTTTACTTGTTTTAATTCTCTGTTTTCTGATTGTTGAGTGTTTTATTCTTTAATAGTTAAATGAATTACACTTGTTCAAATTACAATTAATAGATAACCGAGACTTGGTGGTATGGTCCCGCCAAACTATATGTATTTACATGGGAAAAAACCTCGGATATATCGTCAGTAAATTCTCAAACCTCGTATATAACGTCAAGAAAATCGGGCTGAGATGAAGGCAACATATAGCTAAATAGAGACAGTTCGGTCGGTGGTGCAACGTGAGGGCTACGGCTATTGTTTAGCTACATTCTATTTTTAGAAACGGCATTTTATTGCTGTCTTACCGCTAACCAATTTTCTGCAATTTTCTGTTTCTGCTATACAGAAGTGGAAAATCTTCAGTCATCTAAAAGCGGCATTCAGTTTTCTGTTCATTACAGATTGTAGTCAATGTCAAACTTGCCAATTTCAACGGTTACTGAATTAATGCAGTAGTTTTTCTGGTCAGTTAGCCAACTTACAAGTATTGAATCATTATTATAAGAATTTATAACTCTCCCGTTATCTTTGTTAATATCCCAATAAAACACCATCATTTTGGATTTTTGCGCGTTCTGGTTTATTCAAAGTTATTTTTTTTAACCGAAAGATCTGTTACAAGCCCTGTGTTAAAGCTATTAAAAATATCGATAACATTTAACAATTGTGTTAGTGAAGGTAAGTTGTCATCGGAGTTTGTTGGATAATTTATTGTGTTTAGAGTCTTGAAGAGTGTAGCGTAATCAGTTAACCGGTTTTTTCAGTTACATCTCTGTCAAATTCTGTCGGTTAAACTTTGACTTGTGAATGTTCCTTCCATGTGTTTGAATGTAAGATCCCCTGTTTGTGCTGTGTTTCTGCTCAAGGTAGGCTACAGGTTTGTCTTTATATATAGTCATTGATTTCTTCGTTGGTGCAGGTTTGTCTCATCTTTTATTTGTATCGATGAATCTTAATTTGTATTCAGTTTATTTACGATATAAATATATAGGCCTAATTGTTTTTTCTTGCTTAAATTTGTTTACTTATCATTTATGAGTTTTACAGAGCAAACATTTTCAGTGCCTGGTACATTTAGCAGGTAAAATGAAAATATTTTGTCTCGTAAAATTACCAGTTCTTCTTCTATTTGTTAGACAAAGTGCCCAGTTAAGTAATTGATTAGCCTAACGATACGGACGAGAAGATCGGATCTCTCATCCTTAGACCTCCTTGCAACTATCTCACATTTAGTTTTAGATATTATATCAACTTTGAGTAGTAAATTTTGCTATATCCATCAACACTTCCAGAAATAAATTTTTATCACCATCCCTAACCAAAAACCATATTTAGAGAAGATACATGCATGCTAAGTATAAAAACGTATTTTATTTTTAATGTAGCTAGTTAATATTGGGTTATTTTGAGGATTTGAAAAAAGTCATTTCTTATTAATTTTATTTTGAAATTCACTTATAAATATGAGTATTATTAACCTATAGTATCGTTCTATTTGGTGCTGGTTTTGAGAACGATGGTTGTAAGGAGGTCTACTGTATCAAACTTGCATTTTGATTAAAATGTTGAGTTAATATTTATATCGTAAATGAATAAGTGTTGGTCGCCAGTTCCAGTTGCAGGTTTGTTACGACTAGTGTTAGAGGTTTGGTTAGGTTAGGTTAGTTTACTGTTAGGCGACACAATCACAGGTTCGCCTGTTGGACCACGGTCCCCTGCTTCTCAGGCGATTGTGTCTCAGGGACTTGCTAAGGCGAGTTTGGTTAGGTTAGTTTACTGTTAGGCGACACAATCACAGGTTCGCCTGTTGGACCACGGTCCCCTGCTTCTCAGGCGATTGTGTCTCGGGGACTTGCCAAGGCGAGCTCGCACTCACAGCTAAGCTGTTGGACCCTCCGGTCCCCTGCCGGTCCCCTTCCGTTGTCCACATATTCTCACCGTCCGTTCTTTGTCTTTGCAGATTCCATTTCGGTCCCCTCGTTAATTCCTCAGCCGTGGTCGTAAGTACACACTTACGTTGACACTAATTTAGTACTGTATCCGTCGCTCCTACTTGTGCTATGTAAGATTAATGCTTATTGGTTTTGCATGAGGCCTTGTAGGTTTTGGGTGCTTATCGCACTGAACTGTGTTCCCTTCACATTTTGACAAATATATGTTCAGAAAATACCTTCGTTTTATTTTATTTCTCCTAAATTTAGATGTGGGTTTGTGCTCGGTCCCTCTAGCGGTCTTTCTTGGTCATTGTGGTTTTCAGGACTTCTTCGTTTGCAGTTCCAGGCTCAATAGTAAACATGAATTCTATTGTTTCATGTTGTTTGTATGTTCAATAAAACATGGTTCACAGTCATGGTGTCTTTTGTGACCTTAATGTGGTATAAATATTTAGGTTTTATAACAGGTTTATCTCTCTACCTGTGTTATTACAAGGCATACATATAAAAAGTAAAAATACAAAATATTGTTTTATAATAAACACAAAGGAACTGTTAGGTAAAAGTTGTTTAGAACAGTGGGGTCCAAGTTGTAGTTTATTTTAAAAGTTGTAGTTAAAGGTAATTTTAATAATGTGAATATCATGGTGTGGATAATTTCAATTTCATTAAATTTTTCAATTCTTAAAATATATATTGATTGAGAAAACTCACCAAAGACATAGTAAATTTTAATTTTTGATGCATTTTTCTACAACCTATTGTTTGTCCTACTGTAAAGTTTTTTTTTTCAAAGTTATATTCAACATTTCAGATAAGTTATGAATCCAACTGGTATTTTTCAATTGTTATTATTTTATGTTTTGTAAATGATACAACACATAATAGAAGACACAAAGCTTGAAACATGTAGTACCAAATGCAAAAATCAAAACAATTAACAGCTTATAGAATGAAAGAAATTTTTCCTTAAAAAGAGCTCCTTTTGGTTTCCACTTTATCCAATGTTACTGATTTTAATGTGTCAATGATACACACAATAATTGTGTGCTAGTAAACAAAAACAAGAGGTAAAATTAATCATTATGTATTCAGGGGTAAATAAATATTATTTTCACCATTGACTCACTTTAATTTTTGGTCTATTTACATTTACACGTTTGGGTAAAAGTTCTTTTCCCTTGTGGGAACGAAGAAACCAATAGAGGCGCAGAGAGAAGAAGTAAAAGATCTCGACGAAGGTGATTACACTGCAGCCGAGGAAGAACGCTGCTGTGCCACCAAAAGAAACTGAAACATGTTTCGTAAGTACAAGGTTATAGAAGAGTGATGAAAACTTCCCCTATGTTAGGAGCGAGTTATATTGTAATTTGAATGATTCAAATTATTACGTTCCTTTCTTTATTTATTCTTTTTGTACAATTATCAGTGGCGGCTCGTGGATGAAAGTAGTTGGGAGGACTCATTTATTAGGAATATGCTGTAAAAAAATCATAACCGATACCTGGCCAATTATTATACACCGTCTTGCCATCAAAGCCAAATTATGTGTTGGGATTGGCTGGTTAGGCTCATAAGAAATACACTGGGCTCAGCTGCGTCCTACATATATGAACAATCTAAAAAACTCCATTTAATCCGTTACGAAAACATTGGTTCTTTTTCTCTGCAAGTGCTGCCTATCATAAAATCATATTTTCAGAAAGTAAAATTATGTTATTTACAATAATACTAAATTGATTTTTATTCTAACCGAGGAATTTCTTAATTTATCTGTTTTACTTTTGTGAATGGGAGGACTTTGTCCTAGTGTCTTATAGGCCAGTCGCAAATGACAATAATTATGAATACAGTGAAACATCACTGTAACATAGCTGTTGTTGTAGGCTTTATGCCAGCCATAAAGCCTTTATGTTACAGTACTAGTATGTTTAACTTTTTAATGTCGCAGAACAGCTGAAACGAGCCGAGATGGATAGTTGATCTATTGTGCGTCTTTAGACTGTTTAAAGATTAAAGACCCTCTCAATTTAATAAAAATAAAGACAATTAATTACACATATATCGTTTAGCTAATTATATTACTAGAAGTTTTATCGTTTTAATAAATAGATCCAATTGTCAATATCACATTTTATGATAATTAATTTCATAAACTCAGTCTCAATTTTAAAATATATAAGAACACTATTGGAAGTTACATCAGGGTATGCATGAAAATAATTTACAATAGAAAAAATGTTTGAAGAGAGACATGAATAATTTTGATAATCATTTAAAACATTACCACACGGTTTTTGAATCAAATTAAAGGGAAATAAAAGAAACAGCAAACTGCATTATATTGTTATTTAAAAGAACGTTTAGCATGGTAAAATAAAAACAAAAGATTTCTCCACCAAATTTTATTTACAATGCCACAGTACCTTACATTACTTTTCTACGTAATCCCCGTTCTTGTCGAGACATTTGTTGTAACGTGGGACCAGTTTTCTATTCCGACGTTATACTCTTCAGCCGCGAATGATTTGAGCCATTTTACCACTGCTTCCTTAAGTTCATCGTCATTTCCAAACTGCTTTCCACCCAAAAATTCCTTCAACTTTGGAAAGAGATGGAAATCACTGGGTGCCAGGTCTGGGCTGTAGGGAGGATGATTAAAAATTTCCCACTTCAGATGTTGGAGTTCTTGCCTTGTTCTTGCTGAGGCATGAGGCCGTGCATTGTCGTGAATGAAAAACACTTTTCCCGACAGCATTCCGCGCCTCTTGTTTTGGATGGCACGTCGAAGACGTTGAAGGGTCTCACAGTATGCTTCGGAGTTAATCGTTGCATCTCGTGGCATGAATTCAACGTGAATTAATCCCAAAAAACCTTTGCCATGAGTTTGCGAGTCTGCAATAATGGTTTTTCCTTTTTTGGTCTTGAGGGCGAATTAGCGTGATGCCACTCCATTGACTGACGCTTGTTTTCTGGATTGTAAGAAACCCATATTAATTTGCCTATAAATTTCAATAGGCTTAACTTTTTGAGCGTTCAAAAAGCGAATCACACTCCGCACTTCACATTTGACTTCTATTGGCGTTGCCATTTTAAAACGCTGCGAAAACGAGAAGCGTAACCGTACAGCAACGAGACTCACCTCACACTGAAGCGAAAGGAAGGGACAAGCGGCCGCACACGCAATCGCAGTTTTTCTGCGCCGCATAGCAATTTTTTTACTTTTAACAATTTTTGAAGACAAATAGTTATGTTGGAAAAATATACCTATTACAAAATGTCTACTTTTATAGCATCAGTTTGTATCTAAAAAATAGTATTGTAGGACATAATCCAGACTAACCTAGTATAAAGCTGAAAACAAAACAGTTTAAAGCAATCAAAAAACTTACAAAACAATTGTAATTTTAATTTCAAATCTAATGTTATTTTGTTAAACACAATGCATCCAGGGATAAGAGAGATAATGAACTTATAACGTTAGCTTACAGAGCCCATGCGCCGCGGGGAGGTACACATTAAAATTGCATTTTCACACTTATCCGTGGACGGATTTCGTTCAAAAAAAGTCGTTATGAATGAAATTACAATCTTTATAGTCTTTATAATAGTATTTTTATTGTGTAAGATTTTTAACTGCTGCCATTTTGAAAATATAAATGCAAACTAAATGATACTTTGAAAATATTTTCATCTTTGGCCATCAAAGATGTGTGCAAAGTTTGATTTCTGTAACTTAAATGGTTCTTGAGATGTAATTTTTTGTAACAAAAATAAAATGGCGGCTAGCGACTAAACAAAGCATTTTTAGACGTATGATTATTGGATTTTTTGTTTATTTTGAAGAGTGCTATCATCCCTTGAAGTTTGTCTTCAATTTAAACAAAAGTCCTGTATATTTGATTAACTATGTTTATAAACATATGGTAATAAGCATGTGGTTGTTGATTGTAAGTTTCCAGGAAACAGATATACAGTACCTACCTAAGAGATCCTCGAGGCCAAATATTATATCTCTTCTTACTCTTGTTCTGGCGTATACTTCAATTGCCCAACGGAACCGAATATTGCAAGGAACTGGATAAGACCTACAGAAATGCCAAAATTATTTCTAGCAATTTTTATACTCATTTGTGAAACAATTATTCAATATTACGCTAGTCTCTACAGCAAATCCATTTTTGTATGCTAGTTTCGGTTTTAAATTTTTTAAATCTATTCTCTTTTATACTAAAAATAGTCTACGTTTATAACCAATTGAGAAACAAACTAATTGTATTGTGTTGCTTTAATGCAATTTGGAAAGATTGAATTTGTCTGTAAACACAACTTAAAAGAAAAGAAGGTCCATACTGCAACCGTCAGAGCAAGGACCCCGATAGGTCTGCTCGCCAACCTGCAAGGATGACGGTGCCGAGATGGTTGTAGTGTGTGTCCTTTAAGTTATTTATGCAACTGCCATGGAATTTTACTTGAAGAAAACATAATAATGTAGTAACTTGACTGGGACGGTGGCGTGTCCTGTAATCCAGATCACGAATCTTGGACAGTTGTGAGCGATGGTCGGTGAGTGAAGTGTTCTCTTGTGTGGATTAACGTCCACACTATTGAAAAGCTCGTTAATCCGCAAGACCAACCTCATAATTAGACCAGTTCGTGGTTCGGACTCCACGTTAAACTGTAGGTCCCTTAGATATGTCATTGACTGTTGGGCTATAAATTAACAGTTCTGTCTAAGGAAAATGTCAGCCTTAGTCAGTACTAGAGTATAAGATCGTGCTACAATCATCTTACACTCATCTCTCATTCATGGCTTAACATATCTAGTTCTAGACATGTTGCCATTTCAGTACTAACTCTTTAAAATTATCTAGAGAAGTAAATGTAGTAGAAAAGAACTAGTATTCCACTACTTAGACATGCCTATCTATTTTTTAAGTTTAAAAATAGGTAATAACTGTAATAAATAAAGATCAATAATAATTTATAGAACATTTATGTGGTTTGAATAGTGTGACAAGTATTTTAGGCCAAAAGAAATAGACACATTAGAAAGAAACCTCAGGTCTCTTCTCTTTGACTTAGAATACCAAGTTGGTACTGTAGATATAAAACTTGATGAGCAATTTCTGCTTGAAGTTTGTTGAATCCTTCATTTTAACCCCTGAACTGCTGGGTATAATGTTGGACTAGAAAACTGATGTTATTCCGTCAAAGTCCTAACTGTTTCACTGATTGTCAGTATAGGAATAGGAGGGTCTAGTAAAGCTGGCCAGACACTACTGTTACCTTAGTTGATCTAATGTACAGCCATTGGAAAGGAAGGATTCATTAGGATCAATAAAGCATGAGAGGAAAGTCTGGGCCACCCAGGGAGGGAGAGAACTCCAATAAGCCTGCCCAGCTCCCAGGACCATGTGGTAAGTCCGAGTGCCGGATGAGACAAGCATCAAATGTACGCCTATCCAACCCAGAGTGAACAAACCAGCCCTGGGTATCTAAGTTCTAAGGTTACATACCCACAAAGGCACAAAAAGTAACCAAAGGTGTAGGGGAAGCTTTTAATTTTGTAAAGCCAAAAGACTTCCCGATTGGGTGTTAACCTAATTATGGCTTTTCACGTACACTTGTTTGATAAACTATTAATTCCAGTTTATGTGTGATAGGAATATTTTACTCACCAATCTCTCTCAACGTCCTTGTCTACGTAGTATTCGATGTCCCTGCAGGGCAAAGTGCATGGGCAGGGGAACAGAGAACCGTCGGGTTTGATCAGGGTGGTGATCAATTTGATGTGTGGCACCAAACAGAACAAACCCTTCACAGTACAAACCGGAATGTCCTCTGAAAAACAAGGGAGTCAACTGAATCAAAAACTTGAGAGGGATGTTCAAAAAGTGAGAAAAAGTCACCACGGAATCTGTGGAATTGTACTTTAACAATAAGGTTCCTTATGTTGGAAGGTAAATTGCGGTACAAAAAATTAGCAGTAACAAACACAATCCATATACATTTATTTTCTTCTCGAATAGAAAAGGTTTATATGCTAAAACAATTGACCAATAGTAGGCCTACATGCATCAAAGTTAATTTATGGCCCCTTTGTAAGAGGGCTCCATCTTGTACTTACTTAGGTGGTGAGGTGGAAGGAAAAATTTGATGTACCGGTATGTTTTGATGTATTGGCTAAAGGGTGTTGACTGCATATGAACTTCACGGAGACTACGATGAGAATGTTTTAAGTGCTTGAAGTGTTCTGCAGTTGACGTGAAATACTCGCAGAACATCTGTTTTTTTGTTGCACTAGGACTTTTTTTAAGTTAGTATCAGCTGTCCATCCCCTTACGGCATATTACTCTACTTCGTTCTTACTACTATTAGCCTAATATGTGTATAACCATTGTGAAAAAGGTATTGTAAGACTTAATAACGAAACTAAAATTACACTTTCATATCATAAAGTATCGGATCGTACTGTTATTTGTCTTACGGAAAGAGTACCTCCGGCCAATGTGGTGTTTGTGTAGCAATCATGCAACATGACAGACAGTTGGAGTTACGTTTTACATATACTCCGGACGAGTGGAGGTACAAACCCCCGTATTTATTCCTTGTATTAGGATAGGAATAAGTCTTTTTCTACGATGTTATCAAAGTAAGAAATTTTTTTTGTCTCAGCTAACAATTTGCAGTTCTCTTTAAGCCATAACAAGATAAATGTCATGGTGAAGTAAATGAGACGAAGTATGAAACTAAATGTCATGCGGTTTGGATTATGGAAAACGCTGTTGGGGTAAGCATTGGAAAGGAGATTTGTCCATTAAAATAATTTAATCTGATAAATTTATACTAAGACGAAACAATTATTACTCTTAGTGTTTTGGAGAAGATGACTGATTTGAATTTAAGTTATTCACGGTTTCTTGGTGTTGAAATTTAAAGGATTTTTCTATTAGTTGTTGTTATAAAATTATTTTTAACGGTATGATAAGAAGTTTTAGTAAGAAGAATTTACCTTGTACATATAAGAATATAAATCACTTAACGACGTTGAAAATATATTTGAGGAAGTATTTCAATAAAGTTATGCTGTGTATTTTTGTACGTCAATACCATTTTTAAAGATTTGATACGGCATGAACTAAACCCTGGTACTTTACACCCAAACATCGAACTTTGGTTAAAATTTTGGTACATTTAATTTATAATTTGCAGAAAAAATTGCGACAGGGTCCAAAATCGAATTGGCGACCCTCGGATTACGAAGCTTGGGAACATTAATCCTGATTTAAATTATACCAATCAAAGCAACATAATCGCGCACAATGCAGGATTAGTATTTTACCAATAGTTAAAGGGGTCAGACTCACTCTGAGGCATGTAGAAGTAGGGGGCACAACCACATTTAGCGAAGGCCAAACGCTTGCGGCAGTTCATGCGGCACAGGTTGAAGCTGTAGACTGGCGTGGCCATATCTGGACGAGGCTCGTCCATGAAGCGGCAATGACGCTGCAACAAGACATCACATATCAGTAGATGGCACAGCCATACTTGGTGAAGGCTAGACACTTGCGGCACAGGTTGAAGCTGTAGACTGACGTGGCCATATCTGGATGAGGCTCGTCCATGAAGCGGCAATGACGCTGCAACAAGACATCACATATCAGTAGATGGCACAGCCATACTTGGTGAAGGCTAGACACTTGCGGCACAGGTTGAAGCTGTAGACTGACGTGGCCATATCTGGATGAGGCTCGTCCATGAAGCGGCAATGACGCTGCAACAAGACATCACATATCAGTAGAGGGCACAGCCATACTTGGTGAAGGCCAGACGCTTGCGGCACAGGTTGAAGCTGTAGACTGACGTGGCCATATCTGGACGAGGCTCGTCCATGAAGCGGCAATGACGCTGCAACAAGACATCACATATCAGTAGATGGCACAACCATACTTGGTGAAGGCCAGACGCTTGCGGCACAGGTTGAAGCTGTAGACTGGCGTGGCCATATCTGGACGAGGCTCGTCCATGAAGCGGCAATGACGCTGCAACAAGACATCACATATCAGTAGGGGCATGCACAACCATACTTGGTGAAGGCCAAACGCTTGCGGCACAGGTTGAAGCTGTAGACTGACGTGGCCATATCTGGACGAGGCTCGTCCATGAAGCGGCAATGACGCTGCAACAAGACATCACATATCAGTAGAGGGCACAACCATACTTGTTGAAGGCCAGACGCTTGCGGCACAGGTTGAAGCTGTAGACTGGCGTGGCCATATCTGGACGAGGCTCGTCCATGAAGCGGCAATGACGCTGCAACAGGACACCACATATCAGTAGAGGGCACAACCATACTTGGTGAAGGCCAGACGCTTGCGGCACAGGTTGAAGCTGTAGACTGTAGATGGCGTTGCTATATCTGGACAAGGCTCGTCCATGAAGCGGCAATGACGCTGCAACAAGACATCACATATCAGTAGATGGCACAACCATACTTGGTGAAGGCCAGACGCTTGCGGCACAGGTTGAAGCTGTAGACTGACGTGGCCATATCTGGACGAGGCTCGTCCATGAAGCGGCAATGACGCTGCAACAAGACATCACATATCAGTAGAGGGCACAGCCATACTTGGTGAAGGCCAGACGCTTGCGGCACAGGTTGAAGCTGTAGACTGACGTGGCCATATCTGGACGAGGCTCGTCCATGAAGCGGCAATGACGCTGCAACAAGACATCACATATCAGTAGATGGCACAGCCATACTTGGTGAAGGCTAGACACTTGCGGCACAGGTTGAAGCTGTAGACTGACGTGGCCATATCTGGATGCGGCTCGTCCATGAAGCGGCAATGACGCTGCAACAATACATCACATATCAGTAGATGGCACAGCCATACTTGGTGAAGGCTAGACACTTGCGGCACAGGTTGAAGCTGTAGACTGACGTGGCCATATCTGGATGAGGCTCGTCCATGAAGCGGCAATGACGCTGCAACAAGACATCACATATCAGTAGATGGCACAACCATACTTGGTGAAGGCTAGACGCTTGCGGCACAGGTTGAAGCTGTAGACTGATGGCCATATCTGGATGGCTCGTCCATGAAGCGGCAATGACGCTGCAACAAACAACACATATCAGTAGACACAGATACTTGGTGAAGGCTAGACGCTTGCGCACAGGTTGAAGCTGTAGACTGACGTCATATCTGGATGACTCTCCATGAAGCGGCAATGACGCTGCAACAAACATCACATATCAGTATATACAGCCATACTTGGTGAAGGCTAGACGCTTGCGGCACAGGTTAGCTGTAGACTGACGTGCCATAATCTGATGATCGTCCATGAAGCGGCAATGACGCTGCAACAAACATCACATATCAGTAGATGGCACAGCCATACTTGTTGAAGGCTAAACTTGCGGCACAGGTTGAAGCTGTAGACTGGACGTTCCATATCTGATGAGGCCGTCCATGAAGCGGCAATGACGCTGCAACAAACATCACATATCATAGATGCACAACCATACTTGTGAACAAATTGCGGCACAGGTTGAAGCTGTAACTGACGTGGCCATATCTGGATGAGGCTCGTCCATGAAGCGGCAATGACGCTGCAACAAGACATCCATATCAGTACAGAACATACTTGGTGAAGGCCAAACGCTTCGGCACATTGAAGCTAGATGACGTGGCCATCTGGAGAGGCTCGTCAAAGCGGCAATGACGCTGCAACAAGACATCACATATCAGTACAAACAACCAAACTTGGTGAAGGCTAAAACGCTTGCGGCACAGGTTGAAGCTGTAGACTGACGTGGCCATATTAAGCTCGTCCATGAAGCGGCAATGAATGCAACAAGACATCACATATCAGTAGAATAAATACTTGTGAAGGCTAAACTTCGGCATTGAAGCTGTAGACTGACGTCCATATCTGGACGAGGCTGGTCCATGAAGCGGCAATGACGCTGCAACAGGACACCACATATCGGTAGAGGGCACAACCATACTTGTTGGAGGCTAGTCGCTTGCGGCACAGGTTGAATGTAGACTGACGTGGCCATATCTGGATGAGGTGTCCATGAAGCGGCAATGACGCGCAACAAGACATCACATATCAGTATTACAACCATACTTGGAAGCCAAACGCTTGCGCACAGGTTGAAGCATTTATTATTTATTCCAGAAAAAGAAACAAACATCACATATATAGATGGCACAGTAATAAAGGCAGACATTACATTGATAGCTTAGATATTATTGTAGTGCATGAACAATGATACAGATCAATATCATAATAATATATTTAATAAACTGAATGTTTCAGATATCAAATTATATGTCCATGAAAAATGAGCAAAAAGATCAAAAATCATTAATTCACAGCATAATTAACAGAATTACATAATAGATATATTATATTAAAAAATATGATACCAAAAATATCGTAATTAATATTAACTAAAATATACAAATTATATATTTTTTTTTCATATTATAGTAAAATTAAAATATTTATACAGTAAAAAATTCATAAATTTTTTATTGTATTTTTCATAATATAATCCACTATTCCAATTATTAACTAATAAATTTATTTGATAATATTGTACAAATGAATATGAGTGAATCAAATCTTAGATTAATTTTTTATTCACTGTTACATAATTTATTGTACATAATATTATTTATAAATTAATAAACATAAGATAATACAGGAAAAATATAAATTAGAAAAATTCTATATTTGAAGTATTTACTATAATAAACAAAAAATATAAAACTAGTAAAAAATTACAAAGATTAAAATATAAAAGCAAAATTTTTTAATTTATAAAAATATTCCTACAAATTTTATTTTAATTTCTAACTCAATAAAAAAATAAATAGTTTGTGAAATGATAGTTATTCAATGATTTTCTAAATAAATTTTAAAAAAATTAATATTATAAAGAAAGATAAAATAAAGTATAAATTTCTACTTGAAACCAGCTTAAAAAACTAAACAAATTTATTTGTTATTTGTTTACGACTAGGTTAGTTAAATTTAATGACCAGATAAAGTGATACGTTGTCTGAAACGAAATCATTTTTAATTAAAAGTAATTTCTTTTATTCCAACCATTTTGAAACTGAAACTTGGTATGAAGCGTAAGGTCAAATCACCCAACAAAAAAAACTCAAAAAAGCTTGGTATTACTGGGGTGGGGGGGCATACAATTGGAACAATTAATTTAAATTCGTCTCTGTTGTTTTTATTTTCAGAAATGAGATGATTTTTTTGAAACAATAAATTATTAAATGATATTTAGATGAACTTTGAAGAACATAATAGTTTTATTACAGATTGTCTTTTTTAAATTTGTTTAAGGGAGAAAGTATGTGTCAGTCCACTGATAGCGTTTATTTTAGTAATAGGTTACACATGTTATATGCTATAGTAAGATATGTTTTGTACTATCAATATTATTTCAAAATGATCGGCAAAAGTGAGAATAGTTAATTCACACGAGTATATAAGGAAACGGTGACACTTCAACCTTGACTAAGACCTGAAGATAGACAGCTACACAAAGGGGTAGGTAGCTGGAATATAACTTATAGCTTTGGCAACAAAATTTCCCTACTCGGGGTCAGATTCAGGGTTAAACATTAAACATCAATGCAATAAACAATTATAATTGGAGTGTTTTGCATGTGAAACGCAACTTTGAATAAAAACCTTGTGTAGTATTTATCAACGCCACTATCGTTACTACTAATTAATATTATGTTTGATTCATTAATATCCAAAGCCGCAAGAAGCATTATAATAAAATTAATCGGTCGCAGTATGTTAGTCAGCTCAGTGGTTCTATACAAGTTATAAAATTCTTAAGACTATTTATGGTAAAATACCAAGTGAATTTCGAGAGAAATCTCATAATTCATTATTATAAGCATAAGAATTAAAGTGGTTGGAAAAACAGTTGAAAAAAATTTGAAGAATAGAAAATGAATCCTCTTAACATAGACAGTGGAAAAAACACGACGATAGAGATGAGCTTCATGTTAGCGGAACTCAATATGTTAAAAAACGATAATAATGCTATAAAAATTGAGCTAGAAAACGTTAAAAGAGGTATTAAACTAAAGAATGATATTGAAAGAAACAAAGTGAACAAAAACGGATCATTTAACATACACAAACTAGCCGAAAAACGAAAGCCACAACTGTACAATCTGTTTTGGACAGTGATCCATGTCTTGATGTTCATCATCAGTGCTTCATACATCTCTGACGAATATAACAATTGGCAAAACTCCCTGGTAGTTGATAGCCTCACTACCTCCAAGGTCAAGGACATACCATTCCCAGCCATCACTCTGTGCAAGCCGCTATCTCTGAAGGCAGATTACATTCCTCTGGTCCTGAGACGTTGCGTTTCCAAAGGGATCGGCCCGTCATGGGTGTGTAGTGAAGATGAGCTTAATAGGTTTAGAGTTGCACATGACTTCTATGATTGGAGACAAGATAGTTTACTGATAAATGAGTCTGAAGAGAAAATTGTGGAAGACAAGATAGGCAATCTGATAAATAGTGGCGTTTGGATATATTTGGAAGCAGGATTTAAGGAATATCAGTATTTAAATTATCTAAAACAACTAGTAGAGGGGAGTGAAGAATTCGTCCACGTGTACAACAAGGATATTCCTGGAGATGATCACTCGATTTTCGAAAGTGTAGGATCGGTCGAAAATGCGACACTGTTGATACGCTTAAACAAAAAAATCTATTCTTGTAAAACAATTATCAACTCATTGGAGAACGGTCCTCATCAAATTCAAAGTAAGGACGTACAAGCCACAACAAAGTTTGACTGCAATCCACAAAATTTCTTAGATCCTAAGTGTGAACAACTACTGTACTCTGATAGTTATTTAGAAATCTCTTTTGATATTCCACGGGAAGAGAAGAGACCTTATTTATTAACCTTGACGAACCCCGTGGACACTTTTACTAAACATCCAATCTTAATTTATAAACAAAGACATACAGAAGTTCATATTTCTCCGGAACTCACAAATACAAAACTAGATTTGCTTGATATGGATCCTTTTAAAAGAGATTGTTTATTTTCATTTGAGAAAAGTCTATCTCTTTTTGATTTCTACACTGAAAAAAACTGTCTGTTGGAATGTAAGGTAAACTGTTCTTTAACTCTATGTGGATGCATCCCACAAACATTCCTTATATTCAACAGTTCCTTCAGAATCTGTGACATCCACATGTTGACAGCTGATTGTTTTGAAGATATTATAGATATGGATATAGAAGATTTCTTTAACTTCCATTGCCCATGCAACTGTCCTAGAGATTGCGTTTCTATATCATATTCTGGGGTTTTACATAAAGACGAGGCCTTTTATGTGAACAAAATTAAATTGTACTATCAAACCAAACGTTTCCCCTCTACCTTCAGACACAGTATGGTCAGTTCATCAGAGTTTTTCGCCTACGCCTTGGGAATATTGGGAGTATTCAACGGATTCAGCGTGGTGATGGGGTTGAAGACATTGTACTGGTTGACGGTAGGCCTGTGGTACAATGTTAGAAACTCTCTCCGTACTCAGTAGCACGATGTACCAGTTTTAATGTGGAAGATATTGTACTGGTTGACGGTGGGCCTGTGGTACAATGTTTGAAGCCTTCTCCATGCCCAGTAACAAGATGTACCGGTTTTGACGAGGATTAAATTATACTATATAACGGTGGGCCTCTGGTAAAATGTTAGGAGCCTTCTCCATGCCCAGTATCAAGATGTACCGGTGTTGATGTGGAAGATATTGTACTGGTTGACGGTGGGTCTCTGGTACAATGTTAGGAGCCTTCTCCATGCCCAGTATCAAGATGTACCGGTGTTGATGTGGAAGATATTGTACTGGTTGACGGTGGGTCTCTGGTACAATGTTAGGAGCCTTCTCCATGCCCAGTATCAAGATGTACCGGTGTTGATGTGGAAGATATTGTACTGGTTGACGGTGGGCCTGTGGTACAATGTTAGGAGCTTTCTCCATGCCCAGTAGCAAGATGTACCGGTGTTGATGTGGAAGATATTGTACTGTTTGACGGTGGGCCTCTGGTACAATGTTAGTAGCCTTCTCCATGCCCAGTATCAAGATGTACCGGTGTTGATGTGGAAGATATTGTACTGGTTGACGGTGGGCCTGTGGTACAATGTTAGAAGCCTACTCCATGCCCAGTAACAAGATGTACCGGTGTTGATGTGGAAGATATTGTACTGGTTGACGGTGGGCCTGTGGTACAATGTTAGGAGCTTTCTCCATGCCCAGTAGCACGATGTACCGGTGTTGATGTGGAAGATATTGTACTGTTTGACGGTGGGCCTGTGGTACAATGTTAGAAGCCTTCTCCATGCCCAGTAGCAAAATGTACCGGTGTTGATGTGGAAGATATTGTACTGGTTGACGGTGGGCCTGTGGTACAATGTTAGGAGCCTTCTCCATGCCCAGTAACAAGATGTACCGGTGTTGATGTGGAAGATATTGTACTGTTTGACGATGGGCCATTGGTACAATGTTAGGAGCCTTCTCCATGCCCAGTAACAAGATGTACCGGTGTTGATGTGGAAGATATTGTACTGTTTGACGGTGGGCCTGTGGTACAATGTTAGGAGCTTTCTCCATGCCCAGTAACAAGATGTACCGGTGTTGATGTGGAAGATATTGTACTGTTTGACGGTGAGCCTGTGGTACGATGTTAAAAGCCTTCTATGCCCAGTAACAAGATGTACCGGTGTTGATGTATATTATACTGTTGACGGTGGGCCTCTGGTACAATGTTAGTAGCCTTCTCCATGCCCAGTATCAAGATGTACCGGTGTTGATGTGGAAGATATTGTACTTTTTGCCGGTGGGCCTGTGGTACAATGTTAGAAGCTATCTCTATATAAATATATTATAAATTATATTATATCGAATTTTGTATACATTATTTGATATATTATATTATATACTGTATAAGATATTGTATATTGCATTGTAAAAGCAAGAAAGAAAAGAAACAAAGTTTAAGTCTTAATGGATATCATGCCATATAATCTATAATATTATATATTATATATGTATATAGTATATATTGTATATTATATATATTATTATACGTAAATATTGTACTTGCATTGTAAAAGCAAGAAAGAAAAGAAACAAAGTTTAAGTATGTAATATGCCATAAAAAAATTGTATCTAGTTGACATGTCATAAAAGTAAGGAATATTCTTGCTGATGAATATTTAAAACTGTCATTGCTTGTTAATATAATTTTTGGGATATCAGTATAAAGTCATGTTATATGTAAAGGTTTTGTTGTACGGGCCCTTTTCGATTTTCGTTAATTGTAATGTATCGATGAAAATATGAATTTAATAATTATAACCCTGTAAAAAGTATGATGAATGACTTTAAACCAGCCATTTATCAATTTGTTATTTGAGCTTACAAAAGTCACACCCAAATTAATAAGAACTTTTCTAATAATCTTTTTCTCTTCACGTAAAACATTTTTAAATACCAGTGTATTTAAATATGTTTCATGTGAAGAGAAACATGTTTTATGTAAAGAGAATGATACAGTTATCATTAAGGTCTGAGCGATTGAGCTTTTTCAGAAATTTTTATAGTTTTTCCCTTGGACATATAGTTGAGCAAACGATGATGAATAAAATCCATTAACAATTTTGCGAGTCTAGCGCGACTGTAGTTTATTGCATGCATCTAATCGTCAACTATTTAGCTTTAAATATTCACTGAATAATGCTATTTAAATCGTCAATATTCAAAGTCCCGAGAAAACACTACACTAATCACATTACGTGGATCGCAGAATGGGTTTGACTAAGGTGTAAGGTGATTTAAACCATTATTAGTTGGAAAAAGTGTATTTAGACAAATAATATGTCACATTTGTGGTGATAAATGTAAGAATTGAGGTTTCCAGGATAATAATTGAACACTTTGAAAAGATTCAGAATGAAACCTATTGAAGTAGATGTTGACACAAACAAGAACACGGAGACAAGTTCCAGATTGATGGAGGTGATCAATAGGTTGCAAACAGATGTTGTAGAAATAAAAGGTAAGCTAGAAAAAGTTGAGAGAGGTCTTACGTTGAAGAGTGCCCTCGAGGAAAGCAAACTCTATAAAAACGGGTTCAACATACGCAAACTGGTTAAAAACCCAAAGCCACAGCTGTACAATCTGTTTTGGACAGCCGTCCATGTCTCGTTGTTCATCATCAGTGCCATATACATCACTGACGAATATAACAATTGGCAAAACCCCCTGATAGTTGAAAGCTTTACTAACTCCAAGGTCGAGAACATACCGTTCCCAACCATCACTCTGTGCAAGCCGCTATATGTGAAGGCAGATTACCACCCTGTGGCCTTCTTGAGACGTTGCGTTTCCCAAGAGAACGTGACGTCATGGGTGTGTAGTGAGGATGAGTTTAATATGTTTAGACTTTTACATGCATTATATTTATTTGACTTTCATAACTATTGGCTAAAGGATCTGTCACTGATAAATGGGTCTGAAGCGCAATTCGTGGAAGACGTAATTTTCAAGCTATTGGGTAGTGACATGTGGACCATTTTTGAAGGGTTTAAGGAATATCAGTATTTACATTACCTAAAGCAACTATTAGAGGTGAGCGAAACAAAAGTCAAAGCAGTGTACAACAAGGATATTCCTGGACGTGAGCACACGATGTTCTTAAGTGTAGGATCTGTAGAAAATGCGACATTGTTGGCAAGCAATTATGGTCAATACTTCAGAGTCTACTCTTGTCAACCAATTATCAACTCATTGGGTATCGTGCCTCGTCAAATTCAAAGTGAGGACGCGAAAAAAAACTTTGACTGCAATCCAGAAAATATCTTAGATCGTAAGTGTGAAAAACTATTGTACTTGGATAGTTACTTAGAAATCGAATTTGAAAATTCGGAGGTAGGAAGTTCTTATATATTCACCGTGACAAACCCCGTAGATTTCCCTTTCCCAACATATTTATTCACAGTTTCTAAAAGAGAATTTATAGAAGTACCTCTTACTCCGAAACTCACGAACACAAAAAAAGACTTGAATCTTATTGATCCTTTTAAACGAGACTGTTTATTTTCATTTGAGAAAACTCTTTCTCTTTTTGATTTCTACACTGAAAAAAACTGTATATTGGAATGCCAGCTGAAATGCTCTTTGACTCTATGCGGATGCATTCCAATAACGACCCTTATATTCAATAGTTCCTTCAGAATCTGTGACAGCCCCGAAACATACGATTGTATTGAACAAAATCCAATAATCACTCAATATACTCAATATAAACACACTCAATGTCCATGCGACTGTCCTAGAGATTGCGTGTCTTTATCATACACAGACGGACAAAAAAAGGAGTTTTATAATGAGAAAAGTGGAGTGCAATTTTACTATCAAACCAATCGTTTCCGCTCTACATTTAGATACAGTACGGTCAGTTCATCACAGTTTGTCGCCTACGCCTTAGGAATATTAGGAGTGTTCAACGGTTTCAACATGGTGATGGGGTGGAGCATATTGTACTGGTTGACAATGGGACTATTGTACAAAATTAGAAGCTTTCTCCGTATTTAGCAGCATGATGTAACGGTGTTAGTGTAGAAGGTATTGTACTGGTTGACGGTGGGACTATTGTACAAAATTAGAAGCTTTCTCCGTATTTAGCAGCATGATGAACTGGTGTTGTTGTGGAAGATATTGTACTGGTTGACGGTGGGACTGTGGTACAAAATTAGAAGCTTTCTCCGTATTTAGCAGCATGATGAACCAATGTTGTGGGAGATATTGTACAGGTTAACGATGGGACTATTGTACAAAATTAGAAGCTTTCTCCGTATTTAGCAGCATGATGAACCGATGTTGTTGTGGAAGATTTTGTACTAGTTGACGGTGGGACTGTGGTACAAAATTAGAAGCTCTCATAATATAAAAGGCTTTGGTAAAAACACATTCATCTACGTTAAAATAACCTGGACCATTAAGACTTCTTGCTATTTCCTGGAAAACCAATCTTGCCAGCTTCTTTACGACAGCACTCTTTTAGCATTTAGCAGCCTTAATCAATCCCTGATCTTTTCTCTTTCCAAATCTTCTTTCTCTAAAAGCCATCGCGGTGCATCGTCTCTGACACAGACGTGTCGGATGACCTCAGCGATTTGACCTGGGTGACAGCTGAGGCCTGGTTAGACGCATCTGTGCACTTGGCCCCAGACTTTACACGAGGGCACATCTCGTACACCGAGTTTGGCGATCTCTTTCATTTTAAATTCAGGGTTTTGGATTCTTTAATGTACTGATGTAATTGTATAGATGTTAAATGTATTGACAATTTTGCATCCAATGTAGATGTGAAATGTAGCCTAGGGAGCTATAAAATCTCTGACCATAATTTTCTTATTGGAGATATTGTTGGTCATTGTTTAAATAGGGAGCCTGTGTATTGTATGATGAACTATAGAATAATGAATAGGGCTAATATTAATAAGTTTGTAGATATCATTGCTGAGGTTGACTGGCATTTAGTTTACAATGCTGCCGATGTAAACTTAGCTTTTGAAAATGTTATGTTCATAATTGTATCACACTTGAATAGCTCATGCCCCAAGGTCTCGAAAATTATTAAAAAAACAGAAAACTAATTGAGCTTTAAAACATTGTAAGAAGTGGTTTAGCCCTGAATTGCGAAGTATGAGAAACAACTTGAATTTTTTGTATGATGTATGGAAAATGTCCAATAATGAGGCCATTAAAATCAAGTATCTTAAGTATAGAAAGCTATATAAAGATAGCATTAAGAAAGTCAAAATTGAGTTTAATGAACTACATATTAGTACAGCTAAAAACAAATGCAAGGCGGCTTGGAGTGTAATTAAAGGATAGTCTGGTATTTCAGAGAAAAATCTGAAACAACCCTAAGTGATAATGATTTTAACATTTATTTTATTACAGTTTTTAATATTAATAATGGTGTTAAGCAAAACAATGTAGCTGACACTGTGAACGTTGCAGCATCAACTTTTCCTGTGGTTGATAGGTACCGGCACTTGGTTTGGAGCTTTGTGTGTCACGATGAGGTTGAAACTATTGTTAAAAATTTTAAACCAAGTGACAGTAAAGATTTCTATGAGCTCTCAAATAACTTAATAAATAAAATTCTGCCTTTCATTATTGTACCGCTTACTAGTTTGATTAACATGATTCTGTTACAAGGATTTTTTCCTGATTGTCTTAAGATAACCAAAGTTGTTCCTGTACACATAAAAAACAATGTAAATGATCCATCTAACTTTAGACCCATTGCACTAGTGCCAATATTTTCTAAGATAGTTGAATGTGTTATTAAATCCCAACTTGAACGATTTTTTATAAATAATAATAATTTTTTTTTGCTGGGAACAGTTTGGGTTTATAGCTGGTTCATCCACAGTGCACGCTGTAACTGATGTAACAGATAGTATTTTAGAGGCGTTTGAAAATAATACTGTTTTATGTTTGGATATGCTTGACTTAAGTAAGGCATTAGACTCTGTTTGCCATGATACCCTGCTTAAAAAACTGTCAAATTATGGTATTAGAAATAGAGAACTAAGGTTGTTGAAATCTTACTTAATGAATAGAAAGCAACTTGTAATGGTGAAGAACCAAGAGTCCTCCTTAAGAGGTATCAAGAGGGGTGTTCCTCAGGGCTCTGTCCTAGGAACGATCCTCTTTATCATCATGGCCAATGATCTCCCTCGTAGTTTGCCTTGCAAGTCAGTGCTCTATGCAGATGACACTTCTCTGATAACACGGAGCCACACAATTCAAGGGTCTCGTCATGACTCCATAAGTAATGTGGAAAGGGCAAAATCTTGGTTCCTCTCCAATGGCTGAACTCTCAATTTTGAAAAAACTGAACGGATACTGTTTACGCTAAAAAAAGGTAGACATATTGAATAAGCCAATCAAATTGCTTGGTATTAACGTAGATGAAAAGCTCTCGTGGGTTGAACACACAAATCAAGTTTTAAATAAATTGTCAAGGGTTTTATATCTCCTTCGTAAGTTTAGAAATTGTGTAACGGAAAAAATACTTTTCATGGTATATCATGCATTGTTTCAATGCCACAACTAACATGCAACTAGATTGGGGAAGGTTCAACGAACTCATAAGACTGTTGGCATCAGATTATTTAACAAGCTCCCTGCTCATGTAAAGGAGATGCCTCTTAAGAATTTATAGAACTTTTTGATTTCATTTCTTTAAAAAAAATGCTCCTTGTTCACTAGAGAGATTTTTTATTCTAGTTCAGTTATTCCTAATTATTGATAATGAAAAATTAAGTATTTGTGTTATCAGCCATTTTTAATAATTAATAACCTAAACATATTTATATTTATTTATTTTTTTAATTAATTGAAGTTTGTGTTTCATTCTAAATCTGATACTGATCTTGTTTTATGTTATTGATGTGATATTGCTAATTATTCTTTTTATAAATAAAACTATTACAATTTTGAAGTCTTTGTATTTTGTTATAATTAAAGCTTAATAACTTTTCTCATTTATATATAATAAACATGTATCATTATCAATTATGTTCTTACGGCTGTAAAAAGCAACAGTGACATATATATAGTGGAGCAAATGATGATTAATTAAATCCATTACAATTCGTATTCAGAGTGTTTTGCATGTGTGGCGCAACGGTAATTTATTGAATGCGTCAAATTATCAACCACAGTAGCTTAAATATTCACTGAATAATGCTGTTGGATTCGTTAATACTCTAAAGCCCGGCAAAGCATTACGTGGATCGCAATAGTAGGTTTGACTAAGGTGAAAGGTGCTTTAGACTATTATTAGTCAAACAATGTAGTGTATTTCAATAAAAAGTACCACATTTGTTGTTGTAAAAGTAATAATTGAGGTTTCCAGGATAATAATTAAACACTTTGAAAAAATTCAGAATGAATCTTGACGTAGACATTAACACAAACTCAGAGACAAGTTCCAGATTGGTAGAGGCGGTCAATAGGTTACAAACAGATTTTGTAGAAATAAAAGATAAGCTAGAAAACGTCGAGAGAGGTCTTGGAGAAAAGGAAACTGCACAAAAACGGCTTCAACATACGCAAACCAGCCGAAAAGCCAAAGCCACAACTGTACAATCTGTTTTGGACAGTTATCCATGTCTCAATGGCCATCATCAGTGCCACATACATCACTGACGAATATAACAATTGGCAAAACCCCCTGATAGTTGAAAGCTTTACTAACTCCAAGGTCGAGGACATACCATTCCCAGCCATCACTCTGTGCAAGCCGATATCTCTGAAGGCAGATTACCACCCTATGGCCTTCTTGAGACGTTGTGTTTCCCAAGAGAACGTGACGTCATGGGTGTGTAGTGAGGATGAGTTTAATATGTTTAGAGTTGCATTGCACATTTATAATTGGCAAATCAATATAGCTCTGTTAACTGAGTCTGAAGTGGAATTCGCAAATGACGTAATCTCTAAGATTGTGTCTAATGACGTGTGGATTGGTTGGAACGCAAGTATTGGGGATTTTCGATATTTTCAGTACCTGAAGCAACTAGTAGAGAGTAAAACAAAAGTCAAAGTGTACAACAAGGATTTTCCTGGAACTGAGCACACGATGTTCTTGAGTGTAGGGTCTGTAGAAAATGTGACATTGATGGCTTTCGGTCACCATATTGCACACTTAGGAACCTTCACAATCTGCTCTTGTCAAACAGTTATCAACTCATTAGGTATCGTGCCCCGACAAATTCAAAGTGAAGACGTGCAAGGAAGGAAAAACTTTAACTGCAATCCAGAAAATATCTTAGATCGTAAGTGTGAAAAACTACTGTACTCTGATAGCTATTTAGAAATCGAATTTGAAAATCCGGAGGTAGAACACGGACCTTATTTATTCACGTTTAAGAACCCTGTAGATTACACTATAACGAAAAAATTATTCAGAATTTCTAAAGAAAAAATTATAGAAGTTCGAATTACTCCGGAACTCACGAATACAAAAAAAGACTTGCTTGAAATAGATCCTTTTGATCGTGACTGTTTATTTTCATTTGAGAAAAATCTGTCTCTTTTTAATTTCTACACTGAAAAAAACTGTAGGTTGGAATGTGAGGTGAACTGTTCTATAACCGTTTGCGGATGCATCCCACAAACAATTCTTATTTTCAACAGCTCCTTCAGAATCTGTGACATCTTCGAATCATTCGATTGTATTAGTAAAAATCCCCTTATGTCAGTTAATATGATGAATTTTCATCAATACACACCCAGAGGAAGACAGATCAAAAAATGTCCATGTAATTGCCCTAGAGATTGCGTTTCCTTATCATATTCAGGGAAATATTTGTATAAAGACTCTGTCAAAACTGGAATGCGAGTGTTATATGAAACCAAGCGTTTCCGCTCTACCCTTAAATACAGAATGGTCAGTTCATCAGAGTTTGCCGCCTACGCTTTGGGTATATTGGGAGTATTCAACGGATTTAGCGTGGCGATGGGGTGGAAGATATTGTACTGGTTGACGGTGGGCCTGTGGTACAATATAAGAAGCTTTCTCCGTACTCAGTAGTACGATGTACCAGGGTAGGTGTGGAAGATATTGTACTGGTTGACGGTGGGTCTGTGGTACAATGTTAGAAGCTTTCTCCGTACTCAGTAGCACGATGTACCAGTGTTGGTGTGGAAGATATTGTACTGGTTGACGGTGGGTCTGTGGTACAATGTTAGAAGCTTTCGTCATTTTCAGTAGCAAGATGTACCAGTGTTGGTGTGGAAGATATTGTACTGGTTGACGGTGGGTCTGTGGTACAATGTTAGAAGCTTTCTCCATACTCAGTAGCACGATGTACCAGGATAGATGTGGAAGATATTGTACTGGTTGACGGTGGGCCTGTGGTACAATGTTAGAAGCTTTGTTTACATTCATGGCTATGTTCGCTTTCGCCACGCTTGTAAACATAACAAACTGGGACTCCAGTAAAGTCATATATCATAAAAATGTTGTGTTATTTAGAAACTTTTGATTTTATATGAAATGTACACTAAATATTAAAATACAAATACAGTTAATTATACTTTATAGTTGTTTTACTATAGTGATGTCAACCCAACTAGCCGCTAGGTGCTATTTTGTATTCAGCTGGAGCCGCACGACGCTGGGCTGCCAGCACCCCTAGCGGACACGAGGTGAAAGTAGCGACTGCTTTGACGGGTGGGGGGCCAGTAGTGGTCTGACCTTCGTGTCATGCGGTCCTACTTATTTTTACGTCCACTAGCTCGGAGGCGGAGTGTTAGTGTCGTTCGATTGCAATTTTCCAAATGTACAGAATAGGCTAAGTAGAGTGTTTTATTTACAATTTTTTTCTATAGTTATATTTTTTGTTGTGTTTGACCGGATTCTTTTTTATATGTAGAAATAACCTTTTGTTTGTACAGATGTAAATATTGTTAGGCACTTGAAAACGGGAGTAGTTTATCCAACTCTCGAAACGTTGTGTAGATTTTAAACACAAGACGCGTTGGAAAAGTCCAACTAATTGTTAATTTAATAATGTAAAATAATGTTTTTAGATGGTTTTGAATTATTTTTAATTAGAAAGTCAAGCCGAGTTTATATTTTTATTTACTTGAGACATACCCAAATTTTTGGAACATAATTAATAATCGGATTCTGTTTACACAAAATATTTTTTAATACAACTTTTTCATTAAGGTCTGAGCGAATGAACTTTTTCAGAATGTTTTATATTTTTTTCCTTAGACATATAGTCGAGCAAACGATGATTAATAAAGTCCATTAAAAATTTTGCGAGTGTAGCGTGACTGTAGTTTATTGCATGCGTCAAATTGGCAACTATTTAGCTTTAAATATTCACTGTATAAAGCTATTGAAATCGTTAATACTCAAAAGCTTGAGGAAACACTACACTAATCACATTACGTGGATCACAGAATGGGTTTGACTAAGGTGCGAGGTGGTTTAGACCATTATTAGTTGAAAAAAGTGTATTTCGATAAATAATATGTCACATTTGTGGTTATAAATCTAAGAATTGAGGTTTCCAGGATAATAATTGAACACTTTGAAAAGATTCAGAATGAATCCTATTGAAGTAGATGTTAACACAAACACGAACACAGAGACAAGTTCCAGATTGATGGAGGTGGTCAATAGGTTGCAAACAGATTTTGTAGAAATAAAAGGTAAGCTAGAAATCGTCGAGAGAGGTCTTGTGCTGAAGAGTGCCCTCGAGGAAAGCAAACTCTATAAAAACGGGTTCAATATACGCAAACTGGCTGAAAAACGAAAGCCACGCGTGTATAATCTTTTTTGGACAATTTTTCATGTCTCGTTGTTCATCATCAGTGCCATATACATCACTGACGAGTATCACAATTGGCAAAACTCCCTGATAGTGGAAAGCTTTACTAATTCCAAGGTTGAGGACATACCATTCCCAGCCATCACTCTGTGCAAGCCGCTATCTGTGAAGGCAGATTATCATATCACCCTCTTGCCTTCTTGAGACGTTGTGTTTCCCAAGAAAACGTGACGTCATGGGTGTGTAGTGAAGATGAGCTTAATATGTTTAGAGTGACATTCGACTTTTATTATGATGATTGGCAAAGCAATATGTTACCGATAAATGAGTCTGAGGTGAAATTCGTTGAAGACACTATAGAGAATCTGAGGGATAGTAACGTAGGGATCTTTTTGGAAGAAGGATTTAAGGAATATCAGTGTTTAAATTACCCAGAACAAGTAGTTGAGGTGAGCGAAACAAAGATTAAAGTGTACAACAAGGATATTCCTCGACGTGAGCACACGATGTTCCTGAGTGTGGGATCTCTAGAAAATGTGACATTGTTGGCACGAATTGACAACCATGTGTACTCTTGTGAAACAATTATCAACTCATTAGGTACCGGACCCCATAAAATTCAAAGGGAGGACGTGCAAGCCAAACAAGATTTTGACTGCAATCCAGAAAATGTCTTAGATCGTAAGTGTAAAAAACTACTGTACTCTGATAGTTTTTTGGAAATTGAATTTGACATTCTGGAGGACATACCTTATTTCTTCGACTTCACGAATCCCGTAGATAACACTTTCCAAAGTATTGAATACGAGCCATACAGCGTTGAAAATAAAAACTTTATAGAAGTTGCTGTTACCGCGAAACTCACGAATACAAAAAGAGACTTGCTTGATATAAATCCTATAAATCGAGACTGTTTATTTTCATTTGAAAGAAATCTGTCTCTTTTTGATTTCTACACTGAAAAAAACTGTAAGTTGGAATGTCTGTTGAACTGCTCCTTAACCGTATGCGGATGCATCCCTCAAACCACCCTTATATTCAACAGTTCCCTCAGAATATGTGACAGCCCCCATACAGAGGATTGTAATACCAATATGACCACTCCTACTAGTTATATAGACAACCCATGTCCATGCGACTGTCCTAGAGATTGTGTTTCTTTATCATACGGCTCTGAAACGTGGGAAGACAGGTACCATAACAAAACTGGAATACAATTTAACTATGAAACCAAACGTTTCCGCTCAACTCTTAGATACAAAATGGTCAGTTCATCAGCGTTTGTTGCCTACGCATTGGGAATATTAGGAATATTTACCGGATTCAGCGTGGCGATGGGGTTGAAGATATTGTACTGGTTGACGGTGGGTCTGTGGTACAATGTTAGAAGCTTTCTTCACACTAAGTAGCATGATGTATCTGTGTTGGTGTGGAAGATATTGTACTGGTTGACGGTGGGCCTGTGGTACAATGTTAGAAGCTTTCTTCACACTAAGTAGCATGATGTATCTGTGTTGGTGTGGAAGATATTGTACTGGTTGAAAGTGTACCTGAGGGACAATGGTAGAAGCTTTTTAGTAGCAATTGTATTGTCGTATCACAAAATGAAAAGTGATAGAAACGAAAACGGGTTATAAACCCATTTGTGGTATTCAGTATTTATAATAATAATTTTTATTTTTTATATTGAATTATTCAGCATAAAGTCAAAGTGTACTAAGGTACTTGCAACACATTTCAACAAGTAATACATGATCAAATTATCCAATGCCTCTCTAGTCAGATGACATAAACCTTTTCTTTCACAAAACTTTAATGAAGGTCTTCTGGGGTGAAGTGCAGCTTTGGATGGGTCGCCTGCGATCTCTCAGCCATTCATAAGACATGTGAATACGTTATTTGTATAAAAGTGAAGAAATTCATTAAAGTAAACTGTAAGACGAGTCCCAAAAATGACATGTACCCATTTTATTAAAACACAAGACAGAATATTGTTTCAGTTTAAGATATATTTGAAACTGTCAGTGTCCTTGATAAACAGCAATGATGCTGTTCTGTGCCAATCTTGTTCTTGGATTATGTTCGCTCTACTATGCTTGTTACATATTAATGTTTTAAGAATCCAGTAAAGTCATGCACTAAGTAAATGTTGTGTTATACAGACCTTTTACGTTTTCAGCTATAAGGTTTTTCTCTATTTCATGTTTTGTTTCGTTTTTCAATTACATATGTTCATTGGAAATATTAAGAAACCAGTTTACCCTACAACTATTGATAGAAATTGGTTGATTTAAATTCAACATAGGCCCTGAAGTATTTTTTAAATTGGTAAACCATAAAGACAAACCTAGTTTTGAAAAAATTAAAATTATGTCAGTGACATAAAGTATAAATCTTTACTTAAACTTATCAAAACCGTCCCATGTGTTAACCGCCACTTCTAGGGTTAATCCAAATTCCGCCAAATATTATAAAATAAATCTATTTAATATTATGACTCAATTCTGATACTAAATTGTTTTAGTTCTTCCTCAGACTCCTAAAGTTAGGATGTAAGTATGAAATTGATTTCATAATTAAGTTTTAAGTCCTAAAATAAGACTATTAAATCTATTGACTAGTCTAATATACTAGGGTTTGATAATTTAATAAAGATTATACTTTGTCACTTACACCTATCTTTTTGTCTATTCGTGTGTTTTTATCTTAACTTATAATTATAGATTCTAATGTAATAAACGATTTAGTCTTATTTTAGACTATCTTGAATCAATTTCATAATTAAATTTTAACTTTAGGAGTCTGAGGAAGAACTAAAACAATTTAGTATCAGAATTGAGTCATAATATTTCAAAGATGTATTTTATAATATTTGGCGGAATTTAGATTAATGAGGATGAGCCTAATCTATACAAACTGCCAGGCTATAATACGTTAGCTAATTGCAATAATACCTGTAGAGCTGGAGGGTTTTGTGTTATGTGAGAGAAAGTATAAACGTTACACGTATTGATCTAGAAATGGAAACTGATGATTCTATAAGTAGCACACTTGATATAACTTTTGAACTTACAGTATAGACTTCAAAGCTTCTCGGATATTAGTTTTATCAGTGAATCATCCATTGCTTTACAGGTTATAAAAATAATACTGATTTTACATTGTTTTGTATATAAAAATATATATGTAGATATTAAGTTTCAATATAACACTTTGGTATATGTGCGGGTATTGGATTTTAGCTATTTTTGTTTGCTAAATGGTAGCACTGATTTAAGTTAATGTACATTTTCAGTTTTCAGTTATTTAAAACTTTACAGTTAATTTCCACTGCGCTTGATCACTGGCAAAAAATACTCGTAGTAAATGTAAGTATTAATTATGGAATAAATCGTAAGGAGAAAACATTTGTTAAATTAGATATCAGTTTATAAAAAAAGGTTTTGTTGTAATAATTTGTAAAACTCAGAAATATTATAAACAATTAAATTTCTTACCTAAATAAAATAGACAAGTTAGATACAGTATTAGCTATCACATTTGATTTTAAAATTCATGCTTTAGCTACCCCATGTTCACAGGTAATTTATTGATCATTAAATATATTAGTTAAATCATTTCGCAGACGAGTTTCAGTCAGAGGATCTGTGGTCGAAAGGCTTATTTAGTGGTGGTAATTTACTGGAATTGAATTATAAGACATTGAAACAAGTGAATCATTATTTTTGGAAATATTTTAATAATATAACCATGTAAACATAATTAATCAAACGTGATGAGAGTGTTTGGCGTGAATTTTTGGCCTGGGACCCATATGGGAGAATAAATCATCCATAATATTTTGTACTTTTATTAGACTATTATAAGTAGTAACCAGTATTTACAGAGCTATAGTAATCATGGTTTTACTTCTCTGATTAATATCCCTACAAAAATTACTGAAAAGACTAAATCAACAATTATTGATCTCTGTTTTGTTCGCCATCCCAAAATAGGTTCTTTCAAAATAGTTATTTTTTATATTGGACTTAATTGTTATTGTTGATTAATGTTTAATGTTAATTAATTATTAATGTTAATGTTTTATCACCAGTCCTAAGTAGGTATATTATAGACGCCTTACTTGTGTACGCTTTGTATTTTATTTTTAAGTAGTGTTGTGTTTATAGTCATAGTTTCTGTACAGGCAACATGGAGCGCAAGTGTTTATTTTCATTTTTGCTGGACTCCCAAAGTGACTTTTTCAATTGACATTTTACTGGAAAACTGGTCAACCTATGTTCCTTATCTGTAAATTGTACTATATTGTATTTTTAAGAAAAACAATATTCATTGATTCATTCATTTCATTACTCTTGCACCTTGAGGAAAATGATGGGGTTTTCTTCTTTCGTTAAAGTATCGGTAACCTCCTATCTTATTAGGGGGATCACACAAACCACAGCTTGTGGTCTTCTCACACACTGAAATTACCACAAACATTTAAGGTAATAAAACAACAACTGAAAACTATAAAACATAAGTTGCAGCCAATTTTAAATACCCAAAAATAAAATAACACAAACTAGGGCGCTCAATCTAAATCTAATTAGGGTCCGTCAATCTAATTCACTGTACTACAACTATTCAGATGTCTGTGAGGCGCGAATAGTAAATACACGAGTATGTAAGGAAACTGCTAAAGATAAACACACAGCTCCGCAAAGGGGTAGGTTGCGGGAACATAACTTATAACTTTGGCTAAAATTTACCTACTCGGGGACTGCTATAGTTAGCGCCTCAGCTCCAGGATTATACAATAAACATTTATAATCGGAGTGTTTTGCATGTGAAACGCAAATTTGATTATAAACCATGTTTAGTGATTAGTAGTAGCCACTAGCTCTATTACTAATTAATATTCAGTTTCATTAGTTAATTTCCGACGCTACAAGAAACATTATAATCACATTACGTCGGTCACAGAATGTTGTTCAGATCAGTGGTTTTAAACAGGGTTAAAAGTTCTTTGACTATTGATGGTTATATATCAAGTAGTTTTCGATAAAAACTTTACGATTCATTGTTATAAGCAAAAGAATTAAGGTAGTTTAAAACACAGTTAGAAACATTTGCAGAATACAGAATGAATAATCATAACGTAGAAAGTAAAAAAAACATGACGATAGAAACGAGTTCCATATTAGTGGAACTTAATATGTTAAAAACCGATATTACTGTTATAAAAATTGAGCTAGAAAACGTCAAAAGAGGTAATAAACTAAAGAATGATATTGAAAGAAACAAAGTAAACAAAAACGAATCATTCAACGTACGCAAACTGGCCAAAAAACGAAAGCCACAACTGTACAATCTGTTTTGGACAGTTATCCATTTCTCGTTGTTCATCATCAGTGCCACATTCATCACTGAAGAATATCACAATTGGCAAAACTCCCTGGTAGTTGATAGCCTCACTACCTCCAAGGTCGAGGACATACCATTCCCAGCCATCACTCTGTGCAAGCCGCTATCTCTAAAGGCAGAAAACCCTCTGGATTACTTTTCTCAAATCTTGAGACGTTGCGTTTCTGAAGAGAATGTGACGTCATGGGTGTGTAGTGAAGATGAGCTTAATATGTTTAGAGTTGCGTTTGACTTTTATTGGAATTACCGGTAGATGAGTCGCAAGTGAAATTCGTGATGAAAAATAAAGATCTATTCATAGTGACGTTTCGATCTCTTTGGAAGAAGGATTTAAGGAATATCAGTATTTAAATTACCTGAAACAACTAGTGAAGGTGAGTGAAACATACGTCAAAGTGCACAACAAAGATTTTCCTGATGGTTACTTGATTTACGAGGGTTTAGGATCAGTAGAAAGTGCAACACTGTTGACTCGCTTTAACGAAGAACTCTACTCTTGTGACACAATTATCAACTCATTAGGTAACGGTCCTCGTCAAATTCAAAGTGAGGACGTGCAAGCCACAACTCAGGTTTACTGCAATCCACAAAATGTCTTGGATCGTAAGTGTGAACAACTACTGTACTCTGATGGCTATTTCGAAATCTTTTTTAATATTCCGCGGGAAGAGAAGAGACCTTATTTATTAAGCTTGACGAACCCCGTGGATAACACTTTCACTAAAGATCCTATATTAATTTATAAAGAACGTTATATAGACGTTCATATTACTCCTGATCTCACTAATACAAAAATAGATTTGCTTGATATGGATCCTTTTAAAAGAGACTGTTTATTTTCATTTGAGAAAAGTCTTTCTCTTTTTGATTTCTACACTGAAAAAAACTGTCTGTTGGAATGTAAGGTAAACTGTTCTTTAACTCTATGTGGGTGCATTCCACAAACAACCCTTATGTTTAACAGTTCCTTCAGAATCTGCGATACCAGAGAAACAGTTAATAGTATCCCTGTAGAAGATTTCATAAATATCCATTGTCCATGTAACTGTCCTAGAGATTGCGTTTCTATATCATACTCTGGGGTATTGCATAAAAATGAGACCTTTAGACAGTATAACAAAATTAAATTGTACTACCAAACTAATCGTTTCCTCTCTACCTTGAGATATAGTATGGTCAGTTCATCAGAGTTTTTCGCCTACGCCTTGGGAATATTGGGAGTATTTAACGGATTCAGCGTGGTGATGGGATTGAAGATATTGTACTGGTTGACGGTGGGTCTGTGGTACAATGTTAGGAGCTTACTCCATACTCAGTAGCACGATGTACCAGTGTTGGTGTGGAAGATATTGTACTGGTTGACGGTGGGCCTGTGGTACAATGTTAGAAGCTTTCTCCGTACTCAGTAGCACGATGTACCAGTGTTGGTGTGGAAGATATTGTACTGGTTGACGGTGGGCCTGTGGTACAATGTTAGAAGCTTTCTCCGTACTCAGTAGCACGATGTACCAGTGTTGGTGTGGAAGATATTGTACTGGTTGACGGTGGGCCTGTGGTACAATGTTAGAAGCTTTCTCCGTACTCAGTAGCACGATGTACCAGTGTTGGTGTGGAAGATATTGTACTGGTTGACGGTGGGCCTGTGGTACAATGTTAGAAGCTTTCTCCGTACTCAGTAGCACGATGTACCAGTGTTGGTGTGGAAGATATTGTACTGGTTGACGGTGGGTCTGTGGTACAATGTTAGAAGCTTTCCTCATTTTCAGTAGCATGATGTACCAGTGTTGATGTGGAGATATTGGACTGGTTGACGGTGGGTCTGTGGTACAATGTTAGAAGCTTTCTCCATGCCCAGTAGCAAGATGTACCAGTGTTGGTGTGGAGATATTGTACTGGTTGACGGTGGGTCTGTGGTACAATGTTAGAAGCTTTCTCCATGCTCAGTAGCACGATGTACCAGTGTTGGTATGGAAGATATTGTACTGGTTGACAGTAGGTTTGTGCTACAGTGTTAGAAGCTTACTCCGCACTCAGTAGCACGATGTACCAGTGTTGGTGTGGAAGATATTGTACTGGTTGACGGTGGGCTTGTGGGACAATGTTAGAAGCTTTCTCCGTACTCAGTAGCACAATGTACCAGTTTTGATGTGGAAGATATTGTACTGGTTGACGGTGGGCCTGTGGTACAATGTTAGGAGCTTACTCCATACTCAGTAGTACGATGTACCAGTGTTGGTGTGGAAGACATTGTACTAGTTGAAGGTGGGCCTGTGGTACAATGTTAGAAGCTTACTCCATACTCAGTAACAAGATGTACCAGTGTTGGTGTGGAAGACATTGTACTGGTTGACGGTGGGCCTGTGGTACAATGTTAGGAGCTTTCTCCGTACTCAGTAGCACGATGTACCAGTTTTGATGTGGAAGATATTGTACTGGTTGACGGTGGGCCTGTGGTACAATGTTAGGAGCTTTCTCCGTACTCAGTAGCACGATGTACCAGTGTTGATGTGGAAGATATTGTACTGGTTGACGGTGGGTCTGTGGTACAATGTTAGAAGCTTTCTCCATGCCCAGTAGCAAGATGTACCAGTGTTGGTGTGGAGATATTGTACTGGTTGACGGTGGGTCTGTGGTACAATGTTAGAAGCTTTCTCCATGCCCAGTAGCAAGATGTACCAGTGTTGGTGTGGAGATATTGTACTGGTTGACGGTGGGCCTGTGGTACAATGTTAGAAGCTTTCTCCACACTCAGTAGCACGATGTACCAGTGTTGATGTGGAAGATATTGTACTGGTTGACGGTGGGTCTGTGGTACAATGTTAAAAGCTTTCTCCATGTCAAGTAGCACGATGTACCAGTGTTGGTGTGGAGATATTGTACTGGTTGACGGTGGGTCTGTGGTACAATGTTAGAAGCTTTCTCCATGCCCAGTAGCACGATGTACCAGTGTTGGTGTGGAAGATATTGTACTGGTTGACGGTGACCCTGTGGTACAATGTTAGAAGCGTACTCCATGCCCCGTAGCACGATGTATCAGTGTTGGTGTGGAAGATATTGTACTGGTTGACGGTGACCCTGTGGTACAATGTTAGAAGCTTTCTCCGTACTCAGTAGTACAGATGTACCGGTTGGTGTGGAAGATATTGTACTGGTTGACTATGCCTGTGGTACAATGTTAGAAGCTTTCTCCATAGTAGATGTAACTTGGTGTGGAAGATATTGTACTGGTTGACTATGTCTGTGGTACAATGTAGAAGCTTTCTCCGTGCCCAGTAGAACGATGTACTAGTGTTGTGTGGAAGATATTGTACTGGTTGACGGCCTGTGGTACAATGTAAGCTTCTCCATCAGTACAAGATGTACAGTTGGTGTGGAGATATTGTACTGGTTGACTACCTGTGGTACAATGTAGAAGCTTTCTCCGTAAAAGATGCACGTGTACCAGTTGGTGTGAAGATATTGTACTGGTTGACTATTCTGTGGTACAATGTAGAAGCTTTCTCTCCTATCAGTACACATGTACCAGATTGGTGTGGAAGATATTGTACTGGTTGACTATTTCCTGTGGTACAATGTTAGAAGCTTTCTCCATGCTCATAGGATGTACCAGTGTTGGTGTGGAAGATATTGTACTTGTTGACTATGTCTGTGGTACAATGTAAGAGCTTTCTCCGTACTCAGTAGCAGATGTACCATTGATGTGGAAGATATTGTACTGGTTGACTATGTCTGTGGTACAATGTTAGCTTTTCTCCGTAACAGTACAGATGTACAGTGTTTGTGGAAGATATTGTACTGGTTGACTATGTGCCTGTGGTACAATGTAGAAGCTTCTCCTACTCAGTAACAGATGTACCAGTGTTGATTGGAAGATATTGTACTGGTTGACTATTCTGTGGTACATGTAAGAAGCTTTTCACTGTACACGATGTACCATGTTGGTGTGGAAGAAATGTACTGTTTGACTATTCTGTGGTACAATGTTAGAAGCTTTTCTCCATACTCAGTAGCAGATGTACCAGTGTTTTGGAAGATTGTACTGGTTGACTGTGGGTTTGTGCTACGATTTCACTTGCAATGCAGTATTATTTGCAAATGTATTGTCGTATCACAAAATGAAAAGTGATAGATAGGAATTCAAAATTTTATACTGAATTATTTAGTCTAATTTCAATGTGTACTAAGGTACTTGTCACACATTTCAACAAGTAATACATGATCAAATAATTCAATGCTTCTCTAGTCAGATACATAACCTTTTCTTTCACAAAACTTCAATGATGTTATTGAAGTATTCTTGGATGGTGTAAATTCAAAAGATATTTATTATTTGTATAAAAGTGAAGAAATTCATTAAGTAAACTGTAAGAAGAGTCCCAAAAATGTTTAAAATGGCGTTTACCCATTTTATCAAAACACAAAACAGAATATTCTTCAGTTTAAGAAATATTTGAAACTGTCAGTGACCTTGATAAACAGCTTATGCTGTTTTGTGCAAATCTTGTTCTTGGATTATGTTCGCTCTTGTAAGTCTTGTTACATATTAATGTTTTGAGATTCCAGTAAAGTCATGCACTAAGTAAATGTTGTGTTATTCAGACCTTTTACTATATCAGTTATATTATAAAGCATAGATGAAAATATGAATTTAATTATAATTCTCTCAGAAGTGTGATAAATGTGATTTTAATTCACCTGTTCATAGTTTTCAGCCATTTTACTAAAATGTAAAAAGGTTTTTTCTCTATTTTATGTTTTGTTTCGTTTGTCAATTACATGTGTTCATTGAAAATATCAAAAAGCCAGCTTACCCTAAAACTATAGATAGAAATTGGTTGATTTAAATTCAGTGTAGGCCCTGAAGTATTTTTTTGTTAAACCAGAAAGACTAACCTAGTTTTGAAAAAATTACTCTTACCAAAAATAATAATTTTCTTCGATAACTTTTTAAGAGTCTATTTTTGAAAGTAAATAACACATGTATAAATTATTATTATATTAATAGCTATCACTTTTTCTTACATAAACAATTCGTATTTAATTATTAACATTATTATTACGAGTTCACTTCATAAATATCCTAGTTATCTCAAGTCATCAGCTGAACTTTGGAACATTCTCCTTCTACGAGTTATTATTGGTAAATATAATAAATACGAGAAAAGACGTACAGTATCTTGTATTAATGTATTGTATGTTTTTATTTGTGCAAGCTTAGCTCGTAGTTGCAAACTTCAGCCCGGTTGCAGTCCGGTGGGCTCCACAAGATGGCGGAAAGGTCAAAACTTTTGGTCCGTTTCTAAAATTTAGGTAGACCAAAATAGGTAGTCAGGCCTATTTTAAGCCAATAAGATAATGATTGATAAATGAGTGCAAGATGATGGTGCAATCCTGCAGTGTTGTTACTGACTAAGGCTGCCATGCTCCTTAAACAGGTCTTTTAATGAATAGCCTTACAGGCAATTACATCATAATTACTAATAGTTTCACGTAGAATCCGAACGACTTTGCCCCTATATTCGTAGTACTAATTTTACCCACCATAGGCTAGGTAAATCAGCTGGAGATTTAATTAGTTTAAAAATATCGATATTGAATGTTGTAATAGTATATTTTTCAACTAGGACCGGAAATTATGTTTTGCAGACCCGAGATCTTTTTAAGTTCAAGACGTAATCGAGAACTTCAAAAAGTCGTGGGTCTGCAAAAAAATTTCGGCTAGAGTTGCGAACGATACTTTTCACCATACTACTCTAGCTTATAATCATTACAAAATTATTACATTTTAAACGTATATAAAAAATAAGAAAAACCAAGCTTATAAACGCAACGACCCATCTACTATCATTCTTTTTAATAGTATAAATATTGAATGTACAGCTGGTGTTATTAAAAAAAACAAAACCTGCATTTATACAGTTTGGTTAGTTTTGGAGGTATATGTTTTTTCCTCACAAACCCAACCCTTCAAACCTGACCACATATTACTGCAATGACATCGAAAAACTATCTGTGGTTCGTTATGAAATGAAATAAGAGTATTTGTGATATCAAAAAACAGGTGATACATGTAGTATGTAAAAAAAGTGCACTGAAAATATTACTACTGCCACTGTACGGATAGTGAGGAAATGAAATGGGCTACTAAAGGTCAGTTTGAAAATAGTATATTTCATTAGAAGGATTAAGTGGTAATTAACGATCAATTACACGCAATGAGTTTACTGAGCGTGGAAAGTTAAGGACAAAAAACACATTTAAATCCAGGAGTGAACACATGGGACGGTTTTGATAAGTTTAAGTAAAGGTTTATACTTTATGTCACTTACATCTTATCTTTTTTGTGTATTCGTGTGTTTACCTTAACTTATAATTATGGGTTGTAATGTAACGGTTTAGTCTTATTTTAGGACTTAAAACTTAATTATGAAATCAATTTCATACTTACATCCTAACTTTAGGAGTCTGAGGAAGAACTAAAACAATTTGGTATCAGAATTGAGTCATAATATTTTAAAGATGTATTTTATAATATTTGGCGGAATTTGGATTAATGAGCATGAGCCTAATCTATACAATCTGCCAGGATATAATACGTTAGCTAATTGCAATAATACCTGTAGAGCTGGAGGGTTTTGTGTTATCTGAGAGAAAGTATAAACGTTACACGTATTGATCTAGAAATGGAAACTGATGATTCTATAAGTAGCAAACTTGATATAACTTTTGAACTTACAGTATAGACTTCAAAGCTTCTCGGATATTATTTTTATCAGTGAATCATTCATTGCTCTACAGGTTATAAAAATAATACTGATTTTACATTGTTTTGTATATAAAAATATATATGTAGATATTAAGTTTCAATATAACACTTTGATTTATGTACGGGTATTGGATTTTATCTATTTTTTTGCTAAATGGTAGCACTGATTAAGGTTCGAAGTATATTTTCAGTTTTCAGTTATTTAAAAGTTTACAGTTAATTTTCATTGCGCTTGATTCCTGGCAAAGAATACTCGTAGTAAATGTAAGTATTAATTATAGAATAAATAGTAAGGAGAAAAATTTGTTAAATTAGATATCAGTTTATAAAAGAAGTTTTGTTGTTATAATTTGTAAACTTCAGAAAGATTATAAACATAAACATTTCTTACCTAAATTACATAGAAATGTTAGTTACAGTATTAGCTATCATTTTTGATTTTAAAATTCATGCTTTAGCTACCCCATGTTCACAGGTAATTTATTGATCTCTAAATGTATTAGTTAAATCATTTCGCAGACAAGTCTCAGTCAGAGGATCTGTGGTCGAAAGACTTATTTAGTAGTGGTAATATACTGTAATTCAATTATAAGACATTGAAACAAGTGAATCATTATTTTTGGAAATATTTTAATAATTTAATTATGGAAACATAATTAATCAAACATGATGAAAGTGTTTGGCGTGAATTACTGGCCTGGGACCCACATGGCAGAGTAAATTATCCATTATATTTTGTAATTTTATTTGACTATTAGTAACCAGAATTTACAGAGCTATATTTAATACGATGAATAGCCCAACACAAATTACTGAAAAGACTAAATCAACAATTGATCTTGGTTTCGTTCGCCATCCTAAAATAGGTTCTTTCAAAAGTGTTATTTTTATATTGGACTAAACTGATCATTGTTGATTAGGCGTTAATGTTTTATCACCAGTCCTAAGCAGGTACATTATACACACCTTACTCGTGTATTCTTTGTATTTTATTTTTATTTTTAAGTAGTGTTGTGTTTATAGTCAGTACCTGTGACGAGCTTTTCTCGGATAGAATAAGACATATTTTTACAAGTTAGTTAGCAAAATTAGAACAAATTTACTGCTCAATGAAAACATTTATGTTGTTTAAATAAAATTTAATATTTATTAATATGGCACATATGAACAATATAGTTTATCGATCACGATAACGACCTTTATCATCTAAATGCTACCTCAGCCGATTTCGCGTCAGTTTAAGAGTTTTTGGTACCTCAATTAATTGTTTTAGAACCTATACTGAATTTAAATGTCCATACTGTTTTGTTATTATTATCCTTGATCAACTGATTTTGTTAGAAACGGAATGACATTGAAAACAAAAGATAAATTAATTTACACCAATTATGGTTTGTTACAGTAATAGCATATAACAAAATTAATCAAAACACAAGTTGGAAATACTCTTCCTGCTATTTGGCACAGTTATGTTACCCTAAAGACAAATTGTTTATTCCTGATAAATTTTACATTTATTACATACATAAAATAATATTTATGAAAACCTCTATTAATATTGTTCTTTGTCATATCAATCAAGAACTGTCAAATGTTTATAAACAGCTGTTTTGGTTGCATTGTTCATTTGATTCTCCATAATCGTTGTTAAATTTAGATTTTATACTTAATATTACAGTAAAACACGAATTTTTTGATAGACCTATCAGTTATTTCACTCGGAAATTAGTTATTTCCAAAATTAAAGATTCCTCGGTGCCGTTTTCGAGATCCTTTTTTTTATTTTATATTGCTGTTTAGTATGGATAGATCTGTACAGCACCAAGTGTTGAGTCAAGTTTTAATGGATTTCCAAAGTGACTTTTTCAATTGGCTTTTTACTGGCAAAACTGGTCAACCTATATTCCTTATCTGTAAATTGCACTTTATTGAGTTTTTTAAGAAGAAGAATATTAATTGATACATTCGTTTCATTACTCTTGCACCTGGGGGAAAATGATGGGGTTTTCTTCTTTCGTTGAAGTTCCGGTAATCTCTTATCTTATTAGGGGGATCACGCTAACCACAGCTTGTGACCTCCTCACACACAGAAATTAACACAAACATTTAAGGTAGTAAAAAAACAACTGAAAACTGTAAAACATAAGTTGCAGGCAATTTAAAATACCCAAAAGTAAAATAACACAAACTAGGGTCTTAGTCTGTATACCTAAACCACTGTAACACAAGCTTATAGCCTTCTGGACCCAAAGTCTGTGAGATGCGAATAGTAAATACACATACGAGTAGATAAGGAAACTGCGTCACTTTGACCTGGACGAAGACCTGAAGATAAACGTCAACACAAAGAGGTTGCTGGTGTATAACTTATAACTTTGGCAAAAACATTTCCCTACTCGTGGTCTGTGTGATTAGGCGTCTCAGCTCCAGGATTATACATTAAACATTTCTAAGCGGAGTGTTTTGCATGTGAAACGCAACAGTGATCATGAACCGTGTTTAGTAATTATCAACGCTACTAGCTTTATCACTAATTAATATTTAGTTTGATATTTAGTTAATATCCAAAGCCACGAGAAGCATTTTAATCACATTAGTCGGTCGCAGTATGTTAGTAAGTCCAGTGGTTTTACACAAGATAAAAAGTTCTTTAGACTTTTGGTGGTGAAATATCGAGTAGGTTACGATACATATCTAAACATTATTTATTATAAGCATAAGAATTAAAGTGGTCGGAAAAACAGTTGATAATATTTGAAGAATAGAGAATGAATCCTCTTAACGTAGAAAGTGGAAAAAACACGACGATAGAGATGAGCTCCATATTAGCGGAACTCAATATGTTAAAAAACGATAATAATGTTATAAAAATTGAGCTAGAAAACGTCAAAAGAGGCAATAAATTACTGAAGAATGCTCTGGAGGAAAACAAAATAAATAATAACGGATCATTTAACGTACGTAAAATAGCAGAAAAAAGAAAGCCACAACTGTACAATCTGTTTTGGACAGCCGTCCATGTCTCGTTGTTCATCATCAGTGCTTCATACATCTCTGAGGAGTACAGCAATTGGCAAAACTCCCTGGTAGTTGATAGCCTCACTACCTCCAAGGTCGAGGACATACCATTCCCAGCCATCACTCTGTGCAAGCCGCTATCTCTGAAGGCAGATTACTTCCCTACGGTCTTGAGACGTTGCGTTTCTGAAGAGAACGTGACGTCATGGGTGTGTAGTGAAGATGAGCTTAATATGTTTAGAGTTGCATTTGACTTTTATTATGATTATTGGATTTACAATGAAAAGTTACCGGTAGATGAGTCGCAAGTGGAATTTGTGACTGACAAAATGAACAATCTATTATTTAGTGACATTTCGATCTATTTGGAAGAAGAATTTAAGGAATATCAGTATTTAAATTACTTGAAACAACTAGTAGAGGAGAGTGAAGAATACGTCCTTGTGTACAATAAAGATATTCCTGATGGTTACATGTTTTACGAGGGTTTAGGATCAATAGAAACTGCAACACTGTTGATACGCTTTAACAGAGAACTCTATTCTTGTGACACAATTATCAACTCATTAGGTAACGGTCCTCGTCAAATTCAAAGTGAGGAAGTGCAAGCAACAACAAAGTTTTACTGCAATACACAAAATCTCTTAGATCGTAAGTGTAAATATTTATTGTACTCTGATAGTTATTTAGATATCAATTTTAATTTTCCGCGGGAAGAGAAGAGACCTTATTTATTAACCTTGACGAACCCCGTGGACTACAATTCCACTAAAGATCCAATCTTAATTTATGAACAAAGAAATTTAGAAGTTCAAATTACTCCTGATCTCATTAATACAAACATAGATTTGCTTGATATGGATCCTTTTAAAAGAGACTGTTTATTTTCATTTGAGAAAAGTCTTTCTCTTTTTGATTTCTACACTGAAAAAAACTGTCAGTTAGAATGTAAGTTAAACTGTTCTTTAAACGCGATGTGGATGCATCCCACAAAAAACCCTTATATTC